>JAEIFL010000243.1:10000000-12469002 GCA_018901835.1 Scaptomyza graminum | reverse complement strand
TGTCTTGGATTAGATAGATTTAAATCTGATATATGTAATATTACAAGCTTGACAAATGTCATGGGGCTTTTCTGTAGGCAACTTCATAAAGGTTTTCCCTAAGGAATAATGCTGTTTAAAACTATAAATTTTCAATTAAACTACAAATATTTTTTATAGCTCAACTTTAGGTCCATTAAACTCAACCGCAAAAGTTTTCTTGCTTGACGAATGTTGTCCAGTTTTCGATCTGAAGGTTGTTTTACAAACTGTGACTCGGCAAATTGATATTGAATTCAAGATCAAATAAAGTAAAAGTGAATTTAATTGCAATCAGATTTATCACATTTAATGCTTGCTCATTAATCAGTTGTAAAGTACGTACTTTTAAGTAGTACTTACTATATCGACATGCATATACTATATGTAAATGCATTCAAGTGCGCAATATTTATTCCGTCAATACAATTGACATACAGACACGTGTTTTGTATGTTTAATAGTACCATAAGCAATAAAATATACACGCTGAGTTTAAGGTTAGTTTACTATTGATTATCTACAACAAAAGGAGAAATATTTGGCAATCACAAAGCCCAACTTAAGTTTGGCACTTGAAATTCAATAACGAGGCCAGTTGCCAAGTTTTTTGTTTAGTTGCTTTTTGGCATGAACTGCAGGCCAAGCCGCTTCATTTTGAAAACGTGGTCAATTTTGTTGGGAACTTTTTGCGTTGAACAATTTTGGTTAACTTCCTCGACTTGGCCAAGAGTTGTAAATCAACGAGGTTAAGAAATCATTTGAATGCTTTTAGCAGATTCTGGCAAAGTGATTGTAAAAATATTTGATTGCAGCTACTTAAAAAATTTAAGTTTCAATTTAAAAAAGTTAAAGTTCATTGCAAATGCTTCTAAGTTAAACTAATTTGCTTTTAATATTCGACAAAAATAAAACCTGTTGCTAAAAGCAAAAACAGCTTAACAAATTAGCGTAAAATGCAAAAAAACATGGAATATTTTCACTTTAAAATTATGAAATTTTTTATGAATATTAGTCAGATTTCAATCAAAAGTTCGCTTTGACAGATTATTTTTTATGATAAATGTTAATTTGTTGTCGTAATTGCGAGAAATAGAATGACATTTGTAATTGCCAAGCTAAAAGCTTTGTCAAGGGGATTGCGGGGGCAGGCAAATCCCTTGAAAACGTCTGCCAAGAATGCAGGCAATAAAAACCCACAAAGCAACAAGTGGCAACAACATTAACCGGTTCGATTTTCGCTTTGGTTTTCGATTTCAGCTGGTGTTCTTATATTGGCCAAGTTTTTGGGTCGTTAACCACTGCCTTGCTTTAAATGTGCGCCTACTTCAATAAACAAGCCAAGAACAATAAACAGCTGCAGCAAGTGCAATGGCCAGAACAAGTTGTTGTTTGTTGTTTGTTATTCGTTATGGCCTATTGCCAGACGGCACAGTGTGACAGCTGCATGCAAAAACCCAAATCAAATTTACAACTTAACGCAATCTTATTTCCATGTTGAAACGCTTCATTGGCTTACCCAAGCTTACTCAACGCTTTGAGCTTATTTAAATGCGCAATTAATCATTTGAGTGTTTTGTTTTTATCGCAAGGCCAAAGCAAACAAAGTGGAAGACAAGAGATACAAGAGAAAAAAATATTAATAGCTTTAACTATTTCGCAATGCTAACTCTATCGCAAATACCAGTTATTACATTCAATCTCATTGACAGCTCTAATTATATACGATAATTATATTAAGTATGTTATCACAAGAACGCCCACACTGTGCAGGCGTTGCTCTCTCTCTCTCTCTCTGAGCGAGAGAGCGTTGCTTAAAGAGCAGCTTTTTATGCTGTGCTTTCTTTCTCTCTCACCTGTTCCAATGTTTTACGTTGCTCAGCGCTAATTTCGGGCAGTGGACCAGACATTATTTAAGTATATATTTAACCAAAAATTATAGTATGTACACACGCACACACACACACACGCACGCACAAGCAGGTAAACACTCAAAAAGTGAGTTTCTTTTTTTGTCGGTTTCACACGCAAAAAACAAAAATGTGAAGATGCTCCGGTTTTTGGTATTTGGCTTTGAATTTGGCGTTTTGTTGGCTTTAAAAATAATCACGATATAAAACTTTCTACGCTTGCGTAGGCTATTGTTATTGTTAATGTTGTTGTTGCTGTTGCATATTTTGGGCTCAATTATTTTGTCGTTTATTATTATTTCACACAAAAGCTGACCCTTATTTGAGATCGTGTAATAACAATAATTATACAAAGCACACACAGTGACAATTTGAATGTTTGTTTGATTGTCGTAGAAGTAAGTTTTCCTTTATTTTGCTACAAAAGATAAACAACCGCCGAAACCGAGATGTACGGAACTTGGGGCTCTGCAAGTGCGATGCGCGTTTGACGAGCGGCGACGAACTGAACTCCAATTCGATTTTGCGTCGCTTTATTAAAATGCTCCCAATACTTGCCGCTCTTTTTGTTTGCGGTGCGAAACAGCGCTTGGCGAACGGAGAGAGAACCCCAATGTTCTGAGTTGCTGAGTTGGCGCTTCAGTACTCGCGCTCTCTCGCCTTCTCTCTTGTGAGTGAGTGCAGAACTTCAGTGCAAACAGTTTGTTTCAATTTTAATTGAAAATACAATAAGAAATGATTCAGACCCTTACAATGGTGAAGGGTATTATAACTTATTTATAAAATAAGCTTAGCTCTTTTCATTGTTATTTTCCATACATGAAGTACATATTTTCTCTCTTGTCAGCAAAGATTTTATTGGGGCAATATATATAGAAAAACGATCGATTATACGACTTTTAGTGAAGTGGGCTGCATATATGGGTTATTGGCATTTGTTTTTGCGCCTATAACCGATAAGATAATTCTATAAAGTTCTGTGAACTTTCTGCAACTAAAAGTTGACAAATAAACCGGGCAGTTTTGTATTTTAAATACAAATATTTCTATAAAATTGTATATAAAACGATTTTATTGGGCTGCTAAATAAGCTCGAACGCTAGATGTCGCCTATAAGCTTAGCCCGGCTAAGTATGCAATGCTTTTGTGTATTATGTACATATTGCTTCGATAAGCGATAGGTGTCGTTATTTTGAATTTCATTAAGAGAAAATATTTTCATTTCATAGCTCTTCTTATGCACACATTTTATCTGTATTTGAAGATTTTATTTAAATTTTGTCCAACTATAAATAAATAGGAATGTATGATGCCTAAGCATTTAAACAAATGGTACAAGGTACAAGTACCAAAAACGTAACGTGTACCAAAAGGTATATTTTTTGTCATTCCAATGCATTGGAAGGGAAATTAATATTCCATACAAGAATGGTTGTTGCATTGGCTAAATTGGTGTTACGTGATGTTTTACTGCATACTTTTAGGAGCACTTATTTAAAAGACGCACTCTGAATTCGTTGTTGAAAGTTAGTTCAAATCTCTACAACGATATATTTTTTTTTTTTTTTTAATTTTTAATTATAATTATTAATAAATAAGCATGATCCCGATCATGAGCGAAAAATTTTTGAGCGTTGCAGCTCCTCTGGCTTAAACCTAAAAGATTTTCATAAGATTAACAAAATAAATTTGTTTTGCGGAAGTGTTATGAAAAAAGGTCTTTGACAGATGTTAATTATAGTAATCTTAACTAAGTGATTAGATAGTTCTCTTAGTACTCAAATTGAAAAATACATTAAAACCTACATATATTCTCCATTGCTGGTATAGTCGTTGTCTAACTGGATTTTATGCATCGTGGTTCAATGATTAATTTGTAGCCTCGCTATATAATGTGGATAACTAAATGATTGGCTGGCTGAAAACAAAAAACGCTATTCATTGTATTTAAATAATCATTAATGTTTGTAGGTGTCAAAAATTTGTTTGCCAATTTGACCAATTTGATTTGTGCGAATTGATTGGTGCCGTCCCTATCCCTTCCCTCTCCCCAGTCAGACAGTCAGCTGACGAGATTTTCTCTATGCCTATCTTAACATTTTGTTACATATGGATTCGTTTATTCGCACTTGGAATGGCGAATTTACTACTTTGCGTCACAGAAATGCCCAAACTTAATAATTCAAAAGTACATATTGAATAATAGGTTTATAAAAACAAACAATGAACGAACGGACGCAGGGAAAGACAGACGAAGTTGGCAGAGATGCCAAACACATGATAAACGTAAAATTTAATGAAAATTGTGGAAATTTTCAAATTACCATTAAAAAAGAGAGAGATGTGTGTAGATTAGAGAAGGAAGAGAGATGTGTGTAGATTTTGTTGATTAAACATAATCCTCAGCCAGCATTAACATATCAATATTATTTATGCATGTTTCAAATATAAATGTTTCAACACAATGATGTTTTTTGCCCAGCATCAATGAGCTACAAACAAAATAAAATACAATCAAAAGGTCAGAGGTGAGTGCTGAAATTCCAATATCAACACTTGTGCCGCATTAGTGTAAAAGTTAATTCAGATAAATGCTTGGAATTAGTGCTGACATTGATTTAAATTAAAAGGGGCGAATCACTTTTGCTATCTTTCTGAAGAGATTGTCAGTTGATGTTTTAGTTAGTTTGCTGTTCTCAAGGCGCAATTCGCGCGATTTGCCCCCCCCCCGCCAAGTCAATCAAACAACGCCAAAAGCCCATATCCATCTTTTCTATCAACACTTTGCACCTGAATAACTGTAGACCACCCGCACAGATCCACCCCACAACAGGCGAAAATAAATTGAGAAAGGATCGACGTCATGATCAAAAGATGATGCTTTACCTACCCCGACAACCCCCTTACTGTTTTCACTAGTCTTTCGTGACGTTAGTACCAATGACTACCTCACGTGACGCCATAGCCAAAGCATCATTACCTTATGGGATGTGTGTGCTTTCCGTGTGGTTTTTTGCATCTCGCGCAATGAGCATATGTATCTATTTTTAATCGATTGCCCGAATTGGACCGGTAGGGGCAAGGTAAACAAACAAATCGAACGCGCTTTCGATTCACTTACTCAACTCTCCGTGGAACTAAACAAAACATAAACCCAATAATATGCTATTGTTGTTACTATGACGAGGGTCCAAATTCAGTGTTTACCTCCCCCCACCCTCATCGGGTGTTCCCATATATCTGTTGATATTAATCAATATTTGCCAAACGATCAGCCATTAGTTTGTTGTGCGTGAATAGGTCGATCATTTTCCGAGTACAGATTTTTCAAATTAACTGAATATTTCTTAGGAAAACACGTCTTTGCGTCGAATAATTGATTATAATGAAATCGTATGTGTTTTACCATTTTAATGAGCGAAATTCGGCTGAAAGTTGTGATATTTTATTGGGGTCGTAAAGGTCGAAATTGACTAGACTAATTCGATGTGTTTGGAGAAAGAAAATGAAATCAAAAAGAACGAATAAGTTGGTAAAATTCCATTGCCTTACTTTCTTTTCTCAACAACTTTTACATTTCCCTTAGTCAAAACAAAAGTAGAAGATATTCTTTTTGTACAGCGCACGTGTCCTTGCATACACGTCAAGGATCTACGCGCATATGTGCCACTCCTGCTTGCCACAAGTTTTGCATTCATCGCTTCTACTTGCAACCTCATGGATGGTGCGTGCATTTGCGTCTAATCCGCGTTTTAGTCGCCAGCGTCCGTCGCTTTAATGGCCAGCGCTTTATCCTGGCCAGACACACACGCACGAAGGGCCAGTCCTAGACAGACCCCAGGGCGGAAACTGTTGCTCAATGTCGCGCCCTTTTCTAATGGAGAAGAGGGTAGAGGCGTGTGGGGGCAGCGCTCCCTTTAAGCCCTAACGCTCAGTGTCCATGATGTGGCGGATTTTGTGTTTCCTGCTTGCTTTCAGCTTTGACAAACAAATTAATAAGAAAACGAGGGCTGGATTGGTCTGCTGTTACGTGACCCATCCTTCCATCGCCCTATCGTTCCCTTTCCTCTGTTTCTCGGCTATAATACGCGTAATTTTCCTTTGTAAGCAAATGGATGGAAAGCAAATGATTCGCAGCCAGCAACGGGCAGCACGACCAGCACCAGCAGCAGCAGGAGCTACTATTGTAGAGTAGAAGTCAAAGCTATCAAACAGCACCCCAAACCAAGTCCGATGTGCGTTTTCGTTCTGTGTGTGTGTGTCGTGTCCTTGATGCCAATGCTCGACATAATGACTTTTGATTACAGCGCCATTAAGCGTTTTCTGGAAAAAGGTTGCTTTTTGTCGCTGCTCCTTGTACATCTGTTTGATTTTGGTTTGTGTGTTTTGTTATTGTGTAACTACACTGTAATAATGCAGAGATTCAATTTTACAATATATTTGAATTTTGTTCCTTTTTTCCCAGAGTTCTTAATTTTTGTTCGTATTCTTTCCGTAGCATTGCTTGATTTTTAACCTTTTCGAGACTTCTTAAGAAGAATTCACTAAACTGTTAATTATTCGTATTTTTTCTAACCTCAACATTTTTCATTATTTTATTATTTTTTTTCTTTATTATTTATGCATAAATTTCCTAAAATATTAATTTTAACTCAAATGTACTTAAAATTTAGATCGTTGAATAATCTTAATAATATTTAACCTTGACCTTTTGTCCTTAATTTCTTCAAGTGTATCATATCTCCCGCTCTTTACTGTAGTTTAACTCTGCATGATGTCGCCGGCTCGTAAATATTACCCACTGTGCAGCATGGGATAAGCCGCATTAGACGCAATCCAATTCAATCCATTCAAAATGGCAAATTGCTGGCTCACACACACACGCACGCACACACATAGCAAGCAAATGAATTAATGCGAATAAAGCGTATACTTCAATTACCGTAATGTTATGCCCTTCCCATCCCTTCCCTCACTCCACTGGTTGTAAATGTTGTGCCCCTTTTTGCTGTTTGCGTTTAACTGAATTGCGTTTTAAGTGTCCTTTTGCAATGAATTCTTCCTTCGTTATCTTCTTCTTCTTCGTCTTCTCGTCTGTTCCTTCGTTCAGCTCAATTTTCCACGAATTATTTATTGACAATTTGTGGCGCATTCGGTTGCATCAATTGATTGCCCTGTCGCATGGGCTCCAGAAGTTGTTGTTGGTGAACATAAATTAAGTCGAAGTTTGCTTTTGTTTTTTAATAAACTGCACACGTTGCGCATACGCCGCATTGGCCATCAATTTTGTGGCTAGCTGAGTGACGTCGGTCTGTTGAACTGGTTGAGTGACTTGGGGGCGCAAGCTATCCACATTTCACTCCGGTCAAGTCTGTCCATCAACATCAACATCAACGTGCAACATCAACATCAATTTCAAAGTGCATTCGCCATGTTGCACACTCACACACACACACACACACCGGCCGCGACCACTTGGCACACTTGCAAGGGGGCGGGTGTTTGGGGTTGACGTGCAACCTTTCGCCCCGCATAATTCCTCACGGGCTTCCGCTTTTCACAACCTCAAAACTGATAATGCCCATGTAATCTTTACAAATATATTTGTTTTTTACCTTTTTTTTCGTGTATTTTATTCTTTTTACCCTTCGCCATTTCTTTGCTGTTTTAGTTACATTTGCAAAGCTTTTCATGTTTAATGCTGTTGCTGCTTCTTTTTTCTTCTTAATGTTGTTGTTGCTGTTGTTTAACTTGTTTTATTCATGCATTTACATTTTGGCGTGTAATGGCGTCCATTTCAGACGAAAGTTTTTGCAGCTCCTGTTTTTATGGGGCCAAAAGTTTCAGGCTTCCAAGTTCTTGGTGTCAAAATCAATTTTTAGTGCTGCGGCAGCTCAAACTAAATAAAGAGCATCAGCTAAAACTTATTTACGATAACTAAGTTGAAGAAGTAGTAGAAATACCTAAGTGAAGAATGCTAATTACTTGGCTTGGCCTAATGCAAAGCAATTTCAAGTGTAATTATGGAATGGGTTTCGCTACATACTACATGTACCTATAAGTGTACAAATAAACTAATGAAGAAGTAATTTGCATAACTTTGCCTCAACTGCGTAAATATTGATTGGCCTTTCATAGCTTAAACAACAAAATGTACAGCAATTAATTAAAGTAACCCATTTAACCTGTACTTGAAAAATGGTTAGAGTAGGGTAGATTAGTCTAAGAAAGAGTGTTATAAAAAACAATATTTTACTTAAAGATTTTATTTCAAACTGCATATTTTTCTTATTAAAGTTAGTTCGTGAATCTCTTTTCAACTTTCAACCAACAAAAACCAAAACATGTTAGCCAAAAATATAATTGACAAAAAAAAATCATTTTATATATTTTACAGTTGCAATAAATGACATATAAAGCAACTACCAAAAACTGTTGCAAGTCGAAAACGCTGCAGGCGATTGGCTCTCTCTTTCGCTTACCCTCAATTTGGCTGACAGTTGTAAATTGAAATGATGCTGTTGCGAACATATAAATTAAAATTAATTAAAATGTGTCAAATATTGCAAATGAAACGAATATTTGTCAAAAACATGTATCAAATATTACTTTCTTCACTTAGTTTGTTCGCTCAATAAATATAAAAAGTTCCATTTGAAAATGTTAACAAAATGACTGAAGTTGCTAAGGAGTTTTATTTAAGGTTTAATTTTAAGGGTAATATGTACAAGTGTTTATATTGAACTCGCATTCCCCATTCACACGTCATGTTTGCTTGTCAAATATTTTGTAGTCGTTGCGCTTCAATAATTAACCGCATTTTCCACACATTTTTTCCAACATTGCATTTAATTGAACTGACTCAGCAGCGCATCATCAATCAATCCATCAATCAATCATTGAACACCCTGAATATATGGAATGAATTAATATATTTATTTATATTAATTTAAGTTAATTTAAATGCAATTTTTCATAATCTATGAAAATTACAACTTAAACTTATGCCCAGATTCTGATTAACTTAAAAATGTTGACGATTATGATCTGCTGTTGCCCCTGCAACACACACACACACATACATTTAGAGTGTGCTACTTGCCACCTGCCCGCATTTGTAAACCGAGTTTGGCACAAACAAAAACAACAAAATCACACCTTGCGTCCTGTGTGTGTGCGTGTGTCTGCCTGCCCCTCGTCTTGTGCCCTTCAGCGGCTGCCATTTGTAGACAACTTGGCAAACAAAATCCTTAGATACATCAACTCAATCCCAATCTATCGGATATCTATCTATCTCTGTGTGTTTGTGAACACACAACTCAAATTACCATTTCGATTCAGTTTTTAATGAGATTTGCCCGAGAGAGTTTTTCATCTGCCAGGAGCAGGAGCAAAAGCAGTTGTTTGCGGCACGAGTTATGTGCTTGTAATATCATTCCGCCTGTTAGTTTTTCTTGCAGCTGCAGCTGTATCTTCAGTCTGGCAACTTATCAAGGACAACTTTCCTCCCTCTTAACCCAACTCTTACAACTTGCAACTGTGACTCCAAACTCGATTGCCTACTCAGTTCATTGAATTTATTCGTTTTCTTCATGTTCTCGCTTCCTTGTTGCATGTGCTTTTGCTTCTGTGGCAGACAGGTTAAACAGGAACAGGCGCATTCTTGTTGTTCCTGTTTTTCTTCGAGTCTGAAAAATCAGTGAACCAATTAATGCCGCGCACCAATTCCGGCAGGATGTCGAGCTCAATGTCCATTGTCCTTCATTGGACTCGCTGTTTTCGTGTCTCTGATCCTGCCCGTTCCTGTTCCTGCTCGTGTCTGACCCGTTAATGCCATCAAAAATGTTTTTTAAACACATTTATCCATGGCAGCGAGGCAGTCCTGCTTCATTTGGCCACGACAAACTACAAGCAATAACAAGAGTGCACGTGGTTGTTGCCCCCCGTCCTTCCTCACTCTCTGCCTGCCACTTGTTCCGGTGTCGAGTTGCACACGTTGCCCTCAATTTCTCCCCCTCATCTGCTCCTTAGCTGGTTCAGCTGCCCATATGTGCATGAATTGTGTTGAAAATGTTGGTTTATTGATTTGTAAGTTGGAAATTAAATTGAAACTCGTTGCCCCTTGGGCGCACCTGCCTTTAGCTTATCCTTGGGCTCGAAGGGATTTATGAGGTCAGTTCTGTGTGGCTGGCAGCTTGTTATGTAGCGGAAGAGACTCGGTTCATATTTTGCGGGTGCACTAATTAGAAAAAGTACGGCCAAAAAGAAAACTGTTTACCTGGCCAAGTTTACAGATTGCGCCAGAGGCGACAAAAAGTGCAAAGCTTCGCAGTAAAATCTAATTACGTACGAAGTGTGTGTGTGTGTGTGTGTGTAGACTTATCTATGTGTTAACAGCCCAATGGGCTAACTAGTTAACAAAGATTGTAAATTGTTTAACGAGCAAACAGCTGCTAAGTGATTTTGGGTTTTTAGGTAAAAACTTTTATTGATGCAACCAAAACTTATTTCGTATATCAAGTATTAATTAAGGTTGAAGGTCCTTTAGTTCTTGAGCATTCCCCTTACATTCCCCACATTCGAAATTCCTGCCACTTGTCAAGAAACAACTCCTGGCGAAAATAATTGATATAAACCAACGATCGTATTCTGAACGAAGCTGAACAATAAATCTTTAAACCAGAGCCCAAAATCATTTCAAAGGTATTTAACCTCATCAGCGACAGGGGAGGAGAAGTGGAAAAGGTCGCTTACGCTGCCACTCATTGTTGTTGCCACCGTGCGGCACTTCCGATATGGCATCTTTGCGTTCACATTTTGTTTGTTGTTTTTTTTCGTCTCTCTCTTTTCTGTTCGGGGCTGCTGCGCACGCGCCCCGACCTAAGAGGAGTCGTGGCAGAGGTGAGAGGGGAGCGAGCGGGTGTTTTAATGTGGAAATGGAAAAACATCTGTCCCGGCTATAGAGAAGAGCCGAGGATTGCGCTCCTCAATCAGTGCGCTTCCTGTCGGGGCAACATGTGTGCACACACACACACACACACACACAGAGAGAGAGCATATAGATACAAGTTCCTTTTGTTTGTTGTATATTTGCACACAAAGGATGCGCGTGCTGTTGCAGCAGATGCTATTCTGAATATGCTTGCACGGTCCTGCAAAGGACATCGTAAACGAACAAGAAATAGAAACCGCATTCAAAACTGATCAGGACATTTTGCACGTGCATTTGATTTGTGTCCGAGTCCAATTGTCGCTGAGTGATGAAAAGTAAAAGGATAAAAGGGCTGACAATTAAGATAGAACATATATGGGGACAGCTGTTTAGAAACTGATGCTGTTTCTGGGTGGCCATCATCATCTCTCCTTCTCTCTCATTTAAGCTGCTTACAGCTGAAAGCTGCACTCAATCAGTTTGTTAACACGCCCGCTGACAAAGTGCTAGCAAACAGCTTGAAAAGTACGTGCCCAACCGTGCTACATGCTAAATGCCACACAGTGTTGTTGCACACGAAAAGGAAGCTGATTAAATGGGGTAAGTAAAACATTATACTTAAAGCTAACAAATAAAAAGAGAGATAGCAAAAGATGATGCTTCAGATATCTGTAGAATACCTTCATAAATTAAAGGCTAGATTAAAGCCAATGCCAGGTTGTGTTAGATACCTAAACAAGATTCTCAGCTGAGTTTCTTAAAAATCCAAGCCAAATATTCTCGAAAACAACGGTTGAATGTGTCAACACTGGTATCGTTTACCAAATGCTGCCGAGTTGCAGCCATTAGCAGCAAGAAACAAAACAACTTAAAATTGTTGCAGAAATGCGATGAGACAACGATGGGACACCAGCAACAACAACACGACGGCTTGGCTTGGAACTAGGGGGAGTTAAGACTTTGCAGAAGAACTCGTGTAGATAGCACATGCATTATTCGGCTTGTTTTTTTCTTATTTTTATTTTTTTGGTGGAATGGAATCAGCTTAATCCAAACATGCGCACGCCTCGCCTCAACTCTAAACTCTCAACTGTCGTCGTCTCAACTCTCAACTCTCGTCTCGACACTTAAACTTCAACTCGTTATCGCATCGTATATCGCTTATTATCCCTCCCCCTGTCTAAATGCACTCCTCTCTCCGTCTCTCTTCTCTAGTCAACACTTTCCCTGTCCCGGATATGGCTAAGAGATGAAGATGATGTTGACGACGATGACGAGCAGCAGCTTCAGCATCACAGTTCCTTAGCTGCTGCTATCAGATTCCACCAGCTGCACAATGTCCTTATTTTCTTTTGGTTTAATGCGTTACGTATTTCTTCCGGTGCTTGCACTGCTTTTGTCTTTCGTCTCATAGCTATTGGTTTCAGTTTCATCTGCCCCATTTCTTGCTCTCTGCATCCCTACACTCTCCTTTCTTAATTGCGCAACGCTTTTGGCACGAGCGCTGCTTTAGTTCAGCTTCAACTGTCTCGGTCACCGCCAGCTCTTCAGTTCCATTCAGTTCCGTCATTCACTCATTATTCACTTGGCCGTGGCGCTGACATGCCCATTAAGTTTTCGTTCTTTAATTAAGGGTTCAAAAGCTTCCTGAAATAATTTGGATACTTGTTTCTTTACGAAAGCATCTCAAACTACGGAAAGAACAAGAAGTATTATATTTAATTATTACTTTCAAGACTACGAATACCATGACCCTACGTGTTTTTCGTTGACATGTGAAAAAGCTGTTAAAAAACAGCGTAAACATTTAACAAACACACACAAACAAAACATATCCTTTGGGCATTTAATTAAGCTAATGCATCATACTTGCATGCCTTGTATTAGTCATCCATTCATTCATTCATTCATTTATTCACTCATTCATTTGACTTGTTCAGTGGCTCTCCCATTCATCGACATTTCCTCGCGAATTGTTTTGTTGTTTGTGAAAATTCTCGCGCAAAAGGAACCTCCAAATAATGTGTGGTGATTTAATGTGGGTGTTTTGGAGAGGAGGAGGGCGGGGGTGTGGTCTTACTGCAGCTAATAGGGTGTTGCATTAATAGCGTATTTAGTTAAATGCCATCGTGGAAGCCCCACTCGGAACTTGGAACTTAAGCTACTTTCCTTCAACTATTGGACCCTGGCAAACGATTTTCATTTTGTTGTTGTGTATCTGTTGCAATGGACAACTAATCCAATTGAATTAATGTGGTATTTGTGTGTGTGTCTTAAAGGGGAGGTTGGTTGGGTTGAGGTGTGAATTTGTTCCACGGGTTTTTTTTTGTTTTTGGTTTATTGCACGATTCGATATTTAAATATGTTCAGTGCATTTTTTTGCTCATTGTTCCATTGCCTTGGCTCAATTTGATTCGATTGAATTCGATTTGATTTCTCTTTTCTTTTTATCGCCTTCGCTTTATCTATTTTGCTGCGGAATATCCGCATTAAAAAGTTTCGTCTATTCGAGCGGAAATCAAAAAGTTTTATTGAGTAAAAGACTAAAACGGAACAGGAGACTCGAAAAATAAAGGGGGATTTGGGTTGGAGGATGTTGTATGTCAAACTTGAAATGGGAAAAATATTTTGTAATAAGAAAATAACATGAGAAGGGCACGAGGCAACTGTCCATGCAACTGGCGATGCCTTTTATTGGCACGTCCTGCGGAACGAACCGAATCAAAAGCAGAGACTGGTGACAAGCAGAAGGAACAGGAGCTGAAGCTGGAGCAGGAGCAGGAACAGCAGCCAGTAGTCAAGTGCAGCAGGAAATGTCTTGTCAAACCCCGCACCCCACCACCCACGTCGCCCTTCTTGTAAGCAGCGAGTGGAAAACGAAAAACATTTCCGATTTCACACTCAAACTGGCTGCTTTAAAATATAGCCAAACATTTTAGCCAAAATGTTTATTTACCAATTTGCAGTTGAATTCATTCAAGAATTCTTGGGAGTGGGATTAGTTGTTTTGAGGGGTTGGGTTGGATTTATAAGCACAATGCGTATACGGTCCGTTGAACGCAAGTAAATCTGATTAATTGCATGCAATTAATAATGAGCAACGGTAAATGGCAGGTAATAAATTGCCTCAGCTACTTCGGACAAACCAACAAACACACCAACACCAAGACACAATCGCACATTTCCACATGCATTATGCAGGTCAGACCCAGTACTTATGTATGAATGAAAAGTGAAAAGCGGAAAATGCTTTTTAGAGAACTTCATCAGCAGCAATTTTTAGACTCAATTTGTTTATGCATTCATCAAATAAATTAGGTGTGCGGTTATTTAAGGCTTGAATTCAAATAATAAAAATATTGGGCAGTGCTTTTGAGAATTATTATTATGAGAAGTATTTTAATTTGACACTTAAGGATTTCCAACGGAAAATACGTTAAGTTTGGTGAGACCATCATTCTACTTACATAATTATTTTTATCCCCCCTAAAGATATTTTTCTTGAAACATCACAAATTCCATCATTTAAATATCAGACTTGCCCCACCATTAAACTAAGGTTATTAATGTCACATTTTGAGGCTTAAACAGCTACTTGGAGTCCTTTTAGTTCTCCATAATCGCAGGCGCCTTATCGAATCCCCAAGTAGAACCATAATTATAGCACTTTATTAAGTTTATACAACAATACATCATTTGAATAGCGACTTTATAAATTGCCGCTTGTTGCACATTCCGCATCAATTATGAACTTATTTGATTTATGGATCTCAACACATGAACACGCCCAAGTGGCAGTGGCAGCGAGAAAACGATCGCATAATATTAAATGTTGCAAGTGACTGTTGCAATGATCTATAGCCAAAAACACACCCAGCAGCTAAATGGTTGTTGTTATGGATGGAATTTGGCTTCGGGGGTAGTTCCGTTTCCACTTTAGGTTCCGGCTGCGTCGCGACGCACTCTAATTTTTATTGGGGTCCTCTCAGTTCAGTTGGCTTCAGTTTGGGTCTCGTGATCCCTGACACACACTCGGCTTAATGTATTCAAATTTTTATGAATTGTATTTCGTTTTTGTTTCTTTAACTTTTATTTTGGTACGCGCCATTAGCATAAGTTGTTCTTGTTCTTCTTGTTTGTTGTTTGTCGACAAGTGTTTTGTTTTTCAGTTCAATATTATTATCATAGAGTCAGCGCAGATTACACTAAGTATTGTTTTTTGGGCAACTTCTCTGTCTGTGTGCGTCGGCACTTTGAAGTACTTTACCGATTTGTGGCAGGTGCTGCACTTTGGAATATTGAAAATTGTATGCAATTGGAAAATGCCATGATAGGATAGCATCAACTCGAATTAAATCAGCAAGTTTATGCGTTGGCCCTGATGGAACTTAAACAGAAGGTGCCAAATGAACGACAGCAACTTTCATAAGCCGCTTAGTTGCGATTGGCATGCCACACACACACACACACACACACAAACATACACAGTTAAGGGGGGTAAGGGATTAATGAAAGTGAGAGGAGGAGGGTGGGTGGATGGGTGGGTGATATTGGCAGGGGATAAGCCTAATGAATAGCCAGCTGTCCGGTTTGTTCTGCTTTCTAGCTACCAGAAACCAACAAACAAAATCATGTGATTGTGGCGAGTGATCAACTGGCAGATACTCCTTTAAATAATGAATAATCTCTTCTTAACCCATATACCATTAATAACTATGTGTTATAACACTTGTAAAATATATCCCTATCCAACCCTACTTACCCTTATACAGGGTATTTCCTTCAACTAAATGTATTCAAGCAGAATGTGTTGCACTGACCAAAAGGGTCTAACTTCCTCTTCTTTTCCCTATGCTATGGACTGACTTTCCCACAAATTAATCAGACAGAGTATGCCTAACTCTACCAGTTGCGGCTCATTAGCGCTGTCGTGTTAACCATTAGGATGGCAATAGCAGCAATAGTTGCTCCGAACCCTTAACTCAAACCTCTCCCTTATTAATGGTGTTGCGGCTGTGACTTAATGACCGCTGAATGTGCAACTTTCACAAGGACTTCTCCGTCGACTTCTGCCTGTTGATTGTGTGCTGAGCAGCAGGTAGAACGTTAAGTTAAGTCGCCTTCCGAAAGGTTCTTCCAATCACAGCAAGGCGGTTCACAAAAACCAGTCGAGAGGAAGCCACTCAAAACGGGTTTCGTTACTTGACCCACAGAGTGTTTTTGTGGTCAGTTCTTGTTGTTGTTGTTGCAGATGCTTTTCATGCCGCCATTGCATTGATCTTGGCCATGCCACGCCCACCACCAAACGAACGCCTTACGGCCATCTGCATTTGCAAATATTTTGATTTAATTAAACCAAAAACCCAACAAGAAAGTTCAGATTAAGGGGAAGGGGGATTAAGTGAGGGACAGCTGGGGGGATGGCAGCAACTTTATTTGGTTTGGAATCTCAATTTTAAAGACGCACACAAGATACCCAGCTGCAAAAACATTCAAAGCGATGTACAGTAAACTCAAAAATGAGAAAGTCGGGAAAATAAAATACAATTTGCTAATTTATTTTTATAATTTTTTATTTTTGGATACTTTTAGACAACAAAAAATTCCAAATTATAATATCTTATAAAAAAGTCGAAACTTTCAGCAATTGAAAATATATTTTGGGACCTTAAGTTGAATTTTCTAGTGACCAACGTATTGCAATTAATTTCCCGCATTCTCGTGTGGGGCGCCAAGGCTGTTGGCCACGTCAAACGCTTCGCTGCACTTGCCCCACACACAGACACAACATGCCCCAGGTCGACACCTTGGACCGCCGACTGTTTGCCCAGCCAATAACTCAAACGAACTGTTTGCTGGTCAGATGCTTCGAAAGAAGAAGGTGAAGGGTATGAGAAAAGCGGCTAGTATGGGAAATCCCCTCACACTGCATTCCCCATTTGAGGCATACTTCTGTTGCGAGGCTTAAATTCACATTTGGCAGCGGAACCAGCAAAGCCAAACGACCAAGTATTCTCATACAATTAGGCTAAGGGGTTAGGCAGGACACAAGAAGAAGGAGGTCAGGAGGAAAAGGGCTGGCTGGGGAAAAGGAAAAGTAAGCTCAACTCAAATATGAACTGAACTTGCAAAACACAAAACTTGGCCAAAAAGTTTGTCTGCTACTATTCTATTACAGCATTGGTAAGGGAGAGGGGCAGGGAATCGGGCAAACGTATCTTGCTTGCAGTTTGAATCTTATGCAAATATTTTTGAAAAAGCTTTGGCCAGAATGCCAATAGCCAGCTCAGTGGTACTATTATTAGTATGTGTGTGTGTGTGTTGGCTTCAAATTAAGCCAAAGATATGTGTGTATGGATGTATGTGTGTGTGAAATATAAACTCATATGAATTTTATTGCTATGGTTAACATTTACATTGGATTTAATGAACAGAAACAGAGAGCTTTTGATTGAGTTTAATGTGAGCGAGGTAAGCTTTTAGTTTATTAACTAGAATAAAAGTCAAATCCTTCTTGAATGAATAAGTTTATTATGAACAGTTCTTAAATTGAGTGCGATCACGAAATTCCATCGAACCAAAACTCTCTCGCACAACTCTCTTCTACGCAACTTGTTTGGGCGCACGCTCTTATATTTTAATATTATTTTCTCTTATACGCAACACGTTCGTGCGTTGCAAACAGCTGTTCGTATAAGAGCGTAAGCGAACATGTTCGAACAGATGTGCCGAAAACAAAGAAAGAGAGAGTGAGAGAGAGCGAGCGCAAGAGAGAGAGAATGTATCTTTATTATTAGTTTGACTTTTGGCTAGGTGTTATTGCTTGCAAACAACTTTGGCCAAACAAAGTTGGCCAATTTGCTGCCAACTGCAACTGTCGCCTGAGCTTGGCTCATGGCAAACTCACTGTGCAGAGTCGAGTTTAAAGTAGTTGCCTTGCTAACAGCGGCAGCAGATGCCTGGGCGTATCTTTCAGATACATTCGGTCAAAAGGAAAGAACGCATTGTTATGCGCCAGGCGTTGCATTCCCTGCTTGGCGGCCAGTCAACAAGCCTGCCAACAAACGACGACGCCTTGGCTTGTGCCGCATCTTGTGGCTTTGAGCTATCCCCTCCCCCTATTCCCTTTCGTCAGTGGATTTCTCAATAAAATTACAACTACTTCAACAAGCACTTTCCGTTTTTCCGTCTCTCTGTTGCTGTCGTTGCTTTGTATGCCCAACGTGTGCTCAAGTTGTGTTCGAGTTGGAGAGTTTGAGTTCGAGTTAAGTTGAAGGAATCGCATATTCGACATTGGCAAAAACACACAAACACACACACACACACACATACAACTTATATTTTGCAGCTGTGCCGTTGTCGTCGTCCTGCGGCAGCAACTTTGCACTATTCTTCCTCTTTCTTACCCCCACCTCTTACCCTTCGTCGGTTTGAGCGGAAGCAGACAGCGAGTTGTGGCAAGGGCATCATAATTATTATACAGTGAGGACTCGTTTCAAAATACAAAACCTTAGCTCAAACATTAAAATTAGATAAATAAAAATAAATTTAAATCGATTTACATTCAATCAATAACAATATTTGTTTTAAGTGTAGGTTACTCCTATCAAGTGTTTACTGTACTTAAAAGTGTCCGGGGCAGCGTTGTTGCTGCTGCAAAAAAAGGAAGCGTAACTTGAGTCATGCGGCATGTGGCAGCAGCAGTCGATTTCGATATGTGGCAGGTGAGCGACGCACTTATTTTTGTGTCCTTGTGGCACAACCAGTTTTGGGTTTTGTTTTGGCTTAAATCCTTGCGCAATATTCCCGTTGCAGCAGTTCCTGCAGGAAGGATATGCGGCCGTGTGGCAAGCACAGTTACTTTTTGCCGTCTGTTGTTGTTGGCCGGCCGGTGTGGCACGAGCAACATGATCAACAGCAACAACCAGAAATGTATCTCGTACCTCGTATCTCATTTCTCTTGTGTATCTTGTATCTGTGGCCAAGTTTTGCCGTTGCTTTTTGCCTTGTCGCACATCTGTTTTGATTTGCAATCATCAGACGCAAGCTGCTGCTGCTGTTGCTGCCCCAATGATCCAATCCCTCAACTCCCCTCGCCGCTTAATCTCTCGATTTGTCTGTTTATCGGTTAATCACTTTTAATTGGTTTCGCTTTTTTATTGTGCGATATTGTGCGTCAAATCGCCTACACAACAACCGCGCTTCCCTTCGCCCACCGCTCTCCACCCTCGTTCCCCTTCCCCCCTTCCATTGCCTATATGTATTCACCTTGATGCGTGTGCTTCTTGTTGTTGGCTTTTCGATTTATGTTGCTGCCGTGGCGGCAATTAAAAGTAAAAGTAAAATTGTGGCATCAACAACAGCAACAGCAACAACAACAGTTGTCTTTGGTGCCGTGTACTTTTATGTGCATCTGTTTTTATTGTTGTTGTGAAAACCTTAAAAAATAATGACATTTCGAGTTGAATCAGCTTCAGTTTACAGCTGTTTTAAGCGTGAAAATTAACAAAGAAAAAGTTTCAATTAAAAAAAAAATAAATAAAAATTAAATAAAGTCCAAAACATATTAATTAAGGCATAAAAATAAACCAAAAATTATATTCAAATAGAAAAGATTTGTCTCCTTGTCAGATTTGTATTGATATATATCTTGATATCTCTAAGCAGCGTCATGCCTCTTGCCACTCTTATCAGATGGGCCACAAAGTATCTTTTGCCATCTACAGTTGCGCATCCTTTAGGTAGCTGATATATAGATATATGTATGTGGGTTATCCAGCTGAAAAATCGATGCGACTTGTTAACATATCGAACATAATTTGATATGCTGCCTGCCACAAGCTACAAACAGCAGCAACAACAAAAACTACAAATCCATCAAGCAAATAACAAACAGCAACAACAAGAAGAACATCGACAACAAAATCAACAATGTGAAACATTATCAAAGATGACAGATGATGAGGGCATCGATAGAGAGAGGGGAGAGGGGAGTCGGGGGCATAGAGCAACCACAGTTGTTTGCCAAAAATGCTTTGAATAGATTTTGATTATTGAAAATGTTTTTTCTATTTTTCGAGTGCTGAGAAATTAAATGCCAGTTGAACTCTTGATAAAGAGGGGGGAGGTGGCAGGAAGGGGGATTGCCGTTTATTAGCTGATGCTGGTGTTTGGGATTAAGGGTAGGATCTGAAAGTTAAGCCGCATAATTGCTTGATCAAATCAATTGAATCTAAATATTATTTTGTATGGTGGCGCCTTTTCGGCTAATTCCTGATGTTGCAACCAGCTGCTGCTGCTAACAAGCCTGGGAAAGCGGCATTCGTCAAGCGTCAGACTAGAGTTTTCTTTATTATTTTCTCTAGTTTCCAAATCTCTCACGAGTTGATGACGATGATGATAATGACGTTTAATGCCGATTATTGTTATTAATCTTTAAATGAGTGGCAAGCCACAAGCCTGACCCCAATGCATGTGACAAGGGGTGTGGAGGGGTTAGGCACATAGTCGTTGCAGGCGTCAGCTGCACGCTTCTGAGTAATGAGACTCGTTAATTGTCCATGCAGCAGCCTTGTCTGCTTCATCTTCTTTCGGCTCAGCTGTCCACTAAGAAATATAAAAAGAGAAGCTGGACACAAGTGCACCTGCCACCAAAAAACCGGCTCCTTCAAAACGCACTTGCTCTCGCTCTCTCTCTTTCTCTCTCTCTCTCTCTCTCTCTCTCACTATTCATCACTCTCTGTCAGCTGCATTTTACCGTACTTTGTGTTTTTTTGTTTTTGGGTTTGTCAAAACACAAATAAAACTTTGAAAAGCTTCGAACCTCTTCGAACAAGTTCGTCAGCAGGTGGACAAGTTACGACTAATGGTATTAGGGGTAGAGAGAGAGAGAGGGGGTATTTGTTGATGTTGTTGTTTTGTTGCTGGCCGGCCGGCTAAAAAAGGCAAAAAGGGGTGCAAGGCAACAACAGCGATAAAAAGCAACAGCAACAAACAAACAAACAAAACTAGCAAAGACCTCTGCTACCCTTGGCTACCTTTACAGCCCCCTCTCCCCCCAACACCCTCGACACCACCCCTTTAGGCTGGCCTCAAGGCACATTGCGAATCTATAAAAGTATCGGAGCGCATAAAAAACGAGCTCAGTAGTGAACGGCACTTTGCAACGGGCAAAACGGGCCAAAAGGCGGCTAACGGCTAACGGCAAACCGAGAAAAGCGAACCAAAAAAGTGGCTAACATCTAACAGGCTAACAGTTAAGGCCTAAGGGTTGTGCGCAGATAGCAAAGTACTAAAATCGTATGCGTTGCAAGTGCTTAAAATGTTGACAAGCTGCAGGCAAAACGACTGAATGAACGAATGAATGAATGAATAAATGTGTGTATCCGCCAGATAGAAGATACATTGAGCTGTTGAAACGTGGCCATAAACTGCCAACAGCAGCAGTTACTTGTCATCACCATCATTGGTAAGTGTTGAAAAACTATCTATTTGTAGTTTTATGTAATTGTAAGATGCAGCAAAAACAGTTACGATTGTCAACAAAATAAAATGACAACTTAAGATACAAATGCTGCCAGCTCTTTATAGTTCTAACTGTTCCTTTTGAAGTTGCATTCCCATTCGCTGTGTCACATTGCGTATACGCAATATGCGATTTTCCCTAATGTTTCTTTGTTTTTTGGTCATTTTCCTTCGTGTTCGCATAAAAACTAACAGCTAACAGTTAATTTGTATAGCTGCTTTAAATGTATTTATTATTTATGTGGGTTCACTCTTCAAAATTGGCGTTAAATAGTTTTTAGTGTCTGGGTCTGGTCAAGTGCTACTTTTTGGCCAACTCGTGCCATCGATTTGCCATTTTATTTGATTTCTTTTTCGGATTGGCTTCTTTTGTTTTCAATTCATTCAACTCAGCCTAAATTTGAATTGTTTTTTTTTTGTTGGCCGCACACAATATCATTTATGTGTAGGAAGGACTGGTGACGACGATGGATAAATGGATGGATGGCGGCAGCGCCTCTGTATCTTTGAATAGAAATGTCTAGAGTGAGTGTGTGTGTGTGTGTGTGTGGGTTGCCGCAAGCAACGGCAGCAACCAAAAACGTTGCAAGAGCGCTCGTAGATAACAATCACAGACTAGACAAGTCACTTGGGCAGGCCACACAAGCAATAATCATTCACATTTCAGATTGGAAATTTAAAATAAAATTGTTGATTGAACTACAAACCTTTAACTTAAGAGTCGATATAGTTGAGATAAATAACTAAATAGTCAAAATTAAAGCTAGTTCCAATGATTTTTGCTTAATATTGTATCTCAGAAAAGTATGAAAAGTCAAGGATTTTCAACTTAACTTCTTTAAAATCGACTGTAGCTGATTTAATTCTCAATGTTTGCCGAACAATAATTTAAAAATTCAACATAATTTTTATTGCTTTTATTTATTTAAATTTTTTTGTTGCTGTTGTTTGTTTTGTGCTTTTGTTTTACTGTTTAATTTGTTTACATTTTGTGTGTTTATTGATTTATTTATTCATTCACTAAAGTATTTTATATTTACTCACTGCCGATATTTACGCGTTTCATTAAATGTGAGTTTTTTTTAATTGTTGTTGTTGATTGATAGTATTGTTATTTTAATATTATTAAGCGCTCGATTCATTCATTCCGCAAGGTTTACTACCTTTGTGTGCTGTGTGATGTGTAGGCGTGGTCAGCGCCACCTTTATTATTGTTGTTGTTGTTATTATTGTTGCTGTCGGCTAAAAGTGCATGCAAATTTTTTATATTTTGCGTACGGCGGCAGCTAAAACATAAACAGAAAACACGAAACACTAACAAAACCAATATATCATATGCTTATGAGCATCAATGACATCAGAGACACACAACGAGAGAGAGAGAGAGAGAGATGGAGATGCCACACGACAACGATGATCGACGGGCTGCCTTGAATTTCCATGGCTGGAGGGAAGATCGCGGAGTCTGAATCTTTCTAAAGGCCTCAAAAACAACAAGAGAAAAAAATTATTGCGTTTGCTACTTTTTTTTTAAGCAAAAATTGAACGCACTGCATTTTTTTTTTTTATATTTACAACAAACAAAATTATTTTTGTAAACGATTTTTTTTGTGTTATTATGTCAAGTTTGCTTTTTTATTTTTTTTTGTAACATTGAGGTGTGAAAAGAAAAATAATTTTAAAGAGCTGAAAAAAAAACAAAACTAGAACAAAACCACAAAAACCTGAATTTTTATAAATGGGTTAAAGTGCTTAAAGCTTAAGAGTTGATTTAATAATTAAAACATACTTAAAACATGATGAATGTGAACTATTTGGCAACAATTCCATTTTAAGCTTTTATGATGAAAACTTAAACAAACATTCCTAGTGACTTTCAGCTTGGAACTGTTTCAAAAGAGTTGACAGACTGTTTGAGACTTCATCTAGAGCTAATAAATTAGTCCACTTTATGTTGCACAAATTTAATAAATTTAACAGACGAAGTCGCCCTCAAGTCTACCAAAACAAAAAACAAATAGAAAGGCTCCAGTCCATAAAGCTCGACTACGAGATACCCTTAACCCCAGATATTAAAATATTAACGAACTTAAATCCCAAATATCATGTCTCTTGCTCTGGTACAGTCTGAGATCGATGCTCGGACTAGACTAATACGAGAGATGTTTCGGAGATGCTTCCTTCTGTCTGTTACAAACATTTGCACAGAACCATTATACCCTTTATTCCATTACATGGGTTCGGGGTATAAAAACCAAATCAAAGAAGGGCCGCAAAAATGAAAAACAAAAAAATTTGTTATACAGATACATATATAAAAAGAAGAGAAACGATGTGAAAAGTTGAATGCCTAACAAGTTGAAACACGTTTGAAAATGCGAATAAAAGAAACAAAAGAAAATCAGCAGCAAACAACAAAAAAATGGGCTGTGGAAAATGTGGAAATATCTTGGGAATTCTTTCGAAATGGTTTCAAAGACGTTGCAGTTTGTCGAGTTAGATAAAAGTTTAGGAAATGTTTATGCCAAAAGTGAAGCGCAGGGCGACAGAGAGAGAGAGAGAGAGGGAGAGAATAGAGAACCTCCAAACGGTAACTGGGCAAGGTAAAATTCTTTCGTTCTTCTTCTGTTTTTTTTTCTTTTTGGCTGCTTATCTATCGCAAGGTGCTTGGCGCGGAGGACTTGTTAGAAGTTGGCAGCCGGCGGAAGTGCAATGAAAAATAAATGTGGGTAAAAATGCCAAGCAGGAAAAGTGTTTTCTCTACATTCACAAGTGTAGCCAACAGATACGTAGTACATAGTTGCAATGTTGTCTGCACGTGAATATTTCACACAAATAAAAAAAAGAAGATAAATACAAAGCGAGCGGCAAATTACGACAGATAGTACAAAAGAAGCAGCAACAATAAAATGCCTAACCAGCGCAATTTGCAAATGCAGAAATTGCGAACAGCAATGAATCACCAACAACAGCAACAACAAAGCCAAGGGAACTCCACAACAGACACTCATCGCTTATCTTACAGCGGAAGCCCCCTTTACACCTTTCAACTGTTCGCTCATCGATAGCGAAGTGAAAAATATTCGTGCGCGAAACCAAAAACAAAATGCTGCACCAAATGAGTCGTCGCAAAGTAAGAGCGAGAGAGATATAAACAAACCAAGTGGCTAACCAGCAAACAATAACAAACAAAACAAACAAAAAAGCTAAGCGCAAGACGCATAGATACAATTGTATCTGCGTGCGTATCTTACGTGTGAAACGACACTAAACTGCATAGTTGAAATATTTCGGAGGCCAACGTTCGTAGTACAACAACAAAACGGCATATGTTGGCAAAAGCTATCAATGCAAACAAACAAACATGTTGAAAAGTGAAACGGAACTCAAGTCAGGGCCAAATAAATACATTTATATATCTTTAGTTGTATTTTAAATATTTATATAGAACTGGAACTTTCGGTTGAGTCAGAGCCCACGCAATGAATGCGCCGTCGCAGCGGTCTAACTGAAATCCGCAACCGACTTAAATACTCGTGACCGGACACAGTGAACAATTTTACATACGAATAATGAAAACTCTTGATTACCTACTTTAATATTATAAGATGGAAAAATCTACTTAAAATTCTTCTTAATATAAGCCAAATTAAAATGAATAAACTCTTATATTTGCAAACAAAACTTTATATTTTGATCATATATTATAAACAAACTACATGAACAACAATTATTTAAGTTCAATTACTACTGTATATCGATTGGAAAAAAACTAGTTTTTCCCACGGCTAGCCTGACGATCGTTCGTATTGTATGACACGTGGGCAAAACCCCCCCGGATTGAATTCAAATTCGAATTGGATCGCGGCAAGTCCAAGTCCAAACTCTAGGCATTTGACGTCAGAAAGATATTGATGTCTGTCTGAATTGTGTATCAACAAAATATTTTACCAGCTTATTAAAGTCGGCACCTTTTATACAAGAACATATTTTTATGATATGGCATTGCAAATTGCAACACATCAAAAATTCAACTGCTCTGTCTTGTAAGTGGCTTCTATTTATTTGGATTATTTTTATCTTATTTCGTTTGAATTGTAATTTATACAATTAATTTTGAATATTTAATTTAATTGTTCATTAGTATAAGCTTTGATTATAAACGCCTGATTTAAGCTTACTACAAATTTAGAAATAATAATAAGAATTAAATTAGTTATTTGTTTTTGTTATAAATGTGGCTTTAAATATATTTGATTTGTGTTGTGTGCTTATTATTTGCGTCTATTAAAACTACAAAATAAATGTGGAAAGGGGGGGGAAAAGAAATGTGTGTTGTGCATCAAAACTCAATGTCTGTGCAAATATGTGAAAATTAAATGAAATATTCTGGCAATTAAAACGACATACACAAATTTCGCACTAGTTTTTTGTTGCTGTTGGTTTTGGCCACAAAACTGAATTTACAGGCAATTTAGTTTGGCATCAACAACAATAAAAAAATACGAAATAAAAAAAAAAAAACATAAACGAATAGAATACGAATAACTGTAAAATATTTATAATTAAAACATGCGGGCAGACAGCCAAACAGACAAGTTTTTGGAAGGAAAGGAAGGAAAGAGTATTTAAATATATTTTGTGCATTAACGCGTTGATAATTATACCCGCCGCCCGCTGTCCCCCTAGTCTGTATGTTTGCTTATTTGACCACATAAATGCAGTTTGCACTTGGATTATTTGTTTATATTTGTACTGGGGATCTGAATGCTTTCTGGGGCCATTTGCAGATACATCTGCATCTGACGGATACAATTGCTCTTGATCTGAAGCGCCGATATTCATCAAATTTGCATTAGCAAATGAGCGCAGCAAAGAGAAAGAGGCAAGAACGTTGAACGTTGCGACTGCAACGCAGGCAGCGTTTCACAGTTAACTCAATTAACTTATAAAATGTAAACTATGCGAGCACCAACAACACTAACAACTAAACGGCAACGGTGATTAGCTCTTGGCCACACTGGAGCAACATCTACTACTGGGCAGACTTTCCATATGTACACATCATATGTATGTATGTAGCTGCGTGCCCCGAGATACAGATACAGATACAGATGGAGAGATACGTGAATGTATCTACAAGTTACAAGTTACGCTTTGCAGACTCGCGCAGTCAGCTGAGCGCGAATAATTACCACGCCACACACACACACACATCTATGTAAGGGAGGAGGGGCAGTTACAGCCCCAACTCAAAGCTAAGCTATAGCATAATAAAGTAAAGTAGTTGTAGCTCAGGTGAATGTTTAGCTTCAAATGAGAGAATGTGGATCGCACGCTGGCCAACAGTTCGTATTGAGTTTGAGTTTGAGTTGTTGGGTGGTGGTGCGGTGGTTGGTGTTGGTTCGACTTGAAGCGCCAGCGGTGCTAATGTGCTTATGAACGCCGCTTGTACAGATACAGATACATATATGTTGATGTACATATGGCAAAATGTGATAATCGGACATGGCGACGCCTGAAGGCAGCCAACTTCCAATGTATCGGTTCAATGTGCGAGCAAACTCACTAACGCACTAGACAGACAGACAGACATTTGCACATTTTGCACACAGCTATTGAACCCATGGGCCCATTGGTTTTTTAGCCGCAATTTTTCCCAAGCAATATGAAAGTCGCTCAACTTTAGCTGGCTAAAAGATCGCTTGAATTGGTCTAAAAGAATTGGCATCGTTGAGAAACCGAGTATTTCTTTTTTACTTTCTATGAAGGTTTACATATTAATTAAATCTCAGTCCACAATTAATTAGTTAAAAGACCAGAAATTTTCATATATATTTCTAAGAAAATCAAATTGTTGTTTCTTCAATATCGATTGACTCTGTGATTTCGCTTTGTGCTCGAGATTTGTTGTGATAAACTTCCTTAGTTTCTTTTGATATTTGAACTTTTCATTTTCTATGTAAATACTTTAAATGTAAATCTTTTAACATTTTTCATTTGATTTTCAATTCAATTCTCACCAAGCCACACAGAAAAATGTTTCAATCTCAAACAAATTCCAGACTCTCTGCGGTTGTTTCACTTGCCTCATTGTCCAGCTTTTCCTTCCCCCTTGACTTTTGCCTACAGTCCCCTCCCCCTTCATACTTTGTATCGTTGTGTCCCATCTGTCCAAGCTTTGCTTGTTCTTGTCTTGACTCTTCTTCGTGTTGTCTCTTGTTCTTGTTCTTGTTGAGCACACACAAAAGCCTTTTCATGCCATTTCCATTTCCATTATCGTGCGAATTCCACCACCCTCTCTCTCTCTCTTCACGCAATTCTCTTGTTGTTTTAGCCAATTCACTCTGCCCCTGTGCCACCACCCACCACTCTTGGCGCATAATTGCCTTTTGATGTTGATGTAGTTTTTTTTAGTGCTTGTTGTTATTGTTTTTGTGGTCACCACTGGCCATGTTTCTGTTGTTGCCTCAGCTACTCCTGCTGCACCTTGAGGGCTGTGCTTGAGAGTTAAAATAACATTAATTGTTATGATTTACAATGAGAACAAAAATGTGATCATAAATTAATTATTCATGGCGCCTAAGGGGGCGCTCAAAAAAAACAGAGAATATTAAGAACGAGTAAAATGTAGAAGCCATTGACCATTTAGTTGGTAGTTGGCCAGTTGTTTCCTTATTGCGCTGCTTCCGTTAACAATGAAAGAGAGAGAGAGAGGGAGAGGGAGAGCGCTAAACTTCAGCTTCATTTCATTTATAGACCAATTAGCTAACGGAACTACGTGCAAATCGTTGCATCTAAGTTGATGGCTGCTTAATGCCGTTCAACGTGGCGACTCATCGGATAGATAGATTTTGCATCTGTTGGCTGCAGATTGCAGTTACTGCTACTTGCCACTTGGAAAGCGGGTTAATTGATGGCTTTTGCATTAAATTGCCACGCTCGACAATCAGTGGCGGCAATTTCTACTACACACCAGCAACATACTACAGATACAAACGTACCTGTCAATCTCTTTCGATATATCTGTGTGCAACCGTTGTTTCTATCTTCTTTTTGTTTTTTTGCATGCCGTCTACAATCGCGTTTTAAAGTTAATTATCGAGTTCATGTTCGTGCTGCAATTTTCTTAAGCAGCATATATTAGATCAGAGTCGTCGCGCACAGTGAAACTTTTAGCTCATAATCCAGATTAAACGATCCGCATACTTGAGCTTGAGCTTCGACAATGTACATAAATCAAGTGTCCAACCACATGGATTTTAGTGCCATCTGTGGGACAGACAAACCATGCTCATTTCGATCATTTTTGTTGTCTAGCAATTGCCTAGTCGCATCTCTTGTTATTATTATATATGCAAATAGATATAAAGATACATCTGTATATGTCGCAGCCACGCACATTTTATTAAATACGTTCTAAATTTATTGATATGTCTAATAATGTCCGTACTCTATGCCCTACCATCCCCTCTATTTCTCTACTCCACTTGGATACAGTGAACACAAGAATTCAGAATGAGTTTGATTCACTTCACGAGCGATGTCTGCTTATAGTTCTTTAAGAAATCCTTGTATAAGTTGTATGTTTCATCAATTATAGATATTTAAGTTTCATATAATTCTTTTTGTACTTGTAATCGATCTAATCAAAATAAGTTCTGCCATAAATATTTACTTAAAGTTTCATTATAGTTTTGTTACTCCCCCATCGATCTAAACTGCAATCAATATATATTTTTGATACAAATTTAGATAAAACTTCCATTTGCATTTCAACCTCAATGCCTCGCCGCTTTCCCTCCCCCTTACATTTCTTTCTGCTGTTGCGTGATTCATTTTAATATTTTTTGTTGCTATTTTTTTTTTTTTACCTATAAATATAATGTTTGTCTGTTGCGATGTTGGGTGTCGTTTTCTCATTTCGTTTTATTTTTTTCCTATACATTTCCGTGTGAACTTCCGTTTTTTTTTTCGATTCGTTCGGTTCTCCCTCTCGCCTGACTGCCTGAATAAGGCAAAAGTTTTTGGAACGTGTTTGAAATATTGATAGCGAGTGCAGAGCGACCACAAACAACCAACAAGCAACAACACAAAAAATACAAGAAGCAACATCGGTGGTTGATGCAACAAAAATCTAGTAACACCTAGTGTTGTTTTTCCTCTTCGCCTGCAGCTACCCTTTCGTACACCCATCCCCTCTCTCCCACCAACTGTCTGTTGCTTTTGGCGATTTTGCTTTGGTTTTTTTGTCGATTTGTTTTTGTGTGTGTGTTGGCCACTTTGGCTAGCTGGCTGACAATCGCCCATTCACCCCCCTCTCCCGCTCGCACTGCTAGCGCTATCTGCCTCGCTTGTCTGTTGTGTTCTGTTGTGTTGTGTCCCCCTTTACGGTGCCATTAGACAATAACTGGCAATAATCGTTGAACCGTAAAATAAACATGGATACGCGTTGCACTTGTTTAGGTAACACCAACCAACCAGCCAACCAACCAACCAACCTAACTACCAACCAACAATCCAACCAACAACTACCACTAAACAACAACAACAAAAGTCGCGTGGTCAGGTGTCGATGTCGCTGTCTGTGTTTTTAGCTTCCCCTTCGCTCTTCGTTGCCCCTTTTCGGTTATTACCGTCTGACAACTGCCTTCTGCCGGACGCTAACTGATTTGTGCATTGACGCGAAGTCGTAGAAAATATTCAGCATAAGTACGTGTATTATTTGACCTAACTGACTTCTTCTTGTTTGGCTATGTTTTTTGTAATTTTTCTTTGCAATTTTCTATCCCTTTCTCCATATATAAAGCAACGAATATGAGCTAGAAAAGCAGCATTTAGGTTTATGTCAAAGTGCTTGTTAATTTGTATATAAATTTCTGGTTTTTAATGGATTTTTGTCAAAATGCTTCACTTTTAAGTGTAATTATATCTGCTTATATATTTTTTTAAGTTCTATCTCGTTGTGAAAACATTTTTAAGCACATGTTTTTTAAGTTTTATATAATTTTTAAATGCTTATATTTTATTTTATTAATTCAAGTTCAAGTTTTTGTTTTATAACTGTCAGATAATCAATACTTACTTCTCTACTCGAATTTATCTTACTTAGTTAAGAGCATATTTTAAGAACCACCCTTCAAGAAAATTGAGGTCTATATTCAGGCTTAGCTTTAGATGCATTTTCGATTTCCTGTTAATAAAACTTAAGCGATTTGTTTATAATTCATCGCAAACAACTTACAATTTATCAGAACTGCTCATTTGTGGCCTCATTTTGATTGCAACATTTAATTACCATGTAAGAGCATCTGTTTAAATGGTTCCGTTTTGCTTTTACTCTACATCCGTATCTGAAGTTCATCGGAGAGCAAGAGAGCAGCTTCTGTTGAATCCAGATACAAGTTACATGTGTTTGTAGCTTGTAGGTTAAGTTTTATGTCAAAAATATAATTTTACAGCTACCAGGCAAAGAGACTCAAGAGGGGTAGAGGGGGGCTGGGCAAGTGTTTCACACAGTAAACACACACAAGTTAATGAAATTAAAACGTAAGCGGCAAAAAGCAAACGCAATAAACACAAAAAGAAATTACAATTAAATTGAAAGCAGGCAGCAAACGAAGAGATTGAGTATGTCCCCCCCTCTAACCCCACTCTTCTGTCTAGCGTTTGCGTGGCATGCAACCTAAATGGAAATGAACTCTTAGCAGCAGCTGCCAACAGACACGAAAGAGAGAGAGAGAAGAGTAGCGTGGGCCGTCGACTGCAGTCTTCACTGTGTTTGAGCTCCCTCTTCTTCTGTTGGTTAAGTAGATGGCCCTATCGCGATGCTCCATTTGACTTCCCTCCACAGCCCACTCCACCTCTACCCCCCTCTCTTTCTTCAACCCCCTCAATGAGAGCTTCACTTGCTTGATTTTTTTTTTGAGCTCGCATGACGTGCGGCTTTTAATCGCATTCGTTTCAATTGCCGGCATTTGATTGTGAAATGAGCGAACGACTTTCCTCTTACCTCCCTCCCACCACTACCTACCTGCCTACACACTGTCCCCGCTTGACTTTCTTTTGTTTCATTGTCCCCTCCTTTCTCCTCTGCCTCAAGCACATCTTTCATAACGTCAAACCTTATCGTTGCCCAACTATTTTCAAAGCAAGCAAAATAAAACAAGATAAAAACTGTGCAAATTAAGTATTAATGTTATAGTTAATGTTAATGTTGTATGCCTAGGCTATAAAAAGTGAAAACCCCCAGAGGGCAGCGCCATTCTCAGTGCCCTTTGAATGTGCTCCTCGCATGAGATTTTTCAATTATAGTTTTTTCTTTCTATGTTATATTAAACAGTTTTCTCGTCATTGTTGTTAATGTGTGCAACTTTCTATGTGCATAATTTGTTGTTGGGCGGCTTTATTCTTTCACTTCATCCATCCACCCACCCACCAAGGCCATGATGTGGGAGTTCGAGTGGAGTGCTGCCAACTTACTGTTTTTTGTTATTTATTTTTACCTTTTGAATTTTTTCACTTTTCACAAGTTTCACATAGCTAACGTTTAAGCCCAGTCATAATTATTATGCACATTTCGCTTTCTCACTCTCACAACATTTCTTTTGTTTGCCTACCAGCCAACCATCCCCCTCCCCACTCAACCAACCACGCCCGCCCCACAGCGTTGGTAATTAAAATTTTACTTTGCACATTTTACTTGACTTTGCTGGCATTCGCATTCACATCCGTATATTGCATTAAGTTTTTCTTTCTTTTTTTTTTAATAGTTGAATTCATCTTGCCATAAAATAAAATGTAAAAGGCATTCACATTGCCATCTTGGCACAAACTTATCCTGTAAGTGTGAACTCCTCAAACATTTTGAGCGGAATAAATCTGCCAGCTGGGATTACATAAGTTTAGCGTTTAACCATGAATGAGAAATTTTTAATAATTGGACAATTGTGTTTTATTTAGTTCTTCCCATATTCTCTCAAGCCTTAAATAATATATATTGTTTTTCATTTTAATTAAATTAAATTCGAATCGAATTTTTTTTTTGCATAACAAATAAATATTTAATAAGTACTTTAATAAACTTCCACATTTTGCAGCATTCTATTTGTTAAATCATTGAAACGCATGAATCAATAACAAAGCACAAAAAAGCTATTGAAAAAGGGGCGCCACACACATGTTTGATAATAATAAGTAAGAATGCAAATAATGCAAGAGCAAACACAAATAGCCAACATTATGTAAATTAAATATTTGCCAATGCAAATACAAATACAAATGCACACTCAAAGCCGAGTCAAGTGCCACAATAAGAGAGAGAGAGAGTTGGGGAAGGAAAGGGTACAGGAGCAAAGTAAAGGTAGCCTCAATTTTAAGGAGGTCGCTCTGTGTGTCCAGTTTTGCTTGCATAATCTGCTATGCATATTATTATATACCCGTAATAGTACATACAAATAAATATATGTATGTACATGTGTAGTATAGAATGCTCGAGCATTGAGAATTCGATTGCTTGGCTCGAGCCGAGTTCACGTTCTGTTTGTTTGTATTCAAGGATATGTGTGCGTGTCCTGAATGGCTAGAGCTACAGAGTATAGTGTATAACTTGCGTGCGAAGGCCAACCAATCCAAACAAAAAGTACAAGCAAAACAACAAGGAAATATCAACAACAAGCTAAACAACAACAAAAGCTGAACGCTTACGAAACCAGAAATGATGTTTTAAGGACATTCAGGACATACACATGCACCTGTCGATATTTGTTGGGTACAGTTTTTGGCGTACGCTCGTTTGTGTTCATTAAAACGAAAGATAAACTTCCCCTTACCCATCCTTCGCCATCTCCTTCTTTTGTTCCTGTCGAACCAATACCCCCTTTTGGATTTTGGCAAACCGGTTTTCGGTGCCTTCCTGCATCCCGTCCTGCACACAGGATCGAAGATGGCAACATTGCGTTTCCGTTTTGAGCAAAACTCGTTTGCAAGAAAGTGTCCTGCTGTTGTCGACAGAGGCGCCCCAACAAAGTTACCGTTCGACATGTGCCAGGAGCCGAAACCATCCCTCCGCCTTCACCTTTCGTTTGTATCGTTAGCTGGTTGCCTGGCTATTGTTTCGGCTCCCAAAAAAAAGGTAATCACCATTAAAACTCATTACCAAGGGCAACTGGCAAACGCCAAAACTTCGAAACACAGCACCAGGGCAAAGGCAACAACAAGGCCAAAACCAGGGCAAGGAGAGCACTAAAACTGGACAACCAACTTGGCTGTAACAACGATTAAGTCAATACAATGTGTGTTTAACATGAACTTAAACATAAATAAATGAAATTTGTAAATAAACTTTAGTTAAGAGTTCAATGCATACAAGTTAAATATAAGTTTAAGTGAAAAAAATAAATATATTTATTTTCATTAGACAATTTCTCAAAGATTATTTAGGAAAGATAATATGCTTAATATTTTTAAGTGCATATCGTTCGTTAAAATATATGTATATTCAAGTAATACTAGATGCTATTTTATTTAGCCACGTGGAGTTCAATTTTTATGCGACAATATTTATTTTTGTATGGGTTTCGAATTTATTATTGCAAAACTTCAATTCCTGTGCAACGAACGAAATTTATTCGTTTTGATGCCCTCCTGAAGAACCTTGCCATGAGATGACTTTGCGAAAAACGTATTTGGAATAGGTTTTTGCAGCTGGAAAGGGCAAGGGAACTGTTTTCTCCTTCTTTCGGTTGCCCGGTTTGGATGTGCAGCGGAAATAAATTTGTTTGTCGAAAAATTCGCCGTCTAGGCAGCAAGAAATAAATTCTGACTATTTTATTGCCGTCTAGTGACATTACAAGAGGACATTGCAAAGATGGGGTAAGCGGGGGGTTAGGGACTTATTGACTTGGCTGGCGCCTTGCTACAACGACAACAACAACAACAACGACTGCTGCCAAATCAAGTCAAGAATAATTGCGCTGCAGTTGTCGCAATGTGGAAATTGTTGGACAGACAACCTTGAGCTAATTTGGCTAGCAAACAAAATGCTCTATCTCAATTTTATACCACCTCTCACATCCTCCATCTCTTTCTCTATCTTGTCTCTGACTCACACGTTCTCTTTTTGTCTTCGTTCTTCTCTCAGTTCTTGCAGGGGCCAACTGTGGGCCAGACAAAATTCCTCGCAAAGCGCCGCCGCCGCCAACAACAACAACAATATCATGACAGCCGCTAAGTGGGGCACCGTCACAAGGCAGACGCCCCAAAAATAGACGCGGTGGCAACAACAAACAGCAACAAAAGCAACAACAATCGGAAATGCTCTCCACCAGCGCCGCCGCGACCGTTGTGCAGATGCCACCATCTCAATCCCAACGCAACAGCGGCCTGGTTCTTGGCGTCTGCCTCGACCAGCTGATGCAGCATCAGAAGCAGCAGCATTCCAGATCCTCACAGAACAAGACATTGCCAGCAGACGAGAAGAAGGTGATGGAGGTGGAGCAGTCGCAACAGTTGACATCCAGACATACACGCTGTTGGCCACCGCCCTGTTTTATGCTACTCGTCTCACTCCTCGAGGTATGTATAGAGGTGTAGCTAACCAAGCCAAAAAAACACACCCATCTAATGCGATTAACCTCGGACCTGGGACCAAGGGTTGATTGAGTGTGGCCACAAAAAAAAAAGTAAAACTCCAGCGGGCAGCTTGCCAGGTTGCCATGACTGCGTCCATGTTTCACAACATTGCGATTCAACATTTACCACATTATTTTTTGTGTGGCACTTTAATTGCTGCCACACACAAATGCAATCTACATAGTAAAATAATGAGTGGAACTTTAGGGAAAAACTCGAAAGGTTGAAAGCTCAAACTTCAATGTTTTTGCAAGCTTTATTTTTAAGCGGACTTACGATTTTTATCGACTCCAAACTGCATCTTAATCACAAAAACTGTACAAAATCAAAAGGAAAGATATTGTTGCAATATTTTTATCTGGTTGACCGAGCGTACGAGAATTTTAACTACTTTTTAAAATATATAAAATTTTTATCGATACCGATAACACTTTTGACATTTCAGTTATATATTCTTTGCTTTTTAAAGTTTATCCTGCAATGAAGTATTTTTTACAAAGTTAAATCTTTAAAACTGAGTTTTTAGTCAAATATCGTTCTATATTTGTCTTATATCTTTTGCGTTTCCTTTTATACTACGTAAATAATTAACATTTTTTACTACAAGCCCACAAGCTCTAAATTGCATTTTTAATCAATTGCGAATATAAATTATGTACACGGAAATATATTTTTCACATTTTGTGGCTTTTCTCTATATCGCTTATGGGTTTTTTTTTTACTTAGTATGCATTTATTTTTGCCCTCCAGCAATTGCGTAACAGCTGTTGCTGCTTTCATTTCCCCCTTCGAACAGCTTATTTTTTTGGTTTTTGGAGCAAGAAGTCATCTTTGCAGGCGGTTTGTTTGTGGCCATCATCTCAAGTTATTGCCCTTTTTTTGGATGTTGTTCAGGGATGGCAAGGGTGAAATTGCTTTGTGGGTGTCCCGTCCCACTCAAGCAATAGCAGATTGTGATCATATTTCAGCTCCCCTTCTTCGTGCCACACGTGAGCTTGGGGGGAAGGCTGAGCGAAATTGGACTTGAACAGAAGTCGAGGCAAATAAATTGCCGACTGGCCACAATGCAAGTTGCAGCAAGTTTTGAAGCATTTGCAAATGGCATTTGGCTTCCGGGTAAAGGATATATCAACAAACACCCAAACACACACATACAAACACTGAGTGGGAAACGAGAGAAGGAACCAGGGTAACAGGGAAACAGGGAGTGCGTGCGAAAATTCAACACTTTCTGCGTCTGTATTAGTGTCTGGGTTTTGCGTCTGCCACTCGCAGACTGGACGCCGCCAGCCAGCCAGCCAAGAAACAGGAGGGGGCCCCATTGCGTTTGTGGAATGTGTAAGTGTGTGTTTGTGTGTAGCAAGAGTGGAAAGAGGCACATCAAAATTCGCAATGCCCCTTCGTAGTGTTAGTAGTGATGGCTTTGGCGACGGGAACGTCTCGCCGCTGTCTGCTGCCAGTCTCGTTTCAAAGTTCGGTTTTGTTTCGCAACCCAGCCCTGAGGGTTGCTTTACTTTACTTTACTTTACTTTCCTTTCCTTGCTTTGTCTTTTTGGCCTTTTGCTTTTTGAATTTGGCTTTGGCTTTTCCTTTTATTTGCTACGCTTTTGTGCTTGCCTGGCAGAATGGCGGCGCCGTTGAGGGGGAGCTGGAAAAGTGGCTTACATTGTGATGGCTTTATTGCTATTGCTATGCTTTGCTAGAACCCTCCCACCCTCAAATCACTTTTGCCCGTCTGCATTAGAGAGGGATTAATGTTGTGGGCTCTTTGGCAAACTAACCCGTTCAATCGCATAATGCTTTTTAAATCGAGTCTTAAATCAAGTGGAATGTAAAATGGAATATAATATTGTATCCTAATGGGATATTAAAAGTAACTTTGAGGCATAAAAGTTCCAATTGCAATAATTTTGTATACATCTCCTTTTCAGATCTTTGTGTTTGTTTATGTTGGCTCTGAGCCGCCAGAGGATTCTTTGTTGATCTATCGACCAGACCGTCGTTTGCAGCTATGGCGTTTCATCTCCTATGCTCTGCTGCATGCCAGCTGGCTACATTTGGGCTTTAATGTGCTGACCCAGCTGCTCTATGGTCTGCCGTTGGAACTGCTCCATGGCTCGGGACGCACTGCAGTTGTCTATGTGGCAGGTGTTCTAGCTGGTTCGCTGGGCACCAGCGTTGTGGACTCCACAGTCTATCTGGTGGGTGCCAGTGGTGGTGTCTATGCTTTGCTAGCTGCTCAACTGGCCAATGTTCTGCTCAACTTCGGACACATGCGTCAAGGACTTGTCCAATTGCTAGCTGTTGTCATTTTTGGTAAGTAATTTCCATATTTTTCAATCGCAAATCTTACAACTCCTGCTTCTTTAGTCTCTTGCGATTTGTGCTACACACTTTACAGCAGGCAACTGGCTCCATCCAGTGCCATCTCCGTCTCTTACATAGCGCACATGACTGGCGCTTTGGCTGGACTCAGTGTGGGTCTGTGTCTGCTCCGGCAACTGGATGGAAGTTTGCGTCCACGCCTACTGCGCTGGCTGGCTCTGGGCGTTTGGGCAACTTTTAGTGGATTTGCGTTTGCCTTTAATTTGATCAATACTGTAACAGCTCAGCTGCTGGCCGAACAAGAGGGTGAGGTGATTAAGCAGCATCTGTTGCACGATCTGGGTATGCAACGTTGAAAAGACTGAGCTGCAGCCAAGAGAAAGTGAGAGAAGGTGAAACCCTGAAACTTTACTCATATCTGAAAAATAGACTAGTCACTAGCTTGTAATGCATTCCAGGACAATGTGCTCAAAAAGAATATATATTTATTGTAAGTGTAGGAAACCTGAGACTGGTGTGCTCAAATAAGAAATCGAATTAACTACCAATTATCTTATGTAAATGCCAAACCAAATAAGCAGTCAGAGCGAACTCAATAGTTGATCGAGCGAGGCTCATTTCAAAACCTAAAGAAAAACAATTAGAAAGACCGCTTCAAAGAATACCAAACATCTTTCCTATTTAGTGTTATTCATTCTATTTACATTCAAATAAATCATAGATTTATGATACAATAATAAAGAGAGTAGAAGCTCAAAACCTATGACCCTTAAAAACTAAATCACAAGTTTATTGTCCAACCCTAAATGTTCCAAGCAATCAGAGTTACTTTTAAGTTCGATTAACTTATGTGAAAATTTTCGGGTTATTTACAAAATTGAAAATGATGTTAGCTTTTCACGAAAGCATTTCTTAGAGCGTATATCCGAGGCCTGGCTAGAGAAATATCTTTAATGGCATCTTGCTAAAGAAATTTCGGAAACTTTCAAATGAATTTGATTTATATGGGAAACAAAGTTCTACATAAAGCATTATCTTCGGTGTTTGGCACATGTACATCAACAGAAAATTTATCTGATTTTTCGTTGGAAAGTTGTCGTTTCGACTTGAACGGCAAAATGAAAATAATTCATCGAGATTATCAGCTGACAACATACATTTTTTATCACTTGTAAAATGTAACCAACTTGAATGTTAAGATTTGTGAAGCGCATTCAAGAACCTATTTGCGATTTTCTGAGACTCTACTTAATTATAGCTAGGCAAAAACTAATTAAATAAAATCTTATTGAATTGTAAAGTCTGGTTAGAAAGTTAACAATAAACATATCTACAACATATTTAATGGAATTTAACTTTGGGTGGTGATTGATTTATTTTTAAAATATTTGTGTGTGATGAAACAGGAATTGTTGTAATCAGTACTGAATAACAATAATATGACGAATTGAGAGCATAGTAAATTGAAGGCATATTTTAATTAAGAAATATTATTATTTTCAGATCAGATATTTAACATTATTTGCAAATCATAACCACTTTCACATTGTGTATATAGTATTTAAGGTAAGTTATACCAGAATTTTATGGCTCCATAACATGAAACAAATTTAGATCAATTGCATTTCATTGACGGCACTTATTGTATTACAAATTGCATGACTTCTGACCGAGTAATTTTGCGTTTTGTTGCCCCAATAAAAATGTGAATAGTGCATAGAGGAGGAGTTTTGTATACCATAAGGCAGGTGGTACATTTGCCCCTAAAAACCAAAGCCAGCAAAAACAACATCAAAATCAACTCACAATTGGCAATCGCAAAGCGAATAACAAACAAAAAATTAGCCGCTCGATTTTGTATGTTGGCATTGCCTCATCATGAATTTGGCCTAATTAGGCACACAACAAATGGGGCTGGCTTTTGTTTTGGTTTACGGTTTCGTGTCGCAGTGTGCAAAGCCCAAATAATAAAGTTTTCGATTGTGCTGAAACAGCAGTTACACTATTTAAAAACTGTATACCCTACAAATCTCAAGTAGCAAACAATCTCAACACTTTTCCCATCGAAGGGAACTTTTTGAAATTGGAAACGCTTTTGATCGTATTTGCAGCTGAAATTTAATAACTTGTTGCTGCTATTTGGTATCCCTCCCATTCGAATACTGTGACTGAGATGCAACAACACTAACAAGAAGCAAGAAGCAGAAAAAGATGGAGCGCAACTTTGACGAGACATTGATGGTTCAATCCCCCAATCGACCCACCAGCACGCGGAGCCAATTTAGCAAACTGAATGCGATTTTTATATGCAACTTGTGCAGCTTGATCTTGAAACTCGCCAGATCGTTGCAGATCAAGTTGCGCGCTTAAATCCTCGTTAAGTCATCACCATGGTGAGCTGCACATCCAGAACCAGAACCAGTACAAGAACAAGAAGCGGGGCGACATTTGACAACAAAATATTTTGTGACATTAAATGCCATCCACATCCACATTCTTAGCTTCATCCTCATCCGCAGTCGCATCTCTGAGCTCATCTCCAAGCTGGCTGCGGCTACGTGCTCATTTCACTAATTTAATGAAGACCTTTGCGGTGGCGCGTCCTGGCCATTGTCTCGACATCGTCGTCAGATTGATGAGCAGCACATCGATGAGCACTGGCCGTGTTGTAGACCACATACACATAGTATTGTGTGCCAGTGCCAGTACCAGTGCCAGGGGCCTTGGCTGCTGTTGCTTATCCAACCAACCCTTCCCTTCCCTCTTTTGCTTTCACTGACTGCTGCATCAATAATTTGTGTTCGCTGTTGAAAATAATTGACCAAGTTTGTCTGTTTTGCGGTTCTTCTCTCTGTGTGTGTGTGTGTGTGTGCGTGTGTGGACTCAAAGACGAAAAGCGTTGTGGCATTTAATCTACTACTTGCAGCCGTCCTCCAAGTCAATAAAGCCAACTCACAGAGAGACCGCGGATGACAACAACGACAACTGAAACGGCGGCAGCAGCTGCCAAAGACGACAACAACAAACAGCAAGAAAAAATCAGCATTGGTTCTTTATCGTCTTGGACTTGCAAGTTGGAAGTTGGACTCACTGCACTTGGTGTAATTGAAATAATTTTAAGTGAAAAATCTGCATTCAAAAAATATTTCAGCCAGTCGGAGAAGAGCTGAAATGTGCAAAAAAAAAACAACAGAAGCAACAGATTTTTACAACAGGAGCTAAAGCCAGATTGAACAGCAGATGCTCTACCCAAGTGAGAGGAAAAATTACAAAAAGAGAGAATGGTGAGAGGGGTTAACATTAAAGTTAAAAGCACAACCAAGATAATTGTTATTCAATTACGAAGGAGCCCTCTGTGCAAATAGGCATTAAAACAAGAACACTAAAATAAAAAAATGGTAAACTTTGAGATATAGTATTCTATCCTTTTATTAAAGAAAAATCAATACAAATAAGGTTCAATAGCAAAACACAGAAGGTTAGGGACTTCTTCATCTTATCTTAATCTTTTCTCTTTTTTCAATAGGTAATTTCTAAAATATTTTTTGAACTTTAAATTTAGTTAAGTAAGAGAATTTACATTTATTTTTTTTAAATTCCTTGCCTCTAAGACTAAAATTTTTTACCCAGGTAAATCTTTTTTTGTGACGGAGCTGCTACGATATAAAATATTTTGATTTGTTATCAAATCACAAGTTACTCCAAAAAGCTTAAATACCCAAATCAACTGATGGCACTTTTATGAACGCCACACAAAAATTTACATGCGCAAATTTTAAAGAGCTGCCGCTTGGACAAACATAAAAAAGAGTCAACAGTTTGCAGTTTGGCATCCGGCTCCGCATCTGGAGCCATCTTAATCCTTGGCATTAAGGCAAATTGCACGAGTAACCAAAAACAAGAAAGGAAAAAAGCTAATTTCTTTTGCAGAACGCGAGCCAAGCAATGAACTTTAAAGATGGAGCAACGATCCAACGATCCATCCACCGAGCACCATAATTTGGTTAATTCGACGCTCAGCCAAAGAGTCGTTGGCCGCCCTTCGTCGAGAGCCCTTCCGTTGAGTGGAGTCTAGGGTTTTTGGGGCTGGTTGCACGTAATGGGCGCTCAGCACGCGGCTGCCACTCGTCAATTTTGTGTGTGTTGTTTTTGCTTGTTGCAACTGCTGACGATCGACACGTTCGGATGATCCTGGCTGTGGCCTGGCTGTGGCTTCTTCAGCAGCATCAGCAACCTCAATTTTAGGGTTTTGTGTCTGCGCCTGCGGGCAAACAGCAAACAGCAAGTTCAAGTTAAGTTTTTATCACATATTGCTGCACTTGCCGCATTTTTCGGTGGCTGTAATTTTGTTCGCCCAGACATTATATGAGCACACCCCTGAAAAACTCAAGCCCACATTCAGTTCAATGAAAATAGCTCTGCCCAATCTCACAAATTGACGGAGTAAAAATAGTGCAAAACAACTTTCAGCGATTGCCAAACATCAGAGCAGCTGCCTGAGATTTATAAAACTTTTTCATAGTGCTTTCCTTTTGCTTATCAGTTAATTCGATGTGTTCTTAAAAAAAACAGACTTCCTTGCAGCAACATTGTTGCAGCATCAATTTTAATGTTACATTAGAAATTCGAAATAAAAATTTATGAAATTGATTTTACAAAGAGTTGAGTGTAATGGGATTACATAAGCTTGTCCAACAAATAGAAGAAGATATATGGAATTTTAAAAATTATGAAACGACAATATTCCTTTAAGTAGTTTATACTCTTTCTAAGAAGCTTTTTCTCTAAACAATTAATTTTTATAAAAAATTTAATTTTTACAAACAATGAATTATTAAACGATTGGATTAAAGATCTCGAATATATTGTTCAAAGGATTAAATCAAGTATATTGAAATTTCTGAGTCCAATTAAACCTCTAAAAGTGCAAGTAAAAAGCCACATGTTGAACTTATTAAGTCTTTTATCCCTTAACTTCATACAAGATTATCATATTCCAAAAAATAATTTTTGGACTTGGAAACAGGATAACTATTCGTCGATTACTTTCACTAAGAACCTTTTCTTTTTTTATTGTGTTTCTTAATTCTTAACCAATCGTTAAAAAGGGAAAACTCGAGATTGCAGCAGCATCCAGATGTATGCTCATCTCCTGTTAAATGACCAACTAATTTAGTTGATCGTTTCCAATCCATGCATCTCATTAAAGCTGCCAACGAGGTCTCGTCTCTTTTGATCGTCTTTTTTTTGGTTGATTTTATTTTTATTTTTTTTGGTGGCCTCATAACTCAGCTCAATATAAATCTGTTAACAAAACGCTTAATCCGCTTTGTGCATTTTATTTATGGCCATTTGATGGCGCATTATCGGATCAGGCACATGGCACCCGACACACACGACAAACCCGACAACTGGCAGCTCCATGGCTCATTGGACAGTTGGCAGCTGGCGCGCCTCATAATTGGATTCGTCACAGGCACTCTTAGCTGTCCTGGTCATAAATCGCGGGCTGCTTGAAATGCAAATTCGGTGGTGATCTCCCTTTTCTCTCTCTGTCTCCTCCCGTTCGACACTCGTTTTTGGTTTGTTGCATGTGTCGTGTGTGTGGATGTGCATGAATATGGTGTATCATCGGCAAGGCATCAAAGTGCTAGCCAGAGTCGCAAATGTTCAGCCTGCCCAATTAACGCGGCCAGCAGCAGCAGCACCAACAGCAGCAGATGAGAGAGTGCAACAACAGAAGTAGAAGCTGTAACAGCAGCAATCAGACTTCACTTGAACAGCGAAATGTTTGCAATTAAGCGTCGATTTTTGGCAAAGTGCGTGGCTCTTAACGGCCTACAGAGAAGCAGCAACAACAGCAGGAGCTGCATCACAACAACAACAATCACAGCGTTCAGAATAGCAGGAACAACAGCACGAAGTTGAAGCAACAAGAAGCAGTTCATGTTCCTGGAGCTCTGGTTGCTTGTCGATGCGTAACAAAGGATAATCCACAAATACTGACTCGTTGCTGGATGCTGCTGTTGCTGCTGCTGTTGCTGCACCCACCAGCAACTCAGACAAAGTCAAGCAGCAATAGCAACAACAACAACACAAAACCCACGCCAATACCTATCAGACAGCTTATAATGGGGATAATGCAGAGCTTGAATGCACTTTCTCAGCCAGATATAAATGAAGACTTTAATCGTTTTTAATCACTTAGAACTTACGCTTGATTTGTGCCTCAAAGCACTTTATACAAACAGTGGTTATAGCATTTTGAGCTCTTGAGTGTAATTAAATCGAACCCACAAACTTCTTAACAAAGTCAAGGAACCCTCGATAACAAAGTACATACCCAGAATAACAACAACTGCAATCTCGTGTCCACACCCAAAAGGCAAAAATAAAAAAGGCGAGAATTGCACAACATTTGACACAGCGTTCAAATCGCATTCTCGCACCCACCTAGAAAGCAAGTGAAGTTAAACAAAACGAAGACCAAAACCAAAACCGACACGAAAAATGTAATCCTGGCGACCCAATGTCCCAATGTTTGTCTTTTTAGCCACGCTGTAGATTAAGTGGTTTGCGGCTAGCTCCTAAAACTCGGAGCAAGGCAGCGCATCTAATGTGCAAAGTGCACAAAGATTCGAGTATTTTATTTTATTTGCTGCTTGCATTAATTAAACGAGTACCTGACCTGGGTACGGCTCTCTCTCTCTGCTCCCTTTCTGTCTCTGTCCTTATTATACAATGTGCCTTGGGTGTCTGTTGGACTGGGCCAATTAACTGTGGACCCATCACTTGTGGCCCATTCAGGCATCAATTTGTTACGCTCGAGACCAAGAATGTCAGTCTTGGCTCATTGCCCGTTTTGCACATTTTCTCAATGCACTCGACAGACATCAAAACAAGTCGGAAAATCCAGCAGCAGGCACTTCAGATAACAAAAATATCAATGCGAAAATTGAAAAAAAAAAAAAAAAAAAAAGAAATGATGAAAATGAAAAGCGATGTGAAAAGTGGCTATAAATTATGTCTGCGGTGGCGTCGATGGCGTCGACTACCCGCCAAGTTGATTGAAATCGCGTTCATGATAAAACGAAATTAAGTTCTGTTACCCAAGATCTTAAATGAAGAAAGTTCCTAGTGCTGCAGTTGGTATTGCTCCAGGTATGCAAAAGAGCAATATTTCAAAAATGATGAGTTACAGATGCGTCTGGGGCACCAATGCGGCGGCAAATGCCACAAGAACAACAACACCAACAGATGCAAAATATGCATATTCGTTTGTGGCATCAGCAACAATTTCACAGCTCCATAGACGCAGAGGAAGACAGAGGATGAAGAGGAACTTCCCTTTATCCCCCACTCACTTTGTTCCTGTTACACGCTCTTGCATATTCAATTTACAGCACAGTGGTATATGGTAACTAGTAAAATGTTGAAAAAGTAAGACTCCATTGGATGTTCTGTATATGAAATGAAAAGTGAACAAGCAACTTAACATTATTTTCACTTTTTTTCTGTAAGGCAGCTGCCACAAACTTGGCAAAAGACATGAAAACAGACATAAAAATGTATAAAAAGTTTCAAAAAAATAAATTTTCGATATAAGAATTTAATTTAATTATGTCTAGAAGTATCTGTTAACGTAACTCTAAGCACAAGAATGGTCCTTAAAAATAAGGTCTACCTTTGCCCACATTCCAAGCATAGCTTATTACGAGCTTACGTCGATTTTTCAAGTAAAATTCCCCTGTTTCGATTTTTAGCCTCATACCTTTAGCTTCGATGGGTAGAAATACTTTTTTTAAGCCTATTTAAATTGTTAAACCCTAATGCTACTTTCTTTTGCTATGATGTTGTGTAATTTAAATAATGGTTTGATTTTCTAAAGCTGCAACTTTTCTTATAAATACTTGATCGATTCTGCCTATTCTTAAACATTTCGTTGTCACACTGTGCCAAAAGTGAATCATTATCATGCGAGCTTAGCATCTGCCTCTGTCGACAGTATTTGTTGCTATTATTGCTGTTGTTGTTGTTCTTACTGGTGCATTGTTTACTTAGTGCAGACCAAAACAAAAAAAATTCAGTCAGTTGGGAGTCCGGACTCTGGAGCAGCAGCATCAGCGCAGCGCAGACATCGCCAGCGAAGCGTCTGCTGTGAAACGACCACCGAGCAGCAGGAGCAGACGAATGAATGAGAGATGAAAATAGAGAGATGGCGATGAAGATGAGATGAGGATGTGGGGCAGAAGACCATTTGCTTCTGCTGTTGCTGTGGTGTCTGTGGCAGAGACTGTGGCTTAGCTGCAGCAATCTTCAACAGTTCGAGTTGTTGTTGTTGCTGATGTTGCTGTTGTTGTTGCTGTTGTGCTGGAAAATGCTGGCAACAAAAATTTTATGGATTTATTGAAAATTGAACGCACTTCAAGGTGGACTGGGGAGCAGGGTGGTGAAAGGGGGGGCTATTATGAACGCCTCGCAGTCTGGGGGCCATTGCAAAGAGTCTTGTTAGAAAAACAAATAGCAGAAGAAAGATGCTGCAGACCAGGTCGTAGTTTGTGGCTGTGGCTGTGGATGCCACGCGTTGCGTTTTTGTTTGTTGTCGAGTTTTTTCTGGTTTGTGTGTGTGTGTTTGTTTGTTTGTTTACAGAAACGCGTGCGGCCAACAACAATAACAACAACAACCAGAACAACAGTGCAAAAGTTGCCTCAAATTTGAACTCAATTAATATTCTTGGCAGTCACAAATACATTTTTAAAAATTTCACAAAAACTTAAGCAACACTGGTCTTCGCGCTTTGGTGGCGCCTCAGAACGAGTTCAGTCAGTCGTCAGGCAGCGGCAGCCGGTTCTTGATTTGATTTAGTTTGGTTTTGACTCCAGCTTTAACTTCAGGCTGAGTTCTGAGACTGAGACTGAACAACGCCCACTCACTTTCCCAGGATTGTCTCGAGCTGGAATTCGCTTTCGACGCCCAGGCCACGTGGGCAGAGTTTGTTGCAGGCTGTTGTCTAGAGTCGCCACGCTTAGTGAGGGGTGGATGAGAAGAGGGGCGGTAGATCATGCAGTCAATGTGTGGACAGCAGCAACAAACACCTCGCACGTCTCGCACAATCTGCGCGAATCTATTCGGCAATGTATAAAAATAAAAAAAATGTATTAACGAAATTTCCAAGAAACGTGCAACAATCTTTGTTGCTACATGAACCGCCCCACTGCCAATACACCCCCTCTACCAACACACATAAATATCTACAAAGAGGCGAGTGATTCTTAAAAAAAACTATATGTATATAAGTTTCTGGTTGAAAAAAGCAAATTGAATATTATGTCGCCCACGCGGCAGGCAGGCCGGCAGAGAAGGAGAGAGGGAGGTAGGAACATTGACGGCGCCTGGCGACATTTGAAACAATTTAAGCGATAAACTTTTCCAACAAGCCAGACAGGTGGCCGTGGCATGGGTGGATGGAGAGGGGGGGGGGGTGGTTGGATCGGTGTTTTCGGTCTTTTGTAGTCGTGTCACATAAATTCATTAATTTGTCGCACTTTGCGAATTGGCCTTTAATATATTGTCAGCTTTATGGTGTCTTTAATTATAGCGACGACGCATTAAAAACTAATGCAAGAAAATTAATAAGAAAACCAAGAAAAATTCAACTTGATGGCGAAGGTGTGGCAGGGGAGTGGCAGGACGTAAAAACAAACCGAATGCCATTATGAATGTTTGGGGAAAATTTTTATATATAGAAAAAATATGCGACAAGACGGCGATCAGAGCACTGAGGCAAGACAAAGTGCTTAAAATAGATGTGTAGCACCAGTTGTTGATATACATTTGTTTTTATAATATAAAAATACACTTACTTAAAATAAAAGACTAGGCACACTTACTTAAACAGTTGGAGACAATAAACTGTTATTGTAAATTGTAAAAACATATTGCAAAACTCTTTTCTAGCTTTCTGCTTGATAACTTAGAATTTATTGTAATTTTCTAATATTTATTGCAGGGTATTATAGTTATTTGCTTAATGCACTTGACTTTGGACATCTGTTGTTTTATATACTACACAAAATCGTACGATGTTTTTAGTGTGATCTGTCATTTTATTTTTAGTTGGCCCGCGCGACAGAAACGAAATGAAATCAAACGAGACGAAATTGCAAAAAAAAATATAAATAAAATGTTTGCTGCAAAATGTTTCTATCTCTATTTTTTCGGATTCTAAGCCAATCTATATATATATATACATAGGTGGATTTTGGTCCCTACTTGGTCTATCGATTGGCTGTCAATCAACGCCACGCCCACACAACTACAACAATTCCCAACCCCTTACCCTACCATCCTCCAACCCATTCGTATTCAATCAGTTAGTCACTAAGTTAGTTTGTCAATCGGCTGTCCCATTAGCCACGACACTTTTGCCGGCTAACAGCTATCGGCCTCTTGTCCCTGTGTGGGGGTTATTTTAGAATAGAATTGAAAAAAATGTCAGGGAGTGAGTGAACTGCTGCTGGTGCTTAATCCCAACCTTATAAAGCAGCTGCTGTTTGGACGACCTGTTAAAAAATAGTATGCAAATTGTTGATTGAATTGGAATTCTTGTGCCCAGTTCTCGATGGTGATGACGATGATGATGATGACGATGATGATGATGATGGCGCGACAAATATGGCAACATGGCTTGCCTACGAAATGAGTAGGAATATAGGTAGCGAGAGACAGCGGGGAAAGCGGATACAGCGCCACAATGTCATGAATCAAAAATTGTATAAATCGTATCACAGATCTCCAAAGAGTCAAGGTCTTTTTGCGGCCCACATCTGACTGTTTCGTTGAGAAGAAGGGAGCTGGGGCAGGCACAACATAGTACCTTATACAATATGTATGGTAGATATTCACAGTCGCATAATTAACATGCTTGACAAAAGCGCCAACAACAACAATGACAAGTAGAAGAAGCGAACAATAAAAGAACAACATAAATCTCGTGGGTGTCGAGATTTAATTCCATATTTTAGAGTTTTAATGCCGTTTTTATAGTTGGCTTTTTTTTCTGTTACTGTTTTAGCATTAAGTTTCATTGCACTCAAGCGAGCAGGGGGGATTTTTCTGTGAAAGGGGGTCTGTGTCAGAGAATGTGTGAGATTCTTTTTTTTTATGATTTGTGCAGTTTTTTAATTATGTTCAGCAACTAAGAATGACTATGAACATTTTTATGTTTAAGCATCGAGTTTGTTTTCAACCCAAAGCACAAATACAGTGAAGCCGCTAGAATGGTTTTTTTCACAGGGAAATATTGCAGTTAAATTTTTGTTTTGTAAGAGTTTAATATATATTTTCTATATTTAGAAATTTTACATATATAGCAGATTGTTTTGAATTTAATTCCAAAGCAGCCGGATTTCTCACCATATTAAATCTAGATCTATTGCCACTCACTTTAAATGTACTAAACTTTCAATATCCGCCAGTTGGAGCCCCCGCTGGCCCTTACTAATATTGGACACACGCAACAGACAAACTGAGACGAATACAAAATAAATAATAAAATCTAAACATAAATTGAAAAAACTTTTGCATTTTTTCATTAATAAAAGCGGCGGCAGTTCTCGGTGGTCTTTTTTTTTTATTTCTCGTGTGTGTGTAGCACAGTAACACATATTGCATAGAAGGAACAGCGGGAAAAGGGCCGATGTGGGGGGTACATGAAAGTAACTGGTAGTACATGAAACAGACAGTGAGAGATATGAGAACATTAACGCCGCGGCGTCATCATACTACTAGTAGCATGTAGTTGGCGGTTGTAGTAACCAGTTACATTTTATGACTTTAGTCGAACCCGCGGTACGTAGATGGACATGGTGGTGGAGATGGTGGAGAGGCAGCGGCTAATGAAAAGAAATGAAGCCCGAAAGTAAATGAAACAAGTTGAAAATGGCAGTTGGCCCCGTTTCTCTAGACGGTTGGTATGGTGAGCGGGTAGCGGGTAGCGGGGTATAAGCAACATAAATCTGACGTCGAAAATTTGAAATGCCAAAGAAGTAATGAAAACGTTAAGCAGCATTTCAGATTTTTTACGGCTGAAAATTTCAGGAAATTCTCTCCACTCACAACAACAACAACAAAAGTACAACAACTGCGATAAACTGCGTCGTTTTGAAACTTTGTCGGTGACAACTAAAATAAAGTCGCCACTTTACACCACCCGTCCGTCCCCCCGGGGCCCATTGAGATTGTAACTTTTAATGAGACTGCAACGGTAAGCGCAATTTTCTCACCGTTCCCTTAGCTGACCCCTTGGCCCCCTGGTGGGGACCCCGCAACAAATTCGGACACCCAAGCAGCAAAAAAAAAATGACTCTAAACGCCGATTATGAAAAGGCTGAGAAACTAGAACTCAAACTAAACGGGAAGAGACAGGGGGACAGAGAGAGAGAAACGTGACGATGAGAATGCTAGGCGAAACAAATTACTATGTTTTATGGTTTGTACATGTGACACAGAATCTCCTGCTCCAGCTATCCCCCCCACCCTTCAAGTCAAAGTGTTGGTGGTGTCAGCTATAGAATGTAGCGTAAAATTGATGGTGAAATAACAGATGACACCGTTTTGAAGAAAGGCACAAAGCTTTCGACTCGGTGGCGTTTTATTAATTATGATCGAGCTGTATGCCTAATCCCAGAGAATTGATGATGGCGCCAGTGTGGCTAACCACACCACAACAACAAATAATCACAACAGCTTCCGCTACACACAAAATAAAACCCCAAAATCCCACAACCAACAAACAAAGAGTGTTGTCGCAACAATCGAACTAAAGATGTGTCAACTAACTGAAATTGATTTATGGACCCAAGATGAACATAACTTTTAGGCAGTGACGGCAGGAAAAGTAGCTCAAGTAAGCTCACTTTCATTTGCTTATGGATTTTCTTAAAGCTATTTCCGTTCTTACTTACCTCAAAAGTTTAGCCGCCACTCTTCATTTCATCTTCCTTTCTCTCCCTCTGATGGGCAGCGACAATTGTATTGTCATCCCAAGAGGCCTGGCCAAAAATAGCCAAAAATCCTGTCCGCCGTGCACGGGCGCAATAAACCTCAAATAATATGTGTGTTTGCTGTGGCGACATTCAAAAACAAATTGAAATTAACAAAACGCATCTATGAAATTTATTGCACAACAACAGCGACACACGATAATCAGAAAAAGCGATACAGAGAATTAATTAACGTACATCAATCTCATAATGTTTGCAGCCAGACAGGCAGGCAGGCAGAGTATCCAAGTTCGTTTGCCTTGTCCGAAATATTCAATGTCTGCGTGTTTGTGTTTGTTATTTTGATTGAAAATTTATTTTAAAATGTTTTTTCCCGTCTGATTTCGTCTGATTTCAATTCTCTTCTCATGGCTTCTTCATTGTGGGCGGCCAAAAACGTTTCGAAAACACACAATAAATTAACCATATTTATTTGTTTGCAGTAATTGTGCGAATAATTGATGATTTTGTGAGTTTTATTCATTCGCCAGCAAACTTGCAACAAACAGAGACTGCATAAAGTATGCGACGTGCTGAAAAGATTTTGATTTAATTTCAGTTAAAGTCTGAATTTAGTAAAAGGAAATAATGTTGTATTTGACGGTTGCTACGAACATTTACTTAAATTAAATAAAATTATTAGTTGGATTTAAAAATAGCACAAAAAGTTCCAATTTATTTTTCAACATGTTGTTAAAGAAAAATATCTATGTATCCCATATCCCATATTGTCTAGTGGTTAGGATATCCGGCTCTCACCCGGAAGGCCCGGGTTCAATTCCCGGTATGGGAAATATGTGATTGTTTTTTTTTTAGCCAGTGTAATATATTTTGTTGGGCTAAACAAATCTTCCTAGTTGCAGCAATAATATTTTTATCTCGCTTGCCATCTAAGCACAAAATAAGAATGTAATTTTCTACCCTATTACCGCAGTTTGCCCCAAAATAGACAACAGATAACCAAACCCAGTCAATTTTGTGCGCTATCATTTAATCCAATATAACTTTTGGGATAATTTTCTAATTCAATTGAGGCTTACTGCCCGAAAGAAAAAGGGGAGAGCCCTTAAAAAGTGGGCCAGCCCAAGCCTGAGCTAGCCTGAATTACGAGCCAGATACACAAAACGGTCACAGTTCAAGCACACACCGAACCGAAACGAAACGAAATGGACAGATTTTACGAGCCTGCCAACTGGAAAGTAAACTACAAATGTTTACACAACTTTTGGCCTGCAGCTTACACCGTTACACACGTCAAGGATACCCAAGTGATAGAAGGCAGGAGGCAGTTGTTCAGTTGTTGTAGCTGGTAGGACGGAAGGTAAGGTGGGTAAAAGTTGTAACAAAAATTGAAAAACTTTTTTGCCGTCTTCTTGTTTCTTTATGATGATAACGAGCAGCGGCGTGCTCCCTATGCCAAATTTCTGTTACACCACGCCTCTTGCTTCTCTTCCTTCCTCTCCTGCCAGTCACATAGGCAAAGTGGGGCAGATAAATATAAAATTCGGCGAAAAGTTTCTCACACGTCTGTTGCAAGTGAAATAGATTTTTATCTGCGAGTGGCTTCAAGCAACTGTCTAGCTACTTAAGCGCTCTAGATACACATGTGCATATGTATCTCAACCTCTCAAATGCTGCATCCCCCTCCTATCTTAACTGCATTTCAAGTGCATCATTCAGTTTTCTTCAACTTATCCACTTGCCGAAAAAGAAGGAAACCCAAAAGTAACAAAAGAAGTTCGCTGCATCCCAAGAGTGCTGCTTGTCAGAAGACAAGAGAGCTCTATGGGATTTTGCATTTCCATGTCTAATTGTGCGGAAAATTGTATGAAAATAATTCGCCAAATGAGTCGGAGCGTGCCAAATGTAAATGCTCCCAAAGTGAAAACAAAATGCGAGCAAGAAAGTCTTCAACAACTATTTAAACAATCGTAAATGTTCAAATGCTAGAAAATTTTAGGCTCTCTTCAAACAATTGCATTTGGACTTTGCGGTTTTTCCTCTGAGCTTAATCAGTCGCCGCATATCAGTTCAAGTATCATATTACGCTTCCACCTTCCGTTTTCCACCTGCCGCTGCAGTTTGTTGCGGTTTGGCAATTTTGTTAAAGATACCAAAGCGCCGATATCAGGTTGGAAATGAAACGTGTGTTCGTCGAGGTGAGAACAAAGCGCTACCAAAAACCGCACTTTTGAACGCGTGAGCGAGCAAGGAAGAGGAGATGAAAAAAAAGGGGTAAGTGAAGGAGTAAAAAAGGTTGAAAGACAGAGGCAGGAATTTGCATGCGAAAAGTGCACAGAAAAAAATTAGCTTCGTATTAAAAATTGTTACAAATATTTGAAATTAACACAGAAATTTTTGGGAGAGTTTAATAGTTGTGGGAGCAAGTTAGAAAAGATAAAGTCGGCGAAAGAGCTTGAACTTATTTTGCAGTATAGTGTACTCTAGTTTCGAATCATTCCATTGCCTTTTACCCTTTTCCAACTAGCATTTTTGCTAGCCAAGCCAAGCAAACCACGGCGAAACAAACGTTGAATCTCGTGGCCACCACTAACCGATTGCAGCATCTCGTGGCACGTGGAGCCAAGCGGAGACCACATGCCCAAACAAGGCCTAATTGCAACTGTGTGCATTGTGCATTGCTCACGCCCACAGAATGTGCAAACACACACACACACACACACACTCTTCTCTCAAAGAGAGTTTGAAAGCGTCTGTTACTGTCAGTGGGTGGTTTGGGTTGGTTGGGGTTGGTTTGGCTGGTGGCTACCGTTGGTAATTACACCGTTGAAGGTAAACACGCGGGCAGTAACTAAATAATGGCATATACTGTATGCATGGGGTAAGGACCAACCCAAAGCATATCCTTGTTGTCCGGTTGATCACTAAATCGCGTGTCGAAGCCATTTCCTATGGCTAAATTTTTCAATTCGCCTATTTGGCTATCCAAAAATCCACAATACTCCGAGCTAATGAATAGCAGTAAAGTGCAATTTAATTGAGCGAAATGCATAAGTGAATTAAGCCCGACATATTTCTTTCTCAGGATGTTCATAAGCTTGCAAATGGCGTCGCGTGCGTCGCCTGCAACAAAATGGCGTCAATTACCATTGACACATGTGGGTGTAGGTGTGGGCTAATGTACAAAAACACACATGTATATGTGCTTGGCGTGACAAATATTGAAGACATGTGATTAAAGTTTCACAGAACTTTAATTTGATATTGCGAACGGCGCAAATGAATTAAATGACAGTTGTCAAACATCATTTAAGTAAATTGTAGGCAACCCTCGAAATTACGGAACTCAATTAAACTTTTATAACACGAAAGGATATGAGAAAGGCGAGACAATATTTCAAATTAGCAGTTGATATGGATCATTGTTAAGTTATTATTAAATGAAAAGTTTGCATTTTATTAATATAAATTGCGATAAAATAATCATGAATATAGTTTAAGCTCATAGATCTAAAGATTTTTATAGTAAGTATCCAAGAAGTAACAAATAACAGTTATAATTCATAGACACACACACACACACAGAGAGACTTCCAGGGATTCCCTCAACTCACTAAATCAAAACAAATCAACAACAAAGGTGAAAATCAGGTAAAAGACAATGCAGAGATAACAATTTACTTATTCTATCTGCTGTTTGGCTCATAAACAAGTTTCCCTCCCCTCCCGTTTGTTGTTGTTGATGCTACACTCAAGATAAAGATAACCAAGTGCAGTGGCGCTAACAGGATCATAAATTTAATGATATAAATCTGTGAGTGTAGTCTCTATGTATGTGTGTGTGTGTGTTTGTCCCTCTTGCGAGGGCGTGAGTGTGTAACAATTTAGAACCCTCACACACACAGTACACTTGCCGATTTTGAATTACTTTCGGTTTTCTTGTGTCTCCTATTTTAATTTAATTTACACGCGAGCTGCGTAGACGAAAAGGTGGGCGGACAAAAGATGTCTGCTGACGTTTTCACTTCATCATAAATTCACCTGTCGTTTGTCGAGTTTTTCGAGAGAGCGAGTTCATTTCGTGGACCGGACCTGCTTCCGTTGCCCAAGCCCAAGCGTTGTCCTTTTCATGGTGGGAAAAGCGTTTGGAAATTTCTTGTGTGTGTGGCAAGTGCGCGAATATTTCGTGGAATTTATAACTCTCTGGTACTTCATCTTGGGCGACGTTGGGCAGTTCGACTGGCGCGTCAGACGAATTGAAATTTCATTAGTTTTACGATACGCGACCATAAAGTAATATCAAGAGACACAGAGAGAGAGAGAGGATGGGCACACACCTTAACGTCAGCACCGTCGCCGTTTTACGACCCTTCCCTGGAAAGCAGCGAGCAGAAGAAACACTGTGGCCGGGGCAGGGGCTAGCACGATGAATTATTGAAGGCGATTTACATTCATATTTTATTTGTTGTTGTGTTAATGTTTTTCATTGGTTTTTCGTTTTTATTTGCGAATGCATGAATTATGGATATTTCCTTATGGAATGCGCTTGGCATGCATACAAAAAAGCAGACAAAAACCCAAACATGCCCAAAGAAAATAATGCGAGAAAATTTGTTATCATTGTTGAAAGTTCGTTTTTGTTCAAATTTATTGAACAAGCTTGGGGAATGTAATCTATAAAAAAAAGGTCCACAAGTACGTAATGTATGAAGGAATATGTATGATATTTTAGTATGTTGAATAGGAATTTGTAATAGAAAGAGATTTGCAAGATAGTATATCTGTTAAGAAATGTTATTAAAAATGAGAATTTAATATCGAGATTATAATAGGAAACAGACAACAAATTTTCTCGCTTATAAATTTTCTGCAAATACAATGCACTTAACAGCCGTTAGAGGGCGTGTCGTTGCATAGCTTTCGAATATCCATAAAAATTCGGTATAATAAAAAAAACATATATTCAAAGTGCAGGGAGACGGAAAAGAGAGTAATTGTTATATTCTTAAAAATATTCCGGATATTTATGACCTATGCTCAGTTCTGCTGCAATGGACCGCACTCGTTTCTAGTTTGGCTCTGCTTCTGCCCCGGGGGCAAGCAATGGAGCGTGTTCCGGTTTCAGTCGCCATTTTTGCTGAATGCGTGAATAATGTTGCGAAAAATTTTAATGCGTTCGCGCTGCGGGCACCAAATGGAAATGGCAATGGAAATGGGAATGGGAATGGTAAAGGGAAAATGGGAATGTCAAGATGACAAATTATTATGGAGCATCATAAATTGCAGCGCTGATTGAGCGAAATGCGAGCTGTGCAACTAAAAAATGCAAAAAATACATATAATATTATGCATAATACACAAAAACAAGCATAAGAATGGTGAAAGGAAAAATATGGAAATTGTTGCAGCACACAATGGGAGAGGAAAGTCAAGCAGCAGGCGCCATCCCCTGTCCCCGCCCCCTTCTTAAGGAAAGAATCTACGCAATCCATTAATGAAGCTAATTTGCCGTCGAGTCTCTGCTGGTTTGTGCCTCAAGAGCTGTTTTCAAATCCAATTGCAGCAAAAGATATAAAAAATGTTCTAAAAAAGCAAACAAAACCAGCGAACCAGACTCAGAAACAGACAGAGACAGAGAGAGAGATAAGGAGCGAGAGAGTGAAAGACTTAGAGACAGCGGAAAAGTTGATCCTTGCGCTTATGGCGGGCGAATGTCATACGAGTGTCATCCACTACTATCATATCTCAATCTCGGGCAAGTCCTCCTTCTTTTTTCATCTCTCTCTTTCTATATCGTTGCCCGCGTTGTCCGGGTAAATAAGTAGAACTTGCCAAGAAAGCAATTTTATTGTTTCTTGCGCTTAAAATCCAACAAAAGCCAGGTCCCCAAAGACCAACCCTCTCTCTTCTCCCATCGCCCATCACCCTTCTCCCTTCTATTGTGTCCGCGTTCTAGCTGGCACACATGCTTAAGTCAAGTGGGAGTTGCTTGCTCAAGAACTTTAAATATATTTGCTTCGAGAAGTGGAACTCAACTGCAAGTTTCTGCTTGCACTTTTATATATTTTGTCCTGATTGCGTACAGTTACGGCAAAAGTTTTGTGTGATTTCTATTGCCGCAATGAGATTTCGTATTTTTGTTTTTGTTCTCAAAAAGGACTTCACTCACTCACCTCCCTGGTGTCCGTTTCGCTTCGACATGGACATCGAGCTCTGCAATAATAAGGTGACACAAGCGATTTGGATCCACAAATCGACTTACGAGCATAATACAACTAGACAGTTTGAGAAAACTGAAACCAAACAGCGGAAAAGTGCATTGTAAATAAATAAAGCAATATACTTTGTATGTAGACGAATAAAGCGGACAATCGAGTTGCTTGGATTGATATGGGATAAGTGTTGTTTTCTGATGGGAATTGTTCTGAATTTATATATGATTTTGAAAAAGAGTTTTATTTAGCTTTAAATAAGTTTTTGACTTATCTACTATACTTTCGTGCCTGTATATAATGAAATTATTCAAGCAAGGCCTCTTCGCAGCATCCAGATGGTAAAAAGTACATTTTCAAATACCTAATACAAGATTTTACTCGATAAGTTCACTGTCAGACCGAACTATACTTAGATTAGGTATACAATTTCTGAACAATATTTAGATTTAGTATATTTTTCAGCATAAAGCCTATGAATATAATGATTATCTCATATTTTTATCTATTCACACGTGTAACCAAAACTTTTCAAGTTAAACTCGTATCGAGTCACAATGCATATGACTGTAAAATGTAGCGGTAATGCTGCCACACACATGTAAGAGACAATGACAACGCGGCACCCACAACAATGAGACAGCAGCAACTGTGTGTGTGTATAATGTGTGTGTTGGACTTGAGGCAGTGTAGACCAAGTCAACAAGTAATAAAAATGTTTAAAAGAAGAAGAAAATGAACTCATCTTGTGCAAATATGAAAAAACAAAGTCAAGTGTTAATTTGCGTGGGAAATACAATTTCATATTTATTTTATTTTCAACTCCAATGAGGCAGGCGGCTTTAAGTTCTGATGATAACCGTAGTATGTTTGTGAAGCTTGTCGCCTCCCAAAATACAGTCATCGACTGTTGTTGCTGTTGTTGTTGTTGTTGAAAGCAAAAGTGTGTAGCCACTAATTGTAATTGTTAGCCCGAAAAAGCAACTGGAAACGGTTCGAAGTGCGTAAAAGCTGCCTTTAAGCCAAGCGTGTGAAACTTTGGGTTAAGAGTTCAGTGCCCAACGGAAAATCCGGCTCTTGGCTAATGACAAGTGCTGCGATTAGTAAGTTGGCCAACATAAGGTCAAACTCACAACACAATACGCGCAGGCAAATTAGTATAAAAATGCTTGAAAACTCCATTTGCTACATTGCCAAAAGCTAAAGTCATGTCTCCCCAAAAATTGGCCGCACAAAACAACATTAAGTTTCAAGTACATCAAACATTTTGTTGCCTCTTATCTCAAACATAATAATAACAACAACAACCTCAAATAACAAGAAACAACAATAACAAAAGTTAGCCGCAAAGGTGCCACCAACTTGGTCTACAACTTTACCCAGTCGGAAGGGGTTCGAAAGGGGAGAGGAGAGGGTTGAATGGTTATTCAGATAGAAAGATTGAAACTTTTGTGCGTCGTTACGTTGTTGTCAACATTTATTGTTGTTGTCTTTTTTGGGCTGTGTTATGCGAATGACATTTTCATGTACTACAAAAGTTTTCTCGACCGCTGCTCGGTGTCAAGATACCCTAGCGAATGCAGCCAAAGAGAGGGGATATTGCTTAAGCCTGAGAAAGTTAAACGAACTCGTTACAGGGTATTTTCTAGTCGTTCATTGACTAGCACTGCTTTCTAACGGTGCGTGTGTGTGTGGCGCTGTGGGAACATTTATTTATGATTGTTTAATGTTTTATTTTCCACGTATTTTGTTTTGTCACCTAAGTTGAACCAGTTGTCAAAAAGGCAACAATAAAAACTTGCACACTTTTCTCTCATACACAATTTTTATGCTTTCGAAACTAATTTTTAAAGTTCGGGCTAAACAAACGATTGCATTTAAACATTTTAATTAGAGAAACCCATCAACACCAACAAAAAAAGTAACAAAACATAAAGAATCCTAAAATTACGAATTAATCAAATCATCAATGCCGAACAAAAAACAAACTCTTCGCTTTAACTCTCGGCTCAGTTCTGCTTGCACTTTGATCTGAGAAACACACACAACAGCAACAGCAACAACAAAAACAGTGAAACATATTTCAATTATTGGGCCATGACCGCAACGAAGGCGATTTCAGAAGGCCTGAACTAAACCCTGGGCGTATATGTATGTATGTATGCATGAGGGGGCATCAATCAAAGCCGCAACGAAAACGGTTAATAACAACTACCAAAATGTGGACGAGTGCAACGCATTGTCGACAGCTCCATCAACGTCATCGCGTCATCGGATCGTATGGGGGGGTCGGTCTGAGGCGCCCTATTGCCATGTGTGAGGTCGGTCGCGTGGTTGATTTTCAATTTCATGCGCACCGTTGGATGCCGCGTGCCCCACCAAAAATTGCTGGCGTTCGATTGATTAACGCTCATCGGGAAATCTCGATCCCAAAACTGACTCCAGCAGCGATTTTCATCACTTGCCTGGTAATTAAAATGTATTTTCTATCTAATGCGTTTTCTGTTGGGTGGTCAATCAGCTCACTTCTCTTTCGCGTTCTCTCTCTCTCATTCACTCTCACTGTGTGCTCTGGCAGCTGTCACAGCTCTGAGCCGGGCCATAACTCAATGTCCTCGTCGTCGTCAGCGTCATTGCCACCATCATCAATTTTCTGAGCGACTAACAGCAGCAACAAAAAAAAAAACTAAAAGTGTTAAAGCGCGAAAAGCAACATTAGCAAAAACAACAACAGCAAACGAAACATTGAGCAATTTGTTTCGCTTTGTCTTTTCCACTGTTTTTCCCAGCCACAAACAAACAATGCGCAGTCGCACCAGGTAAATACCATTCCCCCCTTTATGCTGTGGGTGTTGCACTTTTATTTCGACACTCATTTGCAATTTTTTGCTAATGTGCAGAGATGGCTTCTCTGATAAGCCAGCACTCTGAAGCCCCTAACAAACACACACACAATGCAATAATTACAATTTATATCTTGCAGATACAAATCGCACATTAAGCGACTTTTGCAAAGCGGCCAACTGAAAATGGAAATGGCCCAACAACAACTGCCAACGCTTACAACAATCAACTTTGGCAACAAAAAAGCTGTCAACGTGTGCGTTTTAACGCTCCGACGGCTCCTCGACCTGGCCAACAACAACAATTTTGCCAGTGGGCGAAGCTGATGCCACACAGCAGCTGCCACCACCACACACTTACTTCACTACAGTTTACTTTAGTTCAGTCAAACAGCAGCTGCCCAACAATATTCTGGGGTCATTGCCAAAAATTTCAATCAACTTTGGTGGTCAATTTAACAAAAAAAAAAAAAAGACAAAAACTCAGTTGGTTTACACAATTTAAACATACACTTCCTTTAAGTATTTTGAGAGAAAAGATTTAAATTCATATATGAATAAATTTTTTCATATGTTATTTTTAAATAATTATTATAACTTTCAATAGGAATGACTCTTTAAATATATCGTTCTTCTATGCTATTAAGATATGTATTAATTGTTGGACTGATATGTGCAATAAATAAAAATAGATATTCTACCCGAACCGCAGCAACAAATTAAAACTAAATTCTTATTGGAGTTGCTTAGAAATTATTAAATTTCTTATACGCAAAACTCCACTCATATTAAATAAGCCTTCCTTGAAGTTAGTGTATGTTTTAAGAGCAGACAATGTTTAACCGCAAGCAACAGCAGCCGCTTTTTTGGGTCAATTTGGTGGTCTTTCAAGAGCTTACTTTGCATGCTGCGCTGTACCCAAAAAGGACTTGGATAAGTTTCTGGATCGAGTTACAGTTTGATCGACACATATCACACCTGGCATTTGGCTTAAACAGGCTCATAACTGCTGCCAATTGAGCGAATAAAAAAGATCACAGCCGTTGGCCCGACAAGTTAAAGGACGATGCCTGAAGCTCGACAATGTTTGGGCCACGCGTGCGCTATATTAAATTACCAGGCGCATGCGAGGATTGGCCCCCACACACAGTTTAGGACGATATTGGAGCTGGGTAAGATGTGGACCTCCGGCCAGGATGCAGCAGCAGCAGGAGCAGCAAGACTTAAGACAGCATCAGTTTGCTTTCTGCATGAAAGTTCGCTGCGTGGGTGGCCCGTTGCTGCTGTTCTTGCTGACAATGTTGAATGCTACCTCCTTTAGTTAGTTAGTATTTGGTTATAAATCTTTTTTTGGTTCCAAGGACACAGTTCAATTAGTCTAAGCGCCGCTGTCTCGTGTCGACGCTGTTCTGTTTAGACTTCTGTCACACTGTTTTCGATTTTTCCTTTTCTTTTCTTGTTTTTGGGTTGCAATCCAATCGCAATTAGCACAACATTAGCGCGGCTGACCTTTGACCTCGCTGCCACACCCGCTGTGTTTGGTTCGCCCATTGTCCTGACCTCGACTCTGTCCTTGCGCCTCCTCCGCATGTTCTTCTTCCCTGTTCCTCTGTTGCTGTTATTCTATGCATTTTGTCACGCATTCATTTGCCAAATGGTCGGCAATAATTGCGGTTGTCGCATTTTCAATTCCTTGCCGCCGACGTCTGTGCCGGAACAGGCGCCTCCGTTTATTTACATAATTGTCCATGTCGCGTCGTCACGGTAGCCTTCTCTCTAGGGACACTGCAGTGGGTTTGGGTTGGAAGCTCAAGCATTGGAGCAACGGACTATCAAATATGCAAGGATGAAAAAGACGACGAAAAACATAAAACACAAAACAAACTTCTGCAAGTTAAGAACAAAATAAACTCTAACAAAATTGTGGAGAGTAGAATGAAAATTTCAACAAAAGTAAACATAATATTTGTCAAAAAAAAAAAACAGACTTCAACAGAGATAAAACAGTGGAAAAATGAAAAAAGCTTTGTATAACTAAAAGAAAGGCAAGCATATCGGTATACAAGTACTTAAAAAAGACGTTCATGTGATGCAGTACGAACAAGCTCAGAATAATAAAGTTTTCCTTAAACTATAGAAAATATATTTAAAATATAAAATACAAAAAAAAGTATGCAAAACAAACATGTTAAGATAAAATTTGTTTAAAAATAAAAGTCAATGATATGATCAAAAGAACCAAAGTAAAGGAATAATGTGAGCTGAAAATAAAATGCAACAAGGAAAAACTTCTGAACATTATATGCAACAAAGAGATGGGAAAATCGACAACAATGTGCAGTAACATAAAATGTCATTAAATAAATACTTAAACAAACAAATAATCAAAGCGAAATTAGAATGCAGAAGTCCGAAACTCAAGAAACTGTCGAGTTATGGAAAAGATGACGAATTCTGTACAATTTCGACCGGAATTCCTGGTTTACATAACTTTTCCATATCTCAACTCATTACGAGAGAAATTAATGTGAGGCTGGGCAATGAGCAGTCAAGTCTGCCGCCTGCGCATCAATCAACTGGCTGGCAAGTGCCTGCATCCGCCCAATGGAGGCTGAGAAGTCATTGGCGGCATTGCATGTGTCATCAACGGTTTTTTTTTGGAGCCGCTTGCCTGCCCCACTGGGAGGCAGGGAAACTGAATTTGCGTTGATCGTGACAATAAAAAACAGCAATTGGTCCAACGGGGCCAAGCAACATTTCATGATTGCCATCATCAAACTGTTTACGCGGATGATGGACAACCACAACAACAATTGCGCAGTGAATTGATAATGACAATAGCGACATGGACAATAGGCAACATTTGGTCCACATCCAGACAGACGGTGCTGGTGCCGGGCCGTGATAATCACTGAGCTGCTCAGATTTGATTGTCGGACGAATGAATGAATGAGTGGATGGATGAAAAGAGTGTGAGTGAATGATGCTTTGTGGGTCAGCAATGTCTTGTTTGAGTGGCGCCAAAACTATACGAAATGACTCAACACATGAAGAGTAAGTAGGTGAGAAACAGAGAGCGAGAGTTTGATTAAATCGCGTGACGAATTCGCCAGTTAGTGAAAGTGAAAAAATAGTGTGTGTTAAGATACATTTTTATGCGCCTAAGTAGCTTAAATTGGAACAGTCTCTAGCTCTATCTCTCTCTTTTTGCGGCCACATCAATAAACAAGCAGTTAACCAAATAGTAGTTGGACCAACACCTAATTAGGGTCGAGAAGGCGACTGACAAGTTTAGCGCCACTAGCGCGGGTGGTCGTGGCAATCGAAAGGAACGAGACACGAACGAACAAGGAACAAGGAACAATCATAAGACGATCCTAAAGACACACCCCGCAAACAGATACCAAAAGTGGCAGCTGTCTAGGCCACGTTTACGTTCGATTCGAGTATATATCCTTGTGGTAACAAGACGAGACACAGTTTTGTATTTTTCTGTCGATTTGTTGCGTTCCCAATTTCGAGACCAAGCTGAGATAATTACATGTTAATTCGTTCACTCCGAATATCAATTCTCGTCTTTTTTTTTTTGTTGTGTTTTAATCCGAAGACAGCGCAATCAAGACCAATTTTAAAGCGGCGTCTTTCTCTTATTTCATTTAGGTGGCGACTTTGCCGCCGGCGTCCTTTTGTTGTTTTGAGTTTCGAGTTGTTCTTTCGAGTCGTATCGATAATTAAGCAGTTGCCAACAATGTGTGCGGCAATTTAATTGACCTTATCTTGAGGCTTAAGGACACCTTCTTAACAAAATAAAATAGTCGCCGTCTGAGTCATATACATATATATATATAAATATATAAATAAATAGAATATTTTAAGTTTAGTTAAAGTCGCTCGATCTTAACTGGCAGGCCTATTAATAACTTTAATTAAAATTGCGACTTCATCGTCATCAACAACTTATATATACTTTTGTGGAGTGTGGGAACCAAATTATTCAAATCTTTTGACCAAAAGAGAAGAACCTACCAACAAACAACCACCACCACAAAGCCATAATTCTCCGCACTCTCTCATATGCATATTTATTGCATTTTTCGACGCGGCAACGCCCCCAAAATTCACAATGGAATTTCAATTCCATTCCACCGACATTTGACTTGCGAATTGTGAGCCAGGAGCATCGCACCAGGCACAAACAAACTCAGAGACAGAGTCTCAGTCTGAGGCTCATCCTCATCCTACTTCGGTCCTCTCCTTTAAGACTGCAATCGTATTGCTTTGCCTTTTGTTTTGCTATACATTTTTCTTTTGTCTCTTCGTCTACCGCCTTGTCGCTCTGCTCCTGGCCCAGTTGAACTCAACTGACTTCGCAGGAATAATTAAAATTTATATGTGTTTCGATTTGGCTTAGGTTTTTAGTTCTTCCTCTACTGCCCCTACTGCCTGTCGCACACATACCCCCACTTCTAATATGTTTGTGTCTGCTGCAGCTGTGCTTCAAGCTTATTTTTACTTTATTTTTTACTCAACTGTAGGATCCCGTCTGGCGTTCTGGCAATTCCATTTTCACTTTCGCACATAAACGGCGCATTACTTTTAAAAGCTGGCGCTGCCAATTTGCATATGGCAACTGTTGCTACGTGCCGCAATCCTTTCAAGAGTTCTATCTCCCTCTTTCTCACTCTCTCTCTCTTTCTTTCTCTTTCTCTCTCATTTGCCTTACCCATTAGTGGCTTACATTAAAACGCTTGTCAATTGGAAAATTGCAGGCCTGGAGGCATTTGTTTCAACGATTCATTTCAAGATTTTTACAGTTGGAGTCCGTCAAAGCCATCGGCACGTTCATAGCTGTCCAATGAGCAGCAGCAGCTACGCCAACTCCCTTCGCTCCTCCCTTTCTCCGTATTGCATCCTTGGTGAGTTTGTGTGCTGCATTTAAAATGAGCAGCGACAAAAGTTGCCAAATGAATATTCGAAATCGCAGTGATATATCAGCGAATGGATTGCCAGACACAAAAGAGACTGCAGGGGGAGAGGAATGGGAAATCGGATGTGTTTCGGAACGTGTTCCACTGTTTTCTCTGTTGCGTTTCTCTGTTGGCAACGGTGAGAGTTACGCAAAGTTTCTGGCCAAATTGTCATGTTACTGATGGTTTGCCAAAATGATTGATTACTTTGTTCCTGTTCCTGTTCCTGTCCTCAATGGCAGAAAGAGTGCTGTGTGAAGCGGGGAGCGCGGAGTGTGGAGCGTAGAGAAGTGCTAAATCGGAAATGCGAAAGTTGTTGATGTGCCAAATGGAAAGAGGAACGCGAATTGCATGACTGATTTCAAGGATTTAACACTATGCAATCGAGGCAACCAATTGCAAAAATTCTTGGAAAGATTACAATTGTAAATTGATGAAAATTGTACTCAATTGATGATTGATTAGAGATTTTCGCACTTGACGCTTTACTGTAAAATTAAAGAATTTTCCCTAGCTGAATCACATTTGTTAGCTATCAAAGTAGGTAGTGGTAGGTAAGTTCATCTACTTAGCATCTGCCTTTAGAATAAAACTAAACAATATTCGATATTTGTGTTATACTATAAGTACATTCCAAAAAACCGTAAAAAAAATGCCAATTGATCGCATACGTCGTTTACCCTTTGAAAAAATTATTAGCAGTCGTTCAAAGAAATCGAAAAGTGGCAATGAAAACGATTCCAATAATATTAACTATCACGATGATTCTGATTGCTCCATTGATTCCGATTTGGCTATGTTGCCTCCACCTAGTCGCTCGGCTTTATCGCGTTTAAGTCCGCGTCGTATGTCCCGAGGTCGAAGCTTTATTTTGAAATGGCTGTTGTGTCTGTTGGCGATTTTCTTGTTCCTGCTTTTATTGCCACGCCATCAATTACGAAAAAAAGTGAAACCTACTTTCGAAAAAGCAATACTCCTTTGGAACGATGAGCATCTTTTTGAGCGAAAGCATTTAAATCAATGCCGCCACTGTGTGGTGACCAGTAATCGCAGCTACACCGATGGAAAAATAGATGCAATCATCTTCAATGGGGATAGGCCCTACTCCATAGAAGGTCTGGAGAAAATCAATCGTCAATCAAATTTCTTTTCTGTTTTTGCCGCCAAGAACCCGCTGAGTCTAGCTAAAAATCCTTTGTCAGTGCATGGAGATTCTATCTTTAACTTTACGATGACCTATCGCCTAGACTCGGATATAATCTGGTCAGATTATTACTTTTCCCCGTTAGGCGATGCAGGTTCCCGGGTGAAAATTATTGAAAGGCCACAAGAGGAGTTTTGCGTGCAAAAGTTATCGGTGACAGATTCCCACCTGCGCTACAATCTGAATCTTAAACAGCAACTAGCTGTTTATCTAACGTATGATGTGAACAACTCCACCTATCACCAGAGCATTTATTTGCAAGAATTGCGAAAGCATATGGACCTAAATGTGATTCAGACTTGCCACGAAACCATCGAGTAACTGACATAATTTCAAATCTTTCACTACTATGACTGCTCCTTTTTTCCAGATGCGTTCCCTACAAATTTATGCTGATTTTTGAAGCCAGCTGCTGTCCAGATTATGTACATCCACAGATGTACATGGCTTATGCTAACTATGTGGTCCCCGTCCTGATTGGTGGTGGCAATCTTAGCGAGCTTGTGCCACCCAACTCTTTTATCAGCGCCGAGCATTATGATTCACCCAAATATCTGGCCGCGCATCTAAAATGGCTCTCAATGCATCCGGAGAAATATGAGAAATATTTCTGTTGGCACTCCAAGTTCCAAATCAATCACATGAATCAACCCTTCTGCACCCTCTGTCTTCGGTTGAGTCAGAAACGAAAAAGTCATCCTAGCAATTACTTTCTTTACTGGTGGACTCATTACATTTGTCCCGATCCCAGCAATTTTAATTTCTAATTTCAACCTCATTGATAGCTTTGAAATATTTGTTCTAATAAATATCATTTTGTCTTAGAAAATAGTTTAGTTAACTTATCTCAGTTGGCATTGATCTAAACATTTCTTGGCATACAGATTTCAAACAGAAAAGTATTTTATTTAAAAAATTCGTAACATGAAAACTGACAAAATTTCAAGCAATCAACCCAATTCAGATAAACAGCAAGGGCTGATGGCGATGGCTACAACCGTTATTGTTAACGCTAAGAATGAAGATCAACAGAATAGGTTTTATTACTTGGCAATAGTGAAGACCGTAGTTTGTCTTTCAGTTCTTTTTTTGCTGCTGCGTTGCGGACAAAATGGTAATCTAGTCACAAGCGATGGTAAGCACTCGAAAGATAAAACCATACTTATTTGGAATAATGAAGCGAACTTGGCCGATTGGAGCTATCGCGAATGCGGTTGTGTGGTGACCACCAAACGTAATTATGCGAACATCGATGCTATTGTCTTTAATGGAGATCAACCCTACTCCTTCGAGGGAATTGAGAAAATTAAACGTACTCCACACTTTTTGGCGGTCTTTGCAATGAGAAGTCCCCAGAGCCTGACACCCAATCCGCAATTGGTGCATGGAGAATCTGTTTTCAATTTTACAATGACTTATCGAAACGACTCGGATCTGAAATGGACAGAATACTATTTATCCGAGGAGCTTAAAATACAAGAAAGTTTCCTTAATCAATTAAATCTATCGGCTTTGCATGTCCGCTCAAAAATCCAATCAAAGTCAGCTCTGGTGTTCTACATGGTCTACGAAGTTAATGACAAAACTCTACCGGAAAGCCTGTACCTGCAGGAGATGAGGAAACACATGGAACTTGACGCCCTCATATACTGTCGTGGATATTTCCAGTAGGTCTTTGTGTAACTTTGTAAACTTGCTTTAATTAACCAACTTTCTGTTTTAGTTGCGGTCAGTACAAGTTTATGCTAATCTTTGAACCAAGTGCTTGTCCGGACTATGTGCATCCGCAATTCTACAAGGCGTTGGCCAATTTTGTGGTGCCCGTCGTAATTGGTGGCGGCAATATAAGCCACCTTGTTCCACCTGGTTCCTACATCAAGGGCTCAAACTTTCCTTCACCCAAACTACTAGCCGAACATCTGACAATGCTTTCGGCACAGCCGCAGTTGTACGAGCAATTCTTCTTGTGGCGTTCTAAGTATCAACTCCAAAAGAACCGACAGCCCTTCTGCGCCCTTTGTCGCCAGCTGGGAAAACAGCCCCGACCAGAGCGCCAACCTGACGAGTTCCTAAAGTGGTGGACTGGTTACCAGTGTCCCAATCGTGCCGACCGCTTGGTTTGGCCTGCTGCCTGATTCCAAACCAAAAACACACTCAATTATAATTATCGCTTGCCAAATTGGAGCCGCTGAATATTTTTATTTCACGGAATTTCGGCGGCACTTGATTGACCTCGCCGACAAGTTTTGCGGACAGCTAATAATGATACCCTTTTGTGCAAGCGTTTATTATAACTTTGTCATTAAGCATGTGCCCTCGCGTTAGGATTAGGAACTGTTGCAGGGTTATACTTCAGCTAAAAAATAAAGTAACGCTGTTAAATTTAATTAAATTCAGAAAAACTAAATTTTTTAATATTTTCTAGAAGTTTAAAAAAATGGGTATGAACAAAATTGAGCAAGTGCTTGTTTTTATAGAATTTAATTTGCAACTGGTTCTTAGAATATTTGGGATGCCAACTCGAGCCGAAATACCTGGCATTGAAGCCATTAGGGTAACCAAGGGCGTCCCCAGACCTGAAAGTAGGGGGGCCAGGCTTAAAATAAAACAATAAATAACTTGAAAATTTTTTTTTTGAATAGTGTTGCAAACCAATGTTTTTATCGTTGAAATACAAAATATTTTATTTATGAACAACAAATGTTCATTATTTGGTATTTGTACATATTAAAAGACATCGTCCAAAATTTTGGGGGGGCAGCTGCCCCATTTGCCCCTACCTGGGGACGCCCTTGAGGGTAACCATTTAGTATGGCAACAGCGTTACTTTGGGGAGGTCCGAAGGGAACTCAAGGGTTTATCAACAAGTTGTGTATGTATGTTGCCTGGGAAATCAAGCGCAGGGACGTCAGCAGACATCATAGATAAAGCAAATAGAGAGTGCTCTCATCCCATTGTGGAGCTGGCCAACTCTAGCTGATGAGAACTGTGAACTAAGAGCTATGGGCAAATGAGTGGGCGACGATGTGAACGACAACGAAGGCTACGGCGACGGTAAAATACCAAGACTAAAGGCAGACAATACACGAAAAACAAACAGAATTGTCATGGGAAATATTTGACGGCATTGCGTCTGAGTTGTTGCACTCCTCGACTCGACCCGACTCGACTCGACTTCTCATCACTCTCCTCAGCGTCTCTGGCTGTCTGTCGACTGTTGCTGGCACATTTCAAAACGGTATCACATACACAAAAACACTTTTCTTCATGCCACACACAATATTTATAAGTTAAATGCTTCACTAAACAATAAGCCAAGGCAAAGGGAACCTGACCAAGTAGAGGCGCAGGTGGATGGAGTGGAGGAGATTGCCGTCTCCAAGTCGAAAGTTGAAGGCAAAGGCGATAATGAAACCGACGGGCGTCAAGCACATCGAACCAGGGTCCCACAGGCCAGCCTTTTGGGTTGACAGGTTGTTTCTTGTTCTTAGTTCTAGGTTTCTGGGAAGTTCTCATCACGCTGCATCTGCGTACTCTTACTTTCCCTCTCCCTCTCCCTCTCTCTCTCTCTCGCCTCCGCATTGCGGTCTCTGTTTGCTCTTTCTGTTATCATCTATTACAATATTTTTGTTTAATTGACAAACAGGTTTATCATGTGACGCTCTAACTGTTTTCCCACACTAATTTTCGGTTAGGTTAACTATTAACACCAAGATAGCCAAAAAAAATAATAAGAATACTTTTCTACAATGGACTTATTAGATTGAGAAATTTGTTATAAGGTTAGCCCCATATACAACAAACATAAAGTTTACAATATATTTTCTGCAAAGAAGATCCAGATATTTTTAGATTTTCTAATTATTTAAATTGGTTTTTTCAATACAAGCAAAGTTAAATATTTTTATTAATTTTTCACACACTTTACTATCACTTCAGGCCACTGTGCAGCACTAAATACTCTTCTTAGGATTGATTGCTCTGTTTTACATTTCATTTTCGACACAGTCTCGTGTTCAATCACGTGACGGGTAATTAAAGCTCACTTAACTACACGATCACGACTAGATGTCTCCAAAATAAATCCGTCCATTTAATGTCTCAATTCACTTTGAATATCTTCACAAACATTTCAAGAAAGGAAAAAACTCAACTTAACTTAAGATTAAAGAGCTTCAGCAGCTACTGCTGCTGCTTGATTCTGTTGATTCTTCTGCTTTTGCTTGTGCTTCTGTCTTGGGCTTGTTTGTATTTGCTTTGGCATTGGCTTTCCATAGAGAGACTTTCAACGAGACAACAGCACCCGATTTCTCACCTGGTGGCCAAGCCGCTTAGCCTGACCAAAAAGAGGCTGTGGCTGCTGCGGCTGTTTTAATTTGTTTGTTTACATCTTTGAGGAAAAGAGGTGCTTGGCGTTTTTCCCAGCATGTCTCGGGTGCTCATTTGTAGTAGTTGTAGTTGGGTAGCCAAAAATGTTTGGATACAGAAGCGGGATGGGGTATGTATGTATGGTGAGTCCATACAGGGGCTAGTAATGCTTGTGTTCTTCTTTTTTTCGTTGTGGTGTTAACAACTCGACACTTCATTAATTGAAGTTGAAAAAGTGCAGCTATAAAAAGAACTATTAACTTGCTACCAAGCAATCAAAGAAGTCTCTAGAGCAGGCACTTGGAACTTGCCACAAAGTGAGATCGCATTAGCCGCAAATTTGATTGCTTTTTGAAAAAGTTCAATGATTTCGATTTTAACAACAATTGAGTGCGCGAGCTTTTCCAAATGCAATGCTTGTTTACTCAATTCAATTCGATTTTCAAGTGGACTTGGATGACTTTGTTCATGAGCCCACAACACAATTAAAGTGGAATGAACAAATATATTTTGTTTCTCAATTTTTGTATAATTCTATGAATTATTATTAAGTGCTAAGATTAACAAAATATTATCCATTCTGACGATATTTCGTTGAAATCAAAGCAATTTACTCAAAAGAAAATATTCCTTAGCCAGAGAAAAGAACTGCTCTTTAACGTTTACCATTTATTGTGAAGGCTATAAAAATAAATCTATATGCAAATGCAGTCGCGCAGTGAACATGAACATGAAAAGAGAGACAAGCGAAGTCAAGAATTTAAGAATAAGTCAGCATTTAGTGGAGAGAGATACGAGAGATAAAAACTGCAGCTAAAACTTGTGGCCTGCCAAAAATAGTCTAGGTGGCAGGCAGTCCAAGGACTCAAGGCAACAACTGTCTGCCAATACCAATAGCCATGGACAGACTAAACTTGGCGCAGAGGCGTCTCCGTTGTTACAGAAATTGTGACAAGTTGCGGAATTATTTTTCGCAGAAGATGTTTTCAGTGTTTGCCGTTTGCCTTGCCAATGGCTGCGTGCAGATGAGCCGAGATTGATAAGCGACGACGACAACGAAGGAAGAGCTAGAATAAAGCTAAGCCCGTGCCATACTTGCACTGTGCCACAGACGTGGCTGAAACTGCGATGCAAGTGCGCAGATAATGCGAGCGATTTATGTGGAAGCAGTGGGAAAGGCAAGCGAGGTCGTTGGGGGAGACTTGAAGTGATGGGGGCGTTGCTGACAACAGTAGCTGCGGCAGCAATTTAATAGCGATTACAACTGACAACTGGCATTTAAGTGGCCATTGTCAGGGATCGCGATCTGTGAGTGCCAGCCACGAATGCCACAGATAGCTAAGAACCCGGCGACTCCTTCTAAATTTCGCATGTGGGCGATCACAGGATTGTTGCCTACTCTCTGGCTCTTTGAAAACTAAGAACCGATTCAACTTGAAAAGTGGCGCTAGAAAAAAAGTTTATAATTCATAACAAAATTTTACTTATATATGTAATTAGCCAAACTTTAAGGATTAACATGATATTCACTCTCTATTACAAGGTATACAGGGAGAGCGCAATGAAAGATCGGTTGTCTTAACTTTAGTTTTGGGACTCTGTGTGGCTGCGATTTCTTCGTTCCACAATTGGGTGAGATAACGTTCCAGTTTTTCGACGATATCTTCACTATCAGCCTCAGAGCAGGTGGTAATGGTGTCGCTGTTATCGTTATTGGAAGAGTTGCTGGAATGACATACGTTTGAGGATTCACTCTCTTTGCTGTGCACGCAATCGATGGGACAATGATGATTATCCCAATCGGGTTCCTTGGCATCCTTATAGCTTGCTTCATCTGATTCGGAGCCAGACTTATTCGTTACCTCCGGCCGCTTCTGCTCATAGCGATACCATTTGACCTTGTATGAATCCTGACCACACTCACCAAACAGTTCGCCCGTCAACTGATCAATGTTGCACTCACAGATGAGCGTTGGCGAGTTGCATTTGCTGCACCGTGGCAACTTTATCTCATGGTTGAGAATAGGTCGAGGTCGCTTCACCAGTATGCTGTCCTTGATCTTGGGCACTTGAAGGCCACAAACAATGCACTCCTGGGGCAGATTCTCACAATCCGCTAGTTTGAACTTCTCCCGCTTACGTTCGCCTGGTTTGGGATGTCCTGGCACCGCCATCTTTTTGCATTTGGGACAGGGACAGTTAGGAACTGTTAAAGGATTCGCTCTGGCGCTCAAGCGTTCATATAAGGAGCGATATACAATGTTAATCTGCTTCTCGTAGCTTTTGTGCGCCCAAAAGAATGTCGCCCTATAGTTATCAAAGATTCTAGCTGTTTTGTATGAGGCATGCATCCAGGCAGACTTACGATCATGAATAGCCATGGCATCCACAATGGGATTACTGATTGTTCTATCCGGCTTGCCGTGAAAGAAGGCCTTAAAGGCACGCTTGATGATCGCATACGTGAGCATTGCCTCCACACTTTCCATCTCGCACTTAATACGCAATGCTTGCAACATATCGTCCCGTTGCAGATGTGCTCCCTTTGGCGTATTGGGGGGACAGCGTGTTCTTAGCTTCTCGTGATAAATGAACGCCCGTTTTATAATCGATTTGGCATTGCACGCCTTGTTCGTACTTATGCCACAGATGATCATTATCTCAGCCAGACACTTGGCGATATCCTCCACATTGTCATCGAACAACTGATACGGATGCAGTTTACTTCTGCAGTTGCAGCAACATTCAGTTGACGCTTCCAACTCCCCAGTTGCCACTCGTTGCACCTCAGTCATATTTGCAGTCTTTACAAACAAACAATTTTGTATTTTTTACGATCGAGAACATTCAAGACTTCCAAAAATAAAAAGTATACTGTGTAATTTTGAGCCGTTTAATATAAATTTCTGTTCAATAGAAAATGTCACAATATTCAGCAAATGCTAAAGCTATTTTTGTCAAATCAATTGACTTATCAATACCACTGTACATATTAAAGTGGTCTTAACATAGACCACCATCAATGGAACAAAATGGAATCGAGTGTGGCTGTGACTGCAATTATGCTAAATAGATGCCATGATAGCTTCATTGGGCAGGGCCATCGGTATAAATAAGAAGAACAAGACAAGCCAAATGGGTCTGTTTAGAATCTTGTCGCTGTGTTGTTTTGGCTGTATCAGACTAAATTGTTCAAATAAATTAAGTTGTAGCTTTCGAAAACAGACATCGGATAGTGGGATAGATATGTATGCTCGGTGTGGGGATTGGGGCAAGCAAACAAGCAACGGACAAAGACAGAGAGAGAGAGACGTATCGGGGACGTTTGGCCTCACAGAGGCCGCCTTGTCGCATTGTCATTTGATAAATTATGATATTTGATCAATTGTTCAACAGCCGGGGCGCACCAGGGGGAGGGAGGCAGAACTCAGAATGTGAGATGAAGATGCAATACAGAACACGGTCTGCCTAATGAAATGGCTTTCTACGTGTGCTATGAGAGGCGAACCCCCCTCTCCCTTTACTTGGCTGCTTACAGAGAGACCCGCATCAAGTTGCCGATTGAACTTTTCTTGTATTTACATTGTAATGGCATCTGGCGAGCAAACAAACAAACACACAAGAGGCTAGGCGAACCGAACCCATTCCAAAGCATTCATCTGCATAGCACATTCACAGCATAATAGAATTGGGACTGAAGAAACGACGACACGACGAGCAAAGAAGAGAGGAGAAGTGAAGACGAGAAGAGACGAGAGATGGCTCTTTATTGTGGCTAATAGGCTCTTCTTGTGGCTTTGTTGTTGTGCCGCCGTTTGCACTCCACAAGGCGTGTTGCAATGATGGACCCCAAAGCTGTTTGCTGCTGCTGCCTCGGATGGTGTCATAGCAGTCGCCGCCACCTTAACTCTTGCCTTGCCTTCCTTGCATGTGGATTAATGAATGGATGACATGCTGGACATGATTGTGGATGGGTTTAACATAACGTCTTGCTGTTGTTGTTGTTGGCGTTGGTATTGCTGGTGCTGTGCCTGTTTACCATTCATATTGTATATATCCCATTCATTGTCGCCGCAGTCAACAGGCCTCTAATTATGTGTAAAGGTGTTGCCCATGTCTGTCTGTGTGTGTGTATAAACCCCTCACTTTCTCCTCTTTCTCTCTTGATATTTCATTTCATCTGTTTAAGGGTTAATTACTGCTGTAGGCAGGATTTGACTCTGATGTCGGCATGCATAAAGTCAATCAACAAATAATGAATGCCACTGCAAGTTGCTACCTATCTGACTTCTGTGTGGATTATGATTTGGGTGTAGCTATTGGATAAACATCACAGTTAGAGTCATTTATGTCAAATTGTAGTCAAACCAATACGATTTGAACAGATGGACATGGCTAAATAGCTTGGATTGGCTATTCGTTATTTACAATTATGTATCCGGAAAAGTGTTCTTAGCTTAAATACAATAACCACTTGTATCTTATGACTTGTCATCACTTTCAGTTCAAGCTGTCAAAGTCAGCTGCTGTCATAGCCTAAAGTTCAAAGACCCAAAAGACTCGGAGGAAAAAAATGTCGACAGCTGATGCTGCCCCAACTTCATCATCAGCTTCTGCTCCTGTTCACATGTGCCACACGAAGCATTTGCACATTTATTGCCTCGAAATCGAACGCCTTAATATGTGTTGTATAAGCAATATACTATATAGAGAAAAAATTGAAAGAGAACGCGCCAAGTCATCATAAAATGCCAATGTAATGAAATAAATTTAACAGCCTCTGGACTTCTTTGGCTTCTTTTGGTATTTATGTGTGTCTTTCTACCCGGCCCTGCCCTGCCCTGCCCCTGTCACAACAAACGTAAAAACGTTAAGAACGCAGCACAGAGACCCATAACAATCAAAGGGCACAAATATTTTCAATAATAAATCTATTTGATGGGCTGCTTGAAGCACACAAAAACACACTAACACACACACCGACATTTATCAGGGCACATCCTAACTTTATGAGTTGAGAAGCGCCTCTGGGATATGGTCGAAGGATGCGCTTGATGCGTTGACAGCAGGCGCAGTCGTTAAAAATCACAAAACGACGCTACAGATGATTAATTGTTAGGGCACGCATCGGATTGGGGCGATTCAGGGTTATTCAGAAAGGGTGGCAAAGAGTGAAAGCCGCTCAAAGTCAGCTGTTGGCTTAAAAACACTTGTCACTAGGACAGCAAGAAACAAGAACAAAAAACGCGCCAGTGCCATAACTTGAATATTTTATGAATATTTTTTCTTTTTCTGTCATCTTTGGTCTGTTCAGCTGGTGGCTGGTAATTAATTTCTGTCCACTTTCGTAACTGCATCTGTTACACTTGAGTGCGGCACTTGGTCAACTGAGAACTGATGACACCCACCCTCGCACACCAACACCACCACCATCTGTCACTTCATGTGTTGGTCAATTCTTAGCACTTGAATACAAATTGTCCGCTTTGTGGTCAGCGGCCAGATATAAATATCGCATTTAATTGACATGTCGAAGCTTGACCTGTGTGTGTGTTGCAATAAAAACCTCAAAGCGACCTTCATATATTGCAATCTCAATGATCGATAACGAATTACGATAAACTATAGAAAGTAACGAATTAAATGTAAGAAACTTAATAAAATAGGAAAAGCACATATGTTTTTCCGATGTTTGTTTATCATTTTCGAATACTTATTTCTTCAGTAACTTAATTCAACTTTGAGGGAAATTCAATCTCATTTCTAGAAAAATCTTCCAACATATGCTTTCATTTCACTCAAACATTTCCCATTCTTTTTCTCATTTCCAATTCGGCACATCTGTAAATAAATCAACACTCGAAGTGAATGCAGAACAAAACCCTTGTAATTGCTTAATTAAATTGCTGCTAACGTTATAATTTGTGCTGCGAGATAATACTAAAGATTTTTAAAGTTGGAGATTTTTGTGTGCATCTGCTGTTTGGGAGGATACTAAATCAGATTTGCTGACAGGGCTTGACTAATTTTAACCCGGCCACAATTCCTGTTGCACTTGAATCCTTGTGCAGCTTGCCGTGCCAACCCCATCCATCCATCCTGCAACTCCTTTCAAGTGGATGCTGCTGCGCGTGCGCCACAGTTTTGCTCTCCCTTTGTTTGTGTATACTTTGTTTTTCCAAGTGGACGCGTGCTAATGGGGAGCAAAGGTGCAGGCAAAAGGGATCAATGGATTCGAATAGAAGACGCGTGTTAATTTATGCTTTCAATGCGTGTCCTGCGCAGTCTCAGCTGCAAGTCAAAGGACACGACATATGCACACGACACGACAACATGCCGACACACACACACAGCTAAAAGAGTCGGGGGTCGAGTTTAAGTGGTATTTATTGGTTTGCCAAGCGGCGACGGCTGCCGCATGCATCCTGCTGCTGTTGCTGTTGCTGGCAAGGATTGAATTACGCGCTGGCGACACATTTGTAAACAGGCAACTGATTTTTAGTTGCAAGACTACCGATGCAGGAGTCGCCGCCACACACGGGCGCGCCTTATTTGCAGTTACATTAGGACACGGCACACACACACACTCGCAACAATAACAATAACAAGATTTTGTTCTTTTGTGTGCTTTGCTGTCAGTCACCGAGGAAGACAGCACACGGCGAGGATCAACATATCCTGATTGACAATCTACAAATTTGTGCATTTATGCATTTATCAATGGAAAAGACGCCGCTTGTCGCAAAGGACAGCACCGCGATGTCAGTTGAAGAAATAACCTTTCCCCGTTTGATGGATCGTACGATTGATGTTTTTACACTCAACTACGCGCCTCAAAACATGAAGCATGCAACATGTCTGTGTGTGTGTGTCTTGGTATGTCTGTTGAACATAAATGATTAATAAATGATGCCTTTGTGTTAAACGTAATTATTGTAATTTATCTAAAATGCTAATATTAATGTGGAAACTATATATTCATAAATGTCGCTTTGTAGTAAACAAAAACACCCAATGGCACACTTTGATCTTAATCCCATAATCATCCAGCTTTTTGTAAACCCTTAAAAACAATATCTCTTTATTGACACTTACGATTTAATTACATTTTCATGAGTATTAACAGGGTAAATTTAACACACACAAAGCAGTTTTTACTATAATTTTTAATACTTTTCACATTCATTAAAATAAATATCGAACAATAAACATTCAAAGACCCTTCCCCCCACTATGCGCAAACAAAGCAAAGAAATTCACCACGCTGCTGACTGATTAAGAACAACAACAAAGGAATCACACAATCTCCAGTAGCGACATTAACTATCGATAGTTTACGTAAAGAAATATCGCATAAGCAAGGTCTCGCTTGTTCCGATATCAAAACATCAAATGGAAATAAAAAGCACAACTTCAAACACAACGTTGTTATTTATTCATTTGCTATGCTAAAAACCAATCAATATTTGCTACTGCCAGGTTATCCACACTATAAAATTTACACTTGGCAATGCTGTGCGCGATTTTGACGCGTTTTAAAACGCATTCCTGTTCGCTGACTGCAAATATTCCCAAATTGCACATTTTAACCAAATGAAAAAAAATACTAGAGCTATAAATTTGTGTTAATAACATATGTAACCCCCTCCTCAACTGTATAGCCGCCAGCAAGTGCCCATAAATATGGCCAAATGAGTTGACAGTTGGCAGAGACCAAAAAAAAATGAAAGAAGACCTGGAAACCCTTGCTTCCGCACACGAAAAGTGAAAACGAAATGTGAACTCCCAAATAGTTGAGCATTGTGTGTAATACAATTTGTGGCCAGAAATTTGATATGAATCAAGTGCCACGTGTCGTGGCCCTTATTGCGAATATATTCGGGACCAGTCGGAACAACCAGCTTGCCCCTTTTCTGCCACGACGACAGATGCGCGTGTCGGACATGGGCCCGAAAATTTTTGTGTGTGTTACACTTTCGTTTAAACTCGGCCAAAAAATATAAAATAAAAGTAACACAAGAAACTAATCGGCGAAGCGAGGAGCGTCGTTTATCGCACTCAGACATCACCTTAAGAAAAAGAGAGAGAGAGATGGGGGAGATATGGGGCAGAGTAAGAGAGCAAGCTAATGTTGGAGGCGTGTGTCGGAGGCGGCAACGCATCTCGTTAAACCGCAACCGCAGCGGTTGCCGTTGTCGTTGCTGTTGCTGCTGCTGATTCGGATCGCATCAGCACATCTGTGCCGCTAGCTGGATGGCTGGCTGTCTGAAAGGAAGAACTGTTGTATTCCCGTTGAGCGTATAATGCAATTGTGTGGCAGGACGATGTAGCGGTTTGCCCGTTACGCGAAATTGATGGCCCCTACCTGACACAGACACAGAGTGTGACTGGATGGCTGGCTGCCTTATAAAGATCGCCAGATCTTTAGATGGGCCAATTTAGATCCACAGATGTTTGCCTGCTGCTTGATGGCGCAGGCTAACGACCTGGCATGGTAATGAGCACACGGCTCCAACTCTCACAGCTGTGATCCGAAATCTCTTGCTCTTAGACAAATCATATCAAAAGACGATTTGCACAACATTTTGCATGATGATTAAACCTCGCTTCTTCAGTGACTAAAGGCTTAAAAATTAAAATACAGATGTCGATGTTTTTTAATCTTCAAAATCATTTTTCAACCGCTGCAAAACAATTTGTGGAATCGCATCCGCGAGTTTTATGACGTCAGCTGAGACCGAAAAATTGGAACACTTGAACGTCTTCGTAATCGGACACCCAGGCCGGACACTTGGCATGTGCCAGGGAAATGGACTGCTACCCAAAACCAAAATACTAAAAAAAACAATACAGAAGTGCGCCTGCGTCCACTTGAATTACATTCCCGAAATATTGTTTTTGGCGCGTACACACCTTGAGGCTGACCCTCAGACCTCTTACACTCCACTAGCATTTGACCGGGTGTCAAAGGCCGTGTTCATCCTTTGAGCGAGGTTCGTTTTGCCCCCCTCTCTTCGTCTCCAATGAACCCACAAAGTTGCGAGTCAATTTGTCAGGGCCCCGGGGCCAAGCAATCGAAATTGAAAATTGTTGAAAAGCAGCTCTTTACTCCGGCTCATTCGTACTTTTGAATGGAACATGGAAATTCGATACATTGGCAGCTGCTGCTCAGTTTGCCTTTGATTCAATGCAGGCCACCCTGTTAATGCACCCAGCTATTGAAACACACAATGCACAGACATATAGTATGTACATATGTATAACTGATATTATGCAACGACTTTGAATGGAGTCGAAGTCTTTGAATGTGAGCCATATTTGGTGCGACACAGGCAAGCTTTAGCAACTACAAATGCCAAATAGTAAATACAAAGGACCAGAATATGCGAATATCCTATCAGGCATCTGGCGTCGTTTTCCCACATTGCGCAATGCAACCAAAAATATTTCGACCATTTTGCTACAGGACTTACTGAAATTCAATACAATGCAACTCAAGGCATTATACATTAAAAATAAATAACTGTGTTATGCAATAATAATAATATTCTTTAATATAAATGCTAGTGTTGGTCATATGTAAATGTAAAATTTCGAAAATTATATAAAATATGAGTAGCTAAAAATTTAAAAAAAAAAAATATGTTGCAATTTAACTTAGTATAAAATGTAGTCCAAAGACTAACTAAAACTATTGTGTATAAATATTGCCAAGAAAAAATTCTTCACTAAAAATATAAATGTTATTTTTATGAAATCCCTGTTTTAGTGTTTTTGCGCTTCAATCCATTCACGTCCTGTTAAGAAAAATTCTTAGTTTTAAACAATACTTATTTAATACATTTTAGCCAAACTTACTGCGACAGCTTTTAGCAATGGCTATTTCTAGGCTATTGCGATATGATTCCAGTGTCATATCTTTTTTGCCATCTAGCTTGGACACCATTTCCGGATAACAATCGGACAGAAATTTGTGCACCGCAAGCATATCCTGAGCAATTAATTGCGGCACAAACTTTTCGGTATAACTCAAAAACAATAAATTGCCTTTTGGATCCACCACGGCAAACCGAATACTGGCCTTATGCAGCACAACCATGGATACACGTGCAACCAACAAATTGGAGCCCACCCAGCATCTCTCCGCCAGCATCTCAGCCAGCTTAACGAGCTCCGAAAAGTCCGACGATGCAGCAACCTCTAGAGGATCCGGATAGGTCGCCTTAATGCGATCATATATACGCAACCCGGTGTGCAGCAAGGTCATGCCAAAGTTTGTGGCATTATTCGAAAGGCTGTGCTCCATAAGAGATCGCATTAGATCACCAAATGGAGAATGAAACTGCAATGAAATGAAAATATACTTAGTATTTCACATTGTAAGAAGCTATAGAATTGTGTGATCTAACTGTTCGGTAATGCTGTAAGACAGTGCAGGTGCGCATCACGGGCATAATATTATGGAAATGATAGCTTGATGTAGCTGGAAAGGATGCGACGCTTGCTGGTGAGCACAGTAAACTGTTCCGGTTGCTGTAGTTTCACAATAGCATCCTCATCAGCATCGGCAAACAAATAACGCAACAGAAACTTCTCAAGCAATGCATAATCATGTATTGTGGTCCGGTATTCCAGACTAGAAATATCAGCATTCAAAGATTGGCGCAGCTCTTCATTGAACATGAAAAAAATATCGCAAATGAGGATAAACGCCTGAAAGACAGAGCAGAAAATAAAATGAGTATAAGCCGTTTACAATCAAATGAACCAATCTTACATCACAGCTGACATTTACATCCGCATCTTGTTCGATCAGACTAGAAGTCACCACAAGAAAATCCTCGAGGCGTAAACGTAAAGCCTGGCATTCGTCGGTAATGCTGACTACGGCGGAGCTCATTTTCAGTCGCTTAAGATCCCAGCAGAGGGATAACCACACTATCTTCAAATAGTGCGGAAGATGCTGTGCAGAAGGAGGAGGGTTTTCCTGCTGAATGATGGGCAAGACATGGTTACTCAGCTGGTATTCATGCAAATCGAAGCAAGCGTAAAGCACTGCAACTAGAGTAAGTGCAACCAACTGACGTCTGGCGCTGGATTGGTCGGACGACTGCTCGGAAACAGTGGCAGCAACCAGGTAATTGTTAACTGCTTTGTTGAGCAGCTGCTTGCAATGACCGCCGTTGTTATAGATTAGGCCGTAAAGATGCTTCATGGTCTTGGCGCCCATCTCCAGCACACTGACGGGCTGCTCCTCAAACATAATGTTCTCAATCTTATCGAGTAGTTTCTCAACATGAGCCTTATTAATCAACCTCATGTACTGCGGCAGCTCAAGCAGATTGCCAAGATCGTTGGCATTGCTGCAATACTGGCGCATAAGTGCCGGCAAATGGGGCAAGACGACATTTGTGGCATGCTCAATGGCATTGGTCAGGGGTTGACGCATAATATCCTCGGTGTAGCGTCCAGGTGGCACCTCACCGCTCACTGCCTGCTTAATGGCCCGACACATTATCTCAATAAGGACACTTGACTGTTGACTGGTCAAAGTGTTCTCCGGCTGCAACAGCATCTCGATCATTGTCTTCCAGGCCAGCACAATGTTGTTGCGACCGTAGTAGGCATCGACCAAATAGGCACAATGTCCCTCTTGCCCCTCTAAACACAAAAAGAACTTTACGAGTATCATCAGGCGCTCCTGCTCCGATTTGTTGTTTTCGGCATAGCGAAATGGAACTAGATCAGCGGCTGCCTGGGCAACTCCACGATGGGCCGCAAAGACGAGCATCGCGACGACCTTCAACATGTTTTCATCGGCTATCCTGGGCGATATCTTGTATAAGTTGCCCAACAGCTCTACAGCCTTCTGACCCAGTTCACTCTCATTGCTCAAGGTGAGTCCGAGCAGGGTCATTCGGTTTTTTATACCCTGATCCAGGAAAGCATTCCGCAGCTCCTTATTGCTGTATAGCTTGAACAGTTCCTGAAAGCTGCTTTCGCACACCTTGGGCGCGTTATCCTCCAGTGCCTCAAACAGATATTTTATATCAGACGCTTGCAAATAGCATTCCGGATATTGTTCTAACCACACGCTGAACTCCGCTACAGTCAATAAACGAATTTCCTCGATTACATCTTTGGAACGCTCCAAATAAACACGGGCGAATAGTTGTTGCCAAATCTCTTTGACCTTATCATTCTCCAGCAATACTGTCCTGGTCAGCGCTGTCATCATTTTTAGAGCTGTATAAAGAAAAGATATTTGAACTAAAATAAATTATTCTGAAAAGTTCCCAATTCGCTTACCAATCAGCGTTGTGGTGTGCCTGAAGGCACGCACCTTCGAGTCCGACAGAACCATTACAAAGCCAGTAATGTTGTTCAAGAAGTAATAATCCAAAAGAATCGGTGTCGATATAACCGAACTCAACAGCTGCTGCACAAATTGACTGACTTTGTCCGCAATCAAACTGCTCATTCGCATTATCAGAGGATAAAAAGTACTCACCTACATACAATTTGATCAAAATAAATCAAATATTATGCAAGATTCACTTCTCAGTTACTTACATTGCCAAAATTACTAGTTGCCGAAATCAAAACGACGCTCCAGTTATATGGTAGTTCTTGGTCTCGAGGTATTTTATACTTGCAGCCACTCGCTTCTAGAACGAATTCCATTAAATCGATCACAGCGTCTTTTGGATTATTCATATAAGAGCTAATCCACTCCTCGCTAATCGCCTAGTATGTTTACGGTATGTAAGTTTGCGTTCAAATGCAAAGTTGGAATTTGGGTTACACTTACCGTTGGATTGCTCTTTTTATCGATAGCCAGCTTAAACAAAGTAGCACGTTCCTCTGTGTCTGTAGAATTGAGTGTATCATCATTTCCCTTATTGCTGCTCGCATCGATGCTGAAATTTATACATATGTGTATATGTATATGTTTGTGGTATCTGTATTTATTGCACATGTAAGACTATCACCTAAAATGCAGACTATTTATATCCATAAATAAATCACTTTGTTCGTCTCTTGTAGCATCCATTTCAGCTGAATCGTTGGTCATATTGATTGATTCTTGTATACTTTCCATAATATATTTTATAAATATCACAACGGTAATTGCAAAGTTTGCTGTCAAAACTTTTCAACAAATGCTGCACAAATATCGAATAGGAAATATACAAAGTTGATTCTCGTTTATCGATGCATGAAAAATAACGTAACCTCTTACGTATGACGTATGTGTATGTGTATCTTGCGTGTTTGGTAGACGATTATTACGTTTCTTAACACTCATCAGAACGAATCAAAACAAAAAATAATTGCATAAAAAGCTGTTATAAATTCTCAATTATTAAAGTGCGATCCTGTTGAACTGTTAAATCAATAAGTAGTTATGTTTTCTTGTTTTCCAGTCTAGTTGAGATTTTTTCCCACCGCCCCGACAAATTGAGCATGGTAAACAAGCAACGTTAACGTGATCTCAGCGGTATTCCTGTGATAATTTAATTCGGGGCCAATTACGTGGTCAGTGCCACATTCCCACAGGTCGCACACAGACACACACACAGATGAAACTTGCAGGTCAGGTAGCGTACAATAACAATAACAACAACAACGGACAATTAGCCCGACCGCTGCCTCCGCTTGCGCCCACAATGATAAACAACAAACAGCGATCGCAAATTGGGCAGCCACTTGTCGGATCGAGCGAAAGAAGTTGTAGAAGAGATCTAAGGGTACCGCGCACCCGCCGCTTACGGGGTCGAGGCAGGCTAACAAGGACCAAATAATCGGCCTTTTGCTCCCAAACGCAAAACACAAATATTGATGTTGCTTATCGCACGCGATCTCTATCCGCAAGCAACCGCCACGAGAATCCACCAAAACAGATCACAGCAACCGATGCCGCCGACGACAACGCCGTTGACCACTTGAATGACTTGGCAACTTAAGGTATTTATTTTGTATTTTTTGTCGGGCTGTCGAATTATTTCAATCTGCGCTGATGACGCGGCTCATTTCGCGCATGATAAAAAGCTGGCGATAAGAAAAACGTTTCGACGGGGGCATTCCTGGAATTCACAATCAAATATTGACGCCTAGCTCATTGGGAACAAAATTGGCGCACGCAGTCCGAGACAACCGACAGCCGGCAGGCAGCTGCCACTGCCACTGAGCTGAGCTCCTATGATTGAAAGATCAATCGAGCACAGAAAAAGATCTCAGCTGCCGCTGGACGTAGTAATTGGACTCAGGCTGCTTACGATCATATTCAAAAACGGCTCAATTCGAAATCTGACCTTTGGCCTTATTGTTGCCATTTTTAAGGTCGAGAATTAGCTGCTTGACCAGCTGCACGGTGGCGCTCATTTTGCCAAAGATGCAGATGAGCTGGGCAAACTGATTGATAGACGTGTCCTTCAGTGTCCTTCTGACTGGACTAGAATTCTGCTACAGTAAATTAAACAATAGCCGTTTTTGCAGTTGGCTGCCTTTGGAGCAGGCTTAATTGACAGGCAAGTTGTTAGTGCCGAAGCAGAAGCATTCTTGTCCAAAACTTTTGTTGCTTAAATAACGCACAACTTTCAATTCAATCTTCTTGTGCAACAATAAAGAAGCCAACTGCGTTGTTGAAACCGCACGAAATCATGGCAAAAGTTAAGATTGAAAGGATAAAGTTTGTTCCTTGTTCCTTGGTTCCTGAGCCAAAAGCGGTTGCGGCATTTATGTGGAAATGCGGCCTTGGGTTTCCTTTTGTCTCAATCCTTTACACAATATGCATGCTTGAATCTACAATGAACAATGTACAAGCCAAATAAGATAATTTGTTTTTAAAAATTGCTTTTGCAAAAATGCGACAGGGTTTTTCTACAATTCGATTGCTTAAGTTTTTGGGCTAGTTTAGACTTTGAATGGCAGCTCTTGTGGAAAAGTTAAGAAGAGATAAAATGAAATAGAGGTTACGGTGCCGCAAATAAAAAATCGGATATATAGTCTTATCTGTTAAAAGTCTGTTTTTTCCCAAAAAGCTACCAAATACTTAACCCATAAATCTCCCTTTCCTTTATAGTATTACAACAGATGTTTTATTCACTCGGCTGTCACATTTGTTTGTCGATTTTTGTCCCGACAATTACGAAAAATTGTAACCAAGGTAATATTGCTATTGCCCCGTTGGACAACAAACATGAACAAGTTCAGCCTATGTCCTAAATATTTGGGTCAAAAGTGGTGGCAACTGAAGCGGTAACAAAATAACAGCTAAAACCAATAAGCGATACCTGTCAAACCCCAAATGCTGCAACAGACAAAAGTACTTGAAAGTATGGATTTTTACGTGTATAGTAAACTTTTTTTTGTGTCGGGGGCGTTGCTTAATTAATCAAAGCGGCACGCGGCAGTGGGCGCCACAAAGCGAGCCGCCGCCACCAACGAAAAAAATAAAACCTATGCACAAACTTAAAATCCAATCCCGGCTAGAATTGGAACTGCATACAAATGATTAAAGTCACAACGCCCTCTTCCGCATTGGAGCACTTACAGCGGATGTGGATGTGGACATGGCATGTGGACACCCGCGCGTACACACACAGACACATCGCACACACACACACACTTAACTAGACAGCCAGCTACATGTGGGTTCACAGAGCCAGACAAGCAGACAGACAAGGCAGGAAACCCAGCGAGGTAAACCAGTTGGCCGCGGCTCATTCATGAATTGGCCAAAAGGCGTTGTGCTAGATGGATGAATGAGTCATTGCCTAAGTCTGGCTTGGTCTGCTCCATCCTCAAAGCTAAAGCTAAAGAGAGACTCTCTGTTGCCTGCCACAACTGGCTGCTAATTGACACACCTCGATTGTGAACGAAGAAGAAGATGATGATGATGATGATGATGATGGTGACGTTGTTGCCATCACGTGCTCAAGCACAAGCTTGCCTGCAATTCGCAATGACTCATCCGGCAGCCAAAGACCGGCCTAAACACATGCGCCAAAAAGTGCAAACAGTTGAAGCCACAGCCAACGCCATCGCCTTTTATGAATGAAAACGATCTCTGCACACAAAATGTGTCTGCAAATGTGTGCAAAGCTTATGTCTCTTATGGTTGCAAACTGCAGACGTTGTTAGACACCGTCCTCCTCTCCCCGCCACTGTTTCTCTCTACCTCTTTAACTGCCCACCATTCAATATTTCTAGTCGTTGCTGTTGTTGTTGGTGTCGGTCTCGTCTACAACTTTTGCCTTAATAGTAAATCGTGTTTTGCATGCGCGAGTAGGTTGCCAACATACAGCCTTACCTCCGTCCCCCTGCCCGCTGCCCAGTTTGTGACTTGTTGGGGAAATGGAATATTTTGAAATTCATTCATAAAAAAAGAATAGTTGCCACAGTCGTTTGGCGAGTTTTAAACATTGCAACCTGACTCGAGTAAAAAGCGCGATAGAGATAGAGATAAAGAGAGACAGAGAGAGACTTGAGTTCACTTCAGGTACTCTTTTTGGTACTTAGAATTCACTGCATTACGACACGTTCAATAGATTTCTGGTTAAATGACCAAAATGCAGAGTTTTAAACAACAACAAAAAAACGTTAATTGGGATATTAGAGAAATGGCATTGCAATGTAAAAATATAAGAGAATTGAGTTCTTATAAACCAAAAAAAAGCAAAAAGTTAAGTTAAGTTGAATTCTGTTATGGCAAATAAATCTGTGCTCAATACAGTTTGTTAAAGTAAAGCCGTTTTCACATCTTTTGTTCAAATTCAAATTTAACATTTAAAACATTTTAAATTCGAACAGAATTGATTAAAGTTGGACATTGCGTATTCTTTGTCATAATGAAATGATGTTGCAGTTGGGTGGCTGGCTGTCTAATCGGTTTATGTGCTATAGATTTCTAGAGCAGTAAGCTTGGGGATTTCTTTCGCTCCCCTTTTTCGTATCTGTTTCTCTATCTCTGTGAATGCAAGCACCGGCCGGACTGCAAGCAATATCTTTCAATCATACAAAGCTCGCAATAAACAAAACATAATTCCCGAAAATTCCCAAAACGGGTAGCAGCTGTCGGTCTGTTGGACTGACCCCACAAGAAGTTGTCAACACTCTTGACAGCAGCTGATTCTCTGGAACTTGTTGTTGACGATGCGCCCACAAAAAAACACTGCACATATGTGTCAGTATGTGTGTGTGTGTGTGTGTGTTGCAGCTTCAAAGCTGTGTATTTGTTGCTGGTAGCGCCGGGGACAAACTCTCTGTGGGGTTAATGATTGTTTATGACTTGACTTGGAAGCGGTAACAATCCGACGACCATTTCTCAGGCTCATAACTCGACAATATATATTTATTTTCCTTTTTTTGTTGTATTTTTTCTTCATTTGTAGGCTCTCGAAAGATTGATTGCAGCGGGACACAAGTGAAATCAAAAAAGTGTTAAGCCGCCACCAGGTGATTATAGTGGTGCTGTTGTTGTTGTTGTCGCACGGTGGTCCATAATAAATCCGAGCTAACCTGGCTTATAACATGACGGCTTTTTTAATGTCTTTATTTATATAAAAACAAAATCGGGGCGAGTGACAAGCGAGCAGCGACCAACGACCAAAAAGATAACAGAACTTTACGAGCCAAGAACGAAACGATACGATACGAAACGAAACGAGATGAAATGAGACCTTAATTGAAACAGCATCTGGACATGGCCAACACACACTCTGGCTAAAAGAGTGCAACACGCATCTTGTAGCGCTAAGGCTGCACTTAGGAAAATAATAAAGTTACAATTAAGAGAATCGGCATTAATAAAAAATATTTCGTAATATTTAAATCTGTTTAAATTTTAAGAAAAAATCTGTAAAAAAAATTTGATCAGTTTAACATTTAAAAAATACAGTCGAGCTTCCATATAATGAATCTAAAGGGATTAGAAAAAACTTCTTTGTAATATACAACTTCGTTTCACGTTAGTTCGTCATAAGGATGTTGGACCGTATACTTAAAAGTATTCTTAAAACAATTAAACATATTTTTTTATATATTTTTCCTTGTTTGAGAGATTTTTTAACATTGAGGTTGATGTTTTTTTTTCTGAGTGTACCATTAAGGCGATAAAAAATGCAACGCGCCCGCTGGCCACAAAGTCAGCGAGTGTTGTCTTTGTTGTTGCTGTTGTTGTTGTTGAGTGTTGTGTGCACTTTAAACTCAGTTGGACATGGTCGGCACCTCCAAGCCAGGAGATGCTAACTGGGCTTAATCGTCGGCGTTGCGTGCGACACTTGCTCATTGGGGCCTCATTAATAAGGGTTTAGAGATGCGACTCCAACTTGGACTTGGGCAGTCGGTCGCTCGGTCGCTGTGAATAAATTAGGCGGCGGCGGTGGTCCACAGTCAGTTCTTTATATGGCCCCAACTTTGCCATCATTATAAGCCTTTTTCAGATTTGTGTTTCTCTCTGCCTTTTCTTATTGTGTTTCTCAGTGGCTTGTTAGGCTAGCGTTGTGTTCTCTCAAAGTTTTGGCGTTGCGTCGTCGTCTTTGATGTCTTCTTACTTTTCGGGGTTATCATTTTTTATTCGGTTATTAAGCGAGAGACCACCAACATGGGCAGACAGACCAAACAGAACAACAACAAAAAATAAAAGTGAGACAGATGTGTGAAGCGCGCTCGTTTGCTTGCGTGCACCGAATTCTTAACTGGATTTCAGTGATAAACATGGAGCATATGGTGTCATATAGGTGATAAGACTTGTCTGGATTTGACCAGACCTTGAACGGGTTTCGGGACCTCAGATCACTTGCACAATTGTTGTTTTTTACTACACAGTTCTTGAGCTACTTTTCTCGATAAGCATCGGGGATTTTTTCTAATTTCTTTTGGGTTCATAAGTCGCTTGAAACCTGCCGCCTTGGACAACATTTAACTCACATTTTCGGCACAAAGGTATTAAATATCCATATCCGCCCATCGAACAATCGTTTCAGTTAATACTTTCTTTCAAATATTTCGCATATTTGGCTTCCTGTTTTTCCCGAGGAATCTCCGCTTACAGGTTTCCAGGCAATCTTTAATTTTACAAAAGAGCCCAGGCTAAAAGAGTTATTAACAACTTTTTGAAAAGAAAAGAGTGAGCGAGAGAGGCTCGAATAATGTTAAACAAAGGGATTATGTCCACTTTTTTCAAGGATTATTATGAACGGACCCACGAACATAAAATTTGGCATCTTTTGTCTCTGGCACAAAGAACGTGAGAGCAAAAGAAATTAGCAGAAAATATGGTCAGCCCCGGGTTTTGCTAAACTGCATATTGCGATTAAAGGATTAACCTGCATAATGTTTCCAAAATAGTAGTTACTGCAAACAGGCAAAGGGAGATTTGGCAGGCCAAGGGAGTGAGACAAAATGACAACAAAGTTGCTGGTAGACTTTGAAGCAGCCGAAACTGTTCCATCTGCGAGTCTTTTGCGGTTAACTTCTACAGACAAATAATATATGCATATATATATATATATGGACTGTATATAGTGAGTATATATCTAAGGCTTCAACCGATTTTTGCGGTCGACGGCGACAATTTAATGCACGAATGAACCAAACAAATCAAAGAGACAATGCCTAGTGCCAAGAGGAATTTATGCAAATGTGCTGCGGCTTTCAAAAACGCACGAATCGAAGAAAGAGAGATCCCAGAGGGAGATCTCAAAGCGATATCCAAGCGTTTGTCATGTCACCAAGGCAAACAATGTTGGGGTCAATGTCGATGTTGGTTCCCACGTCGGCTGCAAATCAAAAGTCATTACGATCACTTTGCTGCAAGTGCCACTAATCCGGCAAGTGCAACACACAGCACACACTACCCACAGATGGCACTGATGCCCTTCCCCCTCCTACTTGAGAGAGATGTAATGTGTCTCGTCGGTTGGGAAACATATCTCAATTTCGTGTGGGCGCTGAACGATCCCATTCAGGTGTCATGAAGCACACACACACTTTAAGCTGACCGGGTGACAAAAAAAAATCTCCGTTTGTTATTTTTCTTTCGATCAAACAATTCTTGAAAGCAAACTAGCCGATTCAGAGCGTTGCAAGAGCCCAAAGCTCTGTGGGAAAAATGCAACGACTTTCCATAACAACAGAAGCTGGGAGCTGTAAGCCGCTGGAACAGTTATGAACAACTGCTTAATTTGTGTAAATATTTGGACATTTATATATGAAATTTACGGTAACAATTTATGAGAATAAAAAAATGTCAATCGTTGGAATTTCTGTGGGAAAACCCAAACAATTTGTAGTTGTTGTGTCTAACCAGATTGTATTTTAGTATGGCCTTAAGTTTAAGACCTACTACAATGGATACTCGGATATGCAAATGAGTAGATTATGATGGGACATGGGCTAGATTTCTTAGTTAGATCGATTGATGATGATAATAATATTCTATTTGTGTTGATCTTCTTAAATAATTAGGGGCATAAGCTACAGTTCTCATAGAGTCTCTCTCTCGTTTTCTCTTGTGGCTTAAATACTTTGTGAATTTTGCGGCGCCTTAAAAAAGATTTAAAATTACGTTTTTCTCTTTGCTTTAGTTTTGCATTATTCTCTTAGCTGATCCTTTGTCTCACGTACAAGTTAAACTTATCACAACGACTAAATATTTATTGGTTTTCAGATTTTTCGGTGCAGATCAAAGGACAAAACGCAACACAACAAATAACAACAAAAGCAGATCAGGCAACATTTGTTGTTTTGCGGTTAAAAGCGGCTCACAGTAATTGCCACCAAAATTGGCCCAGAACTGTTCTTATTTGTCGTTGTTGTTGTTTTTGGTCTGAACAGGCGCACGCAAAGGACCCAAAACAAGAAAAACAATTAGAGCACGAAGCGGTTAATTGTTCTTTGTTCGCATCGCATGCGTCGACTGGGATTATCCTGTACAGCGACAAAGGAATCACGCCCGGTTCAAGACCCAAACACAGTTCCAACTTGCGAGCTAAGACGTTAAGCTTCCCAGGCCAGGAGCCTGGGCAAACTAAGCTACTTAAAGGACATTTGCAGCGCCATTAATTCAATTGTTGCCAACTATTGTAATCCTGCATTTGGCCTAAAACTAATTTGCATAATTAGTTCGCCCGATTGAACAGCAACAAATCTTATGCCTTTACCACGTGGCTTCTGTCGCTTCCTGCGACTGATCCTACTGCTACTGCTGCTGCTGTAGCTGCTCCTCCTACTCCTTGTCCTGCATATAATTGCCCATCAATGTCGGCAACAATCAGCGGCAATCACTTTGATCAAACCTCAAACCTTCTCTAACAACATAATTGAAGTGCTGCCCGCACAAATTGACTGACAAAATGATGACGCTGGCGGCGCCTGCAGAAAAAAGGATCAACCGATCAACTGACCAAGTGGCCAAAACGAAGAAGAAGAAACTCTCTAAGCAACCTTAGCTAATTGTTTGTGGGCCCCCCCATCAGTCGAGTGTAATTACATGGCCAGCGGTTGCAACTACTCCACGCGAGGATTGGCAGCGCCCTAACTGCCTCTTATGATCACAATGATGACGTCGACGACGACGTTGATGACGATGACGATGATGTATTGCCTCTTTTTGTGTGTGGACCAGTACCACCAGGATTATTGTGTGTGGATCGTTCGCCAGGTACGCCCAAAGCAACGCCAACGCCAAAAACGTCCAACGCCCGCGCCACTATGGGCGTTTTGACGACTCGATTCTCCTTTCGACTTTGACTCCCCTTCCTTGTCTTTTATACCCTTTAAAAATATTTGAATGGCGTGTTAGTAAGCTGTGCTTAAGTGTGTAACAGGCAAAAGGAAACTTTTTCCCGTTGTTTCTTTTATACCAACCAATCGGTTGCGAAGACAAGAATAGTGAGATGTATACGCCACTTCATAGGGTTTAGGGCATCTTCTAGTCACGCACTCTCTTTTTCCTCACTCGCTTCAAGCTAAGGATCGTTGCGGCGCCTTTTTGCCTGATTCGCTGGCAAACTGTGATAATTACACATTAATTGTTCAATTCCATTCAATTGTGAACTCAACTTAAACTCTGTGGTAGGTTCAGAGTCAGTTGATTCTTAAGGTTCTTGAAGTCGCGCATCGCATACAAAATCAAAGGGTGTGTTTTGAGGGTTTGGTTAAAAACTAATTAAGCGCTCATGTAAAAACGATGCATAAATCAGCAAAAGAAGCTGTCTTTGGTGGTCCCTCAATAGAACGCCCACGCCAGCTGATCCTCCCTTCACTGACTGACATACATTCTCACTTTATCACAAGGCAATAACATTTTTGTGACCATTTGATAAGAGGTTTAGGGTACGTAAAAATCAAAAAGAGAAACCAAGTGACGCATGTGTGAGGAATGTGTAAGGGCAAAGGACTTTATCTGTAAAGGAATGCTGTCTACTACAGGTAGATATACCAATTTAGTTGCAAGTAGCCGACACACTCACACACACACAAAACTTCCTTTTGAGTTTTACATTTACGGGCTACCCATTCAATCTAAAAAAGAGACAGAGAGAGAAAGCTTTCAAGTAGCGACTGGTTGGTATTTGGTTTTGAAAAAGGGGGAGTTGGGTGTTGTGTTGGGGCATTGCAATGGCGACCGCAAAAGGCAACCGCAGAATTCTATTTGGAATTCTCTGACCACGACAGACTGTGTGCTGCAATTCCGGACGAGGGGGCGCCATATTTGCTGTTCTGTGCCTCTGTGCTTAAAGGCTTGAATGTTGAAAGTTTTCAAATTGAAATTGTTCCACTTTGTTCATTTCATTTCGTTGATTTATTTTTTTTTTTTCTTTGGCACTTTCTTTGGCCCTTGTTGATTTTCATTTGTTTTTCTCGTGCCACATTCATACTTAATTAAGTTTTCACACCTAACTAGTGCCTCTAAGCAAGTTTGTTCTTGGGCGTCAATTGGATGGGCGTGGCCTGAGAGAACTCGTTTAATTGTGCGCTTCATTTTTGACCTGTCGCTAGGGCCGCTCGGTCTTTCTGCCCTTCCGTCTCTCTATCTGCACTGCGATTTCCCAGAGTTGCACACGACAAAAAAACTTTTTAATTTCTCACTTGTCTCTTGGCACTTGCCAAGTCGCCAGGTGTAAATGAGTAGCAGGGGTGAATAGTGCAAAGTGTAAGAGGGAGGAAGGCGTTGGCCTGACAAAATAATTAATTGCAATGTCACTTTTTAGTTTTGTCTGCAATTTGTCTTTGATTCCCTCTCGCTTTGTGTGTGCCTGCTTCAGTCACTTCTTCTGCTTCTCCTAATTCTTATTATTATTCTCTCGTATTTTAATTGCACTTTAAGAATGGCTTGCAATGAACATAAAAAACTAAACTACTTAGCTGAAATGGGTAACGAAATGTTCTCGCATCAATCAAATACTTTATTGCAATTTCGATGCACTTCCGAAATGCTGTGGCCCATAAAATCAATTCCCAAATAGAGTCATAAAAAAAACAAACAACAATGAAATTGACACAGGTAACAAAAAACCCAACTGCTGGTCCCAAAAAACCAAAATACATTCCAAAATCCATTGTCTACTAAGTTGCCTGATTTTTGTTTAGGTTTTTTTCTGTTTGTGTCTTTGCTTCATAATTGCGGCCAGCACAAATATTTTGATCATATTTCACGGTTAACTAGTGAGAATGAGAGGTGTGAGGAGAGAGGGAGAGAGAGGGAGATAGAAATAGAGATGGTCCCATCATCTCGCATTAGTATCTCTTGGGTATAAGCCATATAACTGTTCTTGTGTCATTTGCCAGATTCTCAAATTCTCACACTTTCCATCGTAAATCTTTTGGCTTAGCGCCGTTTTGCATCATCTCGATTCGCTCTCTCTATCTCAGTTACTCTCTTGCCTTTCCGGTTGCTATTGGGCATATTAAATACACCTTTATCGGTGTTTGGTCATCTCCCCTAATCCGTTGTTAGCATCAGCAGCAGCAGCTTCAGTTGATATCTCCATTTACTTCCACGAATGACAATCGAACTGACACTTCTTAATAACAGTAGCACGTAGCTAAAGTTGAGGTTAGATTCAATAAACCGTTAGCATTAGAAATTACAGGGATGTATATAATTTATTATTGAATCTTGTATTTTGAGTGGATAACACATAAACTTCGAATATAATTTAGAGATGAGCTACTGAAGATAAAATCATACTTTATATTTTACTATCTGATCTCAGAGTTTAGTGAAGTTTCAGTTACCAAATTTGGAAATTAGGTAGGTTGAGTTAAAAACTCATCTTATGAGCATGCTTTAATCTATCTTTTACTTACTTTCTTATATATTTCCACTTTTAACTACTTGTTGGATAACTTTTGTCTTAAGTCATAACCATAACCAATTAAATATAACAATATTGTATGTACAATGTAACTTATTAAAATAACTGAGCGGCAGACATAATGAAATGCTTGTTAATTTTCTTTGGAAATGCAATTGCAGGGCATTGAAGCATGCCCCTAATCGGTGTTTTATGCAATGCTTGCTGGCTGCAGAGAGTGTTTGTGCTCAGCTCAGCTCAATTGATAGAATTGTTTAAAGTTGAGCTAATTAGATGTGCAACACGACACGATGGCCAAGCAGACAGGTGGTAAACATTTGTGGCAGCTGTGTGCTGCAGCATGCGTCGAGGTGTGACCAGAGACCAGCCTCTTCTACTTCTACTTCGTCACATACTCCCGAGGCGTCTCTGTGTACATCTTCCGCCCAGCAACAAGCGAGTGCGCCAAATGATTATATAGTACTACTACATATATAGTACAAGCCAACTTGCCACTCCAACTGATGTTTTGCTGTTTATATCAATTTGTAGTATGCTTTGTGTTTTTGGGGTTTGGGTGGGCTTTTGCCGAGTCTATGCCTTGGATCGCTCGCTAATGATGATTATGGTTAGTGAAGTCTAGTGTGTTGTTTTAAGCAATTGTTGTTGTTGTTTGTTGTAGCTATAGTTGCTGTTGTTATAAGCGTGTTCGTTACGCTTCGCAGTTGCATCAACAACACGGCTAAAACTTAACATCAAGTTTGTGTTTAATGTCTGCAATGCGCGTTCTAGAAATGATAATGACAAAAGATGAGCCAAACACACACACACACATACAAAAAGTGCAGCGTCATTGCTTACGGGCTTGTAACGATGTCAGAGAGCCATGTGACAATAGAAGCCAAATCTCTCTACCGCCCCCCACCCAGCCGATTTGGCTCTGCTCCAGAAAGCAGGCAGCTGCCACCCGCAAAGCGAAGAAGATGAAGAACACATACATATATAAAGTTATTACAATTTCTTATTTATTTTACTTGCCTGCCTCTTGACACCCCTTGCCATCGCACAACTCCACCCACTTGTCTGTCAGGCAGGCGTTGCTTAATTGGAAACATTTTTCCCAAAAAAGCTTCGACTTCGTCTCCGCGCAACTCGAGCAAGCCACCAAGAAGTCTAATTACCAGAAGTCATTCTGTTTTGTCCCCTACCCCCAAAATTTAAATTTTTGACATCAACTTATGTTGAACTACAGAAAACCCAACAGCAACAACACCAAAAGTCACATTAAAAAAAAACAAAACACAGTGCCCAAAAGAAAGATGAAAAATAGCAAAGTCATTTAATTGCGAAAACGCGTTTTAATTGCTTTAGGCCAAGTGTTTGAGGCTAGAATTGGTTAAGCGAGATGTTTTGCTACTGCTTCGTCTGTGAGCTTTCCCAGCATTTAAATTTTGTATAGTGTGGGACACCCATCACGTTTTGGCCAAAAACTACAAATCTACTCAAAAAGTGCCACATAATTTGGTTAGCCAGAAACACACAAAAAAAGGGTCAGGCCAGGCCAAAAAGTTACACTCGACTGGCCAACTTGGCTTCACTATAAACATACATATCTTTCAACTGAAAAGCTGTCAAAGTTGAGCCACTCTGATCTCTTGGAGCCGGCCAATTTTCCGGTTAGTTACTTGTAACCAGCATTTATTACAAATTTGAATTTATTAAGAACCAAGTCATACAAATGGATTAAGCTGTTCTTGGCAATAAAGGATAAGCCAAGCAAGTTCAATTTATTAAGCACTCTTGTTAGTCACAACATAAAATCTTAAGTTTTATTTGACGTTTTATTTTTAGGGGGCTGGGCCACACCTGAGCTCAATAAATTGAAATCAATTATTGCCACAGGACAGAGATCTATGCCATGAGAAACGACGGCAAACTGCAACTTGCAACTGGGGAACTGCCAACTGGAGCCCTGCTCATAAATTGAGCTAGATTGTCATAGCCGGCGGCGCTGTTTTTTCGACATTGATTGCCAGCTTCTACATATTTTCCCACAGTGCGGCATTGCACGAAAAGTGAAAGAACCTGCGCACAAAGCAATTGAGCCAGTTAGTAATTTTTAAATGCAGAACAGGACAAAAAAAGTAATAGATTCGCTAAATACCCTTTAATTATTATGTGTTTTATAATTTTTAAAAATTAATTTTCAATATTTCAAGCTTTAAAAATAATGTTCCGTGCTTACAAACGTTGAAAAACCAAAAAAATATATTTGATTACTATTTTAAAGTAATTTTCTTTTGTTTCGAAAAGTTTTCCAGTGTTCCAACTAAATACAAAAATTTTACTAACTAGCTCAAATGTTTATTTACGATCTTATAAGTATTATTTTTTGTTCTAATTATATCTTAAGGAATTGATAGCCATTTAAACGAAATAATTTAGCAGACAAAAGTTGTATAACTATACTCTGCATGCTGATGATTACAGAGTATAGAACGAAAAGTTATTAAATGCTGGCAATTTTAAAAGAGAGCCTGTGGAGTTGGGGGACGTGTGGCACACAACACTGTGACATGAAATGAAGCATGGCATGGGGCAGAAATACAGACATGGCTTAGGCGCATGCCGCAGTACCAATTACGCGTCTCTAAACAGCTGAGCCGGACTCGAATGAAACCTGCGTCTGCCTCGTCCTTCGCGACTGGGGCACAAATTAAAATTACACCCGCAGGCCACAAAAATCCAACTGGACAGCATAGAGAGCCCTGGGATTCTACTGTTCAGCATCTGGAGTTCGATTCGGTTTGGTTTGGTTCTGTTCTGTTCTTTTGTGTTTCTAAAAATGATAAACACAGAGAGCTTCGGACACTCGGAAAGTATTTTTGAGAGCCATGGGAATTACACTAATTTAAAGTAATTGGCTATAGTTTTTCACTTGGCATTTAAATATGTGTCCTGAACATTCATCTGTGTTGCTTCACACACACACACACACTGGTACAATTTTAATCGATTTGCGTATATGGCGAATGGCGGGACTATTAAAAAGGCCCCAAGCCGAAAATGAAACCTCGGCCCGACTCGGGGAATGAAGCGTACCCAAAAGTGGGCGTTGCCCGAAACTGAATGGAAAATGAGTGAGTTGTGTGCGCGAATTGCGAATTGCAAGCATTTCAAGACCCCTCTCTCGCGCTCGCTCTCTCTCTCTCTCTTCCTGCTAAGCACATTCCAAGTAGCGCATATGCTGCACAAATTGAGATTCAGGAAAGTCTCGGGGTAGTCACAAGGCGAACTCAAAGCCAAAACTAATTAAAATTGGCCCGAAAACAGTGAGAAGAGCGAGAGAATATGTGCGAGGAGGAGAAGATCTCGCTTGGGCAACCTTTTAGCCCATCTGCATGCCTCATTCTGTGGCACATTTGCCTGCGGCGGTGCCGATCGGTGCCTGCTGCAACCTGTGTCCAGCACTGGAGCAAGATGCGCTCCCATTTTCTTAACCACTAAAATTAATAATAAGTGATCTGGATCTGGTTGCTCGAGCAAACCAAAAAAAAAAGTATGAAACGAACGTTCAGCGCATAAATAAATGTTATGTGTTTTTATGCCAGCCAGCCACCGCAGGAGCAGGAGCAACAGCAGCCAGGTCTCCAAGAAACTGAAACTAAAACAAAAAAACAAAAATCGGCAAATCCATAATGCGCCCAAGACTGGGTTTTTGTTGTTGTTGGCACCTTTGTGGCCTGCGGCGAGACAACAAAATCATTTCACCGCCGCCTGTTTGGACAGTGTACCACTTGCCACAGATTGCCTCAAAGTAGTAGTGGGGAGAGAGAGCGAGAGGGGTTGCAATGAGCCCGGGTTCTACAGCGCCCCATTATTGATTGGCTAATCAAATCATTTGAGAGGTAAAGCGAAACAACGTATTCGTTCCCTCCTGCCCGAAGAAGAATATTTCAACGACAGCCGCAATTATCATTCCAAAGTTGCGATGCGATGGCTAATTAATAATCCCAGCGATTAGTAGCAAGCCGGCAAGCCACCAGAAACAAAGCCACAAACATTTAACTTTAACCCACCAAGTCTCAAACAAAATCCTACACAAGCCACTATTTGGCTCTCCTCAACCCGTGGTCGGTCGGTCCCCTTTTGTCTCCTGCGGTTTGCAGTCGTTGTTTATTAATTAAAAGTCCACTCAGTTTTTTTGGGGGCTGTAACTGGCGGCTGGCTGCCCCAAAAGCTCGCATATTTACTGTGGCCGTCTCTTCGTTCATCTCGACACCTACGGCAGCAGCAACAGCGACAGATACAGATACAGCTAAAGATATAGCAACAGCTTTAGCATCTCCATCTGGCTTTTGTTTTATGCTCAATCACAATCTTTCGTCATTATACACTTTTTTCTCTATGTGGTACAAAAGTTATTTAATCAGAATCGGGAAGAAAGTTATTGATACTTTTTAAGAAACAATGGTTTTGAATTAATTTTTTTCCAAATTTTAATTAAACATTTATTAATTATATTTCAGGAACAATTCGATATAATTTCCTTTGCTAGAGTATTTAAAATTCGACTAATTCCCCCTTCATCTTCACCATCTGCTGTTGTATTCATTTAGTTTTATTTTTTTTGGTTATTCGGCATTAATTAGTTGCTTTTCGCGTGGCCATTTAAGAGAGCCCTTCTGGATTGTGGTCCTTGGTGCCTTGGTAGGTGTTCCCTAATGAGTTGAGGCGGTGGCGAGGGCGGCTCCGCCCCACAAGCACAGTGGTTGAAAGAGGTGTACTTGATGGGGCCGCCCAATGTTTGCACAACCTTAACCAACTAAATAAGTTTATTAGCCTGATTGGAGGCGGTTCATAAGCTGCAAGAATACAAGATCAGCCCTAAGGCGGCGGACTAAGGAATACGCTAAGAGTGTGTGAAGAGCCATCTCTATGAAATGGTTAAATGGCCACATTAGCGAAACATATCAATAATCCCAGATACTTCACATTAAATGTGTTTAAAGCACATAATGCGTCATTTTGCACTTATCAGCCATTAAAATTAAGAGAAAGAGAGTTGAGAGAGATGAAATACGATGTAATTGCAGATTTATGCAGATTGCCGCAAAGTGTTTACTTGCCACACAGAGAGGCATAAAAGTGGCCATACAAGTGCATATACAAGGGTCAAGGATTGTTCAATCCTTTGGTGTTGCTCCATTTGGCCGGCAGCGATTCATTAAATTGCAACTTACATTGACAGCCAGCTGAATTAATGAACTTCAGCGCCATGTAGTACAAGATAATTCCAGAAAGCATAAAGCCATCAAGTGCAGAGTGCAAAAATAAATAATGTTTTTTTCAGCAAACAAAAATTTAAGCTTAAAGCAAACCTGAAAATCACCGGAGATATTTGATTGTTGCTTTCGTTTAAAAGCTAATTAAATTAATTTTGAATGAATGGTTTGAAAATGGTGAAAATTCTATTTTGGTTGGACAAATTTGGCAATTTTATTTTGGGTCGCTGTCGTTGATGCGATTTCCATAATCGATGCCAGGTAATGACCATGTGAAATTAAATGCCAATTAAATTGGGCAAAGGCTTTTGCTAATCACTAATTTGGGCCAATAAACGTTCGACGCTGCTTTATACAAATTGATATTGATTGAAAATTGAAAATAGTGAGAGAAAGGACACCAAAAATAGAACAAAATAGGGATTACACTTGAACTTTTTGTGTAACGTTTGATTAGGATTTAAAAATCATCAAATCAATTCTCAATGTAACTTTGACGACTACACTTCAAGTGAAGTCTTAGGATAAAATGCAATCACTTAACTATTTTATGATTTTTTTCTGTCCCTGTCTTTCCTTTTCGTACCGAATGTCACTTGTTTCCGTTGGTCTTTTCCTTACTTGCCTTCCTTTCCATTAACAATCATGTTTATTGCAAAATGTTGACTGAATCTGACTTGTCACCCATCACATGTTGCGCTCAAGGCAAATGCCAGCATATGGCTAGCATCAAAACAGGAACAGAGAACAGAACTAGCGGTAAACAGCTGTTGCAGAGTCGCGTGGCATTTTTGAAAGGAAAGTGAAGTGAAGGAGCGAAAGTAAGGCTTAGGGGCGCCCCAAGGAGCATGCTTATCACAATTTGTTATGAAACATACGAATGGAAAAGAACTCAGGTCCTGTGTCAGTTGTCAGTCAGTCAGCCGAACAGACAGACAGTCCAGGAGCTGCTTTCTAATGATGATGCTGTCAGATTTGCATCGCCTAAAGGAACAACAGTTGGTTGAGTGTCTGCCCATGCATTTTCACTTTTTTTGTCCCGAAATGAAAAGTGTTTCACCTTCGAACAATTTTGTAAATTTAATTTGTTTGCCCCGCAACAGATGCCCAAACTGAAAAAGACTCTTTATCCTGCATCCTCTTGGTATGTTAACGAAAAATGAAAATTAGTTTTGACGCTATTATGACGGCTGCTGCTGTTGTTGTCCCCTCTAAATAGGGAATGAAGCAGCGAGCAGGGAGAATTCATGCCTTGATTGAGGTCCTTGCCGCCAGTGGCTATCCTAATTTGACTGACCTCCGCTTGACCAAACGACTTCTAACAATATCAAACCATATGGCTAGGATCGTGGAGCGTGCCGGACACACATATTCCTGGAACACTGTTGCGCAAAACTAATCATAATATATGGATATTTCACAATTGAGGCTGAATCATTAGAACGTTTAAATGGCTTGCACCAGATATTAGCATGTGTTTGATGGATGAAAAAAGTTTCATAATGGTTCCTATTTAGTATTAATAATAATGAAATGGATAGAGTTTTGTATTGAATATTATCTGAAAAGCATTTAAAACTTGTTTTAGTTTGGAAAAACCTCATGGCAATGGAAAAATTTTTACTCTTTTTCTAAAAAAATGCATAGCTGAGCTTCACTGACAATATATCCACAATTTATCCTTTGTGCAAAACCTTTGTGACTGGCTGCACCGCAGGATATATGTAGATTGCAATGAATGGAAATTGTTAAATAAGCGCGGCCAATTTCCATTTGTTGATGACACGTTTACACACATACAAACACATACAAGCACATAAATAAATGCATATGTGAATACATAAATACACTCTCACATGAGCGGGCATTATGCATGAACGTGTCCTTTGCCAGCGTTGCTAATTCCACAGATACAAAGCGAAAGCAATGTAGAGAATGAGAAAAACACACGAGACCCAAATTTAATGCGAATTAATTTCCATTTTTCCGAACCAAAAACGTGACCGGTTTTCGAACGCACAGCTCGAGGAATATGTGTGTCACGGTCAGGCCATGACAAATCGAAGCGCGTGAGCAAAAGAATCTCAACAAACTCCGAACCCAGACCAGGTCACAGAATACTACACAGATTTTCTTTAGCACATTAACAATAACACAGCGGGATTTCTAAAATGGAAAATCCATTTAAACCGATTGTCGGATTTATTACGCAAAATTGAGTTTTTTTTTGCCACAATATTGACGGGAGGAGAGAGAGGGCGATCAGTGGGAAACGGGACAACCCCTTCTAGAGCGTATTTGTTTGTGATGGAAGTCCCGCTTTTAAAACGAAATAAATTCATATTAGCAAACGGTTTTGAGACGAACGCGTTCAGTTGGATGCGCTGGATAAATTATAAGCACGCGATTGAGCCAACGGCCTGTTACTAATTACCCCTCCACGCTCCATCCCTCCGTCACTGCTTCACGCCCCTCGCTGTTGCAATTGCAGGCAGGTGCAACAAATGTTGCAGCCGCCTGATTGAGTTGCACTCTCTAGCTATCCCTTTCGCTCCTTCTCCAGCAGAACGGTACGGTCAATGGCTTGGCCGCGGACTTGGACATGGTCTTGTCGGGATCGCGAGCGGCGCGTGCTTTACTCGGTCTTAACTGGAAAAATATTTGTGGATTCGTTCGTGTGCGCCGCTTCCGTGCGCCAGCTGCAATTTGTGGCTCATTGCAGAACACACACACAAAAAACAAAGGGCAGACGGAACGTCGATGGGTTGATCAACAAAAAAAAGTTAACGTGAATACAATTAAAGAGTAAAGACAGACAAATTAACAAAACAACGAATACGAAACCACACTTGCTCAAAGGGAAACTGGAACATATATTATTAAAATCTTTTTGATATGTACATATATAGAGTTCTTATCAAAAATGTTGGGCAAACTATTATTTTTTTTTTATCTATTCAAATTTAAAAATATTGTTTACCTAACTTCTAAAGTATCATGTGAAAGTCAGATGAATTTTTGTATGGGTTTCTAAAGGTTAAAAAAAGCATTAAAAAGTATTTTTACTTTAAGGAAATAAGATAACTGGATACGTTTTGTAGAAGTCTAACAAAAATGTCACAAACGTTATTGGATAGTAGTGTTGCCCATATTGATAATATTTTCAGCCCGCTGATACAATTTCATAAAAAACAAAAACATAAAAACGAGAGGCAGCATTTAAAAGGCCAAGCGAGGCGTTTTACCGGCAATTATCACGATGATGGGCAGCAAGAGTTGTCGGCTTTTTGGGGGGGTTGCAGTGAAAAGCAGAGAGCGAGCTATACTTAAGCGTCCATGCGCTATCAAGCGGCTCAAGCCTCGCACCGATTCAGGTTCATTATAAGCCACAGCAACAAAAACCAAAAAAAAACATCAACGAAAATCGTTGAAAAACATAAGCGCAAAAAGCCACAAAAACAAAAAAAAAACAGAATACGGGCCGCATCGAAAACGAATTGAAGGCTTCAGTTTTGTTTTCGGTTTCGGTATCGGTTGTCTTTTTTTGTTGGGTTGAAGTCTCGGTTGCATGCCCCCGTCGTGCTTGCAACCTGTTGTCTGGCTCGCGTGTTGTAATTGCCCTCCCAAAATCCAATGTCTGCAGCATCTGTTGGCGGTAACGCAGTTTATCGCTGTTTGCTGTTTTCCTCATTCTCTCCTTCACCCACCCTCCCTTCACATACTCCACTTGGACCGCAGTGTCAATAATCGACAGCTGCCTCGGCATTTATTTTTTGGGGGTCCATTCCGATGCGATGCGGTGACCTCCCCCTTTTACATAACTTTGTCCCTTACGGCCAAAGTTGCTGCTCCACAGACACACTCCACACCTGCGTCCAACTCCTTGCAACGACAACCGCACGTTTTTCACATTTTACCGCCGTCAATTTTTGTGAATGCAGCTTTCAATTAGCCGCCTGCTTCTTGTAATGAATGCCGACAACGTTGGAGCCTTCAAGTGACGACTTGTCGAGCCTGCACTGCACGAAGCACGAGAGGATCAACAAGAGGGGGGCCAAGTGGGTTGGCGCAAGCACGTGCCACACTGCGGCAGTAGCAGCAGCATGCGCCACGGCGGCTTTAAGACGAGCAATTTACCAGAGATTGACAGCATAATCCATCATTGGCAGCCGCCGGCAATCGAATGAAATACTCTACCTCTCGCTCCCTCTGAGGAGGGGCAGATTCCGTGCCCGATAATCTTGTAACTGGTAGCTGGGTTTTTCACAACACACACACAACTGGACAACAACAGGTGCATATGATATTTATGGCAGCAACGCCACGAGGTGGCCAATAACAAAATAAATGCTTGTTAATTGATGTGAATGGCCATTGGGAAAAGAGCTCACTGATAAAAGAAAGAGAAATCCTTTTAAATAAGGCAACAGGATTGCCATTGTAGCAGCGTAGACCTCTGCCAGATAAAAAGAAGAGAAATCCCTTTCGAAATGAAGACGAAAGGATGAAAAAGTATAACTAGTTGATTGAAGTAAAAAACAATTACTTTCAAACTTTTAGTTGTACAGCAGATAAAACTCCTTGGAAATAATTTTCTTGTATAATATTCTCTGGAATATATTTCAAGGGAAAGTCCTAAGATCAACCTGTAAAACAATGTTTCTAAATGAAAGTTCGGAAAAAAAGCCTCTTGCCATTCGCCCTACTTGAGTTAGGACAATATAAAAAATAAACAAAATAAGTAGGAAAAATCTGCGATGGAATCCTTCTTGAAAAACCCTCCTTCCCAATGCACCCTACTTAAGCTTCAAGACGATAGAACTGTTAATACAATAAAAATACATTGTCTTCTGTGATAAAAGCTCCTAACACAAAATCGCCTTTTTACAGAAAACTCCTTAGTTAAAAACTCTTTGCATATTCTCCTACAACTTTAATCAACAATATTTAAATTTTAATCGAAAAACAAATAAAATATATTCGTAATTAGAAACTAAAAACCCTTTCCGAATTCATCATTTTATTCATTAAAAAATATTTAAGCCACTTCAACAGCATGTTCCAGTGAAATTGAAACTGAATATGGGGTGATGGATGTTGACCCCTTTCGCTCCTTTTGTACCAAAAAAAACTATTTGAATTTCAGTTGAAAATTTTACTGTGCAATGTTTGCGCAAATCCGTAATTAAAGTTTTTTTTTGATAGCCAACAGAGAGTCAAACTGCAGTTCATTTCAGGAAGGATTGGCTGGGAAGGGGAAGTAGTAGGAAGTAGTACTCATATCCTGATGGGGTATTACGTTACCATGGTCAGCGGTGTCGCAGAGGTTCACGCCGTAAGCGCAAATTAAAATTAAATTACAAACCTCACTGCCTTGGCGAAAGATTTCGAACCCCTCGAAGTGTGGACAACAACTGCCTACTGTGAGCAGGTTTGCTCAGTGAGCAAACTGGAGGAGGCGTATTGAGTTTCAAGTGCAACACACAGAAATGCAATTTGGGAGGCCAGCAGACACTCGCCAGACAGACCCGCAAAAGGGTTGAAGGTGACACCCGGCTTAGGGGTTGGATTGGGATGACCCACAAGTGCCCAAGCAAGCAAGTAACTTCATTTGGATTTGGCTTAAGCAGCTGATGCCGCTCACATAAGGTGAGCGCAGCCACACAACACATTGTATCCTTCACTTGGAATAACGATTTTTCAAATTGGGCAGACAGCTTCCGTTTTTTTGGGGCCAAAATGAAATGCAATAAAAAGGGCGAGAAACAGTAGCAGAAAGTTTTCTAAAAAGCCACTCCCCGCCACCCTCACAGTTGGTGCAGAGAGAACTTTTGTAATAAAATGTTCATTAGTGTACCAACTCCTGCTGAGCTACCGCAACCACCCCCCACCCACGCCATGTGTGGCGGATGAATTGCAGTTTTAATGTGTTGGCAGCACTTTAACTAACTGGGAATCAGTTGGAGAGTTTCGCCGCAGCCCCGTTCGTTGAGTGGATGCAGCTGACCAGAGAGCAACTTGTTACCAGAGAGCAACTTGCAGCATTCGCACTGCGGTCCAACTTTTGAACCGCGCGTAATTAAAACCAAAGCATCCTAAAGTGGACAAGTGCCCCCTAAACTGATTAGCGCAACGACTGCAACGATTGCCAGCGAGTGCATCTAGGGTCTTAAGGGGGGTCAGCTGGGTTGCTTTTATGTGGACCCAACATCATAACTTGGTTGCCCAGCGACCACTTTTTTAATATGCTGTGGCTTCTGTCAACATTGTTGCAAGGGTGGCATGTTGAAACTATAGCGATGTCAGCGATAAAAATAAGTTACTTTGATTAATGTAAAGTTTTAGAGGAAAGTACTTTGGCAACATACTAAAAGCTTAAATAGTTAATGTCGTGTTTGTCTTTAACAAAAGTTAAAGAATCAACAGATTAATCAGAAAAGCCAAACCAACAAGAAAATTAGTTTGGGACATAATTAACTTAATTTAGTTTAATCAGAACTATCATATTTCCCTAGAAAATAATCTTTATAGCCACCTGGACAATGCAAAACATATATGTAGATGTTTTCAAGGATTGTAATTTTATTTAAAAAAATATATTTTAGATATAATATTTCTATCAATTTAAGAAGGTTATAACAAATTCTACCTCACTTAATTAAATTTATCAATTGTTTTATTTTTGCACTCAAAACATTTCTTTAATTTAAACCACAATTTTCAACTGTAATCCTTGACCACCAAATCCAGCTGGTCAAGGCTTAAGGAGTTTTTACTAAAAATAAAGGGTTTAAGTTAAATTGTAAAAAGTTGTGTGAAATGTTTAATCTTTATTTGCGTTGCTTGACTTACTTTTTGGCAGGGATTCGAAACAGGAAAATGGGAATCAGTTCCACATGGCTGAGCTTATTCTGCTGTTTGTAGTTTCTGCTCCACATCTCATTCAAGTCGAAGTAATTTGTTAATTACAAGTAAAATGTGTGTGTGGAATAGCTTTTGTTTTGCCACAAGTAAATGCCAAAAAAACACATTGCAATGGATTATATGAAATGTAAACAAGCCATGTTGAAAATCGAAAAATGTGCATTTGAAACTAATTCAATGCTCAAAAATAACAAGCAAAAGTAAAAAATTTACATTTGAAAAGCGAACTTTGCACAAAACTGCGGGATGAAAGGACCTTCGTCTAGATTGTAAAACTTTTTGTCGGCTTTAGAGAGAGAGTTGGAAATCCGAAGTCGCGACGACGACAGTCAATTGTAAATGGAAATTGGAATTGGAATTGGAAAAATTGATTGAGATGATGGCTATAATAATGGGGCCAAGTAATGAGACTGTCCGCAGCACAAAACAGCGAACAGAACTGCTTGCAAGGACTCTCTCTCTCTCTTATATAGTCCTGCTGCTGACGGGGACAACTTCTCAAATTTATCTATTGGATTTAGTTCCATTCTTTTGCGGGACATCGTTATAGCCAATGCCAAACACAAATTGGAAATATATTGTTATTGAGAGAAGAAGAAGGGAGAAAGGAAGGAAGGAAGGAAGTATGTAAAGAGTATATGCATAATAATAAAAATGTCAATCAATGCTAACTGCAATGGGAATGTCCTGACCGACCGAACCGTCTATAATTGAACATAAACATTGCATTCAAGTAGTAATTGTTCAAATTATCGTCGATCCTAATCCCAGCAAACTGAAACAAACTGGACACCACGGGACAGGACAAGACAGCTCCTTTTTGAGCAAGACATTTGTATGCCAAGCAAATTCCCAGCCCAGAGCCTTAAGCCGAAAGACAACTCTCGGCTTTTGTTTCATTTCTGTTGATTCAAGCATTTTCTGGCCAAAACGGAGCACAAATTGGGAGCATGTGAAAAGTCATGGAAACATCAAATGGCAAATGGCAAATTTGAATTGGCTCTGACCAAAGACTTTAAAATAACAAATCTATATACATATATATTCTTTGCTCTGACATCGTAAATGGCAATTGAAATACGTAAATAAAGAGAGAGAAATAGTTTTGAAAAGAAAAAGAAATCAAATGGAATTGATATCTAGAACAACTCGACAATTTCTTTCTGTCGTCTTTTTTTTTTGTGGCAGGATAAGCTATTCTTAAATCAACAAGGAGATATTGAGAGATGGAGGAAAGGATGTGATTAAAATGCTAAATTTAAGCCCTGGGAATATCTGGTTAGGAAGTAAACAATAAAATAAATTACTTAAATATTTAAGAAAATATATAGAAAAGAACTTAATTTGTTTTGATTATTTACTTTGCAGATAGTTAAGGGTTATAGGTTTAAATCTTTACTATAAATTCTAAATTATTTCTTAAGCTTTATATGCTTAATAGCTAATGTTTCCAAAATTTGTATCAATTTCTCAAAGAATCTCAAAATTGAGTTCTTTTTAGATTTCACATTTTTTTGGATTATTTTTCATATTATATCTTTGACTACTTAAAAAATGTTTTTATTTTTGGATTTGAAAATAATTTTAATAAAAAATTTAACTAAATAAATAAAAAATTATCATACCAATAAATACCTTCACAGCACTTTCTCTGCACATTCTAGGAAGCTGTTTTGTGAGACGCGCCCCTGAATTTGATGCACCGACTCAACGAATCCTTGTGTGGGAAAAACACACACACACACACCTGTGCAGAGGGTGAGAACTTTTTGGAACAAGTGTAATAATACAAAAGTCGAAGTCGCGATTTTCAAATGAAAATCCGCAATGCAAAGGAAGGAAGCCAGAACAAGTGCGGAAATTCCTGACTCTCTGGGCACATGTGGCATGCACATGTTTGGGAAAAAACACACACACACAACCGAATGAAAGGAATTTCCCCGCGACCTAGGAAGCCCACAATAACGCCCACAGGTGAGTAGTACCTGTGACTGTGATAGTGACAGTGACTGCAACTGTGACTTGCGTGTTGGCCGTGTCCCCTACGTGCCTGGGACGTGCCTCCCTCTCGAGCGGGTCGAAGGAAAACGTGGGAAAAAAGGATTTACGATGCTGCCCCCGGGGCTGTTGATGATGATGACGTGCCTCGGTCACGGTCATGGTCACTACTTATATGTGTGTCTGCTACCTGTTGCATGTTGCACATTATAAAAAAGTCATCATAAATCACAATGCTCTCAACTCGAGCTCATCTGACGAGAGTTGTGCGTGTGTTTTAGTGTGATTTTTCTATATCTAAACGCTGTGCAACATTTTCACTTTTCATGCAACATGCGAGATTTAACTTCCTCCTTCTATGAGTGTTTGTGTGTGTGTGTGTTTGTCTTATCTATAAGATCTGTGTAAATTCCCGGCTTATCATGCAAAACACGTAGACACGTACTAAAGTTGTCCTACAACTGATCCTGCTGCCGTGGCCGTTGCATGCTACTCCTTTTGTGCAACATTTCGTTGGCTTTTCCCGCGAACTGCAACCTTTTTTGAGGCTTAGTCTTCGCCTCCGGATCACGCATTGCGGCACAGTCATCTCTTAATAATTTGTATAAATATTTATTTTTGCTACCGATTTTGATCTAACAAACAAGCCAAGAAGAAGAATATTTTCACCTTTCCACAAGCAACAAAGGTGTGAAACATAAAACCACTTGGCGTCGATCGTTAGGAAACAGATGAAGTATCGCCCGATCTACGGGGCATGGTGGCAAGGAGTTGTTAAGAGAAATTTTTTGCCTTACTTTGGGTTTATTTATTGATTTGCATTCTGTGTTGATTTCACAGAAATTTTCCAAAACACAAAAAATATCTGTCGACAAAAGAAGGTTTTTATTCCACTGTGGCTCGCTTCAAAAATGGATAATCTTGGGTTGTTCAAGGGTTATTCGAATAAAGATTTATACAGAAAATCAAGTCAAGTATCTTACTAAATATTACTGACTTTTTCTAACCGAAAACTCGACAAAATCGTAATTTTAAAAAACACCATAAAAATTTTATGAAAAAAAAAACCAAAAAACATTTTCTTATAAAAGCCAAAGTTTTAAAAATAACTAGACATTTATCCATTCCACACATTGTTTTTCCTTTCAGAAAAAATCATTTCTTTCTTCATTTCGAGTATTTACCCAGAACTGCCAATATTACGGCATACAAATTTCATCACAAAGAGATCGTTTTTGCTGTAGGTATAGTCGTAGTCAGTGAGATTGGTAATACCGTTGATGAATCATACCGTTAAGAGCTTAACTGCATTGCAATCATGATTAACTAATCGCATATTACGCATATTTTGAGTAAATTCAATCAAAGCCAAAATACCCAAAATGCTAGACGGATATAGTATTGGGACAAAGGTATGGCTGGCACAGTAGTCATTTTTGTATTGGCATGAATGGTATCAATGGAATGTACGGCATAAGCAGTTTGTATGAAATGAATTCAAGTTTAAAAGACCGGATTTGGGTTGAGCAGACATGTTGCAGACCGCAGACAGCACCACTCTTATACTCGCTCTCTCTGCGCTCTCGAGCCACAAAAACGAAAACACAACATGTTCGAAGTCCAACTTGTTACAATGCAGTTGAGTGCGCTCTCTCAAGCATTGTCTACTTACCTCAAATAAGTTGATTTAGCCAACAAAATTGGTTTATACTAAATTTTCTAATATAAACTTATTTATTTCAATTGCACATCAATTATCAACAACAACTGTGGCCTGAAAGAAATAACAGAAATGCAATTCGTTGCAGCCGGCTCTGTTGCGTCGAACATGTTGTGACACTCACTCTCTTTCTTGGCTCACCTGCCTGGTATGATGATGGCAAGCAACCCCCATTCGCTCGCGGCGTATGCGAGAAGTTGCGCGGCCAGCTATTTAAAGAGCGGCACTTGCTTGGAGCTGCTTTAGTTGCGTGCCAGACGTGAATGCAAGAGCATCGTCTAAGAATAAAACGATTCGAGATTCAGTTAACGTTTCAGACCCTGCCACACACGATAAACAAAAATATTTCGTCAAAAAAAAGTGTTCAGGTGTTCAAATGTGCGTGTGAAACAACAACAAGAAGAAAAGAAGAGAAATAAAATAAATATATAATGAAAGAAAATTCAAAATGAGTTTTATGAGCATTCAAACAAAGTGTTCAAAATTTGTATCAATTGTGGCAAGCAGCAGAAAAATACAAAGTGAAAAGCTATAATTATAACAACGAACTAACTCAAGCAGCACTTGGATTAAAAACCCGCGACGAACCCTCAAAAAAAGTATTTCAAAACGAAATATATAGACAAAGGTAAGACAGCAACAATTTTGACCTTAATGAGTAAAAATTGCAGTAGAAATTGTCACTGAAAAAAAAAAGCGATTAAACGAGTGCCGCAAAGGGCTCCGGCTCCTCTTAATGAGTTTGTTCAACTCAACAGACGGTTGAAGTTATTTTTTTTTATTAGGGGTGGTAGCAAAAACAACAAAAAAAACAAGCCAACATGAATGCAATTGCATGTGTGGCAAGTGCAAACTGCAATTTGTGGCAGGGGTCATGTGAAACTATTTTCGAGTTGAAGAAGTTTGAGTTTGAGTTCGAGTTACATTTCATTGCACTTAGATGTGCAAATCATACGCAACATGTCTGCTGTCCGTTCAGTCTGCTGTCCGTTGCAGTCTGTGTTAATTGGCAAACGTGCAACACGCAAAGCAAAGCAAAGCAACAACAATAATAAATATTTTCTTCATGCTCTTTGCTTATTTAGTGCAAACTTGCGCAAAATGTAAATTCCGCTTTGGAAAATTAATAAATTAATTAATTAATCAGCAACGGCGCCGATCTTTCGTGCCATACTGAAATGCCGCCACACCAAAAAAAAACAATCAAAGAGAAGTGAAAAATAAAAAATTAACTTATGGGCCCCCGCCTGCTGCTAGGCAACCAAGCAAGACAACAACAAACAAATATACATACATACAAACAGTTAGAAGTGCGCTTCGAGCTTCTCCCACACAAAAGCATAATTACAATAACAACAACAACCAAAATTATGAGTGAGCGAGCGAACCGAGTAAATGAGTGGAGTGCGTGCAGGCAGCATTTGCACAAGAGACAAGCTTTGAGTACGACTTAAAGTCGAGCCGAAGACTTGTCAGTGTGTGTGTGCGTGTGGGTGGGAGGAAGTGAGCGTTATGTGTGTGCGTATTGTGCAATGGAAAACGTTGAAAATTTGAAACTTTTGCCTATTGTTGAGCGACTTAAAACAGAATTCAAGTCAATTTAGGCGTGCAAATGTGAGCACAATGCAAAAGATTTCTCTCTCTATCTCTCTCTCTTTCTGTCACTGTTGTTGTTTGTGTACAAAAATATCATTAATGATTTGTTTGGTAATTGAAACGAATGCGATTTAACATAATTTGGAAAATTTGCTGTTATTAGCTGATTGCTTTGTTGTTGGCCCATTAGTCAAACGGCCTTCCAAAACAACAACAACAACAACTGCAGTTAATTTAAAAGCCATTTAGTTACAACAAACAACTTGAACTCGAAACTTGCAGAAAAAAAAAACAAAAAAAAAGTATTTTACATAAAAATAGCTTCGACAGAGTTGCCACCGCTCCGTCGCAAAAGTTCCGTTTTAATAGAGCATAAGTAGAAGAAGAAGAGCACAGATAACTTACGGAGCGAAATGACGAGAGGGGATAGGAGGGCCAAGAAAATGACGTCGACTTCAACTTTTGTATTTTTCGGGCTAATTTTAGTTTGTGAAACCACCCTTACAGGGGGATGGGGTGGACGGGGGGAAGAAGAATCTTGCAGGCTGGAGAGAGACCATCAAATTTTATGGTTCACCCCCCCAACCCCCCACACCGCACGGAGATGTTACTGCTGACCTACATACAAACAAACATACCGAAAAAATAATATACAAACAGACGGAGAGGAAGCGACAGGCGTGTTGGGGGAGGGGGGTTGAGTTGGTGTTACGCCCGCCTAGAGGAATGCAAGAGAAGTCGCAATAAACAAAAAGCAAAAGAAGAAGAAGAAGAAATGCTTCAAGTTGTTGTTGTCGAAGGGCCCCCCTCTTTTGTTGTTGTTCTTGTTTTATGAATAATTTATGCACTTAATTGATTTTTTTGTTGTTGTTTATTGTGCGTTGCAGTTAATTAATTATAAACTTTGCTTTTTTCTCTCTCTTTTTACAGTTATAAAAATGGAAGCAAGAACAACAATAACAACGCACACAAAGCTGCAACTGGATGTAGATGCAACAGCAACGGAAGCGGAGGAAGAGGCGATAACAACAACAACACAAACAGCAACGGCGGCAACCATTATTGACATTCCAGCGACGACTAGCTCCTTTGCCCGCTCCACCATATCCCCATCCTCTTCGTCCCCCTCATCCCCATCGTCCTCGTCGTCATATGACACGGACTGCAGCACGGCAAGCAGCACCTGCTGCACGCGCCAAGGCGAACATATTTACATGCAACGCGACACGCCAACAACAACACCGACAACAACAGTACCAACAACAACAACAGCAACAACAACAACTGCGTTGGATTCGGATGATTTGACAATGCTCAAGTTTGAGCATCGCAAACATTGGCCATGGTTCATATTGATGATCTCTGTCATTGAGGTGAGTAAAATATATATAAAGATATACATATGTATGTAGTTAAAATTCATGAGGAACAGATTTGAACAGATAAAACTCCATTGGGTACATTTGTACCACAATAACACACTTTTTGGCACATTTGTACCTCAATTAACTCTTTGGTACATTTGTACCACAATTGCTAATTAAAAGTGTGTTTCATTTCCATTAGTTCCACTTGCTAAATTCCTCCTACTCGCATTACGTTATTTTGAGCAGCAGCAGCTTACAGTTAATAGCATTTTAATACTATTTCACATAATTTATTGCTATTATTATTATCGAATCAAAGAACCGCAAAATGCAATAAAAATTCGTTGAAGAACTTTACAAATTCACAACTTCCAACTAAAAGCGATAAAAGTAGTGCTGCTGCTTTCTTTTGCGCATTCTTACACACACACATGCACACATAGAAATAGACTTTACGGAGAAAAACGTTAGAAGTTTTTTTGTTGCCGTCTCTGGCTGCCTGCCTGGCGCCCCCAAAATCGATTGTAAACAAGCTACAACAACAGCAAGCATAACACAAGCATAATAAAAACTAAAAGCAGACACGAAAAAAAGAGTAGAGAGAGTGAGACTGAGTGAGTGAGTGTAAGCGAGAGCGAGCTAGAGAAAAGTTTCAGCGAATGCCAAAATAAAGTTGGCAGGACTGTGTAAGCAGCACTCCTTTATGCAGGCCTGTCTACAAGTGTATGTGTGTGTGTGTTTGTTTGTGGGTATTTTGCTATTTGGAACACATGAATGCGAAACGTCGCGTGCTGCGACAACAACAACAACACATAAATCACAACAACAACCCCCAAAACTGATCCCATTGCCATTTTTGTTGTTGCTTTTTTGCAGATTGCAATCTTTGCCTATGACCGTTATACAATGCCCGCCCAAAACTTTGGTTTGCCCGTGCCAATTCCAAGCGATTCGGTTCTGGTCTATCGACCCGATCGTCGCCTGCAAGTCTGGCGTTTCTTCAGCTATATGTTCCTGCATGCCAATTGGTTCCATTTGGGCTTCAACATCATAATTCAGCTGTTCTTTGGCATTCCGCTGGAGGTGATGCATGGAACGGCGCGCATTGGCGTCATCTATTTGGCCGGCGTCTTCGCCGGCAGTTTGGGCACCAGCGTTGTCGACTCCGAGGTGTTCCTGGTCGGTGCGAGTGGCGGTGTCTACGCCTTGTTGGCCGCCCATTTGGCTAATATCACATTAAACTACGCCCACATGAAATCTGCATCCACGCAGCTTGGCTCCGTCGTCATTTTTGGTAAGTTAAAAAAATCTAGAAAACTCCAAATGAATCACAAACTAATCTTCTCTTCCCTCTTTTCCCTCTCTTTCGATTGCAGTATCTTGCGATTTGGGCTATGCTCTGTATACGCAATACTTTGATGGCGCCTCCTCCGCCACACCCCCTTTTGCCAAAGGACCGCAGGTCTCCTATATTGCCCATTTAACGGGCGCGCTGGCGGGTTTGACAATTGGTTTTCTAGTGTTGAAAAATTTCGGTTATCGTGAATACGAACAACTGATCTGGTGGCTGGCGCTGGGCGTCTATTGTGCTTTCACCGTCTTCGCAATTGTCTTCAATTTGATCAACACTGTCACCGCCCAGCTGATGGAGGAGCAGGGCGAGGTGATAACACAACATTTGCTGCACGACTTGGGCGTTTCCTAAGCAACAAAGCAAACAAACAATCGCAGGAGAGAAACATAGACAGATAGAAAACAAAAACAAAACAAAAGTAAGAAAGTTTAAAGTTGAGATTTTAGTTCAAAACTAAAAATCCGCAATTCGTTCGGCTTTACTTTTCGTTCCGTTCCGTTATCGTAGTAAGCGCGTTTCATTTCCAACATTTCACGCAAACAACAACAACCGAAAAGCAGAACAACAACAACCGAATCACTCAAAACTGAAGTACGGGCCGAAACGTGTAAACAAATGTTGTGATAGAACCAAAGACTGAATTTATTTTGCGTGTAAAACAAAACAAAAAAAACCCAACCAACCCCCACCCTCGATAACAAAAAAAGAAAAGAAGAAAATCCCTCCTACTCGAAAAGAAGGAAAAAACTATAACTTATCGGCTCCCTCGCTTTGATTTCCTATACAATGTTTATAGTTCGATTTTTTTTTATGTATTTATTGGCATCGTTTAGTTTGAATACAATTTAACTTATTAATAGAATTTGCGATTAAAGCCTTTTTTGTTCATATTATAATCTATTCAATTATTTAAATAAAAAAAACACACTAGAAATATATATATGTACTAAATATATGTAAAAAACAAAAAAAAACCAAACTAGAAATAACAAATTGTTTGAAATTGTAAATATTATTAAGTCGCACACTAGTCAAAAGCAAAAAAAAACCACAGCAAACAATAATTAAATTAAATTAAATCCACTTAAATGCGTTCAAAAAAACAACAAAAACGCACACACAAATATTTATTAATCCCCAAATGCAAAGTAAAAAAGCAAAAAAAAAAAAAAAGGAACACAAACCGAAAAGCCAAAGATAATACAAATAATCAAAATAATTACAAATTGTCCCAAAAAAACAAAACAACAAAAAAACCAATATTAACGAGAGAAGTTAGTTAGTTCTTGACATATTGAACGAAAATACGATTATTCATAATAATAGTATTAATAATAAAAATAATAACAAAATATTCATTCAGTTGAAGAATCAAGAGTTAATCTAGCGTAAAACTCAGTAAAGCGTAAGCCAAAAAAAAACCCAAAACAACAGAGAAATACACATATACAATATATAAACATATATACAAAAGCTAAGCTAAAGAAAATAATAGTTGTGACCCCCCCTTCCCGATCCCAAAAAGTATATGTGACAAGACAAAAACAACATAGCAATGAAAAACAACAATAAAAGAAAATGAAAATAATAAAAAACAATAAATTAAAAATTGAACAAAATAAATGTCTAAATTATATATGAAATTTAATTGAGCGTTTTTACTATATTTAAAGGGAAAATTCATTTATTTACAGCTGAGCGGAAAATACTCGAAAGGAATTAATGCAATTATTTGTTATGTCAATTATACCAATAAATAAATAAATATACTTATTATTTATTTTAAATTTCAATCGATGGACATAAAACTGAAGTTTAAGGTGGGGGATGTTAGCTAAACAGCAGGAATAAACAGGAATAATATCGGGTAAAAATAACTCGACTAAAAGGAACCCAAATCCTCTATACCCTGTTTTTACTGGATTTATATTGTTCATATAAATATGAATTTATGCTGATTTTTGTCTCATATGCTTAAAGCAAATCTGCTTAAACTTCAAACTTTCAACACGAATTACAACCCCGAAATAATCTCATCTATGGCTTATTGCACTTGCCACAGCAGCAGAGATACTTAGTTAGTCATACAATATGCACATTCATTCGTGCATCTTCCTATCATATTAATTAAATATTCAATCATTATCCATTCTGCATAATCAAAGAGGCGAACAAACGAATTGTAAACATATATGTAATATGTTTGCTGCATATATGTATAATCAGGCGACACTTGAGTGCATCTGCTAATTATTTCTGCATATCTGCAACAGATAATAGTAAATAATATAAACACACACACACATACACACATATAGTCGAGAGTTTTGGGAATATGTCGTATTTGTCATTGTCGAAATCAGGCGAGAGCGAAGCAGGCTTCAACAGCTCCTAAGTCCTTGCCACCTCCTTATGCTGCAAGCTTAGATTTATGTGTGTGTGTGTGTGTGTTTGGAGTCAAGACAGAAGCTGAATGCCGTCGACAAGCCATCAAATTGAAATTCAGTCAAAATGTCAACGACAGTTCACTGAGAGCTTCGAAGAGAGAAGACAAAGCAGACATCGAGACTTGAGCCCGAAAAATCCACATAAATAACGCGAGCATCGGGCCTCCACCCGTTGCACCTCCCCGCCTCGCCCTCTCTGTCTCTCCCCGCTCGCTGGCCCGTTTGGCTTGTTTTCTGCGAATGGCAGGTGCAACTCAATCAACGCCGCCGCCGCAAGGCAACGTGATGCTTGCAACGTTACGATTGCCGATTGTGGTTGTTGCAACTCTGGTCAACTGGTCCACTGTTTATCTGGTCAACTGGTCAAAGTCAGCGGGCAGCCTCCAAACGTGCCACCTGCCCCAAACCAGACAGAGAGAGCTTTATTTGGTCCAAAGGTGAAGCGGTTTTTAGTACTTGAAGTGGCTCAACTGAGGAAGCTGGCCTGCCTCAAGTTGGCATCAAAAATATCAACGTTCGCAAGTGGGCAAACCAAGGGGGGCCCTTTTACCAAAGTGTTTGGCCAAAAGAGATCAATATTTTTACAGCTCTAATACTAACAAATACAAAATAAGCAAATCACGCTAACGCAGGCGTTGCAAGTTCTGTGTCTTATGACGATTCTCAATTCATAAGGCAAAATCGCTACAGTTAAAAGCTACTCAGTGAACTAAACTTAGGTTTAACTTTAAGCCACTTTGTATAAATCCAAATATATATCCTTAGTTATTTTCATTCCCATAAAAACAAAAGAGACTCTTTCAAAGTATTTTCGGATTCCCATTCATTCACATTTATCTCAACAAAAGGACCACCTTTTAGCCAGGAAAAGCATATTAACACACACACACACACATAGTTATCATAAGTGGCTAAAAGAGCTGGCATAACAACTTCATAGACCAAGAAGTCATTTGTGATGTGACCCTGAATGGCAATTATCCCAAACGGCTGGGCAAAGGGTAATGTGAAAGGTAATGCTTAGTATCCTTAGTATTCCTACTGTTGTTGTTGTTGTTGTCAATTAGGTGGCTATCAAACGTTTTGCGTTACCTGCGGCTTCTGTAGATGCCTCGCCATGGGGCGCTAATTGACAGGCGAGAGCGAGAGAGAAAGACAAGGATTCAGTTAAGAGCAGGATCTTTATCTAAAATTAATCACCATGGCAAGAACAACTTTAGACGCAGTGCATCGGCACCGACCAAATAATGACGCAACAAACGCTTCTCCCTTATAAAGCCAAGGCCATCGTACAGACGCAGTGCACCCTTGTTGCTCAGTTCCGTTTCCAATGCAATCTCATCGACTTGGTCCTGAACCATCGCCTCAATCGACTGCAACACCAGCGTCGTGCCAATGCCCAAGAGACGATACTGCGGCGCCACAGCCAACATGGCAATGTAGCCTTGTCGTTTGTGAAGCAGCTGCTCCACCTTGGACACTATGACGCCCACATAGCGTTCACCTTGCCGAGCAAACAAGCACAATTCAGGCCAATTGTAGACAAAGTAACGATACGTATAAATCGAGTATGGCTCGGAGAGTGCGGTTTCGATAAGGTTTCGAATTTCCTCCATTTCCGATTCACTCTCGAACAGCGTATAGGTTATCTCTATAGGGGGTTCAGCCGGTGCATCCTTTGAATCACACATTGTTTTCAAACAAACACAATTTTTCTTTTTTTAATTAGAGACAGGTTTCTAAGTTCCTAACTGACTTTTAAGTAAAGGAGTTTCGTGTGAAAAGTATTCCCAAAATTCTTAAAGTTAAATTCTCACAAAATCCTGCTTATTATTGGTAATAATCCCTAAGTTGAAAACCGTTAAGCTACTTTACTCAGTTCCATTCAAAATGACCTTGTGACTGGAGTTTGATATCAGCAGTTGACATTCAACCGACTCGCAATATCCTTCTAAATAACACATTCAAATCCGTGAGCTGTGGCAATTAAGCGGCACACCCAACCGGGTGCTATCTGCCATTCCCACCCGTCACTCACCCCTCTGGTGTTGACAGCTCTACACGCAAACACACACACACACACACCTGGGATTTTGATCATGTGAAAATTATGAAAATGTCTGCAACGACTTTGACACAAACGCAAAATCCTTTGTTGTCTGCAACAGACAGTGTGCCCCATAGCGAGCGAAATATTTTAATATTATATAATAACAACAGAAAAAAATAAAAATCCTTCCTTTTTTTGTCTATTGATCTATTTTTAGCGGAAAAATTGTTGATTTTAAAAATAAAATTGCTCCTTTATAAACGGTAAAAGTAAGTAAAAAAAAAATAAAAAATAATATTCTACATGCTTTGGAAATAAATTGAAAAATCAACCAGATAAGTGTTGAATTATTTCATTTTTATGACGTAAGTAAAAAAAAAAAAAAAACATATAAATTAGAAATAGTATAACTAAAAAATATATAAAAACGCTAAGTTTTCGATTAAAAAGTAGATAAGGTAAAAAAATATTATATTTTAAAAAAAAAATTTTCCCAAAAAATCATAATTAAGCTTTTATTAGCTTGTTCCGCAGTTGTTTTTGACAAAAGGTGACAACACTGTCGTCAGCATATGGGAAACCATTTACACCTTAAATTGGGGAGACAGTTGGGGACTTAAATTGCCAAGCAACACGCACTGAAAATGAGAGAGAGGGGGAGAGATGGAGGTGACGTCGCGGAAGCCACCTCCTGCATAAATGAAAACTAGTTTTGTCTCTTGCTTGATTCTGCTGGCTGAGTGGGGGTTGGCTCGAATGGTTGTCCTGTTAACTTGAAAGTTTTGGTGGAGCCACAATGACCTCATATGGGGCAGGCAGCTAGACGGAACAGTCGAACCTTGGATTGCAACAAAGTGCTGGCAATTAACCTAAAAGGTCGTATCATAAAGGCCACGGCCCATATCCTGCGAGTGTCCACGAAATTCAATATGATGATGGTGTGCAAGGCACACACACACACACACACCAATCATACACACACTCGCAACATAGATTAAACCCTAAGCTTACAAAGCAAAACCCGCAGCTCGAGGTACTCTTTGATTTTGGCGCTCCCCCCCCAAACTCTACTTCAGTTCCTCATTCATGCCACAATGGCTAATTTGTTTGCCCCCCTCCCCCTTTTTAACAACTCGGCTGTAAATGAAATCCTTGCAGATTTTGCATTGTTTGCGGTTTATGCCCGGCGCCTTATTATTTCAACATTTGTGTCGCATTTTTGTATAATTACTTTTGGAATCCAGCCACAAAAAGCGTTTAACTGTTGCAAGTCCTTTGTTTAAGCTGGCGGGGTCAAGCGGCTTTTGGCACTGGCACTGGCACTGAGAAGGCTTTTTTGCGATATTCCGCTTTCCACTTGTGTTTTCTAAGCACTTTTTGAATACCCTTCCTTACATGGAGAATTTTACATTTCTGCTGAAGCTTGCAAAACGGTTGAGTTCTCAAAATGTTATAAATGATTTGATGTTAAAAGTTAATTTTTGGCTTAAGGAAAAATTAATTTTTCAATATTTATTTGTTATTTATTTTCTAAAAAATGTTAAAAAGTCTAATATACATGAATAACAAATCTGAAGGACAAAACATTACACATAAAGGGCCTTGAAAGTGAAAATCGGATATTACGATAGTTAAATCTTTTGATTTTTGATAACGTTTCAGGGTTCCAAACTTATACTTGAGATGGAAAACGTTAGGAAGTCTTTTAAGGCTGTTTTCGAATAAGTAAAGTCTCGTCCATTGTTAGAGTTATCAACACCTGCAAATGTTTTTAATCCACCGAATACTCTACACGGCACTTCTAGAGTCATATGCATATTCAGGTCGCAACAATTAATTATGGCATACGGACACAAGGACCTCTCAGCCGCCAGGATACACTGCAGTGCCGCAAGTACTTAATGAAGCAGCTCCGGCATGGAAAATATTAAAATTTGCCGCATGCCACAAAGCAAAAAGTACGTGCAACAAATTTCCATATTCGCCAAGTGAGATAAATGCACGAATCCTGAAGAAGCCTCCAACACAGTTGCACCTTTTTGTCCAGAGTGGAGGGCAGTTTATTAACGAAAAAAGTTTAACTGCAAATGGCTTGGGGCGCACTGTAGTTGAGTTCCAGTTGAGTCTGTTGCGGATCTACATTCCTGGCCACAATATTTCAGTGGGCCTTATGACAGGTACATGAAGAGACCTTTTTGATAAGCATGCATTGCGGACATGCACCGTGTCCACCTTTGCAGATAAAAAGAGAGAGAGAATCCCAATAACCAGAACCAACTGTGAGCTACTTTGCCACATCGAAGTCGGCATCGTCGTCGCTGTCATCACAAAAACAAAAGCCCAAGCTAAATGCAGGTTGATTTTATTTCGTTGTCAGCGACGCGTGGGACGCAAACGTCCGCACTTTACATGGTCAACAACGGAGCACCCTGCCCATTGGCATTGTTCGCCTCTTCAGTGGAATTCCTTGATACATGAATATGTCAATGTAATGATCTGCTGACTCGTTGTACTTTTGTATCGTTGCTGCATTACATAAATATTAACTTGTACTTTTTATAAACATGTTTGCAAAAGTCCAGCAACAAGAAGAAGACAGCTCTCAACTTCTATATGAACAAGCTCTCTATACTTTGTTGCTTTTCTTATTGATATGATTTATTTACTTGGTTGGTTCTCTCAACGTGATTCTGATGTGTTTGCCTTAAGAATTGAGGCAGCAAACAGCGTTTAGAAGTCTATTAAGAACTTAAAAATGTTATTAGTTGACTCAAAGTTAATGGTTTGTACAATTTTTAATAATAATTTAAGAAAACACAATTATTGGTAAGAATTAACGGAAATAATCCAACCCCAAAAAATCTACTTCAATGATTAAAGCTTAAAGTTATGTTCCTAAAAATCCCATTTGGAACGGTTCAGAATTTTCAGTGTCGCTTACTTTCTCAATAATTAAACGATATTCAATAGCAAGAGTTTTTAGTCATGATATTTAGAAAAATCTTGCATTTAAATTTAGAAATGCATTTTCTATCCAATTTTCACTCAAGAAATCTACCCTAAAAATGGTTTTTGTGAACGATTCTAAAATTCCAAATAGAATATGATTCAACATTAATAATTGTACTGACAAAAAAAAAATTGCAATCGAAAAAAAAGTTTTTTTCATAATCTGGCACCTAGATTAACTTCATAAATATACTTCATTAATAATCTTTCGTTACGTGGGCGCGGACAGGTGCTAATTAGAGCACCAGAAAGAAAGTCCAGCATTAATCAGCGTCAATAGAATCCTTTGTCCAAGCGTAAAACGTCAGCTTTATTTTTTGTCCTTCTGTTTCTGTTTCTATTTCTACTCGCAATTTCAATTCCCTGGCAGTGTTGGCCAAACAGTTTATTTGCTTATATCATTTTGGCCATTCTCCATTGTAACCTCCTCCTTTTTTTTTTTGTTAACGCTGTTTTTTCTGGCAAAGCGTGACGAATGACTAACGGTGAAATATGCTCAAACAAACATAAATTCGTGTCCGCCGGGATTTGTTAACTGCAAGAGCGTGTCAATGCGAACTGAGGATTCGGCGAGCTGTTGGTGTTGGGTTTTGGGGGCTTCTGTGAGTAAGACGTCAGAAGCATAAAAAAGAACAGGATAACCATTTCACAGCAAAAAGCCAAGGTGCAACGCTTTGTTGACAGTGGGTGGATTGAAGTAGTTGGGTTGGGTTGGATTGGGTGACAGGAAGCCTTGTCCCAGGTGCGTGCACGAAACTGTCATGAAAATTCTGCAGTTTTTCGCATTTCACTGTCAAACCCACCATCGCCCCCCGCCACCCCTTTAACACGCCAAGAAAAGCCAAGGATTTTGATAGAGATGTATACTAATGTTAATATATATGTATATATTTTATCGCAACTAAAAAGTTTTGAAAGCTTTGCGTGTTTTAAAATGCTATAAAAATGCATGCACATATTTTTTACGACTTACCTTTCGATGTATGAACCGCAAGAAAACCTTTTTAAGCCTCATAAGATTTATATTTTGATAACTTTATTAGATTCTTCAAAATATGTACAAAATACAAATAGATTTTGGTTAATTTTCAGTTGGTGCTGATATTATTATTATTATTTTTTACTAAAGCTGGCAGTGATGATATCTTTCATAAGGGCAGTTTCAGATTAGATTTTACCTTTATTTGAGGTAGAGTAACCGTTATTCAATGTATATATAAGGCCTGAAGTGGGACAAATATAATGCTTTGCCAATGTCGGCTTAATTATAAATATATATACTAGATTTAAGCACTTGTAAGCAACTTTTTATTTTACAACTTAATTATTGAGTTTTGACTTAAGCCTATAGAAAAATAGTCTTTAATTTGTGATTTGCAAATATCCCTTGAGCATCAAGTTGTATATATGTGTAAATCTAATCAGTTCCGATTTCTTCTTGTAAATACATATATCTTACGTATATATAAATTTTCTTGTCGATTACAACTTTTGTACTCTTAAAACGAAGCGTTTACATATCGAAATTTGAAGCTAAACTAGAACGAAATGCGTTAATTACGTATAGAAAAAGACGAGATTGTCTGTGCTGTACAAATATACACGTATAAATGTATATAAATACTATATCGAACTTGCAACAAAACGTTGAAACTATAAACTTATTCACTGTCCAGTTGGACAAACAATAAACTTAATAACAAAAAAATTCAACGAATTCAAAAAAAATATGAAAACAAAAAATTAAATCAATAATCGTCGTTGGGGACACTGTGCTTCCTGTTACACTTGGAAGTCATTAAAGTATGTCTCGGTGATGCGAATCTTCTCGACGCGCATATTTAACAAAGTCATACCGTGGAGCACATTGAAGGCAACGGCAAAGACAACGAGGGCCGTATACGTGCCGAGAGCTATCCACCAAAGCAATTGTTCGTGTAACTTTTGCTCAAAGTTCTTGAGCACCAAGAGACCGATTGTTAGACCTGCCACAGCGCCAGCTAAGTGTGCCACATACGAGACGGCTGCCGAGCTGGCACCTACCTGTCCCGGCAATGCATCCTCGCCAGCGTAACGTGCATAAATGGCGAACCCAAAATCAAAAGAGGCTGCCAGAGAAAGAATTAACAGCCGAAAAACACAACAACAGTTTGAAACCTTACCAAAGATGAGTATAAATGCTAGACGCAGGACACCGTAGCGCATCTGGTGGTAATTGAGCAGCACATTGGCCAAATGTGCGGCAAGCAAGGCATAAACGCCGCCACTGGCGCCCACAAGAAACACCTCCGGATCAAAGATGCTGGTGCCCAGCGATCCAGCCAGCACACCAGAGAAATAAATGCAGGCAATACGCGACGAGCCATGCACCATTTCGAGCGGCAAACCAAAGAGCAGCTGAACAGCCACATTGAACCCGAGATGAAACCAGCCGGCATGCAGCACCATATATAGCATAAATCGCCAGATCTCGTGGCGCTTATCGGGTCGATAAATGAACATGGAATCGGTGGGTATTGGTCCCGATGGCGCCGACGCCACTCCCGACGCCAGCGTATGATACACAAAGAAGCCCAGCTATATTAAATGCAAAAAATTCAATTAATATTAAAGAGTATAGATTCTATCTAGATTTAGGCACCTCTATGATTGTGACCAGTATTATAAATAACGGTGGCGGGCAGCAAGTATAACGATCCGCATAATATTTGCGATCACGCTCCTCCGGCAACACCTCAACGGCCACCGCATGCACCATCTTCCTGAAAAACGGTGGCTCACTGAGCACCAACTGAAAGTCGTTCTCAGAGCAAACTTCACGATCCCGCTGATGCACGGCGCATTTGAAGCTGCGCGTTCGTTTGCCGCTCATCTGTAAGACAAATTATAGATTAACTTAATCAACTTTACACAAACATGGCTAATAATTATTGCCATAAATCCAACACTAACTAGAGCGAAAAAAACAGACCCAAAAGATATGATGAATAGGCCTTGCAATTTCGACTGTTTCCTAACGTTGCCATATCTGCCGGTAAAATCTACAAGAAACATATATTTTTTAACCCCAAAACTAAACGAGCCATAAAATTATGAAAATGAGATGAGTCTGAGCAAAAAAAAGGCGAATTAATATTAAACTAGAGTTTGGATTGCAAAACGTAATAATTTGTATTATGTAATTAAGATGTTCACAACGAGATGACAGAGCGGACAGAGCGGGGCAACAGCAATTAAGGCGCTCATAAAAACTAACAACAACAAAAAATAATCTGCAAAAGTCGGAAAAATTTGTATTGTGTTTAATTAAAACTGAGACTGTGACAACAAGCAGCTACATGGAAAATCCAAATGAAGCCTACGCGCAATTAAAATACACGAAACAAAACAAAAATAAATAAAATGGACCGACTAGCAAATACTTTTGACCAAGAATTGAAGTATTTGTTAAGCAACCCCATTTGTTAGTGGACAGGGTATATAACAAACAAAGCAAAAGCCATCCACAAATTAAGCCCGCAAGAGAAATGGCAAAAAAAATATAAAGAGGAAGGCGTATAAAATAGTTACTTCCGCTGGCAACCGCAAATAGCGCTGTTGTGGTCGCCGCCTTGGGGCTCGTGGGAGGTAAAACAAGTGTCGCTGCCAGTTAGCCAGCCGCCACGCGTCTGTCTCTAATATTAGTAATTATCAAATTTTGTTTAATTGATGAATCGCCTCCGAGGGCCATTAAGTTGCATTACACACTCCTACTCCAACCGCAACAGCGTGGCAACGCCAGACACACAAACACACATATACACTTGCATAAGCTAATAAACCACATTATGCATGCGAGCAATCACAATTATAACGGCATTAATTTACTAGCTTATTGAATATTTCATTGTTACAAAATGTCAATATTAATTATTTAATGAAAGCAATTGCAATTGCTTGTTTTGCTTATCTGCCAACTTACGCAATGCACTTTAAACTTGGCGCGCTTTATTATTTGGTTTAGTTCTGAATCAAAACCTGGCGGCAACAATTATCTTATTACTTTGCACAACTTGGTAAACATAATGCACAATAATCATTATTAATACACAATTAACGCATGTACACAAAACATTTAAACTTATTATTATTAAGTGTGCCAAATTAATTGCGCCCGGCGCGAGTTGCTCAAGTTTTGCGAACTTTGCTTTGATTTTGATATTTGGCGGTGCTGCCCACTCGCTGCCCACCCAGAGTTGTCTTTTAGCAATATATTTGTTCACACTTTATGTGTTGCATTTCCTTAATTGGAAAATTCAAATAGGCACACAATTTACTTCCGATTTGCTGTTTTCTGCGTATTAAATTGTTAGCTGCTGTTGAATGGTTTAGGCCATGGCACAATGAAGAACACCCAAATGCATTGTGAAATTGTGATAAATCTGGTTTGGCCAACAAACATTCAACAAACAAGAGATCAAACGTTAAGGCGACAACCCGATTCGGGCCAATAATACCCACGGCTGGAACATTTGCTAACAAATAATTGTTTATCATTTGTTTTGTGACGTGCACGACGGGGTGTGCGAATTACTTTGAGCCCCTTTCTGCGCGCGCACACACACACACACAGTGTCCTTGCGGCTGAGCCTGATAATGACATTACCAAGCGGTCGCACTGCATGACGTCATCACGGCAGCGGCAACCAGGTAAAATGCTATGAACATACATATCTCCCCCACGATCCGTTTTCATTTCAAATATTTTCTATTTTGTGCTTCATTCATAGTGCGGGAAGGCCGTGTGTGTGTGTAAGGATTTGGACAGCGTTTTTAGGTCGCAAAATATAAAAGCGACAAATTGACGCAAAACATTTAACACACTCCTGCCGCCCCCACCTCCCACCAAGTCACAAAAACAGAAACAGGCAACATCATTCACGATATGGTCAACATTGGGACAGAGGCGTCGGCGGCGGCGGCATCTCTTTTATAAGGAACACCTACGAAAAAATTCCATTGAATTACGTTCCTGCGTGTAAGTGTGTGTGTGTCTGTGTGTATTTTTGTTAGCTGGCGACAAAATTGAACAAAAAAGAAGGAAACCTTGTGCACTCCATTATGCATTTTATGTGCCCTCATTCAGCGTGTTGACATTTTAATTCCATGCATTTAAACAATATTTATAAACTGTGCCCAAATAGGTATCCTGGCTAACAAGTGAGCCAATAATCTAGATTTATGTATTTGAATTACATATATTCGTTTAAGGATAAGTCGGTCAAACATTTTTTAATCAATTTATCTCTTACAAAACTACAACAAATGCTGCTTTGATCACAAGGATGTTTAATATTTCTAATCCGACATTCATCTTATTGTTAAAGAAACATTTTGCTAACCTTATGCTATCTTTTGCCATTGTTTATTTTAATTTAATTGAATCATAATATTTGTACTTACAACAGAAGTCAATTTAACATTGTTGACACAGTTGAGTGTCTTGCCCCGCAGGTGAAAAATTGGTTTTCCACACAAATTGAGCGACACTTGTCGACCGCCCAGTGAGCAATTTGGGCCTGGTCCAAATGATTTTTTTGCTGTACGCATAATTGCTGTAATTTTTTTCTGTGTCTTTTGTCGGCCTCCACGTCGGCGTCTACTAATTATCACATTTTTTACTCATTAAAGTCACATTTGCCTTTTGCAGAACTTGAAGCTACGCGAGGCACCTACTCCTGCTGCTTTGGTATAATTATACGGTCGAAACGTCGACTCGTCCTTGCCCGAAAGGTAATCAGCCTTTTAACCGTTTTGCTACTGTTGCAGCTGTCAAGCAAATGATGATGAGAATTGATTAGCCCAGTTTTTTTTGTTGTTGACCCGAGACCGAGTAACACTGATGAGCCCAAGAGATGAAAGCTTCTAGGCCAAGTCGAAAGCCAAGTTTCAGTTTGCATCTGATTATAAAGAGGAGCGCGTGCCGGATAAACAAACAAACAAAAGAGGAGCAGCTGATGCAAATCGAAAAACTGATTTGGAGCGGAAGTTCGTTTGCACCTTGTTTTTTGCTGCTGCAGTTGTTTCCTGTGTGAACAACAACTATAAACACACACACACACTACAAACTGCATATACATACGCATGTCAAGACTTTGATTTGAGATTGCTGGCTGCTTTGACGTTTTGGCCTTTGACGCCGGCTCTTCTTTTGTCTTGACTGGAGAGGGAGCAAGGAGGAGTTCCAAGAAGGTAGTTGGGCTTTGTACTACACAAATCAAAAGCTATATACGTTTGCCTATACATACATATATAGATTAAAGATTGCCCCGCTCGCTTTGCGTTTGTACAATGCAAAAATGTTAATAGCGCGGCGCCTTGCAAGGATATATGCAAAGCCAAGGAGCAGCTGTCGTCGTTTGTGTTTGATTTGCGATTTGGATGTGGATTGGGTTTGGCAATCGAGGCTGGGCGGAAATGGAATGACACGCAACTCACAAAGGCAAAGCAGCCTGGCAGCCCTGAAGCCACTCCACGTCATTGTTTGGCAGCTCGTCGCATAAAAATTGCCAAAATAGGAAATGGAAATGAAAAGCAGCAAAAAACATACACACACACGCACACACACATATAAAAGTCTTTATTCCACTTAGCGCACGCATTGTTGGCAACGTATATGGGAGTCCATGGAGGGGCGTGCCCCTAATAGCTCGAGAATTGTAAACACGCAGCCTGCAAAGTCTTTCGACTATGTTTGACTAGTAATCGGATATATCAGTGCCGACTGACTAACAATCAAAAATTATTTGATATGTGCATATGTAGTTTTATATTCTTTCTTTTTTAGAGTTTTCCGAGCGACTGCACAACGGCTATAATGTAATGCTTGCCCTTCCCGAACGAACAGCAAGAGATCAGCTGCCTCCCCTGCTACTGCTGCTGCTGCTGCTGGTGTTGTTGCAACAAGGTGCAAACATGGCTAGCGCGTGTCCTAAGAGTCGGCAGCGTTTTTTTGTTGTACAGCGCACTTGATGTCTCCCATTACGGCTAATGTTGTTATACTCTTGCCGATGAGGAGTATCATAGTTTTTGTCATATAAAATGTAACTTAAGATTTTTATGGTGTAAATTATCGAGAGGATTTTCCAAATTTGTGTAAAAATTATATAAACGGAGCTTTTATTTTTCAGATAAAATATTAATTAATTAGCTAAACATTTATTATAATTTTTTCTTTTTTTCTAGCTATTGGCAACCAAAAGTTCGGCTTTCAAGGGTATGTAATCTTTAACCTACCCAAGATATTATTTCTTATTTGTTTTTTTAATTTTTATTTTTGGGCGCAGGTTAATGATGCGCATTCCGTAGCCGCGTCCGCGTGCGCTTCCGCCTAACTACAACAACAACAACAAACAACAACATTGTCGCAACGTCACAATTATGCGAGGCACTTGAGCTTGACACATCGAGTTGCAGGCGGCAGGGTCATCAACAGAGTGGCATCAACTTCGACTACATCTCCACTTTGACATGTACATTGACCTTTTGCAGTTACGACTCTGCCAAAAAATTGAGGGGAGCGAGAGAAGAGATTGCTAGTTGTTTGGTTTTAGTGCCGTCATAAATGTCAGGTGCGGCTGGCAATTTAAATTTATTCAACATAATTAGTTGTGGCCAATTAGAAAAGGTCTAATTTGATTCGAGACTAACGAGCACAGCACGAACCACAGCAAGGCGACTGCCAAGGAGTTAATAGAATATAGGGATTTACACCTGCATCGAAATAAGGATTACAAAATCAAAGACTGCGGAACACAGAAACAACAACAAAAATGCATAAGCGATTATTTGGAAAGATAGTAGGACAACAGTAGCTGTAGCGCGTGCATGCCTGCAGGACATCGAATAACCTCCCCCAAAAAAAGAGAACATCAAGGCAAAAAAGGGTTTTTTTTGGAAATCGCTATCAGCACATTTCGTGACTATGGCCAAAAATATTCTACAGCAAAGTGAGCAGTTTCTATCTCTGTGTGTGTGTGTGTGGCGTGGCTGCAGTTGGTGCTGTGCCAATTCGTGTTCACATCGTTATCCTTGCCCCGGTTGCACAACAATCAAAATAAACTGCTGCCAAATTGACCATTGACCAAACATCGTCAGCAGCCCAGCACAGCCCCAGCCCCAGCAGCAGTAACAGTCGCCTTTTTCTCACACCCAACCCTGCCCCCTCGCTTTTGCTGCTGTGGCATCCTTGGCATTGTCACGTCCTCAGCATGGGCCACAAGTCAAAACGAATGTTAGAGCGATCCAAGCAAAAGAACAAAAAAAAAACATGCATTTATAGCTGGCAATTTTTTTTGGTGTGTGTGTGGTAGATATATACTATAGATAATCGAGCGATTGAAGTTTTGGGTTAAATGGAAACTCTTTTTTTTTTGTGGTGCTTTAAAGCAGCTCAAAATGTGATAGAAATTTAAGTAGCGAAGGATTTATTTTAGCTAAAAAAAACTTACGAAAATCTACGATAAAAAAAAATCAAGATAAATAACCTGTGGTAAGTAAGTGAAATAAATTTACGAAATCAATAATATTATAACAAATGTTTCTTTTTTATTTGCAGAAATATTAATCTACTAGAAATGAGAACAAGTCGGAAACAATCCTAAAGTAAAAGGATAAATAATGTGAAACTTTGACTTATATCGGGAAACAAATACTTCGTCACAATGCCAATTAATCCAAGCTGAAGTAAATTCCATAACAGACACTAGAATTATGATTAACGAGTATGATCTTAAAACGGGCCAACAAGGAACACATTCACACCTTGAAGCCGCTATTTACTTGGAAATAATAAATAAAGTCGCAGCTGAGACATTCTAACCGTTTTTCATGCGATTTGCGATATTATTGTGATTATTATTGTGGAATAATGAAATCGCTAAGAGATTCCAATTCAATCTGCGCTGTTTCGCTGTGGACCGCCATTTATGGATTGGCATTGATTTAATACCGCGAAAGAGAGACTCCGCCTGGCCAAATGATGAGCGTCCCTCGAGTCTAAGGCGCAAGGCATTTTGCACCTAGCAAGCAAACAAACGCTTGCCACAAACCGTCCGCAGAGGCGCTGATCTGATTCCGCCGCCTATCAGCGCATCAAATCAACAAAGCAGACGCCACCGAAAGAGAACTTGAGGTGAATTTGCGGAGCCTCAACGGCATCGCGCAATGTTTATTCAATAAACCCGATCGGTTGTCTTCGTGGTCGTCAGCTGGCAGCCAGTTGGACATTCCTCGTCTGGCTACCAGCCGGCAGCAGACATTCTCCGCCCGCCCGCCTACCCACCCGCTTCTTCTCATTCAATACAAGCCGCAGGAATTTCTTGGTGCGTGCTCGGCACAGGTTCAGCTTCATCTTTAGGCTGTGCCTGGCTGCTTGCGGCTTTGGAGCTTTGGCGTCTGCCAGCTGCGCCGCCACGTCCACTGATTATGATAATGGAAGCAACTTGAGAGATGAGAGAAGACTTGCGATTCACCAATTGCTTTCGTTTATGATCGAATGGTTCGAATGGCAGCTCCGTTTGACTTTCTGATTAATGCAAGAATTCTTAACTCATTGTTTTTTTGTTGTTGTTTTTTCATTCATTTAGCCTGCAATTAAAAGCCATGTACCCTTGGATTGCCAGCTAAATGGCAAGTGTGCAAATCATTATATACACGATCATGCCACAAATGTTGATGAGCGCTCGAACGGAGTTCCTTTCCAGAATTTTGTGTTTTTATTCGAATTCAATATCCTGTGGTTTGGGTGGTATTCAAAGATTGCTCGGTAATTGGAACCTTTAGCATTCAGAACTGGACTTAAATCGGCATTTCAAATTCTTGTTTTATGTCATTAATATTTTTGTTTTTTTTTTTCATACTTTTAAATTCTTATAAATATGGAATTTAAAAAATGCTTTTAAATTGATTTACAAAAATTAAATATTAATGGTCTGTGTGTTTTATAATTTTCATTGAATATCTGAGGTTTTCGTAAATTAAAAGGACTTTAATATAAAATTCTATAATTTCAGACACAATTTTCATACAATCTTCGATTTTTTAACACTTTGAAAACTGGATTTATCGAAAACTAAATGTGATTGATGTATAAAGTAGAATAATATATAAATGTTTTATTCTTTCTAGATTAACTGAAGGATCAGGATTTAAATTTTACGACTTAAGCAAAAGGATTTTTCAAGAAGTTTCGTCTCAAGCCACTTTAAAATCTCTGCCGATAAAGAGCATCAATGTTTCGATCTAAGTTTGTAGTAGTGGATTCTTGGGCTCAGCTGCATCTTGTTCTGGTTCTGTGGTGTGTCGCCTGCTGTGCCTGGCCAGATGCTCAGCCGACTGACAATCGACGGACAACATCAGACAGCCGACAGCCTCGTGCCTGCAGTTGTCATAACGTTCAACACGTTTGGCCCCTCGGCGGCGCCGCCAACGTCTTTGTCGCCTCACCTGCCGGCTGCCGGCCTGATGGCCAATGGCCAATGGCCACTGCGCTGCCATAAAAGGATTTGTCACGTGCGAGCTTTTGTTAAAAATGCAGCAATCATCGGGCAATCGCCATTGTATCGATGTCGTTGGAGGCATCGCCTCCACGCCGTTCCTTGCATTATGCATGCCACATCATCATCATGCTCTTCTCCTCCTGCCTCGTCGTCGTTTTGCGGCATTCCTGCTTTAATTCACAAGCCAGCGACCCAAACAAGGACTCAGCTGCATTAGACCCCCCAGACCCCTCCCTACCCATTTGTGTGATCATTGAAATTTATAATTAAGTGCAAAAATCTTGTGTACTATGTTTGCCCCTCATCACCCTCCTTTCATCACCCACCTTTGCCTGTTTTCCCGGTTTGCCTAGGAGACTGCGATTGCTTCGCTCTGATAAGCAACGTTGCTTGAGTTTTATATACATTTTTGTGTTTTGTTTTTGCTCTATGACACCTTCGCATAAGAAGCACTGCGACAGGATCTGATGTGATTCCAAAGATAGAACTGGGAAAACCAAAGACAAACTGATCTAGTTGGGAATACTCGAAGAAAAGATGCTCTAACGACATCGAGGCGGATTTTATTGGTATGGTATTAAAAATAAATAAATAAATGTAGATTAGAATAAGGAAGTCTAACCATGGCTGAAGTGTTATTGCTTTAAAATTGGTTAAAAAATTATTTTAGTTCAAGATTCTGGCAGTAAAAACTTGATCACAGGGTATCTTTCTTCGACTATAGACGCTCTTTACTTTTTAAGATTCGAATTTGATACTTATTTGCAATTCGAAGAACAAATTCTTTAGCCTTAGCCATATCAACAGGCGCTACTTAATTCTATCTAGGAATAATGTCATCACGAGCTCATTTTGAGGGGTTGATCAAACGAATGAGCCCATTCACAAATACCGTTAGGAACACTCACACACAAACATACAAAAGACAACAAAACACACGCAAAGGTAAATAGAGACACTTTGTGTTGGCCTGGCTAATTCACGAGTCTCGAGGACTCTCAGGCAAACAATGGAAAAGCAAGTCGAAGCAAAATACATTTAACATTCATTATTCATGTGTGTGTGTGAGGGAGTGTGTGTGTGTGTGTGTATGGCAATCAAGCAAGGAATCAATCAAATTGCAATCACAAAAAAAAAAAAACTTTCAACTGCTTAGACCAACAAAATGCAAGAAAAGCAACTTGAAACAACCCTTATGCATGGTATTGCCCTAATCCTCGAGTCCAGTGGCAACAACAACAACACGAGTCCAAGTACAACTGTTGACCAACGTTTGTTGGCCAGGTAAACACACAAACAGACAGAGAGAGTCTAGCGGTCGAAGGTGCATCATTTGATTTGGCGAGTGCGAATGGACTTTTTGCGTTTGCCACAGTGCAAACAAGCAACAGCAACAACATTGAAATCCTTGCTTGGCAGGATACGTTGTCATGTGCCAGTTGCATTTGTGTGTGTGTGTTGAACACGAGCCTACACTATGTGTCCCCATGGAACATGGTCATTCCGCATGCACCTGTGTTTGCACTCAAATCCTGTTTGTTTCGTGCTGCACGAAGGGGAAAACACAAACACACGAGAATTCGATTTAGACACAAACACACACTTACCACGTTGACAAAGTCCTGAAACGTCACATAGCCCGGTCCGTATGGCATTTGCGCCTTCTTGGCCCGCTCCAGCAACAGCTCCCGCTTGTTCATAGGCACTTGGGATAGAAACTCCGGTGATCTCAATGCGACCAAAAATTCATTAACTGATATTTCGCCAAAGCCTTCCGGATCGAACTGTTTAACAAAGATGGTTCAAGGATAAAAGTTTCTTTTAAGATTCTTTTACTTACCATATCGAACAAAAGTTTCCATTTCTGCGTTAAGATAAGAAACATGTTATTTTTAGAAAGTTTTATCCCCCAAGTAAAACTTACATCTCTCAGCAATTCCCTGCGCAGTTCCGCTTCATCGAAATCGGAGTTTAGTGAGGTGTGTTCCGTATCATAGCCGGCATCATTTGTACACTAAACGAAACGAAGGAAAGCTCTGATAAGTATGATAATATATAGGTTATCCCCAATATCCGAATAACTTACATAACGCGCTTGGGTGTGCGAGAGTGTGCCAATGGAGGCCAGTGAACCGGCTATGGTCGATATGTGCTCGATATCCGCCAGCGTCTCCTGTTGACTACTACCGCCCGCATTCTGTTGGCTGGTTGGTAATTCCAGGCCTCGCGAGCTTCCACGCTCGGAGCCGGGCCACATGTCGCCTTGGTTCCGTGTTGGATCCTATGCGCTCCAGTCTTACTAATGAAGGAAGGTTTTCAATGATCTTACAACAAAATCTGGCAGTGATTTGCGATGACTAAAATAAAACTGCATAAAACAGTTGCGAAATATTTAGTGAATTATTAATTACTATGTATTATTTTCAATATTCATTATTTTCACAACTTTTATAACGCAACTTTCACACTGTGCGAGCTTTTAGCAGCGAGCTTTTATGCCCTACGCAAATGTTTTCAAAGCTTGTTGTTGCTTCAAGTATATAAATACCACGCTTAAATCTGACGTCTGTTTGGTCGCGCGCGCTAAGTTGCAACCCTAAGAACATTTTGTTCTTTGTGGTCCAAGGTTCGAATCGCGTTCAGACCATAATTTTTCCCATATAATAATTTCGCCTCGCTGAAACATAATTTGTTGCAATTTGTCGTGTTTGGAATTGCTGCAATCGCTTCGCGTGGGCCAGAGAAAACATTCCGGTTAATCATAGACTAAAAATGGTACTCAATACCTTAGCCTATTTCATGCCCGGAATACAGAATCACAATTACTTTTTATTGCATTTGTTATTGTTCATGGCAACGTGCAGCGGCTCCCTCTTTTGTTTTTCTAACTTGCAAGGTTATTGATCTGAAGATGGTCAAACGGAACCGTTTCGAACTCAAAAGCAAACTTGACTGTTGCTTAGTACCGGCAAGCGACCCCATCAAGTGACCCCGGCGGCACAACCTAACAACCAATGCATTTTCCATGTTGATGTTATTTCCCCACTCACAACTCACACCACTTCACTCCACACCGATGTGCGCAGAATCCGTTTTGGGCTTTTGTTTTGCCTTTTGTTGTTTTCACTTTAGCCTTTACATGTTGATTTTGTTCAATTGTTAGTTAAAGCACTTAAACAAACTAACTTAAACACAATAAGAAAGTCTTGAGTCTTGCTTTTTCCCCATTTTGAAATCACATCTTGAACTCGTTTACCGTTGTTATTCCTTATGCTGAACCAAAAACAACAAACAAACGTTCGACCGGGCGGCAAAATGGCAACTGACAATAGCAAAAAGCGTTACCAACTGCTTGCGATATGACAAGGGAGAGAGAGTGAGAGAGCGTAGCAAGGGTTGCTTACGTATGAGTGTGGGTGTAGAGAGAGGATAAAGAATTGCCAATGCACATGCGTCACACACGTCTTGTCGCTGTGCGCTTTTCAACTCGTTGGCATTTCACGTGCTACCACCAACAACTCCCCCCACCCCACACAATCAACCCCATGACGCAACTGCCAACATTTGCAGTTAACAATCCGCTGACTGCTGCAATTTACTCGCAATACATATGTACATAGCTTTATTTTATAGGGTGGGGGGATGGTTGATACTATATCTAATGTAGATCTCAGAGCGATGCCATTATATGATTATGAGAAAGCAAAAAAAAAACCAAACTTATGACAAGGGCAAGTAAAAAAGTTTAAAAATCAAAAAATACAATACATATATGCACATTTAATTAGCCTAGAATTGTAAGCAATAATATGAAGAACAATTTTGTAGATGAGACAATCTTGAAACATGCGATAAAGAACAAAAAAAAAAATTGTTTCCGAAACGAATTAACCGAATCACGATTTGCAATGAACACAAAGCGGACAAGTTAATATAGGATTTGGATACAGCTTAAGCTAAGGGCATTATTTCAGAAAAAATAAAAACAAAAAAAATTCATATCTACTATATATTTACTTATATATAGCTAAATACCCATACGCATACGTATACATAATTTTTGGTATACATATACGAAAGACTTCAATAAGTTTGCATTGGGTTATTTAAATTAAGAATCTATTTAATATATGCAGCTAATTCAATTTGTTTTCGATATCTTTTTGTTAACAATATTTACAATATTTCCGACCGGGGCTTAATCTCGTCCTTAAAAAAATCGTTCGCTTGCTTACAACATGATGATATACATATAATATATATATACCCTTCTATATATAATCTAGTAATTATTATTTATATATATATTTATAGATTTTGCGTTGTTGTTTTTTTTTTACCTAGTTGCCTGCCATATGTCTCATATATATTTATATAAATTTTATTTGTTGTTTTTTCCCATTTAAAATTTGATTCTATTTTTTTGTAAACATAAAATCAAAAATTGAGGAAGAATTCTGAACGATATAACACTTTCTGCTGCTGCCTTAAACACAAACATAATAACAAACTCGAATTGTAATCCTAGACTCTGGCTTTTTGGGGCTGGAAATGAGGCTGTAAGTGGGATCTAATTCTCCTCCATGCGCTCCACACCCAAGTCGCACTGTTCGATGACGAGGCGAGCAATGCGCTTAATCTCACAATAGGGACTCTCGTGTGCTATCAGCTCGGTAAGGATTTGTATGCCATTCTCCTGTGCCACAAGCTGGCAATATTTATCCGGATATACCTACGAACAAATAGACATATACGTGGGGATTATGAGTGGATAACTAGTGAACTAATATAAGGTTCTTACCTGGGTTAGATTCGCCAGCGCCCAGACGGCCCAATGTTGGCACTGCGGCGTCTCGTAGCAACGCACCAAGCTAAGAATTGGCTCAAAGCTGCGATAGTTAATGTTGCGCTCACTCTTGATGTTCCAGCGCTGTATGGCGGCCACCATGCGTTCCAGTACGTGTTGCCGTGTTGGCGTTTTAATCGTCCACGCATCGGCACCATCGGATGCAATGTGCGCCAGCACTCCAGCCGCATTGTAGCTGACCTGGAAGCGCAGTTGGTTAGCATTGTCATTGGCTTGTCTTCCACTTTGCTGACCCACCTCGATGCCATCGCTTAACGAATCAAGCAGACGCGCAAAAACCTCTATAAACTCCTGTGTCATCAGTTTTGGTCGCAGCCATTTCACTTCCGCCACGTTGCCCAGCAGGCCCATCATGTTTCTCAGCAGCTCGTCACGATCGGGAAATGTCTGTGAGATGGATGGAGTTAATGGAGTGTGCACAATTTGTATTCAATGATTTGGAGATGTTAATTGCTCACATTTAAACACTTAAGGAAATACTCCATGCCGCGTCCATCCAGAAATCTCTTACAATTAATAGCAGTCTCATCGGTTACATTCCACATGGTCGACCACGCCACCTCCATCACATCATCGAACACTGAGCGCGTCAATCGATCCTTGATCAGCGTCAGCATTGTCTACAAGAAAATAAGTTAAATAAGGATAACAGGGAAAATCTTCAATGAATGCTACGCTTACGCTGACCACACCCAACTCGCCCAGAAAGAGTTTCTGTCGGCCGTCGACTTGGCAGGCGAGTGTGTTGAGCAGATAGATGGCAATACGTTGCACGAAACCTTCCTGCTCCGTTTTCGAAACACCATGCAACAGTATCTTAATAAGGCGCTCGTACTCAAACAGCTGCGAAATAAAAAAGCGAAAAACGAAACCATTTAGTGTAAGGTCTATAGTACGATACAATGTGTTGCGAATCCTGCCCTACCACATCGACTGGCATGTGAAACTGTGTCAGCGTCAAGTAGCCGTTGCGCAGCATTGTGTCATCTGTGAGATGCATCTCCATGCCATTGAGCAGCGTTCGAATGATGTGATTACGCAGCAGTGTGCCAAATTTGGAACGATCACGACCCTTCACAATATAGAACAGTGTAGCGCTGTGAGGGGAGGCAAAAATAAATAGAATGAGATGCATGTTAGAAACTCCAGTTAATAGTACTTACCTGCCCGATATTTGCATGTGCTTGAATTTCAAATGCCTATCCATGGCACAGAGCACAACATCCAGCGCTGTGTGTATGTCCTTGCAGTTCTCAAAGCGAAACAGATGATACAAATCATTCAGTACCTGCAACGAGAATAAAGTTCGTTTAAATATTTAACTGAACCTCCTTAGAGAGTTGAGTTCTCACTCTTGTCAGCAGGACGGGTCTATCGTGGTAGTAGCGCGCCGCTATCAGTATTTGCTGCTCGTTGGCATCGCCGGCCACCTCTAAAGCGGGTATATCGTGACGTTTGCACGCCCAATGCGCCGTGTGGTAAAGGCCGAGGAACTGCAGCGGTCGCTGTGTGCGCGACGCCAGCCCAGGTATGTCGGTGGGGCCGAAGTACTGCTCCGTCTTGGTATTGGCTTTGGTTGACTCTTTGGTCGCCACACCATTGCCCGCTAAATTCGTGCCCGAGATATCCAAATGCGTCAGATGGCGCAGGTTGTCCATGAGCATCTCCAGCGTCTGATCGGGCAGATCATAGGTGCCATGTCCATTGCCCGAACTGGATATTGAAATGTCAAGTGTCGAAAGGCGACGCAAACAGCAAATTGCATGCAATTGATTTGCAATGGGCCACACATTGAACAGGATGAGTGTGTGCAGGTTTGGGAGCATGCCGAGCGCCTCCAAACTGAAGTTGGCCAGCACACAAGATGTGAGATCCAAATGGCTCAGGTCCTGCAAATGGGCAAACTGCAGTCGATGATGCATGACAACGCCATTGAGCACCAGACGGCGCAAATGTGGGCAGGTCAGCTGAAAATCAACTGGATCCTTTTCATTGGGTTCCGCATTCTGCAGCAGATGCGAACCGATGCCCAGCTCCAGGGAGCGCAGGCTGTCGCCATAATGCGCAAGCAGGTGATGTGATTGTACCGTGATCTTATCGCAATACCACATGGACAAGGCAAACAGTTTGTGACGCATCAGCGTCTCAAGACCTGAAATATAAAAGTTAAAAGGATTAGCTAGAATCAAAAATATTCTTGAGTTTAACTCACCCAAACTGCTGAGTGTGCTGTAGCGCAGATTGACGATCTTTAGTGAGGTGCGACGCGTATCGCTAAATAAATTGATTACCCTATCGTCGAGTGGTCGATGGAAGCGCTGATAGTTCTCCAGAAATGCATCGCATATCTCATTTGTCAGCACGAGGCCAGCGTTTAATGTGCGCTGCCCGTTATCCGTATGGCCACTAATAATGTCCAAGCTGTTGCATAGCTTCTGATAAGCGATCTCTTTCAGTGTTAGCGGCTCCTCGTCCAATGACCCATCCTCCATTAGTCGCACCTTGCAGCTCATCTTTTGCGTGTGTCCTGTGCGTGTGTGTGTGTATGTATCGTTCCTATATGAAATTTCCCACTCTGTGACTCAACTGCTTGCCGCTGGCTGACTCTCTAACGCATTAACTGAAATGGTGAAATGGTGAAATAAAACATGTTGAGTTTTGTTACAGATCAGCTGACAGACTTTTGAACTTAAAACAAAGCTTACTTTATGATCAACTGTAAATCAAAATAAATAAAGATATTTGTAATTCGAGCAGAATTGCCAGCCAAAGGAGTGAAAAAGAAAAGCAATTGTTATAATTATTGACTGAATAACAAAAGAAAATAAAAACCAAGACAAGATATGGAATATGATATGATACTTTAAGGCAGGTCGAAACATGCTCATAACTTTTCTTTCATTTTTGCTATGCTCAGCATTAAAGCACGTTTACAATCCAACACTTTGAAATTGCTTACCATGGCAGTTCTAGAAACCTAATTATGTACATAAGTATGCCTACACTAAAAAAAATATTGTCAATGAAATGAAGTCTGATCCAACAAAATGATCTTTAGCAGTTATTAGAAACTAGCCAAGTCAAGGACTACATTCAACCTAAATACCAATTATAAATATTTGGAAAAACTGCTGAAGTCGCGATACACGTGATTATTATAATAATTATAATAGTTGTTTATGATTTTGCTGCTGCTAGTGAAATATTACGTAATAAGTCTTAACAATTATTTGCACCAGTGTGTGTGTGTGCGAGAATTAGAAACGGAGACAGGACAAGGCGTCGAAAGTGATTTTGGACCCGTCAAATGTCAACAACAACAACAAAGGGCAAATCAAATGCAAACTAACGGAAGTAACGTATGGCTGAAAATACAAACAACTATTGGAACGTAGTTATTGCAAACTAGGGGGAGGGGAAAGCTGTATGCGTGTGTGTGCGATAGACAGACAGTCTGCGCTTATCAAGGCAAGGCCAGCAACAAATTCCGTCCCAAAAAAAAAAAACAGCCATTTTTTAGCCATCATCGTTGACATCAGCTGTGGCCAGCCAGCCAGCATAGCAGCACAGGTGCCAAGCGCCTCAATGTTTAATATTACGTTTATATGTGTTTAAACAAAGTTCCTGTTTCTTTTTTTATTTTTTTTTTTTTTTTTTTGTGTACCTTCTTTTCTTTTATTGGAAAAAAGAGCTGCTTGCGAGCCGCGACTGAGCAACTCAATCGTCGTCGCTGTCGTCGATGATTGTTGCTGCTGCTATTTGCGCTGCTGCCTTGCTGCTGTCTTTGTCAAAATTTTGTATTTATTGCTATTGAAAACGTTTGATTGCGGGCGCTGCACTGTTTGGAACGCGTTCACATTCCAAGTGCGCCACACAAACACTTATCTTGTTGTTTTTCGACCAAATAACACTTTATTATTCACTTTTTGGCATCATATTTTCTATTTTATTTTTTTCTTATGCTTCTTCTTCTTTACTGGTGTTAACGCAAAGTGTAGTCTGTTAACGCACTGCAACAGTGATCTGTTAAATAACATAACTTATGGGTACTGCCAACTGGTGCTGTAAAAATGGAGTGCATTTATCGCCGTATGGATTCTCGATTTCCAGAACTTTCGTTTGTGTAAAATCGACGCGGGATTTCAAGTTTCGAACACATTTTAACGGCAGAAAATTGAAAACAGCATGTATTTTGCTTTATGGGAAACTAGTTTTATTTGTTTATTTTTTAAGCGCAGAAATTAATAAAAATTTACAATTTGTTAGTTGTGTTTTGTTTTTGTATGCGACAGAAAGAAAAACTTTGTCATGTGCTGAGTTAACTTGCACACTTGCTTATATTTATACAGAACTGGAGACAATTGTTAACATCTAAAATCACTCTCAATTCACTTTCAATTGCCCATTATACGTATGTTTTATATATTAAATAGAAGATACTGTACTCTCTCATCAAACGTTTGATTATGTCCAGACAAATTTACATTATTGTGACTCGCTCTCGCCAAAGTAATAAATAATTGTTCGTTTAAGTTCTAAGTAAAAAAGGCTATTGGCTGCCAGGTAAAGGTCCGATCTCCGTAAGCTTAAATATACAATCGCACTCCTCCTTCTCTCTCTCTCTTGCATCCACCTCTAACCAGATAAATCACCCTGATCGAAAAGTCTCTGATCATATAGTTCAGCGACGACTCGCCGTCCAGCAAAAAAGCGTCCATGAAGCGCATCCCTGCCACGTCCTGCCTCAACGCCCGCTGAGAATTCAACAAAGATCTTAACAATAATCTCCGCCTCGTCGTCATCCTCGTTTTCGGTTTGCTTCTCTTTGAAAATGATGACGCTCCCAACTGTGCCAAATTTGCTGCACTCCTCTTGAATCTCTTCCTGTAGTGTTTCGTCCACATCATCGGGTCCAACCATATTTTTCAAAATGATGACCCGCGAGTCCTGCGGCCGCATCAGCCTTTGCATTACCAACTGACGCGCACTCTGACCCTTGATGGACATACTCTCCTGTTGCTGCAATGTCTGCACATCGCCCTCATCCATCAGCTTCTTTTGCAGCTCCTCTTGCTGCTTCTCCTGAGCCTTCTTGATGTTCTCGGACAGATTTGCCGCTGTCGCAGCAGCATTATTGGCTGCTGCTGACAGCACTGCCGGCGCACCATTACTTGCCTCCACAGCGGCAAGTGGAAGTGGTGGTGCGGGCGCCGGGGCGGCCATGGTGACCACAGCTGGCGGCGTTGCGAGCAGCGCGGGTGGTGGCAATGTGGGTGCCACACTTTGCAAAGCAACTGGCGGCATGCCCAACAAACTGGGTCCGGTTAGACAAGGTGCCTGAAACATACCTGGCGGCAGCAGTGCTGAAACGGGCGCAGTGGGCACCGCTAGAACCGGATGGAGGGCTGCAGCCGAGGTCGCTGCGCTCACCACTGGCATGGCACTGACCTTGGCGGCAATGCCAATACCCGGTGTATTCTGTGACAAGCCTAACACCGCATTGCTGGCGACCGCATCAAGTGCTTGTATCTTGGCAGTGGCTGCTGCAGCGGCAACCGCAGCTGCCGTCGGCATTGTTGAATTTGTTGCGGGGCAAGACAGAACATTCGGCGGGGTAATCGAACGTCCAACACTGTAAGTTAAAGCAGTCAAAGAAGTGTTTAGGGTTTATGTTTGTTTTTGTACTTACCGCAGCAGTTGACCGCCCAAATCGAAGAGATTCATGCTGGCAATAGCCTCGTCCATGGCCTGTTTGTTGGCATACTCAATGAAGCCGTAGCCTTTGTGGGTATGCACAGATGAGCCCTGCGCCAACTTGCAATACAGAATGGGGCCGAACGCCTCGAAAACACTCTTGATGTCATCTTCGGATAGATCGGGATGAATTGAGGCGACATAAATGCGATTGAAACTCTTGGCCTCCTCCTGCACTTCATCGATAACTTGTTGGGCCTGGGGCATATTACTTGGCCTGCCCACTTTGATGTTTCGTCCGCCCATCAAGGCACCATTCATTTGCTCTAGCGCCAGTTGGGCTCCCTCCGGTATCTCATACTCAACAAATGCGAATCCTTTGTGCTTTTGTGTTATCGGATCCCAGGACATATTGATCGATTTGATTGGACCAAATGGTGTAAAGGCGCCTCTTATGGTGTCTTCCTTGAGCTCAAATGAAATGCTGCCCACATATACCCTGAGAGATTAAGCAAACATTAGTAAATTCTGGATTCAATGGGAAACGATTCCAATAAGAATTCCTGCTCAGATCTTATCAGCTAGGCTGCACAAGGAACAACGTCCGCTTGGCTAGCTCCAATAACACGGAACACTTAGCCAGCAGTCAAAGTAATTCACTACACATATTTCTTTATTTTGCATCATTGAGTTGAGAAATTCATTTTGATGCCAGATCAATGATCATGATTACCTGCACATTAGGGCCAGAGCCTGTTGTCGCTGCACCTGGGTACGCTGGGTGGCCAACTGTTGTTGCTGATGGGCGAGCGTCTGTTTCATCAGGACCATCTTAATGCTCTGCTCCATGGCATACTTTTTGGCCTTGCTGACAAGATCATGCTGCTCTGACGTCAACTTGGGCAATGCACCACCGAGCAGTCCGAGTAGAGCGGATCGGGTACCGGGTCCAAATTTCACATCGCCCGTCTGTTTAAGATCATACAGTGGCTGCGAAAGGTAGGGAATTTTCGTGTCCGTTGACTTGCCTAGAATTGGGAGGACAGATTAGTGCATCTCATACGATAAAACGGCAAATGGGCTCATCATTGGACCGATCGTCAATGCGATCACTTATTGCAATTGGCTTGGTTTGATTTGTTTCACATGAGAGATTTGTGTCGACTCCAAATGCCGCTCGAAGGCATTGACACCATTGCCGAGCACCGCCCACACCATATAGAGGTGGGGACGGGAACAACAATAAGTCAAGACGATTATAGAACGAGAGTTGACATTTGAAGTGGACACACTAGAATAACCGATGCCTGCAAGAAAGATAAAGACAAAAAGGAAAAAATAGAAAAAAAAAAAACACCATTATTTATAAAAAGTTTTTTCTGGCCGGCGAGATTAATATTAATATATCAGTGTGTGTGTTCTGGAGTAGATGTGGAACTGCTTTGCGCACGAGCCAAATGCCAGCCGGCAGAGATGTTTCAGTCACACAGAGGCTGAGAGAGGCTACAACACACAATGACAATTAAAAGCTATTGTTGCATTACTCGTTACATATAAATGCATTACTGTGTCTGTGTTATCGTTATCAATTACCGATATTTTTATATGTCGTCTTTTGATTTACGGTTTTTACTTGAAAAATTATTTGTAATGTGACTTTTAAGCATCGGTTAAATGGAGATTGATGGGATTTACGTAAGTAGTATATAATAGTAGTAATATGTACATATTATCTGACAGACTGCAGGGCATTTGATTTGACATTCGTTAAGGCTGGAAAATGCAAGAATAAAAAGAAAGCACACGTAAAATAAAACATAAGTTATCCTAATACATTTATATAGTAGTAAGTATAGATTTTTGAAAATACGTAGGTGGTGCGGGTATTAATGTACGACTGTGCGTGTGTTTGTGTGTGTTTTTAGCATGTTTGGTTGCCGGTGTTTATTTTTGTAGATTAGAGATAAGTGCATTTGACGAGTATTTCAATCGAGAAATCATTATAAAGCTCTTCCAACGTACATCCAGCCGGCAAATCGTCGCCGCACAAATCGAAACACCAAAGAAGAAATACCAAAAGAGCTGTGCACACCGTACATTTCGCCGCGCTCCACAATTCTACTACTATTCTACGATTAGAATGTATATCGATATAAAATTAACATTTGATGTTAAAGCGAGTGACGATGATGCCAGTGTGCACAGTTCATATAGATGTAGTATTTTTTTTATTTTGTAAACATAGAAATTATAAGCGACCTTATATGTGCGTTTCGATACGGTTATCCATGAGTTGGGGGGCGTGGTATATTGACTTGAAGGGTCACACATTACATTTGCTCAGTGATAAAAAAGAGAAAAATAAAAAGAAAAACAAGACGCTGAAACGATAATAAGAGCAACAATATGTTTTAAGTTGGTTAAGTTTCTCTGCCGTACCTTAATCATGTTTTTTTAATGTGTGTGTGTTTTTGTGTAGTGTATATAGGTACTAAATGTGTTTTTATATATTTTGTTTTTCGTTATTTTTTCACTATCGGGCAGCATACATTTTAACTAACTAAATTCCCAACGACATCATCTTAATCGATATCGTTTAGATTGTTTTTATTTTCAACTATCGGACAACGGTGTTGGGCAAATGTTTAAATTTAAACTGTTGATAATAACATTATGATACAAGACTGTTATGACTGTCGCTGTGACTGTTGTTGATGCAGAGACGACCCATCTCGGAGGGCAGAGGGAGAACTGGGTTACCGCGACGACGTTGAGATCGGCAAGAGGTTGGTTAAAAGCAAAAAAATGCATTTCATCGATGTTTGTTGGTAGTGGTAGTAGTAGTAGTAGTAGTAGTAGAAGTAGTAGCAGGAGTAGTAGTAGAAGTAGTATTGGCAAATACTCTATAATGGGACATCTCTTGTGATCGATGTAGATTCTCGATTCTCGATAGTCGGTTAGACCACAACACAATTTACTGTCGGTTTTGGGCGGAATAAACATAAGAAAAGAGCGCTTACAAAATAAATGTAAAAAAAAGAGATATATAGAAGAAAGAGAGAGAGAAAATAGTTATATATGCTTTTTTGATTAGTTTTTGTGTTTTTTTGTTTGTTCTTAATCTTGATTCGTTGCGGTTCAGTTGTGTGTGTTGATGCGGCGAGGATTCACTGATACTGATAGGGATTGGATACATACACTCATAGATACAGTGTGTGGCTGGACCCTATCTTAGTATTAAGTAAGTATATTAATATATGTAAATTGGTAATTGGTTTTTATTTTTGCGTGTGTCTGGTGCATCGCACTCTCTCTGATAATGACGACACAACAACACATTCGAGTGATATTTTTTTTATGGACACTTGAGTCGATTCGCTCGATTGGGATTTGGGGATCGCGTGTGCATTTTGACTGACTTGACTTTGTTTCGATATCGTTTTCGTATTCGTATTGGTTTTCGTTATTGTTTGACTCTCACCTCACCTCACTTGAGATCATCGTGCGAATATGAAGTCTGCAATTACTTAAGCAGAACAAAAGAAAAACCGATTATTTAATAGCGTCTGTGCTGGCCCTTAAAATGCAACGAAGTAGAAGTAGTAGAAAAGAGAGAGAGAGAGAGAGATGTATGCAATGTTTATGTTTTTTTTTTTTTTTTTAAGAGAATATAAAAAAAATAGTTGTGATAATAATAAGAATAATAATACATATATATTTTTTCCATTTGTTTGATTTGTTGCCTTGCTTGAATTCTTTAACCTATACATACATACATTTTTTTTGTTTAACTTTTGTTTTGAATGAACTTACATATGTATATAAATATATATAAGTATATATATATATGTAGATACATAGATACTTATGAGTATTTACAATTTCCCAGAATAGCCGAAACACTTACCCGAGTCAGAACGCGACCGCTTTGTGACTGGCATCTCGCTGATATCGCGTTGGTCATCCGAACGTGGCGATCTGGAGGCTCTATCGTTGCTGCCCTGCAATAGCAAACGCCAAGGTCACCGGGTTAGTATTGTGGAAGGGGGGCGATGAATGCGGATATGGGTACGGTAAACGTATAGATACACACGGATATAAAACTAAAGTTATGCATGTATTTATACGTATTTCTAACAGCATGAAAATATTTAAGTTGTTGTTGCCGCACACACTCACGTTGCACCTTTGACAAACATAGAAAGCAAAAGAAAATGCTAAATAAAAAAAAATTTCGAAGACACGCGCTGCAGCTGCGACAGCCGTGGGCCACGCCAAAAGCCAAATGCTAAAACGCGGCTTAATTATGGAGTTGTGTTACTGCTGCCGTTTGTAAACATACCATCCTCACTATTTGCACAAATTAAACTTTGTTTTGAGTGTTTATCTCCGAATATATGGTACTTAAATACAAGTTTTATTCTCTTTGCGAAAAATTGACGTGACGTCAAGAAAAATGGATACGACGAAAAAGTACTTGCTTTGCATCGATAGGAGTATCGCTGTTGGTAAGTGTTGGATAATACCGATGAATCGTGTTTATTACGATAGCCATCGATGTGTGAAAAATGTATTTGAAAACTACTGCCATCGCTAAGATTTTAAACCAAGTACGCAAAAAATATAAAAACAGTTACGAAATTGCATCACGACAAACGCTTTTCAGTCGGCAGTTGGATCGAGTAGTATTGACTTAAAAAATACCTATGTGAAATAAACAGATGATAAATTATTCGTACTGCAAGGTACGTTCTCTTTGTTTTATTGTTCAACCGGTGTCTTAATCATTACAACTAAAGCTAGTTATGTACAACTCTCGTTCGCTGAGTCTTTCAGATGTTTTTTTTTAATTTAAGTACAAAGGCAATTTTGGTGCGAACTGATTTTGTATACATACATATGTATATATTCTTTTTTGTGGCAGTTGCAATCAGCGAAGACATACATATATGTATGTATGTATCTAAGTATATACATAGTTAGGAAACAAATATTGATTAACTCTCTCTCAATTCTTTTGTTAATTATTTTCAACAGTTTAACCGTTTTTAATCACAATTACTGCCTCTTTTGTGCAATTACTCATGAATAAAGCCTTAAAATTTACAAGTTCTTTGTATGTGTTTTTTAAAGCTATTTAGACTTGTCTTCATATCATTTTTTTCCTTCTCATTTTAGATTCAAACAAACAATTCCGTTATTATGTAAAAATTTTCCATCAACCGATTCCAAACTAAAAACTTATAAACTAAACGAATGAGCAATGTAGTATAATGATATAAAAAAACCCTTCTTGAATTGACAACGGGGGTTTTGTTCTTGAAATAAATAAATGAGACCAGACTAATCAAAAAAACGATTGCTAAGTACACGGTTGCTTCTGTTAAGTATATCCTATGCATGTGTATGTGGGAGGGATGAATTCAGCTAGTAGGTTCTTTTTTTATGAGAGCTTTGGAAGAAGCACCTGATGCGTTGAGCCGGGGGGCGATGACAGCAGCTTTTACAAGCTCGAATGACATCAAATCCGTGCTCGACGCTGATGATGACGATTAATCAGAGCAGCTTACGCCTAAGACATTAGATCGTCTTCCATGCTGTGTATCAGTATCTTTTTGTCTTCTTTGATGCGCGGTGCCTTGCGATCGCGTGCAGCGAACGTTTGCTCCACCAGCTTGGGATCAAAGCACGGCTGTTAAATGAAGATATTAAAGTTGTTAACGAAATACATAAATATATAGTAGATTTGATGTGTCTAACCGTTTCGCAAATGTTCATATTGCAGCAGTTCTCTATCGTTATCTCGCATTGCTCTGTGGCCAACGGGCGATTGGTCAATGGTGTATCGCTGGAGGAGTTAAGATGCGCCTGTTTGCGCACCACAAATGTCTTCTTGATGCGTGGCCGCTTCGGCTTGTAAATCAGACGCAGGCCATGCACAATGACCGCCACAAGGGCAATGCTTGACACAATACCCACAACGAGAACAATGATCACTGATCCCGTCCAAACACTGGGCGGCGCATTGCCACACAAACGCTCTGTTTGGTATTCCATAATGCTGCTAGTGCCATTCTTGTTGCTCAATTCCTCACAGCTAAAAACAGAATATATTATAAAACATGAAGAATTGAGAACGTGGCAAACTACTTACATATCCAAACAGCTGGCTGGCATTGGAGTCTCTGGATGCGGACAGTAGGCGGCACAGTGTTCGGTCATATTGTGTTCACAGCGTGCTCCATTAAAGTTCTCCCTGCACTCGCAACTTAAATCGCCACTATCCTTATCCACGGAGCAGTGGCCCTCGTTGAGGCAGTAACCATTGCATTTATAGTATTCACAGCGTTCGCCATAGAAATCTGGCTGGCAGTAGCATTTGGGGAAGCCCGCACCGGAAATTTCGCATGTGCCGTGGACACAATAATTGTGGCACTCGGAGATTTCGCAGCGTGCACCCTTAAAGCCAACCCGGCAAATGCAGAAATCTCCCTTGCTCATAAAACTGGCGCCATTCAAACAATGTTCGCGCTCCAATCGGTTAATGGTCTCGCCGTCAGCGCTGCGTTCGTGTGTTCGGTTATTCTGTCTGCTGTCCAGGCGTTGTTTTACCTTCTTGACAATGCTGGCACAATGAGGATCCTTCTGCAGGCGCTGATAGAATCCCGTTCGTGCAACAACTCCATAAACATCCTCCTTCCAGCTGGCTAGTTTTTTGGGCTCGGGATGTGCTTGCTGCGAAACGTTTGTTACCGTTTGTGGATATGTGGGCTTGGGATAGCTCCAAACAGCTTTGTCCGCTTTGTCCGTCCAGTAGATGGCATCATCGGTGATGGCCAGCTGTATGGGATCCTGATGTTTATCCTTGACGACCAGCTGGCGATCGCTGCCATCAAGCCGAGCACTTTCAATGGCATAGAAGATGCCCACCTTGTCATCGATCCAGAAAATGCGATCCGTTAACTGATCCACGACAATACCACGCGGCATGTCAATATCACTTTTGACAATCGTCTGCCTGCCCAAACCGTTCAAACCAATGCGTTCGACGCTGGCATGCTTGATCTTACAGTTTGTCCAGTAGAGCTGACGACGACAAATGTCGACAGCAACGCCATCGGGACGTCCATCCTCCGCGCTCAGGTCTACCAGCACCTTGGGCGGCTCTGTGTACAGTGTATCGATGCCAGCAAAAAAGATCTTGCTTTGACGCGTGTCCGCCCAGAAGAGATTACGATTGAGTGGATCGTAAGCTAGTCCGGCAACCGATTCATTGCCCGTCCGCTGCACCGCCTGCTCAACAATGTGAGCGGCAGCGGAGGCATCGCGTCGCAATGAGAATATGCTGCCATTCTGATGCTGATGATCGTTGAAGTAGAGCAGCTCCTCGGCCTCGTCGAATGCCAACGCCGAGAGCTCATCGTATTCATGCGCTGCCGAGCCAATGGTGCGCCATCTGTTGTCCAGGAACAGTATCTTGTCGCGCAGCGTAACGGCAAAATCTGTAAAATGCAAATGTCAAATGTTGTGTTAGTTGGGCATTCAAACACAAATAATCGATACCCGATAACATCGATAAGATAAGACAAGCCCCAAAGATCATAAAGGGGATGGGGATGGGAGAAGTTGCAGGGGGCGAAAGAATGTAAAAATTATTATTAATAAATATATGAGGGGAAGCAAACGTATTGAGAATTAAGTTCAATCAAACTTGTTCAATTCAATTAGCGCTAGCTCGATCTTCTTCTTTAATGTCACCCAAAAACGTATCGTATTTCAATCAATGTGCGCCATTTACGATTTAAGCAACGTATTCAGAATTTGGAATTGAATTTCATTTAATTGCGCGCCAATTTTATGTACTCTGTTAATATGATAGTAAAGAGTAATCAAGGTTTTAGGAAAATGTTTTAAGTATTGAAATGTTTTATAAACGCAAAACCCACCCTCTTTTAACATCAAGCTCATTCCCGTTTCTCAAAAAGATCGATATAATTTACAGGTTTTAAGTCAAAGTCATTCAAATAATTTGTTTTTTTTTTTTGATATACTATAAACAAAACCTGTTGGTCCGGACCTCATAAAAAACACTCTCTTCCAGATGTTTTGGAAACTCTAAGCAGGAATTACACAGTTTGACATTTTAATGATGTAATGATGACGTTTCAAAAACGATGCAAGGAAATTTGATTGCACAACTTTTCTGAATTGTTTACATTCAATAAGTCTCTCGCTGATAAGATAAGAACTTAACCTAGGGCTCATATGAAAAACCCATGCCAAAAACCCCTGAAAGGCAGAGCAAAGTATATGTCTGGGGGTCAAGACGTAGTAGTAGAATCAAAGCAAAGGTGCATTCTTTTCACTTGCCTTCCGATTAGTGGAAATATCCAGAATTTATTTGTAAAATTAATGATTTAAAGCGGATCGTTTTGATATCTGTTTACGCGTGTCGTGTCAATAAACCGGTTGTTTAAAAGGGGCGTTGTTTTTTTGTATTTTGGCCAATATGATGGCAGGTGTTAATTAGCCACTTTATTGGAATTCATTATGATTAAGTACTACAGTAAAAAGCCGTTACGGAAATGGTTAAACACAGAACTAAATGACGGAACCAGCAGTTCCGTAACGGATATACATTTAAGTAAATATGTATTTGGATAAGTATTTGTTCTATAGATCGAAGGCTAACAAAAGGCAGCTGTCACTTTTTGTTTGGCGAACGTTCGGCGGCTTTCACTTTTCCACACGCTTTACTTAACGTGCTGATCTCGTGAATAGTTCAAACATATTTTATTCAATTAATAATCGATTTTGGGCCAAAGAACTTTTGTGGGTCATCGCATCGCATGGCTAACTCAGCTAGCCGGGCCAACAAACTTAAAGCCAAACTAAAATATATAAACATGTTTATAGTTATGGGAATTCATTAGTTTGGTTTTAACCATAAAACTAAGTCAAGCGTCCATTGTAAAAAAAAAAAAAAAACATCGTTTTAGCAAACCTTTCCAACTTGTGTGGTGCCTGCTGCTGAGGGTCTTAACCTTCGCTTGAGGTCAACAGCTTATCGATGCAGAAAATGTTGAATACGTTATAATACTGCATGGATTTATATGAAATCAAAAAACCAAACGTATTACAATGTTTTTGTGCAATTAAAGATATTTTGGCGTGATATTGATATAGTTTTCAATCAGTGAATCATCATCAAATACTTAAGAATCACATAATTACTATTATCAATTGAATTTTTCGACTGTTCCAACTGAATCATCGACAATGGATCTATTAGCATTGTTTAGAAATAAACTTTCAGATCGTATTTTTCAAATTTTTTGGTTTTGCATCTCAAATATCATCTTAGTGATCAATGACATTGACCTAACGTCCCTTAGATAATCCAAATGAGCTTTGCTTGCTAATTAGCTGAAATCTATATAAAATACATATATGTATATTTGTCAGCAGAGATTTGAAGAAAATTTAAAAGAAAAAAAAACATTCTGCTTGAAATCTGTTATAGTATGATGATTTTTTTATCCGTATACAAATTGGATATATTTCATTCAAAAGGTTTCAAATATATTCAACTCAAAGATTAAGAATATGGTGAGCATTTGCAGCTGTTTCCAAGATTCGTTTCAAGCCTAATACATATTTAAATATGTTAAATTTTACATATGTATATCGTAAATGTAAATGAATATCGTATCAGTTATTGGAACAACTTACGATTTAGAATTGTGCTTTGATAAAATGCAGGTGCATTGATTTTTAGGATTGAATTTAGTTTATAACTTGTGTAATGAACAAAGATTACTTGATTTTTTTTCATTTTCAGGCAGCAACAAGTGGTTTTATGACTGTAAATATGGCGTACTTCAATAGAAGAGCCAGCACGTGGATTTTGAAATCGATCAATTAGTTATCGGAGCTGTAACTGGAATAAACACACATGTAAATATTTCTGTGCACACATATTCTTTGGAATTCGTTTCCAATTGCCCAACTTGAGTGACGCTAGGTTAAGTTCCAGCGCAAACATTGTTGAAATTTACTTGGCGTCAGCGTTTTGGCTTTGAAATGAGAGCTCTTGAGCTGAGCTGAGCGTAAACAAAATTCACAAGCATTTTTGGAAGAGACGAAGCTGGGTGAAAGACGAGACAACATAATGTTGAAAGCAAAACAATCGATGCAGCATAAAAAAAATAGCCGAGAAAAACGAAACCTGCAAATTGTGTGGCATACGTGACAATTAAGCAACTCTAAATGGCGACGGCCACCCGGTGGCAATGCCGGTTTATATGTATTGTGTTGTTGTTGCAAAGAGAACAAATATCGTACTATGCTCTCTCCTTTTTTTTTGAGAGCAGGTGAAGAAAGTACCAACAACTGAAGTGATGGCAAAAAGGCAAAAGTCATAATAAAACGGATTTGTTTAATGTACTACTATTATGAAATTCCAAATAACTGAACTTGAATTGATAAAAACACACCATCGTGCGGCGATTACACAAATGCGTAAAAGCAGAATGAATAGTGTAAAAAAAAGTCGCATAATCAGCTGCTAGATAAATAGCTAAAAAAAAAAAATAAATACGTACGTATGTACATACGTAGGTAGATATGTAAGCGCACACGCCACTACGACACGTAGAGAGAAGCGAAACAACTTGGCCAAAAATATTCACACACACGCGCAAATTTATATATGTAACTAACACTTAAGAATGTTTGTTTTTTTTTGCTATGCAACATTTAAATGTCTACCCGATTACATAAGCAACAAGCATAAAAAAAAAAAAAGCACTGTGTCTGCCAATTTGATTGCAAATTAATTTCTTTTACATGGCAACGTGACAGACACAAGATGTAAAAAGCAGGGATACACTGTCTGACGGACGACAGGTTGGACTGTCTGGCAGCGTTGTCACAGCAATGCACCATTTTCTAACCACTTAGTTGATTTGTTGTACTAATTGTATAATACCTGCTGGCCAAAACACTTACCCCATCCAATTGGTGATGCATCTGCTAATGGCGGGCATATATTGATAATCATAAGCAGAACAGCTAAAACTAGCTTTAACGATAAGTTGACTTTCATTTTCCTTATTTTTTTAACCCTAAAATCTGTGTGGTATTACAGCAAATTATTCCTTCTCTTGATGGCAATTGCAATTGGTGCTGGAGTCAGTGTAAATGTCGAGCGGGAAGCATGTGCTGCTAATTATTCTTACGTGAGCATGCACTGAGAGTTGTTTTTAGCGCGACCGACCCAAGGAACCGTACACTCGAGTTACTTATCACTTACTAATCTCGGTGTTTCCATCTTTCATAATATCACAGCGTTTCTTCGAATCTCCACCAGTCAGCTGTGTTGTAGCAGCGCTGCCATATTGTCGTTAATTTCATAAAAGCATTTGCAATATTTACGGTGTGGCATCCCACTTGAATAAAAACCAGCCAAATAAACAAAGCAGTATGGCGCAAAATTTAAAAAAAAAAAAACGACTGATCCCAGTGTTTAAACTTATGTGAATAGATAACACCGACATATTAAAAAAAAAGGTTGTATAACAAGTCGCTTCGTGTAATGACGACGTCAATACCGTTAGTAAACGCCTATTATTAGTTGACCGGTAATTGGGTTATACGACTAAAACTCATAATTTGTTGTACAACAAGTCTCATCGTGTGACGGCTGCCGGCAACAGTGTTGGTAAACATTGAAATTGAAACACTTATTGCGCTGCCAGCAATCGTTCCGATTTAAAACCAAATTAAACGTTAAAGTACAATGTACAAAAATGCTTTAAGAGGAGGAATACGAACAGCAAAGCAGGCTTGGAAATTCCGAAACGGTGAGTTCACACACATTCATCAAAAAGTATTTAGGTACAAACAGAATACAATACGGCTGCATAACACACATCTCGAGTAAACGGATCAGCTGTGCCAAAACGTACCAAGCCCAAGTAGGTCACACTGAAAGCGTGTTGTTTTTTCTCGCCACCAGAAGCCGCCAGCAGTTTCTCGCTGTATTCTGCTCTTCAATTATACTATTTCTGCTATAAATTAACAAATATACGTCGGTTTAAATTCTATGTAAGTGCATTATAACGTCATACTTGCAGAAATTGGCAAACTCAATTTGGAGCTGGCAAAAGCAAATTCTGATTTCGAGCAGCATTTGTGCGAAGGTGAGACCACAAAACACCCAAACGCCGCCCGCACGCCACCTTCGCTTTGAAAAAAAGATAAACAATAAATAAAACCGCTTGTAATTGCAATTTAAACGCTCTCTCACTCTCCAAATACGTTATGCATATTTTAATGAACCTTTTGTGCTAGCTTTCTTCCACTTTTAATTACAGTTGCAACCAAACAAAGCTGTTCCCGTTTCCGTTCCCCCGCAATCCAGTTACAGTTACTAAACAAAACCCATAGCAACCAATCCTGTCGTTGTTGTGCTTTTTATCTTCAACTTAACGGCGCTGATAAGCATTTTACGTATCTACTACGTGCAGAGACGTGCCACCTAAATACACTGGTCTCATCGAAGCAGTTTGTCAAAGTGCAAAAACAGTTTTATCGCGACTATTCGTCCGTATCGTTGGGCGCTTCACTCAAAACCAGCGACGCACCACTCTTGGGTGATCTTTGCAGTCGTTATCGTGCCATACTCGAACACACATCGGCAGACGTTGTTGGAGCGGGAGACAAAAAACTCATTCACAGCTGTTGTTGCACTAAACATTCAGCGTCTGTGTCAAACGGTTGCAATATGGCACAAAGTAAGGCCACATTTGAACGCCTGCCCACAAATGTGGTGCCCAATCATTATGAATTAATGCTGCAGCCTGATCTGGTGGCATTCAGCTTTACGGGGAAGACAATCGTCCAAATCAGTGTAAGTACCGTTCCTTTTTATTTTATTTTGTTGTTCACTTTTTTAACCTCTGGCAACTTTCGCTTTCACCACGATTGAAAATCATAAATATGTATGTATGTTTGTCTGCATTTCGCTCACTCTCTCTCTTTATAAGTGGTATGTGTGAGTGTATGTATTTGTGTAAGTGTGAATTTTATTTTTGACGTGTGCAAAAACCGTACCTTCTCCCTCGCACGCCCTCAAATGCAAGTCTCTGGACTTATATTTTCTCTTTATGCTGCAATTTGCATAGATGCGTCATATACATATATTGTTAATTTGTAAATGTTGTTTCGTTTTGCGACTTACACATTACAATTGGACGACACCAGCAATGACTGGCAAATTTATTTGAAGCGCAATGCGTTGCGCCACCCATTCCCAGTACCCCTCCCACTTTTTGGCTGTCGTCGACGCCGCTGCTGATCTCATAACGGTATATGTTTACGTTTTTTGCGCGCGTCGCAGAAACTCAGCAATAACGGGTTATTGCGCTTTATCTCTTTGATGTATGTACATATGTATGTTTTTTTGTATGTACATATGTATGTATAAATATTTGCCGAAAACTAGCCAACCGCTTCAGCAGAGACACAACAATATAAATTTGGCTGAAACGGGTTTTAAAGTGCTGACGCTCTTAAAGCCGGAAACCGGCAAGGCATACAGTAAAAACAAGATACAATGAAAATAATTTACCTTTCAGCTGCAGGTACAAATAAGAGTTTTATTGAGGCAACGTTCACTGTGCCTTTGTACGACCTTGAAATAACGGCTTAAAGCGAATCTTTATCGTTCGAATCGCAGTCTACCAACATGTTCTACATTGTCTACCTTTTATATACCCTGTAGCCAAGTAAAGTATTGTCATTAGGGTGAATGAATAGTTAATAAAGCCGATTAAATGCCAATCTAAATAACCTTTCCCTCTATTTATTTTCTCGTTGTTTGTCTTCCCTCACTCTCTCTCTCTCTTTTAAAATCACTCTCACTCTCGAAGCCGAGAGTAAAAGGTATCTGAACGTCGAATAATCCTCACGATTTTCTTGTTTTTACTGGATTTGTTTGTATGTGTGTATGCTATAACGGTTAACTGACAACACAGACGCACGATCATTGACTTATTGGCCCTTTTGACACACATACATACATATTGTGTTCTCTGCAATTCGTAGAAGCGTTCTTCTAATTGACGACTATTATTATGATTATTGCAGGTCAAAGAGCCAACAACTCGGATCACGCTCAATGCTTTGGACATAACCATCGATAGTGTGGTGCTTGAGTACGAGTGCGAGAAGTTGAAACCGAATCGCATCACTTACTCCAAAGAGAATGAGACCGCATCGCTGGAGTTCGCTGACCAGATACCCGCGGGTACATCGGGTGTCCTGCGCATGTCCTTCACCGGCGAGTTGAATGACAAAATGAAGGGATTTTATCGCAGCAAATACTATACGGCCGCTGGCGAGGAGCGCTATGCTGGTGTCACTCAGTTTGAGGCGACCGACGCACGTCGCTGTTTTCCCTGCTGGGATGAGCCGGCTATAAAGGCAACCTTTGACATTGCCCTGATAGTGCCCAAGGATCGCGTTGCACTCTCCAATATGCCGGTGAAGAAGGAGGACATTTTGCCGGACGGACTGCGTCGTGTGCGCTTCGATCGCACGCCCATCATGTCCACCTATCTGGTGGCCGTCGTTGTCGGTGAATATGATTTTGTGGAGGGCAAGTCGGATGATGGTGTCATTGTGCGCGTCTTTACGCCCGTTGGCAAGAAGGAGCAGGGCCAATTTGCCTTGGATGTAGCCACCAAAGTGCTACCGTACTATAAGAGCTATTTCAATATTGCCTATCCACTGCCCAAAATGGATCTCATTGCCATTTCGGACTTCTCCGCTGGCGCCATGGAGAATTGGGGTTTGGTCACCTATCGCGAAACGTTCGTCCTCGTCGATCCCAAGAACACATCCCTTATGCGCAAACAATCGATTGCCTTAACCGTGGGACATGAGATCGCTCATCAATGGTTTGGTAAACTTTTAAGAAATCAATATGTATAAATATAGACATTTACAAGAATCCTTTTGCTGCACAGGTAATCTGGTGACCATGGAATGGTGGACACATTTGTGGCTCAATGAAGGTTACGCCTCGTTTGTGGAGTTCCTGTGCGTTCATCATTTGTTCCCGGAGTACGATATTTGGACACAGTTTGTGACGGATATGTATACGCGGGCTCTGGAGTTGGATTCGTTAAAGAACTCGCATCCAATTGAGGTGCCAGTGGGTCATCCGTCGGAGATTGATGAGATCTTCGATGAGATAAGCTATAACAAGGGCGCATCGGTTATACGCATGCTCCACGATTACATTGGCGAGGATGATTTTCGCAAGGGCATGAACCTTTACCTGACGCGCCATCAGTATAAGAACACATGCACCGAAGATCTGTGGGAGGCACTGCAGGAGGCGAGCTCCAAGAATGTGGGTGCCGTCATGTCTAGCTGGACAAAATACAAGGGTTTCCCTGTTGTCAGCGTGGAATCGGAGCAAAAGACCCCAACGCAACGTGTTCTGCGTCTTAAGCAGAGTAAATTTACGGCCGACGGATCGGAGGCGGACGAGGATTGCCTGTGGGTGGTGCCCATATCGGTATCAACATCGCAGGATCCCACCGAGATTGCCAAGACTTTTCTGCTCGAGAAGGCCGCCATGGAGGTGGTGCTTGAAGGTGTCACTGCCACGGATTGGATCAAAATCAATCCAGGCACCGTTGGCTACTATCGCACACGCTACTCGCAGGCGATGCTAGAGCAGCTGCTGCCAGCCGTCGAGAACATGGAGCTGCCGCCGTTGGACAGGCTGGGCCTAATCGATGACATGTTTGCCATGGTGCAAGCTGGCCATGCCAGCACCGTCGATGTGCTCCAGCTAGTGGAATCCTATCGCAACGAGACCAATTACACTGTGTGGACAGCCATTACCAACTCGCTTGCCAATCTGCATATCCTGATCTCCCACACAGAACTCATGAATGACTTCAATGCGTTTGGACGCAATCTGTATGAACCGATTGCCGAACGCCTTGGCTGGGAGCCACGCGCGAATGAGAACCATTTGGATACGTTGCTGCGCAGCCTGGTGCTGACACGTCTCGTCTCCTTCCGCAGCCCCGATGTCACTGAGGCGGCATGTAAACGTTTCCGCAGCCATGTCAATGGCACCCAATCTTTGCCAGCGGATCTGCGTAGTACATGCTACAAGGCAGTGCTGCTCGATGGCGACGAGGCCATCTTCGAAGAGATGCTAAATTTGTATCGTTCCACGGATCTGCACGAGGAGCAGGATCGCATTTCGCGCGCACTGGGCTGCATTGGCGATGTCACGCTGCTGCGCCGTGTTATTGACTTTGCCATGTCGGTAAGTAAGTAAGTAATTATCTATAAATATCCTTCTTTCACTTCAATTCTTTCATCAGGGTGAAGTGCGCGCTCAGGATTCGGTGTTTGTTATCGTTGCCGTCGCTGTTAATCCCAAGGGTCGTGACATGGCCTGGGAATTCTTTAAGGACAACAGCAAGCAATTGCTGGAACAGTATCAAGTAATTAGTTACCTTACAATCTATCGATTATAGTACCTTGCTCATACTGTTTATCGTTTTAGGGCGGTTTCCTGTTAACGCGTCTCATTAAATATTTGATTGAGAACTTTGCCTCCGAGGAAAAGGCCCTCGAAGTGGAGGAATACTTCAAGACAAATCAGATACCCGGCTGTGATCGCACTGTCTCGCAGGCTGTGGAAACAATACGCCTTAATGCCGCCTGGCTGGAACGCGATCGGGAGAAACTGTTCGAGTTTCTGCGGGATTTCTAGACAGTTCTTGTGTGGCCTGGCCTCATACCAAAGCATTTAGCAACAACTACAACTACCAATAATAATAACAACAACAACAAGAGCACGACCAAAGCTGTCACAACAACAACACTCAATCCTTGTTAAGTGAGCCAAATAGGTTAGCATATTATTTAGAAGCAATTGCAACTGCCGCCTTCATTTCCTACTTCTCCTCATCAAAGAAAAGCCCAACGGCATTTAAAACCGAGCTACAATAACAAGTTGGCTTAGTCACAAATATTAACAAGTGTGCACTTCTTATATATCTTATACTTATACAAAAGTTATGTTGAGTTTATGACGATAAATAAATGCAATTAAAATTATAAACAAAAATTAGATCAACTATGAAATCTCTAAACTTGCCACTCACACTACCATTTCCAAAGGATATTATGGTTTTATTTTAATTTTTATTCATATTTCATTTATATCTATATTATTTTTAAATCATCGTTGTTGTTATTATTGCATTCAAGTTTAAGGGATTTACGCTTCAGTTCCTGCGACTCAGACCAAAAATTGGCCAAACGCTGATCACTATTCGAGCAGAATTCACGGAAATCCTTAAGCATTCGCAGCTGGAAAAGTTCACCATCCGAGGAGTTGTTTATAGTCAGAGCTTTCCACTTTTTGTTTGGAATCATGTGATTCCAGGCCCACAAAAAGCCAACCTTTTTGGGCACATTCGTATTATTTGTGTGCCCATAAACGCAACGTGTAACATTCGCCTCCTGGCGACTTGGTGACTCCACTGGGTAGTTCTTGCTGGCGCAGCTAAAAGGCGAGAATATTGATAAGCGAAGGTTCTTTAAGGAATTTGGCATTTACTCACCGGATGAGGGCAAACATATTGCCAGTGCAATGTACATACTGGTATTCCTTGGGCAACTGCTAAAAGTTACATTAAATTACCACAAAAAATAACTCAATGGGCAGTGCAACACTTACATCTTTATTAAGGGTAAACTTCTCTTCGAGCACAGAAGGCATGAAGCCAAATCGGGCCAAAATTGCCTCCTGCAGGAAGAGCATGCGATCGGATCGGCTGTCCTCAGGGAATTCTATAAGTGTAACAGGTTTGATAGAAGTATCTTTCTAAAAAACTCTTATGCACTTACCATCAAACAGTCCAGCGCCATTGGGTAAAAATGTGACGCACAATGGAATAAAAATGGGACCACGCAACGGATCCGATTTCTCTGTAAACGGTTCAGCCATGGGATCAGCAGGCACAGAGACAAGCTGATAGCCACAATGATTTGCTTTGCGCATCCAACCAGAAATCTACAAGATTATCAAAATAACAATTCATTCGTACTTAAGCTTAAGTAATCTTTTACCAAGTCCGAAACAATGGGTCCCGATGAGGTTACCCACTCGACGACCAGCTCGAAAGCGAATCCTGGCTGCATGACTGTATGATGCTTGACATGACCCCACTCCATGCGATCGCTTTTCTGATTAACGTCCATTTCCAAATGCGACTTGCGACAAACACGCTCTGTAAATCAATTGGATTAGTTCGAGGCATATATCAGGATTGGATTACTCACTGCTCATACAGTACTCCGTCCAGGATTGTGGAGCGGTTGTTTCGCGCAAGAAGTTGGGCACATTCGAAGGCGCTGGCTCGTCGTGCCACATGAAGCTACAACCCTGAAGCTCAATCTCCAACCATTCGTTCACGAAGGCACTGTAATCGTTCAATGGCGGCGAATAATCTTTGGCATTCTTATCCTGCTGTACCACATAGTAAAAGACAAATCCGGGCACAACCGGCTGGTTCCAGTCGCCCGAGGCGTGACATATCATGCGTTCCCTGCACAAAAATTGAGTCAGTCTTAGGTAGCTAATTAAAGCTCTAAACTTACTTTCGCATAGCTTCCAGCAAATCGAGCGGATGGCGTCCGTTACTAAGACGTGCTCGGAGCCACATCAACGCATCGTAGGATATAAAGGTGCAGGTAGGCAGGGATTGAGTCTGGGTAAAAAAGCCCACGCCAGTAATTGGATGTTTCATCGCCTCGAACATTTCCGCCAGCGTTGCTGTGGCACTGAACTTAATGTCCATTGGAAAACTAAAAAACGAAAATTGATAACTGAAATGATAGCCGTCTGGTAATACAAAACTTACCCATCATCCTGATCGTCGCGGGGCGCGGCTGCAGCTGTAGCTACTGCAGACGCTGCTGCCGACTCCTGACCGGGAAGTATGCGCGAAATGCGGCTCATGTCGAGCTTGGGACGCACATTGATACTGTGAAAACCGAAAATTTTGATTAGTAATGCCTCAATTGTTGTTTACGCTGAGAAACCATTTGCCAAAATTGTTGTGTGTGGGGGAAAAGTAGGAGGTGAGTTTGTGTGTGTGCAACTTTCACTTTAAAGCTTTAGTAGTGGTGTGGTGTGGTGATTTTGAGTATGTGTCTGTGTGTGTTAGTAAAAATGCCAAAAATTTTAGCTAAATTATAAAATCATCTCACTCAATTATAGTTTTTAGGTGGTTTAAGGTCTTTTATCTTTCTCAATTTTTGCAGACCAATTGTAATGGTGTGGGACGTTTTGTTGTTTGGGATCAGGATGCAAGTTGGGTAAAATTAAAAAAATACGCAAGACCAACATTGAATAGAGCCAGAAAGCAATATTCGTTGCCGGCTCGCTGGAGTGGCACAAACCTTTGCAGTGGTGAATTTAATACATTATGATTCTTTTCAGTGATTCTAGGTGTAGGTGTGTCATGCTGCTGAAAGCCAAATACCAAATTAAATAGTGGTAAAAAAAAAAATATCAAAAATATTATAGAGCCGAGGCATTAAGTTCGCAATAAAATATAATATAATTAAAGCTATAATATATACTACAAGCACAACACTAAATACAACAGAAAAGAACTTCTACAAAATCAATCACCAAATTTGAAGTTGAAGGGGGAAGTGCAGCGTACACAAAAGCTCAGCTCGCAGGCGCATTAAACAATACAAAAACAGATGCAAATAATTGAGTGTGTACAATGTGTGTGTTTGTGTGTGTGTGTGCATGTGTGTGAGGGTATTTTTGATTGTATTTTTGGATACGATATAAAAACCTGGGTCTCTTCTCGGGCAGTCGATTGCTGCCGACGCGCTCACGAAATGGGGAGACTCCCTGCAGACGGACACGTTGCAGTTGCGCAGATAGTACAGAAGATTGACATTAGATAAGGCATTGAAAGAAACATTAGAAATATTTTTGCTTAAACGTAACGAATAACTTTTGAAATCAAAGCGTGCGCTTATTGAATAATCGGAACAAAGAGATTCAAAAACACATAGCAAAACATATGTATGCAAGTATAAACGGAAAACAATGGCAAGAACAAAAAATTGGTACAAAATGGGCGCAGCAAAAAATAGTTTGTTGATTAGATTTGGTTTAAAGTGGATAGATAGATAACCTGGTTAAGAGGCCTGGATATTATGCTCGTACTGTGTCGTCGCTTGGTTAGGCTGTGGGTGGTGGGGCTATCCTGTAAATGTACATTAAGTTAAGCGTTAAGCACTACTACATATCACAATTACAAAATCAAATCACAGAACAGTGACAACTCTCAACTCTCGAACTGCAACTAGAAATCGATTAACCATAAATCGAAGTAAACGATAACAAACTAAAAACAACATAAGAAATAACGTAAAGGGTTGCCATCTTACGCGCGCTTTGCGGCCATTTTGTCGCTTCAGTTTGCTAACATTCTCAATCAGTCGTACGAAATCCTCAATTTGCTCGCGTGTATTGTCCACAACGGCTTCGGTGAATATATCACAGCGCTGGCAGCCAAAACTAACTATCTTATTAACCATATTCTCGCGTGGCAACAGATACATGCGAAAGCGCCAATACTTGAGACTCTGCAACAATCAAAGGTTAGTACGGCAAGTGTGGTGAATTATGATAAGTATACTCACCTCCATTAACGGATAGTCGACGTCACCTCGCGTGCATATGTACAAGTCCATGTGATTCCAGCTAAAGTTCTCCAACTTCTCGGTGGTAAAGTTAACACCAGATATTTCATACGTTTCGTGCTGGGGCGCATGAAAACGATAGCGATAATCCACATTAATTGGCGGATAGGGATGCCTGAAAGGTATGCAATAGAATTAAAAAAATATTCGTCGATCGTGTTTGTTTTTTGTTCTTACCTGGGCCTGTAACCCGTAACGGTGATGACAGAGCCGCTGAACGAGATCTTGTGAAAAATGCGTCCAATGGAAAGCAGAAACTCTTTGTTCGTCTCGCAGGGCGGCTTAACTGGCAGCACAGCGGACGAGGAGGATTGATTGTTGGTGGTGGAGCTGCTGGTGGTGGTGGTGCCACCATTGGCAACTGTTCCGTTGGCAGAGCAGCAACTGCTGCTGCTGGCTGCTGCTGGTTTCTCCTCAACGACAATCAATTGGAATCCCTGCGCCAGACGCTGTGAAACGATCTCCTTGCAGACCTCCAGGGTGGAGAGAGGTTTGCGGTAGACGGCACGACTTGTGGCATAGTCTTGATTGACATCATCCGGCAGCAGGGTGTAGGCACTTATGACGTAATCGTTGTGCAGGGAACGCTTGTCGGGAAAATAGTCTGTTGTAATTGGCAGGCAGGCGGGTATCGATAGCGATTTCCAGTCAACGCCTAAAAGTAGGCAGTTAGAATGATAAAATGGATGTGCAAAGCCGTGGACGCCGCAGCGTGCAGGGAGGCGTGGGGACAAGAGGTCAGAATAGGGTGTCCAAAGGTACGCAAATAGAAAAGCCAACGCCGAGATACAAGATACAAAATATGTAATTAAAATAAGTATTTATATAATTAATTCAAAAGTAGTTACACAATTTGCAAATCGCTTAAGCTATGCACAATAATATATATATTTTTAGAGATAGGACCAGATTCTCCAAGTGTACGATAGGATTGAGAGATCAGCTTTAAACGTTCTTATTTTTCTATCTATCTTTTTGAGTCAGCAATTAATTAGCAGGTGCATTGAGCAATGGGCAGTAGGCGTGGCTAAAAAGCATGCGAAACATTACAAGTAATAAGTAGTAAAAATAACGGGTTTTATATCATGCCAAACATGCCCGTAAGTAAACTTCTACACCCAAAAACCATCTCAATTAGATGTGAATAATATATTGATTAATTATTATGGGGTGGATATTTAATGGAAATTTCTTGATGAAAATGTCACGGTTCGGTTCATATGTGCAATATATACAAGCGCCGTATATGTACATGAATATGAATATATATGCATATATATAATTTCAATTAAAGCAGACAAGACTTCAGAAATGCAATTGAGTTCGATAGTAATATTTAGGCGGACAATTCTTAGAGAAAAGAAGTTTATCTTGCTGAAATTCTTTCTATTTTCTTTTAAAGTTCTGTTATCTTACTTATTTAAATATTATTATTTTTTTTTAAATTTATACAGCCTTTGCTTAAGCTTGTGTTTTGTAAATTTGTTGCTACAATCGATTATTTACTACGACAAAATACAAATATAATATATAAAAAACAGCCACTACGAAGTGCTTTAGTCAAGAGGTGTGTGCAAATTTCTAGACTACGCAACAAACTACGGTTTACTCTAATTGTGCTACAGTGTTAAGTGTGTGGGGAATGTGTGTGGGTGTGTGTGTGTGTGTGTTGGATGCATTGCTTTATACAAAAGTGTGATTATTTTTGTTTTGTTTTGCCAAACCTATGATGATCTTTCCTTTGCCGACCGTCTCTGTTGTTGCCTCAAGCGGTGAGCTTCCAAAATTATTATGTTCACTTTCGATATTCGGTTGTACAGTAGTAGTAGTTGTAGTTGTAGTGTGTTTGCCAGCCGTGGCGTTCCCAATAATAGCATAACCGTGTTCTGATCGAAGTTCGAAGTTTGATGGTTCGTTTTGGTTATTGTAAATTTTGAATAAAGTTGTTATGTTTCATATCCAATTGGTGTTTTTTTAGGTTTAGTTTTTGTTGTTGGTGGTTGCCGCACGAATATTTATATTAATAATTTTTTGATGTGTTTTTTCGTGGAGTTGCGGGATTTTGTGAATTATACATTTCGTTAATAGAGATCAAATTGAGTTTTAAATTTTCGTCGATAGTAATATTTATATTAAAAATGATATATAAGAATAATGTGTTAATAATTGTGATATCCAAAAATACATAAGTGAAATTATTTGAGATATCAAATCCAAATGCGTTGAAATAAATGCGGTTAGTAATTTTGCTGGCTAAATAAGTTATATGAACTGGAAATACTCCAAAATGAACGCGCTCAAACTGAGGATATGTCCAACCAAAAACAAATAGCAAACACTAGCCAGACACTCAAAATTAAGTGGTTCCACGTTGGGCTCAGAGACTTCGACACTTTCAAAACCGCGAGCAAAGCCGTGCTTCTTGGCCCGATGGAACCAGATGCTACGCCATTTCTTCTGCAAGCCCGACTCCTGGACGTGCAGCTCGAAGTGATGCAGCGGGATTTTTGAAATGTGATCCGATGCGCAGCTGGAACTGATAGGGAAATGTTCCGTAGCACAGTTGAGATAGCCACAAACGCTTGTGGCTTAGATTGCTTTGCTGCAGCTTCTGAAATTTCCAGCGTATCGTACTAATGGGATAGATATAATTTGGGTTCATCTCCATGCGCAGCGTATAGAAATCTTTTTGAGTTGTAAACTTGAATTGTTTGCGAAACTGTTCCTCATGGCCTAAGGAGCTGACAATGGCATCCACATCGCTGGGCAGTACCAGTATTGAGTAGGGCAACTCAAGCAGTTCATTTAGAGTCACCGCTGGCTTTGGGGCTAGCGTCACAGTTAATAGCGATGTCAATTTGCTAGTATATAGCTGGACAAGGACAAAGACGCTAAACACAAAGCATGCACTGATAAGCAAAGCGCATGGAAATAGTGGAAAACGATTAAATGAACGCAGTTCTTCGCTTCTAAATATATGACTGCCCGGTATGCCCAGCAATGTCCAGGTCCGTAAGTTATAGTGAGGTAAAGCACGTCGAGTCACAGTAAACCTGAGGACATTAAATGCAACCAGCATGAAAATAATGTACCAGACGTATTTCTTCAGCGGCAGAACGAAGTAGAGACCACGTGGAAATGGATCACTCGGTGGTAACATAAAGCAACGTTGCACCACTGAATATGGATAGGAGTAATCCACCTTGCTGGAGCGCTGCAGCGTTGTAAACTGATGAGGACTTAGCTCTGCCTGATTCTCGGCCAGCAACTGCACTAGATGTGACATGTGCAGCTGATTGGAGCCTTTGATATATAGTGGATATAGTTCCAGGCTCACATTCAGATATTGCATCAGTTCCCGTATTAGAGTTCCACCGGCGCCATCCAGTTGCACCTTTCCTGCCTCCCGGTACCAGAATGTCGAGGGTATGTCCAGCTGCACGGGCACGCGCAACTTATAGCCCATAAAGTCGCGACGTTTACGCAACGGAAAGAGCGTGCTTGCATCCTGGTCGAGACTCAGTTCTATTACACGCAAGCTGGGATAGGGATCCATGTGGTAGAGTTGCTGCTGAGCGACCATGACAAGAGCCGAGCGGAATCCCTGCACCCATAGGTATTCAAAGAAGGACTTTACTGCATCCCGTCTCTCTTTGCGTTGCAGCATGAACAAGGTCTTGCAATCCCGACGATCACGTGCTCTGGCTGCGTGCAGCTGTATCACTGGGTCCTTGGAGTTGCGTGCAAGCACCACGAATAGTGTTTGCATATCGGTCAAAGTGCTCAGCTGTCCAGTGGAGTCATCTGTTGATATGATCATGGGCGGCTGTTGCAAGTACTTGTTCCCCCTGTGCCAAGCATCTAGAAATCCATCAATGTCTGTTCCAGCACTATGAATTACACTAATCGAATGCAAACGATTCGCCAGTACAATACTATTGAAAAACTGCGCCAAATCTATTGTTGCATTCACAACGAGCAGCTGCGTCAGTAGTTGCAACATTTTGAAAAGCAACTGAAATTATTTTCCCGTTGCACTTTTGTGTAACCCACCCGTTCGATAAAATCTCGTCAAACAATTTCCACGAAATGATGATTAGTCTAACTTAATAACTATGCAAACATACCCGTGGTAATCGCCGGTGTCCACTCCTGTTCCCCTGTGGCACCCCACAGATACGATTTTGCCTGTGTGGCAGTCAGATTGGGCACATTGGCAGCTGTCGCTGCATTCAGCAGCGAATTGTTGCGTCTCTTGAAAACTGAAATGTGAAAATGTTTTTGAACAGTTCTTGTACGAATCCTGACTACACTTACAATCCGATTTGTCATCGCCCATGGAAAAGTTTTGCGAAGTAAAAGATCTGCTCAGGCTTATCATGGAATGATTGGACACCTGATCGTATTGATCTCCACACGACGAGCTGTACTCACTCTCATTATTATTATTGTTGTTGTTATTATTGTTGGTGCTATTTGAATGCTGCAACTGGCGGCTGTAGTTAACGGGAGGAACCAGTTTAGCTGGCACTGCTTGATAATGGTGCTGTTGTATTAGCACACCCGTCGGCCCCTTGGGAAAGATGTGTGTCCAACGCCGTCGATTGGACGTCAGCTTGATTGTCACATGCGATGGATCGAAGGGATTGATGAGAGCCCGACCGGGACGCACAATCGGAGCAATGCTGACAATAGCACGTCTGGAATTCTTCTCCGATGCCAGCGACTCAGACAGATTGGTCGTGTCGGTTAGAGTGGCCAGCATGCCTGAGGTGCCATGATGTATATCCGGATCAGACATCTTGCGTCGCAAACTGGGTATTTTAGTGGGCGTCAAGTTCTCCCAGTCGTTGTTACGATAGGCATACGTCTCAAAACTGGGCACCGATGTCTTCTTGGCACGTACCACGCGCTGCAACGAGCTAAAAATAATACTATGAGTGACTGACTTGAAGTAGGGACATATAAACTTACCATGTACTCTGCGCGGGAAGTGGTTGAAATATTTGCTCATCATAGGCATCATAATCGAAGAGAGAATTGTGTATATACTCGGATTGACTACAGCTGAGAAAGTTGCGTTCACTCTCCTCTAAATCGTTTTCATCGGCAAATGATAAAAGTGGCAGCTTGATGCGTGGTATAAAACTCGAGTAAGCAATCTTCTTGTTGGTGGAGTAGAAGCTCAGGTTAATCCAGTGCGGTAGTGAGTAATCATCGGCTGAGGTGAGTGTGGTGTCCTTGTTATGGAACTTAAGCAGCGGCACTGCATGCAGCGGCTGCTCGCCAACACACACCAAATCGCTGCCAACACCGTTATCAATTATCCGTTGCTTGGTAATGTTGGTAAGTTCTCTGTCCACGGAAAAGACGCCTACACCCGGCGTTATCACAACGGATAGCTGACCGGTGCGATCGAAGGTGCGGTCCAGATAATGCTTCTCAAACGTATTCAATGATATGTTGAGCACTTCCAAAAAGTTACCCTGCGTCGCTGTTGAATTAGTTGCCAGCGGTATTTTCATGTTTTGGCGCTCATGATAGCGTAGCACCGTTGCCTGATAGGAGGTAAAGAGTTTTCGCAGCTGGGCGAGCACAGTGCACCAGTCATCGTTGCGTTCATTTTGAATGGCGACACGATAGAAATCCTCGTAGTAGCGTCCCTTGTAGTCCTGCTGCAGACAGTCACGCATATGGGCAGGGAACTCATCCAGGCTCTTTGCCGCATAAAAGGTGCGCGAGAAGAGCACAATGGTCACCTCGTGATTACAGCCAAGTTTCTTCCACTTCTGAAAGAGCTCGGTGAGGAAGCCATTGACAGCCTTCTCAAAGTACAGATCACCGTGTATATCAAAATCCCACATTTCCGAGGACATTTGTAGGAAGAGGTACACCATTGAGGTGCTGCTGCGAAACACAATTTTCGTGTCGTCCGTAATAACGCCGCTGGCCACACGCTCGCCCTGTGACCACATCTCGTACACCTGGCAACGTATTTGCATGTCATTGTAGTCGATCTTCTTGTTCACATACACGCAGGTATTCGTCTACAAAAATAATTTGATTGTTCGAATTGTGTTTTTAGTTTACGAGATACGGCTACATACCAGATATGTTTTTAGGCGCCACATTTCTGAGCGACCCATGTACTGATCCTTGAATGTGATTTCTATTGAGTCGAGGGCAACATCGGCGGGATTTACTATTCGCATTACGACATTGGAATAGGGTCGCATTTTGAACGCTGTCGCAATGCACGACTCAATACTTATCACATTGCGCCCCGTTTTGCTTTGCTCGTTGAGTTCGGTTATTTGAAGCAGCAAATGAGTGCCGTTCTCATCCTCGGGCGCATAAATTTCCACCACATCACCAACCTTCGCTGTCGGATGGTCCTGTGGGTTCAATACCAAATCCGCATCTACACAAATACAAACAAAAGTGCATTGTAGAATGTTATATTTTTTTTTGTTACGTTTGGGTGATGGCTTACCATATGACTTATTGCAGCCCCTTGTGTGCGTGTTTAATTTGTAGGGCTTCATAATAATTTGGTAATCTTACGGCTCCATAACAATTTAAGAAACGACTTTGCTTGATTTTTCGTTGCTTTGTTGGTTTTTGTTTTTCTTGGTTTATCGCCAATTTGATGGCTAAGTGTTGGCTAACGACTTATGGTGTGCAACAGCTGGTGCAAGTACGTTAGTGATGCGCTACGCAATCACGTAATGCAAAGGACTGCGTAATATAAATACGCAGCTCGTGATGTGATCTATATACGGTTTTCGATAATGTATTTTAATACTCTATATTATCAATGGGGCTGTAAAAAACTAAATAATTTAAATTTTTGTTTGATATGTTACGTGACCTTTGGTCAAAACTAAACCCAAAACAGATTAAGAAAACAACATAATTGTAATTTCATTGAATAATTTCGTTTTATTGAATCGCAATATTCGTGAATACATTTGACTAACAGTTTGTCAGACAGTCGTCGCCTGGATAGATCCTCAGTTCAATAATTGCATAGCGTTTGCATTTTAACGACATTCCCAACATTTTTGATTTTTTTTTTAAATTTTGATTTTTCGTGGGTGTGTTGGGCATTTAAAGTATGTATTAATGTATGTATTATGGTATTGTGTGTCGCATTTAATTGTTGATTAGAACTCGTAACCGTTGCCGTTGCCGTTGCCATTGACGACAACGATCTTTTGGGCTGATAATTTTTGTTTTGTTTTTTCGTTTTAAAGCGCATCTACTTATACATAATATAATATTTATATATAGTTCAAGGCATTGCATACGCTTTTATAATAGGTTCGCTCTGCTTTGGGCATTCAATTGATTTTTTGGGTCGCTCACCAGGATGCGTCGATTAGTAAAGTGTATAAATGTTTGTGTAAGTATGAGTGGGGGGAGCGTTGTATGTAATTAACAATTGAAGTTTCGTGTGTATTCTCAATCTCAACATGCTGCTTAAACATAGACAAAACTACCGAACAAACTCACAATCTCTTCTATAAACTAAACGAGTACAAACTACAATTAATTACAGTATTATAAACTAGCGTTAAGGACCGACTAAACTAACGGACTAACTCTCGGGCTCGGGCTTCACATCGCCACAGTGGCGAGGACGACAGTTATGTCGTCAGGTTTACCTCCGCGCGCCTGTATATTGTTGCGACGTGCGCTGATGGCAAAGGGGGAGAGAAACTCGCTATTGAGCGACAAAGTGCGGGCCATCAATGCTAGAGTATTTGCTGTCATTTGTAGTTTGACGGGATCACTTTCGCCCTCCACGTCGCGTAGCACCTGCAGCATCAGATCCTCGGGCACGTTGTCGAAGACGCCATCGGTTGCGATTAGGATGACATCTCCCTCTTTGACGGGAAAATGCATTGTGTCCGCCGACTCGGGGCTGTCGCTAAGCACATTGGGCCCGTGTCCCGGTGGCGGCAACGATAGTTGGAAGGGTGTGTTGAAGTAGTGCTGTTGCTCCTCCGACTTGTGCACAATTTCGCCGGCGCGCACCACCATAAAACCACTGTCGCCAATGTTGGCTGTGTGCACCGTGCTCGTCTCACGATTCAGGATTAGGACACAGGCTGTGCTGCTACCTAGAATGGGCTTCTTTTGCTCCATTAGCTCGCAGTAGCTGTAGGCAAGCAGGTTGACGGGTCGTTGCGGATTAAAGTGAGTGCAGCGCACCAGACGCTCGCAGGTGCGCATTAGGAAGGATGAAAACTCGCCCGGATCGATGCCATAGCTGCGCCAACCGCCGACGCCATCAGCCACGCCCATAACATCAGCCTGCTCGGTAGATGCTTTGAACCACGAGTCCTCGCCGTATTTGCCCGGCTTGTATTTGTGTCGCAGATTGTCCTTGGCAAAACCACACACCACCGAAACGAATCGGGGTCGAGATCGATTTGGGTTTGGCTTTGCAGCACCTTTGGTTGTGGTACCCGTTGCCGAGTCTAGCAGCGTTGAGAAGCTGCTGCGTAACGCCCGCGTTATGAGACGCGATGTCCAATTAAGCGAATGCATCGCAGCAAAATACTCTTTCTAAACGCGTGGGGTCGCAATTATCGTTTATTCGTTATGCACACACATATGTACATATGCAGTTATATCGATTTTACACTGCGTACATTTGTTCGTTAACTCTGACGGAATTATTTGGCAGCCCTAACCGCTTTTAACTAGTTGCGAACCACAAATTTAGCAAATTTACGTCCTAATTAATAAAAAAAACACAACTACGACAAAGTTATGTGATACACTTTTTTCCATTCGTCTGTCTCACATTTGTACGTCATGACAAACAGGGATGTTATTTAACATTAACATAACATTAGCTGTTATTAACAGCAAGCATACACAAATTTGTACTAGAACTATCCGAACCTAATTTATTGAATAAACATACCCATTACGAGGCTTGAGTTATTTATGTTAACTGTAAGATGGCTTTTCAAAAGAAAATCAATAAACTAGGGGTATCCGTAGGCATCTTTGGGAGAAAAACTATTAAAATTTGATTTTAATTCACTGCCTAAAAGAATGCAGAGAATTTAATTGTGCTAACTTTATAACATTCTGCAAACAAATTACAGACCGCTGTTATACCATATGTAAAGTCACATGGTAAGAAATGTCAATATATTGTCAATATTTCTGCTATCGATATTTTTACCGATAACGACATTATATTTAATTAGCATATTTTGAAAATATAAAATAGCGTTTCTAACTTAATTTAAATTATTAATGTATTGCAACCGATAGTTAAATTATGTTACTGTACATTTCAAAGTTTAATTACTAACTAGTCTACATTTAGTTTTCTGAACGAGCCCTCCGTACCGTAGAGGCTATCAAAATCTATAGGTTTTCCCGGGCGTAGCTTTTCATCAGTGCCATATTTAGCATTTTCCTTGAAATAATCTCGGTACTCATCGAACTTCTTACCCCACGCCACAATACTTTCTTCGATAGAACCATTTTCACCACCATATTCCTTGGGCAAATATTGAAGGGGAATCTGTTCTATTAGTGAATCCACCTTGCCGTGAATAAAGAGACGTTCCTGTTGCTTCTTGGACATCATGGGCTTAATCATGTTAAAAATGGTCTCAAATCCTGGAATCGTGTTGACAAAATGCTGAGCCTTTGGTCTCATGGGCAACGCCTCTTCACTGAATACAGTCATCTTTTTGGCTAGTCCGGGTGTCATTTGGAACATGTGCGCTGCAGTTGCAGCCTTCATATCCATAATAAATATAGCGCCGTTAATAATCGCATGATCATCTTCAAAAAGGGTGATTTCCTGCATTGCTTGACCGACTCGCATTACATCGGTTATATTATATTTATCAGCTGGTGTAACACCTATTCTAAATATGCCCACTCGAACTCCATTAAATAGGTTGGGCAGAAAGATAATGGGTCTAGTGACGATAAGCAAAAGATTAGCAAATGACCTTGAAATTAAGTTTGTAACGGCTTACCCCATTCGATGAATTTCCCGAAACTTGGGATCGTCAACATCTGTTACGTTAAAAAGTTCCGGATATCTTGTGCGTAACGTGTAATACTTATCCAACTTGGATTTTGATCGCTCAAGGCTGTACTTGCAGCCGCGCAAAAAAGCAATCAAAAGTTGATCATCCGTCCGGGGATTTAGATGGGGCTGTTGGGCAATCCAACTCTTCATTGCCTCCAGATCAGCTTCAATGCGTTCGGGCACCTCATTGAGACGCTCACAAGCATTTGCTTGGAGTTCCGCAGAGATTGCTCGTATTTGCGGTGCCATAATTTCGATAATTAAGAAACCCGCTCGAATACCTCAACGATTGACTATTGGACACCGACTATTGCCAAGAAAGTTAATAGGCGGCGCTGTAAGTTATTGCTGTTATTTGATTATGCACGTTTTATATTTTTTTTTATCAGTTTGAGATAACAATAATTGCGGGCCATATTCACAATAGACATATGTACATTGTGAGCTTATAAAGCTGATAAACAACAACAACAACCGCTTTTTAGGTCGTTAATCGATTACCAGATCGATAAACTAAATATTTTCTCAACAAACTTTGGTCATAATGCAAAAACCGGGGTTAATCCATTTACTTAACAAGTCATAATGTATTTCATTTCAAAATTTTGTGTTTAAACTACTTCTGGAAGGGATAATAATCCAGACCTGAGTTGTAATTATATTTTTGCTTCTGTTTCCTTTTTGCTATATCGATTATATCCTGCACGTCCTTGCGGTATGCTGGCGGCAACATTTCTTCATGTAATGTGCATTTATGTTCCTCTGGCTCCTCTACTTTGAAGATGTTACGCCTTATGATATCAATGTCACGACCGAACTCTTCCTTCAGATCCGATATCTTTGTGGGCGCCGTATCGAACGTAATGGTAAAATGTGTCGCCTCTCGGTGTACAACGCCGTGTTCGCTCACTTTGTGTGGCAATGCACGTGTTCCAAGATTTTCCAACCTACGAATAATGCCACCTTTGTCGAAAATAGCCTCAGCTGTTCTCTTTATAACAGAGATCAATTCCGGCTAAAAAAAAGGGCACATTCTTCTGTATTTACTTTACATAACTGATGCATTGCTTGTCATACATACCCGAGGCAGTTGACGCAGCACGAGCGCCAATTCATAGGACGGCATTTTATCTTTCGTAAACTAAAACTATAGATCTAATTGCAAAACACAATTATTATGAATGTTTATGATATTATTATGCGTTTTACAAATTGCTGCAAAACAAAAAAAAATTGTTTTGGTTAGTATAAACAGTGTGACCAACAGCAAATACGAATAAAAATATCATAAAGTATAACAGCTGTTATAAACTTTGTTGCATGCCTTTCAAATGTGCATTAGCGCGAAATTTAAAATAAACACTTTGAAATTAAGCTCAATTACGTATATATTTGATGAATGACAAACGAAAGAATTAATAAAGAAACAATTACTTTGCGTTATAGGAAACATAATCATAAGCCCATAGAACAATAAGCATAATTTTCAAACTTTAAAAGAGACAGGGACATTTATACGTTCATTTTCCATGGAAACTTCGATGAGAACCTGCATTTGTTTCTTAAGAACTTCACGACTGGGTGTACGTAGTGGCCGCACCACAACCTCAATTTGGCCACCATCGGGTGCCACGTAACATTCGCTAGGTGAAAACTGCAGTAAGTTCGGAACATTGCAACTAATCTCAAAATATTGACGTGATCGGAAGCTGTTCATGATGAAAAGCTTTGTGCCTTCTATTGCATTGGCACTCGATAAATTCAATTCAATGGCATCTGGATTCACCGACCAGTTACGCTCCAGCGCCGGCTGCTGCTCTATCGAGGATGTTGTGTCCGCCTCGTGCATTTCATCCACTGGCTCCAGCATGGTGCTTGGTGTTGGTGAATTGGCGGCGCAAACAGTGCGAAACAAGACAGTGTCCTCGGCATCCGGCAAACACAGTTGCGATGTATCAGCGGATTCGTCGAAATCGCGATTGAGTGTCAGTGCCACATCAATGATGCGCACCACCGTCACCAGATCGAGTATGAACTCGGGCGGCTCATTCAAGCTGGCAATGCTGCGTATCGGATGCTCACCCGGAAAACTGCACAGAATATTGTCTAACATGGAAGAGGTCAACTGCTCCCGCTGCTCGCCGGTCATGCGCTGCACCAAAGCACGCATGCGCTGCCTGTTGGGTTCATCGCCGCAGAAGATGCGCATATTGGCCAGGGTTAGGACCTGTGATGTTTTTTTCAGAATGTTTTTGATATCCTCCCGATTCGGTCGAAATACAATCTGCACCACAGTCTCACTGTGTGGCGGTAGGATGATCTTGCTGGGGCGCACTTCAAAGGCGGCATTGACGCGCGGCTTAAGGAAAACCGTCGAGTCAACTGTGATTCCCGCAAATGCTGTCAGTGGTCCTTTGTTGTAAAATTTAAATGCGGCAGTCAGAGGGCCCGAAACCAGCTCACATACATTGCCGACAGTGAGAAAACTGGCTCCAACCGGTCCCTTAAGCAGTCCTTGAATTGCCAAGGATGCATTGCCTCCATAGCCGTAGAGTGGAATCTCCATGCCGGGCTGCTGACAGTTGTTGTTACCATAGGGCGAAAAGAATGAGAGCGATCCAATGGCTGCGCCGCTGACCGTTGGACAGAAGTTGATACCAATTGTGCGGCATTCCATGGACTGAAGTGTAATGCCATTGGTATCGCCGCTGACCAGTTGGAATCCCGGTCCCTGTATGCTCAAACGCACCACCAAACGCTTGTTGCTTGTGTTCTTGATCTGCATGGATTTGCGGACGTCCGTGCGCAGCTTGGTGCTGCCCCAGCACAAGCTAGTGTGGGTTACCTTCAATGGCAGTAGTTTGCCATCACGATGACTGAACTCGCTGGAGTTCGAGCAGCGTGACATGCTGCGTGGCGCCAAGCCATTAGCAGCCTTGCGCATTCCATTGAAGCCACTCGTAGAGCTCGCCTCGCTGGCTGCCGGCGATGTGTTGGCCCTGCGTGCCGCACCAGATTCAGTTTGTAGCAGCCGCCGCTCCGAGCTGGTCGTGCTGTCCAAAAGCGGCGAGGATAGACAGCTGCGCGGCGATGAGAGCGGCGACAAATGTCGGACACTTGCAACCGAAACGCTTTTGGCCAGATTCGGTGAGATGCCAAAGTCACATTCTGTGGACGAGGGCACAGAATCACAGCCATCCAAGCGGGTGGAACAGAATGAGTTTGGCTTGCTTATCGCAGCCGCAATCAGGCTGCGTTTGTTATTAACTGGTGTTTTGTCCTCGTCTGTGTGGACATCCTCATCGGTGCTGGGCAGTGGCTGGACACCATCGCTGCTCGTTGGACTCGCATTTCGTTGCGAGAGTGGAGATTTGCGCACACGCCTGCCCGGTGACTTTATTGGTGTCGATGGCCATTCATCGATGTCCGCATCGTTATCCTCGCTAGCCGTCACAATTATATTGGGTTGGCCTTGAATGTATTCCGTCAGCGGACTCAGCGGCTGACGGTTGGTTCTGTTTTGGGCAAGGCTTTGCTGCAGTTCCTTAAAGTCTGTTGAATTCAAAATGGAATCGGTAAAACTCATGGTGTCTGTTAGCTTGGACTTGGATTTGCACAACGTATCATCTCCAGTCGCATTCTCTTTGTCTTCGTCGTCACTGATCTCGATCTCGTTCTCGATGCCGTAATGCCTACGTGCCCGCAATCTATGTACAACATCGCCAATGGATGTGTCCGTATCCAAATCCAGATTGCCTGTTTTAGAGTGTGAGTTGTTAGAGCTAATGGAAAGGTCATAGATATGTTGTAACATACGTAAGGCTTCATCGATGGCTGACAAGCTGAGAAGTTCGGAACTGGTTGGCGGATTCTGGACTTCAGTCTGCAGTGCCTGGTTGAGCTTCTGCTGTTGCATCTTTTTCATGAGATTGCGCTCTAGCTTGGCGCTGGCTTCGAGTTTTGTATAGGTTTTGTTATCGACTTGTGGCGTCTTCTCGCCATCGCTGCTTATCACTGGCGCCTCGCTTGATCGCATCTGCTCGCAGTATTCTCTGCCCACAATTAACGAGATGTTCTCCGAGCGCGATTGAAAGTAGTTGCCCAACGAAAAATCCGGATCGCCAGCTATGACGGAGCTGCAAAATGTTTTTGTCATTATTCATTCTTTCATTAGGCGCATTGTTCAACTTACTTGGACACTGAGGTTTCTATCACTGAGGATTGTGGCGCAGCAATCTTTTGCAAAGCCTGCTTGCTGAGTGTTGCCGCTGGCACGGCGGCAAATTCCTGAGCCCACGATATCTCACCATTAACTAACTTGGACTGCATAAGTTCAGCCGGGGCAAAACTCTCGTCAAAGCCTTGGCTAGAGGCGGAGCCAAATGAAATGCCACCGCCGCCATTAAGGCTCATGTCGCTCATGTCCGCTGTGCGGGGTAAGCTGCGCGAGCAGCTGAATGAATCGGTGAGGCTGGTATTATTTGTATGTTGATTGTTGGGAAGATTCTCCAGCTGCTTGGCATATTGCACCCGTGCCTTTTCAACAAATGATGACTTCAGAATGTCGGCAACAGACATTTGATTGCTGCCCTTTGAGGATGACGATTCATTTTTCGAATTTCTACAGAGCGTCGAACGTCCCGTTATCTCAGCCGGTTCAAAAAATATATGTGCGCCCGTCTGGTGCGACACTGGCGTCAACATAAATGAAGTGCCGCTGGAGTTTAGATCGATGGTCTCCTCAGTAACCAGATCCGATATGTTGGTGCTGTTGGATGCAACACTTACGCGACTGCTGGCTACAAAATGAATATGCCCAAAGCTTAGCATGTTGTCGCGATATGCAAAACAAATTTCACTCACGTTTGCACTTGTCATAGCGCCTCTCAAGAGAAGCCATCGTATGGCTGGAACGTGGACGTTGTTTCTCTAGAGTTTCCAAAGCCTTTAGGCGTCCAGCCTGATTTGTTAAGCGCGGTTTATTTAATAACAACAAAACACTTTCTAAATATATGTTCTTACCTTGAGTCGTTCATGGACATTTGATGAGTCTCTGCTGTTACTGCTACCACCAGATAGATCTCCAAAAACTGGAATCATTAAATGCATTTGGATTGGATGCTCTTGTTGCTGGACTCAAAACTTACCTTTAAGATTGTCCATGCTCAGAATACCCAACGAATTTTGGTCTCTCTGACTGCTATTGCTATAGTTTCTAGCACTTTTATCCATTTTGCAGTTTTAACACAACAAAAAACACAAAGTGTTCCAATATGTACAAGGAAAACGCGCGTCGTTGGCATTCAAAATGGTGCTTGGGACTGACGAGGCTGCTTTATTTAATCTGGCCACATCTGTCAATAAGTTATCGCAATTGACAAAGTATCGAAAACAATTTACTAAACTATTAAACTATTATTTAAACTATTTTATAGAAATAAACTAACGTTCTCTTATCAAGGTAGGCCACGGAATATATTGAAACATCAATCAATAATAAACTTTCAAACAGAACACTGTAACAAAAAATTAAGTGTAACCCTGCAAGATTCGAAACGTGGTTAACGCACTGTACTGCAGCCCTGGTTAACCACACATTTTCGCAAATTCGCCAGAATTCGGAAAGTGCGCTCGTACTTCGGCGGCTTATTAAATATTTGCTCCTTGATTTTTTACAGTGGCCAATTGATTTAATAACAGCATTAAAATGGAGGCTGTGCTCGAGCAAATAATCAATGGCTTGTTGTGCACCGACACCCAACGTATTCGTGAGGTAAGCTAAACCGGCATTTTTGCACACAATTGGGTCCTTCGACCAAGCCGACGCCTCTTTTTGACAATGTCAATTCAAATTGTCACCATTTTGCTTTTGAAGCACCCATTTTACCTTTTGCAATTCGGAAGTTTTACGAATTTCTATCGCTTTAGTATAAAAACAAAATAAAATTATATGTATTGCGATACATGCAACGTAATTAACATGTGAAAATTGCGATACATTTGTACATACATACTTGTACATACATAAATATTATTTTATAAGAATTGCCTTGTTAATTCAAAGCACGTTGTTGCATCTTTCATACAAACACACACATACATGTATGAAAATATATTTGGCGGCTATTAATTAATGTATGTATGTGCACATACCCAAAAGTAGATTTATACATATGTACATACGTACATAATATAATATTCTTGTTGCTAGGCTACCAATGAACTTGCTAAGGCCCATGAAAATCCAGAGACGCTACCAGCACTGTGTCAGATCGTGGTGTCACAGCGTAATCATCAAATTCGGCAATTTGCCGCTGTGCTGCTCAACAAGCGGATCCAAAAGCTCCGCCACTGGCAGATGGTGCCGGCCGAGCAGAAGGAAAGGTTGGTAGCAAACAAAAACATATTTTCGGCTAGCTAATGAGCATTCCCATTCAAAATTTACAGCATCAAGAAAGGCATGCTCCAAGCATTGATTACCGAACCGGAGAAGTCGGTTAAGAATGCGATTGCTCAGTTAATTGGATCGTTAGTGCGACACGAGGACGAGAAGAAGGACTCATGGATAACCGAGCTCCTCAACTTCACCTATAGCCGTTGCAATGTTGACGATCCCAAAGAGAGTGAGCTGGGCTCCTCAATCTTTGCCACACTAATTGATGCTGCTCCCGATCAGTTCATCAATCAGATGGACTCACTTTGCCAGTTGTTTGCCGAGGTGCTTGTAAAAGCCGAGGCAAAAGGTGATCTTACCACGCCCACCGTTCTCAACATAATAACCGGCATGGTTTCACTGATACCATTTGTGCCCGGTCACGGAAACGCTGAGCAAACGGTGGTAAAGCTGTTGCCACTCATTATCAAGACAACTTGTGCGTTCGCCCAAAAAGGTGACCCGCATGAGTTTTCTCTGGTGTTTGATTTCATCGACAACATTGCCGAATATGCGACGAAATTGCTCAACAACAATGTGAAACAGTTGGTGGACTTCTGCCTGGCGACAGCCAACAATAAGCAAATTGATGATTCGATTCGTGTCCAGGTGCTTACATTTATTGGTCGTTTGACGCGTATCAAAAAGAAGGTGATTGTCAAACAGAAGCTGCTTGAGCCCATACTAGCCGTTGTCTTTGAAATATTGTGCGTTGAAACCGAATTGGAAGATGGTAAGCTGTCTATTCTCCTGTAATCTCTCACTCAAAACTTAAAATCGATTGTCTTGCTTTAGATGAATACTTTTCCGAAAACAACAACCCAGTTACAGCGGCCACTCAAACACTGGATTTGTTGGCCATCAACATGTCACCGGAAAAACTAATACCACCAATGCTGCTATTGCTCGAGCCTTCATTGCAGAGTCCGGATCCATTGCGTCGCCGTGCTGCATTCCTTTGCATTGCTGTCATCGCCGAGGGCTGTTCAGAGGCTATATGCAACAAATATTTGGAAGTTATGCTGAACATCATCAAGAGTGGCATTGCCGACAATGAAACGTCGGTGCGCTCTATTGCCTTTTTCGCCTTGGGCCAGTTTTCCGAGCATCTGCAGCCGGAAATAACGAAGTTTGCTTCACAGATTTTGCCCGTACTATTTGATTTCTTGCATCAGCTGGTTCTTGAGCTTAAGGTAATAATATTTCCACCACCAAGTCGACTTGACAATTTATCTTTATCTATATCTCTATTTGTTCTACATTACAATTATTTTATTTTGTTTTGTGCTGCATCCAAAAAGGCTGAGCAAAACAGCAAAGGGAGCAGCGTACCCGCCAAAGATACCATTCAGTATATAAATCAGCTGCAAATCAAACGCAAATCAGTTCTTAGCAAATACAGGGTGCTCATTTTCTCAATTAAAAATCTATTGTTCATATTACACATTACCTCACTGTAAATGTCTTGCCTGTTGTGGGTTCGTTTATTTTTCTTGTATTTTGTGTGTCATACATTTTCCTAGTTAACGTTTCGTCTCGCCTAGTAATACTCTTTGCACCTCATTGAACTTCATATTTGATTTGATAATAATTTGTTTTAAAATACGAAGAGAGTGTCCGACTATGGGAATAATCAATCAGATACAAGGAATAAAGACACCAATATTTAGGGACAGCACCATTTTAGTTTCTTATAATTGCATGCGCACCTCACAGTTGCACACAACCATCTAAAAGTAAATTAGACCCATACTTACATCTTATTGTTGACGAATTGTTACAGTTGGGCAAACCGGAACCTAAGCATACGGAACGTATGTTCTACGCTTTGGAGACGTACTGCCAGAATCTGGAGGATGACATTATTCCTCATTTGCCATTATTGATGGAATGGTAAGCAAAAATAACTTGACTTATCTTAATAATCACCCATAAAACCTGTTTGTTTTTTTCTTTTTTCAGTCTTTTTGCGACACTGGAGCCCACATATTCAGCCCATTTGCGCGTAATGTCTCTATCGGCTATTTCAGCTGTTGCTGTGGCCGCCAAGGATCATTTGATGCCATATTTTCCCAAAATTGTTGCTATACTGCAGGTATATTTGGTCAAGGAGTGCGACAAGGATATGGATCAATTGCGCAACGAGGCAATTGATACTTTGGCTGCTATTACACGTGTCGTGAGCAAAGACAATATGCTTCCCATTGCCAACGATACCATGGCCTATTGCCTGATGATGCTGCAGGAGGGTCCCAGTGATCCAGATCTAAGACGCGCCATTTATAACCTCACAGGTTCACTGTCCGTTGTGGTAAACGAGAGCATGGCGACTGTTTTCCCAAAAATCATGGATCGCTTAATAGAAACGGTCATATCATCGGAGGACACTTTACCCATTTTAAAAGACGTTGTCCCCAAACATATATTCTTTGATGAGAACGGAGATAAAAAGGAGGTTGTTGAGCCCGACATTGATTTGGAGCACACAGACGACGAAGATGATAATGATGATGAAGGCTATCAGGTGGAGAATGATTACTTGTACGAAAAGGAGGAGGCCATTCATGCACTCAAAGATTTTGCTGCCAACACCGGCAGCGCCTTTGCTCCATATCTTCAAACGTCCTTTGAGAACGTGTACAAGGTGATTGAACATCCGCATGAGACCATACGCAAAGCTGCCATCGAGGCAATCGCTGCGTTCGTGATTGCACTCGACAAATTGGGTGATGTCGACGGGGTGACGCGTGCCTGTACCGTTGTCATGCCCAAATTTGCACAGATCGCGCACGAGGATGAGGATCAAACTGTAGTCATTCTTTTGCTCGACACGCAAGGGGAAATATTCAGAGAGGTGGGTCCTCCATCGGTGCCTACACAGGAAATTGCCGACCAGGTCTTTACTAGCATTACGGATGTGTTGAACACCAAAATAGCTTGCCAGTTCACTGAAAACGGCGGCGGTGGTGGCGACGAGGAAGATCCTGAAGACAGCGAGTACGATGAAATACTCCTTGAGAGTGCCGGAAATCTGCTGCCATCGCTGGGCAAAGCGCTTTCGCCCGAAATATTTTCCATGTACTTTGGTCGTATGTGTCAATACTACTTGACCAAGCTGGTATGTCTGGTTATGATTTGAAATCCAATCAAAATATTCACTCCGATATCTTTTTTTACAGAATAAGGCAAAGCGAAATAATGTGCCTTCACAGCGCAGTTTTGTGTATGGCTGTCTCGCCGAATCATTCAGTTCGTTGGGCAAGTGTGTGGTTACATACTTTGATACTCTTTGCCCAGTCTTTATAGCTGGCGTTAATGATGCTGATCCGATGGCTCGTCAGAATAGTTACTATGGGCTGGGCGAGCTGGTTTTGTTTGCCGAGGAGAAATCATTTGAGTGAGTTGCTAACTTAAGATTGTTTTAAAATTATACATCAACGCCTCATTTTTTGGTCCAGATCTTTCCAGACCATATTGCAAGCTCTTTCTGGTGCCATTGCTTCGGAGACCGAACCATCAGCGCTAGACAACATTTGCGGTGCCGTGGCCCGACTAATTGTCACGAATTACAATATGGTGCCCTTGGCCCAGGTTTTGCCAGTTTTCCTATCACATTTGCCATTGCGTGAAGATACGCCCGAAAATGATATGGTGAACAGAGCATTCCGCGTTCTTTACATCCATGCACGTGAATCCATTGTTGACCACCTCGAAACTATCCTTGCTATCACAATCGATGTTCTGTACAAGAATCAAATGCCTGACGATGAAAGCAAAGGGCATGCGATTGCTTTTGTCAAGGAAATACGTGAACAATATGCGGATAAGTTCAACAATGTGGCCAACGCTAATCAGGAGGTATACGCCTTCCTCCAGACTCTGTAACGTTCGACGGCATTCATTATTTATCCATTGGCTGTCACATAATAGTTATCCACACAGTCGCACACACATTTTTTATCAACAAATAACAAGCACAGCTTGATTAATTCCAATGCATTGAATACAAAATTTTTATAATGGTTTCCCAGTGAAGTTGAATGTTTCTTAAATTGATTTTGCCCGACTTGTGGAATGTATGAATAGCGAAAAAAAAAAAAAAATTAAATAAACGAAAAATAAACGATAAGGCCGACTTTAATTTACGTTAACTACTTGACAAAGCTAAATTAGTTTGGTCAGTGTAAAAATATAAATATGCAATTAAAAGTATTTCAGTGCTTTTGGAGTATCAATGTCTACCAATGCGCATTGCGCTTGGTAGCCACCTCTCCGACAATATCAGCATGATTGGCATGCAGTTTGAGACTCTCATCGACATCGGTCCATCGGACATTGGTGGCATCATCGCCAGCTTCCAGTTGCAGCTGTCCAACTTGGGTGCCATCCTCGTCATGGAAATTTAGCGCAGTTGTCTCCATCCAGGCATTGTCCGTATTACGAAAGTCATCAACGTAGCCGCTGTAGACATGGACGCCGCCTTGCTTGAAGAACTCTTCCACCATGTTGCCCTTATCGGCGAAGTTGAGCGCTTCCTCAGTGAATTCACGCTTTAGCGTTACGGTAACATTCTCACCGGGATCGACCATGCCGCCGGGTATGGCCCACAATTTGTTATCGGAACGCTGTATGGCCACCATTTGAAGAATATTTCTATAGAAAACAAATGCAAATTATAAAGACTGAGATGAATATTTAGCACATTCAAATAAACTTACTTGCCACTCGTTTCATGGCGAACAATTTCACCATTTTCGTCACGTTTCCAACGGGTTACTATTGGATCTGCTGCATGGTTGGGACCCCAGCGTCCCAATAGGCCACGCCCACTTAGTCCAGTGCGTCCAATTGGATTTTGTGGCAGGCTATTCATAATCCGATATTCCCCATGAAAGGAAACACGATTCACAATTCCATCATTTTGATTCCAGTGCGGCTGGCTGCCGTCGCTTGGCAACGGTACATCAGCCCAGCTTTGACCACCAATATGTCCTGCTGTGTAGCACGGTGGGCTGTACCCATCATAGTTTACTGTCCAAAAGACAGCTTCATCCGGCACCGGATAGCGTGTCACATTACTTCGTGGATAGACATTGTTGCGGCACATTATGTGCCGAAATATACCCGGTTTCACAAGTGCAGAAAGCATTTTTTTAGTGGCAAGGACGTGGGTGATATGAAAAATTATCAAAAGGAGCACAGTTAAAGTTAAAATGCTGGTCATTTGATGAAATTGTGCATCCAATGAGACAAAATAAAGCCGAAATCAGCTGATAACCAGGGCTGAGTAAGAGTTGGGTTTGAAACTCACTTTCTAATGCATGCCTGGAAGCGATATGACTTCAGCACTTCTTATAAAAACTTTACAAAACTTTTGTCAAATCTTTTATAACATCGAAGAATGATTGTCTTACATCTTGTAGATTTGTTTATTTATAAGTTACAACAATTTCAAGTTGAACATAATGTGAATGCAAATTTTATTATCCCTTGACCTTAAATGATTTAATCCTTGCGCAACTGCAGGGTCTTCTGCTCAATACCATCCTTAGTAATGACATTTATGAGAACCGAATCACCAGTGTAAATATCACGCTCAGCAGCGGATATAAAAGTGTCGGAGGCGACAGCAACAGCTCGCTCCTTGGTCAGTTTTGGCAACTGACCGCCTAGCATGTTTTGGTTCTTGTAGCCAATCTGGTTGTCCAGTACAGGCTGCAGCAGGGCTCCAGCGGTGCCACCGGCACGATAAGTGGCACGTTCACAATGACCGATGGGATCGTATGAATAGACACAACCCTTGCCATCCTTGTCCAAGCCAGCCAAAATGTTGGACACATAGTAGGGGAAGAAGCGACGGTTGTACATGACAATGGAGAGCATTTGTGCAACTGCATCTGTTGTCATTGTTTTCATGTGTGTGTGCTCGTACATCTGCATGCGCACCTTCATCAGCCCAGTTAGTGACAATGTGTCGCACCAGCAGCCCGTTGAGCCCAAAACCGTGTGCGGTGACATTTGAAAGAGTTTGCTTTGGTCGCGCGAATGAATGCTGTATCCACTGCTCAGGCGTGTATCGGCAGCAATAACCACAAAGTCTTCACCAGCAATGGCAACAATCGAGCTGCAAGGTAATATGAAAAGTTCGTGAATTTGCCATTTTCAGGTATATTCTAAGCTTACCCGCCGTTGGACTCGTATGGCGAAAAATCTACATGCTGCACTCCGGGAACTTTGTAGTCCGGAAATTGTTCAACGCCGAGAGCATTCATGATAATAATCTATTTAATTTTTTAACAAATCAGAAAAAGCAGCCCGAAATGATTTGCAAGTTTTTCGTCTAGCGGCGTTTCACACAATGATGAAGTATCGTCGGTGAGGGGTATCGATAATTTCAAAGCAACTCGGTGAGCCGATAACGTGATGCCGACAAAAACATCGATTAATTTAAATTTGAATAAATAAAAAAATTGCGTGGTGTTTATTAAAACCATATAAACAATTTTTAGGGCGTAATTAATGTTTTTTTTATGATCAGTTTTAGGCTGCTGGCTCCACTCCTACTATGCGCTCCCTGTGCAGTTGACCGCGGTTCTGCTGCACGATCTCCTTGACATCGTAAAACCATTTTCCTATAATATAAATTTTTAATTAAATTTATATGTTTGCTGCAGGATCAGATATCTTACCAATGTTCGTACTCTGTAGGCAATCTTTGAATGTCTGGCAACCTTCCATGCTGCTCAATACACCAAACACTGCAAGATCCGACAATCCCGGCTGCTTACCGCCCATAAATTTTGTGTTACGTTTCTTAAGATCTGTCGTCCACTTGTGCAGTGCGTCATACATATGTGATCTGACATCATCGGTTAGCCCATGGCGTTGCTTCAACATCTTTGCTATCACCCACATGGCCGTCGCACCACAGTACACCATCATGTTGCGCTCCCATTTGGGAAAATACACATCCCACTCGCCCGCTTGTGAGAACCACTCAAACGTCTCCATAGACTCGGCAAGCGTCTTATAACAATTGGGTGATATTAGATGCACAAGATGATTGTCGGCCCAGGTTCTCCATTTGCGCTCATTTCTGGATTAAGTTACAAACAAATTAAGGAAGATTGTTGAGGGAATGGAAAATCATTAGCTTACTCTTCGATTTCTTTGGTCATATTTTTGGGTGTGCGATCCTGGTACATGAGGAAGTACTTGTTCATAATATCCCGGCGCTTCTTGCCTTCATCATCAAAGTAGGAGATCTGTGGATAGAACTGCGCCAATTCTCCAACATCGATGCGCTTATCATTGAGGACGGTGGCGACGAGGGATATAATGGCACTGGAGTCGGTCATCTGGACATATTCACCATCCTGCTGGCGTATCAGCACCATTGGCACCTTCTTAACGGATGACCAACGGATATCCTGGCGCAGAACTGCATCCACCTCAACCACTGAATAGGATACGCCCATATAATCCAAATAGGCACGTACCTTGCAACAGAACGGACATGTCTGGAACTGGAAGAGCACAATTTCTAGGCCAGATGTGTCCTTGGGATTAATGTAGCGCTTCGTTATGCGTAAGCCTGCCGGCAACGATTTTACAACATTTGGCGGTGTGCGCTCGTGTTCCTTGTGTGAATTCTGATCATTAATTCGAGTGTAGATTGTGTAAGTAGATCCAGCGACGGCGCCAATACACGCTCCAAGCAACGTCAGCTTAAGAGTGCCGGGCGGTTTCTTCACTTTACCGCTGCTGCTTTCGAGCACCGCATTTGCGAATTGGCGGCGACCCAATGACAGATCCTGTTGTCTTATGGTCAGAAGTCGCAGGCTGTTCAAGGGTAGCGGGCGGACGGCATTGAGTGCTGTTGCCAAACGAAAGCAAGACATTTTTATACCAGCTTTTAAATACTAAATAAATGAATTATGCAAAGCCCGATTGAAGTCAAGAAAATTCCTGCTTCTTCTTCTTCTGTTTTTGCCAGTCAGAACAGCTGTTTTGTGCACAGTTCACCCTGTGCCCAGTTCACCCTGTGCACTGCATACACAAAATTTGACATTTTACATATATACAAGCAAAGTAAGGAATAAGTTCGTCCTGCACACATAAAACGCAAGAAATGGGAGCTGATAACATAGGCGTGGCTGCTTCTTTAGATAAATATGGAGAGGAAGACTTATTTAGTTTATTCGTGCGCTATGGGCTATTTATTGGAGCCATATTTCAATTTGTTTGCATATCGGCTGCTGTGCTGATGAGCAGCAACGAAACCGTCGACTCCATTGACGAAAGCTGTCTCATCGATGAGCCTGCTCCTGGCAGCGCAAATGCAGTACGACGGCTGCACAAGATACGCAAGCTGGAGAAGAAGAAACGTCGCTAGACACAATAGTATTTATTAATAACATTCCTAATGTATTCACAATGTATTTGCTAATTATTTTCTAAGTTAATTTATAATAAAACTATCTTATTCGGCTGCAAATAGACGGGCTCCTTATTGGGTAGCTGCAATTTGGATTCCAGCTTCGGGTCAAAATAAAGCTCTAGCGTAGAGTCTTCTCGGATTTCGCTTACCATGCTCGGCACAACTATTATGTTGAATATTGTTGTGGGTTCTTCCTTGGTTTGGACACGAGCCATATGAGTGCCAAAAGATTCACATTTGCTCAGCACACGCACCTGCTGCCCAGAGCTGATCCCCAAGCGCTGGTTGTGCGCTATGCTCCGTCGATCCATGCGCTCTTTCAGCATCAATTGCTTATATATATGTACATATCCACCTTTTACGCAACGCTTCTTTTTCTGGCTTGAAGTAATCTTCTTGTTACTTCTGCATGTTTGCTGCGTATCGATCATTGTCTCCAGGTTGGCCTCAATTGAGCAATTCAAAAGCGTTTCTTCCGCAGCAGACTGATTGCTGCTATTGGAACTTGATGGCCGAAGCACTCCGCGGCTTTCGTCCTTAAATGTTGCAAAGATTCTCTTCAAGCTAAGCACAGCTGAGGGAGTAGATTTGGCACAGTCCCCACAACTAGGTAAAGTCGGAGGTGGTGACGGCGACTTGGCACTAACCGACAGCGACAATGGTTGGAATTTATTTTGTGGAGTCAGCTGGAGCGGTTTTTGACTGCAACTGTATCTTTTCAGGTTTTGCAGCCACTTTCTGTTCTCCTGCTCCTCCAGCCGTTCGTGACCATCCGACTCATCGCTGCTCGCATCTGAAATGTCTAGATCGACATTGCTGGTTGCTGTACGTCGGGCTCTCGCATATTTCCTTTTTACAAAAGATATATTTGCACAATTATCATCGCTACTGCTGCTGTCACCAATTATTGCTGATTCCGAGGATTTGCGAAATTTTTTGAGCATTTTCTATAACACAATTGTAATAAGCAGTTTTTATTTGATGTTAAAGGCGCCGTAATTTAAAGTCAGCTGTTTCAAGCCAGGGCTGCAACACTAATATATTTGACATGCCTTCAAAGCTGTTTTGATGCCCTAGGAATTTGTTTACATGCAAAAAGGTGTTTTCGCCGACAGTTTTACTTTTCAGATATAATTGACATAAGGGTACGTCCTTTTCATGTCAAAGCATTTAAACGCTATTAAAAAAAGGTGTGTAATGTTAATTAGTTATATACTTTTTGACATCTGTCAACTTTAGGCACAATTCGCAAGCGTTAGTGCAGCCCTGTAACTTACATGACTCAGGGAGTTGTAGACGTCTGCACGTCTTAACAATTGACATCACCTCAGCGCCCGCACCACACCCCTTAACCAATCAAAATGACACATATGATCAGATTTTTGTTTGGCTGTTATCTTTAATTTTGGGAATAATATAAATTATAATAATCATATATTTATTATGCTGCTCGTAACGTTGTTGTTTTACTTCCCTTTTTTAGATTTGTTTGTTTTTGTGTGAGTGTGTTGAATGCTTTCTTTCAATTATAACTATAATAATTATGCAGTATTTTGAATGACATTTCTTTGTTTTAACGTGTGAAATTACAATTTGTTTGTTTTTGATTTTCTTTTTTTTTCTTCATGCATATTTAATAATAATAATTTACCGCAATTGTTAATTTCGGCGCACATTTGAAATGTTTAATGTCTAAATTGTAAGTCAAAACTCATATTATCTTCATTTATTCCTGGGTATAGCCGTTTCAAAAACGCTCAATTTCAATACAACAACTATTTAAATAGGCAAAAGAAATGCACAAAACTTGTCCAAAATGAAGAAACAAAACTAAAAAAAAACCATTCACGAAAAATAGTATGTAGTAACAGTTGGTAAGTAGGAAGGAAGATGTGTGTGTACATACATACATATGTCTGTAAGCGAACGAGATGAATGAATCCCGGCTGGAACCACACAACAACAAAAACAGCAGCAACAACAACAAACTCGAACTGTAAACAATTTAAAAGCAAACAAGACGAAAGCTGAATCCAATATATATATGGAATACATACATAAAGGATCAAAACAAAGTTGTATTTTGTTTGCGTGTGTGAGTGTGTTTGTCTGCACTATCTCTTCTTCATCTTCCTCTTTATGCTAATACATACAAAACAATAAGATGAGTGTGTGAGTGTACTTTTTGTTGTTGTTACTACTAGTGTATTTTGCTTTATCGTAATTTATCGTTATCATCTTTTTTTGTTTTTGTTGTTTGCTTTGTCTAAATTATTGTTTAGAGTTACTCACAAGTGCTGTCGTCATCGTCTTCGTCGGTTTTTCCCTAAATTATTATGATGTATTGCAATTGCAATTGATGTCCAGAGTCCTTCGTCCGAGTCCTGCTATCGTCTGTATCCTGTCCTGCCATACAGCCAAGGCCTACTAAATGTTCTCGTTCTTGCTTTCGTTCGCGCCGCCGCCGCCCACACTCCACCCGCTGCTGCCCACTAAGCCTCGGGCAACGGTTTCAGCTCCCGTATCTGCTTGATCAGATAGGCCTTCTCGTCGTTGAACTGCTCGTCCTCGGATCGATCCGTATGGAAGCTGGTTAGGAAGTCGACCAGTTTCGTTTGATTGCGCAGCAGGATGTCGAGAATGGGTTTCGGTTTGTTGGGGTTCGCCACAAACACTTTGAAGACATGAAACGCTTCGAATTGTATGTTGCGTGATCGCTCCTTGAGCATGTTCATCATCAGCTTCAGGTTCTCCGGCTCTGATATATATCGCGTCATCACGGTGAAATTGTGCCTGTCCAGCAGCAGTTCACCCAGCAGCTTTAAGCTCTGGCGCCGTGTCACATAGTTCTCGGAGTTGAGGAGACGTTGATAATGCTGCGAGAAGAACTTGTCATAGTTGGCGTCCAGGAATTCGGCACACAGCAGCTTGTGGCGTGTCAGCAGCTCCTTGAACGTGGAGAAGGCATCGGAGGCGATGTCAAACGTTGACACTTCAACATAACGGAAGAACTTGAAGAACTCATCCGAATGCAGTTGAATTTTCGCCAACGCCTCATAGCGGGCGCATTCCCTTAACATTGTACCGGAGTTCAGGGCAATCTCTGGATGCGCATCCTCGTAGCCGGCCATTAGTGTAAACAATATTTCGGGCTTCGTGCATATGTATTCAACTGTGGGTGATCGTGTTCCAATCTGTCGGCGCAGGACATTATTGAATATGAGCGCCACATGCTTCTTACCCTCGAAATCGATGCGATGCAGATTCTGTATGAGTAGCAACAGTAAGTTACTGTTATACAGCTCCTGCGACAGCTGAGCAACAACATAATCCGCTGGCGGTTCCGCATCACTGCTTCCATACAACATGTTCTTGATTGACACCAGATTTTTGCTAACATCTTCCTGTGCCTTCTCGACCTTGCGATCGCCCGCCTCCAACGCGTTTATCGCCTCCTTCAGCGACTTGACCAACTCGGCTGGCGTCTTTTGTGATTTACCAAAGAGTGGCATTGTAATGCTTGCTTGCTTGCTTTGCTGACTTTCTTGATGTGGTTGTTGTTGTTGCTGTTGCTGGTTTCTGCTGTTGTTGTCGCAATTTGTGTTTGCTGTCGTTGCGTTCTCGTTTACTGTTGATTCGTTTGCTCAATTACTGGTTAGCAGACACACAAACAATGCTTGGCTATATATCACAGTATAAATAATATTCTATTATTATATATTAGTTCGTCTTTTTTCCTCTTTCTCTTCTTCTTTTCTTTATGAAAAAAAAGAACGAATCCTAAACAGAATGTTATTTAACATAACAGCGGCAATAACATTGCTCAATTGCGCAAATGTTAATTGCAGAAAGTAGTTCTTAAGCCCTGGTAAAAGAGATGCAGAGCTTTTTAACTAGGAAAAGTTATAAATCAATTCTAGTTTGTAATGCAACTTAACACGCAACCTTATTGCCTTCTGATTTACTTTTAAGCGGTGCCATTAAGGCTAAGCTTTGAATTTAACAGCAGTCACAGGGCTTCTTCACAACTATCGCAAGGGATGGCAAAAGCTAGTGCTGCAATATATTGTTCGTAAAGATATCGATATAAATATACGGTCAATAATAGCGGGATACTTAAATTTTAAAATACGGGTTTCAGGAAACTGAGAATAGCTAATATATAATTTTAGCTGATGCTTCAGTGTAAAACTCTATTATTGCGCGCTGCTGTAATACACAACTTGAATAGGTTTGTTTTAAATATCATTTTTATTTCTTCTTGAAGTATTTTTGATCCATTTTCATTTAAATTATATATATATATATTTATGCTCTAAGCGCATTCAAACGCATAGATTTTATAGAAGTTACAGAAATATAGTATTTATATATATAGAAATATAGTTTGAATGCACATTGTCTTTTGTCTGTTTTTTTTTTTTAGGGTAGATATTTTGGATAAATTTTTTAATATATATAAGTTTTGTTTTTGCACATTCATATTTATATGTATGTGAACTTGGTTTACATATGGCCCGCCCTATTGTTGATCCGCGTATGTAAATATGTATGCATGTATGTGTCAATGAAATTAATATTTATTTGGTTTTTTAATTTATTTCGTATGAGTGTGGTTGTGTTTTTACGTATAAAAGTAGTTTTTTAAAATCAATAAAATATCAGATAATAATTACAATTTGTTTGTATGTGTATATGTATGTATATAGTATGTCTAAAAAGCGTTTGCCACCAAAATGAATTTATATTTTTTGTATTTTCAACATAAACTAAAAATTAAATTGTTTATTTAGTCTTTGCAACTAACATCTATCTATTTAGTATATAGTATATATCTGTCGAGTAGTCTGTTAATAATAATATCTTTGGGCTTTGCTACTGTTTATAATTTATGCCAAGAAGTACACATAGATCTTCGTTTGTTTTTGTTTATTATTTTTAAAGTATTTATGTAGGTATATTACCGAGTTCTAAAACATGAAGAAAAGTCTAAACGTTGTATATTGAGTTTTCGATTTGCATTTAAAGGTCATATATATAATTTACTCATGTATAAATATTTTTATCTCGTATAAGTTTAGGGCATACTAAAAACATTTTACCGACTAGTATATATAATATATTTTTATATGTATATGTAAAATGTATGTTTGTATATGCATGTGCAGTATAATTACTTATTTATTGAGATATTCTATGAATATATATATCTATATATCATCATTCATTTTACCATGAAAGTTTTCCTTTTTTATAATTTTCAAATTTATGCATCATTAAAAAAAATTGAAGCACTAATTTTTAAGTTGGAAAATAGGGAAGAAACACACACAATTTGAATAATTCACAATTTAAAGTTGTTCAAATGAGAAATGCCTATAGAAATATTATTATGTATATTTTTTGCTTTGCAACTCAGTTTGAAGCCTTCTATATTTTGTTTTTGTCGTTTGTCCCATTCGATATCAATAGCGGATGCATCAAATATATATGACTAGATGTATGTATAATCGCTACGGCTACTAAATACTACTGCAGATATTTATATATATATGTAAGCATATACATACATGTATGTATGTTGTTTATAATAATTAATTATAGTTGTAGTTTTTGTTGTTGTTTTTGTTTTTATGTCTGTTTTTCCGCTTCTTCGCTGGGCTTGAAGTTACAATCATTATTCTCATTCTCGTCTCAATTCCTTATATAAGGAATTTCGTCTCTGGGCGCCTGGTTGTGTGTTGTGTCGGGGGCATGTGGGGCGCCCAGATATGGGGGATGGTGGGAGCGATGTGGATTATTATATCACTGTGGTTGCTTGCGCTTGATAAAATTGCCCTCGGCATCCAGCCAAATGCCGGCGCCGTTGTTGTCCGGTTCACCGCTCCGCTGTGCATCCATCCCCGTTCTTATCATTTACCTATGCAAGGCATTCGAGATCTGCTTGAGCGACTGGCCGACCTCGCCCACCAGCCGCTCATTGTCCTGCACATTCTTGCTGCCAGCACTGCGCAAATGCTGCGACTGTGACTCCACACGCGTCACCAGCTCCCGAAAATGGAATTTCGAGTGTGGCGGCATCGATTCATTCTCTGCAAAGACCACACACGAGTTCTGCAGGATGTTCAACTTATCGCTGAGCTGTAGCCATTGGGAGGCAGAGATTGCATTCACCGGATGCTTGAGCGATCCCTCGAGCAGCGACACCAGTTCCAAGATGCTTTCCCGCGAGATTTGTGTGGAATTGATGTTATCGGAAGCCAGGCTGCTGCACCCGCCTCCCACATTAATGCCCGCTATTTTGGCAATGGGCGTGGCATATATAGTCAATTTGGTGGGCTTGTGCGGCACAGCGGGTTTATTTTGACTATTGGAGGAGCTGGAGCTGGTGCTTAGCTTGCTGTTGCTATTGGAATTGGAGTTGGTTGCAGTGCTATTTTGTAATTGATCGCTGCTGTAGAGCGATTGCGTCAGAAGCTCTGTTGCCGTTGTGGTTGTGGGGACTCCTCCTCCTCCTGCATCGTTAGCTTGCTCCTCGTTGCTGCTGGTGCTGCTGCTGATGACATCGGCATCTGTGAAGAGTTGCGTTGAAAGAGATGTTTTTATTGCGTTTGTTGAGGATTTGGTTATTGTTGTTGTTGCTGCTGCTGCTACTACTAGTTGTTGCTTGGACTGTGCTGCTGCTGTTGTTGTGCTTGGATTGCTGCTAATTGGGGGCGGTGGTGGCGGTGCCGCTGGCGGCGGTTTATTGCCAAACATTTTGGTGTTGCCGACCACGTTTGCCTTTAGGCCATATTTGGGCGACAATTGAGCTGGTGGTGCTGGTGGTTGGGCTTGTGGGATTGTGGTGCTTGCATAATCAACGCCGGCAGCCGCCGGCTGCTGCTGCTCCCAAAGTTTCTTTAAACTATTAATACTACCTGTGCTGCGTCGCTTGCCGGCATCTGTGGTGGTGCCACCTGCTTCGCCGCCAGACTCCGAGTTGTCCGCATTATTGGAATTGTTGCTCACATCGATTTTGATTTCAGTCTTTTGATTGGCGTTTGCTGTTCCTGGGCTAAACTTTTTGTTCTCCTCCTTTCGTGAGTTGCTATTTGGCGAAGATTGTTGTTGTTGTGGTGACGTTGGCTGCTGTTGGGGTTGTGGTTGCTCCTTGTCCACTTTACGCAGATGCGCCTTAAAGTCAATAATGTTTGAGGGCTGCTCGGCCTTTGGAATGGGCGCATTCAGTTTCTTTGGCTCCACTTTTTTTAGTTGCGCTTTAAAGTTGTTGTTGTTGTTGTTGCTATTGCCATTGGTTATCTTGGTTTGCTTTGGCAGATTCATGCTCTCGGCCAGCTCGGTGAAAAGTTGAGTAACCGGATCAACAACGGGTGGTGGGGGTGCTGGTGGCAATGTAACACCACCATTCGTTGACTCGGACGGCTTGCTGGCTGACTTGATCTCGGTGATGAGTTTGTCTTTCAGATTGAGACTCTTCTCGGGCACGGGAGCTGTTGCTGCTGCTTGAACTGGCAAGGGTCCCACATCCGGTGGCGTTCCCAGCGAGCTGCACGAGTCTGTGGAGGGTTCACGTTTGCGCAGTGAGACCCCGAAACGGGAACTGGCCTCCTCGACGCTGGGTGCCGTATTGCTGACATCGTTGCTGCTGCTGTGCTGCGCATGCAGATGCTGTTGTATGGCCTGGACGGCGCTCTCCGGCGCTGGTGGTGGCGGTGGTGGTGGCAACGCCTCAAACTCTTCTAGTGGTGGCGGCGGGAACTCCAGATTGGCCAGCGCTGGCTGTGGAATGCCGACGCCGCGCTTTGGTGAATTGCTGTTGTTGCCTGTGGCACGGAACGATGAGAAGGTCATCATGGTGCCTTCCGTGGTGGTGCGATGACGCTGCAATTTACCAAGACTGGCAGCTGCATTGTTTTGCATGGTCACACCACCGGATGAGTTGCTGCGTATCATCTGCTGTGGTGTTCCAGACGCGGCTGCGGCTGCTGCTGCCGCCGCCTGTGCCTTGCTGGCTGCCGTGGGCAAAGCCGGCACAGCGGGCGGTGGAGCACGTGCTGGGGGCGTGGCATGTCCATTGGCAGCTGTCTCGCCACTGCTGCTGCTGCTATCCTCCAAGCTGTCCAGGAAGGCGCCAATGCGAGCCACCTTGGGCAAGGTTCCATAACGATTGACAACCCGTTTCACATTCATCACCTCCAGGGCGCCCACAGTGATGGGATGAGCAGGTAGCACCGGTGTGCCATTGCCATTGGTACCGTTGACGTTACCATTATTTGGGGATTCCCTGGATGCTGGATGCTGCTGCGAGCGTTTGCTCTGGCGTGTCTCCAGGCCACGATTGCCCATCACCGGACGCTTGAAGGAGCTGTGCTGCTGCGCGGAGCGCGGACCAATGCCCGACGAGATGCCGCCATGTAGCGATTGCTGCATTTTGTTGTTGGGCGGTGTAGCCGTTAAACTCTGTTCCAGACTATCGCCAGTGGCATCCGTGTCGGGATCAGCAGCCGGATCTGTTTCCGAATCATATCGCTGCGTCAGATTGTTTATATCCCGTGTAAGACCTTAAAATACATATATAAACAGATAATTGAATTGTCTTTGCTGCAATTGGGATGAACATGCTCGTGCTGGGCTTTGAGGGCGATTAGTTTAGCGGGAGCTAAGTGTCTTAGTCTTAGTTGGCGACGAACCCATTTTGGCTCAATATTTGTCAACACCAAACAAAAAGAAATAAACTACAAACCAACTAAAATATATATAAACAGAAATAAAAGAAAATTTAAAGCACAATAATAATAATTCAGAAACTTTAAAAATAGTAGAATAAGTAAAAAAATTTAAAAATAATATGTATATGCATCATACCAAACTACAAAAGTAATATTTAAAAAATATTGCAAATAAAATAAAAGAATATAAAAATTATTCAAAGGGCATAAACTGAACAGTTTGAAGCCCAGACTTGCAAAGAAAGTTTCATAAATAAATATATAGTAATAATTTTTAAAATAATACAGATTCTAAAAACTAGAGAAAAAGCCAAAGCATAAAATTACAAAGGCAGAAAAATTAATAACTCAATAACAAATTAAATTCAATTAAAAAGTTTCAAATTAAAATAAAAAACACCACATTAATAGCATCAAAGCAGAACATAATAAATAATCAAAAGTTTTCTTTTCCGTGTGCATCACAAACCAATTTAAAACGAAACGAAAAACATAAATTGTAAATTGGAATTCTTACTCCATTGACAAATACCTCGAAATAGGATGTCGTAAAGGAAACTACTGCAGGAGGATGATTTCTTAATTGAATAAGTTTGTTGTTGTTGTACTGGTTGTAATAATAATTGTTGTTTCTGTTGTCGTTGTTGTTGTTGTTGTGTACGTATTTGTGTGTGAGTTGGAATTTGGGTTTTAAAATTTCTACATAGGGTCTGGCTTAATATGCTGTTGGAGTTGAAGTGGAAGTTTCTACTAGAAGTACTACCATTCGTGTTGAGCTCATCAATAAAATTCCGTGCATCCTCCTCCCGATATGTTGAATCCCGGCTGCTGGAGAGCAAGCTTTTAATAAAAAGAATCGGAAAGCAGTTTTAATAGTTTGTAGTTGTGCGGTGTATTTGAGTGTTGGGTTTACCTGGTGCGCTTGGGCGGAGCGGGCGCCTGTTTGCCTTGCTTGTTGGTAGTGCGTCGCATCTGGACGTTGCCCTTACCCTGGCTGGAGAAGGTGCTCAGCTTGGTGGATGTGGAGCCGGTCTCTGCAGGTATGTGAATTTAGTTGAGATTAGCAACGATTCGAATATATTATTATAGAGACAAAAACATTTCACTCACCTGACATGGGTGTGCTGGCCAGTTGTTGTTGCTGCTGTTGGGGATCGAGACTGGGCAGACTTTTCTTGGCCATTTGGGGCGTCAGGCTGAGCGAGGCAGTTGCCGATGCCGAGGAGGACGCACTGGCCGTGGCCGTTGCTACACCCGACGTCGTCGTCGTCGTCGTCGCTGCAGCAGCTGCTGTTGCCGTGGAACCGGAGCCGGCGCTGGCTGTGGCATTTAGCTGTTTCTCAACCGCTTCGGTAATGGACGATTCCTGCGGAGCGAAGAAGGAGAGACGTGCAGCACGTGGATCAATATTGCTATCACTACTGATGATTGCGAGACTTGAACATTCAAGGGTGCGCTGGCATTCCATGAGCGATGGCATGGCAGACGCCAATCGAAATCAAAGCTCAATGCCATTATCGTCGTCATTATCGTCATTGTCGCCATCGTAATCATCATCGATATCGACATCATCGTCCCACACCTCGAATTCGACACCGTCACCGTCACCCACCTGAAACATGTGCTCCAGCGCATGGTGTATGCTCTTGAATGTGGGCCGATCCGCTGCATCCCATTGCCAGCACTGCCGCATCAGATCGTACACCTCCGGCGGACAACCAGGCGGCCTTTCCATGCGATAGCCCTTCTCAAGCTTATGGTACACATCGGTTAGATCAATGCCCGGATATGGCGACATCCCGTACGTTGCTATCTCCCAGAGCAGCACCCCAAAGGCCCACACATCCGATTTGGTGCTGAACTTGTTGTAAGCCAAACCCTCCGGCGCCGTCCACTTGATGGGAAACTTGGCACCGGCATGCGCTGTATACGTATCATCACGCATCAAACGCGCCAGACCAAAGTCGGCCACCTTGACCAGCTTATTGTCACCCACCAAGCAGTTGCGCGCCGCCAGATCACGGTGGATGTAATTGCGTGACTCCAGATAGCTCATGCCGGACGCTATCTGTGTTGCCATATACAAGAGAGCCACTGCATCCAGTGTTTCTCTGCCGGCGGAGCGCAAAAAGTCAAGCAGATTGCCATGTGACATGAATTCGGTGATGATATAGAAGGGTGGCTCACGGGTGCAGACACCTGAAAGATTCCAAAAAAAACGAAAAGAAAGGTCAAAGTGTGAGATTTTGTTATCTCTCTTTATGCTAATTGCCATTTGTGAATAACCGTTTTCTCATCTAAAATAAATTGTTTTCATTTTATGGGTTGAAAAATAAGTGAGTTGAGAAAACGTTTCCTTCTGCTATTGTTCCCACCGATAAGCTGTACGAGATTTGGATGCTTCATCTCTTTCATGATGGCTGCCTCTTCGAGGAAATCTTTAAGCGCCATGGTGTCCTCTTTGAGCGTCTTAACAGCAACAGTATTGCCATAACGCTTCCACACGGCCTCATACACCTCGCCATACTGTCCACCGCCCAATTTGTGCTTCATCATGATGTCTGTGCGACAAATCTCCCACTCATCGGGTTCGGGGCTCAATGGAAAGACTGTGGGTTTGTTTTGCTTGGGCGCTGGATAGAGCAATGGCGTTATCAGACCATGACCCTCATGTGGCACACTGTGATGATGCACGAGCTCGGCAAGCGTATTGAATTTGGCCTCCTGTGTGACAAAGACTTTGCCATCGGGATCCTCTGAGATGCGATAGTGATAAACGCGACCCTCATATCTGTCATGGGAAAAGTAAAACGTTATTTAATTTGTAAGTTAGAGTTAGGATATAAACTTACCTTAAGCTAATGCTTCGCTGACCGGGAGAACTCTCACTTTCGCGCACCAGAAAGCTGCCATTGATGCCAGAGCTGAGCAGATATTCGGCAGCATTGCGTGAGATGGGTCCATGGTACCAGGAGTGTTTCTCCAGCGAATTCAACGGCGTCACATAGTTCGAGGGCACCCAACCGACATTGCCAGAGTCCGAATGAGCTTCGCACCACTCGCCCGATTTGTTATAGCTCAAGATGCGCACCTGTTCGCCCTTCTTCAAGCTCAATTGATTCTCGCCACCCGCCTGGAAGTCATAGAGTGCCACAAAGAGTTGTGGATCATCCTCTTCGGGTCCCGGCGCCAACAGATTCTCCTTGGAGGTCCAACGATGCGCCGACTCAAACACAGATGTCGCCGAACTGTGACCCAGCGAGGCAAGCACATTACCCGGCGAATCTTGGCTCTGGAGTTCGGCTGCATCGGCAAGCAGCGCGGCCGCCGTACTCCCGGCCGGAATGTGTGGTAATGGACGCGATTGCAGCAGCGCCTCTGCAAAAATGCATAGAACAGCCAGGTTAGTGAACGTTGTTCTTAAAAATAATACAAAAACAATCAGCCTGCCTGTCTGAATGGCTGCCTGATCCGGTCACGAAACAATGAGCGCGCACAATGTGATCGCTCCCATCAAGGTAAACCCGTTTCTCTCACACATAAACACACACACAGGAATGTGAGCAATTTGTAGAGCTTGAACTCTCATTCAGAAAATTCAGAGAATACAAGCAAAATGAGTGAATAAAATGGCATAAAATTACACCAAACGTTACCCAGGAACACAATAAATGTCCGAAGTCGTGAATTGATTGTGGGAAGTTCTAACTGATTTTAGTAAGTAGCTAACGCTGTGAGTAGCCTTAGCTATAGCTATTTTTGTATCTGTATCTGTCGGATGCAGCGATAATATAAGTGCAACAATGTTATGTAAGATATTTATTTGCCCTTGTTGAAGGAGCATTTCAGCTTTGAAATATGCTTTGGAAATCTTTCATTCATTAAATTTTCGAGAGTACACTAAGAGAAAAATGTTGTTACACTTGTTTGCATATCATAAATCTAATTGAAAACAAGAACTGGATTTTTATTTCTTAATGCTTTTTTTCTAGAGTATTTTATTTTCAGTTTTTATCCGCAATGATCTTTTCCCCACTTTGACGGCCTCACACACACACACATACACACAAATAATTGAGAGCTGCATACATTTACAGAGGTACGTATTTTTTCATTAAGCAGCCACTTCCGTTGCCACTCAGATTCTGGGCGAGCAGACACCGCATATTTCCCCGACCCCCTCCCTTCACACACTTTTCACGCTTTTCACCATTTTCACTGATTTATGAGAGAGACGCTTGAAATAAGTCTTAAATATGGGTGCGGGCGGCGGCGGTGTTGCTGCTGCTGCGACTTCGAAAGTCATAAAACCCAAATAATAAAACATAATCAACATACATATTTGAGAAGGGTTCCCATTCCAATTTTTGAATGTTTCCCAGTTTGAAATACCGATTCAATTGCCTGTCGCCCCATCTATCCCATATTGTTAATTTATGCGCGCGAGGCAGGAAATATTAATAGCAATAGGTAGTGAAATAGTTAGATATGTAGCGAGAGATTGAGGGATTGTGAGCGGAAGCTTAGATGGTGATGGTGGTGGTCTGTGGACTGTGGCTCTGTTGTCGTTTGGTCAATGCATTTGAGATTAACCTGTGACGACAGACCCGTGACCAGATGGTCCCCATTAAAAACGCTTCAAAATGGGTCTGACGATGACTCACAAGAGCTAGAATGCAAATGGGTCTGATTTATAAATTATAATCAACGCATATTTCAGAGTACTTGTGTATCTGTATTTTAGAGCGTGTTGACTCAGAAATCTTGGAAATTTATTTTGATTTTAAAGCAGAATGTGTTAGAAGATTTTCTAGGAATAGCTGTCAGAGATTTTGTGAAAAACAGAATAGTTAAATAATTTATTTTAACAAGAGTTAAGTTACTTTTTCATCTTAATTAACCATACAAAGATCTTGACCCAAAAAAAAAGTGTAGGAAAAGAAATAAAAAGAAGACAAACGTTGATCACTGATTATCATGCATTATCATCAATAGATCCATTCTATATAGTAATTATTAACAATGACACTACGTTTAAATGTTGTTTACCTAAATTCATGTGATATTTGCCGGGATGGCCGCGAAAAGAGCTGTGCTTGGTACCTGTAGAAAGAGACGAAGAGACGTGTAAGAAACAATATGCACACGTTGAGTACAGTACAGTGGGCAACAAACGTTTGAAAAATGTTATTTCTAATTATTTTATGGTCTTTGTACAATGGCTTTGGATGATGTTGATGAAGGGCGGGGGAGGGACTCTTAAAAACTACAATATATAGTACAAGCAATCTAAAAATATATTAATCTATGTGTACAGAAAAACTATTCACAGTTAGTTGAATGACATGAAAGCGGCTTTGGAGCATAAGAAAAATTAGTAATACTTAGTAAAATGTAGAAAAAGCCAAAAGCCAAAGCTTGAGGCCAATTAGAGACTCGACATATAACAAGCTGAGAAGAGCCAACCACAACAACAATAATAATAGCAACAAAGTCATGTTAAATGCTATAATCCCTTGAGTGAAGAAGAAAACCATTTGGTTGGGATGCCAGAAGAAACGTTAGAAAAAGATATTACAATGCCACGCCCCCTCCAACATCTCAAAAGACATTTGACAAAATAGTTTCGAGTTCTTGCTGTCGTTGCGGGTCGCCCTCATCAAATGCGATTTAAAGTTGGCATCTGGAATTGAGACCAATGAACTTTCAACCAAGTTTTCGAGTCTCTCTCCGGATCTACTCCACTAACAAGTCGGATACATGCCTCAAATAGCAACTTGCGAGTGTAGAAAATACTACTGTGCTGAGTTATTAGCCGGAATTGGAGCAGCCACAAGCTGAGATTTTTATGCTTAAATTTCTGGGTGTGTGCTAGTAGCTGAATCATAGAAGTGGGCTATGCGTTGCTAAGGGGATAGAATGGGGGCTGTGGCTGTGCAGCTTATCTTTAATCAAGCTTTGGCAAAGTAGTATTTATGCAAACTGCAGCGAAAAAAAGATACAGAGAAAAGAAATGGCGAGGACGACATAGCTTAAATCGATAAGCAGCTGGTAGGAATAGCTACAGACATTATCTTATAAATCTCCATTAAATATTTGAGCGCTATTCCGCATTTTCAAGTCTTTCAGCTTGTGTCCTTCTTTGGCTTGCATTAAATTTGATGTATTTGCCATTTATTACAGCTCAATCCAACCTCCCTCAAACCATATTCGATTAACGTTGCAAGTTTCTCTTTTGTTACGCTGTCAACTTAAATTGCGTTTCAATGTGTGTGATTTATTGTAATGCAAGAAAGAAAAAAACAAGACAAGAAAAAGAAAAAATGCCTTTAAACATCATTCATTCGAATTGCATTGCGTTTCGATCAATAATTCACTCAAAACAGTCAAGTTTAGACCATTAGTCACATTGTCATTCATTCATTAGCTGCTTCACAGTTCATTCATTCATTTCTGGCCCTTTATTTTTTTTCGCATTATTTGCAGCTTTTGCATTTGAGCACGTTTCTCGTTTTTTAGTTTAGCTTCAGTTCGCATTGCTTTTCAACTTGTTTTTCCTTTTACTCGTTTACCTCCCACGTCAGAGAGAGAGAGCTCAAGGGCTTTCATGTCATGCCCTCCATTGGCTTTGGGATTCTTTTGGGTTCGGGTCTGGGTCGGTCTAGGCAGTCGCCTTTGGCTGGCTTCGCACCAGTCAGCAGTCACCAGTTAACCAGGTAATCTAAGTTCAGTTAGCCATCATTCTCAGTTAGACCCAACTTTTACGGGTTAAATTTAATTAGTCATTTCTCTGGCTTCCCGTTTTGCAGCAACAACAGCGGTAAATATGAAAACATACACGAATCCGTTGGTCTGATTTAATTTCTTGCCATGGACTTTATTTAAGCCCTGTGGTTAGTTAGACAGCTTGGACATATCAAATTTGTTTGCAAACGAGCTAAGCTTTAATTTGATTAATGCATATTTCCGGCAAACTAACAGATTTAAGTTAACTGAACGTGAAATGAAGAAGTTTTTGAAACCATTGGCGATTTTCTATTATTTGCTTTCTTGACATTGTTTGATTATTAAATTAAAGGCAGTTTTTAAAACACGTTAATTTTCAAATATTTTCCTTGCAAAAACCCTCAATTATCTCAATTAAGTTATCTGATACATATTCAAATATCCCTTCTTACCTTTCAAGACCAAAATTTCTTGCGCAAAACCGAAAACATATAATGAATTTCCTACAACGTAATTACATAAATTAATGTGTATCCTGCCTTTTTGTAAGGACCATATGGTTATCTGGATAACGAATATTCAAGGCAAACAAACATTTCACATATTGTTCACCCCAAAAAAATAAAAACACTCATTTCTCAAACGTAAACTGACACTTGGACATTAATGTTGAGAATGTAAGAGAATTTAACTTTGGCCGGCATTTACATATGTACTCGGAATAAATATTTAAAGGTGCAAAAAGCAGGGAACCTCCCATGGCGGCTTGACAGTTCTTTAGGTTCCGCGCCAAGATAAGAACAAAGTGCGAAGGCAAAAAACTACAGCAAAGCGAAAATATGCGAAATGCGAAAAAATACAACGGCTGTAATATGCTTGTTAAGTAAAGTGAAGTAAAAATTGAAATAAAATGGGAGAGAGAAAGAAAAAAAAAGATGCCAGAAACAAAGGAAAAAGCATTTGCAATGGCCAGAGCTAGAGCATGAATATGGCAATGAGATTGCAGAGTGTGAGTCTAAAGTGGAGTGAAGGGAGTGGAAGGGAGGGAAGTAACGTCGTGTCAGTGTGCACTTGGTAAATCCACCCTTGGCACCGTCCGTCTGGTCTGTGACTCTGAACTGCCGCTGGCAATTTTTACCACTTTTATAAGGATTCCACTCAAGGCTAGTCCCGCTTCTTGTGTACTCGTTGTCCGTGTCGTTTGTGTGTGTGTGTGTGCCTTCAACAAAATACGCATATCATGGTCGTCGTGGGGCAAGGCGAAACTCTGACGTTTCGTTTCGTTTTTTTGTTTTTGTTTTTCGCTCAGTGACGCAGCGCTGCAGGCGTGTGCGTCAAACGATGCCACGCCCCCACCACCCAAAACTCCCAACCCCTTTTACGTATACACAACATACACACTGGCCATGTGTTGTTTGTGTGTGTGTGTGTGTTGAGAGATGAAAATCAAGTTGAGTGCACCACGCACAAAACAAAAAAATCAATAAAGATAAAAAAATCTCTAAATCACAGCCACAAACAAAAAATAATATAAATAACAAAAAATATTTTTAAGAATTTTTCAAACGAAATCTAAATCAACAAATGCATTTCCTTAATGAAAGAATAAAATTTTTGGTTATATTTACTTTTTGATAAATATAGGCAGTAATTTTTTTGAGTGCACACACACGTACTCCAACTCAGACTCATTCTCTGGGCTCTTGAGTTGACAAAGAGGCAACGCCATTATAATTTATCTCATCATTGCGAGTCAAATTAATTGAATGCCAGCAGCAGTCAAATGAAATTTTATAGCGAAAGGTTTTTATCGATTGCATTTTTGGTTTATTCATGCTGGTTGGTTACTGGCTGTTACTTTTCAAACTGGCACTTAGAAATTATATGTGCAACAACAACAATAAAAGCTTTATGTGTCCTTGTTGTAGAGAGAGCCCAAAAGTGTTTGGCATTGAAATGTTTAATGAAAAGAGATTTCACAATACTTCTAATTACACTTTTATGCACTTGGCTTTCTATGTAAAAGCATGAAAAAAGGGGTGATACATTGACGTCAACATATCAGGACATGCATATATGTTATATATATTCGTTTCATCTATCCAAGCAAGTGTAAAGGTCACTTTATAGAGCCCATAAGCTGTGACCTAAAAGCAATCGGATCGATATAATCCGAAAGGTCACTTCATCTGCTTTAGCTGAGCAGATTTAGATGAAGATATAGCCAATATTTTGCATTAACAAACACAAATCTGTACTTAAAGGATATACATATAATTCTTGAAAGCTTTATTACTTTTAAAAATACTTAAAATCTTGCATATGGCATCAAAATATATCAAAAAACCGTTTTTTTTAAATCATATTCAACTTTCTCTAAATTCTTAATCTAAATCTTTAACATTTTCATGCCACATTTCGGTTGTTTATCAAATGGCTAACGTGCCACAGGGCCCATCCGTTTATCAATGGTTATTTGGCTCGGGTCCAGGTGTTGGGTCAAGGCAATGCCCAAAGAAAGAGAGAGAGAACCACAAGTACTTTTCCCCATCACCCCCTGAAACTGCAGTCATCATCACGTGTCTGATGGTCAAACCACTTTGTTCTCGCCATAGCCATCCACAATTTTTATTTGTGAATGAAATTGGCCTTTAATTGTTGACTTGGCAGACGGCCGCCAAAAGAATACAAAAAACCATTGGCATGCACATTTGTTTTTGAGTTGTATTTCATATGTGTAGATATGTATGTATGAATACTTTTCTTTGTTATTGTCTGTTCTGGTCAGGCTGCCATGCCCATGAATCAGAGGGAAAGAGAGAGAGAGAGGACAACAAGTATACGTCGCGTGGGTCAAACATAGCCTGCAACATTGTCGAAAGTTGAATGAGTCAGTTCCCATTTCAGCACTGTGGTACAAGAGCTAAAATTAAAGTGCTGAGATATTTTTTTTTACAAAGTATTTTTATAAAGAAATGCATATTTTATTTAATGAACTTTCGTATGGAAAAAATCACGTTATAATCTTATACACATTTTTTATATATTATTTTTTCTTTATCTCAAAAAATACGCAATTTTTTTGTTAAATTAGTTATGGCCTCCATTGTAAATAAAACCTTATTTTGTTAAGAACTTTTCCGCATAACAAATGTGCCTGTAATGTTAAAATATTACTTTAACTTTTTAGTTGTATCCCCCAAGCGTGCCCTAGAATAAATACCACATAAATAATTCAACTTTCCATGCACACCACTGTGGATTTTGTTTTTGTATGGGGTTCTATGTTTGGGGCTGCCGCACTCATGATATTCACGTTTGTTGTCTGTGGCTATTTTCGTATCTGTTGGTGTTTCTTTTTGTCTGTCAGAGCCGCCGCTTGGTGGTTTTGTTTATGTTTTATGACTTATTGTTAATGCAGGCAACGATTGCGTGGTATTTGTCAAGTATTTTTCAGTATTTTCAGCATTTCTTGTGCCTTCTTTTTTGTTATTGCTCATTCATTTGCATTTGTTATTGTCGTGGCTGTCTGCTCGCGACAGTCTGTGGTATGAATAAAACATTTATATTCACATTTTTACATTCATATGCAGCCACATTCAAAGCATTAATTCGCGTGGGTGTAGTTTACAGATAATAAATTGAAGAAGCGATAAAAAGCGTTTGACCATAAAACTTTAAGATAAGCAAATGTGAAATGAAAAGCGCATATGACAAAAAAAGAAGAAGAAACAGATGTGTGAGAAGAAGAAGAATAAGTAGCAATAGATACGAGTACAAACAATAGTAAAGTTTTTTTGTTGTTGTTGGTTTCTTACTCAATGTTTGGGAAAAGATAACAAAACAAATCCGTGGGTTCTTTTTTTTTTGTAGAAAAGAAAAAAAGTTGGCATTAAGCTTAATTGTTTTGATTGTTGTTAGGATGGTATTTTATTTTTTGAGGTCATTTCATATAAATATTCGTGGTAAATTACGAGTGGCGATTATGTGAAGAAGATAAAACTTACTTTGTAGGTCTTTTGTCGTATATCTTATAACTGTTTAAGTATTTATATTTCCTTTTATATAAACTAAGAGATCTTATCTTGGTTTAATCATATCTCTAACCTTCACTTTTTTCATTCACCTGTGGAAACATTTGATTATTTCATAGCCACCTGTCTATTAATTAAGTTCGTTCAACTTTTTCGATTGTTCATAATTTTATAAACAGGTGCAAAACTGTGAAACTAATAACAATATGTGCTAAACTTTCTCCTTGAGCTGATTTCGTTTTCATACAATTTTAAAGCACATTTTACTACTCAATCAATCACTCAGCCAATCGAATCGCATAACGAAAACTCGTAGAAATCAAAAGTTTTACCTTTTCAAGTGAAGATCGGAGTTGAGGATTTTGTTTTTACTCGAAAAGCTTTTCTTTTCGTCACGCTCGACTGAAACTGAAAGCCAAACAAAAAAAAATAAGCGAAAGAGTTGAGAGCAAAGCAAATAGCCAGAAAATTACAACTTGCTGCGAAAATTAATAAATAATTCGACAGAATACGTGAGATGGCAAAAAGTGCGTAATTGTAATTCCATATTACATAAGCAGGGAGTTTTTTTCTCTTTCTTATGTATATGTATATAAAGACTTCCTCTGCAGAACAATGGATGAGTTGAGGTTATTTAGCAGTTGCGCTAAGCTGGGAAGCCTTCAAAGCGCACCGAAGTTAAGTTTTCAATTTCTTCACATTTTTGAGCTGTTCGTCATTAAGCGCAATTTGTTGTTTATAAATGGACGATAGATGCGACGGAGTGGAACTTGTCTACGTTGTTCCGGTATTTGTTGTAGTTGGTATTATTATTTTTGTTTTGTTTTATCAAACAGATTGCCAGGCATTATGCAAAAATGAAAAATGAGCCATTGACAGTGACACAACGATAAAAAAAATAATGTTGGAAAAGCGTATAATTATGGCTATGGAGAGAAAAGTGGGGGCAAGGAGTGTATAGTCATAGAAAAAAAGCTTTTTGCCTGACAATCCCCAAAAGAGAGATAATCAAATGTTTTTTTCAAAGCCATTATACACTTTGCAATAATGCGAACCACGTATGTACACATATTTCCAAACATATATATATGATGTGTATTCACAGATTAAATTGATTGTTTGGTGTGCATGTGTGTGTGTGTGTGTGTGTGTGATTACGGCACTTTATGACGGAATGTAATTACACGCTCGAGCACAACTCGTGCATATGGAAAACACAACACGCAAAGTGAAACTTTGATCTCTCAACTCTCTCTGCCAACATCCCAACTCTTGAGGGCAATTTACGTTTATTGATATTATGAAAACTCTTTGTGTGACGTGACATTCAATCAACTTTTCAAATGGGTAAGTTAAAGTTAAGTGGATGCTTATTGAGTTATTTAAAGGGCATGGAAATAATTTTTACCAATGATGGTAAATTGAAAAATGTAAAAGTTGTTAGAATAAATTTCTTATCCTTCCTCTGAAAAAATTGTGGAATATTTAACAGTTGATTTATTTTAAACGTATTTTATTTTATTCGATTATTTATATGTAATTGATTATTTATATGTTCTTTTAACAAGTTTTCAGCAAACTTTTCACTAAATAGTTTCTTAGCCTGTCTTATCAAAATATAAAAGCTGTCAGTGCCAGACAAGGTGTGGCCAAGGGTTGACTACAAAGCACGGGCCTTTCTCTACATCCAGATTGTGGTACGCGGTTAAATGGAATACAGATAAAAGATCCAAAACCGCATAGAATATAAAATATAAGGAAAAGTTGCACTAGGGTTTTGGCAAGGGGACGGATGGGCTGGTATATGCAAATAGCTGAAAATTTAAAAGCAAACAAAAAAGTGCTGTGAAGCGAACGCAACAGGAATAAAACATTTAATGTTGTATCTATGTCGGTGTGTACATAGATATGTAAGTATTGTATATGTATCGTATTCCATATCAACTGTTTGGTGATTCAACATCGTGGCTCTGTTGTGGCAGCTTATGGCGATTCTGGGAAAACAAGTGCAAAAGTCCGGACGGGGATAAGGAGAGGACAGACAACGACGACGGACTATGCAACGACTTCAGTGCGGATGTGGATGTCGTTTAAATATTGCCAGACGGCGTAAAAATTGACAGACGTCGCACATCCAAAAAATAAAAGAGGGACAAAAGCAAAATGTTCTGAATGGATGAATATAATGAAAGGCAAAAACAAAAGAAACGAAACGAAAAAAAATGATGAAAAAAAAAACTGAAAGTGGCGACGCCACAACTCCAAATTCAACTTTATGTTGAACGAAAGCCAACAGTTCAGCCATTAGGCGGCAATTAAATGAATTAAATTTCACATTAATTATTTAAAAATAAGACAAAAAAGTAGAAGAAGAAGAATAATATATACAACACTCATACAAACAACAGAAGAGCAGTTTATAAAGTTGAAATTGGACTGCGTTTTTTCGTAACTCTTTTTTTGGGGATAATTTTCATTTCATGTTTTCACATTGACATGGCTGGTTCACTGACCACAACATACCGGACGCCGGTCAGCTGACAAATGAGAGAGTTACCAATGAGAGAGAGAGAGATGTGTGCGCAGACATTTGGCTGTCAGTGTAAACAGGTTTGCATCATTTCAAGGCGCATTTGTAATGCTTTTTTCAATAAACACTTTTTTTTTGTTTTGTTTACAGTTGCCAATTTTCTTGATTCGCTTTTTGTGTAAATAATTTGTTGTCAAGAATGTTTTTTTTCGAGTGAAATTTAAGTAAATTAAGTCTGTCTTGAATGACTTTTACTTATTTAATTGAGTCAATTTTTGGCAAAATGCCATAAGAAAAGGTTTTGGGCATAACGAGATTTGTTTTCTGTCAAAAAATACATTTTTGTTGTGTGAAAAGATTTCGCTGTTGAGTTAAGTGAAACATTTCAAATTATAGTTAAAAGAATACTTTTTGATTTCTTTCTAATTTAAATATCTTAAAATGACAGTACACCTGAAATACTTTAAATTTGACACACAAATGATTTTAATGACATTTTAATTTATATTAGAAAATATGTTTTTTATTTTCTATTTGTACGTTTTTTGTGTTAAGACAAATTACAATAATTAATAATATATGTTTTTTAAACATTTTAAACTTTTTCTTATATGTTTTTTCTAACTGATTTAGTTCATGAGCTAAGCAGATGGATTTTTGACTCTTAGATTACAATTGTGTTTTGAAAATTGCAGAAATTTGAACATAAATTATTTGGCCTTTAGTCACAATTTGCTAGATTGAGCGAGCGGCACCTTTGGCCAGCCAGATATGTATATACATATATGTATGTATGTGTAGTAAAGTTGTGTTCACGTACGAGTCGAGGAGGCACATCAGAAATTCAATCAAAGCCCGCTGGCATACATGTATACTCTACTACAATACATTTCGCTCTCGGCGTCCAATTCCCATGCACCGTGTCAAGAGATTGTGGCACAATAATATGTGAGAGGTGAATTTGTTGTTTCGTTTTCGTATATAATACACCCATATTTATAGCGCGGGTATCTATTCCACGGCAGTAGCTGTAGAAACAGCAGCAGCAGGTAAATTGTGGCTCAGATTTAAAAGCTAGCTGAGGCTGTACGTGCCGTGTGGCGAGAAAAACTCAATTCTCATTACAGTTACAATTACGAACGTGATTTGTGCCTGTTACTGCCGCAGCAGCAGCAGCAGGTTGCCTCATTGATGGATTTCAAACTGCCGCCGCTGCTGCCGCTGCCTCAAAATGCAGTTCTGTAAGTTCTCTGCCCCCATCTGTGTTTCTACACAATTCTTCAAGTTTTGATAGAAACAGGTTTCTCTCTGGTTCTGGTTCTGGTTGGATTGTCGTGAAAGCGATTCTGCTTTTGCTGCATTTGAAAACGTTTTGCAGACTGTTTTGTATTTATTTATGTTTAATTTACACTCAGCCAAATGAACAAATGTTTCTATATAAATACAAATAAACAAGTTATAGCGTGTGTTTACTTCTGTATATATTTTTTTTTTTGCACATGCTTTGATATATGTGACCTTGTGGACTTGTTAACGTCCATCAGTTCGTTGAGGGGGTGACTTAAACTTTAATAAACACATCAATTGCACAAAAAAAAAAACGAGTGCACAAATAAACATAATGCCCCACACAAATATATATATTTGATTTAGGGGAATTGCTGCTAAATAAAGTCAACATAAAAATATATTGTGTTTAGTTCGTTTCAACTCGTCTCCCTTTTCACCTAGACATCTGTGTGTCTGTGTGTGTGTGTGGTTATATATATAAACTAAACAAAGCCAAAGCGAGTGTCAATCAATCAACTGGCGTCCAAATTTATGACCTCAAGCATAATCACAACAGATATATGTGTATATTGGAAAGAATTTCAAGCGCTTATAATTAGTTGACGCATTCCACCAACTACTTCTCTACCCTCTCTGCCCTCTTTCCCCTGTCGTCCAGCAATAAACAAATATTTACTTTTTCTTTCGGGGGTTTTCTCTCTGCTGCTTCTGCCATTTACAAATTATGTTTGGTTTTCCTATTGCCTTTTCTTTCTTTCCATCTCGCTTTTCGTCAGCTAATTTATGCAAACAATTTTCAATGAGGCGTAACGCCAAGGGGGCTCACATGAACTACTATGCTGCCCCCTTACTTAAGGGCGGGAAGAGGAGGGGGGCTGGCTGCTGTGTGGGCGTCTGCAATGCTCCACTGGGAATGCAAAATAAGAAAATGAAATGATTGGAAAAATAAGCAAGAAAATTGACATAAATTTGAATGCATTGGAAATTGTCGGCGACAAAGTTAAGCAAACGTATGATGTTGCACAGATGATATATGATATATAAGAAGAGAATATAGTATACATATATAGAATATATATGCACATTCATTAATGGTTGAGCGGACAGATTTAGTATTGAATTTCTATTGCATTTTGTTTCATAAAGTTCATTTGTCTGTCAACAGATTTGGAACTTAAGTTTGAAAAAAAGTATGTTAAATCTTTTATTGCTATAAGAATTTATGGTCAATATATATATAAACACGTAAGCCTTTTATTAAGGTGATTTCTGGTTTAAGGACCTGTTTTTTTTTTTTTATTTAATAGGCAATTAATAAAATGACAAGACGCATATTATTAACTTCATCTTTTTGATATATTGAAGTTATTTCTGAGTCAAATGGTCAACAGCTGTTGCTTTGAATAACTTAAACAGTTCCAAAACACAGCTGAAATCCAAAAATGTACTTATTTTCCTGAACATTCTACATTTGTTTTATGCTCTGCGCAATTCTTTTGCATTTGTTGATTCAACTGGGCGACTTTTAGCTGGTCCATGACGATTACTATTTGAATAATTACACATGTTTCGAACAAACTAATTAGAGCTCTGTACAAATGCACACACACACACACATACATACACAGCTGTTGGATTAGCTTCTTGTGGTTCTTATTGGATTTTGAGTAGGGTCCAAAAGTGTATGTATATAAAAACAAAACAAAGAAATGAACAGCAACTTACTGTGCTCTAAAAATAAAACATCAAAGTGCATGGCAAAGGCACGAAATGCAAGGCACGAAAGGATTTACGAGCTTGATCGAAAACAGCCCTTTGGCCCCAAAAACATGCAAAGTTACAACAACAACAAGAAGCAGAAGAAGAACCAGAGCGACAACAACAATAATAATGATGTCGATGAGTGGCACTTTGGGTGGTGGATGGAGAGCTGGCAAATGCTAAGGAAACAGGCAACTGCAACTGCGACTGCGACTCCAACTCGAAGTAAAAGTATAGAAAATTATAAAAATAAGCAGCGACACGAAGAAGACAAAGATACGCCAAGGCTATATATAGAATAAATGCATATATATCTACATACATATATAAAAGGCAAAGGCATTGAGTGTGTATAAAAAGAAAACTTTAACGAAATAAAGAAAAGTGAAGACAACGCCTTCAACTTTTTCATTATTATTTTGTCGAGATGCGTTCATATTAAAGAAAAGTTAAGTTGAATAAAACTAACAGATGTTAACTTGATAAAAAGTCTTTTGTATGATTATTTTTAGGAAATATTAACTTCCTGTGAACTTTAAGAATTTCCTTAACTCTCTTTTGATGAATCATTCAACTTGAAGAATTTCCTTTGCACGATTTCAATTTTAAAGCAATTATGTTTGTTCAAGGAATAATATTTCTATGTATATTAACATAATTATAAATGAGTGGGAAAGCAGTTGGCCAAACACACAACATTCCTACTACACATCACCTGTTTGCCAAGTGTCCACAACAACACACACACACACACACACACATCCTCCTCCTCATATTAGTTGGTTGGTGGATGTGCGTGTGGCGTCCATTAGCCATGTGAAAAGTTCATTTGCCTCGTCTCATAATTTGCCGCTTGCATGTTAGCAAACATGAGCGGTGCTGTGTGTGTTGTGGGCAACAGGGAGGGGAGGGGAGGGGGTGGCGGTTGGGGTAGGGTGAGCGAGGCCATTGACGCCTTCCCGCCTTCTTCTAGACGACGTCCAGGCTACTCAGATTACACTTCACCAAGAAAATGAGAGAGGGAGAAAGTGTAGCAAGAAATGAAAGGAGAAAGAGCAAGACAAACACTTCACACTCTCAAGGAGTTCTTCTACTTCTACTTCTGACTCTTGTTTCGTTTTGCACTTCATGGCTATTTCGAGACATTTGCGACAGCGAAAATGAAATGAGTAGCCTCCAAACTCACTTCTCATTTTTTTCCATTTCCCCCAACTCTCAGTCGGTTCGTGTTTTAAGCATTTGCAATTGACAGCTTCAGTGAAGCAATAGTTTCAGTTGCTTTCCCAGCGCCATTCAATCCTATGGAGCCACCAAAAACATATCTAATTACATCGTGTCGTATAACGTACAACAACAACGACTTGCAACTTAAGTTAAATTCCAATGTGCCCAAAAGGCAACGCCTACAATGGCAATAGTTAAAATGGCAGTGGGCTAAAAAATATATAGCTTGCGCTTTTGGGTTTAGAAATGTTAGCTACAACTTTAACAGGGTGACTGTTATTACTCTGTTATGTAAACTCTTTTAACATTTTTAGCTTGTTTACTTTTCGCTTGAAAATCAATCATTCATGTAAATCGATTGCAAATTTTCACTTTTCTCAACCTTTTTTTGACACCCTTTGCTCCACTGTGCCCTATCGTCAATTGCTATTCATGCTAGTTGTTTGCTTGTCGCATTTGACTTATGTGTGTGTGTGTGATTTTAGTTAGAGAGTTCGTGGCTGACATTAGGTCTGGTGTCTGGCTGTTTCGAGATTCGACCTGGTCTGGGATCGCGACTGTCTTGGTAACTGGCAATCGGTAACTGCGGTTGTAATCTGTACCCCCAGACACACAGTTTTACAATGTAATTTTGTAATTGCAATCAACAACAACAACATCAACAACGCAAACAACAAAGAGAATTGCATCTTCTGTGATTTCAGTGCGGATTTCTGTATTCGATTGCAATTTGGGTCTTGAATAATAATCGTGTGGGAAATGTGCAAAAAACAACAACAAAAAACATTTCGTTTTGTTTGTTTGTTAGGTTATTTGCTAGTGAACCCTCAGCCCAATGGCTAGTATGCAGCGAACAAAGCGAGCAAGAAAAATAATGTTCAGGCAGCTTTCAATTACTTTTACAAACAGCTTAACAAAATAATACTAAGATCTTGTCCAAGTAAAGAAATTGATGCAACTTTTTGGTGCAAATAATGATTTCTTAAGCGCAACAAAACTTTGTTAGCTGCATACCTGCCTCCGATTCCCAGTGGCTTTGAGTGACTCAATTATTTAATACAAATTGTTTGCTTATATTGGAAGTCTTATCAGCTGTTGCTCGAGAGCTTGTTACACTCATCATTAAAATGATTTAAAGCTTAATATAAATAAATTTAATTGCTTACAAATTGCACAGCAACAACAACAACAAAAACAGCAACAAGACAAATTGAAATGTAATCAGTTTAGTTCAAGCAAAACTAAAGCAATGAAAGGTGCTGTAGAAGACGTGGAAATACCCTGTATCCTGGTGAGAATTGCGTTTAATGAGTTGAAAGGATTGTAAGATTTCCCAGGATTGAATGGATAGGCAAAAAAGTGAGAGGAAAAGTTGGAGGAAAAGAAGTGCTTAGACGTATGAGGGAGAAAAGATAAGAATAACAAGAGAAGTTTTAAGCTTTACTTTGCGTTTCTTAAGAGACAGAAGGAGGGAGAGAGTTACAGTTAAGAGATATAGAGAAAAGGTAGAGTATTAAGGAAAGAGTATATAGAGAAAAAGCTACAATAAGAGAACCGAAGCACACTTCACTATTTTACACACAAAACATTTATTTGCTTCACTTAAACACCATCAGAATTAACCGGGGCGTACTTGACTTCATGAGAATCGCATAGAAGGGCTTTATTTATTATTATTTTATTTAATATTATATTATATTTTAAAAGTGTAAGGCATAAAATGCAATAATTAATTATGAGGAAGAAAATGAATTGAATCTCGTTGCAATTGAAAAAAAAAAAAAAAAAAAATGCAAACTGAAATCTAATTTGCAGCATTTGTGCAGCACTCGAGACATTTAATGAGTTATGAGAGTTGAGCTCAGGTGAAGTGTAATGAGTAATTTTCCCATTTCCCATTAGATAATGATGCTTACAACACGATTAGCTAGCTATAAATCTAAATCAGGCACAAACACACTCTCCCCACTCTTACCCCTCCTCAACCCACCAGAGTTGCGGTAGGACGGCAACAGGAACATAAAAAAGCTATTAAAAATTAAGAGGAAATGTTGCAAAACTTGTCAAATGGCAAAATAATAATGGAAAATTGTGTACAACAGCAAACAAACTAAATAGGATGCGATGAAAATGCGTGCGAAGGGAAAACGCATGAAAAAATCCTATTCCTATCAATGCAGGACGGGGCGGGAGGGTGGTGCACACATACATATATCTAAAATTTCAACCACTGTTAAGAATGCCGCTGCGGGGGCGGGTAAGGGTAAGGGTGGGAGTGAGAGTGAGGGAAGAGAGTGCGCGAGGTTGCGTATTAAAAGGAGCAGCAGCAGCAGCAGTTGAAACCGCCCTCATTTCATTTATTTTTTGGTGCTGTAAACAAAAGCGAGCCAGCAACAAAAACAACAACAAAAAGTAGAACTATACGCCGGCAACAACGACTACAACAACAACAACAATGCGCATTCCGTTTCTATGATAATCGGAAGCAATGAAAGTCTAAAAATTGGCTCAATTGAACAGCGTGAGTGCAAGAAAGTACAATAAGCGGGAGAGAGAGAGCGAGAGCGAGAGAGAGCTGCTATTGTGTGCGTGTGTGCATTTGTGCATTTGTATGTTGCGGGTGGCACACAAACACACACACACACACATTGATAATTATGTACATTGAATGCATTTATGTTTGTTTGTATGTACATATGTATTTATACTAACCATTGTGTTCGGTAAATATGTTGAGGCCAATGCTGGGATTACAGCGATTATCCTTGTGTGATGCATTCGATGAGTTGGCGCCGCGGTGCGAGGAGCCACCACTGGACCCGATGCTGATCCCCGACGATGATTGATGCGATTTGATGCGTGAGTTGCGCAAAGTGGAGCCAGCGCTCAAAGCGCCGCCGCCAACTGAGGAGCTGCTGATGCAATGCGGCGAGCCGGATGCAACGGGACTGCTGCTGCTGGAGACGCCAATGCAGCTAACGGTGCCGCCACCTCCTCCCCCACCACCACCACCGCTCGAATGCGAGCCGCGCTCCTTGCCCTGCTGTGCACCCATATCCTTCAAATCACATGCAACAACAATTCGAATATACACACAAACGATTCTTTCTATTTCACAATAATACTTATTATGTTGTTGTTGTTTTCAGCTGCGATAAATAATTGCATGCACTTAATTTTTTTGTATATTTATTATGTATTTTATCGCATTCGCATTTGCTTTTATTTTAAATCGCTGCTCTACACATTTTCTTTCGTGCGTCGTCGTCGACGTCGTCTCTTTTCTTTCTTTTCGCGAGATACGCTCTTTTTTCCGTTCCGTTTTGGCTACTCCAATTGGTGCGAATTGAGAGTAGACAAAATTCAAGGATGTTGCGAAATTGCGAAATAGCCAATACGGTTTTGATTTATTTGAATTTTTATTTTGGTGGGCGAAAAACACTTAAATTGATTTGCTGCTTGGCTTTTTGTTGTATTTGTTGAGTGCCATAAGGGGAGGGGTTGAGAAGGTGAAGTTGGAGGTGGAAAGGGGTTTGGCTGGCTACAAAACACGCCCTAAAATGCACTTTGTCTGCCCCGATACGTCTTTACGCTGCGTCTGCGTCGCGTTTGCTGCGTTTCTTACATATTTTGCATTTGAAATGATATTAAGTGACTGAGATTGAGTTGTAGCTGTAACTGCAGCTGTTTAAGTTATCTATTTCTTTGCATTTTTCCAATTACACACACACAAAAATTTAACACCCGCACAACACAACGACTTCGACCGACTTTGTTAAAATTTTCAAGACGACTAGTTGATAGTGTGACCGCAAACGACTAACGTTAAAATAGCTTGAGAGCCTGATAAGCAGCCAGCTTCACGTGCGCACCAAATTGCGCGCAGCCAACTTCATGTGTGTGTGTTTTGACAAATTGCGCGCAGCCAACATTAAGTGAACTCAATTTTTTCGTTCCGTTATCGAACCAGCTCTGCAGTAACCAATACAACTCTTCAAGTCACACCGTTCAGATATTCATATAGATAGTTCTGGAATTTGTAGATTTAATTACAAAATATAGTCATATACTTACATTAAGTAAATCACTAACAAAGCAGCAAATGTAAGTAGATAGCAGACGTTCAAATATCGCAGTCGCATTGCTTTAAATTTAATGTTTGTTTCATATTTTCGACACACTAATGAAAGATGTCGGACTGGGATACGGTAACCGTTTTAAGAAAAAAAGCCCCAAAGAATAGTCAACTGAAGACCGAATCAGCTGTTAATAATGCACGCCGTCAAGGTGTTGCAGTCGATACGCAGCAAAAATGTGAGTATAAATCAAACGACGTACAGTTTGTGGGCAAAGAGTGCTGGCGGGGTTTCCGAGGGGACAAAATGCAGATGCAATCACGTACATATGTACATTGCGTGGCGTTTGTTGTTGTTTTCTGCGGCTTAAGCGTATCGGTCACACATGTGAGTGAGTGTTAATGTATGCAATATGTGTGTGTGTGTGTGTTTGTGTTTATTTCGCAATACTGCAAATTCGAAAGCTTTCCGGCGGCCATTTTGCTTTCGATGTCTGACCTACTAAAAAACTGTCAATATTGTTTAGAATTGATCTTATAATATTTTTTTCAATTTTATTTATAGATGGTGCTGGCACCAACAAGCAGCATGTGACAACTAAAAACACTGCCAAGCTGGATCGTGAGACTGAGGAGCTGCGTCACGACAAGATACCCTTAGATGTGGGCAAAATAATACAACAGGGTCGCCAGGGCAAAAACATGAGCCAAAAGGAATTGGCCACGGTAAGAAAACCAAACAATTTTAAATCTGCTGATGCTAATATTCTTGCTTTTAGAAAATCTGCGAGAAGCAGCAAGTGGTAACTGATTATGAGGCGGGACGTGGCATTCCCAACAACTTGATATTGGGCAAGATGGAGCGTGTGCTTGGCATAAAATTACGTGGCAAGGAGCGCGGCCTTCCAATGGCGCCTCCCGGTAAAAAGTGAGATGAAGCTGCTGCGTCCACTGTCAACGCGCCACACAAGAATGCCAGGCAACGCCACCACCACCAACAACAACAGCAACAACAACAAGTGGAGCCTGGCTGGAGCGTTGTGACCAGTCGACGCAAATAGATGCACTATCCGGGAGGCTGTGGAACCAAACAAAATCGGGTCAACTCAAGCAGCTTGAAACACATGGAAGACAAACGAGTTTAAAACAACAACATAAACACAAACAAACAAAATGCATGCAATCAACCAACAAATGAAAAAACAACTATGAGCGCAAATTAATTAAAAATCAGTTCAAAATTCAAAACTTTGTAAACCAGTAACAACAACACTTAACAAGGCAATGTGGAGTGCACCAAGTAAACTAAACTAAACTAAAAAAAGAAAAAACAATTAATATTTAATTGAATATGCATTGTGCTCATGGCTGGAATTGAATGTTTGGCATAATTTGTTTTTGGCATTTTTATAAAATTATTTTGTTTTGTTACAAAACCGCATTCAGTTGGGTTTTTGATCTAAGTTATGAAAAAAAAGGCATTGAATACACAACAAACAAACGAAACACAGATACAAAACTTTCTTTCAATTGCAATAATCCTTATCTCCCCCCTCAACACTCCGCCAAATGGCTCATCTAGTGGTTGTTCTCATTTAATATTCACATTCATACCATAATCATAAATCATACATCATTAATACATTACCATATGAATGTCGTACTATTTTAGAGCATATATTGTATGTAATATGTATTTATTGTAATAGGGTCTTGAAATGTGCGTTTAATTAGATACAGAGATACACAAGAATACATTATACATATTATTAAAGACAAAACAAAACAAATAATATGCAAATGTAAGTATTTTAGCAACTTTTTCTAGTCTAGTATTAAAAATGTATGGCGATATTTTCCTATAGCATCCAATTGGTAAATTAACATCCAAATTAATTAAACATACATATGTATACATGAATGTGTAGTGAAACAATTTCGAACGAAGCCAACAAGAAAGAAATAAATGTTTTTTCCTCCCAAGATTTATGGATGTAAATGAAAATGGCTTACAATTATTTGAATCGCTCAATTCCCCATAAATTTCCTTGGGCAATTTAGCTGCACTTTTAACAGCGACTTAACAGAGGTGGTAAATGTTAGCAGGATCATCACAGGGTGTTCTGTAAAAAGAAAGCAAATGAAAAGACATATTTCGACTCCTTTTCCTTTGTTACGTTTTATTTATCCGTTGGTTTTTCTAAGCTTTCCATTTTTGTTTGTGTTTAAATTACCCGACAAAAAATTCAATTTGTTCGCATTTTGTTTTTGAAGTTAGTTCAGTTACATATTTGACTGGCGCAAAGGATACGGATGCGCATCCTTCTTCTTGCTTCAGCTTTCTCTCTCTCATTATTCGTCGTTCCGCATCGCTTTTTTTTATTTTATACTAAATTAACTTTTCAAGTAGGACTTTTTGTTTGTTTGTTTTTTTTTTGGGTTTTTTCTTCTTTCTTTCTTTCTTTTGGTTTGCTTATTTATATAAATATAGTATATATGTATATAAATTAAACATTTGATTTGTTTTCTTTGTTACGTTCGTTTTATCAAGGACTTGTTATCTATGATTTCCTGCATGCTCTATACGTGTGTGTGTGTGTGTGTGATATAGAAACTTTGATCTCAACACAAAAATTAAAAAATTCTACAAAATAAAAGATGAAACTAAATGCACGCCCCTGCACGATTTACAAAATATTCAATATTGAATATTAGTTTGGTTTTACATTAACAATTTGCGCTTCGTCTTGAACAAGTTGTGGGTGGGGAGGGGAGTGCGGGGGAGGAACTAAACTATGGTAGCATTATATATCTTTTATTTCGAGTTCTTTTTAATTAGAGCTGTTTCCATTATATATATTGAGACTTAAAGTACAATTCAGATCCAGTTAGCTGAACAGAAAGAATGCTAATGCCAACACAATTAGTTATAGAAACATATATGGTATATGTATATATGTTTTCCCACACATATTTTAAATAGTTACGTGGATAGCATTAAAGTATTGTATTTTTTGTGGATTAACTGAGCAGCGGCGGCGGTCTGAACTCAATTTGAGAATGTTTTTAATTTTGTTTGTTTTCATTTTTCTTATCATTCTTTTACATATAGTTTTTATATATATATTTTTTTGTTGCTTTGCAGTAAGTAAACAAATGAAAAACTATTTTCTATGTAATATTAATCTGAGGCTTTAAACACTCGGCTACAAACTTTAGGCTTAAACTGAACACTAAACACACGGCATGGGGCTTTTAATTTTTTTGTTTTTTTCTTTATATATAAGAATATACATATATAGTGGCTCCACTTTCGGGGTAGCTGAATCATCCATTGCCCACTCGACTTTTCTTCGAAACACTTTTCTTGACTTTGATAACTCATAATAGTATATATATATACAATGACATATACGGATATATATATATTTTTGTAAGCCAGCCGCTTGGTTAAACTCTATGCTTAAATATTAAATTTTCTTTCTCTATTCAAACGTCCCTAGTGCGTGTTAGTTTGAGTGTTTGTGTGTGTGTGTGTAGCCCAGTTTTAAAATTAAAAAACAACTTTTACACCGGTACTGCATAAATAAATGTCCTTAGCCTGGTTGGGTAGGTAGATATATAGAGGGAGGGCGAGGAGGGGAGCGGCGCGCGACCATATCTAATTGACGACGGCGAATGTTTTCTACTGCGCCTTGGCCTTGCGCATATAGGCAGACTGAGCCTCGTCCCCAACATATTTGGAATGCGACTCGGCAATTGGCGGGCTAGAGAGCTTGGCGGTATTCTGGGCAGCCAGGGAGGCGGCCATGCGACGACTCTTGTGGCCGCCGGGCGACAGGTACGCCTTGTAAAAGAAGCGCGCGAACAGCACAAAATAGCTGAAGTACATCGCAATTGACAGATTGATGTTCCTTTGTGAGATGTTGCACGACTGTGTGCCATGCGTCTTGAGGAAACCATTTGCCCACACATTGATCGCACAGCCGATGATCATCTGGGTCAACTGCAGCGACGTAATGATCATCGAGATGAATCTTGGTGGATTGAAGCGTGCCGCTTTCAGTGCATAATAGCTGTACATCACCGAATGCACGCAATAGTTCATCACAATGAACCAACGTGCCGAACTGGTGTACTCCGTATAGCTGAACCACGAGTAGATCAACACGGTGATGTGATGATACCAGTGCAGAAAGATCAACGGTTGTTTGCGCAACACTATGAATATCGTATCCCCGAGCTCGGGCAATTTGCTAAGCACAAAAAGCCAGGTCCAGAAGCCGCACACACGATCTTGTTCAATGTAGCTGTGGAGAGAGAAAGAAATCAGGTTTTAAATACTGTTAATGACCTTGCCAAAGTTCAATTATTAAACTCACCTGGGCACACAAACCGAATGGAAAAGTCCATAATGACGCAGCACGTGAAACAATTCAGGCGCAGTGCGTGCAGCACCCATTATGCTAAACATGGCCAACATTGTGTTCCATATGATCAGTGGGCCACGCAACTTGAAGCTGAAAGAAAGAGGATGCAAAGAAGTTAATGAAAGTACGAAAAACTAGTTATTTCAGATGAAAAGTGTTTAATCAACGATAATTTATAAATTTCCCAAAACCTTCTAGTATCACCTTCAAACAGCTAGAATCCAAAGTCTTGGCTTCGAATGCAAATTTGCATTTCATAATGCAAAGATCAACAAACTTTAAGGCTGACATTCAGTTGAGTTAAGGGCGGTGCGGGGCGTGGCGGTGCGGTACAGACAGCTTGAGACGTTAAAGTTTAAGTGCTTTGTGCAACAAACAAAATCACATTGAGAATTGATTGAGTGTTTATCGTTTATTTATATTTACTCCCAAGTTGAGAGCAAGAGTTCAAAATATGAATTTACACAACTTTGACTTTGTTTATTTATGTTAATATAAATTTGTTGATTTACTATATATTTAATTACAAATCAGTTAAGGTTCATGGTGTCAATCCAATTTGTAATCAAAGTTTATTTAAATACATTGTTTTTTACCCTTCAGAAAGGGCAATTAATAAATGATTATTGTACTATTAATGTTCAATTAAATTATTCAATTGTGCATTTAAAAGTTCATTTAAACAAAACACACGCCAAAAAATTCTTCACTTATTTTGTTTTGTATTTGAAATAAATTTCTTTTCGAGTATAACTTGAACGATTTAAAACTCGTTTAGCATTCGAAATGAGCGTAAAGTATTGTTTAAATTGTTGTTGTTGTTGTTAAATGCCGGCTAAATGTACATGACTCAAGGGCGTGCCCGGTTCTCGGTACTCGTTTGTGAGCTACAACAACAACTGGACATAAATGACTCAAATTAAGTCAAATCGTACAAATCAGTCAACGACTCTCGCGACATTTTTAATCAGCAAAGCTAATCATAGTATCAATCGTCTGACTATTAATCGGGCAATTGTAATTAAAATGCAATTCAAATACACACAAAGTAGTAGAATATAACTTTTGGTTTAATAAAATAGTACTTGAATGCGGAAATCTTATCTGGCGACAATTAGTCATACAAAAAAATAAATCACTTTTGTTTTGTTACTTTTATCGGTAAACGATGACGACGATCAGGCTTCGTCGTCCAGGGAATGTGGCGTGTTTTCATTATCTAATTCACATTACCATCGGACCATGTTTAGCTTGTTGGGGGGTCAAAGGTTGGCTTCAAACAATGCAATGGGAATCTAAACTGCAGATTGCAAGGTCTCAGTTCGATCGAAAATTTTACGGAACCGAATAAGTTAGTTACGTAAAGAGAATCGTTTGCGTATTTAGAAAGTATTTACTACCGGTAGTGCATATAGTATGTATTACAAGGAATATTGACGTAATATTTAGTATAAAGTTGAAAGCTTCTTAAAATTGTAAAACAGGTGTGTAAATTGTTAACGATACTGACTGTTTATGACACTTATAACGACGATTTTTTTATTCTTTATAATTCTAAAAATAGAAAGATATCATTGCACAAAAATGATGCTAAGCTTAGTCAAGTGGCATTTAATTCGGGCAGCTAAATTTGAATTAGTCTAGATTCGCGAATAAAATTCTTTTATTAACCTAAATTAAATAAAATTGCGCCAACGTTCAACAAATTGTCGCAAGCCAACGCGCATTTCGCATTCGTTCAGCTCACTTAATTTTTGCCGTTCTCAATCTTCAACCCTTACAATTCACACATGGTTCTAGCAGCGCACGGATGCCTTGCTGCGAATCGGCTTCGTTCAAATCGTGCCAAAACACAATGAGTAAGGAAAACCAATAGGCCTTGCTAATCGCTTGGCAGCTTGGCTTCTTGGCAGAGGGATACCATCGATTCGGTGTTCCTTTGAAGCTCAATTTTTGCAAGGGCACAGGTCGTCCCCATTTCGGATGCACAGGTGGCGGACCGGCGCCTACTTTGTGTCCGGTCTGCAATCTTGCATCTTTGGGTGTAGCGATCTGCCCATTTATTTATGCATTGTACATTATACAGATTACTTTCTTTTTGAGATGAGACAAGCCCCATAAATTATGTCAGTTTTCACTCAACTTAAATAAAATATATGCGAAAATTGCATAAGCCAGCGCAGCAGCAAGAGAGAAAAAGTCAAAGCTCGCTCTCTCCTTGACCACAGAGAGTTGGCAAAAAAAAAAGTATGCAAAACCTGATTTGGCAATGCTGGACTTTCTGTAGAGAGAGATTATGCAAGCCAGCAGCTGCTGAAGCTGACGACAGTAACCGTAAACACAAATGGATAAAGAGAGCGAGAAGAGCAGCAATATAAATGAAATCAAATGTTTGTTGTTGTTGCGCCCAGAGTTGATTATTATTTTTATATGTGTTTGCTTTTCTGTCTGCCTTTTTGGGCTTGATTTATGCAGCCCCAAATACACAGATACAAATATTTGTATTTGCATGTATTCTTTGCTTTGCGTTTTGTTTGCCTTTGGCCCCCACACAATATTCGCAACATTGTCTCAAAGTTGACTCGTTTCATTTTGTGTATTTCCCTCATTTAATATGACCAACATTTTGCTGTTGTTGTTGTTATTTTTGATTGCAACATTTTTGATTTTTGCGGTTTCTCTGTTTAGTTATTATAAATTTTGCATTATTAATCTTTCTATACATAATTAAATGCTTGAATTTAGCAAATTGCACATATGATTGACCCATTGACCGATTTTGTTATTTTTTTTAGTTTTTAGCTTGTGAAATCTTTGCATGATTTTAATTTAATGCTTTTATCTTAACTATGTAGTTCAAAGCTGAATGAGATTATAGATATAAATTTGGGAGCGTTTTAGCAACAGGTGTTACGTTTAAGATTACAAAATAACTAAATGTTTATTATAATGCTGTCTAGTCAAAAGATTGTAAGTTTAACAGTTTTGTTATCTTATCCTTAAACTCACATCGACGTAACTTAAACGGTTCTTCTCTCACTGTATAAGTGTTGTTGTGTTCTCGCTCTCTTATACATTCAGAGAGCTTTCGTTTTGGGCATTTAGCGTATTATGCCAAAATTTTAAGGTCAATAACAAATCGCCAAATTGACAATTAAACATAAACGCAAACAGGTGTGGTAAAAGTAATAACAGGTAAACATGTTGAAATTATGTCAAAAATGAAAGAAAAGTAAAAGTTGAAATGTGACGATAAAAAATATGCGATGCTGCAAATAAAAACTAAACAAAGAGCTGAGAGAGCAGCTTTTGATGATGCAAATGCAGGTAAACAGAATTAAAAAGTCTTTGTTATTGTTGTTGTTGTCAATATTTGAATGACACACTTAAGGCCAGTTCAAGTTAAATTTCATAGCACCGATATCCTATCAATACTAAGAATTGGAGTGTGATAAGACGTTATCAAACAATAGAGTTTTCGATAAAACAAATCAATTAGCTTTTGTCAACGCAACACTTATACAATAACGGCTGTTTAAGTTGCAGGATTTGCTATTAGACAAACAAAAATGATTAACAGACACTTTTTTGACCCGATATAATTAAAGTATTCTATAACCCAACGACACCATTTCGACAAGAAATAAGAAACGGGCCGAAACCTTTCTCTAAAGTTTGAGTTGTCAAAGCGAACGGTTGTTTTGTTTGACACACACTCACAAACAAAAATTCAAAGTCAAGTAAAGCTTTTAAGTTTCACTTTTCAAAAGATTTAAACACCCATAAATGTGGAGTCTGTGTTTTATGGCTGTTTATTTTTTTTTTCATGTAATTGTTGCACGGAAAAAAAGAAAAACGAACTTAAACAGTTTTTATTGCTGTTTTCGTCGCTTGTAATTGCCAAGTGCTTTGGGATAATTATTTTGCTGACACGCCCACTCGACACGTCATCTCATGTGTGTGTGTGTGTGTTTGTGACACAATTATATACATTGTTATTTTTATGCATATTTAATTAGTACTTTAAGATGACTTTGGTTGTTACAGCTCGGGCATTAAACATATGTTTATAAAGTACAATTATTTGCGAATTTTTTTTATTTTTTAAACTATTTGCAAAGCTTGCGTGCCGAGCGAGCATAAAGGGTAACTTTTTTCATTGTTGGCCGAGTACGAAAACAAACTTAGGTTGAAGGGCGGTTGACGCTTTTTACCCACTACTTTGACATTTTTACACATACTTATTTGCGTATATGCAAACATTTTACAGTTATTTAGGTTTTTTTCTACACAATTACACTGCGCAATTTGAGGGCACAAAAAGCAAGGGTTCTTTATATGCTAAATACCTGACATAAAAAGCTTAAGCTGGCTTTTGCCCAAATTTTATTGTACCAAGGTCAAGTGATTTTTGGCCTACTCGTATTTCAGCTTGAATGTGTATAATAGAGAATTGAGTTCAGAAAGATATTTTGGGCGAGAAATTTACATATTTTTTTCAACAGAGGAATGTTTACCACCCATACTTCACCTAGCTGAAATTCTTTAAAATTCGTGCTAATTAATTTTAATTAAGGAATTGAATAACTTTTGATTTTCATCCCACGCGTTTGACGTACAAAATCTTAAAGCTCGTTGTTAATCAAGTTGGAATATACATTTATAATATTTACTTATTTCTGACGACTTTAATTGTGTCATCACTAAAATAAGTTTTTTATGGCAATAAACTTAGAACTTATATTCTGTTTTCCACAGTTTTAAGCCAAAGCTCTATACACGAACAATAAACAATAGATACGTATATGAACAGTTATATGAATACCTTTGTCTGTTTGCGAGTTTCTGTGCATGACGCCTGTCCACCCACACACTGAGCGAGCGAGCGAGCGGGTGAGTGAGTGAGTGAGCTCTGTGTATGTAACAACATGCTTCTATACTCTGGGGAAAGAAAGAGGTGAAGAGCAAGCGAGAAGCTCAGGCAACACGCGCCGAGGCCAAGGCACACGGGCCAACATAATATTTGCACATCTCTCATTCTTTGAGTGTGTGTGTGTGCGTTTGGAGATTTTGTTTTCCTCTCATGTCAACTACAATGTGTGCACAACTTTTAATTTTGTTTACGTATAATGCTCGCTGATGAGACTGACAATGCTAATTAGGCTTTTGTGTTGGACAGTGTACACGTGCAATGTATAATTGAATGTCCTGCGGTTCCAAACTGACTCACTGTTTCTCTCTCTCTCTCCGTCTCATGTGGCCAGGGACAAGCCCACTTTTGACTTGTTTGTTGCTGTAAAGCGTTTATATGTCAGTGCCACAGAAACGTGTACGCTTTGTTGCACCACACATACACACACACACACACAGATATTGGGGACTTTTTTAATGACTTTCAATTGACTCTACAAGTGAAAAATGTTGTTTGAATATTTATTTTTTTCACTTTATTCATAATAAGAATGAAATTAAAATTAAACTAAACACCTTCACTTATAATAAAATGTAAGACATAATGATGTAGTATTTGGAACAGCTATAAGCTTGATTACAAATATGTACATGGGCATATAACAACCACTAAGCTGTAGGCGCACTAGGATTATGAGGCATTTCCTCCAGTGGTGCTGAGGATGTTAGCAAAGTTTGTGTACATGGGATAGCGTGGTATGAAATCGTCGGTGCTCGCTTGCATCGGTATCCACGAATTTTTCAACAATAATGATTTTTGTTTGCAAGTATCATAGCTAGGTGGTAGATCAGCTGCAGCTCCTGTTGGTGTATCCTGCGTCTGTGGTATTCAGGCTTTCACGTGAGTGTGATTTTTGGCAGTCTGGGCTAACGGTATAGTGCCAATTTCGATAGGTACATCGATTTCCGAATCCATATGGCAATCTCCAGTCTTGATAACCATTTTGATCTTGTAGGAGACATTTATAATGTGATCGCGACGAGTTGAGGGCGGCACAGGTGGTATAAGATAGCTGGCTTTTACCAAACGCTTTGATAAACGTCGCACATGTTCTTTTTGATATTCACCGGTAAGAGTATTTTCATGGGTGCGTGTTCCATAGTTGTAGGGCGAACTGGCCTTAAACGTATAAAGTTGTATTAGGGAAATTCGAATGCCATCCAAATCGTAGCGATGCGACTTGTTATCCACATGCAAAGTAAAGTGTATCGTCTGACCCGGAGCATAACCGCCAAAGGGCATCGTTAAAGTTGAGATGACAGGACCCGAAGTACAGGGCCAACAGCAGAAGTATTTAATGTCCTCATTTTTGATGGGTATCAGCACCTCTGGACTCATGTTCAGATTATACGTCTCCAGCACAGTAAGCGGCTGCTTAAATTCATTATTAAAACGCCACGAACGATCTACGATGACCGATACTTCGTAAACAATCTTTCCATACTCTGCCACACACGAAGACTGGCACTCCAGTGGTAGGGGTACGCTGAAAGGGTAGGTGTGCGTGCCCAACGGTAGTTCGCCCTTGCCAACAACATCCGTGCGGCTTTTCAAATAGGTTTCTTTGCTGCTAAAATACTCCCTTTGTGGATCTGTGTTACTGTCAACATTACGAGTACGAGGCACGTTCCACTTCACTTCTGCCTCTCCCGTAAAAATATGTAGACCGCATTAACAGACTGGTTGCTTGTGGTTTTTAAAATAATGCGTCCTTTAATTGTCTCGCCACCGTAGTAAATCGGGTTGGGCCGATCGAATTCGAAAACACAAGTCGTTGGCATATTGAACGTTATTATAATATGGCACAGTTAAAGACCACGCAATTTAACTATATGCACTGCTTATTTCAAAGTAGTACACTATGCAAAAACGTATATTTAATCACTGGAAGCCCCTAACACAAAATGGGTATTAAAGGGTATTTTGGGAAATTAAGTTTCAATTTCAATTTATGATAAAACTCAGCTTTTTATAAACAGTATTTGATATTGTATACAAAATTAAAACAAATAAGTTCGTAAATATTGTTATGTAGCTGTTGTCAATAAATGAAGGTATTTTTTGTCAAAGCTTTCATATGCAATGCTTATACGATTCCTTTTAAAAACTGATGATCGAATTACTTCAAAGTTAAATCACCCCAGCACCATGAATCATTGTTAATGATATCATAAACAATTACGACAGCATGCCGGTGTTTTTTTTTTATTTTTTTTACCGGCCCTTAGTATTCTTAGGTATTTTTTGACAAAGCTTATACGATTCTTTTTAAAATCCCGATTAGAGATCTTCGATAGCTGGGGGCTTAGCAAATCGATAAATTCGATAACTCAAAATCGATATATCCCCCTATTTTGCACACCCTTACAGTTAGAGTTACCAAATTTGGTATTAAGATTGCTGATGCCTTTCCCGAAAAAATGGCATCAAAAATTTCGGAGCCACCCATTCCGCCCTCAGCCCGCCCGCTGTTTGAAATCAGAAACGCCTATAGCCTCGAGCTTTGAGCTACAGTCACCAAATTTTGCGCCAAGATAGGTGATGAGATCTCCTTATAAACTTAATCAAAACTTTGGATACCACGCACACCCATACTTCCCTAGCTGCCCCAACTCTTCGTTAAAAACGGGAAAGCGCTTGTCTTTTACAGAGTTTATGCTGGAGTCACCAAATTTGGTATGAAGATAACTGGCAACTATCCCCAAAGATCTACATCAACAATTTTGATGCCACGGCGCCCCGGGCTGATCTTTGAGGCAGCTAACACCCCTGCCATATCCGAAACCCTTTGCAATCATTCCTCTTTTTAAAGGTTTTAATACAGGTAACGAGTATACCGCAGTCGGTTGCGTCCGACTGCAACGTTTCCACTTCTTTTTTTTTTTTTTTTTTTTGCCCCTAGTATTCTTCGTGTAGTGTGTTAAATACGACCCCCGCGATAAGAGTGCGTTCCAAAAAATAACACAGACAGACACACAGACACACACACACACACATGTCGGCGAGCACATGGGGCTGGCTTACTGATAAGAGTATCAATTATGCGCTGTGGTTGCTCGTTATTACTAGTATGGGCTAAAATATTTTGTAGAAATATAGAAATCACAGACATCCGCATTAGCAGAGATTCGCCAGAGAGTCAAGGGCATTGCGAAAATATTTTTAGTTTTTGATTAAGTACTGATCAAAAGGTTGTTCAACAGCTGCTGCAACGTGATAAAAGTCAATAGGAGAATTATCTCAGACTTGCTTAAATTTAATATAAGGGCTTTTTTTAGTGACGCACATCAGTGCCGCCTGTCTGGACTCTTCACACCTTTCCAAAGTGGACAAAGTGTTGTTTCATGTGTGTAAATAATGAGATAGTATTTAAAGTGCAAAGAAACGCCAATCACAAAAGTTTACTATACACTTTTTGGTATTGATATGTTTTTGGGGTTTTTTGGATTTTTGGAAAAGCTACGAAACTATCGCTAGATAGAGAGAGAGATCAGGCCACACCCCTAAGACTAAAGTGATAAAGCCAATCTTTTAGTCTACTAACAAGGAGCGTAGGTTGTTGTCACAAAACGTGGGCACCGATTCAGTTCGGCTCGAGATTATATAAGGTATTTGATTAAAGTGTGTCAACATTTGTGTTTCGATGGCAATAAATTGATGGACAGCCGGTGTCGACTGCCTTGGCAAATGTTATGGAAGACAAGCCAGCAGATTGTGATAAGAAATAAATTGAATGTCCAACATTGAAATTGCCACCATGTGGAACGCTATTTTTAATGGATTAAATGTCGTTGGGCACTCAACTGGAACAAATTTAAAAATAACAATGAAATGTATACAGCTGTAGAACAGGTGATGATGATTTTGGATTAACTAATGATCAAAGCGAAGATCCTAAGTCATTTGAATTAAGCAAAATAATAGTTTATTTTGAAAACATTAAAACAAGAAAAATCAATATTTAAGAGTGATACCTGGGTAGAATGGCTAAAAAACAAATGCTAGATAATCTACAAAGCATCAAAAACATGATTAAAAATTGGTTTTTCTTTTCAGAAATGTGATTTTAAGATAAACCCAAAAGTAGACCATTAAATTAATAAAACTTTCAGTACAGATTTATAGCTTTGTTTCAGATATTTTTCACATCTTTTATTATACATATAAGCCTTTGTAGTGAGTTAATATTTTTTAGCTGCGGCTCAATATTGATGTTATAGTATAGCTTGAACCTACTATTATATAGATGGTCACGTCACGTGCCAAATACAACTGGACAAACAAATGCGACGCTATTTTGACAATTAGACAATTTGAATTATATAATCGACGTCACCTTCGCAATCGCAGTGGACAGCCAGCCGTGGCAATTGTGACAAAATTGCAACAATTTTCGGGACAATTTGACATGCAATTTTTCGTTGTTGTTGCTTGTCATAGAATAAAAAGCGCAATGGGGCACTTTTTTCATGATGTTGATGTTGATGATGATAATAATAGAGAGCATTACGCCCTTGGTGGCATCCGTGATGGTGGGACTCTATCTAGGCAGTGGGTAATGGGGCAAGTGGATGTCGACGATTGGCTATAATTTTCCTTAATTAAGGCGGAGTGCAATTGGAAATTCTAATGAGCGAGGGAGCAACGGCACCTGAAAATAAACAGCTACCCAACACTTGCATAATAATAATAACCTAGCACAATACTAATTACAATTAACTAACAGAGAAATACTAGCAGCTGCACGGGATTCCATTGAAAGATATGTATATATATATATATCTTTACAATGGATTCGAGAAACTTTTGCTTTTTTCTTTTTTTTCTGCAAACGTCATATGATTCCTGGGAAAACTTGTTTATTGCTATAATATTTGATAAAGTTGCTTTTCATTGAATTGGCTTGTTGGCAGCGTGGGCGCTAAGATTACATGTTTTAATAAGAAATATGCATTGTTTGTTGCTACGATAAGAAAATTCTTAAACAGAAACTTAATTTTACATTTGTTATTTACTTTGACAGATCTGAAAGAATTAATACTTGTAAATATGAACTACAAATTTGTATTTGCATTTAGTTATTTCTTTAGATTTTAAAACAAGCTTGCATTATGGAAATAACAGACATCAAAAGTTAAACCCTAACCTTTAGCTTGAAGCTATTTAGTTATGAAATGCTTTTTTTTATGGCATACTAAAATACATTGTGTTTGAAACGTGTTTTAGAAAAGTCTGGCAATAAAACGCTTTCGTTTGTTAGCTTAATTGATTTTTCAAATGTTTTCCTGTTGTATCTATTTTCAAGCAGAGCATTTATTACAAATTTATGAGGAAAATGTAAATGACGCCCACTCATTGAGAAACAGGGGACTCCATTTTGCACGCGCGTCTAAGTGTTGGTTAAGAACAAATGCCAAAAGCCAGATACAACGCTGCTTTTTGCGGGTTCAAGGTCGACCAGTCTCGACTAAACTTATGTACATAGATTTGGTCAATGTCAAAGTTAATGCAATTATGCAATTTATGCAAAAGTTAAAGTTATTTCTTACCTTGCACGATTTTGCATAAAGTGCTGACCACCAAAAATGACCGCCATGTAAATGCCACAATAGTAGAATACCCAGGTCCAATTCTCCAGCATCCATTTGCGTGTGCGCTGGTGTATGAAATCATTTTCGAAATCAAAGATATACGAATAGTTGGGCGTCACGCTAATGTCCATGTTGATCATTGTGCTAATAACTTTTGTTCTGTGTGTTTTGGTATGAGTGACGAAGCTTTACAGCGTTTCTATATGGAAATAAAATATGGAAAATAACATGTTAATTATTTAATAAGTATTTAAAAGGCAAGATTAAATTCTATTGGTTATTATACACCTGTGTAAAGTGGTCGAAACAGCTAAATTTTTATAGCACTTGAAAATTTGTATCATTTTAATTTATGTGTTTTCACTTAACAATTATTTGGCATGGGAAAATTATTATTTTCTAACACTACAACTATTCTCATTTTAATTTGTGTAACACTGCATTTCGTTATTAATTTATATATTATCCCTTGAGGCCATCACAAGTGTTGATATTTATCTTGGCAGTGCTGTAATCTCTCGAACACATCTTTAACTAGAAAGCGCGCGATTTCTTTGCTTATGAGAGAGAGTGACCTTCCCAATTGTCAGAGCCGCCCACAGATGCAGCCACATTGATTAAGCATAAGCAAATGGGAAAGGGAGAGAGAGGAAGTAACTTTGAGAGCGAGAGATGCAATTGGGAGAGCGAGCATGTGCGCTGCCCACTCTCTTTTAACACCTATACTCGCGCACAAATGCAACTCATTCATGAATTGAATCGGCGTCTTCTTCCGCTTTTCACACCTTTGTCTTTTTCTCATCCACTTGTCGCACAAGTGAGAAACTTATAAAAAGAAGGCGGTGAAGGTAGGCCTATGAAAGAGGAAGAGGTAGACGAGGCGCGCGCCAGTCTGGCGTCTACTTTGGGTCATTCATTCATTCCATCAAACGTTGTCTCGTGCGGAGAGCTGCAAGCGAATACCACAAAAAAATGTGTGTAACAAAGCGCAAGGCGAAAAATTACCAGCAACAACAATTTAGCGTTGCGGACATGTGCCGGCGGGCGGTTGTTTTTGCTATAAACAAGGCAGAAGAAAATAGCATGCATACATACATACAACATCGAAATATATGTACATACATATATTTATATGCATTTGCTGTACATGTTCGAATGCCTAATTGCATGCCAGACACGCGACAATTCGGCTACGCACACGAAACGCACACACAAGCTCACTAGCACATTAACACAGACACACGCGCATATACACACACTCAGTCGCACAGTCAGGTAATTTCATTTCATTTTAAGCTTAGCTTTTGAGTATCATATCCGGTTTTTTTGTTTGATAATTTTTCGCGGCCCAACGCTTTCAAAAAATTTCTAGAGAAATTGTTCGCTGTTGCCGCCAAACAAAAGGTTTACATACACATACATACATATACATATGAATATGTTTGTGTGTGTATTTGTTTTATGTTGTCACACCACCATGCCGCTGCTGCTGCCCTGGCAAAAAAAAAGAACGAACACGCGTTTCGCTTCACATTCATCTTCTAGCCCATCTTTTCCGCTGTCTCTTCTCATTTTATGCTGAGCGCGCCGACGTAATCGATAAAGTACACAAATACGATAAAAATACATGTGGCAAAGTTTCTTGATCATTTGCGACGCAGCCACACGGATATTAATCAAAACTCATCGAAACACGGACACACTCTAATTTATTCGACAAATAGCGCACAGTTATTGTTTAATGGTACATAAATGCATTTACTTTGCTATTGGTTGTTGTTGTTGCTGCTGTTGTAATATGCTGGCCAGCTTTAGCTTTATTAACGCACGCGCTTCAACCTTCCTGGCTTTTTTTCAGGTTTATCCGCAAATGGAACTCTCTCTTTGAGCAGCCGGCGAACCACTGAGCGACACAGTCTCGTTGTCTGTGTATTTAAGTTTTTATTTAAACAAATTACGCCAACGAGCACACCGATGAGAGCAGCTGCCGACTCGTTTGGTGGTTATTTTAGTTCTGTTAAGCTTAACATTTTGTTTTTATTTTGCAATTTTGCTTTTGCAAATGTTAATTGAGTCGATAGTTGATACCGATATCGATACGCCAGAGTGTGACCAGCATTAGTTTTATCAAACGATAGTTGTGTGTGCAGCCCTTGCGGGTCAACTAGCAGCGCGGCACATTTAAAAATATCAATCTGCTAGTGCTGTAAAACGCGAGTGTCGAAATAGCCGTTAAACTTTAAAGTGAACTTTTCATTTAAATATAATTTATTACAGAAATTACAAACAAATATATATATATATATATATCAAGCACAATGCATAATAATTAATTGTTTATACCTAGCTACTTAATTGATAAATATTACACCACATTAAATTGTTTTTATTGCTATAAATAATGTTTATTTCTATAAATTCCGCTACAAAACTAAGAATGCTGTTATTATACGAAAATTAAACACCGGCAGGTGGCAACCTCCCCCCCTGCCCCAAAAGCATTAACATTTAATCCCCAAGCACTCTGAACTCGGAATTCCTGCAGCTGCCGCAAAAATCGCCAATTAAAAATAAAAATAATTGCAAATGTTCGTTTCAATGTTTGTTTTTATATTGGTTCTCATATTGCAATCAGTTTTCACAAAAAATGTTTTGAGCCCGCGATTTTTCTGTTTTGTGCCTGTTTGTGAAATGCCCTTCCGTTGCCCCCTTTGGGGCACCACCACTCTTAAAAGCTTTCATTATCAATTTTCATATAAAATTTTGTGTATTTATATAAAATTCCCCGTTAACAAACGTCCTTCGTCCTTCGTCCGCACAGCCAATTAAGCAAATTAAACAGATTGTTGTCCTGCCCAGACAGGATCCAGTCTGGATCTGACCCTGTCCAGTTCCAACTCTTCCAAAGCTTAATTCAATCAACGTCACATAATTACTTAATTAATTACATATACTCATATCCATTTAAGTATGTATGCGTGTACGCGTGTGTGTGTATGTGTGTGTGTGGTCACACATTCAAATCGGCCATCATTTTGCGAAAGTCATTCAATGACCCATACATCTCAAAGTCACCCCCGCCACCGCCACCCCCGCCATTGCCATAATGCTGCTGAGCCGGCGCTCGCATATGAGCGGGTCGGGGGAGGGTTAACGGTACCGGCAGCAGCTCGGGCATAACGGAATGATGCGTAATCAGCGCTCGCAGCGAACTAAACTCCTTGGTGAAGCCCTGCGGAAGACGGAGACAAATATTAGAAAATATATTTAAACATTTAATAAATACAAATTATTTTCTAGAATTTTTCTACAATTTCTACCTTAATTTTGTAGCCTCGCGGCGTGCGCAGAATCAAATAGTGTGCGACCCGCGGCGATGGCGGCGGCACCCTCAAGGACAAGGCAAAGCAGCCCGGCTTGGTGCTGCTCTGTCGCACCAGAAAGGCGCCGGGACTTTGGCGCGAGAGCACCTCCAAGGATATCTCACGCGGTATGCCTGCCTGATACCAGGCAGCGCCCTTCAGCTCCTGCTGCTCCGCCAAACTGAGATTGTCCAAACGCAAGGACTGATTTCCCGCAAACAATTTAGGACTCGAGTTGGCTATAAATCAAAAAATATCGAGTTAGTTCTTAAGGAATATATTTATATATATATATATATGTTTTTTGCTTTGGACCTACCACTGCAGGTTTCCCTTAGATATTTCTTGTTGCCTGGCAGCTCGGATTGCAGACGATGATTGGCGGTTTCCAGGGCGTTCAGAGATTGGCGGCAGGAGTCACCGAATTTGCTAGCCACATACTTATCGGGCTCACAGATGGCTTCGTTCACATAGCCATCGGATATGGTCTGCGATGAGCCCGAGTTCAAAGAGGACGAACAGTTGTTGCTGTTGTTGTGCACCAAAGGGCGGCTATCCTCGTTGCCACGTTGCAACAAGCCAATGCCCATGGTGAGGCGTTTTACCTGCAAAAAGGGTGGCAAGTACATGAGTATGTGTGTGTGTGTGTGTGTGTGAATGTATTTGCATGGCAAACAGTTTTGGATTCGTGTTGGCCACAAAAGTTTTTTCGACGCAACGCAATAATTGCAATTTACTTTTGGCCCCTGAACAGTTCCGAAGCCAGCTAAAATGTTGTTGTTGCTTTTTTTTTGGCCACAAAGCCAGGCTAACATCGCAAACACTTTAGCACAACACCAGCTTAAGTTCTTTCGCCTTGTATCGATGTGCCACATTTTTGGTTACCAATAAAATGTTAACGATGTAGTCTCAGCCGCACCTCCGAACCACTGGAAAATGGTTTTTGGTTTTGGTTTCGGGGGGCTTGTGGTAAATTACTTTGAAATGAGTTGAGGCACAAAAAGTTTTGCCTGCTTTTTTCGGGGCGCTTCAATTTAAAGCATTTCCAATTAGCAAACAGTTTGCGCTTAAATGTTGACTGCTCTATCCACCCACCCTCTTACCACCACCCCCTCTCTCTACTTATAAGTTATTTGCCTAATTTGTTATAATTATGTTGATTTTATGTAGTTGCCCCAAAACACAAAACGGCAGGAAGTTGGAGAAATATTCCTCGCCTTTTGATGTGGTCGCTGTTCAATAGCCGGGGAGCCGGGGAAGTCCAATGTTATTTGTATACAAAAGTTTTGTTGCTTAGGAATATATTTTGTTTTTGTGTTGGGAGTTTCTAAGTGTTAAATAGCACACATTTAAACGAAAACTTGTTAATTAATTTGTAGACTTAAAAACATTGATTATAGAAAAGTAAACTTGTAAGGCTTAAAGATGAAAGCTATTCATAATAAAAACTTTAATAATTTTTCGCTAAATTTAAATAAGAATTATGATTTTTGGTCTGATTTGTTTTGAATTAAATATTTTAAACAACTTTAGATATATTTTTTTCTTCTATTATTTTTCTATTGGAAAATACTAAAAAAATTTTTTATCCGAATATAAATTATGTTTAATCTTCAATTCCCTGGTTTAGTAATATAAACTAAATCTTCTTGTTATTCATTTTAGTTTTACAGATTTAACTTGAAAAGTATCCTTTATAGAGCCAAGTTAAAGGCTTTAATGCTACTTTGATAGCTGCTTGGCATTACTTAGCATTTGCAGCTAATTGAATTGGCAGTCGGCACTTGTTAATCATTCTCATTCTGATTCTGATTCTGATTCTCATTGTCGTTAAGTATGCAATCAGTGGCAGCAACAGCAGCAACAGCAGCAACAGCTATATTGCCAACCTAATGCCCCATTATGCTAATGACATTGGAAAAGATTCTCACAGAATATGCAAAATCCAAAGCAAGACAATGCGCTCAAGTCTAGTGCTAGACTGCTTGATGCTCGACAAATCCGGCCGAGTTGTACAATTGCTGCAGCAAGGCGTAAATATACAAAAAACAAAAAGCAATGCAATGCAAGACTAAAGTGAAAGAAAGGGCAGGCAAATGGAAGACACGAAAAACAAGGAGGACACGAAGGGAGGACAGGTGAGGTAGGCACAATGCGAACAATGGGACAATTGAGTGCGGGCGTGTCGAAAAGTTGAAAGTACTACGATTTTCAATATCCTGTAGAATTTAAACCAAAGCAAGAAGTTATAAAAGCGATTGTCCTAATAATATTCTTGGCTATAAAATCAAGCAGATATTAGGGATATCAGCAGCTAGCAATTTAATATCCTTGACTTGGAAACATTTCTTTTCGTTAGTTTATTGAATTATAAGTGATTAAGCCGCCTTAATATAACAGGGTAAATATTTAAAACTCAAGGTATTTCGTTCATTCAATTTATTTTTAATAAAAAGGATTTTTTTCGCTTAAGTTATAAAAATTCTAAGCTTTTCACTTTTAAGTGGGCTTACTTTTATCACTTCTAGACATCATCAAAAAATTTGAAGATGTTTGACAATGATTGTGTTGCATTAAAGTTTCATTAAGCTCACTTTGCAGGATATCTTTTAGTTAGTCTCTCTAAACTTTAGTATTCCTTTTATAGTTGGCATTTGATTTGCTCCATTTTTGCAATCTCCCCGCCCTTTGTCTGGCGCTTTGCTTACAGAAAAGTTTTTGCCCATTGACTGCAGCTGCAGTTGTCAGCTGTGTAGGCCTATAGATGTACATACGTATGTGTGTGTGTGTGTAGAAAACGGGACACGTTATTGTAGTCGGCATTGTTGTTGCTGCGATTTATGTGTCATAAAGTCACTAAGTTAACGGCATTTGGCTGCCATTTGCCATTTGCCTGCTGCATGTCTGTTAAAAGTTTTTCATCTCCCACACACACACACACACACACACACATACACATACACTTATACTAACAATCTCTCTCTTGTTCTCTCTCTTTCTCGTTGCACTTCAGTTGTGCATTTATTTTTTGCTATTGCTCCTGCTTGTGCAATTGCTGGCGGCGCGTGCCAAAGTGCCGTTAGCTGAAAATTTGCATTTTTGCAAAATAATTTAATGAACGCTTTTGGGTCTTGTTTAGTGGCAAACAGTTTTTTTTTGTTTTGTTTCGTGGTATGTTGTCCTGCAAGCTTTTGAAGTGCTTCTTGCTAAATTGCATTTGATTTTTAAGTGACGGTAATACTTTAGTCAGAAAAGGACACACAAAAGGACTTTAACTTGGCTCTAAAATGTTTAATGTTGCCTAATTTTCTTGTGTTTAGTAATGTGACTCAAAGAAGAACTGAGATTTCTTTGTGCGCCCGCAAGTATGCAACATTTTTTTTAACCAAGGTGCTTTTTAATTTACTGGACCAGTTGCCTTGGCATTTAAAATGGCATCGACTCCTGCTTGGCAACATTAACGTAAGCAGATTTATGCCAAAAAAAGCCCCAAGCTAACAGAAGTAAATGATAACAAGGACACAGTAGCATTCGCCCTTCCCCCGAACAATGAGGCCATAATGCGTTTGGCCAAAATGGTTTATAATGAATGGAAGACGGCAAGGCAGAGCCTGGGACTTTGGACTCACCAGCGGTGGTTTATCAACCAGACGACGACAATTATTCATTTCAGTTGGGGAATTGTCCTCCTCGGAGCTGGGCGAGCGTGGCAATTGTTGTTGTTGTTGGTGCTCCTGCTGCTCCTCGTTTGCATCGTGACTATGCTGGACGTGGTGGCTGTGCAGCAGCTGCAGCTGCTCCACGTGATGTCGCGGCGTTGCTCTCGGCTGAGCCGGATGCAAATGTGGATGCGAATGCGGATGATGATGATGATGATTATGGTAATAATGCTGCTGTGTAGTTGTTGTTGTTGCTGTTTCAGCTCCTTGTTGAACAGCTGTTGTTGCTGTTGCCGTTGAGCTGCAGCGAGAGGGTGAAGAAAGGCATTTTATTATTGTTAAGAATTACAAATGGCATCTCATTATTGTTATCAATCGACTTGAAATTGACATTTAGTATGAACTTCTTTGTCGTTTTTATGACGAAACATAATAATTGTTCTCAGAAAGGGTATTTTATTTTCGCCTACCAATATATTCTTTCCTGTTCTTGCATTTTACATTGTAAGTAGTACTTTTCAAGGGGGTGCCCATTGTGACTTACCTGAAGCTTAGCTCGGGCAGCAGTTGTGCAAAGGAGCGACTCCTTGGCGAGTCCTTCACGGACACTGTTGTATCGCCAGTTTCAATGAGCGTTGTCTCCGCGGTCTCAGGGCTCAATGAGATGCTTGTTGTTGCTGTTGCAATTGCTGCTGCTGCTTGTGGCAAGTTGGAGAACACTGCTGTATTGTGTTGCGGCTCGAGACGTAGTCGTATATCCTGCATGGCCATGGGTATTGCCTCCTTTAGTTCTCGTCACCTTTTTCTACAGCTGCATCTGCAAAGATGAAGTTAGAGAAGGAGGGAGGGTGAGGTTGAGAGAGTGTTAAGTTTGTGAGCTTGTTAAAAAGTTGCTGCTTACGAGAAACCCTTTCAACAGCTCTTAGCGAAGCAACTTTCCAACCGCATTGGTCACTTTAAGTTGTTATGCTAATGCTCATGATTTCTTGCCTTACTTTTATACTTCAAACCTTATATATAAGAAAACATATTTCGACTTTTTGCGGTCTACTTACTTGCAAAAGTTTTGCTTTAAGAGCTTGCTTGCTTTTATACTTGCAACCCCGCCGTATCTTGTTGGCTTAAAGTCTGCCGACGGCTGCCAACTTTTCTCAACAAGTTTTGGCTTATTGAATTTGCACATACATGTGTCTGTGTGTGTGTTGTGTGTGTGAAGAGTAGTTTTCGGAAAAGTTTTAATGCAATTTTAAGCCTTTGCCTATTAGTTGCAAATCGTTTCCAGATTTTCAGCATATTAATTTTAAAGCTTTTTTGGTCTTTACGCTTGGAAAAGAGTTTTTTAATTTGGTGGCAAAGCTAGTGCAAATTGGGTTAAGGTTGTGGCACAAAAGCAAGTTGCCAAGTTTTCTTCTAAAATCGACTGACTGACAGAGTGTCTGCCTTTGGGGCTGTTGCTCGTTACTGTATATTCTTGCCACATCTCTTGTTGTTGTTTTGTGTGGCATTCACCTACATTCAGTTACGGTTTGCAACAATGGCAAAACACAAAGGACTGTCAGCCGTGTGATAACAAAGCAACTGCAACATTCTAAAAGAAAATGTGTGACGCAATTGTGGTAACAAATGTGGTGAGGTAGACATCACTTCAATATACCATGTTTTTATGGAAGTCAAACTGGTAAAAATTTTAAAAATATATATGAAACATAAAATATTGAAAACATTTTAAATTATTATTTAAAAATAAATTTGGTGCAATTTTTTTTATTAATTGTTAAAGAACACTTAAACATAATAAAACATTTTTGTTCCCTTTCTTATATTTATTTTTTAATACGAAAGATATAACAAAACTTAAATAAATATTGATTTATATTTTTTGTATTCTTAAAGCTTAATAAAAGAGTAAACTTCATACAAACTAGTTCAGTTGACCTCTTATAAGCCGCAAGCAATAAATGTGAATGTGTGTGTGGAAAAAAGGAAGAAAAAACTGCACTTGTGGTTAAAATTTAAGAATTTTCTAAGTCAAGTTGAGTTTAAGCTATGCAAATGAGGCAGTTGCTGTTGCTACTGTGGATGTTGGTGTTGGTGTTGCAACTGTGGCTGTTGCTATTGTGCATTTAACAAGTATACGCCATGTTGGCTGTGCATTAATTTAACAAACGACGACAACGACAATGAGACACAAATGTGCTGACATTTGGCACTTCATGTAAAAGTTGCTTTTGCATAAGTTGCAAAATGTTAGCCAGTCGCCAAGCGGAAGTAACAGCAACAACACCAACACCAACAATAACTACATATAACAATGTCATTCAGACTTATTTGGCATTATAATTCTCTTGCAACACAGCCACGCCCAAGCATGTTAATTTTATTTGTCATACACGAATGCATTCCAAAAACAAACAAAAAACAACAACAATTTTGAAAAGTGACAAATTTCATAGCATGCTTTTGTGCGTCTTTTATGCTGTCAAAAAGTTTCTATTATGTGGCAAAAACTATTCGCAGAGATTTTTGCCTTATTTGCTGTTTAGTTCGATCAATTTTTGTTTTGCGTTGAAAACGAAAACTTATTTTTTTATTGCACTTCTTGTTCTTCTTCTTCTCCTCTATTGTTGGCTAGCAAAGTTTAAAGCATTACGTGGGAAATCGAAATGTGCGTAAAACTGCTGTGACAACAAAAACCATAAAAAATTATTCAAAACAAGATAAAAACAAATTGTTTCAATGTTTTTGCTTTGTTATTGTTTGGCTTTGTTCTTTGCTTCGAACAATAGAGTAGCTAGTTTTTTTTAAATGTTGCTTAAGAACGCTTTTTGTTTACGTTTTAGTGTTAACTTTTATTGAACTTTTTGCTTGCTTTGTTTTTATTTTTGATCTATTCATGATTTGATAATCTTTTGATTTAATCCAAACAGTTTTCAATGCAAAAACCCATTAAATCTTACTAATTTCATTTCAAACATGCATCATAATCATCGCCTGAAACTCGAAAAATTTCTGTACATTTAAGTTAGGATAAATAACCTAACCTAACCTTGTTAAAAGAATTAAAAGTTTATCTTCGTTAACAAACGACTTAAAGACTATTTAACTTTAAGCTTATTTGATTTTGCCAGATTTCATTTTTTTTTTCGTTTTACTTTAATCTGTTGTTTTTGGCAGCTTCCTACTCAATTGCAGCTCATTCTTTGTTTCTTACTTTTGCTGTCTGTCTGTGTTTTGCTTTCAGTGTCTCATTTCGTACAATTGCAATTTACCTTTATATGCTGTCTGTTTCAGCTACTTCACTTCCTTTGCTTTCCATTCCTTTTTTCACACACAAAACAACTTCCCAGTCGTGGAACATATATGTGGATCTGGTCTCTCATATATCGCTATACTATACATATATACTTAAATATTAGTTCCTATACAGTCTCACACACACTTACACACATTTGCTGGTTAGTTTATTGAAATTGATATTATGCCAAGAGTTTTGCCGTCAAGCTAACTCTATAACGACAATCTTGGCAGTCGTTTTTCCTTTTTGTCCCTCTTTCTCGCTCTCTTTGCATGTTTGTCTTTTGTGGGTGCTTTTATATCTATTTTCATAGAGATTTCGTAACGAAATTCGTTGTTAAATCGCTTGGAAATATTTTGAATAAACTGCTGCTGCTGAAGACGTTGCTTTGAGTGTTGCATATGGAAAGTGTTCCATGTCTTTTATTGTTTTTCCTCTTTGTCTTAAGTTCATATTTTCTTTGACTTGCATATTAAGTGTTTGAAATTCAATCGACAATTGGCCACATGCTGCTTCTAAGGCGCTTATATCAATCGGCTACGTTGTTGCAAGCACCAAATGTCAACAGTCTTTGAACTTTTGTTGGCCGCCACTCTGGGTGGCCGTCCACTCTCACATTGGGATTGTAATAAAATACGTAGAGCTTCAACTTAACGAGTGATAACTAACGGTTCCCATTCGGTTTCGGGATTGCCAGCTTTGTTACGTGACAATCCAGCCAGACCCAGTTTCATGTGTGCCGACCGACCCGACATGTGGCATGTGTACCAAGCAAGTAAGTAAGTAAATAAGTATAGGAGTATAAGTAGGCGCGCCCTGGCTACCACAAACAACAACAACAACAGCAACAATGCAACAACAGTAACAATGAGACTTAAAATGTGAACCGCATTTGGCTTGACATCAGGCAACAACAACAGCAAGAACAACGTCGACGACAACAACGAAGACAACTCTGAGAATCAAAAGAGACCAAGACATAAAACCAACAACAATGAGACAACAACAACTAAAGAGTCAGGTTAAGAGTTGGACTGCGGTTGACTTCGATTTGAACTTAATTTATGAATGCCAATTGCCATTGCCTTAACTACTTGAGTTTTGAAATAGTAGCAAAAGGTTAAGAAAAATTGTTAATGGAATAAATTGTGATGTTTACCCAGGGTAGATATTTATAAGAAGAGCGTTCTGATCTGGAACTCCAGGCAATGCTTTAATTTCATTCTATACTTTTCTCTAATATTATTCTTAAAAATTCCGTAAATATCATTGAACAATTCTAATTTGTTACATTTCTTTAACACTTTGTCACATTGTTGTGCGTCTGCTAAGCGATGGGTTTTAAAATTTATGTTGCCTTCACGCAAGCAGCGATTGCGATTCAATTATGAATTATGCCAACAATTTACTTTGACATGTTTGCTGTTGGTCTTGGTTCAGCTCTCCACTACGTCTCTCCACTCCTGCCTCTTACAACTACCCCTTTTAGCTCCTGCTTCAGCTCCTGCTGTTGATGTTACTAATTAAATGCAATGCTGTTCGCTCGATTTGTTGTGCTAATGCTGCGTAATTACGGAATGTGGCCACGGCGACAATAATAACAACAACAACAACAGCAAAAACGACGACGGCGGCAAAATTCCAAGACGTTACTCATACGTCGCGTGTGTCAATAGAACAGCGAGAAATGCTTTTGAAACCGCATCGTCTCGTGGCTTGCGCATAAGAACCAAGTAAGCACGATCCACACTTAGAGAAAATCAATGGCTATCGCTGAGAAGAGGTTTTTTTAAAGCAACTTTACCACATTTTTATGAGAAATTTATTATGATAATTATGTTAAATTGTTTATAGTTAATAAGTGTATAGCTAAGTAAAGCAAAAGAAGTTGTCTTGCAAATTAATAATGCGGGATTTTTGTTCTTTAAATACAGCTGCACTTATTTTTTTAAGTGTATGAACTAGCTTAGGAGCAGGGTGAAGGTGAACGCAAGGGCGAGAGTCAACATTGTGAGGCGGCGGCTTGGCGTCGTGTCCGCATTTGGCATGCCACAAAAACAGAAACAGCAAAACCAACAAAAACAACAACATCAACAATCGCGTCTTTGTCTGTGCTCAGCTCCTTGTTGCAGCAGTTATTGTTGCTTTCATTGCTGTTGTTGTTGCAGCAATTGTACATTGACACCTCATGGCTGTTGCTGCTGCTGCTGCTGTTGCATGGACTGCTTTTTTTGTTCTTCACTTAGTTCTTGTTGTTGTTTTTGTTGTTGTTGTGCCTGTGGCAATGTACATGAAATTTATGTCGCCTAAAGTGCAACGTTGACAATGTGCGCTTGTAATTTGTTGTTGTTGTTGTTGCTGTTGTTGTTGTTGTAGCTGTCAGCACTTGGCCATGGCTATTTAATGATTGTGTCGTGCAAATGCCAAAGCAAAAGATCCAAGCCGAACTGAACTTGGTGAAAGAAATCGAAAGAATACAAAAAGCAACAATTTTCACGCCCCGCGGCCAACAATGTCAGCTGTTGCACTTTGGTTTCAACAAGTGGCAAGGGGAGGTTGCATGCAAATGTCGCATGCAATCATAAATGCATATCGCTTTTGGCCTTAAGGGGAGGTCGAAGGGGACAAAAATATCAAATCAAATACTCCCCGAGGCGCCACAAAATGCATGCAACTGTAATAATTTATACGAAATGTCTGCGGCTTTTGACTTGCCACTTGTCACCTCGGCGACCCTACCCTCCCCTCTCAATCCAATGCCTCTGCCGACAGTTCAATAAAAGTTATGCGACGCCGTCTGATGACACAGTTTGTGGCAAGTGGGTGGGTGAGGGTGGGGCAAGGGGAGTGTGGCGCTGTAAGTAACGAGGTTTACGTGAAAGGATGGTTGGGTGGGCCAGGTAAGAGATATGCGTCTTTGGGAGATTGAAAAACTTTTGCCTCGTTGATGCTGAAAATGAAATATGTTTTAGCATTTCAGTTTCTAAACTCTGACATCGAAGTCAAAAGAGAATATTAGTTTTCTGCAATTTGACAAAGTCACATTATATTAAATTTATCCTTAAACCAACGAATTAATTTTGTTTTAAACTTGTATACAACAAATCTATCAAGCGCTATTAAGCATATAAAAAGGGGTAAGCTTTCTAAATTGGGTTTTAGTTTTGTGAACATGAAATTATTGCTGGCAAGTCGTGCTTTCAATCGCTATAATGCGAAAGAAGGACAAGTTCCGTATGTGGTTGGTCAACGTTTGTATTCAGCTGGTCTTTTAGCTTATGTAAGTGTATTTCGGAGTCGTTAACGATCAACTGCAACATTTTACCTTACATTTTTATAGTTTGATTGGTGTGTTTGAAGTAGATGCAAAGTGCAGTAGGGTGTGCAAAGTTAAGCAAAGGTGCTCCTCATATCGATAAGCACCTTGGAGACAAAAGCGAAAAAAATAGAGAGAGTGAGACAGACAGAGAAAAAGAGAGCCCTTGAGAAATGGGGCTTCACTCTCAGTCAGTCACATAACTTTGGTTCTTGAATATCTTAAGTTACTTTTGCTGTCAACAGATGATGCAAACGCGTAACACAGACATGAGTTCAGTTGTATCTTATCGAAAAGTTTGCTGTCAGTTTGACGTTGCACATATAGTATGAGTTACAACAGACATACATATACACATGCAAGTCAGAGGCAACAGAGGAAATTGCATATTTCTTGCAGCTGGTTTTATAAGCGAGTTTTAACTTTAAAAGATTGCAAAAGTTTTATTGGTAATTTGTTTGAGTTTTCGATTACTGGCACTTGTTAAAGCAACACGATTTTCTGTTTGATGTCAGTTGCAGTAGAAGTGTAAATAAAATTTGTTAACAACTGAGCAAGCAATAACTTGATTTACTTTATTTCCAAACCAAAGTAAAACAATAAACTGTAATAATTACTTGCACTATTCATGGCAATAAAAAATTTCCATTTTTATGCTCAGAGACAAATTAGGGTATTATGGCCTTGAGGGCCCGCTAATCTTAAACAAGAGGCACACCACACATGCCACATGCTTCAACATGAATTTCATTAATTAACAATTAGTGTGCCATCAAAGGTGCAGCCGCAGCAACAAAACCTTCTAAAAGGGGCAAGAGCAAAGGGGTTTCATCTTGAAATTTTTTGTTTTTGATGTGCGCGTCGCTTTCCGGTACATCAATTTGATTTGAGCTGGCGACAGGATACGGTAGCTCTTTGTGAGCATATTCACAGCACAATCGCTTGATAATGATGCGGCAACGCCTGTCTAAAACCAAAAACCGTTGACCGAGGTAGAGACAGAGAAAGATGAGATCTGCCAGAGAGAGAGAGAGAGCGAGAGAGCGAAATCTTGTGAGTGATGTCAAAAGATGACAGCGATGACGATGACGTTGCTGCTGATGCTGATGCCGATGCTGATGCTGCCCTCACTGCTGATGACTTGTGTAATAAGTGGAAAGAATCTTGTCTATATAGTAAGCAGTTGGTAGTTGAAGCAACAACAATAACTCGTTGCCTTTCGTTGAACTTGAATTTCTGTGTGTGTTGCATGTTGCATGCAACAACTGCAACGACATTGACTTAATGACGATCTCTCTCTCTCTCTCGCTCTATGTCTCGCTGACTTTGCTAGCCAGCCAGCCAACTAGCTAGTAGATCTTGCTTAGCTCTCTGCTTGGCTGGCTGTTGATTTTGCTGTGCGCCTGTTAACTTGGCCATGAAACATTCGATGCTTGGGCAAATTTCACAACCGGCATCGGAAAATTGTGAAAAAAGTGAGTTGGAAGACTCACACAAACACACACACACAGACAGACTGTGTTGCTGCTGCCACAGCCGGCTACGTGTTTTTCTTGTTTTCTTTTAGACCACATCTACGCGATCTCTTGAGCTCTTGATTCTTGGTCCCAGATCTCGGATCCACAGTCAGTATTCAGTGTCTGGAACTTGTTTTCTTTCTGTTTGCCATATTTGTGCGTGGCGTCGGCGTCTTAACCGCAAATAATCCTTTCGGATATGAATTGAATTCATATATTATTTATGATCTGTTTATTTTTATTGTGCATGCCACAGCAAATGATGATCATAATCGTAATCGTAATCGCAATCATCATCATCATTCCCATTCTCATCATGATGTTGGCTTGGAAATTGTTGCCATACTTGAGCGCCGCTGTATTGTATTTGGTATTTTGAGGCAATGGTGAATGTTATGCCTGTCCGAAATGAGAAAAACTTCTAATTGGAATTGCTAATCAAGTTGGGCAATTTTGGGTGATTCTGCCCCAAAGGAGAAGAAGTGTTGCTGGCTTGCCTTGCCTTGCCTTGGACCTTAGGCCGTGGCCAGTAAACCTGATGGATTGTTCTTAAAATCAACAGGGTGCTGTCCGAACTGGGTAAACGAGTTGCGTAGTTTATTGCAATAGTAAAATTTAATGAAGGCAGATCAGTTAAAAGAGCTAAATAAAAAGAGGTAAATTAAAATTTAGATGTGTAGTTTTAGTAGAACTAAAGATTCAGTAACTGAGGAAAATTGGGGAAAAAATATAGAAAAAAATTCTTCAATGAGATACCACAATTCTTTGAAACTATTCCTTTTTAATAAATTCCATCAAGTCCAACAGCCTGGCAACCTTGTTTTTACATTACAAAATCTCTTTAGTGTCGACTGATGCTATTTTTGCTATAAATCTATTACTTTAATACTCCCCGAACCCCAATAAAATCTCTACTCCAAAGCATTCTCAGCTTAACTGCCACTTATACAAACAATCTGGCAACCTTGTGCACTATTACAAACATTTCATCCTTTCGGCCAGCATTGGCCGACTAGAACGACAGCAACTAGCTCTATTCTTAGCTAGCCAATATCCAGTTCATCCAACAACAACAAAAACAACAACACGATGACGACTATTACGACTACAGACGGGTCGCCCCACACGACGATTCTCAAAGTAAATCGTTGCAACAGTGAGAAAAGGAGAGCTAGAGACGAATAGAGTTGGGCAGAAGCCTTGAATGCCGCCCCACCACGTTGGCTGTCAAACTGAACCTGCTTTCGGCGCCAGCTCCTCTGGCCAGCACATGGCCTTAATAGTTTTGATATGTAGTATGTATATCACATACACACACACACACACAAACAAACATACTCCTCTAACAGCAAGCGGGACATGGTTGGTTGGTGCTCTGTTGGTTATTACGATTATTATTATTGTTGACATGCCGCTCAGCACACAGCGTTGTGACAGCGGCACAATTTAGTGGCTTTTGCTGCTGTTTCCTGCATTGTTGTTGCCTCGTTCAAATGTGATTCCCACCATGTAGCAGCTGCTGCTGCTCTGAGGTTAAGGAGAGGCGCCTACTTAACCAACCCAATCCCATTTCAATTGCAACCCATTTTATGTATAGGATGTCTGAGACTCTTCAAGTGGAGACAACAACTGACTGGCAGTCAAAAATTCAAAGCAATTAGACCGCCAACTGATCGTACATCTAACATCTAAGAACAACTTATCCCGCTTTTTACCATCCCCACTCCCCATTCACAATCTATAAACGGAGGCACACACTTGTCTCTTTGACGTTTGCTCAAGTGCAGCTTTAACACTTGTCTTCTTGTTGTTCTGCTGCTCTGTTGTTGTTGATGTGTGGGCAATTTAATAGGAAAAACAAAATCTGCTTTCTAATGGCGCTACATTCTGTTATTGAGTTAAGAGCTTTATCCGGCTCAATTCGTTAATGCATCTTAGCAGAATATCGAATGAAATTTACGTGTAAAACTCAATTTGAAAGATGGACACGCCAGAAGTAATAACAAGGCAAATAATTTTAGGCAAAAACATCTTTGATTCTTGAATTAGTACAGCATATTTTTGAAAAACTTACTGAAAGTACTTTTAATTTTTAAACATATCAAAAAAAATTTAGTATGAACTTGAAGTTATCTTATAAGAAACATTATAAAAACTGTATAAAATTTTAACCTAGAATCAATCCTATCAATTAATTATGCATTTTTATACGTATGTAGAAGTCTACTACTATGTAGTTTGTCATAACACCTTTTTATACAAGAACGATCTTAAATAAAATAATTTTACCATCAACCATTTATTAGCTTTTTACACAGCAGCGTTAAAAACCCACAAAAAGGCTTGCCAAAAATATATTTCATTAGGAAAATAATGCCAAAGATGGAAAACAACCTAAAAACTAACCATGTTCAGACTTCACTTTTTTGTTTGTAGTACATGTGAATGTGTGTATGGCGAGTATTATGTGAAATGCAATTAAAATGCGCGCTGTGTTGGATAATGCTGCGATATAGACTTGTTCCACTATCTGGCACATGCGAGAGCAGAGTTCTGCATGCAAAGCAGAGGCAGAACAAATATGAAAAAGGGAGAAATGAAATCAAAAACGGAAGCGGGCAAAAAATAAAAAAAGGAAAAAGAGCTTAAACAGTTTAGCGCATGCCGCGCGCGGCTTTAATGATAATGAAGATTATGCCGCTGCATTGGAGCGCCAGTATGAGGACGACAAACGAGAATGAGAATGCGAACGAGAACGAGAGGAAATGAGGATGTAGAAGTGGATTCTGGTAATGTGTTGGATGTTGTTACTGCCTCATGTAGAATGAAATTGTAGCTGAAGCTGCAGCAGCAAGCACCACTCTCTCTCTCTCTTGTGTGTTGTTTTTGGCAGTGGCAAAGCTGCTTGCGGCTGTCCCAGTCCCTAGTCCCCAGTCTTGAATCCCTATATTCCCAACATCCTGCTCCCCTTCAGAGCTTGCCCCGTTTTGTGCTCATGTGTTTCGAGCTTCAACTTCAACTTCAAGTGGCTCTTAACGGGAAACCGTTTCGCATTGCATCGCTGGCATTTTAGCATATTGCAAACAGCAACAACAACAGCAGCAGCAGTAAAAAATGATGTAAACAAATTTCAAAGAAAACAATTTGGATAATTACATTATTTTGATGAAGAGCTACAGTTGCATGCGCATAAATAAGCCGCTGAAATCGAGTACGTGGAGCACAAGAAAGGAAGAGCAGGAGCATAAAGAGTTGGCAAGAAACGTAATCACTTTACTGTGTGGTCGTTTATTCCATTTCAGGACAGAAAATTCAACGGCAGGCATGTCAGTTAACATATTTTAGGGTTGATTAGTTTTAATGCAGCAGAAATAACTGCCAAAACGGCGAATTTTCAATAGAAAATATAAAAAAAAACAATTTTAGAAAACTTATACAGACACAGTCAATTTCACAGGTATATTGTTAAGAAATTATTAGGTAAAATATACTAAACGTACCTTTTGGTAAGCAACAAAAACCTCTGTGATTCTTTATGTATTTTAATCACATTTATTGGCCAATAATTATTTTATAACATGTTCTTTTGTTCAAAAACCTCAATCTAACTTACTTAAAGCTTTAAAACAACAATAATTTTAATAAGTAATTTTTTTTTGAGTAACTTTTTAGTTGAAATTTACAAATTAATGAAAGAGTCTTCGTCGAATTTACAACAATTTTTTTCGAACTTCTTCATTGACATTGCCTTCGTTGCTTGGAGCTTTTTGACATTGCTTTGCAGCGCCAGCTCAAAACCCCTTGCCATATATATTAATAGCCAATAACTGCAGGCAACAACAACAAAAACGAAAACAACAAGAAACGTTTCATAGCATTTGATTATGTAGCGCATTTCCACTTGGTTGACTTTATGCCAGCCGCAAGTTACACCTGCCTCTGATGCTTGCCACAAGTTTTGATTGGGATGATGTTGTTGTTGTTGTTGTTGCTGCTCAATTCAATTGCAAAATAGTCGAAAATGTTGCCTGGCGGCGTCATTGTATTCAATTATTATTATAAGCCTTGCTGCTGCTGGCTTCTGATGCTGCCACACCCTTTGGCCGCAACTCACTCTCTCTCTTCATTTCTCTCTCTTTTCATTTCGCTGTGAGGCATTTGCGAAATTGATTTGCCCAAATGCGCAGCCAAGCCGAAGAGCGCCACAAATTGCTAGGCAACCGCAGCGCAAAATGGCCAACAAAACAATTTTCTAGCATTTACATAATTTTCTTTTGTTAGGGACAAAAATGTAAAATCCATAAACGCTTTTTGGCCACGCTTTTGATTTTTCCAATGTATATCGTTAGCATTTCATTAGAAGGCGTTCAGATTAAACCGCCCCGAAACTTGATTCTCATCTTGTTTAGTTTGCTTGTAAATATTTATACATTTCTATAGCTCATAAAGCTGTCGCTTGGAACGTTTTGTGGAGCAAGTTTCAGGTTAAGCACCAGCTGTGTTTTATTTTGATAAACCTGAAGCTGCTCTTTTGTGTGCCGGCTGTTGCAGCTGCAGTCTTCAGCTTTTGATTGTCTTTTAATTAAGCGACATGCGCAAAATACAATAAAAATTCTCCAAAACTGGTTTTCTTACCTTCGTACCTGAAACTTGCCCTCAGGGTTTTCCCTACAATTGTCGGCTTCCTTGGCACTATTTGGGTTCCCACTTTTGACATCTTTTCTACCTGGCCTGTCAATCCGTCAGGTCGTTTGCTTTATACCTGTCAAATTTTCGCTGCTTATCAGCGCTTTACTTACTTTACTTATCTCTCTTGCCAGACGTTTGTCTGTCAACGAGATACTCTATAATTAATTCCAGTGTCGTGGCTGGGGGGGAGTGCTTTCAAATGCATTTGATGGCATATCTAAGATGCTTATCTTATTGGAACAAACAACAAAGTGTTGGTCTAAAGGTGTACCTTAATTGAGTGCAATATGACGGTTAAGTTGATAAAAGTTGATAAAACGGAGAGGTTTATTGAGGTAAAGACTTGGATATTTAAAAGACAAGTTGCTTTATACGTTAACAGGTTACCTTATCGGAACGCTGTATAATATTGTTTTGGGAAGTGTTGAAGGCAAGCACAAAGATGAAAATTTAGATTAAGCTCATTTATAGTTTGAAGAAAACAAATATCAAAATTGGGTTTCGAGGAATCCAAAAGAGCTATAAGATGTAAAGATACGGTTAGAACTAAGATAAAGAAAACACAAAGTTTAATAAACTGTAAAAAAAAAAAAATAGATACTACTTGATGAAAAGTATATATCTGCATTAAATTATATACAGATAGACCAACTGATAATTTTTATATTTCCTCAGATCTTAAGATAGTTTGGCTTGCGAATAAAAAATGATCATATGAAAATGTTGAAAAGATGAAAATATTTCCCGCAGCAAAAAAAAAACATAAACTTAACAGATCTACACAAGAATTACGCTTATTTTCCCAAGGGCTCTTGTCTCTTTCTACACATACATAAAAATGTCTTCCTTATGACTTTGACTTTAATAGCAAACTCACTCACACATGCAACTCTCGAGTCACGCTGTTGACATAACTTCAGCTCATTTCTGTGTGACACGACAAGTTTACAACTTGGGCTGTGTGTACTTGGAGTCATTTGGCTTAATTCGTCTGTCCAAATTGCTATTTATATGCATCGCCCTCGCTTTTAATTTGTGCTGCAAATCACGACTCCCCTTTGGCTCCCAAATATATGTATATGTATTTACCCAAAGAAACCTAGCCAAGAGAGCTGGAGCCATGTCTTGGCCAATCTGCAAACAAAATCAACAGGTGGCGCGCATATTTCAACATGAAGCTGCCAGGCAAACCGACCGAAATATCAATAAAAATGCCATTTGTTGCGATTGCGCCGTGCCACGAAACGAATGAAAGAACTAAGAACTAAAAACTGAAGTGAACCGGCCACATAGATAATTTTTCATTCCATGCCGCACACTCTCACAGTCTGGTTTATATAGTAAATGTGTGTGTGTATACCCTAGCAGGAAGTTTAATAAATTGTTTATGAAGTTTACTTAAGCACTGCTCACTTAATCACAGGCAGCGAAAGAGAGCTTTGTAACGAAATCGGGTTATGGGTTCATCTTATATAATATTGTTTTTATGGTAGATGGTTCATTTGTAAAAGCAAATTGATTTATTATGTTTATGGTTTATGGTAGATAAAATGTTAATTTTCCGTTCTAGAAAGCTTGATTGTAAGTTAATTATTTTTATACTATAAATAATTGGTATTAAATTGGTACAGAGAGCTTGATTGTGGAAGAGGGAAACGGAAGAGTTAGAATAAATGTTTCGGTTATTCTTAGTGATTTAAGACAATATTTTTGTAGTTTTAAATTATGTTTTGTTTTTAATAATTTTTTGGAGAATATATTTCATATGAAAACAATCTGAAAAAGTTTTTTCATTCAATTGGTTTTTCCCAAAACAAAGTGTACATTAACTTCGGCCTTGCTTAAAATAATATTTGTCCTTATTTTGTTCAGATTTTTTGTCGCTGTTTGCATTGCATTTAATTTATTGGCAACACTTTGCGCTGCTGCTGCATTTAAACGACAAGTGTTGCAAATAAAAAGGCAAAATTAAAGCGGTGCAAATTAGAGAAAAAAGAATCGGCAACCGCTGCCGACAACAACACCAAACGGGGAACCCAAAGGGGTTACAGCAGCAGCCCGGTTAAAAAAAAGCAAACAAAATACTCGTTTGCAGCTTAAAAATACTATTAAAAAAACGCTGCGATTGCAGGCCACGCTTTGTGGTTGTCGTTGTACTCGTTGTTGCTGTTGGTGTTGTTGCAGCAAGTGACTTTGGTTTTCGTCGTCGCTTAATAAAGGCAACAAGGGAGCGAGCGGAATGGATGGCTGAGAGGGAGCTGGGAGCTGGTGGGGTTAGCGTCAGCGCCAAAGGCCAAAAGTGTTGGCAACACAAACAAACAAAAAGCATTGCTGCTGCTCCCGCTTCAACGGCTGTTGCTCGTGCACACACCAGCAACAACATGTGTAGCTGTTTGCTGTTTGTGTATGTGCAAAAAGCCCAAAATGAAGACATGAGCTCCAACAGTAACAACAACCACAACTTCAATGATGACGACCTTCTTTTGAAAACGCGCTACATAATTGCAACATCCAAAGCAGCAACAGCAGCAGCAGCAAAGCTAACGAGTTCGTTGCGGGCATTTTGCTGTTGCAGTTGGCAAGCTAGAATTGCCTCTTTTGCCACTGACAGTTTGAGAAATTAGAACGGTTTTGCTCTTTCAAATCACATGCACGTGCGTCTGACTTGAATTCTCTGTGTGTATAATTGGCAACTGCCTGCAGGTGTTGCAAGGATAGTGGATGCTGTCTGTTGTCTAAGGTCAGGCATCGCGTGCAATCAGTTTGGCCAAATGACAAGCCAAGGCAATCATCAACGAGCCCTGTCAAGGTGTGTTTAATCAATGTTGCATGCCTCCCTATAACCCTTCTTTACCCTCATCTCAAACCCCTATCGCTTTCATGTTGCTCATGTCGCAAACATTAATGTCGGCCCATTTGCACAAATCGTTGTCGTTGTCGTCGTTGCTGTCATGTTTGTTTTTGTTGTTGTTTGCTGTTGGCTGTGGCTCTTGGCCAGCCCTAAAAAGTCTTCGTGCTTTGTTTCTTGGACTGCGTAGGTGGACGCATGTTGTTGTTGTTGCTGCCGCTGCCACTACCTCTGCGTGATTGCAGCTGTTGTAGTTGTTGTTTTTGTTTCTGTGCTGTTGATTATTGCTTTTGGTTCGACGCATATAAATCGCAACGCTTAAATCTCAGTTGAAACTTGTAAATAAAAGCCTTAATGAGTCTGTGTGTATGAAGTGCCCTTTCAGTTTTGCCTTTGCAGCATGCTGTGCAACAAAAACAACAAGAAAAATCTGTTCTCAGGCGCTTTTAAATTGATTTCGAATCTAAAATTGTTTTGAGAGAAAAATTCTATAAATTAAAAGCTTAAAAGTTATGGAATTTTTGTGCTTGTATGTAAATTCTTTAAGTTAAAGAACAGCTTAGATTCTATTTAATAAAAACTTTGGTATTTTCTACAAAGTATTTTGTTTTTCCTTTGAGTATGCAATAGCAACTGTTGCTAGTGGCAATCAGTTGCAGCTGCCGCTGTTGCTGCTGCTGGCGGCCAGGAACGTAGCGTGTCAGCTGACACGTTTTTAATTTTCAAGCAATTAGTTTTTTTATTCGTAGCTATCCAATTCCAATCACAAGCCAAAACGAAACGAAGCTCACATGCGAAAAGAAGGAACAAAAAACCTGCAGAAGCAAGAATGAACTCTGAAGACAAGGCAAGGAGAAGAGAGGTGAAGGGTTAGAGGAGTATTGGTTACCCGCATTGTCGATTACCTTAAAATGATTACTTTTGCTAATTAATGCGATGTGAATTTTCTCACGCTTGAAAAAAATAAAATAAAATAAAACTTGTTTCTTCTCCGCTGCTTGGCCAGCAAAGTGTAACAGTTTTATGCTCTAAGACTTCCTCAACTGGAATTTGCATAGTTATAAAGTTACTCAGTTGTATGTTGATTAATTTAAATGCTTTGTTCTGGGTTGAACACGCGATTCGATAATTAAGTCAAATGATTTAATTATTACCAACCTTATGGAACTGCTCTATTTTTCTTAAGTATATCCGCTCTGCAGCAACAGGTTTTCCAGCTCCAAATGTTAATAAGTTGACGTTTAAGTTTTAAGTTGATGTTTAATATGCTTTTCACTTGTTTATTTATTTATCCAAACTGAACTTTTTTAATTTCGTGATATTTGCATTTTGCACTTTGTTAACTTTTGGTTGATGCGAAATCGAATAAGTTGCGAAATTAATGTGTAGGCCTAAAAATAACCAGCTATTTGGCAGCTGCACCTACGTCCCCAAGCGCATCCAACAATGCACAAAACAAAGACACGAACAACAACACTTGACGACAAACAAACGAACACACAAGATACAAGAAGACACAAAACAACACACACGTCTTTATCCGATTCCAATTTCAATTCCGATTCAGATTTCTGGCTGCAACTGCGATTGCGACGTTCGCTTCCGCTGGCTAAGCGTAAACGACTAAAAGCGGCCACATAAATTTCAATAGGCCAGGCAGTCAGGCAGCCAGGCAGTAAGGCAGCATGGCAGCATGGCAGCGAGCTGGCTTACCAGGCTCAGTCACAGTCACAAACAGCCAGCCAGCCAGCAGCTGACGTCGACGTTGCACAGTGGGCGAAGCAACGTTGTCAACGATATAAAATGTCAACGCTGCTTAACGTGATATTGTTAGATATATCTTGAAGTGTTTATCTCTTTTTTCTACGCGTCCTCGTGTCAGAATTTTTATTGTATTGGCTATTTTGGGGATTTATGAGTGAGGGAAGCAAACGAGTAGTTGGTACAACACACTAGCAAATAGCAGGTCAGAACTCTTAAAAGAATTCAAATATTAAAATGTGTAGAAGGTAGAGATAAAGATTAATTGAAATTATGTTGGTCTGTTTTTTGTAAACTTTTTTTCTGAAAAAAAATGCAGCATTTTTTAACGAATAATAAGAATTTTCATAAAATTTTTTTCAAAATACCTTTGCCTAAAAATAAATTTTAAAATGTTAATATTTCTTTATTATGAATATTATTTACTTTTCTAATTTTTATATAATATGTATGTATATTTATTTATAGAATTTTTTTTTTGTGTCATCATTAAATTTTGCAAGTTAAAATTCATAGTTCGCTCCACAGTGCAAATAACAACCAGTTTCCTTCCATTCACACGGACATTGTTTGTGGAACGTAAGTAAAAAACGTCGCTCACTGTTGTTCGCGGCTGTTTCGTATTTCTCAGTTGCTGCCTATCTCTGTGAGTGTGTGTGTTTGTGTGAGGATCCTAACAAACTGGGTCTTCCAGCATCCACAGCGGTAGCAAACAGTGTTCATTCAACGCTTATATGTACCATGCCGGCTAAGTATGTAACTATGTGTGTTAAGTATGGACTTGAGCTCTGCTCTTATCTCTAATGATAACAACAAGTCATTTTATATTATCAACCGGTAAGAGTTTCATAAACTTGAAGTAGCACTTCTTGAGCAATAATTAATTGATAATAGTTGTTGGTTTTAAAATGTTTATTTTGTGCATTAATTAATTGATGGCTCTATTTAAGTTTTGTAATGGCGATGTTATAGATGTAATTAGTGAAGTTATTTAACGGCTTTTGATCGTAAAATGCTAAGCTGGAGGAGTGTTTATTTAACGATGCTAAGTGTTTTTTGTGGTCTGAGGTTAAGTGTCTAGCAGTTAAGTTAGCCAGCAAGTGGGTAGTTTATTTTAAGGACAGTTTTAAACTAACTTTGAACAACTTATCGTAAGAAAATAGTTATTTATTACTTGACGAACTTATATCATATGATTTCCAATTACATTTTTCAATAAGTTGACAAGTTAAGTGTTGTAAAAGATTTATGTTTCTAGTTGTACTTGCTGATTGCATTTGACTTAAGTATTTAGTTTATGTTCCTTTGCTATAAAACTCTTTCATTTTCAGCGCGCCAAAAAATTAATTAAAAATGCATTAAAAGTGTTTGCGCCTCACACTCCATTGCCCCACCGCCCAAGTGCCCCAACCAGCCAAGCAACCAAGTCAAAGACGGCACACAGAAAATTCTCTCGCAAATACCAAATAGCAACAGCAACAACTCACAGCAGCAACAACAAACTTTAAACAGCTGCGACAGCAAATCTTTTTCCACTTTTGCACAACTCCAAAGTATTTACAAGCATCGTTCGCAGTCGCATCTAAAAATGTTTGGCATTTGGCAACACGCACCAATGAATAAATAGCAGAGGGAAGCCGAAGATGGAGGGGCACGCAGGCGGGCAGGCAGGCAGGGCAAGCCGGGGAGTTGGGGATATTAGTGGAAATGTTTGGATTTCAAACGAGCTCATTTTTTGCGTGCGTGGCTGCATTTCAAAATGATTTGCAATGCGATGGATGTGGAGTGAGAAGTGGGCTGGAGAGTGGGTGAAGTGGAGGAGTAGATGAAGTGTGTCTGTGTGTGGGGCAGGGTGACTGGCAGGAAATGCAAGGCGGTTTTTAGATTTTGATTTTACTTATAGAACTGAACTGTGTGGCAAGGCAAGCGTAACATGTCGGGCAGACCGCAGACGGCGTGACTCCCATCGTGGAGGGATGAGTTATCGAGGCGACTACGCGTGAGTGTTGTACCTCTAAATCTAAGAACTGACAAATTCTAGAGAGCTTAGATGTGTGTGTAGGTGCAGCACTTATGCAGCTGAGCTGTGCAACATTTGTTCATAATTTATGACAAGACACAAAAGCGTTGACTGATAAGCGTGAAAAAAATAAAAAGCAAAGAGCAAAAGAGAACTTGGCCCCTAAAATCCTTTCTAACAATTGGCTAGAAACATTTCCCAACAGCAGCAGCAGCAGCAGCAACAGCAACAGCAACAGCAGCAACATCTTCAGCTTTTAGCTACACGAAGAGCAAACAGAAGCCGAACTTGCTTCAACGAAGCACAGTTGTTGCTGCTGTAGTTGCCACGCGGTTTTGCGTGCCACACGTTGTTGCTACTTCTTCTACTACTGCTACTACTACTACTACTACTACTCTGTCTACTCTCTGCTGACATCCACGTGCAGCTAACTGCTGTGCGCCGCATCCACTGGCAGCGTGTTTTTTTGTCGCCGCGTCGACGCCAGCAGCAACGGGCGACATGGCAACATTGCTGGTTGTTGGTTTGTTTCTTGTCAGTTGGTTATACCACACACACACAGCTGAAATAGTGGTACTCATCCATGTATGTATGTTGCCAAGGGGTCCAAAAATGTTGCTAAGCTGTCACAAGCAAAACTAGAACAAGTGTTTAGATCGAGAAACAAGAAAGAAAGAGAGAGAAACGATGGTAAAGATTGTGCTGGAAATTTTCCCACGTTGTGATGTTTGTAACAGTTAGATAGTTAATAGTTATACACTTGCACATCTGCATGTGTCGAGATACATTTACTCATATCTTATTTATATATTTGCAGTAATTTTTCAACTTATCGGTTCCCCTATCTGTCTGTCATAAATGAGTATGAACAAAAACTGAAACTCGCTTTTAAGTTGTTGTCAAAAATTAATGATCTCTAGCTTATGAAGTCAGTTTTGACAGACGTCTAGAAATTCATCAACGAATGCAACGAAAATCTTGATAGACAAGCCAAGAAACCAACAGCAAAACAAACAAACTGAAAGGCAGATTGCCAACTTATTGCTTTCAAGTATTGGTGCTGTTGCAGTGTTGCAATTAGCCATTGTAATTGACTTTCTTGCCACATGGCAAATCATTAGGCTCAAAGTCAGTTCTTTGGACAGCAGCAAAAAGATCAAGAAAAGGGGGACACAAAAATAAAGGTGGGCGTGGCACTTATGCACTTTAAAAGCGACAACAAATGCGCCCCTAAATGCCACTTGCAACATGGTGTTTTTTGTGTTTTTGGGGCGTGAGCTTCGTTTGCCGTGGAGCATAAATTAAAGTGCCACAAAATAAATGAAGACTGGGCCACAAAAAGTGAAATTTCAATTAATCAATGCTGGGCAAGGGAAGAAGATGGAAAGGAAACGAGGCTCTTCAAGGCAATGCCTTTTTTCAGTTTCAGCTAACACTTTTGCCAAGTGGACCCGCGATAAGATCAAAGATCAGGCAGCAAGTTCAACATATTTTTTTTTGTTTTTGTGTTTTTTTGGCAACGCTCTTTTTACAATTCGTGTTGCCATTGTTTGTTTGCTTGTTGATGTTGTTGTTGTTGTGGCACGCGCTCTGCGCCATCTCAGGTCAAAAGCGTGCAACATTGCAACAAACGGTAGCCAAGCAGGAATTGAATCTTGAAAGCCATGATAAATGTTCAGCCATAGAATCTGTAAATGGCTTTTTGGGTGCTGTTGTTGCTGCAGGCTTAAATGTTGCTGCGGTTTGTCAGGGCTGCTGCGGCTGTCAACTGTTTTTGCCGTTGCGTTAATGTTGACAATTTAGCACAACATTTGTTTTGCCATGTTATTAAAAATTTGCGACGCTTTCATGCAACATTTGCGAGCGCAATTAGTTGCACTTATAATTGGGGGACGTGCTTTCAAAATGATTTTGCTTGTTTTTATGTTATTTCGTTTTTTCCTTGTTGTTGTTGTTCGTGCAACATTATTTTTTGGGAAGGCTGCTACATGTTCGAACGCTATAAATCAATTTGGCGGAAGAGCTCTCCAAAAGACAGCATGCAAAAATAAGTAAGTGTAGTCGGCTATATGGAAATTGAAAATACGCTACAAAGAAGCAACAATATGATCAAGCAATTGTCTTGAAGCTTTTTATACTTTTTTACCGGTAACGGAATAATTGTTTTATGTGCTTATCCGATAAACTTTATAGTTAACATTTAACTAATTTTTTGTTTATGGCCACATTGTGGAAATTATGAACTTTCCAATCAATTTGAGTTGTTTACGTATTTGATGATAAACTTAAAGTTAAAACGAATTTTATGGATTAATCTTAACAAAATTGCAATCATTACTGTTTGCTCATTTCATTAATGTCTTTTTAAGGATTATTCATTAATATTCCAATCAATTTTAGTTTCGTTAATACTTTTTTGTATAAAAAAACTGGCAATGCGAATTAAAATTTTATCGACAACAATGTTGCGGTCGAAAAGCAATACAAATTTTTACGCTGATGAACGACATGACACCAACAGCAGCCGTAGCAACCACAGCAACAACAACACCAGCAACTGATCGACCACAGCAACAAGCAACAGCAACAACAAACATTTGTCGATGTTGGCAGTGAGCCGCATTGCAAAAATTCTTGCCCATTTTTTATTACCTTTTTGGACATTTTTTTTTTTGTTCTTGTTTTGGGAGTGAAGATTTTTGTTTGCTGCTAAACTCAAAATGAGAAATTGCTGCCTCTGGTGCAATTTTCATGGTTGACCTCATTTTGGTTGGCTGTTGACTTTGTGGAATATTTTGTGGCAGTCAACGCATCAGTCAGTCAGTCAGTCGGTTGGTTGGCTGATGTGTTGTCGTTGTTGAGGATGCAACGTTTTGTGGATGCAACGACAGCAACGACGACAACATGAGCCGGTCACGTCAGCGCCTGTGACAATTTGTCGCTAAACAATTTTGGGCCAACCAACAAAAGTTATTCTTGTTGCTGTTGCTTTTGCTGTTGAAAGTATTCAATAAATAAAAATGTAATTACGTGTTGCCAACACTGTTACTATGTGATGGATGAATGGTACTTGCTGTTTAAAATGGCCAACAGTATTAGCTCTTAACAAAAGGCTAAAAACACTCTTTAAGAAATTTAAATTTTGCCGCTTAATGTGCTGTAATAATATTTGCCAAACGCTTCGACATCAAAGGCAGAAAAGAAAGTGCACCGAGCGTTTAGATATCCTGCTGGTATTTGCCACCTGGCTTGGGTCAACAACATTTAACAGGCAACATAGAAAATCTCGCACATACGCATTTACAACATCTGAATGCTCTTGCATAACAAATACACGTCTCGTTCCTGTCATAAAAAATAGTAAAAGAGATAGAGAAACAGGTGAAACATGGCACTAAAGTAGCCGTCATCGGTGGATATAGAAATGTTGCACACTCTTTAAACGTTTTGTTTACACCATTTACGCCGATGATGTCCATGTCCATGTCCATGTCGATGATTTCTGCAGGAGCCAAACAACGAATGTTGGAGTTAGAGTTTGGGTTCCCAGCCAACCAACCAACCAACCATTCATCCTCTGGATATAGTATGTGTGTGTTTATGAGTTGTTAGGATACGTGTTTTCCTATGCCTGCTGAACATTTGCAGCATGTTTAGTGATGCGATCTTTGTTTGTGTCTCGTGCTTTGCTTTCCCCAACAGCAACACCAACAATTACAACCCAGCAACGCGTCGATGACAACAGCAACAACGGCATCAACAACAACAACAACTACAACAATTTCTACATTCCTCACTCACTTTCTCGCTGTTGATGCTGGCTGGCTAAAATGCTTGGAAAATGTGCACAATTTTCACATCCGGTGTCACATTCGATTCAATTGAGATTTACCTGAACGTGACTAAAATACGCAAATTAAAAACGCTTCTCTCTTCACTCGTGTGTGTAGTTTTTGGTGTGTGTGTGTGTGTGTGATTTGTTTATCTTTTTGCCTTGAAGCATTGTTAACTGTGTCTCTAGCTGTCGACCCTAATTTTCAGCTTGTTTTCTTTTTGGGTTAGTTGTATAATGTTTAAAAATCATTTCAAGCATATGATATAATAATGCGATACGAATGAGATTTTAAGTATAAAATAACCTTGAACGTATTATGGATTTAGGCCCTTAATTTTAGGGCCATGGCAGCAAAATCTATATTCCTTTTTTGGAAAGAAAGTCGAATCGGATTCTTACGCGAACCAACTATTTAGAAGGTCTTCAAATTCGGATTCAACGGACTAAAATCTATAAAAAGTGGATAGTCTTTAAAGGTTTTTTGATGGGCTCATAAATTTATTGTCAGCTTTATTTAAAACACTTTCATTTACCATATCCGAATTTCTGATTGGCTTATTAGCCTGATTAATTACATCCAATTAGTTAGACTAAACCACATAAGTCGACAGGAAAAAAATAGCGAACAACTATTTAACTCTATACCATAAAATTATAAAGGCTAATTGAAATTTTTGTGCATGAAATTCAATTAGTGGTTTGCTAACAAAGTTGTAACAACTTGTTAACTATAATACTAGTACGCGCTAATAAACAACGTGAACGCGGCTTTAAACAGAAATTGACAGAGCGCAATCAACCGGATGTCAGGCGAAAAGTCAACGCTAGGGGGCGCCATAAATCAATTTAACAATTAATGTCAAATTGTTGTGTAAATAAACCGTTAAACCAAAATAACGGCACTGACTTTAGTTGACAGCACACATTATGTCAGAAGAAAAAGATATATTTTTTTTAATTAATTAAAAAAAAAACATTTCTTTTATATAAAAGATATTTGTGATTTAAATTTTATGGATTAAACTTGAAAGCTGATTTGAAATAGTTATTTATGGTATTAAATTTATTGCGCATGGCTATATAGTCATGGGAAAAATACATTTTCTATGTAAAAAAAAATCTGAAACGTGTAAAGCGCAACTCTGAAGAGGATTTGGTTTTTGTTTTATGGTCATCCCATTTGGGGAATTTGTGTCGCGTCGCGTGTTGAATAATTACAAAATCTCGTAATGTAGTCGCTATAAAAATAAATTAAAGGGTTTAATACATGCGACCAAATTTAATTCGGCGGTTGCCATTAAACTTTTTTTTTTGCTTAACCTTCTTCGCTCTAATTTAATGGCGCCAACTTCAAAGTGACAATAATTTGGCCATTGAGACAAAGGATGAATATAGGGAGGATTTGACAGTGACAATGTCTCCAAATTGTGTCTGGAGCCATTAAATGGATTGTCATTTAATTGTTCTCGCGTTCTTACTGCCAACTTTTTGAATGTCTTTCTTCAGTTGTTGGTTTCTCTTCCGCCCCTCACTGCTTATTGGAGCCATTGCCAATTGTCATAATGGCCGAGACGATGAGGACGACGACGACAACGTTGCTTGACTATGCGGGCAATTATGACTTAAGAGTTAAGAGGAATCACTCTTCTCGACATCGACAACCATTAAAAGCAGACGCATACTAAGCTCGGCGGTCATAAAATTAGTTGTGCGCCCCAAAAAGTGCATTTCGGTTGCCTCGAGGGGCAAGCACTGGTTCAGTGGACGGACGCATTGCTGCCTGCCACACAAATTGCTGCACATCGTTCGTCTCATCGTAAATGGAATGGGCTACGTAAATGCAGCAATGAGCCATTGACACGCCCACTCTTCAATGGACTGCTGCTGTCGATAATGCTGTGTCTCTGTGAAATGTAGATAGAGAAAGGGGGGAGAGAAAGGAGAGTGCATGTTGCATGTGTCACGAGAGCAATGATTTTAAGTGCATGTTTTAAATGGCTCGCAGATCTGTGCCAAATAACGTTGGCCACAGGCAAAGACTCAAATTGTTGAGTATAAAGTTTATGACTGACCAGCAAATAAGAGGAATGAATTAGGTTAAGAATAGCTTCAAAGATGGAATAGAATAAAGTATAAGCCATATGAATCAAACAGAAATGGCAAGATGAGTTTTGTGCACATTAATAATAACACAATTTGAAAATAAGCAGGTTGTGTTCTTAATAAAGGAGTATGGAGTGAAGAGTATAAGTATGTATGTTTGTACCAGGAAACTTGATTGAAATCATGGCATATCACAAAATTAAATCTGTTAGCTGTTAGTGCTTAATGTTGACTGCATGTGAAACTTGATTCAGATCAACATTTAATTTAACTATACCTTTAATATACATATTCACACCTTCATGTACTTGAAGGTTTTTACAACTCTTAAATAAACATAGTCTTGTAACTTTTTTGAATTATTCATTCAGTTTTGCCACAACATAGACTGCACTAAGTTGCCTCAATACCCTCACTTTAATTATGCGCAACAACTTAATTGAATTTTCCAAGCAGTACGCTACAACTCCGTGCTCAGGGGGCCCCCCTGAAAATTTACATGTACACTCCATATCAATTTGATGTTTCAAGAGGTTTCTCAAAATAAGGTTTTACCAGTTACGAAAATTATTGGCTGTCGTTTTGTGCGCCAAAAATTTGCATATTTCGTTGGCTGACTGGAGAGGCGACCGACGCCTTGGCCATTTTGCATATTTTCCGAAATGGCCAAAAACTTTTGTGTCTTTTAGTGAGAGACATTTGAGTGCCTGTCAACCGAAAACATGACAGTTTTGTGTAGTTTCATGTGGCTGGCATACCGTATGAATAGTAAAGTTTGCCACCAAAGAGTGCAACACTCTTTGGAAATGTTGCTCTAACCCGGACAGCTAACGGGACGTGATGTGCATGCACTTTGCATGCATATTGTTGAGAAACTAGAGATCAAATCTGGTCTTGGCTTTGACATCGCTCTGGGTTACATGTATGCACACCATCTGGTCTTTCAATCATTGTTCCGTCTGCCAATTCAATTATTTCAATTAAAAGTCAACCAGACAACAACAACAACGAGACTCAAAAACAGGCAGCGTGTAATAATCAACAGAAATTCGAATACAGACAAAACATTGCATTGTTGCTTTGGGGCAACAAATCGGTCCATGTTTCCCCAGCTAAGAGATATGGTTATTGTTGTTGCTGTTACAAATTTGTTTGCATATTTTGGCTATAATTGTTGGCCAAACTACAAATTGCTGTGCAATGCCAAGGATTCGACATAAACGTTTACTGTTCGTACATTGCATTTGAGATTTGTTCTTGGGACCGAAATTAATGTTTTGTGTTCAAGCTCTGATTTGTTCAGGGATTGTGTGTTGAAGCGAAGCTTTAAAAACATTCCCAAACCCATCAGCAAAAGATTGTAATATCAATTTCGTTGGCTCCCTCACAAAGTTCAATCTATTGATATAATGACAAAACCAAACAACATACATATTGAAAAAAGTGCAGACCTGCAATCTGCTTGTGTTTGTACACACATACAACATAAAAAATATGTACTTTTCCCATACCAATTGATGTTTTTTCTGATTTATTTTTTTTGCACTGTGTCGTGTCATGTTTGTCAAAGGGCGCCACCTGTCGACCGCGACCGCCATCGCCACCTAGCGCCCGAAAGCGGCGTGCGCGCCCGTCCCCTCGCTTCCACATGTCACAGGTTAATTTCGAATGCAAATAATGTCACGTTGTCGTTGTCGCCGTTGAATGAACTTGATTAAAATTCAATGCGACGTTAATTAAATTCTGCCAATGCAATTTACAGGCCTGTACTGTTTTTTTTGTGTAAACCAAACCAGCCAGCAGCTGGCTTCCCAATTCCAGCTTAAAGTTGTCACAATGGGGTGTGAATAATGATGTAATGAGTGGTCGGCAGATGGGGCTGCACACGCGAGCTGATTTACTTTTAAGTCAATATTTGAATGTCAGCTCGACTTTAATGATCTGATTTTCGTACCTGTATCCTCACTCTAAATACTATTTAGTTTGTCTTTAAATGAACTGACACACGTGGCGTATGAGCAATCAGCACATAAATTACCTAACCCAACATTGTTTGTAACAATGTAAGGTTTCTTCTCTCTTCGTCTGTTGTCGTCGCGGAATTCCGGTGCACTATGCGCGCCATGAAGTCTAGACAATGCAATCATAAATAATTTCTGCATAAAGACGTAATAATTTGCCGTCAGCTCTCTCGCTCACTTTCTCCCTCTCGTTCTCTTTTATTCTCTGCTTCGCTGTCTTTGTAGAACTTCTAACTCTGGCTATTCTGCTGTCCAAATATTTTGTTATTAAATGAAATTGCAATGTTTGGTGCTGACCAGCACCACAAATGCTAGAAACTCATATCTCTCTCTCGCACTCTCTCTCTTTCCCTCATAATGAGTGCACAGTCTGGGAGTCCTTTGTTCTTTCTCTTTCTGCTATTTCCTGTGCTCCTGTTTCTGTTGGTGTGTCTGGGAATTTGTGTTGGACAAGGGTGCCGTTTCATTCTTGTTGCGTGTTTTTAAACGTTTTTATGAATTTGTATGCGGTTGTTTTTTGTCGCTGTTGTTGATGTTATTGCTGTTGTTGTGTGCGGTTGCCACTTGTTGGTAAAACTAGCTGCTGGATGCAGCAAACATATTTTGCATATTTCTTGTCATATTTATGTGTAAATGTTTGTTTATATTGTTCTATGATGATGTTTGTACAACGAACAACATCACGAAGTTAAACTATAATTTATAAAAAAGTGATTATAAGGATGTATATATTGAGATACAAATATATATTTTCGACATACAGAAAAATATACAGAGAAAGACATGAATATAAAAGTAGATGTACAAAGGATAAATGTATGGATAAACTGCAAGCATCATAAGCTTAGCTTTGGTTTTGGAGTAAGTCAAAAACCCGATTCTAACTTTTTAGTGGGGTCAGTTGGTTATTTTTGGTTTGCACAGCGCAGTCATCTAATGAAATTTTCAACATTTTTGTGTCGTAATAATGAAATGCTTATGGTTCGTTGTGTTTGCTCACACCACACCAACAAAGTGAGTGCCTGAAATAATGGTTGGGGGTTGCCATAGAAAAGACTCAGCTGGTTGGTGGTTAAAGCCGTTGCAAACTACAAACTACTAAAAGATAAAGAAGAAGTAGTAGCTCGAAGGAAGCTACTTGCAGACGCAACGTTGCGTATGATTGTCAAGTTGCAGCAACTTCATTTTGTGTTGCCTTTTTCCACTTTATGTTGTTGGTTGTTTGCTGCCTGCAACGAGTTAAGCAGCTTGCAACTTTTCTGGTTCCAGGCATTTGATGTAAAACTAAGCGACAAAATTGCTCTGCCTAGGTGCAAACATTTACAGTTTACAGTTTATAGAGTCGACAACTCGTTAAAAGTTGCTCAGAGCTCAGACACTGAGTCACGCCACCCCTCCTCCCTCCTGTCTGCTGCCACGTCCACCAATCCAAAAGTGTTGCTTAAAAGTTTGCCATAAATAATGCGCGCTTCTCAATATTAACAAGCGACGACTGAAAACTTTTCAACTGCGCACTTCAATAAACGAAGTGCCATCCAATCTCACTCCCCTTGCTGCCCCTCAGCTTCATTTGCCACCTTATTAGAGAGTGTTTTGGTTGTTATTTCAAGTTGTCAACAGAGTTTATTGATGTTGGCTTCTTAGCTTTTGCACGTAGACTGAAACCGTAAATATTTTGCGGCAAATGCCAAAATAATTTCAACTTCAAAAAGCCCCGCAGATATTATTGCTCCTGTGGTTGTTCAACTGGATGTTGTTTACGGTTGTTCTTGTTCATCTTGTTGTTGTTGTTGGTTGTTATGTTTGAAGTCATGTCGCTGCAGGCAGTCGTCTTTCATATCCGGTGTAGAGCTTCCGGGCAAACCAAGAGGGAAATTGATTTTGTAGGTGGTAGCAGTAGGCAGGAGGGATGCAGGAGAAGAATTTACGAAATGAAATTTATTGCTATCTCACTTGTCGTATACGCAATGTTAATTAAATGCTAGTTTAAGGCAAAAGGGAAAGAGCAAATTGGCTTGTGAAATGAAATATGAAGCTGCGGCTCCGGCAGCTCATTAAATTTTCCATGAGTTTGGCTCAAGGACGAGACCCAGTAACCTGAATAAAGTCATATACCCTCATACTTTATGCACCCCAAACACACACACTCTCATACGTTGACTAGCTAAGCAGTTCATTAACTAGGCAAACATACACCCCCAGCTACACCCCATTCCATCCCTACTTTCACATAGATAGTGTCGTAATGAAGTGCGAAAATATGCACAGAGATTTTCTATGGCAAGCCTAGTTAATGAGCCAGCATCTGAGATAACTAACTGTAAAGTGTCTAAGTCACATATTTTATATTATATTACGTGAGCTGCACGGGGTAGCAATTTAAAGCGCTGCTGCTTAAAGCTGTAAATTCTTTCACAACTTTGTCGTTGTCGTTGTTGTTGCTCTTTTTTCTTTCCCTTCAAATCGAAGCTATAAAAGTAATTAAGATAACGACTTTTGTGTTGTTCGCATTCGTTCGTTGTTGTTATTGTTTGTTTTTTCAATGTTTGCCGTCGGTTGCCCTCTTGTCGATATGTATCGTGTAAGTATTTACTTTATAGCCAGGGAGTTTTACAATATTTTCTCATCTTTCGCTTTCGCTCTTATCCCGTGCTCCCTGTTGTTTGTGCAATTTTCTTGAAATTTAATTTCTTAACTTTTGCCAACGGCCTTTTGAGAATAGTCGTTTCGTGTTTCTGATACTGTAAATCATATGAGAGGCCGAGAGCGCTGCAACATGGGGCAAGTGGGCATGTGTGGCAGCTGCTGGTAGTTGTTGCTGTTGCTGTTCACTTCGCCTTTTGGGGCCAGTCTATGGCTATTGTTGTTGCTGTTGCTGGGGCAAAACTTGATGGCTTCTACGTTTTTCTAATTGCTAGCCAGACTTGTGGTTTAAGGCATTTGGGGTGTCTGAAAAGATATCGATTCATTAACGACATTAAAAGCTAAAAGTTTTTAAAAGCAACAAGACACACAAACTTCAACCCCCAAATGTTCACATATCATGCTTGCCTTTTGATTTATTCATTTGTTTTTTATGTTTTTTCGGTAGAGTCAGGAAACGGATAATTAATATGCAGGGGTTTATTTTTTGTTGGAATGATGAGAAATGTGAGCTCAAGATGTTGATGGTGTTGCCTTTGCAACATATGAATAACAACTACACTTATTTAACGGGAAACGGATAATTAATATGCAAGTAATTATTTTTAATGGTAGGAAATATGAGACTTCTAAGGGAAAAAGATGATGAAATGTCTAATGTGGAATCATTAAAATAAATAGTTATAATTACTTGTACATATGAGACAGAAAACGAGTATCAAATGTGCAGAAGTTGCCAGAATAGGTATGTCAAAATAATTAATAAAAATAAATCAGATTAGATTCATTTAATGTTTTGCTGCAAATTGAACATAAATAATATTAAGCTAATCATCTAAGTTATTTATGCAAATAAAAAAGAGGGCTGGACCTATTTATATTTTATTATTACTGTAGCTAATATTTAGATTAAAAAAGACTTACTTCTGGAGCAATTATATTCTTATAATATTTTTATACTAACCCGTTTTATTACATTTAAACAATCTAATAATCAATACAAACCAAAATCTTGTAAAATAGTATCACTGTCGGATAAAGCTCATCGCAAATCCTTATTGCATTTAACTGACTTTTATCAATTCCCCTTTAGCTGCACATTTATTCATTCTACCTACTATCAACATTTGTTGCTGGGTTCCTTCCGCACTGGTGACCCACTTGGGGGGCTTTGATTGTAAGTATATTCAGCATTTAATATGCGCTTTGGCTTATTGCCAACTGAATTTCTGTGTTTTTTCTATAAATTGCCACTGGCTACAGTCCGACTTTCTTGTCTATATATATATTTTAATACGTATACGTAAAAATACACTTTGAAAATAAGTATTTTTCGGTTTCGGAACAAACAACATTTTAATTCGTGCTTAATAAAGTGTGTGGGAATATGATTATTTTGGTGGAACTGTTTATATTAATTTACCCATAAGGAACATTTTTTATTTAATTTTATAGCTGAATACTTTATTGGCATTTTTTACATAAGATTTTCTTTTCTTTCAGTGTAGCTAACCCTCAATGCTGTCTTGTGTGCTGCAAAACAATTAAGTGCACTTTTGCGCTTGCTGCTTGTTGCATTCTTTCAGGCGCTGTTGTTGATGCTGCTGCTGCAATGAATTCGTGCTCAACCGCTGAGGTCAAACCATGTTGCCTTACTATCAAAATGGCCAAAGGATAGCTGAGTGAGTCAGTCAGTCAGTCGTGCAGTTGGTTGGTTGGTTGCTTGTTTGCTTCCTTTTGCGCCTTTGGGCTCTTCGTTTGTGTGATGTTGTTGATCAGCTTAATAAGTTGGCAGCAGCTGCTGACGATGCTGACACAATTTCTCGCCACTTTGCCACATCACTTTCTACTTCTTCAACGTGGTCTTACATCATACTTGAGGCGTTGTGTGTGTGTGCAAAGTGCTCGTCGCTTCACGCCTCGTTGCACACTCGAGTGCCACATAATTTCCGTCACACAGCCAATGTTGTTGCGGCCAGTTGTTCTCTTTGCTATGCTCCGTTTTCCTGATTGCATTACTCTGGTCGCGGCTTTCACTCTCCCCTTCTCTCTCTCTCTCTCTGTTTCTCTGATTGAATTTTCCTGTAACTCGAATCGGCTGAAAATGTTTTCTCACCAGCTTTAAGCGAACGCTTATTTGCGGCTTATGCGTCTAATTATGCACAGCAGATAATCGAAAGGATGTGAAACGCCATGCTAATTAAAAGGCACAACAGTTATGCAATTGCCAGCCTGTACTCCAGGACACACACACACGCAGCCAACTGGCGGCCGTCATGGCAACCAGCAGCAGCATTTTAAACAAGTTTGCAATACGGCATATGGCTCCTCTTCACCTTTTCACAATCTTTCTCCCTCTTTCTGCCGCACTCTCACTGAAAAATAAATCGCATATAAACAGCAGATAATCCCGGCAACAGCATTGCAAACGTCATTCATACCTATGGCTCCCTATGGTCTTTGTTGCTCTGACTTCCATTTTCCCCAACTGGCAGCTACAGGTGAATGGCTGCTCCTGGTTGTTGTTGTTGTTGTTACCTGTTCGTTGCTAGTCACGTTTATTGATTTTACTGCATCATGGTTTGTTTCGGGGCCACAATTGTGTTTGTCTGTTTTGTAGGCTGTTGTTGTTGGAGTGCATTCAATTAGAGTTTTTTCAGTTTTTCTAATTAGTTCAAAATAAACTTTCAACTCGTATTTGCCACTTGATATCATTAAATTGAAATTTTCTCAAGTTTGCTTTAATATGGCGTGTTTTTAAATACTTGAAGGCTTTGCAATGCTGATTATCATTGGTTGATTATTTACACACATTAAAGCTTAATTTTACCAGTAATCTTGGTCCATATAATGTGTGGAACACGATACGTTCAGCATCTCTAACTTATATTCTCATAGCAGCATTTATGAAATTATCATTTAATTACAAGCATACATTTAAGAAAAGTGCTTCTTGGGTCTAAGCTTTCTGCAATTGCATTGCAATTAAATTCTCAACGTTTTCATAATTAGTGAGCAATATACAAATGAAAATGAAACGTCGAAAATGAGAGCTGCACCATTGAAAGACCCCGCAACATCACATTCACAGCCCAATGGGGTTTGTATCCTTCACACAAACAAACACACACAAACATACACACACCTCATTGCATTTGGTAGTGTTAAAAAGCTAAACAAGCGCGCGCGTGCTAAAATTATGCAAACAGGCATAATGTCCTTTGAAGCCGAACTCTATGTTTTTGTGCAGCATTGAAATAAAATAAATACAGTAGCTGAATGCAGTTCATTAGTGAGATTGCTTGCCTGTCCGCCAGCTTGCTGTGAATGTTTTGACTCGTTTTTGGTCATTAAATATATTTTTTGCTTTCAATTACGCAAACATTTTGAGTTTGAATTATGTCACCCGAACAGTTGACCAAAATGACGTGGCAAATATTTAATTATGGGCAAATTTTAGTTATAAAGCGCAGTAGAAAATTAAGTTGATAATTTTGCAATAAAATGCATGAGAGTGTCAGAAGAGTATTAATTAATTAATTAAAATCTTTGCTTTTTTCATTTAACGCTGAGTTTTATGTTTGCTATAGTTGCGTTCAATTAATGATGTTAAATTGACAGCTTGTAATAAAAGGAGATATAATTTATAAACATATAATTTAAATTTGTCTTACACTGGAAACAATTTTGAGAAATTTTGAGTTCTGGCTGAGAGCCCAACCACCCTTCTCAAAGTATTGCATACTTTGCGGCTGAACTGAATTTTATTATGAAAGGATAAGTTTTTAATTTCCAAAGCATACTTTTGAGCGGAATTCTTAAATGATCATTTCAAACATTCTTAAAGTTGCATCTCTTCCAAATAGGAATGCATTGTTTACTTGCACCTTTTTTAATTTCTATCTTAATCAAAAAGTAACGAATAAGTCACAATATCAGGGTTAGATGCAGAATCATTATAAACAACATTGCTTAACGAAGTACAACTCTAAACAATGCTGATACAAAAATGTTGCTAGCAATGTTAGCAACATGTTGCTGAGCGAGTTAGGTTGAGAACCGCACTTGAAAAATTAATGAGAGCCACTTGAAGCGCTAATCACATGTAAGTGAAGCACCACCAGCCAGGTTTACCCTCCAGGATGCAGGAACGAACACACATATACACACAGATGCTTACAAATGTTACTTAAGGGGCTGGGAATTTGCGCAGCAACAATTCAAAATGGAATTGGCAGGCGGTACGAAGGGGCAGGAAGCATGCTTATTGTTGGGGCGTGTTTCGCAGTTGGAATAAGATGAAACTGTTGAGGGTTGCATTTGCAGGATTGCATTGTTGAATTTTTATTGTATTATAACTCACATAATTTACTGTATAATAGAAAAAACTTAAGCATAAACACAATTCAATACAATTAGTTGTTTCCTTCTTTCTTTACACAGACTTAACAATTACAACTTATAGAGTATATGCCTGGTTATTCAAATCGAATCGTAAACTATATCACAAGGCCAAAAGCATTAATACATTTAAAACTTAGCATAATTTTTCACCTATCGTTCGCTTTGCAGTTCGATAAAATAATCCCAATCGCTTTATACACTAATCAAATTCCCCTCTCTCTCTGTTTTCATGCCTCAAAGTTTTTGGCTTGCAGGCTCTTGAGGATGCCCAGCAGCTGCAGCGACTCCAGAGGCTCAAAGTCATCCGCATAACGCACAGCTGAGGTCTTGACCAAATCTCTTTCTCGGGGCATATCCAGTGTAAGAGGCAACTGCTCCGCCATCACTGAATGATGTGTGATGAGTGCTTTCAACGTGCTAAATTGCTTCTTGGCACCCTTCAAGCTATACATCTCATTGCGGCTGCATTGCACCGGATAGGATTTAACCTTTTGCTCCAGTCGCAGGCAGAGCTCAAAGTGTCGCGGCGTGCTGCGACGTAGTAGAAAGCTGCCAGGAGTCGATTGCTGCAGATGCTCCTGTGCTGCCTTGGCTGTGATGCGTGGCTGATACCAAGCACATTGCAACAGTTCCGGCTCCTCATCATCATCATCCTCATCGTCATCCGTGTTGATGTTGTAGCGATAAAGTGTTGAACGTTGTTTCTTGGGCATATTCTTTCGCTTGGACGCATTGCTGCTCTCATTCAACAGTTGACAGCAATCGGAGATGCCTGCATCTGAGTCTTCTTCGTCATCCTGGTCAAGTGGCGGCTCGTCGCTGCAACTGGAGTCACTATGCTGGCTGCTCTGCCAACAGTTGAGCGACAGCAGTGACTTTTGTGGCGACTTGTTGTTAGGGGCACGCTTAGGCGTCGAGCTGCAACTGCACTCTGCACCCAGCAGGTCTTCATCATCTTCCTCCGCGTCTGCATGGTACGAGGAGTCGAGTAGATCCTGCTGTGAAAGGAGGGAAAAATAATTTTGTTAGAATCGAAGAATTTTTAATAAAATATTTGTATTTATTAACTTACCTCATCATAATCGCTGGTTGGCTCCTCGGACTGTAGGCGCTGCTCCTTGTGCGAGGGTTGCGCAAACAGTTTGCGTTGCAGAAAGTTCTTCATGCTATCGTAGACTTTGTGCGTGCGACTCTGAACAAATGTTTCATCAGCTGTTGTTGCAACAGCTGTTGTCGTTGGTGGTATCTGAAATTTTAGTTTGTTGCTCCATTGTTGGCACTTATTGAAGGCCAAGTCAAGATTTCTGCCTGCATTTGAGCCTTTGTAATCACCGTAAATATCCGAATAGCTTGGACAGTTCATGGCATTGCGTAACTGCAAAACAGAAGAGAACAGAAAGAAAAGAATGAAAAAGATTAGTTTTGGTCAAGTCGGTAAATTTGTCCAGCATTGTTTTTTTAGTTAGCCACAAAAGTCCCTTTTGCTCTACTTCTTTCTATCCCTATTACTACCTGTTAACACAAAGCCAATCTCTCGTATTTCACACGAAATACGCGCTTGCTCTTATGTAAGTGCTACAGACAAAAGGTTTTCCCCTATTTTCCTTCTTTGTTTTTTTGGCCCGATAACCCACACACACAGATACACATTATGCGCATTTTTATTTTACAGTCAGTTGTGCATTGTGCTCGCTCGCTCTATTGTTAGCCGACTTCTATGGATGTGCTAATGCCTTTGGGTCAGCGCTGATGCTGCTGTGATATCCTTGTAATGCGCTTGTTTCAGTGATTCCGTTATGTTCATTGTTATGTAGTTTGCGTGCCTTATTTGCTTTTCATTTGCCTGATAAAATATGCATATGCATAAGAGGACACGCTCGCCACCCTTCACGGCTCTGGTTGTTATGTGTCATTATTAAAATTGATTATTATTTGTTTATACTACTTGAGATTCTTAGCCTTAGCAAGCAGTGCGATTTAAGTTTTTTAGCAAGCAGTGCAATCACCTTGCATTTGACAATTGTGAAAAATGTTCGATATTGCAAGCATCCCTCCAACACACACACACACATCACACACTGCACACCCTTTCTTTGCTCATACAACACCCCTTTTTGGCACTTGGCCAAACAATGCCATAAAATCATTCACCTATGCAAAAGTATTCAATAAATGCTCGAAAAAGTGCGTTCGAGTGTGCACTGCACTTCAACAGAAGAGAGTGAGTGTGAGTAAGGATAAGGAGCAGGATTGCTGGAGTACACAATGACACTTCAGCACGCACGCACACACACACACACACACTCGTATGAGTGGCAAAATAATGAGCATTCAATAGCACATACGAGTATTGGACAGAGGATAATGGCTCTCCAGGTAGCTGCTGCATATGTGAAAAATATGTGTTTATATAGCCAAATTGAATTTGATTGAATCGAAAAGATTGAATAGACGACGATTTCCTTTTGGCCATAGGCAGGCACACATGTGTGTTATATAATCGTAAATAGTAAATGCTGCTGCTTTGCCTAAACTTCCTGTTGGCAGTTTTCCAAAACTCTTCCGTATAGGAAATGCAAGCGTTTGCTAATTGCCAGTGTTTCCGGCCTTTGGCATTATGCTACAATTGAATTTTAGTTTGTGAATAAAATTAAATAACCAGTGAGGTAGAGAGGGAGTAATGGGGAGGGAAGGGGAGATCATTAATTGAAAACCAAACAAGCCATGGCCGAATCAACTGTTTGATGTCTTGGCCACGAACGGCACATAAATTAAATCTGTTGAAAGCAAGCGGCGTATAAGAAGCGTTAAAGTTTACCTTTTATCGGCTTAAATCAAACACAATACAAACACACACACACACAAGCACATCGGCAAATGGACGGAAAACAGGCGTTTAATGCCAAGATTAAAAAGAAGTAAATAATGTATAAAAAATAAAACTGAAACACATGATTTTTAATTTATGCAACCGACTACAAAAACAGTTGATAATAGAGCAGATGAATAAGAACTCTGAGCCAAGATATACAGTAGTGGCCAAAAGGTGTTATGGGCCCTCTCTCTATTCCCAATTCTTTCCATAATGTGCGTGCTAATGCAATAATGATGGGTTTGGGTTTGTATGGGGCAACAATTTCTTGGCATTAAGATGATCCTGCCCGCGGACAGGTAACTTTAATTGATGATGTAGCAATGTTGCCTTTGGTGTTGTTGTTATTGTTGCCAGAGGTGTTAGCATATTTTCGTAATCAAATTGTGCTACAATAAAAACTGGAGTTCAGGTAACAGAATTTCTTTTTTGATGCCAGCTGACAACAACAGTAACAACAATAGCTACCCAGGGGCACCTTCTGACCGTCTTTTGAAAACAGTTGTTAGTTTTCCATTTATTGTGCATTTAGAGTGAGAGAGGGTATGAAATTAGTTGAAGTGGACACGGCATGAGTTGATGAATTTATTGAAATGTTTCCCAAAAATTTTGACTATTGTGTAAGAAAGGTTTTCTATCGACAAAAGCCACTTGAAAACCCCGAGACATATGCACAAATTTTTCATGCTAGAAAATCAAACAGCTGCTTAAATGGCTCCGAATTGAAAATTAACGTTTATGAAAAATCAACCCTTAGCCAACCCACAACACGCAATGCCAATCAGTGGTTATTGCACAGGAAAACCGCAAACAGCAAACACCACTAAAAGCAATATACATATAACTAAAAGTATCTGTGTATCTGTGGCATTTCAGCTATGTTCGAATACAGATGTAAATTAGTAATATGCAACAAAACTTTGCTATTAGAATATTTCAATGGCATTTCTGGCTAATTTGACAGTTTTATGCCACACGGAAAAGTTTTACACACATACATACACACAAACGCAACAAGGCACACTCTATAACAGAGAGATACACGCGTGTCTCAGGGCTTTCAAAATGTCAGCTAGATAGATAGATACTACAACAACAACAACAACAACAACAGCAACAAAATGGAACTGTGACTAGTTTATGACATTTTAGAACACGCGTCGTCTCTGCACCGCGCGGCGCATTTAAAAATTTATGAACTCAGCGTTTTTTGGTTTTTTTTTGGGGCTACTTATGCCCCAAATATCGTAAAATGATTTTAAACATGTTTTTTTTCGACTAATTTCAGTTTTATGCTTTTTGAGGTAAAAATGTTTATAGTTTACAGTTTTTGGTTGAGTTGGTTTATCTATTTTCTTGGGCTGCAATTAGCGTCGCATTCGCTGGAAGAAATCCTTTTGTTTGGACACATGTGGCATGTGGCATTGTGTGTTCTTTATAGTTGGTTTTTTAACGCCGTTCGACACGATGTGTTGGCTTTTTTATAGGTGTAAAAAATAGGGTCATATCAAACGCTTTTTGAATTGAGTCGTTGAATTCTTTTATGGCAATTTATAAAACAGACATATTTAATGAGTTTATTAAATGCAAATGAAAATTGTTGAAATTTTTTAATTGTATTTTATGGGCATTTCTTGTTAATGTTTTTTTTTTATGTGTGTGGGCAGGCAGCAGGCATGGGAAATATATTTATGACTGTATTAATTTTTGAAGAGATGATTCTTTGTTTGGTAGTCTCAAGTGGAAGATGTCGTAGATATGTAGATGAATGTGTAGTGCATTGAACTTGGTTAAGCTACATATTTTGAAATAAACATCTTTAGATGTTTAAGTAGTTGAAAGCCATTTTTTAACAAAAGTTAGCTCCACTTTTTAGTTGTTGAACTTTTGTGCAGTTCATCTGAAAGTTTTTTAGCATTTAAAAACTAAGTCTAGCCACTTCTGTTTTGTTGGCTATCTTTTTTTCACTCTTCGTCTCCCTAATGCACACAAATCCTGTGTGTGTGTGGAAGCCATATGATACTCAAACAGCTCAACGGACGCGGCTCAGCCACATGACGAGCTGTTGATAACGATGATGTTGTCGTTGTTGCAACATGTTGTTGTTGTCGTCGATGTTGCTGGTGGCCAGACGTAAAGTAAAGTGAAGCATACAACCCCGCATCTAAACTATTTTGTTGATTAGGAGCGGTGGAGTTTTTTTTCTATTTTTATATTTTGCTGCCCGTTAAAAGCTTTTTTGCATATTTGCATTGCATTTTATACTGTTGGCGTGGTATGTGGCAATCACAACAACAACAACAACGATGATGAGTGCCCAGCGAAAATTTATATTGAGTCGAGCGTAAAAATAACAATGCAGACGGCCAGACGGCATGAAAATAAGTGAAATTGTTGTTTACTCAAAACGACGGGGCAGTCAGCTAGTCAAGTCAGATCAAGAGGGGTGAGGGAAGGATGTGGTGGGGTAGGGTATATGCCGGTGCAATATGAAGCATAAATAACAACAATGCATGCAATGCAACAACAGCCAACCAATGTGGCCGTCGCCAGCCATTTAATTATGCTCATCAATTTTGCTGTTTGGCTTCAGTTGGCGTTGCCGCTGCCGTTGCAGTTGCAGTTGCATTTGCCCCATAAATCTTAACCATGCCTGAGCACTACTTCACTTTACTTATGGAAATTTTTATTCGAAATTTAAATGCACTTAAAAGCGGCGCAATTAATTTAAAACTTACCAAACCAAAAACCTACTTAGAAATCAAAAATCTTGCGCTCAAAAATCTTGTGTGTATATATTTATAAACACATGTTATGTGCATGTTCGAACATTAATCATTGCCCTTGAAAAGGCTGCATCAAAGTATTTATTTCGAGTGCATTAAAATGCTTTCGAAATTTTAAATGCTCAGCGCTCATTGCTGCTAATCGGTGCACGAAGATTTAATGTTTGTTCATGTTAAATTTAGAAAAGAGCGCCGCTCATCACGAAAATTATGAGCAGTGTGTGGCATGCCACTTAGGGCGAGTGTCGATGCGCGTCTACAGACTCCACACGAATGAGCAAAAAATAAATAAAAGCAAATTCCATTAGCTCCACTTACAGTCAAAAGAGCTCTTTGTATACTATTTTTGCTGAAATGAAATTTTCTTTGAGTTGTGGGAGAAAACGCGGAGAAAAAGTGTTTATCTTTGACTTAATTGTTTTAGATTTTAATCTCTGGCAATATGTTCGCAGTCAGGCGACATATGTACATATGTATGTATGTTGTTGTTCCTTTTGGGTTCGCTAACCATTTTTGTATGACAACTTTATTAGTTTTGTGTGCACTTTGTCTCTGTCTGGTAGTTCATGTTGCCTTATCGTTTGACCCGCAATGCGCGTCGCCTTTTATTTCGTTTTTTTCGCTTCAAGTGAAACTGCCACTAATTGAAAACCGTTTGTCAGCGACTGTAAACATACAAATGTTCGAACATCTCTGTCTGCCTTTGTCTTTGTCTTGCCAATAAATATTTGTTGTCTAGCATTTTTCGGGTCTGTGCGCTCGGTTCGCTGATAACAGATGCAATGGCGACGAAGACAACGATGTGGAAGTGACGAACGATTAATGCCGGATAGGCGTGCCTATATACAAAATAGTATTTTTTTTTCGATGAAAGATCTAAAAGATTTTCGTAATAGGCTTCAGAGTGGCTAAGAGAAGTGCTAGAAATAAAGTTCCATTTGGTATTTAGACTAGAAAGACTATTATTTTGAATGTGGTATTGGTAGATTGGAGAGCTTAACAGAAAAGAGATATTGAAAGAATTAAAAACAAAACAGGTTCAAGTAATAGAATTATGAAGAATCTTCTGAAGAAAAATCAGCAAGACAAGATATAATTGTTTGCATCAAGAATAACAATAAAGAAAACAATCTTGTAGTTGTCAAATCTAAGGCAAACAACAATTGTTTGACCGGTTTCCCTAGAATTTCCTTTAGTCTTATTTCATACAGTCAACAATCAAGCTGATCCGTTATTTTCAAAAAAGACTTGTCAAAGAATTTTGGCTTCCAGTAAACTCAATTCCCGCAGCGCAAGTACGAAAAGAAGACACACCCAGAAGCAGCATCAAGACAATCCTTTTGGGAGAAGTCTCAAATAACACCTACTACAAAAATATTTTCATAGATCAAAAATAAGCAGAACCGAAAAGACGAGAGAAAAATGAGAGCCCACAGAGTCAAATGTGGTGGCTGGCGAAAACAATGAGCATGAGATAAAGTGCCGTGACCAAAGACGGGTGTCAATTCTCGTGAAAAATGACAAGAGCAGCAGCAACAACAACGACAACAACAATGTTGACGATGATGAAAATGTTGTTGATAAATGCAGCAGAGACAGATAGATATAAAACTAGAAGGTGGCAGAAGCCAAAACGCAAACTGTCATTCAGTTTGAAATTACAAACTTTTCTTTTGTCTTGATACGCTCGAAAGTCAAGCAAGAGATTAAAGAAGGTTTTATACAGATTAAAGCTGGGAAATTCAGGTAGCACTACGCTGCAGCTTAATTATGGCTTAATTTGGCTTGGACTAATCAGCTTTGGCATCATGTCTCTTAATGTAGGAACCCTAACAGCCAGACGTCGCCATTTGGCTGATTATAAAGACTAGTTAGCGGCGCTCTTATCGCCGATCAAAACATAAATACAACACAAATATCATAAATAAATAACATATGTTTGTATGTTTGTATAAAATGCATTTAGTCCAATCAATCATTATCTTTATGAGGAGTTCGACAAAAATATGTATGTTATCTCTATGCTCAAGTTTTTTGTTTGTTCTTTCTGGCTCTCTATCAATAAAAAGTAGATTGAGGAAAAGTCGACACATATTCGCTTTGATTTATACGATTTGTCAAAATCTCTGCTTTTCAGTTGAAGTTTGTGTGTTGTCCCCGTTGAGGCTTTTGGCTTTGTTTGTTGGCTTAGCCGGAGCTCAGTTCAATTTAGTTTTTATGCAAATCATATTTATTTGATTATATGTGATTTAGTGATTGGGGAACTGATTTACGCCGACAGTCGAGTTGATTATGTTCCTGGTATCTGTGACACTAAATCATTTTAATTGTTGTTCGTTCGTGTTTTGTATTCACGTTGCAGTCAGCCCCCAAATCCCCTTATTTCCCCCATTCTATCCCCAACATGTGTTTTCATAGGAAGTGTGAGGCTTAAAGTTTTCGGTGCATGTTGTTTTTCGGTACGTGGGATTTGTGAAGATTACCGATGTGTTTTGTGTGTTGTGGGTGGAATTTGTGAGGTCTATTACCTATGGATATGTCAGAACGACAATAAGAGGGGTCCGATTGTTATCTATCGAATAAAGGTGTGCAAGTGTGTGAACTTCATATAGAGCTTACTAGTTTGATGGGAAATTGTTAAGAATCATAGATAAAGTTTGTAGTTTTAGTGGGAACTTGCTTAAAAATATTGAACCGCTTTTATATAGTAAGATAATGTTTTAATTTGATGATTGAGTGGCATATAAGGACAGTTATTATCCTTTTTAAATTACTGTTGTATAGCATCATATTTCATAGATACAAAAAATACGTTTTTCCAATCACCTTTGGGAAACCCAATATTCTAATACTTCAATATCCCGCCTTTAATCCATTAGGAACGCTACTCGAATTTCTTTGAAATTCTAAGCCCACATTTCCCCCCCGTTAACACTTACCATCTTGGCCTTTTCGTGCGTCTTGTTCTGTGTATCCTTTTTGCGTTTATTAACACTCTCCATGGCGCCAAAACGATTGTACTGAAAGAGACGACCCATTTTTCGCACTTCTCTGTTTACAATTTCAATAAACAAAGTTGTTGAGATGGTTTTCCCTTTGTTGTTGTTATTCTTGGTTATTTTGTTGTTTTTTTGTTTTTCACAATATCGCGTCACTCGCACAGCAATATGCGAACAAAAGTTTTATATTGAGAAAAACGCACGCCTGCTCGTTATATCGTCAAACTTATTGCGTTCTTTCAAGTGTTCCAATAACGTAGCGTAAAACGAGCCGCGTTGAAAATCGTTGAAAATATTTGAAATTGAATGCCCGGGAAATACCGAGTGGAGCGTACGATTTTGCTAGCTAGCGATCAGCGCGACGTGCGCAGAGGGAATGATGGGCCACAACTGAATGCATTCGAAAAAATACAACGGAAAATGAGCACGACGACTGAAAGAGAACGCGCGACAGAAGCAGAAACAGAAAAGCAGTAAAGCAGAGAAGGCAGAGGCAGAGGCAGTAGCAGAAGCAGAGCGTCAAAGCAACAGCCAGCAATAAAAGCAACAACAACGACAACCGAGCTAGAAGCAGGGAGGCAAAGCAAAAGCACCAGCAATAACGGCAGCAGAGATACAAATTTCATGTCAGGGCGGACGACGACGACGACGACGATGGCGACGTCGATGTTTAAGCGGCATGGTTCATGCAATGCTAACGCTGCCGCAGCATTTACCGCTAGCTCACTTTGAGCATATTTCTCTATGAGAGGGTGTGTGTGTTGTGCTCAAAACAGGAACAGCTAGAACTAAAGAAACACTCACACACACACACACAGAGCAACTCAAACGACGGGGCTGAAAATATTGAAGAAAAAAAAAAAGAAGGAAAAACCACTCAACAAAAAAAGTGAAATGAGAAAAATTTTACTACTACGGAATATACTACACTTAAAAAAAATAAAAATGAATAAACAACAACAGAAGCAGCGGCAGCAGTAAAGCAGCGAACTAACAAACTTCTGTTTTGGGCAGGCGGCGGGAATGAAATGAAACGAAATGAAATGAAATGAGAAACTGGAGGTCTGCAAAAAAATAGCCGGACTGTGATTCTGAGTTACTGACAAACTGAAGGGTAGTTGCAAGTAGTAGTCACGTCAACAAGTTGAGTGGGTGGTTGGGTTGGGCGGTACCGTAAGTTGTCGTTCCGTCGGCTCATTCAACTTCGAATACGGAGCGCGCGCGAGTTTTGGCTTCGTCCACGTTTCGCATTCATTTGACCAAAAACTCAGACTCAGTGCTCTGACTTTTCATTTTCAGTCCGACTATTGACATGTCTGCTGGCAGCTATCTCGCTCTTTATCGCTATCGCTATATCTCTATCTCTATCTCATTTGCTATGTGCTCCACATTTTTGCGCTTCTTCATTTGCCTGCTGCACATTTCATTTGCTCCTTTGCCTATTTGCTTAACGTACTCTCGCTTCTCGCTTGTTGTTGTTGCTGTGCTACTTGTTGTTGCCCCCCCTCCCGCGTTCCTTCTTTCGTTAGCCACCCACATGGAAACGCTGCATCATCGTATCTGTGTCTGTGTGTGCGTGTGTTTCCTTTGCCAAAAGTTTTTCTTTTATTTTTATTATGAATTTTTGTTGTTTTGTTTTTCCGCCCGAGCATAAAATAAACACAAAAACTTTGCAGTCTCATTCAGGAGCAAGGATGCTTTCTGGTGCCCCTCCTCGTTCTCCTCGCCCAGTATTTTCATTTGCACTCTCCGCTTCACCCTGCCCGTACTGGATGTGTCCGTAATTATCATTATCCTTTTGCTGCTCGTTTTGTGCTTTTCATTTCGCTGTTTATGCGGCCAACTATGCCACTTTAATTGAAGTCAATTTTTTCTACTTTGCGGCTGCTTGCGGCAAACGCCACCAGCATCAGCTACAGCTGCAGCATCGCCTTGCTGCTACGGTTCTGCCATTTTGTTGCAAGTCGGTCGGGGCGCCAGTCGCATTGAAAATTATTTTATGCAACTTATTAGCACCTCCGGAAATTATGAGTATTCGGTGTGGCATTCAAAAAAACTTCTTCTTGTGGCTTGTTTACGGGCTCGTGCTGCATTTTTAATTGAGTTTGCACGGCTTGCCATCTGACTTAAGGCTGAGATGGTTTTAGGGGGCAGGACGGGATTTTAGTGGCAGGTAGTTGTTGGTTGGTCTCAGTGTGATTCAGCGATGCTTTGCTTTTGTTGCTTAATTAGCTCAACGAAATGGTTAAGGACAGCACTTTGGAATGCCACTGGCAGAAAGAGAGGGAGACAGAGAGATAGAGGGATAGGGAGACTCAGAAAGGATGGAGAGGGAGAAAAGGTTGTCTAGTAAACGTTGTGGTTGGATGCTGTAACAGGATGTCCTTAATTGAAACAGTTTGGATTCGCTGTGGGGTAAGGCGATGCTCAAGCCATTTAAGCAGAAAGGTTAAGCTATCTTTAAGATTAGGGAATGTTAATGTGTCGACAAAGCTTTCTTTGTAAATAGAGAGATGTTAGAGATTAAAATATTAGTATATTTTCATCTTCATACCAGATCTCCTGATAAGTTATTTATCAAGGAACTGAATAGTTTCTACATAAATGTATTAAAATAAATAATATCAACATAAAGTTACAAGTCTTAACATCTTATAAACATTTTTATTAAAGATAAAAAAAAAATAATTTAATACACAATTATTATTATATGAAAACCTGGTTTTAGCTCGCAAAAATCAATATTTATATATTTACTTGTATTATTTTTATTGCAAATAAAAAATATATCTAGACTGAGGGTAAGTTTAAAGTGAATCCTTTTATTTTGCAACACTTTCGTCGATTTCTAGCAGCTGCGTGCAATAAAAAATCACTTTAAGCTTATAATACGCAGGTCCTGTGCCATAATATCCTAAACTGCTGCAGCTTATTATTAATCCATTACTATGTTGGGTTTCAGCTGTTGCCAAAGCAAAACGATGAAAACAAAAAAACAAGAAAATAAAAATACAAAAATACAAATTGGGGTAAGTGTACTTCATATACCCATAATATTATTACTCGAATATTTTTGCACCCTCTACAAATAATTTTTTTATGAACACAACGCCCTCTCCCCTTTGCACAAGTGCCAAACAAAGGGAAATAATCAATGTTAAACTCGCATTTAAGGAAATATGCTACCAAATCGAAACGGTGCTAAACCTCTGCTTATAATTAGATTATGACATTAATAAGTCGCTTTAACAAATGTTCGGATTTACCACCCTCCACTAAAAATATAAAAATCTAAGTTTACATTCGTTTCTGTTCAATATTTGGCAACAGTTGCGAAAATTGAATTTTGTGTGGCGTTTAATATATATTGTTGGCTATCAATTGGAGAAAAAGCATTTTCACGACACTCAAGTGCCATTCATAAATCAAGTTGCAACCCCTTAAAACTGCAGACAAAGCCAGACTGGAACTACAATATATAAGAGTACTTGCTTGTCGTACTTACCTCATATGGCAAAATTCAATTTCATTACATAAAAAGCTTTTGCTTTGTGTCTGTGTCTCCTTTTTAACGTTGATTTGTCAAATTGTTTGCCAGACAATTGGCATAAATTCCATAGATTTTTTGCATTACAATCTTTGCTTCCACCCACCCATCACCCATCTACTTACTACAAACTAAAGTGCTCTTAATGTTTGTCAATTATTTGCAGTAATTTGCAATATTTCTAAACGTTTTCGCTGGGATTTTCATCCCTAAATTGTTTTTAATGGCCATTTGCACTTACAAAACGAAACGACTGTTGACTGCAGCATCGGTTTCAATTCCCATTTCATAGTTTTTCATTTTTCCGATGCCACCCCCTCATGTTGCCTCTAATGGCTTCATCATTAGTTCTTGGCAATAAATGGCCTACAAGCACTCTCAACATGTTGAGGTTTATTTTATTTATAGCCTCCAATAAATGTTATTTATTTGGGCCCCTTTAAAAATCGACACAACTAAACAAATACAAGGTTAGATCACCTCAGAGCTTGTAACCCGAGAAGTTTGTGAGGCGACATTGGACTTGAAATTGATTTCCCATAGTTTGAAAATCATTAAGCTGCTCGCTGGGGGGTGCTGCAAGTGTTAAAAATGTAGTTAAGTCACTTCTCTAACAACAATTTGTTTAATGAAATCGCATAAAACTAACCACAGGCAGCATTCTCATAACTCACAAACCAATAAAAAAAAGAGAAGACTTCAAATTGAACTCATTTAGGCTCTCTTTCATTCATAAAATAGCCCGCGGTGTCTTTTTGTTTAGCGTTGTATTTTTCCTAAAACTTCCTCTTTTATCTCAAGTGACTCTCCAGCAATTATGTTTATAAAAAATGCATTGTTAGGGTGGTCCGATGTTCGTTGTTCATTCTCTTAAAGTGTTTCGCATTGTGCATCTAATCCTTCATTTCATATGCGTTCCAATAGCAATAAATAGTTGAAGAATTATGTGTGAAACCATTAAAAAGTTGTTGTGCTTTAATTTTCTGTCAAAGCCTTTGAGGCAAACATGGTTTCTATAATGTTAATATACTGAAGTTTTGAGTCTTTTGTGCAGCCACTTTTGGGAGCGACATTGGGTTTTTCATTTTGGTATTTTAGTTTATAGCTGGCGGCGGCAAGTTCAACAGAAATTTTTAATTGCAGCGCTTCGCTATGTAAACGTTTATGTTTTTCAATGTTTTCTGTTTTCAGTTTTTTTTGTTTTGTTTTTTAAGCACCGCCTTGTATCATAAATCATTTTGGTTAGCCTAGGAGTTATGCCCACAAGGGCGTGCATATTTAAAAACAATTTTCATAGTTTTGCTTTGATTTATTTCAATTTTAACATGTTTTCCCAAAACATATACCAAATGTGAAGTTTGGTATAGTTCAATGTACTTAGCGCTTGTGGCATTAACTTGTCTGTTCATAATACCATTTGACTTGCCATCAGAATTTTCATCAAGCTGCAGACTTTCTTTTACTATCTATAAGTCATTTATCAACAGTCAGGCGACAGCAACGACTTAGGCAACAACCTCTATAAAAAACTTTAGTTAACACAAAATCATGTTTTCGACATTTTCCCATCAACTTGTTGTGGTTGTTGGGAGTCGCCCCAATTCTGGAGCTACAAAGCTGCATTTGAATTTCTCACACGTTGCCCTGCGTAACATATCAAATATTTATGCTACCCAAGCCCAAGTTTTTTCTCTGTTATTCTCTGTTTTCGATAACGCCCACATTAACAAGAACTTTCGATTCGAACTCAATGCAACAACAATAAAAACGATTTTCCAGCAGCACAAACAATTATATGACGCATAAATTACGCACAGTTCCACGACTTGAATAACTAATTTCCTGTACGGCAATTACATCTACTACAAAAGTAAAATAAAAAAAACGAGAACTAAGTAACTACAAACATGTATGGAAATTAGTTGGGCCTGAATTTCTGTATTTAATTCGAGGCAGACGCTGAATGCACTGCAAATGAGTTTAGGTTTGAGTTTGAGACTGCCGCCATGCATGATACTACATTTAATTACTGGAAAAACGGAAAAACCACAATAAAAAATCGTGACAAAATGCGACTACGATAGCAAAGTGTGACCCTATTTTTTGTTTGATTCGGATTCGAACACAAACCACAAAGCGAGAAGTGCTGGATAAGGTGATCGTTTCCAGGGATCATTTAATGGGGTGAGGCAGGGATTCAATGTTGGTATTTTTATTTACGTTCGTACTTCAAAAAGACAAATAAATCGTAATTGGCGTGCAAGGGGTTTGTTTTTTTTTTATTGATGCGCCGCATCGTGTTGAATTTTTATATTTTCATGCTCATTAAATGGAAAACCCCGAAACGAGAAAAAATCGTGTAGCGTGATAAACGCATAGCATAGGAAAATCAAACGCGCTAACGTTTTGCGGTTGGCCATTGTTTTCTCTGTGTGGATGGACCTTTGACGGAAGTGCGTTTGGGTTATCGTAACTGAAAAAATATATAGATAGCGCCGACAAGATAACGTCTCGGAAGGTGCTACTGCTGCCTTTTGTATCCGATGAGAATCGTTTAGATCGAGCAGCTGCAAAAAATCTGCAGAGGGTTCAGGAAATTTTTTGTTATTTTTTGCGATACGCGTGAAAAGATCCTGAGTGCATGAAAATTGAATGATAAATGTAAATGTGTTGAGAGAAATAAGAATATTTATTATACAAAATGTCAAACAAGCTGCGGGCTATTGTCTGTTTAACTAACAAACAATCGGAGTAGCTGACTAGCTGACTTCAGAGTTTTCACATCTTCTACACACTCTCTCTCTCTCTCTCGGTCTTTCTCCACACTGAGCTCATTAGCTGCGAGTATCAACAAAATGGATGTTCATTTGTGTGATACACATCTTTGGTATCTCGGTGACCCATTTGCTGCTCCTCAAGATTAATGAACTACAAAAGATGCACACAAATCATATGTAATAGCTCTGCTATCTGGAACAAATGTGTGACAATTTCTCAAAAAGGATGCTGGGCTGGCAACGCCCCAAAAAACCTGATGTTAGGTGTCACGGCCAAGTGCGAAGAATGTCACACATACTAAAACAAAAATGAAAAAATGCCTGCTTTATATAGTCGCACCCTGAAGCGAGTCGAGACGACTCCTTGCTTAAAGGTGCAGCTTGAGACTCGGCGCCATGAAGCTGCATGTCTGCTACGTGTGTGCCTGCCCCATACTAGATACATAATCAGAATGAAGACATGTGCATTCAAAGCGGGAGAGAAAGAGCGATGCTGCTCGTTATCCCTTTACAGGACGTCTTGGTATTAGTGGCAGGACGCGACCAGCTGCCTGGCTGCATTTAAATATTGTTTGGGTAATGTGATATTTTTTTTAGCCTAGACACAAACAAGCATAACATTTTGGCGTAGAGGAAGTAATTTTCGATATGGGTGCCGGGCGCCGGTTGCTTTAACGGACCCGTCACTATTTGTTTGGAATTAATGAAATTTAGACATAAAAATGCTGTCGAACAAGCAAATAGTGTGTGTGTGTTCCGTGTATGTCCTGTGTGTTTGATGTTGATGTTACCCATAAGGGTAATCAGCGGAAATTGAGTTATCCTAAACGAGATTATAGCATATGTCAGTAATACTGACTCAGTATGTACGATCAACTTTTTTGTGTAGCTGGGCTGACTCTTAAGTAACCCAAACTTAATGTTCCTTCCGCCTGTTTTGTGTTTGCATATGAGTTGAACAAAAATAAGTTGCATGGAAACATTTCTAAGCCCGCACGCCTCACGTTGAGCTCATGATCTTAAATCCTGCCGACTGTCACATGCAATTTATGTGTACTTAAGTATCTTCTAGGCCAACTACTCCCGCATCTAGAAGTCGCATTGGCAAGCCAACAAAGCCAAAAAAGGGGAAATAAAAGAACTGATGGATTAAGATGAGACCCAAAACAAAGGCGCGAAAGAGCAAGACTGCAAATCCGCTTAATGCGATTTTCAAGTGGAAAGCAAATCCGTACCTTTCACCAGCCAACTACAGACATACTCTTGTAGGTACAATATAGATTGGTTTTTGTAAAATTTTCAAGGCTGCACCGGGGGGAAAAAAACTAGCGAAACAATGCCAAAAACTGGCACAAAGAATACCAAAAAAAAAAAAACTGATGGGAAAACAAAGCCAAGTGCCTGACTGTCTGGACGGCAAGTAAGAGCATTATGCGCGTTGAAGTGTCCTGCATAGAAAGACAAGGACTCCCAGTCCGAGCCAGACCTAGACATGGATACGCTTCAGCGACAAATGAGTATTTGGCAAGGAACACAAAAATTTATAGTGCAGCTAGGGCAGTTAATGACGTTGCAATTGAAAAACAAACGATGAAATAATGAGTTTTTCCAGCGTTGCCAAAGAGGTCGCCATGTCGTCTATCAACCGCAACATGCCACATGCAACATGCAGCAGCAGCAGCAGGACGAATCAAAGTCAGGCCAAAGTCAATTACAATGTGGCAGCTGCAGAAGCCATTCGCTGTTTACTACCTGTATGTCCTCTGTCTTGTACATATACTACCAATATCCCCTGGCACAATTTAAATGGTCCTGTCAGCAGGCAGTCCTTTATAGTTCTCTCTAAACAATAGGTCTCAGCAAATTAAAAGAAAATACAAATGCCATTTCGTAAACTGAAATCGATGTCTAATAAACTCCCCCAGTCAGTCAGTCATAATTTTTATGTTCTTTTTCTTTCGAGATGAGGAGAACATAACAAAACTTTTAGCCCAACCAGTCGACAGCTGTCATAAGCAGTTGAGCGACAGAGTTGTCAGCTAGTGTGGAGTATCTTTTAGATACAAAGCAGACCAATTAAGCCCATAGTATGTAAGTGTGCGAGTGTGTGTGTGTCAGTGTGTTGCCCGTTTACCGCTTGACTGCCTGACTGACTGGAGGAAAGTATTTTTGTATTTGTGTTTATTTTGGTAATTCAACGCATCAATTTAACCCTTTTCCACCGTTGATGTCTTTTAAATGTGAGCGCTGCTTATGTAAATATTTTTGTTTGCCCTCGCTCAGGCAGTCATTCACTCACTCACTCACTTACTCACTAACTCACTCAGTTAGTCAGTCATTGAGTCAGCCCTTCTCTGCTGGTAACTGTATCTTGCCTGACTCTCCTTTTATTTGCATAAGGCTGCAAGCCCGCATTTGATGCAGCAGCAGCAGCAGCATTGGCAACCCTTGGCAATAGGCACTTTTAGCATTTTGTTTGTTTAACTTCGTCGGCGCCAGTCTCAATTACTTTATTGACATCGCAATGTATCTTTGCCATAATTGTCATTGCTTTGCGAATTCCATTTCAATTTGAAATCTCAACTGCATAGATTTCTTGATTGATGGATGGCTGGCAGTTCAATTGTCAACGGTACGTAATCAAATTGGCTTATGTAAACAATGCACACATACAGCTGTTCAAGAAGATTTTTGCCAATTGTAGCTAAGTTGAAATGTCAAGAGGAATATGATTTACGATTGAGGCAACGCAAGACAATTGAAATGTATGAGCTCAAAAATTGATTCTACCATGGGAAAGTAAATGAGAGCACAATTCTACACAGACCAAAGACATTGAAATATAGATTCTATACTCTTTGCTCAAACCCGCATTAGTTTTGGGTTGCAATTAAAGCTAAAGCTTAACTTTAGTTAGTTTTTCGATCGTTGGTGCCACATTAAGATCGAATCGCATCTACATACAAACACAACAAGAAAATTCACATAAATCATAGGCAAAAAGGAACCAACCAACAAAATAGCGCAGCCTTTGCAATGTATATAAATTATGATTAGGACTATTATCGGAGCATCAGGAAAGTTACAAGCCAAGCAAAGCGACATGAAAAATTGTCATTAGGCGACAAAAGGCAAAGCCAGAAAAAAACTCCATAGCGTTAAGGCCAAGTCAGCGGCATGCCAAAAAGCCAAAAGTTAGCTGTGGCTTTTTATTTGTGGTGTGGAATCGAAAAAAAATAACGATACACACGCAAACAACTACACAAATGTGTGTGCATGTGAGTTTTTTTTTGGCGTGGGTGCCAAAGGCGAGCACATAAATCATATCCTTGTGTGCCGACTACGCACTTGGCATAAGGACAAATGTTGATGATGACAAAGCGCCATTAAAGGCACATTTACACAGATTCTGTTCCCGGTTTGTGGTGGTTTAGGGTGACTGGCGGGGGGGTCTGCTGCTATTTACTGGCACCTACTTCAAAAGGCGTCAATTGCTATAAATCAAATGCGACATTTTGCTTATTATTTGGCGATTTTCCTGCCTGAATTCCGATAAACTTTGAAATTGTTTGTGTGAGAGCAAACAAAACAAAAACTAAGTTTGACAATGCCAATTGATTGGAAAATTCGCAAAAATAATGAATTATAAAAATATGCTGATAAGAAGATTTTTAAATTGCTTCAATTAACGCGGTTGCTTAAAGGGATTGCTTGCAAAACTCGGTTGACTTATTATATTACCAATTTTTGTTTGTTATGCTTATTTTGATCTTAAACTAATTACAAGTTTCCAACTTACCATTTTCATATTTTGCTTTGAATATCTTCTTATAGCTTTTTATACATCTTTCATAAACTTAACACAAAATCTAATTAAATAAATTTCTCTCCCTTACCTAAAATGTTATTGTGTGGCCATCAAAGGACCCGCGCACTTAGTACTCGGAAAAGCGACCACCTGATCGACCAATTAGGATTGCTATTAGCAACGAAACGCCCCCCATTTAGGGACGTCCGCACCTCCTGGCAGGTAACAGATAAAAGAGGATTTTATTTTTTTCCAGGTTTTAGTTTTTTCTCTCTTAAATGAGCGAAAATACGCGCGCTGCTTTTGACCTTAGAGTTTTTCGTTTTTATTACCTGTTAATGGAAATAGAAGAGAATATTGGATTTGTGCATGTCGTTCAACTCAGAGTTGTTAAATAGTATCTTCTTATCTTAGCTGCAGCTGTCCTGCAGGGTTGAGTTAGCAAATAAGGTAATGTCCTTTAATGACATTAGAGTATTCTGCAGTCGGCTGTGTTTTAATGCAGCGATCTTGTAGCTTTCTTTTAGTTTAGTATTCGCTTCAATTACGTTTTTCATAATTTCCCACGTCGTAAAATTTATTGCTTTTGATGGCTGGCAGTTTAGCAGGTTGGCTAGGAGACCTCAGCAGCAGCAGCAGCATCAGCATCAGCAGCAGCATCAGCATCAGCATCAGCATCATTGACTTCCGCTCCATTGGCTCAGCAGTTTGGTTGGGTCCTGAGTACTGAGTCCTGGCTGTGGGCGTTGCTTCTTGTGCGGCCTTTAGGCGATGTCCTGCTGTGCTTTGGCTGTGGTCCATTAATTGAATGGCATTTAGGTTGAATTATTAAATTGATTTTTATTCATTTTAAATGTTTGCGACAGACAGCTGACGGGTTTTTATTTTTATTTTTTTTCAAAACTTTAATGGATTTCCATTTAAAGCTTAAGGTTTCAAGCTGAACTCCCCAGAGGACAGCTCCACAAAGCTGTAAGCCCTTTGCCAGCAGCTATTTAGCTTCTCCATTAGCCAACTGACGTTTTGGTTGCTTGGGGGTATTTTAAAGCTGTTTTGGCTAAACACACACATATGCCACTCCAATGAGTCATCAATCAGGTCTATTAGCTAACCACCAAATAAAAAATAAGGAACTTGACATTCAACTTTGCTGCTTTGCGTTGCATGCAACCCTTAAGCTTGCTAGCGTTCCATTCTGCATTATTGTGCAATTTTGCGCTTGGCCACACGCAAACAAACACATAAAATTAAATTGTATCTGAGGACAAGCAGCAATAACAATTCGACGCTTCTCATTGTTAGTTGCGTCAGTTGCATGACAGGACAACATTTTCAGTTCAGCTGCGAACTGCAAATTAAACTTAACATAAACATAATTTCTCAGCACTTAAAATCTAAATGGAATTATGTTTATGAAAAACGCCAGCGGCGACTTTCACACCGTAAACTGAGAGCCCACAAAACAAAAAAAAAATTTTTTGCGGAGACCAACCCTGGAGCAACCCTCGTGACAGGGTTACGGGGGCGATTCGGGGCAGACGCGTGCCGAAATGAAAACGTCATGTTTTCGAATGAAATTTTTGAATTATGATGTTTGCTGTTGACGCTGTGACGCCATCCGTCCGCCTAGCCGTGACATCATTGAGCCAACATCATCTGTGCCCATCCTTGCTGGGGTATTAAATTAATTCAAAACGCTGCCAGAACACGCGCGATATAGAAACCTTTTGTTTTTTTTTGTTGCCAAAATATGAGCAAAGAAACGAAAAAAATTGATGAAAGCCCAATAGCAAAGGCACCCAACAAAATGTATGTAAAGGTAACAAAAGCTTATATAGTAAAAGGTCTTACTGAATTGGGGGTGGGGTGTGCCTTATGCTGGCGACATGTTGCCAAAGTCCTTTGGGATCCTTGCGGCTTAGGACGAACTCAAAGCAAGGGCAGTGACAGCAGATTTTTACTTTCCATTCTTGAATGTATTTTCACTTACTTTCAATGGTGTATTTATTTTTATTATTATTAATACCCCGTGTTTTTTAACTAAGGAGAGGGTATATAATGTTTTGTGTAAAGATTGGAAACAGCCAATGTCGGAGCTTAAAAACAACAAAAACCTTTCAAGAAGTCTTTCATCTATGGGTTTTGTAATGTTGATCTTTAAGTAATAGAAGGATCAATAAATTCTAGGAAACTTTCAATATTTTGATGATTTCTATAGGAATCCATTTGAGTTGTTGTTAACTAAAAAGCTTTTTGCTGATGAGTTTTGATGTTGAAACTTAATTTAAAAGAAGGCATTAAAAAGACATTGTTTCTTACAGATTCATTAGCTTACCTTATGCTACAAAATATCCGGATAGTATTTTTCTACTTTAAGTAAACTATAATCTTTTATTTAATTGTCACACTCCTGTTCTTATTAAACTTATGGGGTATCTTAAGAGCAAACCAAACGATTTGAATGTTGTCTGTTAGTACTTTTAAATAATATTTGCTTTCTTTGCCGCATTAATGGCAGTCGAATGAGCGTGTCTTTACCACTACTTTCCTTTCTTCCTTCTCCCCTCGGCCTGACAGAAAGACATTGTCCACCCCTCACCATGCGTCGTGCATTTGTCGTTTACAAATTGGTTTTCGTGTTCAGCTCACATCTATTTTGCGTTGCTGCATAATCACAGACCATACTATGCAGAGAGGAGAAGTGAAAAGGGGAGTGTGGGTGTTTCTGAGCACTCGACGTGATCTCAGTACGGTCTATTTTTATATGTACGATGTAGTAGTATGTCCAAAGTTTGTCCGATTGCTTGTTTACTTATTGCTGATAAGGCACGTGGCCTCATTTATTAAAAGCGACTCGCGACTAGTTGCAACAAGCGGCATGCAACCAAGTATAGATTCCCAAATGCCGAATTGCTGTCAAGTACTACCTTCTGTGTGGCAAGGGGTTGCTTTTTCTCGTTCTCCAGTGTTTATGTTGGGTTTGGGGGAGTCCTTTACTTTGGTCATAAATTGTATAGTTTCCACGTAAGTTTTCCCTTCGACCTTTGCCTATTCCCCCCACGCTTCTGTTGTTATTCGATGCGTAATTACAGTTATTATAATTTGTGTTGAGTGCCGAGCTGCAATTTGGCGTGCAATCCATATATAGACCTTATAGTCTATGTGGATATATGGTAGTTTCCTTTGCTCGACATGCGCCTGCTGTTCACGTGTGTCTGCTTGTTTTTCAGTTGACTGATTGGCAACCCTGCCTGCTGTTCGTTCAGGTTGTTATGGCTGCAAATCTTATTATGAAAATGATACTACCTTGCTATCTTGATGTTTATCTCACGGTCCATGTTCCCATCAAAGATTATGTCATTGCCTAGGTAATGCCAATTTACTTAAGCTTATTTCGCTCCAATTGCTGCAAGCTGATCAGCTTTGACAACCCCAAGACCCTCTTCGTTCGACTGCTGTCAGCCACATGAACAGTACGTAATTAATCATCATCTAGCATTTAGAATCCAAAACGCCCACCAAGTAGATCCCCAACAATAATAAGAACTTCAATTGGCCCGCAAAGCACAGCAACTATGTGTTTGGGGGCAAAGAAATTGTGTTAAGCGCACTTGAAAATGATGCTTAAATAAATTCACAATTTGTCTCAAGTGCGTTTTTGTCATTTCATCATGCCAGTGGCTGAGAGACAGACAATTGATTCGACGACTGCCAGACAGAAAAACAGAAAGAAAGATAGACAATTGAACATTTCAAGACGATGGACGCAGTCCACAGTCAGCATTCAGCAGTCGGACATCATTGGAATGCAACAACAACGAGATGAACAGTCATGATTGCAGCAGTCGTATAGTACTATATTGAAATAGTAGCTGCTTCCGCGCATAATGTAGGCTCAAGTGGGAGGTCGTTCGGTCATATGGGTGTGGATGATGCTGCGTAGTGTTGCCAATTTAGCTTTTTTCCTGTGAATCTTGATTAAAATAACAACATTTAAAATGGGGCTTAAAATGAAATTTTTTATCATTATCGTTATTGGATTTATTCAAATCATAAGTAACAAAACCAAGCAATATGGTAGAATGTAGATGATATTATTGATAACAAGATATATTTGAGCTAAAAATCATGGTTAATTGAATAACAATTATTAATAAGAAGGAGACATACTGACTTCCTATCGATATTCCGCTACAATATTGACAATTTTGGTAACACAGACATATAAGAAAATATTGATGATTCAGATGTCATTTTTATATGGAAAAGCTTTTGCCATTACGGCTTGTAGTTATCATAGGATGTTAGCTGAACTGGAGTCTCCCAGATGTGATTATTGCTAGTGCGATTAAATTAGTCAAATCACATAATATTTGTGATCATTCTGTTTTGCATTTACAATTAACAAACAAACATAAACTAGCTCAGCATTCACTTACTTGTTAATCAAATTTACAAAAATTAGTTATATACTATTCTTCCAAAATTTATCACTTAAAGTTATACAAATTCGCAGTATTTGTTCTTAATAAGACATATCGAATTCAAAATGTGTGAGTGCGCGAGTTGTGCACATATGGATAACACGTGTTGCTCGCTAAGAATAAAAACACTTCTCTTTGGTGTTTTCACGTTGGTACATGGGATATTTTACTTGGTAATCATGATAGTGTATGGTCGTGCGGCCCAAGCAACCGCACCAGAAGTGTATAAAGATGTGTACTTTTATATGGCGTATGTTATGATGGGTTTACATATTTTGGGCGGCGTCGCGTTGCTATTAGGCGTATTTCTTGTAAGTGCTCACGTTGAATTTCTATGCTTTAAAGTAAGAACATTTATTATTGCCTAGCGTAATTCATGTGTTATAATTCTTGGAACCATCCTGTCTAGTTTTTTTGTTTGGTTGATTTGTTTTACCATTTATCCTGTAGGTAAGTACAAACTGTATACAAAACTGTTTATAGCAGGAGCAGGAAAAAGTTTACTCACGATAGGCATGGCAAATATTTATTATTTATTGTCTACTATGAACAGAACTCATATATTTGTTTCCTTGCATAAATAGTTGTTTATATTTTTTGATTTTTAATATATATTTATACAAATTTTTTTTTTCCAGTTTGTCATATTTTCTTTATGATATGGGCTTTCAGATATAGTTTCGTGCTTAGAAATTAATCTTATCGGCGTTCAATGATATATTCACATAATTTGGAAAAATGTACAAAATTTCATAAGACTGAGCAAAATTAAATAAATGTATATAATCGAAAATGAGCAACGCCACATACATTGCCTTTTACATGTATATATAGAAGATTAATCACTGTTTTGGATTTACAATTAACAAACAAACATAAACTAGATCAGTATTCAGTTACTTGTTAATCAAATTTCCAAAAATAAGTTAAATACTATTCTTCCAAAATTTATAACTTAAAGTTATAAAAATTCGCAGTATCTGTTCTTATTAATCTTATTAATACATATCGAATTCAAAATGTGTGAGTGCGCAGCTTGTGCGACGATGGATAACACGTGTTGCTCGCTAAGGTTAAAAACATTTATCTTTGGTATTTTTACTTTGGTTCATGCGATAGTGTGCATAATAATTTTGGTATGCTGTGTTGATAAGGTCCGTTTACTCGCTCCAGATATAACAGATGGATTAGTAAATTTAGCGTATGCTCTAATGGCTATACATATTTTGGGCGGCCTCGTGTTGATAATAGGCGTATTAATGGTAAGTGCTCACGTTGAATTTCTATGCTTTAAAGTAAGAAAATTTATTATTGCCTAGCGTAATTCATGGATTATAGCTATTGGAACCATTCTGTCAAGTATTTTTCCTTGGTTGCTTTGTTTTGCCATTTATCCAGTAGGTAAGTACAAACTGTATACAAAAATGTTTGTAGCAGGAGCTGGAAAAAGTTGATTCACGAAATTTATTGTCGACTATGAACAGAACTTATAAACTTATTTCCTTGACTAATAGTTGTTTATATGTATGTTTTGATTTATCAATATATTTATATATAAACATTTCTTTCTAGTTTTGCAAGTTTTCTTTATGATATGGGCTTTCAGATATAGTTACAAACTTAGTTCAAAGTTCAATGATAATATATTCACATAACTTGGAAATATATACTAAATTTTATGAGACTGAGCAAAATAAAATAAAATTATATAATCGAAAATTAACAGTAATGAAATTACATAAGACTAATCATTGTCATAAATTATTTAACTATACTATAATAGACCTTATACTATGTCACTGTGGGCTGCAGGACTATGACTGCAGTCATGTACCAATCGAAAGATATTGTTAATAATTTTGTTATTGTGCAATTTAGATTAACCTAAGCATAACAAGATGTTTGATGTTAGAAAGTTTTCTTAATTTAATCTGTATTGCGTAGTTGCCTTTATAAGCGCTGCTTAACATTATCTCTTTTATGTATTCTACTTTCCTATAGCTATTTTTCCAATCTGATCAGCACTGCATGAAGGTCCCTTGCATCACTCTTGATCTCTGCTTAAATTTCAACTGCATTTTGCACTTATTATCATCATACTCAATATGAGCGCTGATTGATAAGCACAATTCGCAGCTGGGACTGACGAGTGTCAGTCCACTCCGATGCCAGTCCAGTCCAGCATGAGCTCACATTGAACAAATTCCCTCCGCACACATGTGCATTTTGCATAATGCCAACCCCCATGCAGCATGCCTGACTTGGTTAAAACGGTTCCAACTGGATAGTATCGCTAATCCTCTGCGCCTGTCATAAACATTGACATTGATGTGATGGTGATGGTGATGTTGATGTTGATGTTCACTACTGCTACTGCTTGTTGTTGCTATTGTATGGCAATGACAAGTGGGCGTGCCGGCCAACTACCCGACTAACCCCGTTGCTTGTGCTTTCCCTACTCCTTCTTTGTCGTTACGCTCCACAAAACCATACTCATTCCGGCGTATGCCCTTTAACGAGTGTATTCGTCATTCGAGCAGACAGTTGACATTCATTTGAAACGTTTGTGCGCTTCATGAACCCGCTACCCCGTTTCCCATTCCAATTTCATAACCAAAATAAAAACCCACACCAGATACTATTCTGAACCCACACTGAGCGAGCTCTGCTCTGGATCTGAATGTGGCAGTGGCATTCTCTCTCCTTTGCCTCTGTGTCCACTGGGTCGTAACCACAGAGCAGCAACTGCAGCGCATGTCAATCATTAAACTGTCATTTTCAGTCGATTTAACTAGCATTAAAAATCGTACACAATTGCCAGGATTTATGCGATGTGCGCAAACTGTCATAAATTTGGCTGAGTGCTCCCAGTTGTGCTTTGGCGGATGCTTCTCTTGATGCTGCCACTTCCACTCCCTGCTTTGTTCCTGCTTCTGCTTAAGCTGCCCTAATTTTTTATAGCCTGCAAACTAATTTTTATTAATTTGCTTCGCTTTGCATTCAGCTCTAAGCCAGCGACTAAGCTCACTAATTTAATTTAATACACAAAGAAAGGGCAATTTTCAAAAATAAGAAATGGCCCAAGCAACATAAACGTTGTGTTTAATCAAAAAATCAGTAGATAAAGTAAACATTTTGTGTTTTGGGATGTGAGTTGATGAGCTAGTGTAAAAAGCCGCAGCTTAGGTGCTCTTTAAGTTTGGTAAGTACGAAAAATAAATGCGACAAGTTGGCATTTGAATTAAAAAAATTATTTATATATATTTATTTTCATCTAATTATTTTTTGGCTGCTTAATGGCTTTTACTGTTGGTTGGCATTCTCATATTTTTGTCCTAAGAGTTCGACACGTTTTTGTTATCTGAATTACAATAAAACCAAAATGATGACAAGACATGAAAAATAAAAATAAAATTTAAAAAAGAAAAATATGCCTTTCATTTAAATGAAAATCTCTAGTTTTCATCTTTGGCAATCTCAGCTTCTCGTTATTTATTTTGTTGGGAACACGCATTCAAAGTGATTGCAGTGCCTGGCGGGAATACTGCTGACAGCCTAAAAATGATGTTGGGATGCGCGATTCCTAGCGGAGCTCTTAAGCTGTCCAGTATCCTGTCCTGCGCCTAGTTCCGGTTTTTGCGTAGCGCGTGTGCTTTATTATTTGCCGCCAAAAGAAAAAAATTATGGAAATTTATTAATCACATAAATTTAAAGCGTAATGTCCTGGCTAGGCCGCGGGTCGTTAGTCCTCCCGCACTGGCGCTAATGTGACCCATGTTGAATCTGTCCTCGACGTTCAGTATGCATAAAAATTGCGTTAGGGGCCAAAAGTTTTCATATTCTTTATTTTTGTTGTTGTTGTCATGTTCAAAAGCGAAGAAGAAGAGGAAAATGAGACGCCCTAAATGAACTTTGTGGTCCTTTACATTTTACAAGCACAAGGAACAATTTTTAGACACTGTTGCCGCGTAGACAAATATTTTGTTCAAATTGTTTAAAAGTGATTTTTCTTTTTTTATTTGATAAGGGAAGCATAGACAAATTTATTTACAGGTGTCGAGTGTGGGAGAAAGTAAATTGGAACAGTTTTTTGTTATCTTTAAGGTTTTCCTGTGGAGGAACTGAGGTTTAGTATAGGAATATGTAAAGTAGAGTTTAGTGTTTAAAAAAGTTGATAATACTCAAAGGAAATATTGCAAGACTATTAGGATTTTGAAAGACTACTTCTAAAAACTTGAAATAAAAGGTTCTATAAAGCAAATTTTTAGTATACTTGTATTGGTTTTTGACCTAATAAAGTTGATAATTTTGATTTGTTAAAATCATTCCAAATAGAAAAAAAAAACTAATCAAGGTATTTGTTCTATTCACAAATTTAAAATCTATCGTATTTTAAGAAACTTCTTATCTTTGTTCACACACTCGTTCACAATATTCATCACTCCTCAATTTGTAAGTAGTATTTGAGCCAATTTACATTACTTCCACTTGCTAAAACCTCAAGCATGAAAATTGCGCGCTTCAAATAACAAGCGCTAAAATCGCCGCATATGCTTCAAAATCCCAAAACAAAGTGCCAACATGTGTTGCACTTAACCAGCAAATAGGTGGCAAGCCAAAAAGAAGGGGCATGGTGGCCTCTGTTGCTCTGTTGCACACGCGCTGGCTAAGCCTTTGAGCAAATGGGAAGAAACCAAAAAATTGGCAAGCACGTGCAAAGGGAGCAAAAAAAAACAAAATAAAGGAGAGAATAGCCAGAATGTGTGTGTGTGTGTGGTGACATTTAAAGTAGCTGCCAGGCAAGTTTGAAGTGACAAAACTAAAGATAAGACTCAATCACGTGTAGCTGCCACTGACAATCACTGACACACAAGAATAAAAAAAGAACAAAAAATAAAAACAGGAATCCACAGCAAAATAGAAAATCAATTTCCACGTTTTTCACACTAGGAAGGGCACAAGGTAGAGGGGAGAGGGTTAGAAGGCGATAGACATGCAAGCAGTTGCTTTGAATTTCATATGACGACGACAACATTACGAGCAGAGTAAAGAGCGGCTGGGCTAGGGGTAGGGGGTTGACACATTGAATAAAGAGTGACATGGCAGACAAGGCAGACAAACGGACGTACGGAAAACATGGGGACAAAGAAGGTGTCACTAACAGGATAAATGTGCAAAACAGCGACAGGAAAAAGAGCTGCCATGCAGCAGCACCAACTGGAGTGAGGATTGGGACAGAATACTTTGAGCGGTGGCATTAGCAAAAAGCTCTCTGCGGCGCCACACAAGACTCAGACTCTGTGCAAGTGAAGGAAAGCCACTGGGAAGGCAGCTGAGGGATTTTTAGCTTGTTTATCGTGTCACAGGATTGGCAGCATAAAGCAGCCTTGTCATTTCTACAGCAAAAATAAATAAAACGAAAGAGCAACAGCACCAACAACAGCATCAGCAACTGTTGCAACGTTGATGTTATCACGAGATAATAACAACAACAACAACATCAACTAGAAAGCAACAGTAACGTCGAGCCAACTTCCTGCTCCACTTAACGACTTTATTTGCTCAACTTGTGCATAGGTAAACGCAGCAGCAATAGCAACAGAAACAGAAACAGCAGCCGCTTGCCACAAACCAAACAGATAAACACACATATACAGACAAACGAAAACAACAAACTGAAAACCAACCACAAAAAGATCTTACAGTTTGTACCCGATAAGCGCAGAGACAGCTCTCTCTCTATCTTAAGGAGAAGGAGAAGCTTCAAGTCACAAGTTGTTGCTGCTGCTGCTGCTGTTGTTGGCAAACATCATGTGTGTGCAGGTGTAACTGTGTCTATGTTGTCACTGCAAAAACAATGCTTTACTTAACTGACAACAACAACAACATCATCAACATGCATAAAATACATTTTCATTCGCATTTTGTTTGTTTTAAGCTGCGAGTTTTACACAAAAGTCAACAAAGCTCATGCACCTTAACTATATATGTACGTATGTGTAAGTGTATCTGTGGGTGTTTGTGAGTGTGTGTGTGTGTGTAAGCCGGATATGACCACGGATATCGAAAGTTTTTCCTCTTCTTAGTTCTCTTAGTCTGGCTCTCTCCTTCAGTACGTAAAAGTCGTAAAAGTGATATTGTTCTTAAAATGACAGCAGCTGGAAATTAAGTTCTTGACTTTTATGTGCACCGCAGTTTGAAATTATTGATATGAGCTTCGTTCTGGAATTGAATTGGATTGCCATAAAGGACATTGCAGCTTGCTTGGGTGTGCTTTTGTGTGCTTTCCTGTGTGAGTGTAGGACAGGTTATATGAGAATTTAACAAGGTGGCAACAATTTGAAAGTCTTTCGAATTGATTTTTCTCTTCACACAATAAGAAGCTAAAATGGTACAAAGGGGAAATTAATGTACTAAAAGTCAAGCATATCAGGTTGCTTGAAGTTAAGTGTAACAGTTTGAAAAAACCTTCAGATGTTGGAGATTATTGTGCAAAAAATTAAACACTAACAACATTATAAAATAATAATAATAATAAGCTTTAATAAATTTAAATAAGTGAATAAATATTTTTGCTGATGCTTTTATATAGTTACCTCATGCTGTTCCCATTGTTTTTGACCCCTTTTCAGATTTTTTCTCAACAGCTTACAAGTCAATCAACAGCTTTTTGTCATCTAATTGGCTTTGCATCCGCTTACAGTTTGCACCACATAATGGTATACAATATCTATAAATATATCTATTTTGTAATCTGCCCAGTGTCAAGCAACAAGGAACACATTCAACGCATTCGTAATGAGTTTTGACTCTTGCCATAGAACACAGCTCGTAATCATATTGAGAGAATGTCACACTTCAATTACTGTCAGCGTCTGTATTTTGTTATTAATTTTGAACCATTTGTTGCTTGAGTCTAAACTGAACTGTCTGGCAATGAGGGGACAGATGCCAGACACATGCGAACGTGTGCAAGTACTATCTGAAGCACATAAGATTCCCTCTTCGCTTCGCCGCGTCAAAGTCTCCACACGTTTTGCATTAGAAATGCTTGCATTTTGTTGGTGGGAGAGGAGGAATTGAAATTGGTAAAAGTCAGCATGTGGTTTGCGTCAGTGTGTCTGGCATGAAGTTTATGCCGGGTTCCTTGCGTCTTAGAAGTCAAGCTGCGCGCCTGCGCATATCGGAAAGTAGTGTAGATTCGAGCCAACTAATTCAGATGCAAGTTATGTGACACATATGGGTATAGAATGGCAGGCGGTATCTGGTAAACTGGTAAACTGGTATCCCAGCAGGCGGGCGTCACTTGCAAACGCCCTCGGCTGACACTCTTCAAAAAGAGAAAGAGAACTGTTTGTGACGGTCGCGTGAATTCTGGGTAATTACAGTTTGTTCTTACGGCTATTGCTTGCAGCACAGTTGCCTTGTGTTTTATGCATGGCGTATTGTATATTTGTAATGAAGTGAAGTGGCAGCCCGCAGCGCAGTGTTTGTATTGCTTTTGAATTGAAACTCGATTGCAAAACAATGCGCACACACAAAGGTCGAACAAAAACCAACACTTGAGTATTTGCCTTTGTGTTCTAGTTGCCTTCCACGAAGCAATAACTAAATGTGTATTCCTCCCATCGGGTTTCCACCTTGCATACTTTAGACACAGCGTCTGGGTTTTCTTATTCTCTTGTTTTTTTTTTTTTTTAATTTTGGGCAGTCCTACTTCCCACCATCAGCTGCCTCGGCTGACTCGCTTCAGTTAATCAAAAATACCCCTCCTTTCAAGTTACATCATGCGGGCATTTGTCTATAATTCCCAATCCCATAACACTGCACAAAATGCAATTAAAAGAATAAAAACTTGGCGGACTATGTTTCCAAATTTGCTATGCATTCTGCATCTGACGTCGCTATGCATCAGTAGACCCCACACAAAAATGAAGAGAGACTTATATAATACATTAAATGTTTGGAAAATGCATGCCAAACAACGAGTCAATTAAGTTGATGTTCGCGGCTGCCAAGCAAAAAACTTAATTTAACGCTTAATTGCGGCATAAACAGTAGAGAGAGGGAAGGCAATGGGGGCAGGTTGCCCCTATACTCTTGATTTCAAATTTAGACACCGTTTGATCCTTCAAGCATATGCTAGCCAATTGATAAGCAATTTTCCAATTCGCCAACAATTTCCATTTTAATAGAAAAATACATCTACACAAAAGAATAAGCCAACAAAACGTAGGAAAAAAATATGTTCGCCCTATTGAAATAGAGGCGTAACTCCCCCACTCTCCCCTGCAACGACCGTATATTCAATATAAAAATTCAAATCATTCAATTATCTGCGGCTCAGCAACGTTCTAGGCTGTCTCTACAAGAAGAGCAGGGGTAGCGTGCGAAAAGGCAAAAAGTTGAATCAATTTGGCAATTGAATTTTACAACACAAGTCAAAGTGGGTGGAGTTAGATAAAAAAAAAGGTGCCAGAAGATATGCGACTTAAATAAGTAAAATAAATAGCGTTTATCCGAAACAAATCAAATTTCCGGCTGCACTTTGAAAATGTTTGCGTTTGATGAGAAACTTTTTTACATTCCATTTAAGTGAAGAAAGTTGTTAAGGGAAAAATGTTGTTCATGTTAAAAATCATGAGAAGTTCCTTAAAAGGATATTTATTTATTTTTTAGATGCAGTTAAAAACTTAAAGGTTGTATTCCCATCGTTATGCCCATTGCATATTAAATATTTGTTCCTTCCCAATCTCCTTGAATGTAAAATGTTGGCAGTATAATAAACACCTTTTGCACATTTCACATCAACAAAATTACTCAGCGGAAGCTTCCCTTGAATTGAATGTCAACATCAGCAGCAGCCAGTTCTATTATAAAAATAGTCATTTTATTTCAAACCAAAAACATTTTTCGACAATTTCACGAACAAAAAATCATTTCAATGCACACCCATTAAATCACAGCGCACAACCTACATACGCTGTTAAACAATGCGCTAGATAAACAATAAAATGTATTGCAAATAAAAAAAAACAGCGAGAAAATTGAGCACGCGACGAGGCAAAAATGCTTTTTACCAGCAATTTTTATGTGTTCGTGTGTGTGTGTGAGCTCACACGTAACGTTAACGTATCTATGAGATACGATATCAATTTGGTAGCTGCGCATTGAGTTTCACTCTATTTCACACACACAGAGATGACAGACAGGTAAACGGGCTACCTGACATCTATTGTGTGTGCCCTTTTGTGTTTGCCGCCGCGCGCCTCAGTTGCAACTATCTTTTTATTTTTGGCATTTTTGCACTTCGTTGACTTGGTTTTGATTTCAGTTACCAGCTGGCCTTAAAGATGCCGACACACGAGATTACATCTTGTGGCTATATATATATACACATCTTGCTAATGCACTCAACAGCCGACCAGCACAGACCACAAAAGCAGCAACAGTTTCGTCAGCATTCCTGTGGGTGTGATGAGGGTGCGGCTGCTGTTGCTGTTACTGTTGCAGTATCTACTGCGTAACTGTTTGTTTAAGTAGTCCATCTGCATTGGCCCATCATCGCATGACCAGCTTAATGCGCTTGCATAAACAATGAGCAATGTATCTGTTGCCGTTGCTGTGTATCTGTATCTGTAACTAAGCGGATTTGCTGTAATGTCATTCAGTTTGCCAACTCGACCCAAAAGTTGCAGACGATCAGCGGAAAAGTATGCAACATAATTAGATAAACGCTCGTGCCAGATAAAAGTAGAGGGTTAAAGGTTGCCCCGAGCAGAGTGTTTTTTTCTTCTTTGGAAATCAGAAAAACAATTTCATTAAACATAAAGCAATTTGAAATGTGAAACATCTGTCTGTCTCTCTCTCAGGGGGGGCTCGAGCCAAATTACAAAGAAATCAAGTTGTCACGACAACAACGAAAGCAAGCCAGGCCAAGTCCCAAAGTCAAAGCCGTCACATATGGCTGCCCAGGGGAACCACCGGGCATAAGGACTCGCCTGTTGGCTGTCGAGTTGACAACCACCAGTTGCTTATTGTCCAAGTAAACAAACCCGAGACTGGAACTTGACTTCCCATGTAGCGCATGCGTTCTAGTGGATGCCAAGTTTCGTTGCCAAGTTTCGTTACGTTTTGGTTGCCAAACCAAAAATGCCAGCACACAAAATTCAAAGCCAAGCCAAAGGATAGAAACAGTTCCTTGCGCGCTTTCAACTTGAACGGTTGGCTCTCAGCCAGCCTTAAAAACATATCTCCAAAAGTAACATACGTAAATGTAGCGCAAAAGCTTAAAGCGACGACATTGTAATAAAAACAAACCAAACTGACTTAACAAACTAAATGTAACTAAGGTGGTCGAAAAGGAAAATGCCAATTTTGCTTAACTTTTAATGTGGCAAACTGGGCTAATTTTATGACCCAACTGTGACTGATAACAGCGATAAGAAATTGGCAAATCAAATCCGCAAAAATATAATAATAAACGCCGCTCGTAAAACGACGCCAAGTGTTGAATTTGATGCGCCATCGCAATCGCAATTGTAATTGAATTTGATGTGCAAAGTTAGCGGCTTTTTCTGAATTCTTGTATCAAAAAGTTTGGCGCTTTGTGGTCCCGATAACGCTCAACACTTGCTTAAATTGCCGAGCAAGTAAACCCACTAAAAAAAAAAAAAAGGAAGTTAAAGGAAGGGGAAAATCCGAAGTTTATGCCAGGTAAATTTTACTTACAGACATTTATTTATTACCTGTTCAAAATTTGTGTGTTGTATTTAAAAGTGTTTCAAGGAGCATTATCTGAAGGCTTAAACCTTTTTTTGTGTTATATATTTTACGTATACAGTTCACTGACCTTGACTGTGTCAAAGGGTCTGTTTATGCTCGTCTTGCTATATATATGTTATTATGCAAACATGCCAACTCAGCTGCGTACCCCTGCAGTCCCAACTCTCTCACCAGCATCGTCATCAACAACGTTGTCGTCGTCACCTTGGCTGACACTTTGGTTGACATTTAGCGCTGCACTTGCCGCATATTAAAACGCATCGAAATGCAACTATAAACTTTTGCAGCTCTGCGAAAATGTTCGAGTTGTTGCTTAAAGTTTACATCTTCACAGCGCAAACTGGTTTTAGTTGTTGTTCGGTGGGAGGGGGAAATGGAAAAGGATTCTTGTTAAGCTGTCAACATGTTTTGAGTAAACTGTTCCAGTTTGTTGGCAGACTTAAATATTTGTTGTACCTTGTTTTATATGCAGACTGGCATTGTGGGCAAAGTTAACTAGTCCAAGAAGAGGATTTTCCAGAAGAATGAGCAGAGTTCTTAACTAATTTTCAAAAGGAATTTGTTGCTGTAAATGGGCTATTCGTGATACATATATGAGAATAGTTGAACATGTTGTGATTTATTTATTAAGCAGTGAATGGAAACAATCAAAGTATTTATATTGATATTAATTGTAGCTATAAGACGTTGATTTGATTAAATATTAAATCAACTTGAATATTCTGGGCATGCATGTGTGAAGAATAATAACTTTTCTATAGAAACTACATTACAGTAAAACTAATAAATACTTATTTGGCATTTCAACATTTATTTAAACCATTCTTGGGTTTTTTTGACTACTTTAAAAATGTTGAATATTTAAAATTTTTTTGTAGTTGAAGCTGAAGGTTTTATCATAAATTTTCCTAACAACACATTTTCCAACTCTTTTCCCTAGTTCAACCTGATCAATTGTCCAAACTAACTTGATTTTGTACTTACCCATCGTTAGATAAATATCTATTATCGATTATACTCAATATCTTTGATTAAACAAACAAAAAATTCGTTTCGCTCAAACCATTTCTCGCATTTATTATTTCAAGCTGCAAGTTGCAAGTTGCAATTGTGAACATCGTAAATGATATTTTGAGACGTGAGCCAACCACAACAGATGGATGCGATGCGAACAGAAGAAGAGGGGAGGGATGTTGGGTTGGCAACCGTCGTCAAGGCAAACGACAGCGGTGAGCAAAAGGAAACGTCAGCGTGGTTTGGCAAAGTGGGAGAAGGTTAAGAGAGTAGAAGAGAGCGAGAGAGTGAGAAAGAGACTTTAGCGACAGGTGTTGGCTGTCAGCTGCATGAAAAAAGCCAGGATGCCACAATGCCGGAGAGTGCCTTGCCTTCCCAGGAAGCTGACACCCCCATCTCTCCGTCTACGCCGAATGGTGTCAAGTTAATCAGCGCGCCACAGTTTGCTTTTTTTTTTATCTATGTGGCTTGTGCAGCTTTTTAGCTTTTGTAATGCAAAAAATGTTCACGCCTGCCACACGGGTAAAAGTTTGCCATAGAAACCGTTAATAAGGTGTACAAAAACATAGAATAGAAACGATAGGAGAAGCAACAAAGCAGCAGAAAAGAAAAACAAAAGTGCACCATAAAAATGGCGGCTGTTTGTCTAGCTCTGCTTCTTCTTTTACTGTTGCTGCATCCTTTTGTCTTCATTTGCTCAACACTTTTATTTGCTATGGGTTTTTTTTTGAAGCTGCTGCTGTTGCTCTTGGCCCTGACTTTGAGCAGCAGCAACTCATACAACGAAGTCTTTTTTTTGTATTTCGTGCAACTCAAATGAAAATCTCGAATGAAGCTTTTAAGTAAGAGGCTTCAGTCATTCTACCCAATAATTTACACTCCTACTGTACTAAACTCAACAGCGAAACACTTTCGAGCATTGCCTTCTTTATTTTATTTTTGGTTTTTCACCGGTACCACGCCCACCTGCTGCGAACGCCCACTGAAGGCTTAAACTGGTGCTGTTGAAGCTCCGTCAACGTTGACATTTTCATTCATCGTCTTGGCAACCGTAATTAAAATCGTTTTAATTTACTTTTGCTGCACACACACACGCACACATATGCACACTGTCACTAACGCACACACACACACGCATTCGCATTTACGCACTTGCTCGCTTTCTTTGGCTTGAAGTATAGCATACTTATTTGAGCCTGCTCCTGCTTTATGTTTATCGACTTTTGTTAGTCGTCTGCTTGTGTTGTTATTATTTCAGTCTTTGCCTAACGGCGGCGCTCCATACTTACCCCTTATCCAAACCCCTTCAATGCTCTCCTCTAACTAAACGCCCTGCTCATTATGTGGGCGTGCAAATTGCTGCATATTCATTTAACGTTATCTCGCAGTCGTCAAGTGTAACATACCCAACAGCAACAACAGATGCTGCTTCTGCTCCCACAAGCCCACCATTCAGACTTTCTAACTGTATCATAGCAACACTTACATACCTGCGTCCCACACAGTCGGCTGCATCCCCTCTTGCCTATTCTCCGCTTAATAACATAAACTTCTTTTCTCTTGAGCGCCCAAGTTGAGTTAATGAAGAATTTCCATGACAATGTCTCTCCTCTAGCCTCTCTCCAGAGTCCCATGCCAAGTATATCCTTTTTGATAAGACCAGGCAGGGGCTGCCCACCTGCCAAGATTACAGCTCATTATGTTGTCGTTGCCTGGTACAAATTTTGCTATGTTACTTCACAGTGCTCTCAAGTGCGCATAAAATGATTGCCGATAAGATTTGATCTTTGTTTGCTCGTCGTTCCTTTTGAAAAGCGCTTTTGAGGCATCATTGACTGAGGCTGCTCATTCTGCTGCTGCCAAGGATTTCACCTCTGGCATTTTAATGAAAATTTCAGCTCAGCCAACGATTCTAAGCGGCTTAAAATTTCCAGTGAGTCTACTCACATGTATGTAGGTATCACAAGTATCTGTAGATGTGTGCATGCAACAAGCACTTGGCAACAAATTCATGTTGCTGGCAACATTTTGAGCCTAACACATAGCCTCTTACACTCACACATATATGAATTGTATTTTTGGCACTTGTGTGTGTTTGTGTGCGTTACACCCACACACATAACACAATTCGTACCAGGCGCACAGCAGCGTGCAAACAACGCACCGCACACACAGCGAGAACTGCGCGAAACCGAAGCACGCACTGCACACACACTCAAAAATACACACAGCACACACCAATACACAAAACACACGCAAACACACACATAACACACCACACACTGACACTTAATTCTATGCACAAACATACACACAAACAGAATGGAACAGGCACACAAAATCCAGTTGCAAGCAACCCAAAAAAGAGCCCAGCGAAATGAGGCTTTTTTTTTTTGGTAAGGGGGCGAGATGAAAACATCGCACGATGCTAAAAGAGGACACAACAAAAACGAGATAAACAAGGTGAAGCACAAACATACAGATGCACACACACACACAAACAGACAGATAAACACTAAAAAGAGAAACAGTTTTTGCTTTTGGTTTCAGCTTTTGTTACGCGCTTTCCTGCAGTTGTGGCGCTCGAAAAGGAGGAAAAGAGTCTGTTCGAAAAAGGGGGTCGGGGTAACGGGGTTATTATGCGAGTGTTGTCTGTTAATTTTGCAACTTTCTGGCGCGCATAATAAAGTTGATATGGCGAGACACTTTAAATATTTTTGTGAGCAAAAAGAAGGCATAAAATAATAACCCAAAAAAGTAGGCAATGAGTTTTCTCGCAATTATGTTGTGTGTTTTAGTGACAGTGTGAGTGAGATAAATGTGTGAACCCATCAACCCCCCCGCCCCCCGCCTTACAGTCGACAATGTGTAATGAATGCGTCAGGCAGCAAGAAGTTGTCTGGCCTTTGTTATTTTTTTTGTTGGCTGTTTTGTGTTGTTAGCTTGAAAAGCGTGTCAAATAAGTGGAGCAGGGGTGCGAAAGAATGGGGATGGAACGCATATGGCTAACTAAGCACTCTATCGCATAAAACAAATGAGCTTTGAGCATGAGTTTGTCATTTGGTGCCATACCAAGCTGGCCCAAAATGAAGCACTTTTTAAAGCCACAATGAGCAAATCTTCAACGAGAAGTAGAAGGCAGTGAGTCAAGAGCATAAACTAAATGCACCAAAATTTCGTTGATTACAAAGAAAAATAAAAGCACAAAAGCGACAGAGCGATATAGGTGTGGGTTGTTGGGTGAGAACAATAGTCTAGTTGGTCATAAAATGCAAAATGTAACACAAAGTAAAAGGTCTAAAAAGACCTAGAGAAGGACTCCTGGCTGCTGCACTTTGCACGTTGCCTGCTTCTGCTGCTGCTGTCCGTAGATGCTTTTTATGGTCACAGTAATTAATGCATACCTCAAGGCTATTAAGGACAGTCTGCACAGGACAACGACGACGGCGACGATGACAAAAAAAAAAATAGAGAAAACGAATAGAGACAATAAAAGCAGCAGCCACAAACAATATAGATAAAACACTGGGTAGAGGTTGAGAGATGGCTTAACTGAATAAAGAGCATAAAGATAGGGTTTCGTTTCCTTTTTTATAGAGACGCAAATCAAAGTGACGCACAGCTTCCACTACAAGCTGGAGTGTGGATTCAAAGGAGGCTTCCATCTATGCAAATGTAATATTGTCAAAGTCTTTTATCATCTTAGCAAAATTTTCAAGTTTTAAACTTTAAGAACTGTGGACCACAAAAAATGTTTAGCATTTTGTGTTAAAATGCTTTTTATGCATAACACAAATAAATTGCCTTTTATTTCAGTGGCAACTGCCAAAAAGTCAACTTGGTCTTAAGGTCGTAAAGCCTTACTCCTCGCCCTCATCCCCTTGCTTTCAAGTTGGGACTAACAAACAAGTTTTGGACTATTTGTATTCGTATTCGTTTGCCTCACAAACTGACTTATGCACTTTGAATGCAGTTGAGTTGCCAACTATGTATCTCTATATATCTCGCTACAGCCCCCAACCCGTCCTGTCGCTCTCTACTTCTTTCTCGTCAGCTCAGTGCCAGCTCATGCCTTTTGGGGGAAAAAACAAAAAAACAAATAAACCAACAAATGTTACAACAAATTTAAGTCTCATTTTTGTTGTGGCTGCAGCGCCACTGACATGCGAGAGGCGTACGCTCTCTTCCACAATACGTTACACACACAATTGGGTGAAGAAGAGAGAGCATATTTGGTTTAAAGTGTTTCAAAATTGATACAACTTTTTATACTTGTAAATATAATGAACAAACTTTTGGGTAATTTTTCTAATAATCACTTTCAAGTAAGTCAGCTTAATACAAGGGCATAAAACAGTCGAGCCCAACTTTTTTTATTTTTTTGTTCTGTTACGGCTCGCTGCAATGATCTGAACTTTTGTTACAACTGACACTGCACACACAGAGTACTGCCAGTTGCTGCACATCAGTGAATTTATTGTTGTTGTTGTTGTTGTGTGTATGTGTGTGTGTTGACGAACTCAACCGCACTGAGTTTGGCCGCAGTGTAAAGTTCTTTATAATACTCTCCTAATGCATGCGTATTAATCTATGGTCCAACTTTAAGCCACACACATACACACAGGCATTTAAACACCTGATTGCCGTTTTACTCACACAGTTCGGAATTCATATGGCTCGTCGCGCTGGCACTTAAGTCATTTAAACTTGACTAACAGAACAGTTCGCACAAATATAAATGCCAGGACACGCACAGCAAATGTCAAAGTAGTTGTTAACATTTCCGCTTGCTTTTCCCTTCTCCTAACTATTTTTTAGTTGTTTTTTGTGTGTGTTTTTTAAGCAAGTTGTGCTCAGTTGAGCTTTTCAGCTGGTCTCGTTGTGTTGCGGGTGCTGAGCAGCAACAAACGAAACCAAAAACTTTGCCCGGCCAAATTGTAAGCCACAAGAAGAAATGCAGTGAAGCAAAGCTGGCTAAAGTTGCTTTCCCACTACGCTCGACACTTTTAAATTACTGACTTAATTATAAAACATGAAAGCACAATGCGAGAAAGAGCGAGAAAAAGCATGAAGTTGGAGTACTTTATGCTTTTTGCTTCTGTTTGCCCCAACTACAGTTGCAGTTGCAAGTAATTTACATAAATAACTTGGGGGTGAAAGCGCATTAACATGAAGGTTACAAATCGCCACAGTCATAAAGTGCTTAAATGCCATTTAATCGCAACAATTCAGCTCAAAAGCTAAGAAAGAAAATAAGCGGGTCAAATGCAGTTAACAACTGAAAGCGGATTGCTTTTAGCCATAATTTCATGCTGTCAATTTCAGATTTCGACATGGAGTTGAGTAGTTACAGAATTTTGAGGAATAAAATTGTGATAGTCACAAAAATATGCTAAACTCAAACTCAGAAAATTATATGATTGTTATTTCTTATATATTTCTTGTGTTCTTGTTGTTCATATTCCCTCTAGTTTCAGGACTGGTTTTGGAGCTTGACTTGGCTTGAATCTGTTGCTTGGCTAGCACTGAAAGTTTTTGACTTGCTGTCAGTGCATGTTGACAAGTGCAACAGCCGCTAGCTGCAAGTTCACTGCAACCCAACACAATCCCCCTTTTTCCAACCAACTGCGGTTACTCATTGGTGTCAGCACACACTTCACATTCACAAGGTCCACAGGCGTTCATGCTCTGACTTTTGCTACTCCAACTCTTCGCCAACTGTTACTGCTGCTGCTGCTGAGCTCTGGGTCTTGAGGTTCTGTGCCCCATGTGCAGCTGACATTTTTCAACAATTTCGCATATAGTAAACTTGACTTGTAGTCGCCATAGTTCTAGTACATCTACAGCATCTAGAGCGCTTGCTGTGACTGTGAGTGCTTGCAGCTGAACATTTGCCAAAACATTGACTTTGACTTGTGTTGTGTTAATATTCAAGTTGCTCTTCTGTCAGCTGCGTATCCTGCTCTTACTTTCCTACACAACTTAGTATGCTTTAAGCACTTTAATAGTTTACAAACATGCCTTAACCCTTATTGTATATCTGTATATCAGTTTGGTACTCATGGTTATTTTGAATAAAATCTGATACATTATCTGTTTATTTACTTGCCACCATTCAACAACTATTTTAAGCTTGAGAGAAAAAGAAAATTCTGCCGCTGCCTTACATAGTCCCTTTGATGAGCATCAAGTTGACCCTTTTGCCATGGCGCTTTACTTGTGCCTGACTGCCTCTCAATATGGGTGTAGGTATGTGTGTGTGCTCGGGTAGTGTGAGGATTTGTTATGAGCTGTTGGACTTTGTTGCTGCTCAATTTGTCGCCTCTTTTACTCGAAAATCTGGTAGACTAAACGGTAGCTTGGGTAGCTTTCATCAACAAGAAAGCCACGCCTAAGTTTTGGCTAAAAGTAAATATTAATAGAATATCCTGAGGCTGTTTTGATATTGAAACTAGAGTGTTCCGCCTTAGATAAGAAAGAGACGTGTCTGTATTCTAATGACGTCCTTGGCATATTTACATAATCGATTTGAGTGCCAAAGTGTCAATGACAAATATTTGAACTAATTGTTTTTTGATGGATGAGTCTGTAAAATGGGTTGAAACTAAGACATTTTTCTTATCAGTTCTTTGCGTTCTTCTCGTCTCTTGCGACACTTTAATGCTCTCTCCCCTCCAGCAATGACAGCTCATCAACAACATTTCTGTTAGCCACATCCAATCAGCATAACAAACTCCCTTTCTCTCTTACCCAACCCCGAGCCATAACAGCACACAAAAGCTTTCAGTATGGGGTCGCTTTTTTCAATTTCATGCCTAAGCCTAAGCTTAGTGGTGGGTGGTTGGGTTGGGCGGTTGGGGAGGGCTCAATATTAGTTTGCCTTGTCATTTTATTGAAGCACAACAAAAATGATAATTTTTGTCAATACAATGTCCTGCAGCCTTGTAAGAAGATTCCAACAACGAAACAACAATGGAAAAACCCACAAAAATTCATTGAATGCGCATGAATTTCAATTTGCTGACTGCTGACAGGATTTGCAATAGCTACCAGTTAATGATCAAACGCATTCAGCAAGGATTTTACCCATACACACACACACGCAATGTAAATATGCGCCTGCGGCTTTAACATGGTCTTTTTCCTCTTTCTATGCCTTTTTGGCTATTGATACTTTGTGATTGCCTTTGGTTATTTAACTTTTACGTAGACATGTGATATCCTTTCTAACTGACTGACATGTGCGTTTTGGCCTGGCTTTTTCGGCTCGTTGTCGTCCATTAGCGCCCAGAACGCAAGCCCCACCCCTCCCCGATCGGCCCATCAAACGCTCGAGCTTGTTTGCCATTGTTGAGTAATTGGATTAGATTACTTTGGCTACCTGCCGTGTCGTACGTCCTGTACTTTTTTGTGTTTGCTCCTGCCACGTTGCCTGTCTGCGCTGTTGATAAATTTTCGTGGTTGCCACGCCTTTCCCCCCAGCCGCCTGTCATGCGTGATTGATGGCGGAATGTCAATATGTTTCTTGCCATTCTCTTCTACTTTTTTCTAGCACTCTTGTCAGCTGCGGGTTTTTCTCATCTCTAAGTGGAAGTTTTATTTTTTTATGATTAAATTTACTTTTAATGGCCAGCTGCCAAAAAATGTTTTTTCAACGTATCAAAAATGTTGCGAGCATGCTCTCCGCAGGCGATAATCATTTTCTGCATCGTATCTGCAAGGCTATTAAATTCGCATAAAATATATATTCATGTTCTGCTCTCAAATATTTTCCCACGCCCCGCGTTTAAGCTGCTGCAAGCAACGGAAAATCATAAAAATTTATGATTGCTTCTGTTTCTACTGCTGCCATTAAATTGACACGAAGTTATGAAACGAAAGTGCACGTTGCCCAAAAGTATATATTTTTTTAATTTTTTTGACAAAACGCCAACAATTTAACTCAAGTTGCGCTTTAAAAGCAGCGCATACAACATTGCGAATGCGCAACCTTCAGAGCTGTGCATTATTTTAATGACGGCTCTTGGCTGATTGACAGCATGCAGATAACCGTGAGCTTTTCCCCAATGGCTATGAGAAAATCGATAAGGACGCCAGAGCTACAAAAATGAAATGGCAAGAATTTCAAAGTTGGATAATTTTCTAGAACATAAAGAGCTTGATGAGAGATTTGGGCAACGCATTGTTGTTGTTGTACTAGCTGGCTGCTATCTGCGTTGTCCGATCTGTGGCTGCGTTATCGTACCCAAGCCTAATTTACTTGCCATGGTGCCAGCAGGAGGAGCAGCAGCACCGACAGCAAAAAGGCAACAATGCTATTCATATTGGCCCAGTTCCCGGACGAGGCGTAAGTAGTGCTAGTTTAGCTTAGCCATTTATCTCTCAATGAGTTTTCTGTGTGCCTTTCTTTCTGAACGTGTGTGTTTGTGTGTGTGGTTGGCATCATAATGAGAGCTTTACACGCCATGTGCCAGGCAGACACCGAGCCCAACTAAACGGCGAGCAGCTCTCAACATTTGGCGCATCGCCTGCGTCGAACGCATAAATTTCAAGGACGCGACTCCTGCCTGCTCCGCTCAGCTTGGCAGCCAGCAGACCGTGTGCCAAGCGGTGATGGAGCTGTTGTTGTTGTTGCGCATGAGAAGCGCGACCAGAGAGTCAGCATAAACAAAAACTAGCAGGCAAAATGTGCCAAGCGCGAGAAATAAATTGACAGCCTGAAGGTATGCAACGCTTTTTGTGCTGCCAGTTTGACCTACATGTCAAATGGTTGGTTGCAATATGAGAGGACTGGTTAAAAGAGTTAAAGGGAGGGGTTGAAGAAGAGATGGCGAGTTTTGTTAACGAACTGTTGAAGCAACTACAACATGGCTAAATGCTGACTTTAAAACAAGTATAGAATTTCACTTTCAACGAAACTTTGCTCAAGTAAACGTGTCGAATAAAAAACCTGTAACTTCAAATCAATTAAGTTAACATTTAAAGTCTTCAGGCCATATATTTAATGTCGTTATTAATTGTATTTCAATTTACGTCCATAATTAATGATAATTCATTAAAAATCTCTGGACTGAAACATATACATATATGTATCAGTTTGCACTTTGCACATTTGCACAAATATCATTAATTGCACAAGCATGAATCTTTGATGCACTCGAATGCAAAAATCAATTAAACGTAAAATGCATAAAGTACACAATGCGCCCGCAACTGCAACAGAAACACCAGCAGCACAAACAACAACATCCGTAACTATTAAAAAACCAACGAAATACTTTTTTATTTTTATATATTTAACAAGGCAATGAGTTCAGTTGAGTGCACAATTTGTTAATGCACCGTGGCATTAAAATTAATATTTATTTTAAGCCAACAAACTGACAATGTTTTAATTTGAGGGGAAGCTGGGTGCTCAATGAACTGTAGAAGCAAAGAGTTTTACTTGTTAACTTAGATGTACTTAACGGAATTTAACAATAATTTAATTTTTGACGAGTATAAGCTGAATGTTAAGTAAAAACAAAATTTGTAAAAATTATAAGATTTTTTATATCAAAGGATTTTATGCAATAGGTCAATACTGAATTTTAAATAGATATCAGATGTGTTTAAATATTTGCTTATTACCTTTAACCATAAGTTTAATAATCATATATTGTTCTGTTCTCATGATTTGTTGCCTGACAAACTCTACTACAAAACTCAGCTATAAAAATAGTTGTTGGCTAGCGACGTGTGTGCAATTTCCGTTGCGGAAAAGTCGTCTCGCTGCAAAAGTGCGAGGGGGGGAGGGTTCAAACAGCAGCAAGCAAACTGTACTGGGGTCATTCATCCTGCAAAGTGGCGACACGCCAAAGCGGTGGCCCGGCCTGGCCAAATGACTAATGGCCCAAAGGACGAGGAGAATGTGACAGGATGAGTGAAAAAGCAGAAGAAAGAAGTCGATGGCAAAACTACTGCAAGGGGAGACCTCAACGGACTACTGGCAATATGCAAAATTCGCAATTTGCTATGCCAGACGAAGGCCCAGGAGGACAGCAGGACATGACGACGACAACAGCCCAGGGGCAGTTGCTTGCTATTCTGTTCTCAGCTCACTTCTTTCTTCTCTTGTCTACTTTTCTCTCGACCTTTATTCGTTTCGACGTTCGACTATTTTTATGACCGAATTGCGTTTTATTGCTTTTCGACTACGAAGCCCAAGTCAAATGTTTCGAATGTGGGACAAGCGGTTGCTTCATTCTAACCGCACTGCGTTTGAGATAGCTTCTTCCATATCTTCACTCTTGTCAACTCTAAAGAGGCTGCAGTTCTCTTCGACATTCAAAATTAGTTGACATTTTCGTCCTTTATTTCTGCTTTTACTATATATTTCAGCATCCCTTATCGATTGTGGGGTTTGGTTTTTTTGCGCATTGCAAATCGCTGCCTTAAGCTGCCCAGAAATCTACTTATTCGTGCATTCGATTTATGTTCACATTCCCTGCATCCGTCCCGCATAGGTGTGAGGCTTTGGCCAAAACGCTTCAATTGATTTGAACATTTATTGCTTTGGGGTAATGCCCACATAGTCGGCGTGGAAGCTGCCCCAGACGACACTCGGCCAACATTCTGTCTGCCTAGCCCCCCATTTAGAAGTCGAAAGGTACTCACATTATTTTGTTGCTGTCGTCGCATATAAAATAGTTTTACTCTGTGCTGTTTTCGTTTTAAATTTGCTAGCCAAGAAATCGATGTTAACTCTTTTTTTTCGATTATTGAGTCTATGAGCGGTCCCGTCAAGTTCTCTTCTTCATTGCTCTATTTTTGGCTGAGACAAATTTTATGGCTCCATAAAATTGCAAAACTTTTAATCAATAGTTTGCATGTTTCGTTAACATAGATAGTTTTTTGTTTGTTGAACTTTCGTGTTTGTACAAAAAACATGGAAGAAATTTAAAAATGTTTGAGTAAGAGCTCTTGTTGGACTTTATTCGTCAGTTTACTTGAGGCAACAGCAATAGGTTTTCGCCAATAATCTCAAACTATCATTTGTATGCAAATAGTCCGTTAAACGTCTGAAAATAATCCCAACTCATTGAAATTCATTTATGGAAATGTTTTCATTCCTTTCTGCTTTCCCTTTTGGAAGCAGAATCTACTCATTGATTGAAATCTAGTGTATCGATTTAACATCTAAATGCAGTTTATATATTTTTTTAACAATTTAGTTTTCATTTTCTTTATATTCCCTCTTTTACTATAATTTATATTCCTTCTTTTATTATAAACTCTTTTCCATTCTTTTATTTGTTAAAAGCTATAATGCAGCTTTGTGCTAGAACGATATAATTGTTTTGTTTATTTTTATCTGACAGGAAACGTGGCAAGCGTTTGCATAATTACACAAAGTGAAAAACTAATTAAAAATTCTTTTGGTTTTTTTTTTTAATTTTTCTTTCTTTTACGTCATGTTTACAGTCCCGTAAAAAAAAATAAAAATGCGCATATTTCAAACATTCAAAACAACAGCTCGCAAAAATAATTTTCCTTATTTTGCCCAACACCTTTAAATGGGGTGGCTTCAAAATATCAAAAAAAAAAAAAAAAGCTAATGGGTAGGTGGAGTAAAAAAAATTACAAAAATAGAGAAAAACCCTCGGCAGTCTTCAGTTCGACGTGCTGGCATTTTAACTGTTACCGTTAGATGGCTGCAGCCAAAGAATTTTCAAAATAAAAATTCACATAATGAACTCAAAGCGGCGATGGTGTGGGAAGAAGGCGTCAAAAAGTGATGGGTCTGATGATAAGCGCTCAAAATACAAGGGGAAAATACGATAAAAAAAAAAACAACTGCAGCCGTTGAAATGGCCTAAAAATCGCATGCCAGTTGGCAGTTTTGCATGCCACTAAGCGAAAATAATTATTTGCCGTGAGAAGCGCACATTATTCAAACGAGTTTGAAGCACAAAAGGCGTAACAGCTACAACATAAAATATGTAAAATAACTGAGTAAAAGGCGCAGTCGAAAACGCGCTTTGAAAAGGAAAAGTGTTTTGTTTTTGTGTCTGCTATTCCTTAAAATACAACCTTGTAATTTTTCTTATTCTGTTTTTTGTAATGTTTGTCATTTTGGTGGCGCTCTGTTTCCGTTTGTTGGTGATTTAGTTGCGTGTCGTGTTCGTTTTGCATGTAAATTTGTTGCCTAATTTTGTTTCGCATTGCGATTTATGTGTCTCTACCCGCCCACGCCCAGTTCGCTCCTGCTCTGGCTCAAGTTTGTAATTTATGAAATTCGCTGGCATCGTCAACATGCACTCACGTCTTCAACTCCAGCTCCAACTCTGAAGCTCTCTCATTGACATTATGAATGTTTTTCAATTTTATTTATGACATAAATTGTTAATAAATGCAGCATTTTATCCGTTCGCTACGTGATGCCGCTTTTGCCGTCCTTCGCGTAGATGATTAATGCCTGGCATAAACGAATTGCATTTTAAATAAATTATTACGCATACGCCGCGTTGTCGGCAGCTGCTAATGAAGCTGCTGGCTAAGACACAACATTCTCGATGAGAAATAGGGTTAACTAGGGTTAACTTTGAACATCTGGCGCTAGTATGTTAGTAAGTTATATAGCAGTGAGAATTTCAGCTTGATTAAAATTTCATTAACAAAAAGTTGCGGCATACTTTTAAGCATGTGTGAGAAATCTGCGGTAGTGGTGGCGTTCATCTGTTAACACACACACATACAGTCACACCTACGTATACACACATACATAAAGCGCTTTTTGTTGTTGTTTTTGGCCTGCACGCTTTTCTTGCCTTTTCATCGTTTTTACTTGCCGGTTTCACTTTGTTTTTCTTTGTTGCTTTGGCTTTTTGCGCTTGAACGCTTCGTTTGTTTGCCAACTGCCTGACGCCTGTTCAAGGATCTGCGTGTGTGCGCGCGTGGGTGTGTATTTGTGAGTGCTTGTTAAATTGCTTGTTTATGTTTGCTCGCCAAACCAGGCCCTGCAGCGAAAATTTGAGTCGCGGCCACACAGCAATCACTTGAAAATGTTCATGTGATTTTGATTTGTTTTAATTTGGCTGCCAAAAAACAATCTACCCTAAACTACCTCCCCCGTTGTTGTTTGCTTCATCTGCAGCAACAAGCAACTAAAAGCAAGCACAGAGATTTTCATGTTTAACTTCATGCAGACACAAAATGTTTTTTGTTCATATTTTTGTTTAGGTTGTTGATTTTATTACGAAAATTGTTTGTTTTCATCGCTCACCCACTTAGTCAAATGAGTTATATTTCATTTTTGATATTTAATATGTTTTTTTTTATCTTGTTAAACGTATTATGCCATTTTGTCATATGAAATGTTTATCAAATCCTTAAATGATATCTGTGTAATGTGCTTAAGCGCAGCTGAAAAGATGGGAGTCCAATTTATTTTATTGTTGTAATTTTATGATCAAATTACCAGGCAAAGAAAAGATTAAAATCATATTTCTTACCCATAAAGTTTTTAATAATTTAGTTCTTGAATGGTTTTAGACAACTATCAACATGTCCATCTCTTTTAAGTAAAGAGTCAACTTAAATCTATTCCACTCATAATTTCCATGATAATTTTATGCTTTTACAACGCATTTAATTTAACTGTTAACGTTTTGATTATTTTTTTTACCTCTTACTCTTAACTTATCAAGCTGTCACGTACAGTAGTGAACGTAAGTAGAGTAAGAGCTTTGGGTGATTTTGCTGGAATCGCCTTAACTACATGCCATAATTATAATGCCAACATCAGCGTTAATTTACCTCAAACCCCTTCATTTACAATCCGCTGCTGGTTGTTGGCGCTAATCCACTTCAGCCAGCGACTCATACCTAAAGGCATGTCAAGCATTTAATTACTGGCCATCACAGGAGCTTAAAAATCCACGCTGCCCAACCAACGGAACCAGACTCCTCTTCGTCATCGGCCAGGCAAATCCACTTCGTTAAAATAATATTAAGCCAGCAAAAGGATGCAAGCCAGAAGCAGGGAATTCATCAACTGCTGCTGCGCTGCCTTTTGCTGTTCGAAATACTACGCAAAATATTTTCATTAAAATGTCAAAAATATCTGCAAATATTTTGCGCAGACACGCAAAACTCGACAGCAACAACGAAAAGGCACACAAAATAAAAATGAAAAGCCAAGCAAAATGGCAAATGGAAAAAGGTTTCTATTTGTTTAAGCGCTCAAACGTTGCACAGTTTTTTGGGCCACAACCCCGAGTTGAATCGTCGAGAGAGTCGTTAAATTGTTTTCATTATCCTTGTAAGCCTCGCGCTGCTGCAGCGTTTTCTCTGCCCCTTTTTCTCACTTTCATACTGGTTCCAGGCTGGTTGCCTGGCAATTAAAACCGCAATGCAAATGAGCTGTGCTTAATGCGTCTGTCTTGTGTGTTTGTGTGTATACATTTTGTGTGTGCCTGTACATACACTGTCCTGTTAGTTTGCGGTGCAGGCATAGAAAAATTTTAATTGCGCTGGCGGAACGCATATTTTTTGTTGTTGTTGTTCAAAAGCGCTTATACCCGTCAGGCTGCCAAGTGCGTCGGTATCGTTCTCCAATCCCTTGACTAACGCAGAATAATGCTTAAATTTGACATGCATACGTTAACATACACACACACGTCACACATGGATCTGTTTTGGGGTTCGGTTTGCTTCGCTGTGTTTCCGTTTCATTTGTAATTAATTATATTACTTCCGCTTAAAGTGCGCTGCCAACAACATGGCGCTGCCGTCCATGCTGAGACGACGACGAGGCTGTCCTTTCCCTTCCCTCTTCCCTCCTCTTACCACCCAATTACCATCCAGCATTTCTTTACACAAAACGATTCCCAGACCATCGACTTCTCAATTACGTTGCTGCTGCAGTCAGAACCCCAAGCTATTTCTCTCTCTCTCCATCTTTTTCTCCCTCTTTCTCTCTGGTTGTTTTTATGCTCCTTGCTCTCTGTTCATTGCGAAGTAATTAAGAAGACATTTCACCCGGGCATCCTTTAATCTGTGCGTTTTATTTGCCGGGCCTTCTACTGCATCTTCTTTCACTACAGCTTCAGCTTCGGCTTGTTGTTCTTTACTTTGGTTGTGGCTCCCAAACGCACGACTGCACCCGGACCCTGTAGTTGCTGTGTCTTCTTCTCGGGCTGCTGGTGTTGATGATTTTGCTTTGGCTTAAGCCCAACGCTTCTTCTTTAATCTGTGGCCATGTGTCTGAAATGGCCTGAACTGGTTGTTATTTCTTGCCCAGGCACACGCTTGATTAGTCGCCTAATGAGGTGTTGACTATGGTCATCTAATGATTGCCACACAAACAAACACACACATACATATAGAAAGCTTTACTTGCTGTCCTTGTGCTTTAAAGTCAATTTTAATTAAAATTTTTATACAGCTCTTTAAAAAATTTGTTTCGTTTTCTCTATCTCTTTTTAGTTTCATAGTGCAAACGTGGCCAACTGACAAAACTCGATGAAAAGTTTGGTTGCCATTGAAGCAACGTAAGTACTATATATAGAAAAAACAAATACAAACACATACACATATAATGTCGAAAACTGCAGCTGGTGTTATTCAATTGCAATTTGCATTTTCACTTTCATTTTGGTATCCCGAAAAGTATGCTATGAAAATTGCTAAGGACAAAGCATTCAATCGAATTAAATAACCAAAAGTTGCAACTGAAAAAAAAAACAAAGCAAAAGTTTTTTATATAAAAACAAACATAGTAAAACACATATCACATATCTCTTTTCTCTGTTTCCTTTCCACTCTTTATTTACATGGAAATTTTTTGGACTGCACACAATTAAAATTCAACTACAAACTGAACTGAAATCAAACTGAAAAATTGGCAAACAAATAATGCAACAAAACAAAATGGCAAACAAAATTGGTAACTAATTGGCAAAAATGTTCAACTGTGAAATTGGCATAACAACAACATCAACTGCTACAAAACTAACAACAAATTTATGAAATGTACAACATGAAAAATTTCTATGTTGAATAACAAACCACTAACAAAAATCCTGATACAAAACACCAAACAACAACAACATCATTATCATCATCATCGTCATGAACACCCTGCAAAATCCTGCTATTTATTGTCTGACGTCATTGTTGCGACCCCTGACCAACGAATCCTCAAAACAATATCCTACCCCTCAACTAACCCCCCCCTTAATTTAATGTCGCCCGCTATTTATGTGCATTTTTGTGGCTTTTTGCAACCCCCCCAAAAAAATGTAAATACATACAACAATGTTCATATGCGTTTCCATTTTCGCTTTCTATTTTACGTGGCCCCCCAAACTTTAATTTCCTCCAACCATTATTGTTTATGCTTCACGCTTTCGATTTTATTTTTGTGCTTTGCATTTTTCTTCTTGTTTTTTTTGTTTGCCTTTCGTTGCCAATTTCCGCTTGAATTAATTCTGTGTTTAAATCTGCGTCGTTGTCCTCTCGTCGCCTGCAGTTCTGCGTTGAAGTAGCAAACGCGACCCCTGCGGTTACTGTTTCCCCCACCTGCCAGGCTCTCCGCGCGACCAAGTGGACAGAATTTAATAAAGGCCGCAACTACGCAACGGCTTCGCTTACCCCGCCGCAAACTTTTCTGGCTGGGTGTGCGGGTGGTTGTGTTTGTAAGTGTGTGTAAGTGTTTGTGGGGCGGGGATCATACGCAGTGGGAGAGGAAGTGAGTGCGACAAAAGGCCGCCCGCAGCGTTTTTATATGCGCGCATAATTCAAAAACAGTGCAAAAAGTTAATGCCCAAAAGCGACGGCCACAATGATAACCAACAATAATTTGGATTATGAGAAGAGCTGCACGCAGCCAGCAATGGTGGCATCAACAACAACTACTACAACAAAAGCAACAGACACCGCAACAACAATGGCCAGCGGCAACAGAAATGGCAGCGCCAGCAGCAGCAACAATTCATCGCCAACCGCTGACAATTCGAATAACAGCAACTCGAATTCGATTACGCACACAACAAACTCGAATATGAATTCGAATTCAAATGCGATTTCATATTTTAATCGCTTTGACAATCGTATTGCGGCCAATCTGGCAGCGGTCATAACTGGGGCACGTTTTCGCTCCTCCTCATGCAACAGTCGCCAGCAACAGCAACAACAACAAACACTAAGCAAGTTGCACGACAATGCTAGGAATAGCAGATCAACATATCATTATCTTAGTGCTGCCAAAGGCAGGTCAACATTGACAACGGCCACGCCCACATCGCCCGCCGCCATTCGACGACGCCCATTGCAGCTGTTCTCGCAGGCGAATTTCAAGTGAGTAAACAACAACAACAGCAATTGGGCATGCTTCTTAGCTGCAAATTCCCATTCCCCTTAAATATCATGCTTAAATCATGTTCATCAAAAACACGCTCAAAATAATACACACTTATTTATCACTTAACTAAACTAAAATCTCAAAATAGAGCAATTTTTAAATGTATATTTGACTGACTTTTAAATAGCTGTAATGACAACGAGAAGGTGGCTCAAACTCCCAGTTCCGATGAGGATAACTCACCCACAGAGTTAAACAATTGCAAACGTCTAACGGATAAACCGCCGCTGGTAAGTTATAGAAAGTAAACGCGCAAACTAACCCCCAAATAACCCCCAAGTAAACTCACACAAGAAAACCTCAAAAAATTCAAATCCAGCACGCCTTAAGTTCTCGTTTCGATCAAAGTTGTAGTAAAATTCCTACCTCCTCCCCCCCAATGAGCACCCCTTAATCATTGCATATTTGATATGTTTGTGCTTTGACTTTGATAAGGGTGGCCATTTATTGGTTTTTGTCATCGACAAGCTATTTTATTTCCCCAAATTTATGAATTCTTCGGTTTCCTGTTTTTTGCTTTGTTTACTTTTACTGCTGCATTTGATGCTGCCTCTTTGCTCCTTATGAATTATTGGCAATATAAAGTGTGTGTGTGTGTGCTTGTAAAGGGACATCAAAAGCTTTTGGCTAAGCTAAGTTAAACCTTTCGCCTTGGCTCCTTACTAGCTAACAACTTTTCTAAAATAGCAACAAGGAAAAAATATAAACTTGATACAACTTAAGACGCGCCCCAAAATATAAATTGCTGAGGCTGTTAGCCAAGACTTACACAGACCATTTGACTTGCCATTATGTATGCTCTTCTCGAGTAGTGTTGGGTCTAATAAATATTTTGAAGTGTTTGCAATGTAATTGGAGAAGATAACTCAAAGTCCCAAAAATTGTTGTATGAAGTTGCAAAATCTTTTTTTGTATCAACAGAGAATGTTTATCTTATTTTAAAACTCTTGCACTTTTGCAAGTCGAAAATCTATTGTGTCAATGCAATACAAATAGAGTATTGAAACTTTGCTGTGTCCGAAGATAACAGAATTTTGTGTTTTGTTCTTGTCTTGACTTGCCACAAGTCTTCTTTTGGCTATTGTCATAACACGTAGAAAGATAAAGAGCGAGAGAGTTAGAGACAGAATGGAAGAGAAGAAGAGGAGGTGTAAACGTTGAACTGTTCCACATGTGCAATGTTTATCAAATGTTTTGTAATTTTTTGTCACGTGGCGCCCGCACAAGACGCGGGAGCAGGAGGGAAAACTTTGCATTGCACAACTTTGGCCTTTAGTTTGAAGCTGATGCCGTCTTCGACTTTGAGTTGAGTTGAAGGCACGTTGTTTTCATAAATTTTGCGCCTTAAATATTCATACAGACATTGCTATATATATATATACATACCCTTACTATATATACTTACCTATATACATATCTATAGAATAGTATAGAAGCAGCTGTGCGCAGTCGAGCATAGTCTATGCGATAAGTACGTGCGAGTTTATAGATATGTGAAAGTCTCGAGTAGAGACTCTCAGCTCGTGCTCCGTGTGCTTCTATGTGCTTTGTGCTTTGCTAACACGGCGTATGCGTAATGTGTTTGTCTTATTTATGACCGGTTTGTTACTGGGGTCGCATTATGATGATTACGTTTTGAGCTAATGGCACCTAAATGGTGCAAAAGTGCAGCAAAAGAAAATCAGAACACGATAGCAACAACAACCAAAACAACACAATTCCAAGGCCATGCCACACTTGAAGCAATCTGGCAAAAAGCAACACAAACACATTCGATAAAATTGAAATTCTTCAGCGCTAAAATCGAAAGCGAAAACGAAAACCAATCAGTTGTCTCTAATGGCAAGCCATAAATATTGTCAGCATTCCACACAACCGCCTCAGCAAATGTAAATGCAAAATGCCTGCCAAGGACTCCAGCAACCGGAAACTGTAAGCATAAACAAAACAGCAAAAAAACCCATATGTGGCAAAAATAATATATGTAAAAAAAGGGTTCAGCACTACTGCTTTGCTTGTGGCATTTTAATACACTTGCAAAGAGGTATTGGGAATTTTTTGTAAGTTGTGAAAAAGTGTCTTATTATATGAGCTACATCTCTTAATAAGGTATCGGCAGTATTTTCGAAATTTGTTCATCAAATCTGAATCATAATTTACTTTTTGGATCAAACAGAATATGTGTTTGTTTTGGTATTAAATGTCCCCATGTCAGGGTACATCATCTTCGGTTTGTCGTTTGTTTTTCTTATGACCAGTATGGCTGTGTGTGCCTACCCGCTTACTGTTTTGTCAATAAATCAATTTTGTTATAAACATAACACGCATACGCCACATGGCAGCAGGCTCGACTGATATCCTTTTGTGCCTGTGGCTTCAGCTGTTGGTTGTGCTGTGCTTTGCTTTGCATAGTTTTTCAATATGCCTGCCGCCATGGTTGCCTGTCAATAACATCATTTCATGTGGTGTGGGTTCGGCTGCAGCGCGATAAGCAAATTAATTTTTACAACCCACCCACACAATCAGTTTGGGGTAGGGTAGAGTAGACAAGTCAACTACCCTAATTGTGCCCAACGGCACAAAGTTGCTGGAGTCATCGTCATCGTCGTCGTCTGCCTTGGCTGGCTGCCTGATTCAATTTCAGATAAGCAAAATAAAGCAGCAAGCAAGCAAGTTGCACATGCGACCAGTCAAAAAAACACCCGAATGGATAGCAAAGACAAATGCGATGGCACATTATGCACTTCACCCGCATAACAAGACACACACACTCACACACACATACACTACCTCCTACAGACCGGAAATGACGCGATGGGTCTGTCGATGTGTCTGATGCTGCTGCTGCTGCAGGCTCCTGGTCCTGTTTGCTGTTGCTGGCGTTGATGCATCGATGCTGTTGACTCTCGCTGCCGCTAAATGTTTGTTTAGCAACTGCAGCAACGACAACGACACCGACAAGCTCATCCAAATATATAGTCCTACTCATCCCTATGGTCCATGTAACTCCCATCTCCATTTCCTGACTGACATTGAGCGACAGTCAGACCAACAGCAGCCAACACAGTCGGCAGCCATCAGCCACATGTGGCCGGGTCTTCAGTCCCGCCTACTAGTGTATCATGTGCTGGGCGTGTAGGGAAGTTCCACAAAATAATATTTTCGGCTCAAATGCCATAAATAATATTTTGTACAGCCACGCCCACATTGGGCCACAAGCGACAAACGCCTCCAATCTGTTGCCTGATTTAAGCGTGGTTGTGACTTTTACCAATTTTACGTCGGACACTCCCCCAAAAAAGGCAAAAGCAAGTTTATTAAATTTGCATAAATGCTCAAAAGTGGAATACGTTGCACGTGCCACCCATTTTGGGGCAGCTCACTGGCCAGGCTACAGCAGCTGTTGCCAATCTCGTGACGGCCAAACGCCAGCCAGTTCATGAAGCCCCAAATAGGAGCAATTAGTCGTGTTGCACACACTTCCTTAATGGCCAACAACTGTTAAATGTTGTACAGAGAGAATCTAATAAAAAAGCAAAATTAAATTTGACGTGCCAGCTAAATATCAAAAGACAAACAGCAAAGGCACAAACCCAGCTAAACTCTTCTTGGTCTTAGCAAACTCCTGCAAGTTATTTAACGAAACCTGTGGATGGTGAACACCAAATCCAGTTGAAAATATTAGCTAACCAAACATTTTATTTTTTATTTAATATTAACAATATGGAACAAAGCAATAACTAATAAATAAATAATATCATATTGACAAAACTGTTTGTCTAATAATCGTATAAAATCACATTTTTTTAAGGGAATAGGTTTTTAATTGTTCCACAGTAATCTAGTTTGTTTATTTTTTCAACTTATACTATAATTAACTGAAAGTCACAAACGTTTTAAGACTCGTGCAAACTTTGTGCAAAAAGGTGTCTTGCTTATATTTGGCAGATAAACAAATATTGACTTACAGAACCTCACACATTTAATAAACTTTTGCTTTGAATACCAAACACACATATTGCAAGGTAAAGTGTGGGAAAGAGAGAACGAGAAATCCGTGTGCAATGCGCCGTGAAATATGCAAACAATGTTTGCTTAAAGCAGCCCAAAAATTATATGCGGCGCGCGCCGTGTTAAATTATGCAGCAATGAGCAAACAATTGCTGTCAGGTTCGCCAGGTAAGGTAAAAACCAGATGATGAAAAAAAAAACACATCGAATGCGAGACTTAACCAAAAACGCAGCCACCATCTCCCAACGTCTCATTGTCAATGTCGCCTTAAATTATGTAACATAAACACACACACACTCACACACACGTACACGTACACGTACACGAGTGAGTGTACAATTGTAGTGTAGTTTCTACTTACTCGCTGGCAGGCATTGAATGAACAGCCAGACAGACTTTTCAAAGCCACTGACCCCAAATAGAAAAGAGAAAAAACAAAAATAAAGAAATGTTTGGAATGAAAAAGTGCCCCGAAATAGAAAGGAAGGCGGCAGCGAACACGAGATCTCAACATGCGGCGCACAAGTGCAGCTGAATTATCGCCGCCTGTTCTCAGTTTCCTTTATACCCACATAGTTCTCTACTACTATTTCTGGTTTTTTTTGTGTAGCAGTCCTGCGGCACATTTCCGCTTAGCACGCCACTTCCGCATCCGTCGCATCCGACGCCTTGCAACATTTTTAGCGTCCGTCGCGGCATGCAATGCGAGTCTGCTTCTGCTTCTGCTACTCTTTGCCTGGCCTTCCAATTTATGCGGCTTTTATGGCCAGCCCTTTTCTTTGGGGCCACTTGGCGCGCTGGTGTAATTCCTAGTCCAAGCATCCGCTTCCTGTTTAAGTGCAGGCTGCACAAACTTTTTTTCCTTTCTCCAACTGTGCCGAGCTTTTTGTCTAGTTGCGGTTTTCGGTAATAAATTCTTTTCTCTTTCTCGTTTCTCTATCTTTTTTCCTTTTTTTGGTTCGTCTGTGACTACGGGGCACGCCCACGCTCTAGGGCCCCGCCTCCCTTTTGGCTTGGCTTACAAGGTGTTTAAATTGTAGTTAATTTTGTTGCCACTTGAACGCGCTACAGTCTGATCCTTAATCCTTTGAGCGTCCCTTCACCCCAGACAACTACTGTTAAATCTTAAAGCTCATTCCTTATCTTCTTTCGTCTTGTGCCCTCGCAGGTTAAGCGTCTGACCATGGGTCTACTACGCCACAACGAGGAGTCCCGCCCACTAGTGAGCAATGTGACGCCCCTTAGTGGAGGAGCTGCATTGAAATGTGAGGACAGCCAGCCCATCTACTCAAATGGCTACATCAACGAGGACTCCTACATCGACAGCAAGTTCGGAGACTCGTGCCGCCAATCCCTCACAGCCATACCCATGCTGGACAATGTAAATCTCAACGACAACAGCGAGTTCAATCTCAAGAAGCGATATCTGCGCGAGACTAGCAGCGGTAAGTTAAGAGTTGAAATTTATTTAATTAAATATATAAAGTTAAAATAGTTAGTTAGATAGGTTCCTTTGGCCAAAGGTATTAGAAGTCCCACTTAAATCTTTTTTAAATCTTTTCACACAACTGAAGTATGTAAAAATATTCAACCTTACTGATACACTATTATTTCATGTGTCGCATTAAACAGCCAATTCAAGTCCCAAGATCTTTGCCAATCGACTGCGTATGAATAATGCAGCAGCAGCTGCTGCGGCCACTTTGGCGGCTAATCAGAGAAGTAGCAGCTTGGCAAACACGCACACCAACGACTCTGAGGATTCAGATGCGGAACTTAAGGATGCGTGCTGGTATCAGGCGGGCATCTCTCGTGACATTGCCGTCGAGGTGCTGCAGAACAAGAGTCCGGGCGCATTTCTTGTGCGCAAGAGTAGCTCTAAGCCTGGCTGTTATGCTCTAACGCTACGCGTTCCCTCACCGCCCGGCCCCAAGATAGCTAATTATATAATACTGCATTCGCCGCGTGGCTACAAAATTAAGGTAGGTCCCATTAGCCATTATAAACCTGTGACCATTCTAAGCAGCAACAATTGTTTAGGGCTTCCGCAAGGAGTTCTCCAGTTTAAAGGCGCTGATAACCCACCATTCCGTAATGCCGGAACTGCTGCCCGTACCCCTAGCTATGCCTAGACCGGCAAATATGTCTTCTTCACGACGTAATCTGGACGACTTTGATACCTATGATTCACTGCAGATGCTGCTGAAGTATCTGCGTGCCAAGAATCTGGAAACGGAGCAGTAGCAATATAAGGTATCCCACAGGATCTCAATACTAGAATTGTAGCACAAGATTGCATTTAAGTAAAATAATTTTGCTTGAATATTCTATACCAAAAATGTGATACTCTATAAAAAAAAAACACACACACAAGCACACGTACACAATGACACACACAAAAATACACTAATTAACACAAATACTGCAAATGTAACGCCTAGCTGATAAATGGTGAAAATAATTATAGTTTAGATTGAGTTTTTTGGCAATAAAAAAAACAAAACAGGAAAAACACACAATATAATATGCTAAAGGTTGGGCAATGTAAAATGTCGCTTTAACTTCTAATTGAAGTTTAACTTTTAGTTTATTTAATTTTAAATGAATTCGATTTCCATTGCAAACAAGCCTGGCAAACACAAAAAAAAATCTTAAACAAATAAATAAATAATTAAGAATGATATATTATATATGTAATGAAAAAAATATATGTTAAATGTTGTTGCTGCTTCAATTGTTAAGCGTAAATAAATGTACTAAGCATAAAATTAATATTTTAAATTAAAACAAACAAATCGAAATGCATAAACCTAAATATGTATATAATTCACTACTGTAACATAATTGAGTAAATAAAGTTATTTAATTTATATGCAAAACAAACCAAAAAAAAAATAACACATACAAATAATTATTATAATCAATTTCTCATTATGCAAATTATTTTGCACGGCAGCTGTGGTGCCAAATAAATTTTCACACGTTAATTATGTGTGTTGGCCATTTAAATGCGACACAATTTTGGAACAAATGTTTATGGCATTTGTTGGAATGACTTTTAAATTGTTCGGTGGCAGAGTTCGCATTGTGAGTGGTGCTAAATTATAGCCCAGTCAATATTTCCAATATAAATTCGTTCTAAACTTTTCCAGATTTGGATCATTATCATTATTCAATCATTTTCTTTAAACTCTCTCATCATTATATTCTCATCTATCTCTTGAACAACTTTATATACAGAAATAAATTCAAAGTGTAAGTTAAATAAGTTTTATTCCTCAACTTAAAAAAAAAAAAAACAATAGTCATCTGTCAGCTGATTACAAAACGTTGTATAAAGGTCTGCCTTAGTTGTTTGTGTCTTTTTTTCTTTTTGCAGTTGAGCAATTTGCAGTCTGTTGTTGGCCTAATCACCGTCATTATACAATTTTAATTTGCTCAACTTTTAATCGAAAAGCAAAAGAAGCCGGCAAAACAGTGCCGGGGCAAAATCAAAGTCTAGCCCCAACCACGTAATCCCTTTTTTAATTGCAACCTCGGTCGGTCAAAGACTTTTTTCTCAGTCGTCGTCGCAAAAGTTGTGGCAAATCTTTTCGATGGCAACATGGAAAAAGTTTTTAGCCAACGGCGATTCCTTCTTTTTTTTATATATACATACATATATATATTTTTTTTTCATTCTTCCATTGTCTTTCCTTTATATTTAGTGATTTTTGCTGCTTGTTTGGTGTCAAAGTGTTGTCTACTTTTCTGCTTTTTTGGGTTGCTTTCATGTTCTGTTAAAAAGTTTGCTGCTTTGTTGCAATTATCGGCCTCGCTACACACGAATGCGTGCGTAAATAAAATGTAAAAAACATCCGGAGAAACGAGAGAGAATAGGAAAAAACATTTAAATAATTGGAGAATTGGCAGTCGGACAGTTGAAATTGCCCCACTAAGCAGCCTAAAGTATTCATGACCAAAACTTTTCGCCTGAGCATTTCAATGTACTTGAAATGATAAGAGAGTGAGTTGGTAGGGCGGGGGTGTACCTGTCATTTACTTGGCTGTTTCTGACAACTTGCCATTAAATATTTAATAAGCCAAAGTGGCCAAGAACAACAACAGCAACAGCAATAGCAACGTAAACAACATCAAAAACTGTAGACATTAATGTTGAAAATCAGTTATGAACCTGGAAGGGGAAATAAGGGAATGACGACATCTCCTTATAATTCTTAAGTGGTTTATGTACGTCCTCGACTCGGTATGGATCGCCATTCAATGGGAATTGAAAAGATTTTTAATTGAACTTTTTTTTTAACGTGCCGTCGCCATATTCTTAATGAGCGCTATTTGCTTTCGGGGACATTGATTGGTCCTTGGACCAAGGCAAATAAAAGAGCTGGCCAAAACCAAAACCCAATGTGGCACGAATGGCTCTCAACTTCAATCTGTTTGTGAGTAAAGTTGGTTGGAAAGAAGAACGGATGCGAGGTTTCTCTTTCATACTTGTATTATTTACCAACATTCTTTTGCACTTCTCTCTCTTCACTTCTGTCGCGTTTCTTTGTTTGTGCTTCAGCTCTATTTGCCTCTTACCCCCTTCTGCTACAATTAAACAATGGTAAAAATTATTGCTCGTTTATTTGTGCTGCGTTTTCCTCATTTGTCAGCAGCCGTTGCCTTTTGTTGTAGCATCAGCAGCAGCTCTGAAAATTGCAAGAATTTCGTTGATTCCGTTTTATTTGTTGTTTTTTTCTTTTTTGTCTGCATTTTTGTTGTTTTACATTTGAACTTTTTCATTAGGCTAATTAAAAATGTTTGGCGGTGGATTGGGTTTGGGTTGTCATTGTCTTGAAAGTTTTTCCTGTTGGTATTTTTTTGTTTGGGGTAACACATGGTGTATGAGCGTTGAGTGTTTTATGACTGCAAGGCAAACGCGAAGACAGATAACAACTTTTTATAACTTTTATTTAAATGGATCTAAATGCCGCGAGTTACGTTTTGTGAGCAGCTAAAACTGAAAATGAGAGTCGAAATGCAGCTGTTACCAGTAATGCGAAAAGTCTGTGATATTAAAAATATTTCATAAGTTCGTAAGGTAAAATTTTAAAGTAACATACATAATTGTTATTGTACTTATTTAAGCTATTAAGCTTATCACTAAAATAATAATTAAAATATATGGAGAGTTGCACCTTTTTTCATATCACAAAAACCAAAAGAAACCAAGCCTTTTAGCTCTTCACAATCAAAAATAAACTAATCAGAGTGTGCAACTAAACTGTTTTCTCGCATTTTTCGTAACTGTCACAACTTTTTTGGCCCATAACTTTTTGCAATGCCAACTGACGCGTTTTTCCCGCTCGTAACAGGCTTAAATCCAACTAAAAGCCACAGACCTGTCCAATCAACATTTTAGCATTCTTTTTGTCTCTTTGTCGGCTAACTTTACGCGGCGCATTAAAATGAAAACTTTTTGCCAGCCCATCAAACAAAAAAACCCAAAAAAAAGTAGCGTACTTTTGAGGCGTCGCGACGCCTTCGCTGACATTAAGACGACAATTTTGAGTGCTAGCCCGGTTTTTTTTTTTTTGAATCTGTCATTAAAACTACAAAAAAGTAACTGCCGAAAAATAAAAAGTATATGAGACAAAAAATAAACAATAAAAAGTAACAACCAACGGGGATTTGGCGTTTCTTTTTTGTTGTATGTTCACAGCCATGTACAGGAAGCTTTTTCTGGCAAGGATATGCTTAAGTGGCAGTAACAGTTTTCATGCAAATATTGTCTGGGGAAAATGTTGGACTGTCAGCAGCAGTAGCAGTAGCAGCAGCAGCAGCAGTAGCGGCAAAGTAGCGAAAAATGCTAATCTTGTCTGGCGTTTGTCAGACTCGTTTTGTTTAAAGTGCCCGAAAAACGGGTAAAAACGAACTGCGTTAAAGCAGCCAATGCCAAAAACATTTAACCAATCTGGCCGAATTGCTGGCTAGCAGTTTGTTTGTTTGGCACTTTTTGCATATCCCCAGCTGGCAACGTTCAATTACCAAACAGCGAATGCAAACTGCAACTGCAAAGCGGTCTATGATTATGCCGGGATGGCCAAGAGGACACCTCATTAATTTGCCAGGCTGCGGCAATAACAATAACAGGCTATTTGGCTATTTGGATATTCGGCTCATTGACTGCCTAATTTTATGGCCCAGGCCACTGCGGCATTACCAGACAAACGCAGCCATCTCCAACTCGTCTCATGTCCGAAAATCAACATCAACATTGACCCAGCTGCAATTTTGTGGCGTATTGGCAAATTTTGGTGCGCCTGCACCCATGCCAAATATGTTTTTGTGGCATTTTTTGGGGCCAATTGGCTGAGTGCGCCAATATGCCCTAGGACAATCGAATGCAGCACTAAACGGCACCAGCAGCAGCAGACAAAGATGTCGATGCGGACATCTCTCTTTTATCCCCTCCAACGTCTGATTATGCCGCAATATTTGCCAGGCTCGAACTCGTCTCGAATCGTGCCATTGCTGTTGACTTGTTTGCCTAACCCAAATTGCATGCTATTGACCAACAAATTTCGAACATTTTTCAAGTGATATGGCAGCACCAGTCAGCAGTCAGCAGCCGTCAGCCGTCGGCTAAGTATCGTCAGAGTTGGCGCCGCATTCGCATTTTGCATTAACTTTTCTACTTCGATGGCACTTGAAAGTTTTTGCCAAACACACTTTATACTCCAGCTTCTCTCAGTTCGATGAAGTATAAGTAGCGCCAAAGGGAATTCCAGAATGGCACCCAGAGTAAAAGTAAAACAATGCAATAATGCAACAACAACAAACTTTTGTGCCTTTTTTGTCACCCCAGACGACAGGCAGAAGGCAGAAGGTAGAAGGTAGTGGAACTTTGAAGTGAAGTAAAGTTCAGAATTGGGACAGCGAGCGTATTGAAGCGGTGAAATAATGTGCTAGAGAAATATAACTTAAAAGCATGTTTATGATGCTTAAATGTTGTACGAAATAAATAAATTAATTAATTAAACAATGATGAACATTTTTTCTGTAGTATTTTGAAGAAATTATAAAGTAAAGTTTTGAACACTTTTTTGTTTTTGTAAACATGATAATTTGTTTTGCTAAGTATATATCAACTTGAGGTATTATTTCGCTTATAAAATTGCAAGACAATGTACTCCCCGACGATGGGTTTCCAAGTAGCGTAGACACTTCAAATGGCAAATCCACTTGCGCCGGTGACTCTGGTGCCCGATGCAAGCCGACATTGGTCAGATGCTCGTTGGTCATACCTTATTAAGGCCGACAGTAGCGAGAGTGACACTCCAGTTGTTTTCAAATACTTCTTGCTTCTCGTCTTGATTGAATATTCGATAGCAAGGAAATATAGTTTTTAATATGGAATCGTAAACGGACAAACTTAAAGTGCATTTAAAATATGATTTTGTACTTTATTAAAATATGTTAAATATAATAAAATGTTGTTGTTAAGAATCATCGTTTCTTTAACTGATACATACTATCGTAATTATTATTATTCTTATTGGCTCTCAACGCGGACTTTGCAAAAAAAAAACTCTGAATTACATTCACAGATGCCACAACTGCTGCGCACTTATTCAGTGCATGCAATATTTATGCACTGCGCTTGCTAATGCAACAAAACAACAATAACGAGAGCAACAAAGCGATGCCGACGACACCCATCAACAACATGAGCTTGAAGCTTGGAGAGCTCAAAAAGTGTGGGGGGAAATGTGGCCAAACAAAAGCCAGTTAAAGCAACAGTAGCTGCCTTCTTAGCAGCCACATATATATATATATATTCATATATATACACACACATACAGACATTCATACACACGTATGGAGAATTCATTTTTGCTTTCTAGCTATTGTTGCCGCTGCTCATGGCTTTCCCCATTGTTACTAATGTCGTTGTTGCTATTGTTGTTGTTGGGTCAACACTCACACACACACATTTAAACACGGGCATATATGTTGCAAGGCTGGCTTTCTGTTTAATTCGCTTTACCATTGTTCAACGGCAAGAACTTTAGTCCACGAGCTTTGGCAACATTGTTAAATGTGTGTTGCCAACTCTATGCAGATTTGCTCGCTTTCCCTCTCTTTCTTTCGTTCGCTATCTCGCTCTGGCACTCTTCTTCTCCCTCTCTTCAATGCTGTATGCCAAGCCATGATTTTGCATATGCAAAGCACAAAAGTTGAAAGCGAGGACATTATTGAATATGCGTTGCTGTTGTCCTATTGTTGGCACACCACACACTAATACACACACACGCACACTCCTACGGAGTAGACTAGAACACGTGGACACTCGACACAAAGGTGCAAGCTTAACGTTGAGCATTTTGACCATTGAAATTTATACGCCGCTTTTACACATTTTCTGAGCCCACCTGCATTAGAGCCAAACTGCCACAGGAACTCACACACACACACAGACAGAGTGTGTGTGCGTGATAGAGGGCTGCCAACTTGGCTCAATTTAAAAGAATGTTGAGGTCAGACTGCCAACTGCTTCAAACATTCTCTGTACCCAATCGCTTATTTATGTTTTGCTGGAGTTTTGTTTGCCGCTTTGGCTAATAAATTAGCAGCTTTACCTTTTGGCCTCACACACACACATACACAGCAGCAAGCCAATAGCAATTTATCGCAGTACTAAAGAAAGGCACGTACCAACTAGCTGCTGGCTATATTGAAGGAAGTTAGGGTTTAGGGGTAAGGGCTTCCCAAATGTGCACACCTTATCGCCCCGGCTTAAGCGACACGCACGTGAGGAAAGGGTAAGTAGTGGAGGCAATGGGAAGCGGGTTTAGCTGGAGCGACAGTCGAGGATTTGGCTATAGTTGTCCCCAGACCAACCAGAGACTCACTGACTAACGAGGCGACAATAAAAATGGCTCCGGCAATTGGCATATTGCGGTGGCAAGTTAAAGGGATTTGCCATTCTAAGTTATGGTATCATATACTAGTAGAAGCGCATCACACAGGAAACAGTGAAATAATGGCGGGTAGACTATGAGAACCTAGGTGGCAAGAGTTGATTAGAAAAAAGGCAAATAATTGGTGTGAAGTTACCTTTACCTAAAATTCGAGTAAACTCTTTAAATGACTTGATCTGATAATAACGTTTAAACGAATCTTCCTATTGGTTCGTATTTTTGATTAAAATGTCTCTTTAAATATTCAAACTTTACAAAATATCTTATTTTAATTTGTTAACACCAAACAATTTTACATCATAAAATAAATCACTCACAAATGCCTCATAAATAAAGTTTCCCCTAGTTTAATCCATTATTCAACATTTAACGCCTCTACTCTCACCTTTAAGTAAAACGACGCGTTTAAAGTTTTGTTTAAGTTTTCTAATTGTGCTGCTAATTTTGGGGCCTACAGTTAAGTTAAGCCCATCCCTGTGTGGTCTTCTGAATATGCCTTAGCTTAAACTGGATGAACTCTGAGTATCAAATTGAAGACGCCATTGTACTTTGGTTAAACACGCTCAGGTGTAAGCAACATGAAGTTTAAACAAAAGATGTATTTCAATAGCGTGCAAAGCTTGAGATTGCCGTGGCTTAGATTGTGGGCGAAACGGAAACGCTGGCCAAGATTTATCGTGCGTCCATTACAAGCGGAAATTAAGCGCGGCAGGTCGCCAAGCGACGCGACTCGTCGCTTCAAGGCGAGCGTGCGTGAAAGCGTTTTACCGACACCCCGTACACCCCCCAAATACACCCAACACCCCGTCGGCAACAGACGAACGGGCAAACGGAACCCGAATTCCAACTGGCCAAAGCAAAGCTATTGTTTCTCAACCGTACTCTACCTCACTCACCCTCACTCAGTGTGTCTCTCGTCTATTCAAGTCACGTGGCACGCAACGACAACTTGGGATTTGTTAAGTGGCGCGGCGTTTTGATGTGCGGAATGTTTAGCGCCAACTTCCTACACACTCTAACCACTTCTCTCCAAATACATTTGTATATGGATGCTAAAATATGTATATTTTTTAAGGTCGTTTTATGTATTAATACTGTGCACCCATTAAATGGGTGACGGGAGGCATAATTTTTATGCTTTTAAGGTGTGACAAGTATCAAAATTAAATATTTTTTATAACTTGTAAAAGAAAAATTTAAATTGTTTAGCATTGATAAGAAGATTAAATATCCTACAAAAATACTAGCTAATTTTATATTGAAAAAATTAATTGTTTTAAGTATTGGAAACTAAAGTTCTTCAAGAATGTATACTTTTGTGGTATTATTAGCACTCTGTGTATTAGGTAAAGAATTTTCGAATAATATTAAATACACGTTAAGGGTAACTTCAAGTCGAGCACTTTTTTGCCACCTTTTGCTTTCTAGATTCTAAATTTTCTTTTTTTTTATAACAAAAAAAAGGGAACGCTGACTCTGTCACGTGTTCCGGACATTTTGCACATAACTTGTTTTAACATTTATTGCCAACTTCCTTTTGCATGTTTTGGCTTTTGGTTTTTGTTGTTTTAGCAGCAGTCACCTTGCGGTTAACGGCGTTCTCGAGTCTCGAATGGAAAAAGCAGGATCCTTGCCTTAGCCATTACGAGGACATCAGTCAGCTGTGGCTGATTCGATTTTGTGATGTGTACCTTTGCTTTTAGTGATTGAAATCGCACATTTTTAAGTGAAAAAGCGCACACAGAAGTGCACTCAATCACTCGTCACGTGATTCGTAGCCAACGAGCACAAATGATGATGGTCTAAGGGGTAAGTGCTGAGTGCTAAGAGATGAGAGAGAGAGGGTTGAGAAGAATAAAGCTTGGCGCTTGGACAGCAAGCGAAAAGTGTTGGAGCGCGGCTGTGTTTATATAAAAGATTACGTATTTGTAAGCGGGGAAATAAGCAGGAGCAGGAAAAACAACGAGAGCATCCGCATTCAGCATTCGCATTGGAAATGAAAATGAAAATGGAATGGAAAATGGTGGCAAGGCTTTTGTAAGCGATGCGATAATGGCACGTAAATGTTGTGAATGGGAAATCAATAGGAAAACAGCTTTAAGCCAAATGGCTGGCAAAACAAATGGGAGCAACAGAAAAATCTGTTGGCAATAAAAATTTAAAACCAATAGCAAAACAACTTTTCGAACTGAAAAACTTTTCTAATTTTCGCATTATGAAAATTATCTTCGGGCAAAAGTAATTTTGTAGGGGACGACCCTACACGAAGGCGACAAAAGCCCCAAAAATAAAAAATATAAAAAATAAAAATAAATGGACAAAAGAAAAAAAAAATTATGTGGCAACAAGGGGACAACGTGCGAGACCCGTGAAAACTTTTCCATTAAGAAAATTAACTGAGATTAAGTGTGGCGCATGTTTTAACTGAGTAAAAGTTTTTTGGTTTCCCTCTCGCTTTTGTTACTGTTTGGGGTTCCTTGTGGAAATTACAACAATTTCAAGGCATTTAAGCATTTGAAACACACACAGGCCTTCTAGATATTGTGTAGGCCGCAGGCCGGATGTGAAACCCATCTCCGCACTACCATAACGGATGTGAATGCTCCAAGTTGCTCCCACGCTCACACACATGTAGAATGTGGGGAGGATTATTTGTTGCCCGCCTGCCTGACTGCCTGACACACTTTGGTTGTTTGCCGCCGTCGATACTAATCTAATTTTATTGATATTGACACAATTTCTACAGATTTCCGCATAAACATAAAAACAGAGGCGGGCCACTCAACTGAAGAAAAGCTAAGCTGCAAATAGCAAAAAACAATGCAAACAAATGAAAGCAAATAAAATTGGCTGTATATAGAGTAAAAAATAAGGTTCATTGAAGTTGCCAGCATTGTGATGAAGTTTAACAATTGAAAAATGGCGATAGATTTAAGTTTTAAGTGGGTTTAAAAAGTTGGTAGAAATAAAATTTGAAGCTAACTTATTGAAAGACCAAGCAAGATAGCTGTAATCTCATTGTCACCAGGTAAATTGTGCTGGAAAAATGAAAAAAATTAAATTAGAAAAGCAATCGAAGGCAAAAGTTATTAAGACCTATTGAAAAATTCACCACAAATCATATATGTAAATATCTAATTTATTTATGCCATAGCTTAACGTATGAATAAATTTTGTAAATTAAATTAAATTAAGCAAACAATAATCAATGCTGGAAAAACAACCACAATAAAACATGTGGCAAGCATTTGAATGGGGATAAGTATTAAGAAGGGGTTCGCTATAACATGCAATTGAAGGCTGCCTCAATGGGACGTAACGTAATTAAGACAACTGCAACCAAAGACAAGTCATAATTGTACCAAGAGGAAGCAAGGGGGGATAGTAAGAGATGCTGTTTGTGATGCCATTGCCAAAGCTGAGGGTTGTTGTTGGTAGTTAAAGATGAAGGCCTAAGCAACATAATCGCCAAAACGTGTGGCAATTACATGAAACTGTGCAAAATTGAATGCCAAACATCTGCTGGTTTCTCTCAATGAATGTATTTGAGTGTGTTTGGCGTAAGCAATTTACAGGCAAATTTAATTAACAAAGGTTCAGACACGTGCCGACAAAGCTCTATAAAAACAACAAACTATTCAAGTGAAGAGAACACTTAAGCAGTTCCAAGTGGAAATGGAGGTTTACTTAAAGCTCTGTCTAGCCTGTCTAGTCTTCTTTCAAGCGCATGCGCAAAGCACTCAGCGTGAAGATTCCGAAGAGCAGGAAGAGCAACTTATCAATTTTCAACTTGGCTATGAGAAATGGCAGCGAACGTGTGAGAAGTATGAGTTGCCTGCCACAGAGCAGGAAGCAGCGATAACTACTCGAATTGCGAATGGAGAAATAGCAGAGCCAAAAATGTTTCCCTACCAGGCGGGATTACTAATGCAGTTGCGTCAAGGACTCTATCGTCAGTGTGGTGGCTCCTTGATCAGTTTGGGATTTGTTTTGACAGCAGCACATTGTTTGCTTGATGCCTCAAGGGGCACGATCTATTTGGGCAACAATATTTATGCAACGGCAGCAACTCAAGATGTCTTTCAAGTGGAGAAGCACCACTTTATTGTCTATCCAGGCTACCTAGGATTCGGTGGCTACAATGATTTGGCATTGTTGCGCCTGCCACGCCCCGCCGTGCTGTCCTCCAGCGTACAGCCAATACCACTGGCTCGTCCATTTATGAAGCAATCCCTGCTGGAGGGACAATTAGTGACCACCTCAGGCTGGGGCGATTTGGGAGATAACGCCACTAGGGAGCAGGAGCCAGAGGCAGATCTTCTACACTTTGTGGATATGCGTGTGTTGGAGCAGCCGTTGTGCATTTGTTACTTCCTACCAGGATTGGTCAGCTCGAAGCGACATATATGCAGCGATGGTAGGGCAGGGCGTGGTGGTTGTCAGGGGGATTCGGGTGGTCCACTAGTCTATCAATGGGACAATGTCAGCTATTTGATTGGACTAACCACATTTGGCAGTGCCACGGGCTGCGAACTCGGTTCTCCCACCGTTTACACGCGAGTAACTGCATATCTGGATTGGATTGTGGCTCAAACGGGCATAAGGGAAAGCTGAACGAGAAAGTCGGGCAGGCAGTCAACAGTCAACTAAATGCAATTAACGCCTAATTGTTGGCCATTAATTGCTTAACAATATAGCCGACAGGGCGATTGCATGTCCTGGCCATGACAATAAAACCAATTAGTTGAACACCAACAAATGAAATCGAATCCAAAAGAACGAAACGAGCTTTAATTTTGGTGTGGTTATTGGCTGGTCTTGCTTCACAAAATGACTATTCTGTTTGCTATTAATAACAACCAAAACACAAACAGCAAACAATCGATCGAAGTAAAAGTTGCAATTGTCTTTTAGAGTTTTTTTATGAGTTTTGTTTGCTCGTTTGCTAATCGCATTTAATTGACCATTTTTGAATTGCCAATTAGCCACAGCGCTGCGGTCGTTAAAATGCACAAAAATCAATCCCCAACTCATACCAACTCAGCCCTTCACAACAACAAATTCCACTCAATGCTTCAGTGAACACAATTACGCGGCTGAGTGTTGATAAATACACGAAATGACCAAACAACTTTTGTGGTCAACTCGGCGGCGCTTATTGGGGGTATTTAAATTCATAAATAATGGACGGACAAATGCAATCGTCATATCAAACAGTCCGAAATTGTGATAAAGAAAACGATAATGTTAACTTTTGACATTGATTAAAAGTTTGGAACCATTAATTTTGTTTTTATTGTACTATAAAAAATACAATGAGTTAGATACCTCGCATATGAATAAGTTGTCCAAGTAAACTTCTTTTAAGTGCAATCAAATTAAGACTAAAGGTCGTGGCAAAACATATGTTATAGAATCGTTGTCTAAGTAAACAACTAGGAGCATGAATTATAAAGATGAGTTTAAGTTTAGCTTGTGGAAATATCTCATCTATAAACCTTTATTTATATGTATTATCAGCAAAAACGTATTGATACACTAAAAATCTTTCACAAAAAGAGTGAAAACTTCAAACTGTATTAACTATTTAACCGCTTGTGCTTTTAACAACTTAATTGATAAGTAAAACATTTAAATAATAATATATGTGGAGCCACCGAGGACGGTGTGTACCGGGTCCCAGTACGGCTCCCGAAAGCCCTGCAACTGCGACAAAACGAATTGAGTACGCAAAAAAAACACAATTCATTAACAAAAAGATTAGACTTTTAATCAAAACATAATTTGCAAAAAACTAAAAAAAAATTAGCTGATAGATTTAGCATGACGTGAGACTTTTATCTTATCTTACACCCAAAACGCAGCAATCCAATCTTGGCTGGCCGTACTATTTTTCCCCTATATAAGAGGCTTAATGGGTGGGTAAACAAACAGTTGAGTTCTAACACTAAACATCAACATGAAGTTCCTGATCATTCTTACTTTGGCAGTGGCCGCTTCGGCCTTCCCCGAACCCAAGCTGTTGCAGCGCAGCCGCGAGATGTCCGTGCAGGGTCGCATCACCAATGGCAATAGAGCCACTGTTGGCCAGTTTCCCTACCAGGTCGGTTTATCTATCAAGTTGATTGATAGCCGTCAAACTAGCTGGTGCGGTGGTTCCCTGATTAGTGACAAAGTTGTTATGACCGCTGCTCACTGTACAGAATCGTAAGTCTTGGTTAGCTTGTTGGCAGCAAAAAGTTTATTTTTTTACTTTGCAAATTCCCATTTCCAGTGCTGAGTCCGTGACCGTTTTTCTAGGTGCCACCGTGCGCAGCCAGCCCGAGGCTACCCGCACTGTGGATCGTAGCAGCATCATCATTCACCAAAACTGGGACAGGGAGACATTTAGGAATGACATCTCCCTGATCAAGATCTTAGCTGTTCCTCTCACCAACAGAGTCCAGGTTGTCGCTCTGCCACCCAAAGCTGCATCCTACCCCACCTATGACGGTTTAGTTGCCATCGCATCCGGCTGGGGACTAGAAAGTGATTCGTCCACTGCAGTTTCCGATTTCCTGAATTGGGTCCCACTGAAAATTATCACTAATCGAGAGTGTTTACCTTACTATGGCCGAAACACGGTGGTCGATACCCTTCTCTGTGTCGCAACCCCTAACGGTCAATCCACCTGCCAGGGTGACTCTGGCGGCCCATTGGTTCTCGAAACAATTAAGGTTCAGGTCGGTTTGACCTCTTTCGGAGCCGCAAGGGGCTGCGAGAAAGGACTTCCAAATGGCTTCACCCGTGTGACCAGCTTTTTGGCCTGGATCGAGGCCGTCTCTGGCGTCTCTTCCTAATCACCAGGAACGTTCACTTTGCAAACATAAACAATAAAAAAAAGCATCTAACAAAATGTGCCAAATTGGTTTTTACTTTGATTTCTGTACTTTGAAATACTTTTCGATATAACACAAATATTTCAATGTCCATCGATCCTTTCTTCTTAGTTTTGATAGTACATAAAACCGAAAGTATAGCAAAAATGTTTAAAAGAATTGAACTTGCAGTTCATCCTATGACTAAGAGAATTTCCATCTTGGTATCAAACAGTCTAAGCTCCGAATCTTTATTCCCATACCTTGTGCCCAGACCAAAAGTTTTATAGTTGTTTAGTACTTAATATAAATAAAAAATATACAAAATATTTAATTTATGATCGAACAATGTTCATTTTTTGATATTTGTACATAAACAAAAACATCGTCCAAAATTTTAGGGGGCGGTGTTATTTGGGAACGCCCTTGCTTGTGCCAATCATCATTCACTTTACAAATAAACAATTATCGATCAAAAAAATTTAACGTTTTTGTTACAATACCTGCCCTCTCACTCAAACAGATTCACTTAAACAAATGAATTCCAATGGGCAACAAAATGGCGACGTTCGCATCAAAAGTTTAAATTGACATTAAACGACAATTGCAAGTGTTTTGTCAAGTAAAGCGGGACGGGACTAAGGGGCGCGACAACAGCAGCTGTTACAAGGCAACCCTCACATAAGTTTTCATTAAAATTCATTAAATTTACGCGGCGACACAATAAAAAAGAACAAAAAAAAACCAACACAATAATAAAAACGAAAAAAAAAATGCAAGAAAAAGTTGGCAGCAATTGAAGGCAGTAGGCGTGTTGTTGCTGACAATATGTCAACATTTAAATTATTACAACGCATTTAAATAATGACAAAAGTTTTTTTTTTTTTTTGTTTTCCCAGTTCTTTTTTATGAATGTTTTGTTTTGTTCATTCGCAGTTTTTCTCAAAGTTTTCCCATTGAGCTGTTAAATTGCTAAAGTATTCTATACTTGTTCTTCAAGCGTTGAAAATATACGTGTACAAAATATAAGAAAGCAATATAGATGTTAAAATTTTAGCTCTCATGCACATACATACTACATGCATGTTCATAAAATCGCTCTTGAATATGCAAGGAAGAAAAACGCTGTCCAACAATGATGTGGCTCAGCCACAATCCGACAACTTCACATTCGTTTTGGAGGAGTAGTTGGCAATGTTAAGGATATGCATAGAGAGCATATGAGTGTTTAACAATGCCAGAAAATAGAGTTGAGTTGTAAAGTTAAATATTTCGTATGTACATATGTCTGTTAAGTTAAGAAACACGACATATATATATATTTGTATATCAAATTGAACGAGATATTTAACTAAATTAATATGTTGTTGTGTAAAATTAATCATAATGTTTTTGGAACACGTTAAGAAAAACCAAATATTTAATGCTATGCGTCAGGGAATAGCTCATACCGCCTCGGTATCCTGGTGACCCTGTTTCAATTCCTATCCCAGACCACAGATTCATATTCGATCAGTTTATTAAGGTTGGATTTTTGTTTTTATTACTCGTTAGTTTGAAAATCACATCTTAATAATCATACCAAAGTATCAGAGCACGTAAATCTTAATGGAAAATATTCGGTTTTTGGAAACCAGCTAGCTTTAAATATGAAGTGCAGAAAGAGTGCTGGAGCTCTACTTCGACTCCTATGCTAACTGGCTGCTGATAAATGTTTTGCATTGCGCAAATTTATGACAGCAGCAAAAAGTTGCATTCATATTTTTGTGGCTTAGATATGACAAAATATTGCACACATGCTAAAAAAAAGAAATAGAATTTACAAAACGAATAACATCGTATTTTTTTTTTCTGGATAGTGTTCTGTGAAAGTTAGTTAGAATGTCAAAGCAACCAAGTTGAAGTGACAATCTGAATTGGTTGCACATACGCCGCGTGGGCTGCGAGCTTTTATTGCAAAAGTTTTTGATTTAAACTCCAATTTTCAACACGCAGTTGCTAGTTTTCCTTATATTTTGCCTTTTATCTTAGACCACAAAACTTGGTTGTCGCTCCATTGAACATGCTAATTTTACATTCCTCCTGACAGCTTCTGTGGCTGTTTTGGTCAGCCCAAAACTTTGGCAGTGCAAATGCAGAACTTATTTATGCAGTGGCATGTTATGCTGTGTCACCTGTGGGGCTAAGCGTAAAGGTCAGCATTATGACCCATAAAATCGAACTGTCAAATGCCTTCTGCCAAATGTCGAGCCAATCAATTATGCAGTCAGTTTTCTGCCCCAGCTAATAAAATCAATTTGGTTTCGTTATAGAGTTGTTGCCACACACACAAACACACATAGAAAAAAAATCAATTAACAAACAGGCTGCACATCAATTATATCTAGTCTCTCATATGTGTGAGAGTGAGTGTGCTTGTGTGTTTGAAAACTTTTTGACTGCGAAGTCAGTGCAATAAGTGAGCTAATAAATCGCAGACGATTCAAAGCAATCAAGTTAATTAACGATTTTTGGTTGGCCAACTAGTCGGCTAAATAATTAATTAAGTAGTGCCCCAGCCATAGCATGGATACTTATCTCTTTGTGTGTGTGTGTGTGTGTGTGTGTGTGTGAGTGAGTTGTAAGCTGCAAGGACAGCACATTTTAACACACACATACAAAAGTTGTTTGCTACTTGATCACAGTGGCGTGTGCGAAACGGGGGGATTGGATTTAAAGATGGTTTCAGTTAACAGATTTGATGATATTTATTGAAAAAATTTCCTTTCAAAACATTATGAAATTTCAAAACAAAGTAAACTTATCTTACCAACTATCATCCTGTTCTCTACGCCACTGCCACACCCTTGATCCACACTCCTTTTTGTCCCTTTTGTGTAAGTTCATTATAATTATGATAATGACATTGAGATGAGACAGCATCAATGGAAACTTGAACAAAGACACAAACACACTTTAATTAACATAAAGCAAACTCAGCTCGATTATTAACGACAACGACAATGACTAAACGAAACGAAACTATTGAGAGCGAACTACGTATTGACAGATAATGGCCATAGCTAAGTACCAACTTGGTGTGTCGCTTTAAGCCAGCTTCAGAGTTGTCTGCATGACTTTTTGCTTGCGACACATTGAGTGATGTTTGGGTAATTAACTACCACACAATTACGAGCACAAAAAAAGATAGCGAGAGTGAGAGGATGGAAGAATGGGAGAGCGACTCACTTAGCCAAGAGCACTTACCCTCAAGTTGTGCGTGTGTGGTATATTTAACGGGCTGTCACTTGCGCTGACAGTCGACACAGAAAGTGTTTCTAACAATGTCCTTAGCCAGTCACAGCACCCACACACACATACACTTTGAGTATCGCACACTTAATTCATTTAACTCAAACATTTTCATTTATTTATCGCATTATTCAGACTTCTTGCCACCGTTTGCCACTGCACAGCATAATTTTTTGCGTGGCTAATGACTTCCTGCTTTTGGCAACAACGCGCCAAACTTCCGGCACACACTCGCACACACACATGTGAACTAACACCCACATGGCGCTCTCGCTTTCATTGAATGTTTTTGGCATTTTGCCCGGCTCGACACCATTATTTCTGGTAACAAGATAATTGTATAATGAAATCCAAACAACACTTTGGCTTGACTTGTCTGCGGCCGGGTTGAATGCCTGCCAGGCACTGTCATGGCCTTCCCTACCCCCAGTTCCCCGTTCAATCTTTTTCTGTGTCCATGCTGTGAACCACTTCTACTTTTACAACAATGACTTGACGGCAAAACTTCGCTGCAAAGACAAAGACTACTTTGGTTGTTGTTGTTTTCGGTTACTGATTGAGTGGTAATACTTTTTTGGTCATTGTGGATATTTGCTCTTTGGTTTGTATGCCCCAAAGCTGTTGACAACAATTGCAGCCTTAGCTCTAGCTAATTGCAGGCCAAAAGGCAAGAGTCAAGCTTAAATAATAGGTTTAAATTTCATAGAAAATTATTATTTGATCTTAAATATTAGGCACATAATATGCAAAGAGCAATTCGTAGTCTACTTCGCAACTAATTTCGATCATTTCATTAACTTGTTTTTCTATTCAGACTTTTCTAATTCTTTGCGTCATGCTCTGCTTTTCTTGTTGCTTTTGTGTGTTTCTCATTTGTTGTTCCCAGTGACAATTGATTGACAGCAAAAGTTAATGGCTTAAGTGCTCAGACGAACAGGACCTCAACGATAAACCAAACCAAATACATTTGCTGTTTTCTATATTAAATCTGGCTCAGAATTTCGTTCAGTAATTGAAACATTTTTGGTGGCCATATATTCAAAAATTGCCACTTAAAAGATATATAGAGGGTATCAAGTTAAAGGCACACAAATACCCATACATATAAAAACAAACATGCATATGCAAAGCTGCTCAACAAGCACTCACAAACACACACACACATAAGCAATACCATTACCCAGTTGAATGGCAGCCATCATTCAACAACAACAAAAAAGAAAACAACGCGACGGGAAAAAAACAAGAAAATCAGTAAATAAATGGTAATAAACCAAACGAAAGACGAACATACAATACTCTATGAGAGCAGTGAAATAAAATATTTAATATTAATTTTTTATTTAATTTTAATATTTAACTTTATCTAAAACTTATGCCACTTTTCCATAAACATTCAAACTTTATGCAGCTTTAATATACCAATGCCTTGCTTTAAATGCGCTTAAGGTTAACTTTCAAATGCGTTTAAGGTTAACTTCCTGATCAACAAAATATATCATCCAAAGTTCGAGACAAAATCAACACACTCTACACGAAAGAGTATAACAATAATACATATTCGCTCTCAACTTCTCTAGCCTGGCACAATATAAAGACATAAAGCAAACAAATGCCTTGCCAAGCAAAACTGAAGATGAGTACTACAGCGAGGATGTAGTATAAAAGTAGAAACGGCGGGAAGTATGTATGTAAGTCGAGTGAGCGGGGGTGGAGGAGGTGAGAAGGCATGCAAGGTACACGTTTTGGTTGACTGGCATTCGAGTAGCTTTTAGTGCGTTCAAGCAGAAAAATATATAGAAAACAATAAACTGAAATTACAACAAAAGCAAACACACAACGAAACAAAGAAAAAACAAAAATATATATTGCCAAACAAAATGTTCATAAGCCATAGAGCATTTTTTTTTTTTTTTTTTTTTTGGCTTATGACGCAGATGCCAAATTGTGTATGTTGTTTATTTATATTTGCATGCTAAAATTTGATGAGTAGTTATATATTTTATGAATATACTATGTAACAACCGAAGCAGCTTTTTATTGGTAATATTTCACAAAAAAAGAAAGATATGCATCCGCATTAATAAAGTTTCAACAAAGGAGCAAAAAAATCGCTGAGTCGCGCTTTGATAATATTTAATATTAACTATTTGCACGGCTGTCTGACAGCATTTGGCACAGCACACAAAAGAATAAAAGCAAAAAAAAAAGGCAGCCAAACAGACAGATTGCAATTTTGATGTTTTGGAAGAAGGAAGCCGAGCCATTGATACGCTCCGTCGCAATCATTTTGCATGCTCCAATAAGCTGAGCAGTGTCTCAGACTGGGACACGTATTTTCGGCCCAGGCAATCGATGCCAGCAAATCCTTGAATTTGGTATTGCAAGGCGCTGACGAACAAAAAAAAACAAAAAATCCAATTGTCGAGTAGACAAAAAGCTTCGGCACAATACAGAAAATAAATACATAAAAAATAAAGGAGAAAAAGAATAACGGCAGCCAAAAGGGATTTGTTTGTATGCCTGGAATTTATATAAATGTACATACATTTATATTTATTTATCCGACGACAACTTTTTCATATGCAAAGAGTCAGCTTATTGATATCGAATGAAAAAAAGGCTAAAAGAAAATAATACTGCTGTTTGCTGTGAATGCTTTCTGTCTCAAATATTTGCTGTTTGCAAAGTCACAGCTACTGCTATACTATATGGAACATTACATAGCTTGATCCCTGGCCATAATATTTAACGCCAGCCACTTGTGTTTGTTGCCGTTGCCGTTTCTCTCTTTGCAGCGGATTTGTGTCAAAATATTGGCAGCTATTCAAAAGCACTTTATTGCAGATGCAAAACCAGAAGCAGCAGCAGTAAAAGCAAAAGCACAGAGTGACAACAGGACGTATGTGTAATTTGGCAGGATACAAGTTGGAGAAAGAAGACTTGAGTAAAACAAGGAGCGAAAAGTGATGGACAGAAAAGTGTCTACATTGAAGAGAAGAACACAATCTTGAATGAAATGGAAAAAGTAGTGAAGAAAGAAGATGGGAACATAAAGAAAAAATAAAGTATGGAAAGGGAAAAAACTTACGAAAAGTGTCCGAAAAAATACGTGGACAGAAGAGAAGAGTGGGGCAGAAAAAAAAAAAAAAGAAAATTAAGTCCGAATCAAAGAACCAGAATCAAAGAAACGACGAAGATAAAGGTAAAAGCGAATGCTTTACTTTTCTGGTTGAGTGTAGCTAATATCAAGGCACCGTGAGAAGTTAACAAAGAAATAAAGCAGGAAACAAACAAAGAATTCACTAGCTAACTTGACTTTATTTCTTTCCGTCAAAACAAAAATTTATACTTCATTATTACAGCTGTTAAATATAATTATTATTGTATTAGACTTAAAAGCTTAAGCTTAAGGATGTGTGTCCTTAAACTCATTGATAAAAATGGCGCTCAGGTAATCGCTTAGAGTTCGAACAGCTGTGCCAATAAAACTTTTACAATACACGCAACAAGAAAAAAAGGTCGAGTTGAAAATTGCAAGACACGAAACTTTTGACCAGTGGCACAAACTAAGAGACAAGCACCATACAAGCGCAAGGCTTAGCTTAACTTCTACTTACAAAAAAAAAAGAATAGAAAAAACCTAAGTAAAAGTATGTTTGTAAGTAGTTGTGAATATGTTTTGCCAGACAACAAATTGCTGTTGAAAAGTTTTAAAAATGCATTTGCGCCCAGTTACAAGATTTGCAACATCTTGAGCCAAACTGTAGCTGCAGCTGCAGGTCTAAAAGCATCAAGCAACTAGGTTGACAAACGCATTACTCATACGCCCAGGAGTATAGAACACGCACACATGTAATGATTAATGAGGCGAGGCTGCCGTTGACAAGCTGAAAAAGGCGTCTTTTGCTCTCTTATACAATTTGGAATTATCGTAGCAAGGAAACGGGAATCCTAGCTATTCAAGTGGCGGACAATGTGATAAGTCATCAACGAAATGCCAACCGGGTCGGGTCAGCTGCACCAGACAGTTGTCATTAATTTTCGGACCAGCAACAAGGGCAGTCCAAGCAGCAGAGCAGCTTGACCACAATTTCATGACAATTTAACGCAACTGTGCAAAGTTTTCTATACTACTACATTTATACTATTTGCCGACAACAACAATGCCAAATAAATGTAATGAAAAAAAAGCAGACAAAAAATAAAAAAATAAAAAAAAACAACTTCAACTCCACACACAGAAAGCAATCCCTGGGAATGTCCAGCAGCGTAATCGATGCGGCTCACATTAGATTGTTGCTTTTGTTGTTGTTATTGTTGTTGTTGTTTTTAGGGGCAGCCAGCAGGATTTTGGAGTGCGCCTTGGATCTCTCTGCCTTTTTATCGTGTGCTGCTTCGTTTATCATTTGTTGTTCACTTGTCGAAATTTTATTGCTGCAATCTTGTTTGTCGTCGTCAAAGAAGCCTCGGCTGGGGGACACTTTGCAAAATGCTGGCTAGCAGAGGGTTCAAACACACACATATATATATATAAGTATATACATATATATCAAGAGGATACTTGAGTTGCGTAGCTGGCCATTGTTGTTAGAGAGCTGCAGGATATGCGTCTAATAAGCGAGTGTGTGTCCTCCAGCCAGCCAGCCTGAGTGAGTGTGTAAGTAGTAAGCGCATTACGTATACGTAATATAACAAATGCTCGAACGGGCAATTTAAAGTGGCGCTCAGCAAATTGATGGGCCTCGACTAGTCTGCTGTGTGCACACACTTAAAGCTACCAGTGACTCATAATGAAGGCAAATATTTCAACAAATAATTAGTTTCAAAAGAATGACCAAAAAGATATGCGCAATCGGATAGCGACCCCAGAAGCAGCCGACTGCAAACAAAGCGCGTAAAAATGTTGATAATATAATGTGAGCAGTAATAATGATCTAATAAGTCAAAACAACAGCTGTTAAAGAGGTTGTCGTCGTCGGTGGGTCTTTAAGCCAATCTGTATGGATATGGACACAAGTGTCACATGACCGTAAACTATTTGAATTTAGGCAACTCTCGCACACTGTCTCAACTGCACTGTGTCCAGTTTGTGTGCTCAGCATTTATGACCCAGACACAGATAGTATTCTAACAACAACTACATGTGTCAGCAGCAAGCGGCAAGCAGCCACCAGAAGCTGAGAGCAATGAATTGTTTTTATGTGCTAATGTACAGCTTGGCAGCTGCTCAAGCTTTCTCTACAAGTTGATTTGTTTGCATGCTTAGCACGTAAAGCGATTTGATTTCAATTTTCTGGATTCAACATGCGCCCAGCGCCCAACTCCCAGGCGTTTACTTTTCTATAAATGACTTTGCAACATTTTTGTTTGGGGACAACACTGCGTATGTGGGCTAATCGCTGGGAAAATCCCTACATTTGAAATCGCAACTGTTGTTGTTTTTTGGTAAACAAAATCTGTTATTGATACTTTGTTTTGTAAAAAAAAAAGAAAGTTAAAATTTTCATATCATATCTGGCAGGAAGCTAAAGTTCAAAAGATTGGGACAATATATTTGGCTATTTACTACTTAGAACGTAATTTTGTTTATCAATAGCGATAAGAATTTTCTCATTGTTATTGTGTTTTATGAATGAAATATTGTTTTATATTCGCATGGAACTTTTGTAAACAATATTATTATGTCATTTTGGTCTTATCGAAAAAGTGAAGGAATAAATTTCATTTCAACGATACGATAATTTTTTGCATCGATACATGTTTGGTAGCAAAAAAAAAGGTCCTAAAATTGCAACACTGCAGCTAAAACAGCTGTTGCTAAGTCAAAGCGTAGCTGATTCATTTTTGTAGCTTGACAAAAGCTGGTTGATTTATCTTATCTTTCAATTTTTAACCGGCCGAGTTTTTCTGTTTAATCTACCTGTTCGCTAACGTTTTACCTCACGTGCAACATAATAAATTCATTTTATTGATAAGATATCGATGCAATACAATTTAGGGAGAAGAGCAACCAGCGGGAACGAGGTAAGATATTGATTATATTTTATGTGTATATTTAAACACAGATAAATTATGTTACTCAAGATAAGATTTTATTTTTATAGCATAATAATAATAAATATCTTTTTAGCTGATATATGGTGTAAATTAGACTGATGATTGATATTTGAAAATCCAATTTCCCTTATCTATATTTATATATTGTATAAATCAGTTATTTATTATTATATTGGGGGAAAATGCACTGCGACCAAACTGATCTATTGTGCCCCATTCTTGGCCTATAGCTCTTCCATCAGGCCCAGGTCTTGCATGAAGGCAAATCAGTTAGAAACACTCAAAAATGGCACGTCTTCGCTTTCCTTTTCAAGTTCAAGAGTCTTCAATTGCAGGCAATTGCAATTGAGGTGCATTGTCTCAACAGTTTGATTGATAAAGAAAATGATAAGAAAAATTACCAAAGTTTTGTAGTTTTTACCAATCAATGAAGAGTGCAACTCCTGAAGTCCCCATTAATCACTTGTACTTAGAAGTACCACAGAGTATTATCGTAAGAGTGTTTAGCTTACAACGGAATAGATTTTTTACAACTGATAAGCATTGAAGGAAGTGGCAAAGGGTATAAAATGCAATTTGTGTGCAGTGGAATATCATTCGTTACACGACAAACGATCAACATGAAAGTGCTCCTAGTTCTCTGTGCTCTGGCAGTAGCCACCGTCTCAGCTGGCGTTATGCCTCAGGTTGTGCCCGTGCATCCTCGTGACATGCCCGCGATTCCATCGATTGAGGGTCGCATCACCAACGGCAGGACAGCCTATGATGGTCAGTTCCCCTACCAGGTGGGACTTAGCTTCTCCAGCGGCAACAGTGGCTGGTGGTGCGGTGGCTCCCTTATTAACAACAGATGGATTCTGACCGCAGCTCACTGCACCAGCGGGTAAGCAATAAATTCCGAACCAAATTTCCTCACAATCGATTACTAATCCGAAGGTGTTCGATTCTTGCAGTGCCTCCTCGGTGACCGCGTACTTGGGTGCTCAGGTTCGCACCAACGCCAGGTTGATCCTCACCGTGAACAGCGGCAACTTCAGACAGCACGCCAACTACAACCCCAACACCCTGAGTAACGATATCTCCTTGATCCAGACCCCAACTGTGTCCTTCACCGCGTACATCAACAAGGTTGCTCTGCCATCAATGTCTGGCAGCTACTCGACCTATGCTGGCCAGAAGGCTACAGCTTCCGGTTGGGGCAAGACCTCCGATAATGCCTCCGGTGTGACCAACAATCTGCAGTACCAGGTCTTCAATGTTGTGTCCGTTGCCACTTGTCAAGCTACCTATGGCTCTGCGGTGGCCAGCCAAAATGTCATCTGCATTTCCACACCCAATCAGTCCTCCACTTGCCAGGGAGATTCCGGTGGCCCATTGGTTCTCGACAGTACTCGCCAACTTATCGGTGTCACCTCTTTTGTTGCCAGCGCTGGCTGCCAATCTGGACGCCCAGCTGGTTTCACCCGTACAACCTCCTACTTGGATTGGATCCGTTCCCACACCGGCATTTCTTACTAAATGCACTTTCAACCGAAAACGCTTTAAATTAAACAGCATTACATAAAAAAAAATCAGTAAAACTTTTTCTGGCTTTATTTCGAAAATAGTCTTTTACATAATATCAGAATTCGTAACAAAAAAAATAGATCATGGCTAGAATTTCAACATAAGCCTCAACTAGTCAGAAGTCATACCAAAATTTTCGTGTTATAGCAATTAAAATAACATTTACAAAATAAACTTCACCTGGAAAATTGATCTAATAAAAGGAATCAAATTGAATTAAAGAAAAGTTCCATAGTCGTTCGCATTGATTTTAAAAACGACGGCTAAAGCAGTGAAGCAAGCCAGTGGGACCAACAAGGATAGGACACGGGAAAAGGTGGCTGCAGTAGCAAACCAAATCGCACAAAAGTTCAGCCCAGACACTCTGCATTTCGAACGTGCCCTTATACCATACCACGCTTAAGTTTACACGGGATTCTTATTATCAAATATAATTACAAGTATCAAGGCTCGTAAATATTCTTTTGTATAATAAATGCCATGATGATAAGTTTCGTTGGTGTAACGAATATTAATTTTAATGGTTAGGAACGAGTTTATTCTTAAGTCAGCAAGAAGAGGATGGCAATCTATGAAAATCTGTTTAAAAACAATATAAATATTATTATAATAATATTGTTAAAATCCCATAAGCTTAAGAAAAATTTTCAGTAGATGTTTTTTTATCTTTTCGAAAGGACCAACACAAGTTGCAATTATGTAAAGTATTTTAATTAGTATTTAAACTGGAAAGCAAGGCAAGTTGAGAGATGTTTATCGGTTTTTGTTTAGGGATTATGACATTTTTTCCACTAATAGTAAGCGACACCAGAATTGTCACGAATCCAATCCAAGTGCTGGGTGACACGAGTGAAGCCAGATGGAAGGCCAGCGGTGCAACCATTGCCAGCCACAAAGGAGGTAACTCCCACCAATTTGCCACCATCATGGAGCACCAATGGTCCGCCAGAGTCACCGCTGCAAGTGGACTTGCCACCGGGTGTCGAAACGCACAGAATGCCATCGGGCTGATGCCCGTACGTCTGCGAGCACTGTCCATTGCTGATGATCTGCAGATCAACGCACTGCATCCAGTCGGGCTGGGAGCCACCGTCCGAGGTAATGCCCCAGCCGCAGGCAACGGCCCAACGGCCATCATACTTGTTATAGCGATCATTGAAGCTGGGCAGCTCCACCTTGTTTACCATGTGCCAGTAGTCGACGTGGGGAGTGTGGATCAAAGCGATATCGTTGCCATTGTTGTGGGGCCAGTTGGGGTTCTGTCTAAACTCTCCGCTACCAACCGTGTGGGTGAACACGGCACTTGTACGCCAGGTAGCGCCATAGTAAATGGTCACAAAGCTGGCTCCATTGGTGCAGTGAGCAGCTGTCAAGACCCAATCGTGAGCAATGATGGAACCACCGCACCACCAACCATTGAAGAGCAAACCGACTGTGTACGGTGCTTTACCCTCATAGGCTGGATATCCATTCGTAATGCGTCCCTCGACCTTAGCCGACTTGGGCAGATCCTTGGGATGCACCTGTTTCACGACTGTCTCTGCGGCGACCGCAGCGATGGCCAAAGCCAATACAATGAATACCTTCATGTTTGATGAACAACTCAAGACAGGCCATAATGCATTGCCCGTTTATATACACTCGTCAATCGAATATATTCACACTTAACGGAGCACTTGAAAGCTTTGATTAAGATTTACATTTTATATAGTTGCCCCCTAATTGAATTTTTCACTTAAGTACTTTCCAAGACAGTTACAGCAATCTACGTAACGTCTACTGATACGAAGTCGTTATTCAATTTAAGTTAACAACTTTAAAAACTTATGGAAACAAGTAAAAATACTGGTTAAATACTGGGTACAACCTTTTAGTGCACTGTCTTTGAAGTTCTGTGAGCAGTATATTAATTTCTTAACATTAGGATATTTTTAAATCCTTGCCATCATGAAGTTTTCTAATGTTATATCACAATTAATAATTTCTGTTTGGTCAGTATGCTTTAATCAAATTGAAACATATGGGAGTGGCTGCAGGAGTATTCATCATTCAAAGCTTTTAATAGTGGCGTGTGGCACTCATTAAAATCACTGAAAAACTTTATATTTTAATTGTTCAGATTGTAAAACGCAGCTAGGCGCTGATAAGATAACACTGAGTTTTTATCAGATTCAAACCAAATAAGTAGAAAAAGCTTGAAATAAAGACGCCTTCGTGGTTTGGTGTTTTTATAGCAGTCAGTCAGTCAGTAAGTCAACATTTTTGGTTTAAATAAAGTTTTTCATAAGCTTAAAGAGTTTAAATTAGCAGCGTATAAAAAAGTTGACCTTTTTCCTATCCAAATGAGTATAATTTTTTTGTAACCCTTTAATTCTAGAGGGCCATTTTATCAGTTAGACTTGGCAAAATTTATGAGCCGCGAAACAAAAAACGACCACAAAACGCGTTAAAACATGAAAACAGTTAGCAAGTCGCGAGAGTAAAACATTTCAAAATAAGAAACTGTTTGTATTTTTCGCAATAGCTGTGGTTGCAGCAAGTGTTGTGAGAAAACCCTAGATGGTTATGGATATGCCAGTGGAGAACATTGAGACGGTTATCCCGCCCACGAAGGGAACATTGAGAGCTTAGATGAGGAACTCAAAAACGATATCGCTTTGATTCGCACATTACATGTTTTACCTCGAATTCTACTAAACTTCCTTGTTAAACTATTTATTATTATTATTAGAAAATATTTACCTCATCAAAAAACATATTTTAGAAATTATAAATCAATAATAGCTCAGCAATTTATACTAGAATATTCAAATTAAATGTGATTTTTATTATCTAATCAAACGATACTCACTTGAGTTTACGATCTTATCGCTCAATTAACAAAATAATATATTTCACACAAGTCGAGTGAATTTTTGATTACCGCCTAATTTGCGGCCAATAAATTAAGATTTTAACTTTATTTAATAACAGAGCGCAACTCATTCATAAAAAAAGCAGGATAACCTTGTCAAATCAGCTCAAGTTCAGACAAAAACTACTGAAAGCGTGCTCCAGATAAGCAATATATATACATGTGATTGTCTAGACTCACAGGTAACATGTATATATACATATATATATATATTGTCGAAAGCACACCTTTCCAATGTTATCATATTTGCCAAATAAGAGCAACTAATATTAATTGAAGTGTTTTTGCACTTAAATAAAATTTATTTAAGATAACAGTTTAATTGAAAAGACTACATAGATTGACATAGAAAGTATATAGCTTTACAAAAAAATGATTCGATTTCATTCAAGTTTAAAAGCAGATTTTTATAACAAATTCATAGCTATTGCATTTATGTCATATCAAACATTTTTATAATATAATATGCAGAACGCTTACAATATTTTTAAAAGTCAATTAAAAGTAAAGTACGCAAGTTCAAGAGCCTTATAAGCCAATCTACACAAACATAACTAGACTTTTAATTCCTTATTAAAATAACATTGATAACGTCTAAGCTTAACAATTAAATCTTACCGCCTTTTTGAAATTTGAAAATAAGTGCGCCATCTTTTGGAGACTTAAATGTTGCTCAACACTACTGACTGCAACTTTAATCGATATTTAACATAAGAAAATCGCTGTAAAAGGGGCTCATTTTTACAATACGTATCGATAGTCTGCAACAAAGACCAGACGGGTTTGCAAATTTATCCAATTTTGTTGTTGATTTGTTCTATTTATGCCGATTTGCAGGTTTTCCATTTAAATTGATTTCACAAGTGTTCATCAAAGCTTTAAAAATGATATACTTCTTTTAAAAATATGAAGAGCCGAAAGTTCCTAACAGTTGCATTTTTTTGCATCAACGATGTTTATGTTAAGCAAACCACCGCTGTTATGTTAAAGACCATTCTTCCTCTTGATAAAGAAAAAAGAGTAATAACAATCAAAGGAGTTACAAAAATATAAATTAAACATTAAAAAACGCACAGAATGTTACAGATTGAATAATGGAAAACATTGTTCACAAGTTTGCAACGATTAGTTTTCAGCCACAAGAGGTTGTTTTGACGGAGAATCGGTAGGCCAGTGAGAGGTAATAAGAAAAAAAAAAACCCAACTAAAACAATTTTATTTTTGCAGCTCTGCTCCAACATATTCGGCAGCAAGTAAATTCACCTGGAATCTAAAGCCAATGAATGCAACGACATCCACATCGACATCCACATCCATGTCCGATGATATGCTTGATTCAGACAGCGCCGACTCGAATCATTCAGATGGCATAGAATCGCAGCAGAGTCGATGCGAGGACAACGATGAGAGCGACAGTCACAGTAGCAGCAGCAGCGGCAGCAAAAATTATCGCATGGGCCTTCGCGGTGGCGTCTCGCGGCGTCGCATGCCCGCTCGTGTCTCCAAGGACAATTTCAATCGCATGAGCAGTGCCATCTCACGCACGGAAGTCAAAAAGAAACGCCGAGAGCTCAAGACCAATGAACAAATGTTGAAAAGCATCGAGAAACTGTATACCAGCAAGCGCATGAAGAAGTTTACGCCCGCCAGTCTCGAGACCATATTCGAGGAGCCCAGCGATGAGAATGCCGCGGATGCGGAAGATGATAGCGAGGAGTGTGCCATCAGCAGCCAGGTGCGCGTCGTCAAGTTTGGTTCGCGCAAGCTGCGTCGCGCCATATCGTTAAACGATGGCTTGAACAAGAACAAGACGTTGATTAAGAAGAGGCGTTTGAAGGTGAAGAAAACATTTGGCAAGCGTTTTTCGCTCAAAAAGATCTCAATGCTGGAGTTTCACGATCGTCTCAACAAGAGCCTGGACAGTGCCATGTGCGAGGGGGACGAGGGGGAGGTTGCGGCCGGAGGTAGCAGCAGTATTGCCGAATCTTCACTAGCTGCCATATTCAAACCCGTAGGCATCACATTCACGGATGACATGCAGCTGACGATGTTGCCGCAGCAATCGGCGGCATTTGAGTAGGGGGGGGGATGGGACTGACACAGAAGTAGAGCTCACACACACACACACAACATACATACATTTGCATAATTATATCCCGTTGAATGGAAATAGAGGGGGATGCACTGATACCAATTACAAACAGTCTTTCATAAGTTTTATTTGTATTTAGATATTATTAGTTGTAGGAAGTGAAGTCGAGCGTGAATATAATTTAATCATTTTGGTGCGCACACAAAAAACAAAACCCAAAATATATATAAATGTATGTAATTAACTGTAAACCTCCTAAACTAAGTAAGAATACAATTCTGATCAGCATTGAGTCTACTCTCTTTCTCTTTTTTAATAAAAATAGTTATAATTGTACCAAAACTCTAAATGTAATCCCTATTTTATGTATCTTTTGCAACAAGGAACTGCGTCTGTATACTATTTTCTATTTTCACTGCCGCAAATTAAATATAAATAAATAAATAAAATACAACTTTATTAAACTAACGCACCGCGGCGGCCATAAAGTTTATTTAGAGGAAAACAAAAAAAGTGAACAAAAGCCATATTACTTACGAATATTTAATCAATTGTTAAAGATTGGTGCGATCGTGGTGCTAAATTGAATAACGGCAAATGCATTAACGAGTGCAATAAAATAAAAGTATGTGCTTATTACTATTAAATATATGTATTTATGTATGTACGTATTACAACAAACATGCAAGAGAGCGGTAATCATAATTCCCGATTATGCATTAAAAATATAAGAAAAAACATATCGACGCACAGCACGAAACTTCAAAGCAAGCCAGAGAAAGAAATAATATAGTGTGGTGCAACTAATCGAAGAGAAAATACCCTCACTAGTTTAGGAGTTATAATGGTAATTAAAAAATAACATTTTTAACATTAAATCCCAGAAAGAATACGAAAAGAAGCAAAATATAACTGTTCGAGAGCTTACTCTTCCAACAAGTTAATTTGCGCCCACTCTTATACCTATAACTGTAAACTCCTTGCGTATAAGAGTATCATCAAACGTCAGCCACAAAAAGTTGGTCCAACAACACGATGGAAGGTGGTGGTGGGGGTAAACATTTGCATAATCGACGCTGTTACTTTTGTTGTTGTTGCTGTTTGGTGTGCTAGTGTTGGGGTTTGGCGCTGATTTTTGTGTTTTGTAGCCTCATTACATTCGAACATATCACTGATCGCGATCGCGAGACGATTTGATTTATTTGCTTGGCTAGGCAGGCAAAGTAAGCCGTCGCCGCCGCTACCGCCGCCGCCATATTTCCTAAATGGGCACAAAAACAATGCCAGAAATACTTTCAACACCAGCTTTTAGTTATTGCAGCAAATTAAATTAATTATAAATACATGCAGCAAGTTAACAGAGCTGCGCGCATTTGATTTCCTGCTAAGAATTCTTCAGCTTGCCACATACCACAAAATACAACAATGCAATTCGCTATTTGCCCTGGCAATAACCTTGACATATGGCAAACAAAAATAATAATAAATAACGACAACAGAGATGAAGATGTTGCTTTCAATTACTCTGCACAGTGGTCTAGATAAAACTTGAGCTGAATTGTGTGAATTGCAGACAAATTAACAGAGCTCTGCCCACTGTCTGCTTATACTAATATGCATGTAAGCAGCACTTGGAGCGGCTAACTAGCGGAATGAAGGGGGGGAAGCAAACAATGCAAAAGACAAAGTATCGTGTAATGTTTTTGTTTCACTTAGCAAAGCCGACAACAACAACGACAACATTAGTAAGTAAAGTAACAGTAGCAACAGCTCTACACAATTTTTTCTCAATGAAAGCATTTTGCCGCATGCTGTGCATTACATTACACACACTCACTTATTTACCTATGAATGTATGTGTGTAAACGGAGAGAGTAAGCACACGCGTGATGTAATAGCACCAAAGCAAGTATGGGGGATAAGTAGTAACTAGAGTTACAGCTTTGCTTTAAACAAAGTTAAATGGCAAAACAACAACAGCAATGGAGCAACAAAGCCGAATATATGCATACGCACACACACAGACAAAAGAGAGCGACACGCAGCGTCAAAGGGCATCATCATAATTTGACAAATGTTAAATCGCTACTGTGACGAAAAGCATCAAAGCGCAGGTGTAACCGAGTAAGAGAGCGAGAGAGTAGTGGGTGGCTGAAAAGCGCCAAGAGAGTGTAAGCATGCAAATGAAAAGAGGCAAACGGTAAATAAAATCAAATGCAATTGACGATGCCAACGTCGTCGGCAGCGGCGTCAAATTAATGCAGCAAAATAGTAGACGAAATGATTAAAAATGGTTGATGGTTGTTGCAAAGAAATGGTAGCAAGAAAGCTTATAAAAATGCTTGCAACATGCGCGCGCCACCACAGTTGAAAACTAGACGCTGGCTGACCGACTACAGACTACACCGACCACCGACAAAATCCAAGATCAAAGAAAGTTAACGAACAAAAATTACGCGCTCGCCGTTGGACGTCGTCGTACGTAACGGCTTTTCAAAATACGAAACGGGAAAACGCGTGAAAAATTAAACGAAAGCAAAACTAAAACAGAAATTGTGTGAATTAAATTTTTATTTGCGAATCGGGAATTAAATGCGTGCGAGAGCAACACGAAATAACGAAAATCCGCGCAAATGTTTTTACAATCGCCGAGTATTTCAATTATTGCCACATTGACAACGCAAAGGTTGCTGCTGCTGACGCTGCTGCTAAATGTTGGCGGCGTCGCTGCGGCACTCGACTGGCAACAGGTTAAGCCAATGTATTTAGTGTCCATGTATCCGGGCCCGTTCGGCGGCATGGCCTTGTCACAGCCAACCACCCGCTCCCTCTCCGCCGAACTGGACGCGGAAATGAGCGCCACAAACGATGACAGTCGCCTCAGCAGCGACGTCGACAGCAGCAGCAGCGACGTCAGCGCTCCATCGTCTGCTGCTAGCGAACCGGAGCCGTTGGTATTAAACTTGGAGACAACGCCGCTAGTGGACAGCATGCTGCCCGAAGGTGCTATGGCCATGGATCGCATCTTTGGCGGTGATGTAGGCAATCCACATTGTTTCCCCTACCAGGTGGGCATGCTCCTGCAACGTCCCAAGGGTCTGTACTGGTGTGGCGGTTCTCTAATCTCCGATCAGCATGTGCTTACAGCTGCCCATTGTGTGGATATGTAGGCTAACCTTCTCTTCTGCATTTACAAATATTTATTGAATTTATCCCTGTTGCGTGTAGGGCCAAACGCGCCTTGGTCTTTTTGGGCGCCAATGAGATAAAGAACGCCAAGGAATCGGGTCAGGTGCGCCTTATGGTGCCCAGCAGTAATTTTCACATCTATCCCACCTGGAATCCCAGGAGGCTTAAGGATGATATTGCTATAGTTAAACTGCCACATGCGGTAAGCTTCAACGGTAAGCTTTAAGGAAAACCTTAATCATAGTTTAAGTTACTGAAAAGGATACTGCATCTTCAACTTCATATCTCACTCCTCTACTCTTTAGAACGCATCCACCCGATACAGCTGCCAAAACGACACTATGAATATCGCAACTTCAAGAACAAGTTGGGAATTGCATCCGGTTGGGGTCGATATGCGACCGGAGTACATGCGATAAGCAATGTTTTGCGCTATGTGCAACTACAGATCATTGATGATGGCAACTGTAAGCGCAATTTTCCGCTCTCCTTTCGTGGCACGAATATCTGCACGAGTGGCAGGAAAGCGCGTTCCACATGCAATGGAGATTCGGGTGGACCGTTGGTGTTGCAGCGTCGACGTTCGAAGAAACGGGTGCTGGTTGGCATCACTTCGTTTGGCAGCATATATGGTTGCGATCGCGGTTATCCGGCGGCGTTCACGAAGGTCGCCTCATACCTGGACTGGATAAGCGATGAGACGGGTGTCCATTCGCATCAGGATACTACGAAGGCCATCTTCTTTGATCAGTACATTAAGAACTATGGCAAGAAGTACCACAAACGCAAGCTTGTGATGGATGATGATGTACCCGACGAGCTGGATGCACATCACCCTTTGCCCCAGTCCAATGAGGAAGATAGGTCTGAGGCTGTTAGTCTGCGGACGCATTCCAAGCCCAAGTCCGAATATGAAATGTATTTCTTGTAGCTTTCAATAAACATTTAAGATATTTTTATTTAAGTCAATCACAAAAGCGTCGTTTAGACACCCTTGTTGACCACACCGGAGTGCTGCTCGATCCAGGTCAGATAGGAGGTGACTCGGGTGAATACACCTGGCCAGCCAAGCTCACAGCCAAGAGCAATGCCAAAGGATGTAGCACCAATAACCGTGCTGGTACCATCATCATTTTGTACCACCAAAGGACCGCCAGAGTCACCGTTACAAGTGGAAGTACCGCCGGTGGTCTTGATGCAAAGATTTGTGTCAGCCACAACACCGCCGAACCATGGTGAACAGCCCGAGTTTTTCATGATTGGCACTTCAATCCATTGCAGAATATTGGTGGCGCCCTTCTCAGCTGCAAGCAAAGGACATACGTTGTTATACTTAAACATTCCAAAGGTGTCCTTTGCAAAGGAATACTTACCATCGGCAATCTTGCCCCAGCCGGAAGCAATACCGGTCAGACCGGCATAGGTGTTGTAGTTGCTGGACATCACTGGCAGTTTGGCGGGTTGAATGAATTCGTTGAATTCAATAGCAACTGGCATCTTGATCATGGAGATGTCATTGGTTAGGGTTGTGGGTTCCCAGTCTTCATGGACAATCACATTCTTCTTCTCTACAAAGATGATCTGCTGGCCAGACTCCTTGTTGTTGGTACGATCCCAGGCACCCAAATACACATCCACACCGGTACTCAAGGAATCCGTGCAGTGAGCAGCTGTGAGAATCCAACGACTGCTGATCAGAGTACCGCCGCACCAGGCAGCACCACCTTCCACGTAGAGCATAAGACCAGCCTGGTAGGGGAACTGATTGCGACCAGCAGTGTTGCCCCTGGTAATGCGGCCACCGGGTGCACTGCTACGACGGATCAATGGCACTTTCGGCTCAATCTCCAGGGACTTAAGGTTTTGCCAGTCGACGGCATTAGCGCCGATAATGGCAACCAAGAGCAAGATTGTTGCGCAAGCGAATTTCATTTTTTTAGATTTCCAAGTGAAGTTAGTTGGCCAACTGGACAGGCTTTTATAGCCACGATGAATAGCCAATTGGCTTATGCCATATATTTTGGCTTATCGCTTATCAGCAGAAAAACCTCATTTGATTTATGATTGAAAAATGATTGTTCTAAGCATTGATAGTATTTTTATTGGAGTGATTAATATATAGACAAGTCTTGGTAATCTTTACCATATATGACACTGTCGTCATAAGTTAAGATCAAGACTAAATAAACGGAGATAAAGAGCTTATGAATGGTTTATCACTTAGGTTGTAAGTACGTAACTCAAACAAATTATAATACAGTCAAACTTCCATGCAATGAATCTCAAGGAGAGAAGAAAGAACTTAGTTATAGAAAAAATTCGTATTAAAAAATGAGTTTTTGACAGAACAAATTGCAGGGTTCTGGAAATTAATTCGTTGCATTGAAAGTTCGTTGCACGGAAGTTCATTAGATGAAAGTCTGACTGTATATAGGCTCTAATAAGGTGGCTGACACGTTTGCAATGTTTTTCAATGTGCTAAGTAACTGGATAAATGTATTTCACAATCGATTGAAATTGAGACCCCAAAAAATCTCCTGAAGACTCAACTCTTAAAATTTATTAATTAGGAAACAAAAATTATGATTAAAGTATGACATGGCCAAGCTTTTAAAATAAATCTAGATATTCTTCTAGTTAATAAATTGCATGTAGAATTCATTAAAACTTACCCAATGAAATTTTACGATAATATTGTCAATGAATATCATTTGCACTTTAATATGTACTTACTTCCTTACACACACACACATACATACATGCATACATATAAATATAAATCAAATTCATAATTAAATAAATGCCTTTTACGCTCAAACAACTGTTTAACTCATTAAAAACATACTTAAAAGCGTCACACAAACATAGCTCTTTGTAGTTAGGCTTGCTTATAAAACAAAAACAATAATTATAAGCAACAATAATACAGAGCTAAGCAATAAAACGGAAGTCGCTTTTAATGCAATAATATTTATTTGTTTTATTGAAGGCTATATCAATCGAAGTACGCAGAAGCAAATAGCTGGCAATTAGACTGATAGAAATTGGCGGTTTTTGTATGCTCTATAAAATGTAAAAATATACTTTTACATAATATAAAATATTCTTGCTTGAAGATTTTTGAGATACTTAAAGAAAAATCTTAAAAAAGAGTAATAAATTAATTTGCTTAATATATATATAAAAATTGTTAAGTTACATAAAACCTTTTAGCACATACAAAAAAATCAACCATAAATTATAACGAGTTGATTACATCTTAAAGACATGTCAATAAAATCAGAAATTAAATTATTTGCAAAAAATAAAATATTTATCTTCTAATTGAAAGCCAACTTATATAAAATCTCTTAGCACAATTAAACATCACCAATAAAATGTAAGGAGTTGATTACATCTCGAAAACATGTCATTAAAATCACAAATTAATTTCATGTTACACAAGATTTCGCCCGTTTTGGCATAATTGCAGTAAATAAAGATTTATTGTTTTATTTATAAAGATTGCAGTATCAAAAGCAAAACGATTTAATGCAAAATATATGTTACAGTATGTAAAATCTTTAAAATCAAAAACCGAAATACTTAAGCCATATAAAGTTAAGAGCTTTGAATGGAAAAGGAATCTTAAATTAAATTTTTATTTCACATCGAATAACACCGGTTTATACCGACCACCCCAATTAGTAAGATCTTCCTGGACAACAATTAGCTCTGTCGCCGTATTTACCCCCATAATTAGGAAGAATAATTGAAAGATCTGATGAAATAATAAAAATGTGTGTTATGAACTTTCTAAACTAAAATGCCTTAAATAAATATATATAAATCTGCCACGAAACTCAAACCAATTAGCTATTATATGCTATACGCTATATCTCAGTTCTAATTTCAAAACCAATTCCAATCTCTATCATCAAGCTTTGATCAATTCAAGTGCGGGGTGCTATGAACTCATTTAAGTCCTTGAATTTGCCACAAATAGCGCTAATTAAAACATTAAATGCGTAACTAAAAATCGAGCTTAAACTAGATTTTAAGGCCTGCATTTAACAACTTTCGCACATGCAATAAGAACGTTGCAAAACATGTTCTGTCACGCAAATATAAGTATATCTCAGATACGATACAAAAACTAATTATGCAAAAATCTGTATCTGTATCTCTGTATGTTACAAAGAACAACAACAACAAACACACTTCTCAGACTGAAGGCGTGTGTGCAACAATTTTGCTCTCTCTTTTATTTTTGGGGTTTTTGACTTCTGAGTCAGGTCGACTATGCCACCTGGCTTTAATTTTTTATCGGGGTGGTTAATTCGCCCATATTGATTTTGTCATGAGAAATATGACGCTTCGAATTTTATGCAAATTTCTTTTTTTCCCATTGTTGTAGCATGAGTCAAATGCGCGCCTCCCCAAAACCAAGCAGCTGGGCAGCGTTCATCATTGCAAGCAAAGAACTTAAAAATAATCAATGAAAATACAACAAACAAAAACCCCCAATAAGATGCGAAAGAGCTGATCAATATCATATCAGGCTTATAGGTGCCGGAGCTGAAGCTGGAGCTGGAGCGGACCGGTTTGCCAGCTGTTTGTGTGTGAGCGCGGGGAGGCAATAACAAACAGCTGTTAGTAACTTTCGCTGCCGGCATTGCCAATTTCTGTTGTTCTTAACAACAACAAAAACGACACCAGCAAAAACAACAGCAACAAGTGCAGCGCTAACCGAAGCCTCGGCTTTGACAAACACACAACTTTTGTTACTTCGGCTTCGGCTGCGACTTTGGCGTTTGGCGCTTGGCATTTGGTCTGATATAAAAACGCCATCCGGCGCGCGTGCTCAGTTCAGTTGAAGAACATTAACGGAAACGCGCGCGTGCGCTGAACGCCGAACGTACCGAACGCTTGTTGTTAGTATTTCTGTCTGGCTTTTTTGATTACTATTGCCAAAGTGAATTTCTTTTGTAACAAACAAACAAACGAACTACAAGCTCACAAAGCTCACAAAGCTTACAAGCTCACAAGTGACATAGATACGGCAAGGTCATCACTGCAACAACTACAACAATAATACTACTGCAATAATAATGGAAGGTCAAGCCAAGCAAGCATACTTCGTCAATGAAGCATACAATCACGGAGAGCAGCCCCACGGAGCAGGCGGGGGCGGTGTTGTTGGCGTGGACAATTTACCACGTCGCCGCAGTGGCGGCAATAACAAGGAACTTCAATTGGATGTGGCTACTAAGAAGGGCCAAGAAGTAGCAGCAGCCACGCCCACAGCGCCCACCATTGATTTTGATGATATTTTGCCATTGATTGGCGAATTCGGTCTATATCAGAAGATCTTGTTCCTTCTCATGATTCCATTCGCGTTCTTTGTTGCATTCGTGTATTTCTCGCAAATCTTTTTAACACTCATCCCGGAGCAGCATTGGTGCCATGTGCCAGAATTGGATGCATTGGACGTGGAAGCCAGGTGAGGCCATATTAGCACCGAGTTGAAATTTCTTTTCGACGTTAATTTAAACTAGTTGTGGTTTAGCTCGAAAACTATTTTTAATGCCAGCTTCGATAACTTCTTTGAAAGTGGAATCAATTTTTAAAATTATAAATATTTTTTGCATAATTTTAGCTCTAAGTTTATAAAATTTTCTGTTAAAATTCAATTGAATATTCTAAGACTAAAACCTTAATCAATACTTTATTTCAATCAAAAAATAATATTTTCAATCGAAATTTAACTAAAAATTCTACACTGCAAATATTCGACGAATCTTCAAGTCTTTTTTTAAAGCCCAACTTCAATTACTACGTTGACTCATGCAGCAAAGTCTGCGGGCTTTCCCGCCAAGGCAAATCTTAAAGTTGATTACACCAATAAAAAAAACAAGTTATTGTCAGAGATGTGGCCAAAACTAAGTCGGCCCGAGCTAAGCAATATCACATATGTACGTACACATGTACGATTGACATATCTAATGACTATATAAAACTTGTCACTTGGCTGGTGTTTTAATTGCTTTAGCACTCAAGTTTGCAATCAATTAGAATGCACATAATTTTATGTTTTGCATGTCATTTTAATGCTGATTATAGTTTCAGTATAATGGTTATTATCACGGTAATCAAAGGTGATTGATATATCTTTATCATAAATGCTAATAATGCTCGCAATTTAAGAGTAAACATAAAGGAAATAATTTTTTTAAAATAGAGTATAGTCAAAAGGAATTAAATGTTTACAGTGTTGAATTGTGACCTTGAACATATTTAGATGGATCAGACGACAAAATATATAATACATATTTTACATACTCAAAGAGTATTTAAATTAAAAGAGATATGAAGTTCAGTAAAGTCAACTAAAGCATTAAATTATTTCAACATTTATTTTCTTAATATTTCTTAATACGCACAACCAAAACTCATGCTGTGAAAGTTGCATAAATTAATTATGATCTATTACTTCCAAATAGTATTTCAATGTGATTAACTGTCCTTATCCCCCCTTTTACTTTTAATAATATTTAACGCGGAAGTAGTAAATCCGAGTGTGTGTGTTTATTGCGAATTTGAGTAAAGTCGTTTCGCTTGAACTTTCACAAAGGCAATTCGTATTGAACACATTTGTTGGTTCCAAATGATTTGTGTGTGTATTTGAAAACGCCTTGAGATCAACAGGCTTGCCCCCAATGGACCGTAATTGACTTAAGAATCAAATCAGATTCAGCTGCTAAACAGATTTCTATAGCATTATTCTGTTCTAAGAGGCTTAAATAATATTATAATAACGTGTTTTTTGCAGCGGCCAAACGTTAAACGATTATCGATTTAAATCGCAAAACGAGACTAAATGAAAATGGAAAACCGACCAACTAAATTCGAGTGTTCTCGGACCAAAGTCATTAACTCGTCGTCGTCCAAGTGTTTGCTGTGGCTTAGAATGCCGATTAACCTTGTGCCATGATTGGTTCTTAGTCATGCTGGCCCGGCCCGGGTCGGGGGGGCTTAAAAGGCAAAGAACCTTACAAGCAGGCATCTGTTTAGGGGGTACGGAGAGAGGAATTGAAGCTCAAAGCGAAGGCAAATTTTCAAACAGTGGCAGTGGCAGTGCCAGTTAGATAAGCAGACAGACAGACTGGCCGAGTCAGGTGCGCAGCGGCAAGGGGCATTTAATTAGCTGCGCATGTTGCGACAGCAACAGTGGCAACAACAACAGCAACGCACAAGTGAAATAATCGCGGTGGCAACAACCACAAACAACTCGAAACAACAAATAAGTAATACTATAAACGAGCAACAACAAAGCTAACTAATGTTGTGTGTCGACTTCAAACACGAGCCAAAATATATAAAATTACTTTCCGAATTGTGAAAAAAATGGAGAGAGAGAAATATTACTTGAATGAAGTTTACTTAAACGAAGCTTGAATACTCTCGAAATTTAGTAAAATAAAAAATTATCAACAGTTTATATTAAAATAATGGGGCTAGTCGATATTATCTTTTCAAACAAGTTTCTGTTTTAAGAACTTTAACTCAAAGACAGGCTTAATTAACTCTAAACACTTTTTTGAAACTCATAAAGACAAATAATAATTATAATAAATAACAATTAAGGCTTGGAGCTTGGTATTTAAAAATATAACTTTTGAAAACCATTAAAGAATAGAACATTATTTATTTTCATACAAACTTCCATTCCATTTTAGTTTTTGTCCTAAAAATTATGACTTTTGAAAACTAAAAATTTGTCACTTAGTTAAAACACCTCTCAAATACCTAAACGTTCTAATTAGTTAGCGTTCACTGTATTTACATAAAACTTATCAAGTTATGAAGATATTTGCGATATTTGCATAAATAATATTGGGTGTTAAGTGAATTGTTGTTCTCGCAAAATGACGAAACAGTTCCATTAGAAACAGACATAAGGCCTGTAATTTTCCTGGAACTTATTATTAAGAGCTTAACAATATAGTTGTGTTGATTTTTGACTCTTTGTAGCTCTCAGCTTGAGTTAGCGTTAATCTATAAATCAATTTATTACAACGTCATAAAAATTGGCAATTAAACAAATACCTTTGAGCTTATACTAAAAACTTATATGCCGCTCATACTTCATACTACCCCACCTGCTCCGCTGTTGGCAATCAATCTTGCATGGCTATAATTTTAGACACATTGTACATGGGTTAAATACACGATTCAGACATGATCATGAGAGATAATTTTGTTGTCTATGCTCTTCGGGGGAGTGTGTGGCGACGGAGGGTGGGCACAATGAGGTGCGGCTGAAAATGCTGACAATGCGTTGTTGACCCTGATGCGTTCCATGACTCCAAATAACAAAAGAACACATCCGAATATTTTTGTTTATGCGAGAATCCAAATTTAATTCTTTGTCTTTTTTTTTGCAAACTATTAGATTGGCTCTATCGATACCCATGATTAATGGAGAGTATAATAATTGCTATATGTACGATGTCAATTATACGGAAGTACTTGCCCAGGGCACAATAATGGCTGATCCCAAATGGCCAAGGGTCAAGTGCCGCAACGGCTGGTCATATAACTTCACGGAGATACCCTACTCAACGGTTGCGACGGAACAAAATTGGGTTTGCGACAATGCCGCATTGCCAACATATGCACAGTCCATCTTTTTCTTGGGTGCCATTGTGGGTGGCCTGCTGTTTGGCTGGGTGGCGGATCGTTTTGGGCGTGTTCCAGCCCTCGTCTGTTGCAATCTGATGGGTTTTATTGCGGGCGTGGCAACTGCCTTTGCCAATAACTTTTGGCAATTTGCCACAATGCGTTTCTTTGTGGGCTTCGCCTTTGACAACTGCTTCACCATGATGTATATATTGGGTAAGTGAAGGTCGGCGTTCAACAAAATCCATTTCTTACCCGCTCTTCAATTTTAGTGCTGGAATATGTTGGACCAAAATATCGCACCTTTGTTGCCAACATGTCAATAGCCATCTTCTTTACGGGCGCCGCCTGTTTGCTGCCATGGATTGCCTACTTTATTGCCGACTGGAAAATGTTGACGATTGTCACCTCGGCACCATTGTTGCTGGCCGTGCTAACCCCATTTATAGTGCCGGAGTCGGCACGCTGGCTGGTCTCCCAGGGAAAAGTGGACAAGGCCGTTGGCATACTCAAAAAGCTGGAGAAACGCAATGGTCGTCAGGTTTCAGAGCAGACATATCAACAATTTGGCGATAGCTGTCGTCGCTTGAGGGATCAGGAGCAGGCACAGAATGCCAGCTACTCGGTGCTAGATCTGTTCAAGACGCCAAGACTACGACGCACTACGCTGCTCCTCATTGTTATATGGATGGCCATTTCCTTGGTCTTCGACGGTCATGTGCGTAATGTGGGTTCTTTGGGTCTGGACATCTTCTTCACCTTTACCGTCGCCAGTTTTACGGAGCTGCCAGCGGATACGCTGCTGACGGTAACACTCGATCGTTTCGGACGCCGTTGGTTGGCTTGCGGCTCAATGGTTGCCAGTGGCATCTTTAGTCTCCTGGCCACAGTGGTGCCAGTTGGCGTTTACTCCGCAACATTGGCCATCATGGGACGCTTCTTTGTCAACATCAGCTACAACATTGGACTGCAGTATGCGGCCGAGATTTTGCCGACGGTAGTGCGTGCCCAAGGCGTTGCCTTCATTCACATTATGGGCTATGTGGCAAGCATTATTGCCCCATTTGTTGTCTATCTGGCGAATGTATCGCCAGCACTGCCGCTCATCATTTTGGGTCTGTTGGGCATAGTTGGTGGCCTGCTTTCGCTGTTGCTGCCCGAGACGCTGCATCATGATCTGCCACAGACGCTTTCGGACGGAGAAGAATTTGGACGTGGCCAGAGTATTTGGGACTTCCCCTGTCTAGCCAAAAAGCTAGATGATGAGGAGGCCGATGCTAAGTGCAATACAGATGTGGAGGAGGTGCGTTCCCAGGCCTTTGTGCGTGGCACTCAAACTGGCGCCTCTTTGCGGGCTTCGACGCGCGGCGAACTACGTTCCAGCATTTTACGGCGTTCGGTGAACTCGCGTCATTCAACTAAATTGTAAATGCATTTCACATAGCTTCGATTAGCTTAAGCGTTTTTTGTTTCAGCCTTGTGATATTAATTCTAAGTTAATTTCGTTGCCATTTGGCTTTATAAATAAAAAAAATCTCACTAAACTAAATAAACTAGCGCCATCTATTGCAAAAATAGTACTATCTATTTGGCCTGCGACCTCTAGTGGCAGCTCAGAAAACTAATCTTTCTGGTATAGCATGGTATAGCATCTTAAGGTTAGATGGCGCCACTTTATTGACTTTTGAAATTAGGCTAGTTGCAAATTTCGATTAAATGCATTACAAACAAATAAATTACAATGCAATGCCCATGCAAATATTCCATTGAACTACAAATAAAAACCGCTCGAATAGAGATATATAAGAAGAAGATTGTATTGCTCCAAAAGCAGTTTCAATGGCATGCTCCCCGGTATATCTGTTGCTTCTTCTTCTGGCGTTGCCTTTTAAAGATGGACTTGGATTGTACAACGATAGCAAACTCCTGGCAATCCTGAATGCATCTGCTCCCGCTGTGGATGTAGTATTCCACATTGATGTCCTAACTGGAACTAAAGCGGAATTACCAACAGCTGTGAGAAGTCCTTTGAGTCTGGAGTCTATTATTCGGGCGGAGATCAATGGGGATTGGGAGCGTGGCAGATTGGTGTTGCAGTTGGCCAGTCAGGCACGCACCTCGCAACTCAAGCATGCCATCTACGAGGCACTGTGGCAGGAGTTGCAGCAAATGAAGCAAATCTATGATCCTCTTAAGGTTTTTGAGTTCCATGGAGAACTGCAACAGCTGTCGGATGTGCCGCCTGCACTGCTGGAGCAGGTATATCAGGCCTTTGTCCAGCGCAGCGCACAACTGCTTTCGGCTCCTTTTCACACCAACAGCTTAAGTGCGATTTTTCCACTGGTCACGGAGCTGCTCCAAAGACTCAGCCTGAGCACACTGGACTACCTAAGGGATATTTTGGAGGCACTCTTAAACGTCGTACTGGCGCTGGAGTCAACATTGAGTGTGGTGCAGCGACTGGGCAACTTAAGTGGCTCCCTGACCCAGCTGACCTTGGCGAATCTTCAGCTGCTCAAGCGTCCGGAGCTCCAGCTGAATGCGGAGGCACATAAGGCTCTGCAGCAGAATCTACGTAAGCTATTGGAGAAGCCTGAATTTGTCCAGGATGTGGATCATTTGTTGAAGCAGGAAGTATTTGCTCAGCTGCCGAAGGATGAGCGTATCCTTTATACCGCCCAGAAGATCTGTTTGCGCAATTCAAGCCAGGAGAACTCCTATGTCTACGAGTGTCCACAGACCTATCTGATCTGTACCAATGCCGGTGATCCCAAGAAGGCCGCATACTATGTCCAACGGGGACACGGTGGTCCCAATAATACCCTGCAATTTGCCTTCTACAGTGCGTATTGGCGCAATCGTTATATTCTCATGGAGCCGAGCAATCACACTACCGCTCCCAATGCGATAACAAAGAACGTTTACAGTCGCAGTGCAATCAACTGGTGGAATATTGTCGTCCAAGAGGATGGCTTGGGTGTAGCTCTATATGATGCCAACACAACTCGATCGGTTTTGTGTGGCGGCGATCCTCAGCACTGGGATGGCGAGGAGAAACATGTGTATACCCGAAAGGCTGAGGAGTTTGGGCTGTATCGCAGCGAGTGCATCTGGAGCATTGAAGATTGCAGCGATGTGGCCTAGTAGCAAAATATATAAATATCAATATATTATAATTAATTTCAAGGCAATTGCATAATAAAATGTTGGCAGAACAAAAACATTTTTTAATCGAGTAGAAGTCGAAAATTATATCTTTGGGATAAACAAATTATTTACATTAATTACTTAAATTTATTTAGCTTATTGTCGTTCGTATCGTAAGGCACACAAGAGAAATATAGCTATAATATTTGAACTAATTATTGTGAAAATCCCAGGGTATGCAAACGATGCCGTCGGTTAGCACCGAATAGTAATGGGATATATGCAACTTGATGTGCTCGAAATGCTGAGGCGGACAGCGACGCAAATCGCTCAGGGCAGCTATCATTTTGTCGGGCGTGACGGCATCATCCTTGGTAAGAGACTGCAGTTGGAGCAGCTGGATGCACTCATCGATGAGCTGCTGTTCGATGTGTTTGTCCTTTTCGTATTTGAGCATGCGTTCGCGTGCCTGTTGCATGTGCTGGCTGATGAAGTCAACGAGCATGGAGCCGGGACAGGTAGCTGGGGTTATGAACTGACCAGTTGGACTGACCATGAGTGGCCCAGCCTCTGATTCGACAACTATGGTGAACTCCTTCAACGTTGCTGGCCAACCAGTCGGATAGTGTTGCTTGCTTAGATAATCATTTAGCGAGGTCGTCACTTTGCTGAGGTAGCTGGTGTAGCCACGTGCCTGCTGCTTGGGCATAAACTTGCGCCGTCCAATCTGTATGCCACGCAGCACCTGAGACAGTGTCACCTCATAGACCGGCACCACGCCCAGGTAGGAGTCGTGCTGTGGAATGTTTTTGATAAAGTCAATCCAATTGTTTTGCACATCGCCGGTGTAGAGCATCACTTGGCCCTCCAGGCTGATGCCCGTGAAGAGAGCAAAGACCACAACACGATTCCTCAATGTCTCCATGGTCGATGCGTGGGTCTTACTCAGACGCTGCAACGACTTCAAACAACCACGATAATGTTCGATGTTCCAGCCGCATTCATAGCGAACGTCCTGCAGTTGAAGGTCCCGCACGAGGACGTTCTTCAGCTTATCAATCTCTGCCACCAGATCGGCGGTCTCTTTGGCACGTTGTCTAGCTTTGTCTGCGTTCTCGGCCAGCCAAGTGGACAACACGGGACGCATGCTGCTCGCTTCCTGTGGCGAAACATTGATTATTTATTAAGAAAAATATGTTGTTTTAAGTTAATTACACTGCGAAATTGTGCCTCGAACTCGGCAAACTCCGTATTGTAGTGGAAATCCTGACTGGGCTTATTGGCCACGCTTTCCTGGGGCTTTGCTTGCCGCGTTGGCTTCACAGTTTTGATGTAGTCTGTGGAGAGATTGCAGGATTCAAGCAGACCTTGAATGAATCTCTTTGGATCTCGCGTACTCTTGTCCATGCGTATTTGCACCAGCCGAAACGAGTCCCGTTTCTCGGCATCCGCACTGTCCCGCACATAGAACTTGAGAACTTTCTCATCCTCATTGGGATAGCTGCTCTTATAGAGCGCTTCCAGATGTGCACTTAGCAGTTTTAATGAATTCTCGTTGGTCTGCCGCTGCTCCGGATGCTGACCAAATAAATCTGGATGCACAGCAAAGTAGAATGGTCGTAGCGCCGTTGTTAATTCCGTGCTCAGAGCGCGATGCAGCATTGCGAATTTGTTCACCTGGAGAATGGGTAGGCAACGCAAGGCTGCTGCCATTATGTAATCGCTAGAGCAGCGCACTGCTCCGCTGTTTGACTGTGGTACACATCCGTCTACGGAATGCGGATACAAACGGCGCGATTGGTATTTACATAAAACTTGATTAACAAATATTATTACGCACTTGTCACTCAGCTGTTGACGTAAAATTATATACCTTGCGTGATTTGTAGGGCAGTACGCTGTTACTATATTTGCTACGTTGCCAAAAAGCGGCATACACAAGGCATAGACAAGGTGGCAGCGCCTTATTGATACGTAGTTAAACAGCTGCTTACAAATTTCATTAACATCTCTGAAGTTGTTTATTTTATTTATATTTTGTAAGCGCCACAATGTCCACTTATTACTTTGTTATTGTTGGCCACAACGACAATCCCATCTTCGAGAAGGAGTTCAGTACCGTCAGCAAAGAACTGCGCGTAAGTAATTACATTCATAACTAATAAAGTCCACCGAGTTAACGATTTCCCATTTGCAGAAGGAGGATCACAGACATCTAAGTCAATTTATAGCACATGCAGCGCTCGATTTAGTCGACGAACACAAATGGAAGACGGCAAATATGCAACTCAAGTCCATTGATCGATTTAATCAATGGTTTGTTAGCGCTTTCATCACCGCATCCCAGATACGCTTCATCATTGTCCACGACAACAAAAACGACGAGGGCATCAAGAATTTCTTCAACGAAATGTACGATACGTATATTAAGCATTCGATGAACGCATTCTACAAAATCAATACGCCCATCAAATCAGCCATGTTTGAGAAGAAATCGGAAATCTTTGGGCGCAAACATTTGTTATCTTAAATAAGTAATAGAATAAATATTTTGTAAATTTGATTTTAATTTATTTAGAAAACCAGTCTAATGACACAAAAATAGCTTAACTTTCTCAATGGATAACTGTAATTCTCACTTTTATGCGTCTTCGAATCAAATCTAAAACGATTTAACGCTATACTTGGCTCGCTTTTTGACTTCCTATTTACAATTCCAATTGGGATCTGTAATCTCTAAACTATATAAATGTGTGTGTGTGGATGAACGAGCATGGAACGACTGAAATTGTACGGAATTGTAGTAGGGTTGGTTGGTGGAAAAGAATCTCTTCAAAAAGTGGTTGTTCCAAGGCACACGAGCAGAACATATTGAGCTCAATGCTTCTTGTTCTTGCCATAACGCTCGTATTTGCTCTTCGACGAGTGCCACAGGATTAGGGGAATGGCCAGAGACGGCAGTGTCATAATGGCGAATGCCACCCAATCGAAGAAGTGGGAGGAGAAACGCTTGTTGTACTCATTCAGGTTGACAATGCCGCCCTCTCCGGGCTCGGAGCTGATGGCCAATTGCAACTGAAAAATCAATCCAAATTAAAATCGAATACAATTTCAAATGTTACTAATTTACCGTCTCGGCTTCCTCCACGGGCTTGTAGGACACCTCGGCGGCAGTGAAATTGAAGTAACCGAATGCCTTGGGACGCACAACCAACACATGGGTGAAGTTCGTCTGTGGAGCAATGCGTTCCACGGTAGCTGTGGGCTGGCCACCAACCACCTCGAAGGCCTCAGGATGGAAACCATTGTCCACCAGTTGCACACTTGTGGCAGCTCCATTGCCAACATTGAAGATTGTGTAGCGCACCAGAAGATCGCTCTTCTCGACCAGATATTTGTTGAGGATCTGCTTGGAGACGAGCAGGCGAGCACGAGTCTCATCCTCCGAGACACAAACGCTGAGAGCAGCGAACAGAGCGCACAAAGCTAACGTTTTCCTGAACATGCTGCAAGAGGAAGTTAAAGATTGGAACGTTTCACTTTTTTTGTTGACGTGGAAGGGCCGAAAGACGTAAAAAGAAAGCGGCACAACTAATAAATCTTATTTATGCCGAATAATAACACAAAACCAACAAGTAAACACTTTACAAAGACTTTAAACACCTTTAAGATTATTTAAGAACCACTTACATGAAATGAAGTTATTTATTTAGCGGCTAGTTTAATTAAACTAAATGCTGGCTGCTGTTGCTTTCTCGTGGCTACTTCGTGACGTGTAAACTGTCGGCTGTCAAACTTCGGATAAGTACAATTCACAACGATACCAGCATTGATAGAGGCATCGATATCGATAGCCAACGCTCAACGCCAGCCCTAGAAAACACAGCTGATGCACAACAAAACAATAACAAACTTAAACAATAAACAAATGTTTTCGCGCCTTATTATATAACATAAATAAAAGCATTAGCTATAAAAATACAGTAATAACAATTAAATGTGCAAATTACTATAGAAGCAGCTTTGTTGACAAAGCAGTGTGGGTGGAAATTTGGTGCCGACACCTGTATTTGCCCTTGAATGACATTGTCACCCTACAGGCAATGGTCCCAAATGTGTGTTCGCTATATCATTCAATTATGAAATGCTTAAAACTAATGAAAACGTACAATGATTATTGTGCTTCAGTATTTTTGACAATAATGAAGACGAAATGTCGCCAAGATTTAAAGAACCGATCGAATTTTCGACCAAATTCGCGAGCCGTATTTGCTATAGCGCTTATAAAAGTTGTTATGGCCGACTTGAACGCTTATCGGTGCGGCGACGCAGCAGTTCAGTCGCATTCGCTTTTTCATCGAATTGGTCGAACTGCCGCCAAGTTGCACACAGTCAGAACTTAACCAGCCGCTGGAAAACTTGCATTACAATGTCTCAAGGTGGAAACGTGGAAACAGTGCCAACAACACCCTACGAGGGCCAAAAGCCAGGCACCAGCGGATTACGCAAAAAAGTCAGTTACCCATATCATTCTTAGTGCAGTTATTTTCAGTTCATTTTCTAGGTGAAAGTCTTCACTCAGCCCAACTACACGGAAAACTTTGTGCAATGTACGCTGGATGCCAATGGACCTGCTCTGGCTGGTTCCACTCTTGTTGTTGGCGGCGATGGACGCTATTACTGCAAGGAAGCTGCTGAGCTTATAGTTCGTATTGCTGCTGGCAATGGCGTTTCCCGGCTACTTGTTGGACAAAACGGTATACTCTCCACGCCCGCCGTCTCCAGTCTCATACGTCATCACAAAGCGCTGGGTAAGTGTCCGTTATTTAATCATCTACATATAAGTATTACATTATTTGCTGACACTGAATTGTAATCCACAAGGCAATAACTGATAATGATATATATATGTACTTATATGTATATTATGTTTTCTTTAGTTTGTTTTCAAGGTCAAATGATAACTAATAAGATTTCATCTTCTCTAGGCGGCATTGTGTTGACTGCTTCGCATAATCCTGGTGGTCCGGAGAACGATTTTGGCATCAAATTCAATTGTGAAAATGGCGGACCAGCTCCAGATGCGTTTACCAACAATATACATAAGCTAACAACGGGCATTAAGAGCTATAAACTGGTGCCCGGCCTGAATATTGACATCTCCAAGGTCGGCCAGACCAGCTACAGTATTGATGGCAAACCATTTTATGTGGAGATTATCGATTCGGTGGCTAACTATGTGCGTCACATGGAAGCGATCTTTGACTTTGTCAAGTTGCGTGATTTCGTCAGCGGCAAGGCAAGTGGGAAGCCATTGAAGATGCGCATTGACGCTATGAATGGTGTGACTGGCGCCTATGTGCGTGAGATCTTTCTGAATCGCTTGGGTGCTACGGAGGAATCGGTGGTGCACACAACGCCATTGCCCGACTTTGGTGGACTGCATCCGGATCCGAATCTGACTTATGCCAAGGATCTGGTGGATACGGTGGCCAAGGGTGATTACGATATCGGCGCTGCCTTCGACGGGGACGGTGATCGCAACATGATCATCGGCAGCAAGGCGTTCTTTGTGACGCCCAGCGATTCGCTGGCTGTGATTGCCCACTATTTGGATGTCATACCTTATTTCCAGAAGAATGGTGTTCATGGCTTTGCACGCAGCATGCCCACTGCCTCTGCCGTCGATCTGGTGGGTAAGAAGCTGGGCAAGGAAGTGTTCGAGGTGCCCACCGGCTGGAAATACTTTGGTAATCTCATGGACGCCGGCCGCCTGTGCTTGTGCGGTGAAGAATCCTTTGGCACTGGCTCCGATCACATTCGTGAAAAGGATGGCATCTGGGCGGCGCTGGCCTGGATCTCGGTTATGCAGCACACGGGCAAAAGCATTGAGGATATATTGAAGCAACATTGGTCTGTTTATGGACGCAACTATTTCACACGCTACGACTACGAGGAGTGTGATCTTGAGCCCTGTAACGAGATGATGGCCACCATGGAGAAGACCATTACAGCTGCTGACTTTGTCGGCAAAAGCTTCTCCAGCGCCGGCAAAAGCTACAAGGTGAAGGAGGCAGATAACTTTAGCTACACGGATCCCGTGGACAAGTCGGTGGCCACCAAGCAAGGCTTGCGCATTGTCTTCGAGGATGGCAGTCGCATTGTAATGCGGCTCAGTGGCACTGGCAGCTCTGGCGCCACAGTGCGGTAAATATTGAATAAAAATAAATTATTATTTTTGATTTTTTTATCTTGTTAACATTTTGCTCTTAGCTTGTACATTGATTCCTATGAGAAGGCGAATGTTCTCGGACAGGCTAGCATCATGCTGAAGCCACTTATTGACATCGCATTGGAAATCTCGCAGCTTCCCAAGTTCACCGGACGTACTGCACCCACTGTCATCACATAAATAGAGAGGAAGGAAGCGGGAGCTTAACTTATCCTTAACTGCCATTTTGGTGTAGTTTTTGTTATTCATTGAATTTATTGAAACACTTTGTTGCTTCAACCAAAGTTTGTTAAGTTAAATAATGGAAATTTAATAAATACTAAGTTACAAAATTCTTTATATACTTTTTGGCCATCTAATGCCAATAAGATCACTTGACTGGCGTAGCCAAATACTCGAATTCACTCAATATTATATTGGGAATGCGCTGCTCCAAAACGTTGAGCGGCAAATGGGCGATGCTTATAAATGCGTGCAGAAAGTGTAGCATCGTTACCACCTCGGTACCCAACATTTCCTTATCACTAAAACGAAGGGAAATAAGAATCTTAGATTTCAAAGGATCTTTTCAGTACTCACATAAGCTGCGCTTCGGCTACTGTCACCACATATTGACACATGTAGGAGATGTAAAGCATTTTAATATTCTTATGGAACTGCTGCAAAACGGTGAGCAGACCCACTATCAAAGGCACACAATCGATGGCATCTTTATGTGATTTGGGCAGCAGACAATCTGTGTTTTTGGAATGCTGTAGGCGACCCACATGGCCAATGGTGAAGAGGAATAAGAACAAGGACATGTTGTGCGTATTTTTGGTAACTACAAAGATTTGCTCGAGTGGTTCATAGTTGCCCGTATACTGGAGAATGTCCTGCAGTTCCGTTAACATTCCGACGCCCTGCTCATCACACAGTTTGGTGTTGGACGAAAGCTCTAGCAACAAAGCGCTGTTAGATAAAAGGATTTAAATTTCAATGTTAATCAAATAGAATTTCTATTTACCGATTTAATGTTTCTGTTGTATTCTCCAAGAGTTTGGCATCACATTTGCTGCTGAAGCTTAATTCGCCAGAGATTTGCTGACGCACTAGTTGCTTGTGTCCCAGCGAGAGTATCCAATCCAGAAGTGTTGGCCACACCTTAAGCCATCGCTGCGTGTAGCTTTGATAATACTTGAGTGGCTGCTTGGCCAGCTCGCCGGGAAAGTCACGCGATTCCAGCTCTTTAGTCATGGTGCTCAGAGCATCGCACCACATGCGATCTGTGGCTAGATTCTTTTGCAGCTTTTCGAGATTACCCTTGAGCTCATTGGCCAGCATGTGGGCATAAAGACGTTCCAGGCCCACCATGCCGGCCGGCGCCATTGCCTCGCGCAGCACACCAAAGAAGCCGGAGCCGGCGAGTAGTTCCTGATGTGGAGCACGCTTATCATACCAGGAGCACTTCAATTCCAAATAGATAGTATGTTTGGGCTCCGTGCAGAGCAGTATTTCGTGTGCAAGGCGTCCAATGAAATTGTTCGATTTGCTGGGATCACCTTGCAACGGTTGAAAATTGGGTATGGGTATGGTTTGGGATTGGAAGCGAGATTGCCATTCCTGAACTTTGTTGCGCAGAAAGCAATTACATTCCTTCTCCACATTATAGTTGATGATGCGCTGCGATTCCTCCAGCAAGATGCGCAATCCTTGCACACGCAAATAATCTTCAATATACTCGAAGGATCGGCGATAGCCTTCGATGGTTTTGGCCAGCAACTGAAGTTTCTCCTGCAGCAACTGCACAGCGGTTTTGCCCTTCTCTGGCATAAAGATCAGGCCCAAATTGTATGCATTGGCCAAATGATTAACCAACTCCTTGCGTATACCATCTTCGAGCAACTGTTTCGGATCCAGTTCGATGACGCCCACCAAGGTCTTCTTCATCATGAGAATGCCCTTTGTGAAGACGGCTATGGAATTGGTTAATTGAGCCACCTTTGCACGCTCCTCGAACTGAGCATACTCGCGCAGCTTATCCTTGTCAAGACGCGTAGGAAACTCTTTTATGACATTGGTCAACAGGTGTATAATCCTTGCCAGAATATTGAACATAGTCTCCGGCACAATTTGCAGCACACGGCGTAGAAAGTTGGCCAGTTCCGTGCTATAGTAGTTGGAGACAGACACCAGATCCTCACTCTTCGCCTGATTGATGCGCATCAGCGGCACCTCCAGCGTGCTGGCCAGCTTTAGGAACACCGCTCGTATGCCAATGACAGCATGTGGCTGTCGTTTAATATGATCCTGCATAATGGGTGTGAAATCTCGCTGGAGCAACTGCCAAGCGTAGCTAAAATCACTAATCATTTGAATCTGGATTTCAATGTCTTCTTTCAGGTTGATTAGCTGTAAAATATTAAATAAGATAAGTTAAAGAAAGAGGTTAAGGAGGTAATCCTTACCTGAGCTAAGCGATTCAACAGATCCCGCGTCTCCTGCAGCTGCTGTTTGACCAGCATATTGGCATGAAGATTGTGATATTCTTGTACTTCGTCCAGCGCTTGCATCACTTGGATAATAAGTCTGCCCGACTTTTGTGGCTTGCCCAGCTCCAGTTTTTGTAGACGTTGCGCAACCTGGCCGAACCACTGTTGCAGTTGAGGATTTGCTTCGATTTTGGTCAAAGGACGTGTGCCCGCAAAGGCTTCACTTAGCTCTCGCAAGTATTGCATTGCCTCCTCGCGACTCTTTGTCCAGCGCTGCTCGCGATCCTTCTGCAGCTCAGCAAGCAGCTCTCGAACAGTGAGCTCCAGCTGGCTACAATAGAGGAGTAGGTTGTAGAGTGTGCCCTGCTCAAACTTAAGCTCCTGCAGCACTAGTTGATGCACTTGAGCAGCGGCTGCACCTTGACCCGACATTATCAAGACGGCGCGACTGGTGTGCAGGCATTGCCAGCGAAGCAGCACATTCGCCTGACGCATCAGCACAATTATGCTATTCGCATGCTCCAAGACGAAGGCATCATCGAGAACACCCTCGCGCACAATCTCCTGGGTCTTCTGTAGGGTTTTTTGCATTTGTTCGCGTTGCTGTTGACAGAGCGTCTTAATAGCCGATGGACTGACCACATTTGAGATAGCCGCACTGGCGGCTTTGAAGCATGTCCAGGCATCTATCAAGTTGACGGTGATGCCCATGTAAATGGACAGTGTCCAATTGTCACAGTAGAACTTATCGACAATCTCACGCATCTGGGCGCGCTGCGAGTGCAGCATTTGGGGCGAAAAGTAGAGGCAAACGTAGAGCATGACGGCCTGGGTGGAGAGCGCTGTACTGCGATGCGACGGATGCGGATAGATGACCAGCTGATTATAGATGTCATCGCAACGCAGCCGAGCAATTACCAAATCAATAAAGTTCCCATCAAATTGAAACCTGCCAAAATATGCCTCCGGATAATTGGCCACCGTAACGGGCGTATTTTTAGTCACCGGTTGGTTCTGTATCGGTTCAACGAAACCTGTCGAACGCAGAAGCAGGCAAACATCATGAATATTGCTCTCATCACCGCTGGGCGTGGCATCGCCTCCACTGTAGCGATAGTAGGCTATAAGGAGACGCTCCCGCACATCGCCGGGTATATGAAAGTCCAAGACGAGCAAGATAACGCCATATAAATAAAGTGATTCGCACTGTAAGCAAAATTTATTGTTATCATTTGAAAGAGCAAATCATATTTTGCGAAACTTACTAGCAACTGTTTGCCCTCCTCATCGTGCAGCACCGTCTCCAAAGTTTGCTGAATGTAGTAACCCGTATTGAGTTCTTCGATATACTGCTTCAAATCGGTGGCATAGTGATGAACGCTCTGGAAGGCTAAATAAAAGCGTGTGATCAAATGCAGATGACTCGTTCGTGTTTCCAAGTCCAAGTCGCTGAGCTCCTGCGAAAATATTTATAAATATAATCAAAGCTGTTTAAATCAGTTTTATTGTCACTTACGGGGCTATCTTCAATTTTCTTTTCGTGAGCTTCGGCCTCTTTAAAATAGCTGAAATCCAATATAATTTTTGCATATTTTTCCTTATCAGCTGAATTTTGCAACCTGTATGTGAATACAATTAGAATGTATAGTGGTTCGTTCTTCAATTACGTCTTACCGGTAAATGCTTGGCACGTATTCCTTTAAACGAAGTATTTCAGCGATTATGGAATTGCCCACAGAAACAATGTTAAGAAGATTTTGGCCACAAGCATTATTTTCCGACAGAAATTCGCTCATGTTTGCAAAAACCACAAAAAACAACACATCACATCAGCTGTTCAGTGTTTACGCCCTCGAACTAAGGATGACAAATCGTTTGTGATTTTAAAAAAAATCAGGATATTAGTTATGGAGTACAGAATTTGGTAGCATATTCTTATAAATCGCCGCTGTTTTATAAATATTTTTATTATTTTTAATAAGTCAATAATTTTGTTTTCATATATTGCTGCAGCATTTTACAGCACTGCTTTCACAAACTAACTTCGACGACAGCGAAACTCGACTGCGAAACTCGACTGCGAAACTCGATAGCTTTGTGTTTTACGTTGACATGTGAATGCACACGCGTCGGCCGCCGCGCATTTTTTTGCAAAACTTTTGTCTGGCGGAATTTTACAATATAAATGTGTTAAATTATTTAGTTCGGCAAGTCAGTTTTTTTTTCACAACGTGTTAAGTTTTAGCTGGCATTATGTCGAGCTTTGTGTTAGATAAAGAAGCATTTGTGCGTCGAATAAAACGACTGTATACAGAATGGAAGGTAAGTCTGAGCATCTCTCGCGGTTTTGCAGCCTGCCGGGGACGAAAGTCTCTTAACGGTGTTCATCAAGGGTTCCCAGTTATATACGCTATTTCGCCACACGACATCGAGTATACACTCTCTTTAGTTTGTTTTTGGCAAATATGGTGAAACTGCTTACAAACGAAAAATACAAGCAAAATAACAAAAGCTAAATTTTGTTGCAAGTTAGGTTAGAACGCATGAGTATTTGCGGCTTATTAATGCTAAGACAATTTGTACATATTTTTGTGAACTGTCAACAGGCGCCAAATACTGGCCACGACGATGCACTGAACAATCTGGACTGCATCATGAGTGTGGTGGGCGTGGACGAGAATGTTATTTACTCAAAGTCGATGGCTTTGCAGATCTGGCTCCTCGGCTACGAGCTAACGGACACAATTTCGGTGTTCACCACGGATGCCATCTATTTTTTGACCAGCAAAAAGAAAATTGAGTTCCTAAAACAAGCTCAAAACATCACGGGAGATGGTGTTCCCGAGATAAAGCTACTTGTTCGCGATCGTGTAAGTTTACTTTTCAGACATTTGCTTTAGTTTCGATCGTTTGTTAAAACCAATGTATTTTTTAACAGAACGATAAGGATAAGGCCAACTTTGATAAGCTTATAAAGACCATGAAGGAATCAAAGAAGGGCAAACGCCTAGGCGTCTTCGCCAAGGATGCATTTCCGGGTGAATTCACCGAATCGTGGAAAAAGATGCTGACGGGCGCCAATTTCGAACATGTGGACATCAGCACCACAATTGCCTATTTGATGTGTCCCAAAGATGAGACCGAGATTAATAACATACGTAAAGCTTCATTGGTGTCCATGGACATATTCAACAAGTATTTAAAGGATAAAATCATGGACATCATCGATTCTGATAGGGTAAGCTATAACTCATGTCGTCTAAGTATATGCGAATATGAGAATATCTTACGTAATTTTCGAACTTTGCAGAAAGTTAAACACACCAAACTGTCCGAAGGCTGCGAGGCAGCTATTAACGAAAAGAAGTACACAAGTGGATTGGATCCACGATTGCTGGCTATAGCATACCCACCGATTATTCAGTCTGGTGGCCTTTATAGCTTGAAGTTCTCGGCGGCTGCTGACAAAAATAATGTGCACTTTGGTGTGATTGTGTGCTCGCTGGGCGCGCGCTATAAGTCCTATTGCTCAAACATTTCGCGCACATTTCTGGTCAGTCCCACGAGTGCGATGCAGGAGAACTACTTATTTCTGCTAAATGTGCAGGAGGAACTCCTCAAGCTGCTTGTACCGGGAGCCAAACTGTGCGAAGTGTACGATAAAACGCTGGCCCATGTTAAAAAACACAAGCCCGGCATGGTGGAGAATCTAACTAAAAGTTTTGGCTTTGCCATGGGACTGGAGTTCCGAGAGAACTCCATTGTCATTGGGCCCAAGTGCCAGTGTTTAATCAAGAAGAATATGGTCTTCAATTTGCATGTGGGCTTTTCGAATTTAACCAATCCCGATGCGACCGATAAGGAGGGAAAAATCTATGCGCTTTTCGTAGGCGACACAGTGCTGGTTGGTGACCAGGCGCCAGCCAGTGTGATGACACCATCCAAGAAGAAGATCAACAACGTTGGCATCTTCATGAAAGACGATGACGATGAGGAGGAGGATGTTGATGAAAAGAAGGCTGCCAAGACAGATCACAGCACTGAAATACTGGGGCGCAGCAAGCGCAACGCTGTCTTAGATTCCAAGCTGCGTAACGAGATCAACACCGAGGAGAAGCGTAAAGAACATCAGCGTGAACTTGCCCAGCAGCTAAACGAGCGAGCCAAGGAACGCCTGGCCAAGCAGGGCAACTCCAAGGAAGTGCAAAAAGTACGCAAGAATACTGTTTCCTATAAGTCCATGAGCCAAATACCACGAGAGCCCGAGGTCAAGGAACTCAAGCTGTATGTGGACAAGAAATATGAGACGGTCATAATGCCCGTCTTTGGCATTCAGGTGCCCTTTCACATATCCACCATTAAAAATATTTCGCAATCTGTTGAAGGCGAATACATGTATCTGCGTATCAACTTCTTTCATCCCGGCGCAACAATGGGACGCAATGAGGGTGGACTCTATCCACAGCCCGAGGCAACCTTTGTTAAAGAAGTGTAAGTTCGCATCTCAGCATTTTCTTTTTCATACACAAAACTAACTGTAACGTTTACAATTGCAGCACTTATCGCAGCTCAAATGTTAAGGAGCATGGTGCAATTGCTGCTCCATCGTCCAATCTAAACAATGCGTTCCGTCTGATTAAGGAAGTGCAAAAACGTTTCAAGACTCGCGAAGCGGAAGAGCGTGAAAAGGAGGATCTGGTGAAGCAAGATACGCTTATTCTATCACAAAACAAGGGTAATCCCAAGCTTAAGGATCTGTACATTCGTCCAAATATTGTAACGAAGCGCATGACTGGAAGCCTGGAAGCGCATACCAACGGTTTCCGCTACATCTCTGTGCGCGGCGACAAGGTTGACATTCTGTACAACAACATCAAGAGCGCATTCTTTCAGCCCTGCGACGGTGAAATGATTATACTGTTGCACTTTCATCTCAAATATGCGATTATGTTTGGAAAAAAGAAGCATGTGGATGTGCAGTTCTACACCGAGGTGGGTGAGATCACCACAGATCTGGGCAAGCATCAGCATATGCATGATCGCGACGATTTGGCTGCCGAGCAAGCGGAACGTGAGCTGCGCCATAAACTAAAGACGGCATTCAAGAGTTTCTGTGAGAAGGTCGAAGCGATGACCAAAGCACAGGTTGAATTCGATACACCCTTTCGTGAGCTGGGATTCCCGGGTGCTCCATTCCGCAGTACAGTCACACTCCAGCCGACATCCGGATCGTTGGTCAATCTTACAGAGTGGCCACCATTTGTCATTACGCTGGACGATGTAGAGCTGGTGCACTTCGAGCGCGTTCAATTCCATTTGCGCAACTTTGACATGATCTTCGTATTCAAGGAGTACGTTCGAAAGGTGGCTATGGTGAATGCCATACCCATGAATATGCTCGATCACGTCAAGGAGTGGCTCAAGTGAGTCCAACTGTCCATTGAAACTGTGTATTTTTATTTAAACTTGTTATTATTTGTCTTTGTAGCTCCTGCGACATACGTTACTCGGAAGGCGTCCAATCGCTCAACTGGCAGAAGATCATGAAGACCATAACTGATGATCCCGAAGGCTTCTTTGAGTCGGGTGGCTGGTCATTTTTGGATCCAGAATCGGGCAGCGAGGATGATAATAAATCCGAGGAATCTGAGGAGGATGACGCCTATAATCCAACAGACGCTGAAACTGAAGAGGAAAGCGATGAAGACGATTCCGAATACTCGGAGGCTTCCGAAGATGACAGCGATGACAGTGAAGGTATGTCAAATGAGCTCATACGCTATCCAATTTTACCCTTTTCCTTTTCTTAACATTTTCCAATAGATCTGGGCTCCGATGAGGAATCGGGCAAGGACTGGTCGGATTTGGAGCGCGAGGCCGCCGAAGAAGATCGCAACAATGATTATCAAGTCGATGATAAGCGCAATGGCAACAAATTTGAAACAAAGAAGCACGCCAAGAGCTCCAAGCACAGGTATGCCAAGTATACCCTGACACCAAATGTGTGCCTTGTTGAATCCATCGTATACAATACAAAATCCTCTCTTCTCTATATATATTTGAACTCAATAACTTTATTCTTATTCCGCATCACGCACACAATACAGTCGTCGCGAGCGTGAGGAGCAGCGATCATCGCACAGTAAAAAGCATAAGTCGAATTCCTCCTCTTCTTCTTCACATTTAAAATCCTCAAGCTCCAAACATGGCAGCTCATCTAGGTTTGTTACCCGTATTCATCACACAACCGCACAAACACACATGCACACACCCACTCACTCTCATAATTCGATCTTCAAAACCAAAACAAATCGAAGATCACCAAATTAACAAAATTGGCTTGAATTTGAATTCGGAAAATTGTTTATGAAGTTAATGCTTTTTCTAACTGAAATGCAATTGGTTGAAAGAATGTTTAAAAGACATTAAAAGTGTGTTAGGGATCCAAATTTCAGGAAAAAAAAAGTTGTAATACTACATAAATTATGCAAAATTCCGCTCTAAATTTAATATTTCTAACACATTTCTTGACTATTTGCCAGCTGCAAAAGTTTGCATTCAAAAATTATTGATTCAATAAATTTATTTTGAAATTTGTTTTAGCCCATCGAAATCGTCGTCTAAGGCTTATCACAATCGAGACAAGCATCATTCCTCCTCATCGTCGGGAAATAAGAGCAGCAGTAAGGATAAGGATCGCAAGCGTTCGCGTGAAGATAATCGAGACAATGGCCACAAAGCAAAGAAGTCTCGACGTTAACGATAAGGATACACAAATAGCAGTAGTTACAGCACAGAAACACAAAACAAGCAAACAAACACACACACACACAATATACATAGGTTAATAGCTGTCTACATTAAATACATCCTGTACATTTTGGTCAATAACAACAAACACAACCGTTCAATATACAAACTACAAGTGTCCGTTCAATACTTTTTAAATGTATTTTCGCTGTTAACAAAAATGAAACCACTTTCTTCACGTATTTTCGTATCCCCAACGTCTCTATTGCATCAATATGTAATACCCCGATTCCACTGGGCTGCATTCGTCATTAAGAGCAATGCGGAAATGTAGTTGATTCCCCTATATATCCAATATGGACCAACTGGGAATGTTATCAACCAACGGGGATTTTGCATTCTTACGAATGCAGCCTAAAGGCATCGGGGTATAAGTTGTAATACAAATGTAATATGTAATTATAATACGAATATTTATATATTTGTGTGTAATAAACTCTAACGTTCTAAGTGTATATTGGGGCTATTTGTTCCAACTGCCCAGCAAATGGCGATATGCATGCAATTCGCTGCTATCCCGTCTCCGACCGGATCGATGCTGTTGATGGTGTTGCTCAGGACTGGGACCGCTGGCGGCGGCAACTGAAGCACGCCGCCGGCTCGCATCAAACATATTGCGTGTCTTATTAATGGGATAACGCATTTTGTTCTTCAGCCAGGTGGTAAATGCTCGCTCATTATCCTGCATCTTGCGCATCTCATGCTCATTGCGATTTAGCGTTTGTTCCATGGAGAAGCGTTGCTGCCTTCGCAGTTGCTTGTCCCGTTGCTGCAGCTGGCGGGCACTTAAACCATACTCGGACATATAGCCCGTATAACGTGGCAGCTTATCCTGCATCGCATTCCTATGCTCACAGCAGATCTTGTAGTTCATTTTAATATCTGGCACGACTTGGACCGGCGCACTTGGATTCGGGCGTGCTCGCCTTCGAAAACTGAAGCGGCGGGCATTAAAGAAAGTTTTGGTGCTGGTGCAATTATTGCTCTCCGTGTGGCTGTTGTTGTTGCTGTTGAGTGACGTTCGGAGTTCGTGCTCCTCGGCGACATCATTTTTGTAGTAAATGCTACGCTCATCCAGCTCAAAATCATCGGGTATATAGCTAGCCACAATGATGGACAAGTCATCATCCTCGGCATCAGCCTCATCCTGACCATTTCGATCATCAGTCCCAGTTGTTAGTCGATTTATTTGCGCCTGACCATTGGCATCCAGCGTTTTATATAGACTCTTGTAAGCCTGTCGCAATTTGAGCCTTGCTTCATTCACAGCACGTTCATCCTCCTCACAGTCGGATTCGGTGAGCAGATTGGTGAGACTTCTTTGATCCGATTCGCCTTCCATTTGCTCGTTGTTCGCATCAAAAGTGTTCTGGCGCGCAATGCGGCGTTGTTGAGCGGCAGTCGCTAGTGTTTCACTCGCCGCCGTCAGATCATCCTCATCCACGCCAGAGAAATCATCATCCTCGTAGTCCATGCCTACGGGTAGAGCGCTTGTTGTAGGTGTTGATGGTTGCTTCTCTTGGCAAATGTCCACTTCGGTAAGATCTAATATCTCTTCACATATCTCTTCCTCCTCTATCACAATCACTTCCTTGCTGAACTCCTCCAATGGGCTTGGCATTGGATTCTCTGGCGCTATCTCCTGCTCCTTGGCAGGCTCCTCTGCAATGGGCTTAAGCTTGAGCTGTGCTAACTGCATTAGCAGCTCCTCTGGCGGACTTTGCAACTCCTCTTCCTCCTCCTGCTGCTGTGTTGTGGGCTCATAATCCTCCAGATTGAGAGCAAAGGTCACTTTACGATTGCTGTTACTAGGATTATCATTGGCCACCGCATTACCATCAGCATCAGCCTGTTCGTTGTCCAGCGCAAAGAGCTGCTTGTTGGCCTCCTTAATCTTGTCCACAATGTTGTACTCGTTAACGGGCTTCAGGACTGCATAATAATCAAGCATTACCATTCTATTGGCAATTAAATTCCTTAAACTCCCAATACTTACAGTAAACTTCGCAATCCTCGTCCGACTCCGCTTCGGGCTCATACATTTCTGGCTGTAGGCAAATGGATTATTTTTAGACTTCGGCTAAAACGGATTTATGTTTGTGCTTTGCAAAACTTTCCATTTCGTGCCAGCCCCAGTCAGCAAACAATTAAAACCCATTGCCAGCAGGAGCAGCCACAGCAAAAGTGAGGTGGCCCATCAAAGTCTAATGAACTTGCAATATATATACATATATAACTACAATACAACTACAACAAGAACTTAATATGCGATTCACCTCCTGTTGCGGTTATGGTTATGCTTATCCTGTCTTTATTTCATTGGCGCCGTTGCCAGGCTCCCCTTTAAGCTGTTTGGAGACGAGAGCTTTAGAGTGTTTGGTCGATGCCTGGTGACAATTTGTCTTTAGCACAAGCAATAGCTAAACATAACGAGGATAGAATACCCTTTGCAGAAAAATCTTTCTGTTGCCATTTGTTTTTGGATCAAAGTAATACACTTTTTTTAAGATAGCCAAAATGGTTGGGCCTTATGGGAGCTTTATACAATAGTAGACTCGTGATAATAATTTTTTTGAAACGAGTTATCTTGTCTAAAATATTTTGCCTTAAGGAGTTTTTCTCAAAACATCATGTCAAAGAGTTATTTCTCAATACGTTACAACATTCATCAATAAAAGTAAAAACCCTCTGCAAGTTTATATACACAACAAAAAAAAGCAGTTAGCAACAACCATTAGATTTATGTTTGAGTTTTACGCCTTTTATTTCATTCCATTTTTATTGGGGCTTACTTGTCTAACCACATTTAAAGCTTAAACGTAAATTGTTAATTGTTGTCAAAGTCAATAGTCGAGCAAACGTTTAAAGTAAATTATAAAATACGCACAATATTAATATAATTGGTACACATCATATATGCACCATATACATACATATATACGCATTTAGAAACTAGAGCCTTTTACTTTTCCAGTGTATTGAGCAACATATGCGAGCCAATCCATCTGATTTGTCATCATCATTTGCCAATTATTATTAATTGTGATTAAATCTAAGTAAAAATAATCGTACTATTCAACAGAGTGCCTAGAGATGTATGATCCATGAGAATAATGTATGGAATGGAATGTAGAAAGTCGCAGAAAATATAAGATATCGACATAAAAATGTCTTTAAGTAACTCAAGAGATATATACCATTGATAAAATACTTATTAAATTTTTCTTTTATCTTTTGCGAGTGCAAAATAAATAGATTATTAAAGCCCAAGCAGTATCACATGAAGTTGAAGCATTTTTTACCAAACGATAATGCAAATATGTATTTCAATCCATAAAGAAAAAGGTAATAAAAACACACAGCAACTTTAATCTTTTCAAAATAAAATTTTCCATAAAACCCAAAAAGGTTGATATTTTGTTGCCATTATCTAAAAAAAATAATAATTGACTGTAAATGATTTTTCATAAAATAATTCAACTTTATAAACTCGAACAGGAAATAATAAATCGCATGCTTAAATTTTCAAAACATATTATTTAATTAGCATTAAAAAAAAACAAACAATATAAATGAAAGTAATACATACAAAAGTCATAAGCAAAAGCTCAAGAGTAATTTTAGTATACTACATAAAAATTTCGAGAAAAGTTCTTTATGTCTTAGAAATGTGCCTAGTTCTGAATTTATGTTTTATACCGATTTTATTATTTTAGATTTTAACATACAACCATATTTAGCATACTTAACAAAATAGAGCATTAATAACTAAGCGGCGGATTTAAAAATATAAATTTTCAAAATAATTTTGAATTTACGTGATGTGGCGATTGTAATCGGGTGATTGTTTGTGTTGTTAATGACTCGGGGAATTGAGTGTGTTTAATTTTATTAGAGGACGGGTTTATTAATTATTTTTTTTGGGTTTTTAGAAAATTATTAGCGCATAAACTGTTATAGTAGCTATATAAAACGCGCCTTGACTTATATCACTATTAGATTTCTTTTGGTTTTATAAATTTTTTTGCAATGCTCTGCTGCTACATTTACAATATATATAAACTAAAGTATATTAAGGCGCGTCCTTGGCAGACGCCTACTTATCATGTACAGATACATATGTATATATATTTATTATTTTAAATATATATAGATTCGTGTTCGAAAATCTTAAAACATTTCGTTAGCTTTTTAGCGCATGCGCAGCTTACTGTTCTTTTTTTCCATCCTTCCTTCTATCCCATTTTTGGTGCAATTAAATTTCAATAAATTACAGTTTACGTTTTATGTTTTTTTGTTTTGTTTTTAACACTAACGCGCGCTTAACATTTAGCATCATATACAAAGTCTTTCGTTATTTTTGCATGTTCGTTGTTAAAATAAATAAATTTCGAATGTCTGTGTTTGTGAGTTTTGAAGTGTTTATCATACGTATCATTTGCACTTAAGAGGGTATACCGAACGTTTTTATCTTGCTTTTATGAGTATAAAGTTCATAACAAAATATCTTTTTAAAAAATACATACATTATTGCTAGGATTTAATATTTTCAAATGGGGACACACACAAAAAGAGTATATGTTGCGCTACATAAATCGAGAGTCGGGGTTAAATTACGATACATAGAAAATAAATTGTATAATATATATTAATATATATAGACAGGGTTTGCTGCTTGGTTTAAGATTGGATCAACCAAAGCCACGACGACAAAATATTTAAGTTTTCATTATTTTTTTTTTGCACAACACACATTTATGTAAAAAGCGGCAAATGATAGAAGTCAAACCCTCGATATCCCTTGGCCGCTAGCCATATATAGACAACATGGTAGGCGCCCGGTATAAAGCAAATGAGTCCAGCAACAAAAAATACAACACCCTGTGATGTATTGTGTGGATCGGCGATGGCAAATGTACCCATCACAAATAGGCCGGTGCCGACGACGAGTAGCGTAAACGCCGCAAGAACCGTGCGCCAATTCTCCCGCACTTTGGGATGCCGCCAGCAATATGTGTTTGTCTCCTCTGTCGGCAGATTGCCATATTCCTGTATGAGCGAGTCACTGTCCCGCGAAGTTGTATCTTCGGCATATTTGTTGTAGCCCCTATAAAATGATTAAAAACCAAATGTCAGATTATCAGTGAGGCTATATCACGAAAGAGTCGCGTCTATGTGTATATGTTAACATATATATTACTCAATTACAAAGAAAGCCGCACAAGTGCGACCGCAACTGAAGGCCACACAATGTAATGTTTCTGCTGCTGCGAGTGTTTGGTGTTGGGTTTCGTGCTTCAATTCTTCAAGGAATGATGAAATTTATGCGCAATAATTTAACAATTGAATGCCAATTTGGGATAGAATGCAGACGACGGCAGCAACGATGTCTGCTTAAACCCCCATAATTAGCTTTTGCTGCAGTTGTTGTTGTTGCTGGTGCTGTAGCTTGTGCCTTGAGGCGCGACTTGAATGCATAATGAAATGGCGAACACACACATAGTGAGAAAGCAATTGTGAATGAACGAAAGAAAGAAGCACGCACGCGCTCTTTGGCGTTCATTTAGTACCAGAGAGTGCCAAGATAAATAATTTATGCTAATATTTGTGTTTCCGGCAAGGAAGCGGAAAGCAAGACTCCAAAGTCCACAATAGGTAAAGGTACTAGAAATGTTCACAGTGATTAAAGACAGCTGGAAAGCTTTGGCTAAAATTGAAATTGGTATAGTATATGTATATTTATATCAAGCCGGTTCAGGATGAGTCATAGTATAAGCCATGATGAAATGTGTTCTGAATTAATATGTGTTAAGCCTCTATAAATAAGTATGGTTTAATGTGCGTTTAAATGGTTTAATGAACTTGTGGGATAATTTCGATGCATGAGCATTTGCAGGTATATAATAATTTTTTTATTTTCTTAGCTTCTTTATTAGCGAGCGTTCACTGTGCCAGCTGGTTTAAACCGGTTACCATATTGGAGTTAAATGTGCTTCCAAACGTGCTTTCAGCCCTATATTTAGCCCATTTCAAAAATGGTTTAACACCATAAAAATAAAGACGACACAATAATGACATTCCATTTTCAACTTATGATCACAGCACAGCACATTAAATATTCTTGCGTTTCCTTGTTGTGAATCACACACATCGCGCACAGCTCCAAAATGGTGTCAACCACTAGTACTGTCAAACAGCTGCTGCCCACGCAGACAGAGCAGGCAGAGAGAACCAGTCAAAGTTAACTTGTTTTGGTGTTGGTTGGACTTACTTTGGATCCTGTATGCGTATGGATACATCTTCAGTGGAGCGACCTTGTTTAGCACTGCCGCTAACGCCACCGCGCATTGGCGTTGATATCACTGTGGAGCCATAGACACGTATCGCTTCCTCTTCCTCCTCCTCGAATGCGTCGTGTATGGAGAAGCCTCTTGCGCCGTTGTTGTACATATTGTTTGTTGTTTTTGTTGGCCTGCTGCTCTGTTCTGTTTTCTTTAGTGGTTGTTGGTGTTGTTAGTGCAAAAGGAAGTAGGTTGCATACGTTAAATACACATAAGACTCGACGAGAACCGAGCGTTTAGTGTTGCGACGCCTGCATTTTTTGCCTCATTGAACCGTGGTGTTATTAACCTTTATTGTATTTTCGATTGCTTCGTAAGTAACGATTTTCAGTGTTTTTCTTTTTACGCGACACAAAAGATAATGTCAGGGAGGAGAAGAGTGGGCAGTCTAGTGTTGTACAATACACTTATCAAGCATCTATCGTGTCATGTAACACGAACTATCGTGTTGGAGCACGACAATGGACGTATTTTTTGTCGTGTATGAAATGTAGCAGCAATCGTTGCTGCGTTATATTAATTTTTGAGTTGACAGTAAAATGCGTTTCCCAAAACAGAGAATTTTCACTTATGTGAACACACATTCTAATTAATCGTATTGCCAGCCATTTTCATGCGACTGTCCGGCAGCTCTTTCTTTATTGTCAAGTATCGTGTATCGTTTATCGGTTGAACTACTTCTGTTTTGCAATTTGCCTTTTCATTAATTGTGAAATTTATAGTTGCTAACTAACAAGGAAATTGAAATACACTCAAGATGTCGCGTCACCGAATAGTACGCGGTATGGACTACAACGACGAATACGATGGCTACGACGATGTCTATGGCCATTCAGTCGACGACGATTGCGTATCGCCAACAGATCAACAATGGTTATACGACCGGGCTCGTGGCCAGCAGAGTATGTCGGCGTTCATTAAAAAAAACAAGGACATTCAGGAAGAGGCTGAAGATGGTGCCAACGAGGAGGACGACGAGGATGCGCAATTTCGTAAAGCCCGAAGAGATTCGGAAAGTTTCCAAATGCCGCAGCTGGATGAAATTGCTCAGGCCAAACTTAGCTCCTGCGTTGATGAGGTGCGCAGCGTGGTGGGCGATGCTGTTTCCGAGCGCCGCATTGTGGAAACGTCCATGCGCTTTGACTACGACATACAGAAGATACTCGACGAGATTCTCAATGAAGAGACCAATAAAAGGGACAAAGACAGACAACGTCCACAAAAGCTAAAACTAAACACATCAGCGACATCAACAACAACAACAGCAGCAAAGTCGGTCATAACGCCCAAGCCGACGCCCACGAAAATTACACTGGCAGCTGTGAAAGAAGCTAAACGTGGCTTCGAGATTGCCTCACCCGCTTCGCCTGTTGTCTCTGGCCGGAATACACCTGTTGATATGGGAGTGGGTGGCGATGAGGCGAGCCGTAATGCTGCAGGCATTTTCAAAGTGTCCAAGGATCAGGCACAACGCAATGCACAGCAGCTTTATGACTTGGAGCGTTCCTCGCAAAAAAGTCACATCCACATGATTGTGATTGGGCACGTGGATGCTGGCAAGAGCACACTGATGGGTCACCTTTTGTACGACACCGGCTACGTGTCGCAGCGGGTGATGCACAAGCACGAGCAGGAGTCAAAGAAAATGGGCAAGCAAAGCTTTATGTACGCCTGGGTGCTGGACGAGACTGGCGAAGAACGCGCTCGGGGCATTACCATGGACGTGGGCCATTCTCGCATTGAAACAAAATCCAAAATAGTTACACTGCTGGATGCTCCTGGACACAAAGATTTCATACCCAATATGATATCTGGTGCAACGCAAGCGGATGTGGCACTTCTCGTCGTGGATGCAACACGTGGCGAGTTTGAGTCTGGCTTCGAACTGGGCGGACAGACGCGAGAACATGCTATACTTGTGCGTTCGCTGGGCGTTAATCAAATGGGCGTGGTCATCAATAAGCTGGACACAGTGGGCTGGGCCCAGGAGCGCTTCAAGGAAATTGTACACAAGCTCAAATCGTTCCTCAAGCAGGCTGGTTTCAAGGAGTCGGATGTTAGTTTTACGCCCTGCTCGGGCTTAACTGGCGAGAATCTCACCAAAGCCGCACAGGAGCCAGCGCTTAAAGCCTGGTACAATGGACCACATCTTCTCGACATTATAGAGCACTTTAAAGTGCCGGAACGTGCCATCGATCGGCCACTGCGTTTATCTGTCTCCGACATATATAAAGGCACTGGTTCTGGCTTTTGCATTTCGGGACGCATCGAGACTGGCGTACTGTGCCTCAATGACAAGGTTCTAGTGGGCGCCAGTCGTGAGCAGGCGCAGGTCAAATCAATCATCATGGACGAACTAACGCAGACGAGTGTCTTTGCTGGGGATCAGATCTCCGTGACGCTCGCTGGCCTTGATATCAGCACTGTTACAGTGGGTTGCATCATCTGTGATCCCCAGATGCCCATACCGGTGACGACACGTTTCCAATGCCGCATCATCGTTTTCAGTGTCAAGGTGCCAATCACAATGGGCTATCCGGTGCTGTTGCATCATCAGTCGCTCATCGAGCCGGCTGTCGTTTGCAAACTAACGGCATTAATACACAAAAGCACCGGTGAGGTGGTGAAAAAGAAGCCCCGTTGCCTGGGCAACAACTCCTGCGCACTGGTTGAAGTTGAGACATCGCGCCCGATTTGCATTGAGCGGTATGCCGACTTTAAGGAACTGGGACGCGTCATGCTGCGCGTCGCCGGCGTCACGATTGCCGCCGGCATGGTTACGAAAATTCGCTAAAAGAGTGCTTTACGATAACTTGTACGAAATTTTAGTTAGTTTTTAGTTTTTTTTATTATAAATAAAAACTAAGTTGATACATGCGCTATCAACTGCTAATGCAGGTCTTTGCGAAGTTTTTAAAATCATAAAATAAAAAATTAAATCAAAATTTCGATAAAACTGCTACATTTATCGAAGCAAATGGCAGCTGCACCCTACATCATATCGCTATCAAGAATAGAACTGGGTGTGGCAACACTGAAAATGAATCACTTTAGGAGCGTGTGAGCGAGCTAGCAAGCACAAGCGCCTAAGCCGAATAAAAGTATCTGTTTGCATTAGAATTAAATATTGTTATCAATAAAAAAAATTGAATATTTCGCGAGCCGTAGCATTTTATCTTGTATACGCACGGCGACACAAACGCGCACATCGTCAAAAATTTGCACAGACAGCAATAACAGTTTTGTGCGCAGCAACACAAGGTAAAAACTCCGAATAGAGTTGCCGTGTGCGTGACATGCGGGTACTGTTTTCCCCTGCCCTTTATAACGTTTGTGATTAAATATAATATGCTGCACAACTTGTGTATGCATTTGCATACGTTAACTGTTCCAAAAATAAGTGATTTTCATTGAGCAAAGGACTCGTGAGATGTTTTGCATGCTACAAGTGTGCGCATTGTTCGCTGGGCGCTCAACAGTGCAACCGACCGCTGCTCGACAACTCTAAAAATGAATCATAAAAATGTCGAGGGTAGAGCGAATTTGTGCTGAGTGAGCGAGTGAGCGAGAACACTTTGAGTTCATTACAAAAAATAAAAGAAAAAAAAGAGTGCAGTAAATTCCTAAAAGCAGTGCCAGCACCAGCATACCACAAACCAAAAAGCAAACCCAAAACGAAACAAAACGAATTTATAGTGAAAAAATCTGTTTTAAAACTAAAAATACAACTATTGCTTTCTTTACATTCCACAGTGCTCATTAAGTGCTCAGCAACAGCAGATAGCGCAATTGCTGTTGTAAAACGGAAGTTGTTGTCGTAGTCAGAGAGAGAGAGAGAGAGGCAGTGGCAGCGGCAACGGCAGAGGCGGCAGGGCTAGTGTGCTACAATAATTCTATTTATCGCCCCTTCCCACCTCGAAAAGCAACAATTTTACGACAAACCAAAAAAGGAAACGCACGCTCGCACCTCTACTACCTGAGCAAAGAAAGACAGACAGACAGAGATAGAAAGAGAGAGTGGTGTGTGTGCCAGAGTGAGAGAGCGAGAGAGAGACACACATGCACGCATACTTTAAGAGTTGTTTGTTGGCACAAAGGTTATCATCAATAACAAAGAACAGCACACACCAACAATAACAACAAATGCAATAGCAAAAACATAAAGCTTTCTGCAAGAACTGCAACCGCAACCAAAAGCAATCGCCGAACAACGCCTAAAACTAGTGATTTTTTTATTACAAAGAGAGTGGAGAACCAGCAAGTGAGAGAGCGAGAAACGGAGAGAGAACAAACGCGGTCGCGTTTAAATAAACATTTGCACAACAGCAATAACAAAAACAACTTTTAATTGAACCAAACCACCGCGTCACCCCGCCTACACCAGTAACTACCTGCGCCGCCTGGTTTTTAATAAAAAGAAAACCTACACATATATAAATATATATATTTTTAGTATATATACTATATAAATTATCGCCCACAAAAAAATGCGTGAATATAAAATAGTTGTTTTGGGCAGCGGAGGTGTCGGCAAATCAGCGCTAACTGTGCAATTTGTACAATGCATTTTTGTTGAGAAATATGATCCGACCATCGAGGACAGTTATCGCAAACAGGTGGAAGTGGATGGACAGCAATGTATGTTGGAGATTTTGGATACCGCTGGAACGGAACAGTTTACAGCGATGCGAGATCTGTACATGAAGAACGGACAAGGATTTGTGCTTGTCTATTCGATAACGGCGCAATCCACGTTCAATGACTTGCAGGATCTGCGAGAGCAAATATTAAGGGTAAAGGATACGGACGATGTGCCCATGGTGCTGGTTGGCAACAAATGCGATCTGGAGGAGGAGCGCGTCGTTGGCAAGGAGTTGGGCAAAAGTTTGGCCAATCAATTCAATTGCGCCTTCATGGAGACCTCAGCCAAAGCCAAAGTGAATGTGAATGATATTTTCTACGACTTGGTCAGGCAGATCAACAAGAAGTCACCCGAAAAGAAACAAAAGAAACCGAAAAAATCCCTATGTGTTCTGCTATAAGACTTCCAAAAAAAAAAAAAAAAAAAAAAAAAACACAAAATCAAAAATTAAAGAAAAAACAAAACATAAAGAGGAGTAAAGTAACAAGTTAAAAGTAACAAAGCATACAAAGCCCAGAAAATTTAAAGATTGTCAAAATTGCAATAATCAAGTAAACCATATACATATATACTATACAAATTGAAAACAAAAAGAAACATAAACATTTAAACTAAAAAGAAAAGAAAATTTAACTGACAATGTTTTTAACTGTGCAAAGATTTTTGTAATTATTACTACATACTATTACTACTATTACTATATTATTACTATGCTATTTTTGCTGATTAACAATTAATTATTATAAACATTATATTTGTCGTTCGTTTTTGAGCCGTTTTTTAAACAACAAAAATTATGCAATACACACACGCAACAAACAAACAAACAACAAACAAAAAGAAAAGCAAAACATTCGTAACTAAAAACATTCGTATTTATTTTGATGTTTACATATATTTGTTTTTTTTTTTATTATTGTATTCTTTTCGATTTATGATACATACATAATATACATACATACAACAAATACAAAATTTATCTATACATATACATATACATACATACATACATAGAAGAACCATTTAATTAATAAACAAATGTCGTTGCTCTTAACAAAAAAGATGGTTAAAGAAAATCAAATTAAGCTAAACAAAAATCTTTAAAAATTCAATTGTATGCCTATAAATCTCTTAATGAAAACTAAAAGAAACAAAAAGAAGAAAAAAAAAAAAAATTCAATTATTTTATAAAAATATTGTATGCAAATGAGATGTCAAAATGTTGCAAACAACCAGGAAACCCATTTTTAGTAATTAGTTTAAAACAAATTTACAAATAATTGTTTAAAAATTATCAATTTCTGTGTAAGTAAAAAGTGACAAAAATAATAATAATAAAAAAAAAAAAAAATTTGCACACACACATAAGTACACCCGCATTAAACACACACACACACACACACACATGCATACATACTTACACATGACACACCGGCATGCTCAGAGAGCATGCAACATTTATAATTAAACAATAACCACAATACACAGAGAGAAAGAGATGAGTCGATGAAAAAAGTAATAAACTTCATTCAGTAGAGAGATAATGCAAAGTTGAATTTTGATTGCAATTTGCAACTGTTGCGCATGCAAAGCCAATTTAAATCCTGTTATTAAAAAATACCGTAACAACAAATCCCAAAAAAAAGTGTTTATGAGAAATATGAGATTCGTCGCTACGTGTCAATCCAAATCGAAGTAAATTTACAATACTGAAATATTATATAGAAAAACACAAAACATAAGCAAAAATATGCGAAAAAAATATACAATTTATGATAGCAGTAACAGGTAAAAACAAAAACAAAAACAATATAAGCAACATCAAGTAACCAATATGCCCTTAAATCAAAGTCAAAAACAGACATAAGATTCAAACCAACGTGTATCCATAATAAATGTATTATGTTTATAAAAAAAAAAAAAACAACAAAAAAATTTAAATCAAAAACAAAATAAAAATTAAATAAATTCATGTAAGAATCAAGAGACTTTTCATATTTCAGATACTTTTTGCCGGCCATCCCGAAAAGTTATCTACAACAATTTCAAAAATATGGATTGCATATGGATTTTTCAAATATTTTGCTGTATTTGATACTTGGAATATGAATATAATAGTATTTCAAATATGGTTTATAATACAATTACAATCAAATACGTTTAGCATAGCCACCGAAACACTGGATCGTTCTAGTTTATGTCCACATATGGTATTTATGAATGGTATCTGTAATATCAACACTTTGATATGGACATTTAATTATTAATTTCTGCAGTTTTTCTTTTAGTTTTTGTATTTTTTTGAATGGAATATGAGAGAGTAGAAGCCAACAAAGCGCAGGCGATTATTATACGTATTATTAATGCAGTTTTGTTTTTCAAAATTTTTTAATTGGTTGGGATTTTAGGGGGGGGCGGAGAGTGTAGGCATTTTGCTTGATAACTGTACATAAATCGAATTATGTTTTTTTATTTTATTTTTTTTTTAATGACTAGCTTTGAGTTTTTAGCAAGTGCTCTAGTTGTAAATTCATAATATTATTATTTTTTTCTGCGATGCTCTCAGTTTTTTAATTAACACATTTTTAGAATCAGTCGAACTTTATATACTTTTTGTCATTAACAAATTATTCAATAAAAATTAACTAATGCTAATTTGGCAACAACGAAAATTGAGAACAAAAATCATTAAATAATAATAAGTATGGAAAACATATAATTAATAATTGTTTAAAAAATTATACACGAGATATTGCACTGGGTTTGTGTGTAAAAGGGAGGGGGTAAAAATTGCACTTTTGGTTATTACACTGATATTTAAAACTAGAATCATAATAGGTATATAAGTATATATAATATGCATCGTCTGTAGAGCGAGATTTCTTTTAGTTTGGGGTTTTGAGATTACTACATGAAACGGGAAAGATTTCGAGTACTAGCGCTAGGGTTTTCTCTTGCATAAGGTAAATGCATGAGACCTCGACGTACGCTTATGGCCCAATAAGAATATGGATAAGATAACAAACAATGAGGTTCTATCAATCCTCAATCATCTATTTGCGCAGCTGCAACTGACCCTGCTGCTGCTGAGATTGCTGTTGGACCTGGCTCTGTTGTTGCGAATGATTTGATGACTGCTGTTGCTGCTGCTGTTGCTGGTGATGATGATGATGATCCTCATCGTCGCTGGGCTCTTCACGCAACGGCAGCGAATCAATCTGCTTGGCGGTGGTCACCTTCTTGTTACGCTGCCAGGTGAAAACGCGCGCCATTTGTAGGAATTTCTTGCGTGACATTTTGCCCATGTTCTTGAGCCGCTCCTGAAATGGTGCATCATCCTCGCCCTTGGTCTTGCCATTCTGTTCCTTTTCCAGCGCGTTCATGAAGTCCTGATTCCATCGCAACTGATTCATGAACTCCTCATTCTGCAGCATCAAGGCGAACTGCTCGTCGGGCAGCTCAAAGTCCTGCTGTCCGGGCACGGGCGCTATGCGCAGAAATCCAGCTGGTAGTGCACCCAATATTGGAGGATTCCAGCGACGAGATGCGTTGTTGCTGTTGGACAATGCAACGGTGTGACTGCGCTTAGTGGGCGTATTTCCAGCGCTGTTGATTTTGTTTGAAGCGCCCAACGTACGCTGCTTGGGCGAGGCACCCGTATTGTGATGATTGGGCGAAGCACTCGCAGTGCTCAGCAGCAGTGCGGCAGCAGCTGCAGCGCCCTCCGTGCGTTCACTGGTGGTGGTGCCATCTGTAGTGTCGATAAGTTGATTGCGTCGCAGCTCTCTGTCCGTATCGCTGAGATTGATGAGACTCTGTTGTGGTGAGACATTAGCATCCAGTTCATTGCGCAGTTTTTCGTTCTAATCACATGCGTTATTAGTTGGTTAGTGTTAGTTAGCTTGTTTAGCCTGTTAGTATACACAAACAAAACACACACACACAAACACACACACACACACATTGATATCTACCTGGTTGTCAGTGGACATTGCAAGCAGTTGGTCGATGGTTTGATCAACAGCTCCATGATTAGAGCGCAGCACTGCTTCAATAACTTCGCGGTCAATATCGGGGAACATCTTCTTGAAATCGGCCATGGCTTGCGAAAATTCCAGCTGCATTGTTGATGTAGCCATGATGATTTTCTTATTTTTAATTTTCTTCCCCCCTTTTTTTTTGTAATGACCCAGCTGAACAACCGATTGTAGAGCTGTATGTGCGATAATTTATGTACCGGCTACTTCTCACAAGTATCTTAAAGTAGTTGGTCGTTCCTTGCGCGAGTCTTGTGCCTGTAAGCGCGGGTACTGTTTTTGATGCAAATGCGTGTACTTAGGAGTATTTTAATACCTAGCTATTTTAATCATAAATATCAACTTAAAATTTGAATGTGTTTGGTTATTTGTGTTCAACAGTCACAAGTCACAGTTGCCTTTGTAACTGTGATATCACAATTTTGCCATCGCTAAAAAGTATCGTTTGTGCATCAGGTGCAAACAGTGTTGGAAAGGTACCTTCAGAGTGGCGACCGTTTAGCGCGGTAATTTAAATTTTTAAATTTAAATGTTTGAATATCCAATATATTAAGTGGAGCAACACAACAATTACCCACTGCCTTCTTTAATCTTATTTAATTCATCAAGTTGTCATACAGCAGGAGTCATGCTGACAAAACTGGAATGCTCAAAATGTTCAATTACTCGCAGAGTAGTCTGTACGTCAAAGTCTCGTGATTTTTGTGATTGCTGCTGATAATTAATTGACCGGCATATGCAGCACGTGTACACAATTATTTCGGCAAACGGGGGAAATGTCAATGTCTGTTTCATTTTAATATGTGTCAATTGGCGCTGATATGTTTGGTGGCTAATGTTCATGGAGATCTCTCACTTTCTGTCCAAATTAACTTATCGCACAAAACTGATAAGATACAGCGAATAAATTGTAGCTAATCACATTATTTTGTTGGCGCTGATGAAACCAAAAAACCTAATTTAATCACATTAGTATGTGGTTTTTATTTTAATTCGATGAGTAAGATTTTAATGTGGAGTGACTGAAAAAATTAAAATTAAATTTGCTGCGTCAGCTTTTGATACAGAAGACGTCTAGAAGAGATTGGGTACATTACCGATGATACGTGACTGTCAAGTAATTCTTAAAATATATTTCATCAATTATCTTCGTTTGTCGATCTTCTTGCTTTAAGAGAATAAAAGATAACGTTTTTATTTACCTTAAACTACGGTTATTGTTCTACTATTCTTCCATTCTATCTTTGTTATTGTTATTTAACTAACTTATACAGCATAAATGTTTTATATAGATAGAATTTCGATGCTCAACATCCGTTCTCTAATAGGCTTGATGATGTTTCGACATTGACCTAATTAGCTTTCACAAATTTCTAGCTTTCTCAATTTGAGTTAAATAGCCTATTAATTAATTTTTGTGACATAGCTTAGGCTCTAATCAAAGTTACCTTGAATATTGGCGGGGCAATGTTAATGAACCTATTGAGGGAACAAGAAGAGCTTTTCGAAACATGAAAACAAGAAAGATCTCTGAATGCACTATCCTCTTAAACTTGTCTACCTTTCATATTTATTTTTCTAGAAAAAAGTTTTGAATAACCGACTCAATTTAATAATAATAATATTCGATTCCTCTCTACTTGCACTTAATTTACTCAATGATTAGTAATATTCCATTTATTTATTGAAAAACCATTTCATGGAATTGCAATATTTCAAATTTATTTGTTAGCCTTTAACAAATATACCTCCATATTCGGTTGTAGCGTGCGTTTCAACATTGTGTTCATCGTCGGCTGCTATAAAGCAAAAATGCCATAAATCTCAGCATTATCGGACGATTTGTCAAAAGCGTGGCACGGCATAGTAGGTCTGAGCTTTGAGATTGAGATTGAGGCATCGGGCGTTGAGTGAGAGTAGAAACACGATCAGTATAGATGCTCATGATCGTCGACTGTTGAGTTTAGTTTGCGAACGCACGAGAAAGCGTTAGGAACATCTAAAAAACAATCTCTCTCTAAATATATTTGAAGAGCTCCCTAAATCACAACTACTAACGAGCCTAATTTGATTGCTTTCGCATTAGTGACAGAAACTTTTGAAGCATTATTTGCGCGCGTTTAATAAGAACTGCAACTGAGCACAGTTATTTCTGCCCACAACGGACGCCCAACGCCCACCGAAGTCACAAAAGTCATTGTCGTCGTTTGTCAGCCTCGTCTCCACTCGTGTTTTGCCTGCTCGTGTGCGTGTGTGTGTTCACTGTACCAGTTGAATTACCCTTTTATTTTTTATTTGCAACGCTCTTTGACGCCTATATAAAACAAATGCGCCCAACGGATTTGCGTTTATTCTGCTGTGTTACACCTAACGGTTAAGTTTTGGACACGCATAAAAAATTAAATAAAAAATATATACTGCGATCCCAAAAATTTGTGAAGCTTTAAATATAACACAGAAGTACAATTTGAGCGTGTGTTTTTAAATAGTGAACCAAGAAAAGATATTCTTTGAATAATTATTGAAGGTAAGTTCAAAAACTTATTTATCTATGAAGAAGAACTAGAAGAACTGTAAATATTTTTATATAATTTTTGATTTGAAGTAGTTTTTTGATTACGTTAAGTTTTTATACTCGATACCGAAGGTATCCTATTTCCCACACCCTTACAGTTAGAGTTACCAAATTTGGTAGGACGATAGCAATTGGCATTCCACAAAGATCTGCAGGAATAATTTGGATGCCACGCCCACCCATAAAGGCTCCAGCCCCCCTTCCCCCACCTTTAACAAACTTTAAGCTAGTGTCACTAAATTTGGAAGGAAGATAGCTCTCGGCATCCCCATCTGCATCAGACAATTTTTGAGGCAGCTTACACACCTGCCACATCCGTACCTCTTTGCAATCATCTCTTCACCTCTTTTTACCGGTTTCAATACTGGTATCGAGTATATCGCAGTCGGTTGCGTCAGAATGCAACGTTCTCTCTTAAATATTTTTCATTTTAATTTTTAAGTTCCATATTCTTTACAAACGACCCACTCATCACACACACACACACACACACAAACACAGAATTTCATTCAATCTTGGGTCATATTTGGGTGGCGCCAACATAAAAATTATATTGCTCATTGATAATGCCTGAAATTGTATTTGTTTTTATTTTTAAACGCATAAAATTTTTTTTTTATGAGCTTTTCGACGTAATTTTATGAACTGTTAGTGCGATTGTGAATTGATTTATTTTTAGCAAAAATTTGGGCATAATTTCAATTTAATGAGATTGCCTTTTGAAATTAACGTAGTCGTCTTATCAGCGCACCCAGCAAAAACTGAATGCGATTTGTGATAGAGAACTCGCAGTACTATAGTAATATTATAATCATTTAGGGATTGATTGGAACAAAACTGACTCATGTCGCGTGATGCAAAATCAAATGTTCTTAAATTGAGGGCACAAAAAAAAGCGTTGTTTTTGATATTGCGATTGTGTTTAGCGATAGCTTTTGGCTAGAGGTTAGTTCCGCCAAATCCCCAAAGTATTTACATAAAGCTGCGTAAAAAATAGCACTGCAGAGCTACTTTTTCTTACGGACCAATTGTAGTTTTGTAATGTTTTTACTCCGTGAATATAAGTTTTTAAATTTTGAGTTTCCACACGTTAAGCCAATAAAAATTTGTCTAAGTCGGAGGTATATTTAATGGAGAGATTTTTTTTTTTTTTTTTTTTTTTTTTTTTTTTATTAAAGTTTATTTAAGTGAGGAATCTGTACATACTAAAAAAAGTACCTTAACATCACATGGGGGGAATATGTAAAAAAAACCAAACCAAATAGTAAATTATGAGGATTTATAATAATGGCAGTCTTATTGACGTCCAAGAGTTTTGGCGAAGCCTAGCCGTTTAAGTCGCCTTAAAGGGCGAGCTGGGAGAAGGCGTCTTGCAAGCAGGCTGCGGTGGCTATGAAATCTGTCGCTGTATCTGCTAGTGAATAGAGAGATGAGATTAAGGTTGGTACAATTGGTGAAAATAAGTTTGGGGCGTCTTTAAGGCTTTTTTTTTTTACCAATTGTACCAACCTTAATCTCATCTGTCCATAGAATATTCCTCTGATTTAGACCAATAAGTTTCGGGCTTCTCTAAGGCTTATTTTCAACAACATTAACTTTAAGAGAAATTCTTAGCATACTTCTAAAAAAATAATTACTCACTAACAAAAATTGCAAAACTATATGTTCGGTTTCGGTTTTGGGTCAGTAAGAAACAGACGATTCGTAATGTTGTTTGTTTTTCGCAGCTGTATATAGTATACGACCACACACGAACATATTATTTCAAAAAGAGGGCGTGTTACAAAGCTGCGACTTGTTGTCTTGATAAGACTAGAATTTTGTGGTCTTCCGATATTTTTACGTCAGCTTGATGACGCACTTGATAGAAACAACAACCAAGCTTTGAGAGAGGAGTCGACGTTGATATACCTACTTTGATGTATAAAAATGTGTCAAGGTTTTTGGAATTTTTTAATAATAATATCAAAACATTCCAAAAATGTTATTAAAAGCTATTAGTGAGGTTCGATAAATGATGTTTTGGTTTTCAAATCAATTGTTTTTATAAAAGTTTAAAAGAATTCTTTATTAATATTGATGATGCTACTCATTTTAAATTCTGAAGGAACTCTATGATATTTAATGACGCACTAAGCTCGAATAAAAAAAAATTCCAAACGTGCGTATTAATCATATTTTAATGTCGTTTTTCATGATGTTCTTAGATGAATAATATTGTTTATAATTAATGCTCTGGATCACAATAAAAATTGGTGACGCATTTGTTTTTAATGGAATTTTTAAGTGCGAACTGTTGAAAGTTTTATTTCAATAATATTTGTTTCCTTACATAAACATTCGAAATTCTTATCAGATTGCGCATTCAAGAAACATCAGATAAATATCTAATAATAGGCTTCATAATCGCCTGTCAAATAAATTGAGACAGGTATTTTGACAGCACCCGCAACAAATAGTTGTTGTTGTCAGTAATTTAGTTTTAGTGGGAGACCGTTAGTTAATTACAGGGCGTGGCTTGCAACCCCCTCGGCTCAGTTGAACGTGAAAGTTCAATGAAACTTGTACGCGCTAGACCTTGACTTCGATTATTAATTTTTTTTTGTGCTCAGATGAATCTCAAAAATTACTGAGACAATCTACAAAAAAAAAACCTATTTAACTTGTACTTGTTTTTAAGTAAAAATCGCGAGTGTGTCGCTGGTCGCTAAAAATTAGCCACGACATCAAGGCGCGCATTATCAGCAGCGATTGGGGGGCCTAAAAATGCGTTTGCTACGATTAAGTTTAACGACTCTTACCAATCGCATAAACCATTAATAAATATTAATCATTGAGTACAAAACGCAGAGCGTGTAAGACAATGCAAATGTGGCCAAAAGTTTATCGCTTGCACTCGAGAGGGTCATTCAATTTAAGAAAAAAAAAATGTCATAGATTTTTACTATACTATACATGTTGCCATGGGCTGATCAGGGATTTAATAAGTATGTTTGAGCTAACTCTGCAATTCAGGAGTGGATTTTCCATTCACTTTTCGGGCCTTGATCGTCTGTTTCTGTATGAAATTCCTTAATCTTCGGTACTTTGACAAAAAATGACAACTTTATTAAAAAATTTAAAATTTATTTTAAAATTAAAGTCTTGTTTATCATTCGTTAGCTAGCTGTTTGAAAGTTAATATTTTAACGATGAGGAAAAATTGCGTAGTATTAAAATCACGTGAAATGCCAACTCAAAAGCGAAGTGGTCATAACTCATCATCAAATAGTAAGAAATATTCGTTCTTGAACTTCAAACTTTTACCGTTTTTCATGTAAACTTTATAGTTGCAAAAAAAAAGACTAATTTTGCCAAGTACTGAATTTTCTCTGCTTCTCTTTCTTTTTATAAAATAAATGTCCGGGCATTTATTTATCCACAGGAGGAAAGGGCCTTTGCACTTTGTACGTACTGTAAGGGTGAGAGCTGAGAGCATAATTAGGCATTAATATTTCATAAACTGGCAATTAGGGCGAGTCGCAGCAGACCGCGTTACGGGTCACAGGACTCACGAGCCGAGACGAGTAAGAGTTAGAATATATCAAACTGCTAACAACAGAGCAAAAGATTTGTTAAGTGGCACGCGTTTGATTTTCTAAATACAACGTGACTGTTTGAAATACCAAACACCTTGAGACCGAAACCTGTAAAGAACCTACAAAGTACTCGTAACTTGGAAGTTTTGTCTTGAAATTAAAAACAAAGAGAGCGAAAACATTTGCGCATATTTTGTCAACTTGGCAACATTTTGTTGGATTCCAGGAAAAGTGTAATAGGAAACCCTATTTGCATAAGCGTTTGCCAGAGTTAGAGTGGTGTTCGGTGGTGGCCTGGGGTGGGTTTTATTTCTGCTTAATTGTCAGTTGAGAAAAGCCTTTCACATGCTTTGTTGTTGATTATATGGCAACCCTACTACTAAATAACTTTTTCAATTTTCGCTATTTCACAGTTGAAAAACAGCAACAGCAATAAACAATAACGTGATGGCTTCAGCGTCAGCAACAACGTGCGGTTTTCCTATCGGCCATCAGTTGACCATTTTCATTGTGGTGCTGTCAATTGTGTTGTTCTCGCCAGGACATGCACTGCCACGCCCCACAGTGGGCGCATCACCAACGCAGTTTCTCTTCAATGAGCTGCTTACCGGACCTAGCGGACCGATAAATGAGGACAACACCTTTTTTAACAATGAGCAATTGGTGAGTGTGTGTGTGTGTGTGACGTACTCAGAGCTCTCTAGTTCTGGGGATCAATTCGGGGTTAGTGAATTCGTAAGGCACCAACAGACCAATGGGTACTTTATTTGCTATCTATGACAAAAAGGCAGTAGATTCTAAACATATGTATACACATTTCTAAGACCAACTGTTTTTTCCTGCTCCTACACAAAAACCAACAGCAGCAGCAACAACAACCAAAACCAATGCCGTCATTCAATTTCTTTGTCAACAAATGGCCCTCGTTGCGGGATCTGCTGCTAACTGCCGACTATGATGATTCATCAAGTGTGGAAAGCGCTGAGCGGGAACGTTCCCAACTTGGCTCCCGATTGCTGGCACGTCTGCACCAATTGGGCGATAATAATGAAGGATATGTTGATGAGCAACTGCGTTTTAATACTGTAGATGATATGACTGCCATGCCCAGCAAGAAACACGCCGAGGGACTTAATCGGAGTACTAAACAGCACAATATCAAGAAGAATGTGCAATGTGAGTAAAAAATTTAAATCTTACCAACTTTTAATTGAATTAATTGAGTAGTATACCTAATAATTTCTAATTGCATGAATTTGTTTGAAATCCTATTTTTATTTCATGTTTTCCTAACCTGTATATCCTTCTAAAAAATAAAGTCCGTAAACAATGTAAGTGTTGTATAAATTTTGACAACTTAAGCAAGAGAAAATAACTAACAAGTTTATTATAATTCTTTATAGATATGTCGCCATGCCACTTTAAGATCTGCAACATGGGACGCAAACGCAATGCTGGATCCTATGTGCGCTATTAAGGCGAAAACTTTACCAGAGTATTTATTTAGCCAATGCCAAAAAGTAAAATAAAAACATATTCACAATATGAAAAAGCAAAAAAAAAAAAAAAAATGTTATACAAAAATATGCCAGTCAAGTATTGTTTACGACATAAAATAAATATATATATAGCAAAAGAGTTTTCCATAAGTATGAACTCATATTTAAATACGATAATAATGTACTTACCTATAAAATACCGAAATTAATAATTTAATCTAAATCAATCCCCTCATGCTCTAGCCTTGGCGTTTGTTGTTTCTCTCTATTACTGCAAAACTGCTTGCAAATTGAAAATACAAAAACATACACAATATATATTTATTCTAATATACGAAAAGTATTTTATATTACTTATATGTAGCTACAAATTATGCATTATTCAGCTAGATTTTAGCTTTAAATGACGTTTGTCAAATATTGTTATTTATTAAGTGCTTAAAATGTTATTGCAAAAACATGTTTATTATTACATTTAATATTAGCAAAAAACACACAAAAATAAAAGAAAAATAATTACTATATGTATACATAAAAAATAATGGTATTTCGTGAATAAAGTTTTATTGCGAATTTATTTAAATGGAATCATGAAAACCTTTTGGTAAATTGGATTGGCAATCGAAATATTTTTATTGTGTTTTAGTTTAAGTTTGATTTTTTATTTACAAAGCCTAAAAGCCGTCTGACTTTTAAAAGGAGATTCTTAGGTGCAAAAATGTTAGCTTGCTTTTGGGCTTTTGAGGAATAAAATATTAAAGCTCATAGTAGATGCGCATTGCGCAACTTTTTTTTTTTTTTTGTGAGTATCGATGGATTTTTCGAGAATTGAGTTTGAATAAATCCGATAAACTCACATTTCTTTGACAGTACAGAGTTACATGTAACATTTATTCAATTTCGAAAGATTTTTTATCTTTATGAATACCGCTATAAATGTTATATTATTCTAAACCGATCTGTACCTTAAAGTAGTTTTCCCCACTAAAACGAGTATGAGAACTAGATTTTAAGTTAATTTTATGGTTTAAATTTGTTGTATACTCAATTTCAGAATCACGTGTTAGTTCTAATAGTGTTTTGACTCTATCTAGCGTTTGTCATCTCAATAACTTAGCAACTACACACACGTACACGCCCCCAATTTGAACTGTGACACACACCACCTACGGGTGGCTGAACATAGTGGTGGTGGTGTTGTTGGCTTAAAGGCCAAGTGCCACTGCAATTTGTTCAAGACAAGATACGAGTAGGCGTTTTTGTGCACATTTTTGTTAAAGCCACTGTTTTGCGGAACCAAACATACTACACAGGATATGAAATATATATTGAAATCGATCGACACAATCGTTTAAAGTTTTTAATGTCACGCCGCGGCGCCGTTAGTCATAATAATAAAGAGACCGAACGTAGAGCACGCTCAAAACTCGACACTTAATAGTAAATATGCTCAGACACAAATGCATTTACTACACACGCCCAAACGCGGCTTAAAGCTGTGGGAAAATCCAAATAGTTGAAACAGTTGAAACGGCTAAAGTGGCTTAGACGGCTGCTAACTTGGCTTAGAACACTCGGCCCCGCCTGTCAGCTGCTGACGCAGTTGACCGATTGTTGCTTCTGACCTTCGCTTAGTGTGCTCCGTTAACGCGTTTACACGAATGCAATTTGGCCAGTAAATTGTTCGTCAAAAGCAATTGAATTTCGAATCCTCAAGTGATTCATGCTGAACTAAAAATATATATAAGTATATATATACTCACTGGTTTATTCTTGTCGTTAACTCCAAGTTTTATTAGAATGCAAATTGGTAATTAAATCCGATTGGACTTTTTTTATTGTGTTTGTTTTGCGACAAATTGTGTGTTAACTTGACTTTGATCGCTGCTGCAGCTGTCGGATCTAGTGAATTATGAAATTATGATACAAACATATCAATTTTATTTGCAAGTTTCTCACGATTATTGCTTCGCTCCAAATCTGATTGATTAATTAATTATTATGCGGTTATTGCTTAGTTTCAACAGTTACTATTGAGCTGAGAATAACTTTACATTCTAGTTAAAATTTGAGACGAAATTTTATGAGTCAAAAATTAATTTTTCGAATTAAGTGGAATTCCAGATGACGGCTTTAAAATTAAAAATGATTTTAAAGTAATTTTATTTCTGTTACCAATTTAAGTTAAGACCAATTGCCAATTAAATCAGTTGAAAACCATTTAAGTATTGCTCCAAAGTCAAGGTCAGCTTAGCACTTTGTTAGCCAAATAATTATTCCAAGTCTGACAAAAGTAAAAGTAAACTAATCAAATTGTTATAATGTATGGTTTATTTGAATTCAGCTAATTAAGTTTATTCAGCTGTTAAAGTTGCCCACCTTTCAATAAAGTTGGCAATTAAAATTAAATACTATACTCACGCTTGCCAACAAAGCGCTGAGAGTTAATTCATATTTGGCTTGTTATAAATAAATTGAAATCTTTAAACTTTGACACTCAAAAACACAAATTGCGCGGTCTTATATACTTTATCAACTGATGTGGGTTGGCTATACTTTTTTTTTATTTCTCACCAGCTCCAATCCTTGCCAAATTCTCATGCCTCACAATGGAGCCGAATGCAACTTTGCAACAACCAAAAAAAAAAAAAAAAAAAAAACAATTGCAATTGTTTTGTGTAATTTTTTGCTGCTGCACCAAATATGCGCGATTTTTATTGTCTTCCAAAGGTGTTCACTATTCGTTGTTGCTGTTGTTGGGAATGTGAATTCTCAAGGCATGCAACGGCATTGACAAGGCCATTAGTGTACTTACCTATGCTTGGATTATATGGAGTGTGTCTGCTTGTGTTGTGTATTGTGTGTTTGTGGTGTTGTGCCGTGTTGTGTGTGATTGCCATTTAATGTCTTTCTTTCGGCTGCTTGTGCATTTTTGCCTTAAAATGTATAATTTTATGCACTTAAGTGATTTTGCATCACCTCATAAGCTCCATAATGAAGATAAATCTTATGCAATTATCATTAATGGGGGGCATATATCAGTTGTTAGTACTAAAAGATACAGCTTGTGGATCGTTTAAATGGTTGCTGCAATAAAATCTTAGCTGAAAGATGTTACAAAAAAATAATGAAGATGCTAGAAAAAGAGTTTATTGCTGAGTATTTGAGACTACAAAAAATATATGTCTTCATTACAACATGGAATTGGTTTTATAGATAATTTTCAACAAAAACTATTCTAAAAAAATTTTTGTTCCATATGTAAAGTAAGAATTAAACATATTTATTAAAGTTGGAATATGTAAAAGTAAAAGTTGTTAATGACTCACTTACCAGGGTATAAAGTAATTTGTTTAATTTCCGGGATTTATGTAGTAAAATAAACCCGCAAACCCGTAAATCAATATATCACAGTTAAAATGCAAAGAATGATCAATGTATGCATTCTTTTAATTGCAATCAACTTGAACAACGAACGTGACATTTTTTCACACACAATCCGAACTGGTTGCACTGGACCAGCAAAAACCAAGACCAGCTGATAAATGACAAAAATGCGGACAACATAAGTGCACGCACACGCACTTTTCATTCATAACGGAATCGTGAGTAGACGCGTGTAACTTGTTTTATGTGATTAAAAACGTCAACGGGCCTTGGCAATGCAACGCAGCTGGACAAACGACTTACAAATAAAATAAAAATAACACGTAATAGATAAATGACAAATAATTACTTGTTATGCTGACAGTATACCCTTTCTTAAAGCATACATAATAATGTAATAATACTAAAGCTTAGGTTTAAAAAATGTCAAAGAAAATGTTTACAGCTTATATCTGATACAAGCTCGTCTAAATCGTTGAAATTTACAATAACCTTTGACCTTAATCTTATCCGTACAGAATAATGTTTGAAAACTCTAATCTTATAATTTATATGCCATTGCCGGACAAAGAGTTTGTTTTATAAAGAGCTCAACTTTCAAATCAAATTTTGTGTTAGAATCAACAACAAACTGTATTAAGTCCATTTGCTAGAGAGTATTATAAACATGAAAAATTGCTTGCAGTGCGTGCTGGCTGACATCGCACATCCACCTTTATATACACACACATGTCAGTTCTATTGGTTGGCCGAAAACGAGTTCGTTGCCTAAGTCATTTGTATGTGATGCGATTTGAAGGCAAACTATGCAAAATGCCAACACTAAAATGCCAACAACTTCGCTGAACTTGACCCAATTTGTGTTTATCTTTTCCGCCACATGGTTTTTCACAGCGGGACCAACTAAATTTAGTTGTTTATTGCATACTTCTTGTTGTTGTTGTTTTTTTTTATTGCTGACGTTAAGCAAATGAGCTAATTACGAGTAGTGCAATTGTGCAAAAGTGACATAGCTTTAGGCTTACAACATTATTGTGCCAACGAATGCCCTTCTTTGCTATTGCTCCAGCTTGTGGATTGAGTCATAAGTTACAGTGCGGCTCACACTCACAAACACATTTGAGTCTTAGATGGTTCATTAATCAAGCAGCTGTCCATGGCAAATGGCAAATAAAAATGAAACGGTTTCTTTACCATCAAAAGTTTCTCACACTGCTAAAAGCTTCACAAAAAAACCAAATAATTTTATATTAATATAAAAACTGAAAGTGTTGCTTAAAATTATAAGCTTAGAACTGCACGGAATCAATTCTGTCTTCGGGCGAGTATTATTGTTTTTTTTATATAACGCCTTGAAACCGTACATGAAAAAGAATTGAAATACTATTATTAAAGAGGTGTGTGTGTGTATGTGTTATGGCTATTGTTTAATGTAATTAATGATACATTAGGCGCAAGAATTTATTAAAAGAAAACAATCAATTTAAATTAGTCTTTAGATCGTTAGTAAAATATATAACTTCCTCATTCCGTTCTTTAAAAGTCATTAAGTTTTTGAGTTAACAAAATTACAAAATGATTTTTATTGAACACACCACTAAAGAATTTACTAAATTTTTTTAGTTGAAGGTATGTTTGTTAGCAAACCAAACTAAAATTCACATTTGTTAGCCAAGTCTTTTGTTTGCTCAAACAGCACAAACACTTTTGGCCCCTTCGAAGCCACATAGTGCAATTGCATAGAGCACTATCGTCGTATCCATTGTAATGTGCAAAGCACATTCACCCACTAACCCACAATTGCACAAATGCTCTCGTAGTGGGCCTTAACTTGCTTACCCAGTTTTCCATTTTCATTCACTCATTTGGCTCCAGCCACACCCGATTTAAACTAGTTACCAAAGGCAAAAAGCAAGGCAATGAAAAATCAAACAATAGCTGAAAATGGTTTATGATTGTCTTTCTGTTATGCTCTGTTAAGGAGAGGGAGTAAAAAGTTTTTATAAATTTTGTTTATGGTTCATCCCTCTTAAAAAAATACAAACCTGCATAGATCTTAATCTGTTGTACACTACAGTTTTAATTAATATTAAAATGTTTTAAACATTTCTTTTGGGATGTCTGTGATAGTTAGTCCTTGATGAATTCATTGTCCTTTTTATAAGGTCTAAAGAAAAATAAAGGCTAAAAAAATATATATATTCTTGCTTTAGTGTTTAAAGATTTTTAGAGTATTTCAATTTTGTTTTCGTCACTAGCTTTATTTGTTTGTTATTGCGAGAGTTTAACTCTTCAATTTTTAATGGCTTGACTATTGCATGCTCTGTCATATTAAGGCATTGGCTAGCTTTTGGGCTTTGTTTTTGGTTTTTCTTTTGAATGGTTTTTTTCACCCAGCCAGGGGCACAAATGTGGCAAAAACTCGTGAGCGCCCTGGAAAATGTGCATAAATTGTAGATTGCCCGTTTGGATTATTTATTTTTAAATATTTAATGACTTTTTTATAGTCCATTGCTTCAAATTGGCAACACCCTCGCAATTGTATGCGACAAGACTTTGTCTGTTTTTTGGTCTATGTGTTATGCAAGTCATTTCTATTGAAATGATATATATATATGTATATATGTATATGCAACATTCTGCACCAGGTATCTCCTCCTTCCCCTGCTCCTACTCCATCTCCTTGGCAAAACTTCAGTACTTTCGAAAGTGGCCGCCCCAGTTGCAGCTTTGGCAGCTGCAGTCAGCTGGTGTTGTATATTGGCTTTATAGCAGTTAGTTTTGGTCGCTAGGCCGCTCTCTGCATGACACAAATTTGTTAACTAGATTATTACATAAGTTTATTTGTCTCTTTCTTTCGGTCTAATCAAAAGGCTGCCCGACTTCAGCTCTTGTTTCCAGCTGTATGCAAAAAATAACAATTAGCCATCATTTTGCTGCCGGCCAACAAGCTGTGGCTAAAAGACACAAACAAACTGTAAGTTTGTAATTAAAACTTGAGAAATCTTGACGCGAATTCGAATTGACATTTTGTGTATAAGCTTTAAATTGATGCTAATTTTGATTGATAAATTGCTCACTGATTGGGTACTAAAATAACCTAAAAGTACACATGTTTTGACAGCTTAAAATTAAAAACAGGAGCAAATCTGTCAAGAGTACAAAAAAAAAAATTCGTTATAAATAAAATTCGTAATATAGAATGGGTTTTGGATTCAACCAAATTGCAGTGTTTTGGAAATGAATTCATCATGCAGAAAACTTCGTTATATGGATGTTCGTTGCATGGAAGTTCGACTGTATATGTCTTTTCTACTTCACTTTTAAACTTAACTAGTTAAACTTTTTCATGCCCATAAACTAAGCATTCAATGCATTATGTCCAGATCAACTTCAAATTCTCGTTTGCAGAACACATGTCATGAAAAAGGCCAACACCCTAAGCCAGGCAAGCTTAAAGGCAGTTGGACCACCTAAATTGTGTAGTTGGCTGATAAGCGAAGGCGATTTATGAACTGTGCATGTTGTTGTTGTTGTTGAAAAATTGAATTTATTTAATTTTTATGTGTTGCTGTAGATGGTGTTGATGGACACCCACGTTGCAATGCAAAAAAGAAAAACAAAATATCGTGAACCCCAAAGTGTTGGCAAAGTAAAGTAAATAAAGTACGAACAGCAAGAGAGCCCTCAATCTTTGATTACAGCAGCCATAGCATAGACTGCAAGTAGTTTATATATAGCCACCACATACGTGTACACAAACTGTTTGTTGTGTAATTCCGCCAAGCGATTGGCAACAATTGCAAGCTGCGGTTAACAACAGACCTAACGTTGTGAGTAAAACGAGGACGCTGTGGGCGTGGTGGACGTGTTGCACTGATAAACTGCTAACTTGAGGGTATCACAGATCATAAGAAGCGGCATGCGTCCAAACATAAATGCAGATCTTGAGACACATTTTTCCCATATGTTATGCTGTTGTTGCATTTTGTGGTGAATTTAATTTGTTATTGTTGATGATGAAGCTGGGAAAATCAATAGATAAGCTGTATTAAGAAGTACTAAAACTGCAAAATTGTGATGAAAAATACAAATGATGATTTAATATTATTATTAAAATATATTTATTTGTGATATCATTCTGGAAAATATTTCAATCTAACTTAAGTCATTTATATAACCTCAAGCCACATTTTAATCTGCACTGATTCCATGCCAGATACTGTCATACTCGAAAGCTCTGCTCTGGTTCAAAACAAATGCGATAAACAATCAAATGCGCTATCGACATGCCACATTGTAAGTATTGTGTGCAGCAGGTCTAACAATGGACAACTGACCAAAGAGCAGACCCTCGACAGACCCAAACTATTATCGATACCAAATAAATCAGCAAAATAAGCCACAAACTTAAAAAAACATTGCCAAGAACAATGAACAAAGCGACAACAACAACAACAGCAATGCCAACAACAACAATTACAAAATCATATAAAGGCGAATTCGATACGAAAATCTAAAGCGGAAATTTTGTAAAGTTTTCTACTGCTGCTGCTGCCACGCCCACTTTTGAGGGAGTCTACGATCTAGAGTGAATGCATTGCGCAAAAAAAAAAAACAGAAAATTCAAATTGTAAGTTCAAAATGGGCGGCTCCAGTTGGAATCCGCTTTGGCTCTGACTCTGGTCATGGCAAATTGCCCAGTTGTTTTTTTTTTCATTATTGCTCCGCGCAGCTAACCCTTCTTTATAGTTTTCTCTTTCCGTCCCTCTCTATCTCTTTATTTTGTTTGTCGCGCATTCTAAATGCCAGCCAAGGCCGTTTTGAGTCCCCCGAACAGAGACCCCAACAAACCACGTTAAGCTCGTAATCTACAATTAGGTTGTGTGTTGAATGTTGTTGTTGTTATTGTAGTTGCTGAGATTTTCTTTTTGTTATAGGAGAGCTGATAAGCAATAACGCCCACAGTCGAGTGTCGACTTTGACATTAAGCTGTCGGTCTGACAAACGAATACCAAATATAATCAAAACTGAAATTCAAAATCGTTTGCGCCCCAATTTGGTAAAGAAAAGCTACCAATAACAATGAAATTCAATCAAACAACAATTTGACCTTGTGGCTACTGGGTGCACTTTGCGTTATGGGGTCTCAAAAGTGGGTCGGAAGTTGAATGAAGTGTGTACAGTTAATGGAAACATTTAAAGAGCGCTTGATGGTTAACAAATATTACCTTAAAATCTGAAGAAAAAAATTAATTGAAAACGAATTGTAAAGTAAAAAAAACGAACTTTAATACATTTATAAAAATTAAATGATTGAGGAAGATTGGTTTATATTGAGGGTAAAAACTTTATAAGATTTATTTTACAGATTGAGAAGTTACAGTAATTTAAGTTCAAACAATAATACGATGTGGATTAAACTTGAGCATTATTAAAAATCAATAAAGCATTAAACACGCCACTACTTTAGTTATTTAATTTTCCATGTGCGCTTTCTGCTTAATTTTTGTGGTGTTTCGGTTTAACGTTGATTTCTATTTGTTAGCCAGCCGCATTTCAAGGTCAGAGCGTAATAGAAATTGATCAATGTAAATGCAGTTTTTGTACTTCAAGCTGTTTGATATGCTTTTGAATTCTATTGTTATGGCCCGGCCACGTCTTGGAACTATGTTTGTTAATTGCGGCAATGCAGTCAGCGCTCCAATAAGTTGCTAATTATAATTTATGTATAATTAATTTAAATTATACCTTTGGTGTCTTGTGGTTGATTTGAATTGGTAACGGACGGACAAGCTGATCCGTTTAATGCCATTACGCAAGAATACAAAAAAAAACACAACACACACATTTTTTTGCTGACAGAACGAAAGACTCAGGCAACGAACTTGTTTGTCCATTGCATACATTACAAAACTAACAAAAATTTGCCACTCAATCAACGGCCTCAGCAGCAGCAGCAACAACGGCAACGCACACAAATTACTTTAATTGCAACAAATTTTGCGAGCACACGGCTATCAAGTTGAGAGGCTCTCGTGGTCCTCGCATGTGGGCAAGCATATGGAGATTGCCAAGTGCTTGCAACTTGGCAACTTCAATTGCGCGAAATACGTCAACAATTGTTAAACTCAAGCACCCGCAACTAGAAATATTTATATGCTGCAGTCTAACTCTAACTGTGTCTTAGGCATGACGAGAGACGATTATGTTAAAGTTTGACTTGGGCGTTTCTGCGAATCCGGTTGAGGCAACCGAGGTGGTCCAGAAGGCGACTTCTAGCTAAGCCATTGCATTCATATTAGACCGGATCTAATACGAAACGAGTGCGCAACTTTGCTGCACTGCGGCACTGAAATAATTAAATGAAAAGGAAACGAACAATATGGCAAAACTGTAATAACACACACACACTCCACCCAATAACGTTGTCGACTAAATGGCAAAAGTTTGCACAAATTTGTAATTGTCATCGTTGTCTGGCTGAAATTACTACTAGCATGAGACACTGCCCGGCACTAAACAGCACAACAGCACATGGCACAGTGGTTACAAAGTTATGCATTGTGAATGTTGTTTGATATAAGTATCTATTTTGTTAGGTTGGTAAACAAACATGAGACATGGAATAGCTTAAAATTAAGCCAAACAAAACTAACAAGTCGTAAAGTTTATTCGAATTGTATATATTTATTGCTTTTTGTAATTGTATTCATTTTACTTATTTTAAAACTCAAACTAAATTGTAATAAAAACAAATTCTTAAAAAACAAATATAGATTTAAAGCTCAAAAATAATTTTTAACGATTAAAGATTTAAGTTTTTTTTTAGCTAAGTTATAGAAAAATTTAATTGATCACATTTATCATATTAAAAAATATTTCGTATTCTTACATAAGTTAAAAATATCTATTAAATAAATATTTATTCTTTATGTAACTAGTTTACATATTGCATATTTTCTTTAAATGATCAAAAAATATTGGAATGAAATATACTATTAAAAATGAGACATGTATCTAAGTTTGTAAATTAAAGTATAAAAAGAATCTACTTTTTAAAATGAGTATTGCTCAAATATGGATTAAAATGTTAGAAAACACGAGTTATCTTAGATCTGATTAAACGTTAACCATATTTGATTCCCACTCAGTAGCTATTTTTTTTTGGTTGTTTATACTCGAACGGAGACCTACCCATTGCTACAATCATCAATCATAAGCAAGTAAAATGATAATCAAAGTGCATTTTCCACGGCTGACTAAAATTCAATTAATTGGCCACAGTGTGCACCGTGTGTGCGTCATTTTAATTTTGTGTTATGTTTTTATTTTTTTTGTTAAACTAAGTCGTAATCAGATCGTGCTCTAATTCGGGCAACATTGCAGTTATCGTTGTTGTTTTTGTAGATCCGAAAATATTCAATGAGATCTGCAGCTGTTGCAGCCGTCACAGTAAGTAAGTGTTGCTGTTGTTGTTGTTGTCGCGACTGTTAGTGATCCGTTACATTTTGATGTTGTTGCTGTTGCTGCTGTCACTGTTGTCGTCGTGCTAACCTTGAGATGATTACTTAAATTTTTGTGTAAGTACTACACGCTTGGGGCCAACCAAGCAAAGAAGTGCTCCCCCCACAAGACTCTATCCCGTCTCTATGTCAGAGACTTGGAGCTACTAATTCGAGACAATTTATTAAATGAGCCAAATCAGGGCAAGTACAAAGTTAAATTTTTTTGCGACAACAACACAAAAAAAGGCAAACGACTAAATTAAGTCTGGTAATGTTAATGGTAATCATATTGATGTGGCGCCACAAAGCGTTGTAGTGCCCCTTTATCGAACCCCGCTTTACCTATTTGCAGCTCATTTGCGCAAGCGCCTTCTTTATGTTTTTTTAGTTAATAAGCAAAACGGCCTACATGATAATTAGAAATACGGGTATGCCATATAAAAATGAATCACAAGAGTTTGAGCTGCGAGAGGAGGCGAAGGGCAGGCAAAAGAACACAAATATTGCAATGCCAAGCAACAATAACAACAACAAGCTTAAGCAATTTTGTGCAACAATTATGAGAAGGCAACACCACCGCCCACCAAAATGTGCTTAGAAGTCATTGTTTATATATTTACAATATTTATATATTTACAATATTTATTGCTGATTTTTGAGTTTGTTATGCAAGGGAGCAGCTTGATGGGAGGCCATACCAATTATATCGTGATGCGAGATGAAAATATCAAAAATTGAGCTTGAAAACTCATGAATAAATTTATTAAATGCATATTTATTGTTTGCCTTTGCGCAACTTGCTGCAAAAAATGCATTTGATGGCTGTTCAAATGATTGACAAGCGTTTGATTTCATTGCTTTTGATAAAACATAAAAATGCTTTAGCTTTTAGTTTATTACAGTTTTGTAAAATTGTAGGAAAATAAAAATATTGGTTTTGAAATTTTTGGATAAAAAACATAAAATTGTTATTAAGGCTGAATTGATTTGAATAATATTAAAGGCTGTAAAGATATGTTGTTTGTTAAGTTTCAAGGAGTTGAATGAACTGTTAAATTAATTCAAAATGCATTTTATTGACCTTAAAGTATAGCTCAAAATATTATATTTTATTAAACATAATGCAATTAAAGTAGATTTAATATTCTGTTTTATTCATTGAAATTTATGCAGTTTAGAAAACCAAAGTATATGGTATAGTATACATATAAATATACTAGAGTATAGTGATATCAGAATAAATAAATAATTTTGTTAATTTAGCATTTGTTTTTCAATGCACATTTCGTTTTGTAGAATTTTAAAATATTTTTCTAATATTTGAATGCTAAAATGTATTGACCAATTAAAACGTAGAATACTTGTATATTATTCTGTTAAAATATTGTTATACAATTAAATGTAAGAACACTTGCATTTATATATTTATAATACTGTATTGTACATTCACAAATCGATTTAGTTCACGAACATAAGTAATTTTAGTTAGTTTGCAAGCCAAGACACAAAACCGCAACAACAACTGTAGCAGCAACAACAATGCCGCTTCACTTCACTTACTTAAATCTAACTGAACTTCACTCTCGTTTTCAACAAAAATGGCATAAAATTATTACCAGCGCCAGTTGGCGGCGTTGGCGTCGTTGGCGTCTTGCAGTCGACGTCAACGTTACTTTGTTGTTGTTGATTTTGTTGTTGCTGCGGCAACTTCTTGTTGGGCTTCACTTGCAAATGGAAACTGTTGTTGTTGCTGTTGCTGCTGTTTGTTTGACCGCTCGCTCGCTCGTTAACATGGCTCGTTCGTTTGGTAATCGTGGCTCGGCTCAGTCAGCCACTTGGCTCGGTCGGGCGTTGTCTTTGTATATAAAAGCGGCTTCCTTCTTGGTTCTAGTTATCAGTTGAATTCAGCTCAACGTATCGCACACACGCGTCTAATTTAAACAAGCAAAAAAAAACTCTCGAAAATCTCTTAAATGGCTTTCTTCAAAGTGAGTGCCTAGCGAACAAAACCAAAGAATGTTCAAGTGTCTAATTTGTGTTTTTTAATTTTTGTGACAGTCTTTGATCTGTTTGGCTGTCCTGGGCGCTGCCTCCGCCGGTGTCCTGCACAGTGGACCAGCACTTTATGCGTCCGGTCCCGGTCTTGAATACGCTGGCCATGGACACGGACATGGACATGGACACCATGATGAGGGTCTGGACTATCATGTAAGTCTACTTACGTTGGATGTTTGTAGGCCAGGGTTGAGATGCTTTGTGCTCGTCTGACATTTGGAATTTTTTTTCTTCTCACGATGGTCGACGCTGTTCACATTTGCATATTGGCTAATTTGTTGGCGTGATTCTGACTGCAGGTGTTATCTCTGTAACTTATGCTTATTATTCTCGTTGGCAGTCCTATCCCAAGTACCACTACAACTATGGTGTTGCTGACCATCACACTGGTGATGTGAAGTCACAGCATGAGGTGCGTGATGGTGATGTTGTCAAGGGCTCCTACTCTCTGGTTGAGCCTGATGGTTCCGTGCGCACTGTGGAGTACACCGCCGATGATCACAACGGTTTCAACGCAGTGGTTCACAAGACTGCACCCACTATCCATCATTCTGCTCCAGTTGTTCACGCTGCTCCACTGGCCGTGCATGCTGCTCCCCTGATTGCTCATGGTGGTCCATCCATTGCTCACCATGTTGCTGCTGCTCCAGCTGTCCCATACCATGGCTCTCTGGCGCATCATGCTTCTGCTGTGCCCTCTTATGGTTATGCCACCCACAATGCTCATGCGCATGTTGCCCACTACTAAGGAACCAATGGAACAATTACTCTCAACCACACCAATCCACTCAACCACACGCCAACTATTCTTCATATTTATTAAGCACATGACGACCTCACCATTTGCTTCTATCTTGAAGCTGAAGCCTGCTCAATACTCAAGTCATCCAACTTTGTAAATAACCGACGACAGATGCAGTTGCTCATTCCCTCTTGCTCATAGTGCATGTGTTGTTTCTGTCTTACACTATCCATACATGCATACTCACATACACCATTACCAGCTTTCGTGCAATTCTCTATGTATTTTAAAAAAAAAGACAACTTCTACATTGTATCTATATGTATACTGGAAAGGCCCATGAAAGAAACCACACGAAACCACGAAAACGTCATTGCATACAGGAAGGAAGATAAGATCATGATGATCGGGACGATGATGATGATGATGAAGAAGCTAACAAGGATAACAGCATGGAATATATACTATACACATATATATATATAAATTTGGGAAATTTATATTTTGTTGAAACATGTCTATCTTATATCTGCCTAATTTAAGTTAAATTGAAAACTGCGACAAATGCTATAAATATAAAATGTAGTAAATTACAAAAATCCAAATTCTCACGTTTACTTTTACTTTTTAAAAAATATCTACAGACAGAACAGCTCATAATTATTGACTATCGATGATTGATCATTCAATTTATGCAATATTAATTGTAAATCATTTACAATAATGATCACATTCATATTAAACTAAGTTATGCAAATTGCAAAAGCTCATAATCATACGGAATTATTGACAATTATGGGTTACTTACTAATTTATAGGTAACTGTTGAAAGGTGAAGGTAGAACCACAAATAATGCACACTTGTATGAAAGTATGTATGAATATTTATGCACAAATCGCTTGTGGTTAGAATTATTATTAGTATAGCAGATAGTACGTACATTCATTAAGATTAAAGGTTTAAGCTTTAAGCAAGTTAAGCTTCTGAACCTTTAAGATCAACGATCAGCGATAAACCCTTTATTTTCACTTAAGGTGCGAATTTCGCAAAACAAAGAAAAATAGCAGATATAGTATATGTTTATGGAAATAAGGAAAAACAAAACATGGGCCGAAAAGCTTGATCGGGAGGAGAAAATTGCAGCCTTAGAGTGTGTAACCTTATACCATATAAGCGGCTGTACGCAAAATGCCATACTTTTTCCACAGGGAAGTGGATTAGGGATACACTATTCGATTTTGAGTCACGCGCTTCCAAAATACATTTCAAATTAATGGCAACAATTTTTCACAGTGCGAGATATCGGTACTTAGTTTTCAAGATATAGACAAAAAACTAAAAATTAAAATGTATTTTATTATATTATATTATATCTCGAGAACTAAGCGAGATACCTCCTTAAAACGTTCATGAGTCTATGATACATATCAGTAATACTAATTATTAGTATGTCAAAGCTAAATTCACTTTTAAAACGAAAAGCATTGCTACAAAACTAGTTATTAATGCTATAAAATAGCGCTAGATGGCGCTAGATCTGGTTAAGAGCTTGCATACTTTTGGGCCAACAAACTATTAATATTACGAATGATCTACTTTTATGCTGGTGATATGTAAATACATACATATGTATTTGTAGTTTTTATCTAGTGACTTGGTTCTTCCTTAAAGATTTGCAATGAAAACAAATCATTAATATTTGTAAAGAATCTAAAAAGCTTTGGAAATATCTATCTACTTAAATTATTTTTAGCCACAAGGTCACATAAACCTTTTGGCTTCCACTTTTCATTCACATGCCTGTAAGTCATTTATAAGATACCACAGCATCTCATCGTTCATATCACTTACACTTACTTCCCTTTTAACCCTTTCAACCACATAGTACATAAACGGAAGCTTGCTCTAGTTGTTGCCTCACGTCAGTTGGCAGCCACACTGCGGTCACATGTTCGTTTTTGGGGGCATGCCTCATGTAAATAATAAGTTGATAAACATTTAAAACATATGCGGCAAAAGGTGGTTTGCTTCCGCCTGCAACTAATCTTCGCATTTCCGTCACTTTTATGTGTGAACTTAAACCAAAAACGACAAAGAAGCAAAATATTGATCTTGTTATATGCGGATCGTGGCAATATTTGAACAAATGTGTTTGCCACTAAAAATGTTAAAACTGGCTTAAATATACTCTTTATCATTGCCAGAAAATCAGAAAAATCAACGAAGCGTTTAAATATGCGCCAAAGTAAAACAATACCAAAGAATGAAAACAAAAACCAAAAACGAATCTAAATTTTACGTGCACTCCATTAATAAGATTTAGCGCCTAGTCAAAAACTTTGCAGCTGCCCTGTGGCCGGGTTCTTTAACAGTTAAGGTCATCTAGTTAACTTAGTTGAGTTTTCTATTAAACAACAATACAAACTATGTGCTAGGAAATGCCGGAAGGAAGTTCCGCTAGCTGGCAAAAAAATAATCCAAATACGCCTCAGCATTTACGTGTTACCCCAAAAATGCACGTAAAGTCGACTTAATGTGTTCCCAGTGACTAGCGAAAAATAAATATGATACTAAGTAAAAAAACGATTTGTTGCTGCTCCAATAACCTTTCGCGCATCCACGTAACAATTATAGCAGCAAATATCATCAAGAGCAGCATATACAAGGTATGCAATCTTCTTCATCAATAAATGACAGTTACTAACGACTTTTTGTGTTGCACTTGGCCAATTGATTCCAAGCAGTTGACATTCAAGTAAGTAGCTCTAACTTTGGACTGGTTCCCCCTCCAGACAACACGTGCTCCCCACAAACGATTGGCTATAGCCACTTGAGTTGAATTGGATTTGTGTGTGTGTGTGTGTCAGTGTCGGCTAACATTAAGACACAAGACACAGATATGTATAGCAGATTGTAGTTTCTTGATACAATTTATAGATAGTCAAATACATCGTTCGGCTACTGAAATTCTTTGGCGCTTATAGATTAGCTTTTTAGAGATGGGCTGTAGTTATAATACACATACGCACAGTGGCCTGATACTTATAATATTTAATACTAAGCACTTTCAGTGTTGTTAGAGTCATCGGAAAGCAGTTGGGATTTTTGCTTTGTAATAAATGCAGATAAGTGATGCATACAGTTCTGCTAATGTTTTATTAAGATTCTTACTCGATTACCAATACCAATCATATTCTTACCACTGTTTCGTGTAAATGTCGCCGCCTGTCTGCGTAATTGAAAAATGTCATTAACAATTAATATATGCACAACAGCAGCAACAAGAGCTGAACAACAACTATGAACCAAAGCAAGTTAAGCTGACTGGGCAGACATAATTAGAGGCATAAGCGATTTGTAGATTTGCATCGCATAAATAAACAACATTTCAACAGATTCGTTGGTAGTATGAGATACTCTAAAGGAGATGAGATGTGTATCTGATGGCTGTTTGGCATAATCATACCAGTAGTTTGTTAGTTATGCACGCCGCCCTGTCAGCGTCAATTATATAACAACAACAACAAAAAGCTAACTGGATTATTTTAGAGTTTATTTGATGCATGGCAGGTTGCAGCAGCAGCAACCAAAAGATACAGCCTGCAACAATATGGCTAAAAAGGTGCGAGAATTCATTACCATCTCTCTCTTTTACTCTCCCTTTCGCTAACTACAGAAAATTTATCGCATCTCCTCGGGTCTCTGGAAGCCATTAATTTGCATTTTATTACAGAGACGTACAGCCGCATTTGCCACGGGTCATTTTCATGGCGCGTTACAAGCTCTTGTTAACAATGGTCACTCAATTGGCAGCGGACACAGATGCGGCAGTCTCGGTCGCACTGAAGCATGTCCAACTAAGCGACAACAATGATGCCCCACCAACACCCACACATACAACTTTAACAAGACTTACTTTCTGCAGCACTCATGCGCTATCTTTCTCTCTCTTTTGTTGTGTATTGCAACATTCGCACCTTGAAGGTAATTTCATGTTGCAAGCTATGCTCATTGCCCATTGTCAAATAACTTTGTGTAAACAAGCAGAAATAAGGTGACCAGCAGGCAGTGCCAAAAACAAGTGTAAAGTAAACCAAGTCAAAGTCACCATCGCCGTCATCGTTACTAAACTAACCAAGCTTAAATTTTTAAGCCGCCTTGGTCAGACCTCGTCTTTCTCCCCCTCTTTCCAACCCACTCAACAATCGCTTTTGACTTAAATGTGCGGCTTCATAGGCGTTGGCACATCTTCAATTGCATTTTGACTTCATCTTACGTTAAATTGGTTTGAAAATTTGTTGCAATTGTTTGCCTAGGAATGTTCGGTAGCAACCACAAATAAATCTTAAAGTTTACTTAAGGTAAATGTTCAAAAAAATAATGTAAAGAGAATGGATCTATAGATCATAGTTTAAAAAAGTCAAATTAACAAAAAAACAAGGTAAAGGTTGACGTTGTAAACATATAGGTTTATGTATATATTCTGCATGTTTTGCTGAAACCCATCTCTATTTTTTATTCTATAATTTCTGAGTCGAAAACATAACTCATATTTAACTTGTGAAAAATTATATTAAAATTAAATTGTATCATTCATATTTTTACGATCTAGTAAAATTTGCATTTTTATAGCTTAGTTAAATTTATGTTCTGCTTTTATTAACGAAAAACAAAATAATAAAAAACAAAACTACACTCCCACATGCCACATGCCACATGCTTCTCAAAGCACAAGCCGCACGCTATATTTAACATAAGCATATTTGGTATTTTTATAATCTTCAGTTTAGCGTGTACGTTAGTTTTTATTCTAGTAGTTAGTTATATTTATTGTTGTTTAATTGCCAGCATTTGTTAGGGACAGACAATGCAATGTTGGCAGCCACGCACACATGTGGCATGTGGTTGTTGGTTGCCCAAAATATCTGTCAAAGCTGCATATGGAAAACCTTCGGAAAATGCCGACAATCGTTTTGCTAAGTTTTTCCCAGCCGACAGTCTCTTGTGAGTCTTGGGCATCGAGTTATCACATCTGCGTAGCCAAATGCTTTGGCGGCGGTCACAAACATGCAAATTGACTTAATCTAGTATTTAGTTGCTGGCTGCCGACAAACCGCAGTCCGAAGTCGAAGTCTCAGTTAGCAATACATAAAAACACAAACAGCAAATGTGTAACCAAAGACGGAGGCGGAGATGGAGACAATTGTATGCAAGTGCTGAAGGTTGTTCTCCATGCTTTTTTTTTGTGCAAACTACCTAAAAAACAATTTTGCAGTTTGGCTTTTCGCGCACTCCTCGCAATCTAATTACAAATATTTAGTACGCCCCTAGGTTGATTTTTAATTATGTGAAAATGCTGACCCGGGCATAAACTAGTGCATATTATTAACTTGGCTCGCAAAAACAGTTTTGACTGCTTTTTTTATTTTAATTTTCTCAGCGACTCTTGCGGTTTGTCAATATTTCTAATAATTATGTTTGCTGCCAACCTCAATTGGCACGTTCTTAACGTGGTTCAAGGATAAGCTTAACTTAATTTAAAACTACAACTGAAATTGTCTCAGCTTCGAATGTGTTAAAGCTTTTTAGTTGCTTTGTTGCGCTTTGAACACAATTAATCACATAATTAAAGTCATATGTATTCCTGATCGGTTTCTTTGATATAAACTTTGACGCTCTCGCGTGTACTTCATAGCAACAAATAAATAAATATACTACATATACCACATTAGTAGCCAACTTAGTTGGTTGAACAGCTAACTATACTCTTCAAAGGTTAGAAAGACTTATATTCTGTATTTCAATCTTAAAAAATATATATATCTCTTTATTTCTTAGATTTTTGTATTTTTTTTTCATTTCCAATTACTTTGTTTTGTAGTTATATTTTATTAATATACAATTTTTATTTTCATTGTATATTAATTTTTAGTTAGTTAAATTTTTTTAATATTATCATTTCAATATTATTTTTGAATTATTAGCTTCAAATTGTTTTGATTTACTTTTACATTTTAATTAAAATAATTTCTTTATGCATTAAAAAGAGTTTTCAATCTTCGTTATTTACAAATGACCATTTATATATGTTTTAATTAGTTCAATTTATAACGTACCGCACCCGTGGGAACACAGACAATAACATAACACTTAAAACTTAATATGAGTAATCTTATTATACATTTATACCTGGGTAAAAAATTAAGGTGCTGGTAAAAAAAGTAAAAGTTTTCATAATTGTATTCTGGATATATTCATTAAAAATTAATTGTTCTAGGCTCCTAACTTTAATTACGTTATATTATTAGTATGGAAATAAGCTTGCTCTCAATTAATCATTGATTGTTGAGTCAAACCAAGAATAGCTAGTCAGCAAATGTCTTAGAAATAAATTAATTTAAATTGCTTTGGTGTCATATCTTTTAACTTTAAATTGTTATTTCTTGCGTCCGCTGGTTAACTTTTGCTTTCATTTGCTGCCTAGAATGGAATTGAGTTTTGAACTTTGTTGCCGCGCTTGACCTTCAGCATTGATGCTAAGACAAAAACCAAGAAAAAAAGCAGCCAAGAACAGCCAGAAGAAGCTAAGAGGGGGTGTTAGGAATCTTAAGTTAGCTTGTGTTTTTTTTGCATTCAAGTAGATCACTGAGAATTTCGCATGTGCCAAATAACTAGGGCTTTTTGTTGTTGTTGTTGTTGCAACAACGATTTGCAATTGTGTTTGGCGGCTGCAACTTGACCCGATTTTGTTTCTTTTGGAAGTCAAGATATATTTTATTGTCAGCAAATTGGTTCTTAAAAATTAAGTTGTTAAATAAATTGCATTTTATTGCCATACTATTTGTTATGGTTCAGGGAAATAATTATTGTGCATAATTCTGTCGTACTACAGCCGAGTTCGTTGCCTAAGTCGTTTGTTTGTACCAAAAGGAAATTAATGATTAGGCTATGATTAATATCACAATTCTGAGCCAAGACTAAAAAAAAGTGACTGGCTCGTCGGATGACTATATTATGTGGGATACAAGAAAAACAGTGCGATATACACAATGCAGTATCTGTCGCCAATTTGCTTTGCTTACATACAAACATACATACATAGGTACATACTCCGACCCCATTCAACCGGGTTAGTGTAGCAACATCCCCAGCACAGTGTTCATGCTGCTGCCGCTGCTGCTGCTGCTGCAACTTCATTCACATGGCCCCTGACTGAGTAGCTCCATATTCACCACGCCGACGAGATGCTGACGATGACACCGACGTCGAAGTCGACGTCGACGTCGACGCTGACGTCGCCCGCCACAGTTGACTGACTGAGAAACCAAAAGTGTCTTAAAGACGCAAGCTGCGCTGCCGGCGTCTCTGCTTTCGCACATTTTGCGCTTATTTAAATGGAAACCCGCTGCTAGAATAGCCACAGTATTCCGGTGAACTTGGCGTTGTTTGTGTCTATTGCACCGTTGCAGTACTAAAAGTAAATCAAATATAGTTTTTACACTTAAGTTCTGTGCATAGTGTGTGTATTTTATTAATAATTTGTTGTTATGTTGTTGTTTATTTTTAGCCAGTTATTCAAACAAATCATCTGTTCAAAAATATCACAAAAAGTTTTTTCAAAGAAAATGGCTAATTTCATGTGCTTTGTTATCCTCTCGTTGGCTTTGTTTGCCAGTGTTGCAGTAGCGCGACCAGGATATGCTGTGGACTATTATGTGAGTGAAAAGTTGAGCTTCAAAATTAAGTCATCATAATAATAATGTATAATATGAAGTATACGACAAGGACAATAACAATAAAGAAGTTTGAAAACAATGAATTAAAACTAACATTTTGTTTATGAAAAATGTTAAAGCGGCGAAATTATTTCTTACATTTATGCAGGAATAAATGTTTTTAAATCACTTGAACATAAATATTTTCTATTTAATCAAAATCCTTTTAAATGTGTTTATAATAACCATAAAATTATACTATCAACTAGTATTTTTGCGATTTTGATCATTTTAAATTATAATTTAAAGTAAGGTTTAATAGTAAAAATCTTTAAATAAACGACAGAAAGCTTTTAAAACAGTACTAAGATATAAAATACTTACTATAACCATAAATGGCAAATTCTTTAAAATTCTTATAAAATTTTGTATATGTTTTCCTTCAACAGGATCATCCTAAGTATGCCTTTAACTATGGCGTAGCCGATCACACGACTGGCGATGTGAAATCCCAGCATGAAACCCGGGATGGAGATGTTGTCAAGGGTATATAAAACTTCTTAAAACTACACCTTTTCTAATTATCTTTTACCAATGCAATTTTTTTGTCAACTTATTTATTTCCATTTCTCAGGTCAATATTCTTTGGTTGAGCCCGATGGTTCCATTCGCACTGTTGACTATACTGCAGATTCCATACATGGTTTTAATGCTGTTGTAACCAAATCTGGTCCCACTGTGCACGCCCAAGCGTTGGTCACGAAGCCCATTGTTGCCCACAAGCCAATTCTGGCACACTATGAACATCAACATGTGGCACCAGTGGCTGCTCCTGTTGTGATTGCCGCCTCACCCGCGCCTTATGGTAAGCTAAGCATTTTTTCTTATAATATTACTTAGATGAAGTGGTTTAAAAATGGATTAGCACTCACTCTGTTTAGCAGATTCTCACCCCAAGTAGAATACAGACGCACTGCCCAGCTAGTTAGTTGTTTTTGTGATTTAGTTTAGAGTCTCTTTAGCTGATATGCTTGAATCTTGCTCTTCTAGGCATGAACACGTATCGCATGCTCAAGCTGTTCAGGCGTCATGTTAACTATTTTAACAATCAATATCGTAAATTGCGCCCAGACGAATACGAGTACGAATATGATGATGATGATGAGATCGTTAATGCAGCAACTCAACTTAAAACTGTCAGACAGACAACAGCAGCGGATGCAGATGTCGATGATTATTATGCAGCCTACTAGAACAGTAGCAATATCATTAGCAGCATCAGTTGTCAATGATAAACACAGTACATATACTTATATACACATAACCATATTATTATTATAATACATAACCGCTTAGGTGTTGCATAGCAATTAGTTATAGAGCTGTGAAACTGAATCATCGTATTGTGATCTGTATCACAGATTGCACAAGCACTTGCAGTTGTTGACTAATGCGCCAGTTTCTTTTTGCCACGCCCACACGTTTGTCAATTATGTCATAAGTTAGTTTTTGTTCAACCCCATCCAGCCATCCATTGATCAAGAAAGATTAGCTTTGAGCTTCTTTTTGCTCATGTTTTGTTTGCACTTTTGCATTCGCTCTCATATTTTTGAATTGTTATTCCCACACTAATTATGTTATGCAGCAGCAGCCGCATCAACTTTTCCAGCAGCAAGAGCTGTGCGGAAAATTGTGTGTGTTGCCCATTTCCAAAGCCAACATCTTTTCTCAATGTCGCAATGTTGTAGATGGGAATTGTTGTTGTGACTGCATGTGAAAATTATTTGTATTGTAAACATTTTTTTTTTTTGTAATTATTAAGAATCGCAAGAAGCGCAAATAAAACAAAACGCACCCCATACAAAACAAAAGACTTAGGCAACGAACTTCGTTCACCATTTTACATGCCCAAAAGAAAATTACAAACAGCAACTACAAATAGCGAATGGCGAAAATAAAACACAAACACAACACCTGTGACCAATTGACTTTTGTTTTTGGCTGGTGAACTCGTGACAAGCAAAGAAATGCATTGCTAGTTATTTCGTCAGCATTGAAATTTTTGTTTGTGTGTTAAAACTGAACTAGTTTACAAACAAAAGCAGCTGTTGAATTTACATTATTTATGTTGACTCATACTAATTGTAATTTATATATATTTATATATACTCAAATCTTTATTTTTTTTCTTATAGTTTCCCAACATTATGCGCCTGCTGCTGCGCCTATTCACTATGACTATGATGATGGGTATTACAACACTAACGCCTACAACCAGCCTCAGTACGAGTATGTGCCCCAATATGATGCAGGACACTATGGACACTATTCGAGTCCCTATGCGACACACTATTAAGTACCTAACAAGCAGTGCCCAATGCGATCTAGTACTCTAAGCGAATTTAGTTTTTATATTTTCGAAGAAACCACGATCTGGTTGCAGTTGTGTGTGGTTTGCTAAACACTCGTGTTTTGAGATCCACATGCTGTTAACTTATTTCATACATACGACACTGAAGCTGCTTAAGATAATGATGATATGGATGCTAATTTAAGTTGTGAATTTTCTCTCTGTAAAACAAATAACAAGTTTCAACCATATAAGTAAAATTGTACAAAAAAAATTGCAACGTGTTTTAATTATTGAATTTGAGGATGTTTTGGGAATGAACATGGTTTTTTTTAAAGCAAAATGAGGCCTTTATCTGAAAGCTTCTCTTAAAAAAAAAGCTCGAAAAATATGTGATAATTATTTATTTTTTTATCGGATCACATATCGATTTCAAACCTCTATATTCCCAGCATATTTATTATATTAGTATGTGACTGCATGTGAATTGAATTTTCATTTAGTTCACATGTCGTTTTAATAATCATGCAAGTCAATAAACGCTTATTTAATTATTCATAATTATCAAAGGCAATTGAAATCTGAACAAGTGTCTCGTAAGTCATCGAGCTGATGTGGGTTCTTTCTTCATAAGGCAATTAAAGCTGTGCATCCATTATCTCGTATAACCCACCTTATTATTAGTTTAATATTCAATGTTGGCGTTACACATTTGCACATTTTACAATTATTTTCAATGAATGAAATTTACTTTTATGCGATTGTATTTCTTTTTATTGCTGTAACAATTCATGGCCAATTGAGCGTCTCGTTTTAAAACTTCAACTCTTTTACCGATAGATAACCCATTTTTTTTTTCAAAAAGCTGGCACAAAAAACTAAACTCTATTCACGGTCTGCAAATGTGCAATTTGTTTTCTTACATAAGATATTTTTTGTGTCAGTTTGATCCATTTGTATGCTTTTATTGGCAGTAAAAAGCTTTTTGCATCCGTTACCTGTTGTCTGAAGACAAAGAAAGCTTAAAAGCTATTAAAGCTTGGCTTGCTAGCTGGAAGCTTATTAAGCCTATTCAGAATAAATGCTTTAAGCTTTAAGTAGAGTAGAGTTTGTTACTAAGCTAAAACTTAGAGCTTAACTAATGGATTGCATATCTTAAGGCTTTGTGGTTTGAGTAAAGCTGTAGTAGACTTTTTGGAGATATATTTTTGTGATGTGTTTCGTTTTATAAAAGTTGCTTACACATTTTTGATCATATAAAGATATTGATAGATGAGGAAAATTAAATATGTATTTTAATTTTTCTTAACAAAACAGTCGTTATATTATATTCTTTTATAAGTTAAGATGGTTTTGCATTTTTGCAAGCATTTTTTATTGAGCTCTAATGTTTGTTTTACGAATTAGTAGAGCCATATTTGTTAACTTAACTAATCAATTTTTTTGACTATTAGTTATCAAGTATACGAACCGTAAAACAGATGTTATAAAAATTAGTGCAGCTTAAATGGTCAATTGAGCCTAACACCTGGCTGTGCATTAAATTAGGACGGGAGATAGATTAAGCTGAGCAAACTGTGTTAAACTTAACACTTAAATGGTCGACGTATCAAATCGATTTGAATTCGACTCAAATAACGAGTAGTTGTAATAGCCGATCATAATTTGCAACCGGTCGCAAGCGAAGAGAGCAAGTGCGTTCAAACAGGCTGCTGTCAATTAGCTAATCCACCGAATTGCTTAACACTTTAGCGATTACTAAACTGACAGACAGCATCTTCTTGGTGATGTGAAGGCCGTTTTGTCTACGGAACTGGTCAGCAATATTCCAAATAAAGACTTGGTTCTAAATGCAGCTTTAGTGCTTTTAAATGGGATTCAAAGTAATTGAATTACGAGCTTGCAGACAGCTAGCTTGCAACATCTTAAAACAAAAACAACAACATCACCTATAAATTACAGTTTATAGCTTACTGCATTCACACTTACGCTTACGGCAATTCAGAGTTATAAATCTTGCACAATTCCCCAACTCATTTAAGCGCATTAAATTTGAATTAACATTTTTGAAATTTCGCTCGGTAACTGAAAAAAGCAACGAAAGTGACAATTAAAGTCTTTTAAACTCTTGACTTGCCGTCGACACTGTCGTCGACATTGTTGTTGGCTGCATTTCCTTATGAGAGCGCGCCCAGATACTAACAGATCCCCAGGCCAGGCCAGGCCGGGCCAGGCCACATCGGATCCAAGTTAGACCGGGCTGGGCCGTGTCAGTGCCGCCAAACTTCAACTATTTCAAACGCCGGCAGCCAAGTCGTCTACTTATATATATTTATATATATATATATAAATATAGATATATAAGCCCATAAAGTTGCAGGTGTATGTATTTTTCGCACACTGACTAACGTATATGGTGCCGGCACAGGTTGCCAAAGTGGACAATTTAATGTGGCTGTCATGTTAAATGCCAGTCCAATAATTTAAGCCTCATTTTTTTTGTTTGGCTGTGAAATGTTTGATGGGTGGTATGCGGCTATATTGGCCTATTGAGCTCGAGCACAAACACACATCGGAGGTTAGGAAAATTATTGAATATTTTTGAACAATTAGTTAAGTAGAGTAAGCATTAAGAATAGTGCAAAAAACTTCCGAATTTGATGCCTGTCAATTGAATTGTAAATTGTGCTTGGAAGTGTGTCAAAATTCTTACAGTTTGTGTGTAGAATGACTTTTTTTTGATATTGTATGAAAATTGTTTTATATGACTTCACTTAAAATGTGTAATACATTATAATTATATTTTTGGTTGTTTTTTGGAAAGGAAAATCAATTTCCTGAAATTTCAAAAACAGTTCACACTATTTTATTTTATATTTTTTCAATACCATGTTTGCAGACGTTCGTCCAAACGGGCCTAATTGCATTTCATTATTGGGCTAATTTTCAATAAATGTGAACACTTTCGTTATCACAACACAAAATCAAATTAGCCACGTATTGATCCTAAAAACTGAAACACAAATCGTGCCAACTTCTCACTTTAGTGCGAAAGATTAACAAACAACGAAAAAAACAAAACAATTTGGTTAGCTACAAATAAATTGAGTTTTTCATTAGCTCAAACTCTTTAGAAAACGTAAATAAATAAAATAGCTTTTTGATTATTTTTAGTTAAGTTATTTAATGAAACTTTAGGCAATACCCATCATTGAGCCTAAGTGATGCCAAATTCGCGGCTTAGCTACAAAATCTCATTGAAATCTATTTATGATGACTCTATTTTGGTTATTTGTTGTTCGGTCGTTCGTTGAAGTGTACTTTTTCGATTGTTTCTTGGCCCATTTGGTTTTGGCATTTGCATTATGCAAGCATCATTTGCGATTCTAGAGATGCTTGTATCCATGAGATACAATTGATGCAAGAAGCAAACACACGTTCGACCCTTTTAAAGAGATTGTTTGTTAGAAGCATCACGTTTTGCATATTGCAAAATGAGTTATAAATAATTGCATTTGTATTAATGCGCCATTGACTCATGACACACAATAACAGCAATAACAACACCAACAATTGAGCTTCCCATATGATGCGTCACTTTTACTATCAGCCATGAAAAATCTTGCACAGCAACAACTACAACAACAACAACTCAAAGCTCGCATCGTCAGCCGATTTTCCATCTAATGTTGGACGGGTTTTGTTTTTAGTAATGGATTTTCATTTTCAAAAAACATTTGGCAAGTCTTTTTTATTGTTGTTGTTGTTGTGCAGTTTTTTTTGCCAGCTTTTGATGGTGTTCAAACTAATTTGCGGTTACAAGCCCCTGTCGGGCTATTTTTCCCATTTTTCCACTCGTGCAACAAAGTGCGGCATCATGCCCTTTTGTTGTTAGGTGGGTGCTTATTGAATAGGCAGCCAAGTGTGAGTGCCGTTACTGCAACAACAAAAGCAACCAAAAATATATAACCAAGTTGACTAACACGCAGATTGCAAAAATCGAATTATAACTGAACTAAATTGCCAACATTATTAGATGCATATAAGTTTGGTCTATCTATGTTGAAAATTACACGTTGTGTCGTGCTGTTAACTGAAATTAGAATCTGTTGCAGCTGTCAGACAACTTTCGAGACATCTTTTTGCACCGAGCAAATAAACAAAGCAAAGTGCACTTCCATCTAACACTTCAGAGCAAGCGTGGCAGTTAAACAAAACGGTTCATCTTAAGTTTGTTTGTCATTGATATACTACGTACAAGTGTACACTACACTACACAACATCCCAAGCATTTCAAGTAAGTGTAAAAGGAAGTGTCTTGTAGCAGGTTGCTTGCCGTTTTGTGGCCTTTCCTTTTTCTGAAATTATGAAAAATATAAACTACTAAAAAAAAAAAAAAAAAAAAACGAAAACTGAACTGAACTGAACTGCCTACTGTAAATTTTCAATTTGCATAAAGCAAAGTTCAATAACATAAATTGTAACTGGCCTGTAATAGACTCTAGACTCATATTCAGTTTTGTTGCAGCCTTTGGTTCCCCTTCATTTGGTTGGGGGCAACTTTCATGCAATTGATTTTTCCATGAACTTCAATTTGCATGTCCCGTTGCGGGCTTTTTTTGGGGGCTCTTGTGTGCCAGGCTACTTTAGCCTTTTTCCGCAGTTTTCGCATTCAATTGTCATTGTCATTGCTTTTTGGCTGTGCTGTTGTTTTGTTGTTGTTTATGCTGTTGACCTGTCTGGAGATTTATATTTAACCGCTGCCCATTTGGAGCACATTATGTAAAATTTGCATTGTAAACTGGTTCGTTCGTTTTCAATTTTTCGCTCACTTTACTGTCCGAATCGAAATGATTTTGTTTTGTTTTGTTTTTTTTTTTTGTGTCGGATACGTATCGCATTTTAAGTTGTTATTTTTTGGTTTTGTTTTGTGTCGGATATGTCCTAGGCGCATTTTAATTGGCAAATGCATTCACACACTGAACGCTATTTTTGAATGGCAGGATGGCATGACTGTTAAACAAAACCAGTCAATGTAAGAGTCAAGGTGGTTGGATAGGAAATGATTTAACTTTCAGAAAGGGCAACTGATAACTGTAATCAAAATAAACACCTTAAACGGAGCGAACAGCTTTTTAAATTAAATTGTTGAATTACTTCGCATAAACTGGTTTTTTTTTTTTGATTTCGGCATAATCATTTTTGATCAAGAGTATGTCAAAATATTTAGTGAGAGTAACAATAAAATATGCCAGTCATAAAAATTAATATTTTAATATACATCGGTTACATCAGTTAAGCCTTAAAGCCGTTATTTCGTTAGTACAACGCTCGTTAATTTCAAAATTAGTTCTTTGGCAACTGAAAAAGTTTTTAGTGCTCCTTTTATATCATTTCGCTCAGTGCAATTAGTACTACATAGTCGTAACTTCCACATTTACAACTTAACGGTACCGCCACGACATTGCAATGCAACAATAACAACAACAACAACAACGATAAAAACAATAACAACAAAGACAATAAATACATTGAATAAGGTTAGCATCGCATGACACGATTGCAACTCTTCTCGCTTACTCTCTTTTTATGCCTCTTAGCGCGATGCAACAAGTTGAGCTCATGTGAGATAAGCACCCGCATAGCTCTGTGCAAAAAGCTTTATGAAAACGTGGCCAACTAAACCAACGAGGCCATTTCATTATATAAACATACAACAACGTCAACACACACGGAGCAAGGAAAACAAGAAATCTGGCAACAAATCAATAGAAAATACAAAATGTTTTCATTTTTCTATCTTTTCTTTTATTTTGTTGATTTTTTTTGTGTTTTGACTCGGGAGTGGAACTGTAACTGGGTGAGTTGTCCGACTAACTGACTGACTGACTAAACAGCCAGCCGGCCAGCCGGCCAGCCAGGCTGACTGGGGATCTCTGCAGTAAGTGCTGCCGCAATTGCATCTATTTTGTTGCGAACCGGGTTCGCAGTTGCGTGTGCGGCTATTATGAATAAACATGTGGCACATGTAAGCTGTCGCCGTCTTTCTCTGTATATACATATATATTTATTTATTTCATATTATTGCTCGCTTGGGAAATTGTCATCGAAATGAAAATGAAAAGAGAGCAAAGTGTTGGTTTTAGTTTTTTGTGGATTTTGCAATTAGCCAAAGGAAACACGCTCCAGCTATATGAAAAATAAAAAAGCAAACTGGAATTACCTGGCCTAGTGTCTGCGAGTTATCTGGCAGCCTCCTGTCAGCCTGTCTGATTGTCTGGCAACCTCCTGCCAACCTGTCTATCCGTCTGTCCGTCTGCCCATCTGTCTGTCTGTTTATCATTTTTGGATGCTTCGTGATCGTTGCTTTTGACATTAATCTCATGTTAATAACTTTGAAACCTGAACTTTGTGCCTGCCAAAATTGTTGCCCAGTTTTTTTTGGTTGACTCGTTGCGCCATTTTCACTATTGGCTAACAACATTTTCGGTGATAAATTTTGTGCTCTCCAGTCGAAAATTATGTAATGAGCCGCCAAAAGAAACCAACTCCTAGAAACTATCTAGTTACTAACAAGCATTGGGGAGTATGCGTAATATAGGCCCATGGCAAATTGAAAGGTGCACCAAAATCCAGGCTTAATTAGACAATTTCTCTATTATGGGTTTGGGGCATCAAGTGCCTTTCACAAAGAGCAAACGCTCAATTACAGCTGTGCCTAATCAAAAGGGCATTGGTTTTTATGAACTGCGAACATCCAGAGAGAGACAGACTTGGGCCTGGCTCTTAGATGATTGTGCTGGGCCTGGCTCTTTGGGTTTGGATTGTTTGCCCTGGTGATGGCGATGGCGTCACTTGTACAAATCTTTACATTACAAGTTAAAAACGTGCCATCATGATGCAAGAGTGGACAGCAAAGAAAGAAAGTTGCAAGCATTTCAGCTCAAAAAAAAAAGGGTTCGGATTAGAGTTCGAGATGGGGTCCGTGTTCGGGTTGGGGTCAGGCGTTTGTTTGTATGTGAAGTGCAGCCCCAAGCGGATACTACTTGGTCATAATGTGCATATTTTTTTTATCGCTTCTCGCTTTTGACAATAAATTGCCTTGGCGGTGGCTTTGCCCGCGTTACCTTTAACGAAGTGTGAAAGATGTCGGCACTGATTCGATTCGATTGCGCCACTGTGGCATGCACCGGCAACACTGGTGCACACAGCACACGCTGTAAGGTTTTTTCATTTTTCTGTTGTTGTGCTTTTTCTGGCTCTCGGCACCGTGAAGATGTAGTAGTTAACAACGTGACTATGTAATCAGCATCACAACTACCACAAGTAGCCGCTATGGCTAGGAAGTCGCCCAATCTTTAAGAGCCAGCTGCTGCTTTATTGGCCACTTGCTTTGATTTTGTTTTTTTTTGTGCTCGAATCGGTTTTTGTTTTTTCGTTTCTAATCAAATTAATTTCGCCAGCTGCACATGGTCCAAACTGCACACGTCTTGGGTTCAAAGCTAAAAAAATGAGACACAAATTGGGATTGGAATGGGGTCTGGCTTTGATGATTTGCCTGCACATTGCGCATACGCAGAGTCTGCCAGCAGAATACATTGAATTTTACAACGATTATGCACATAATCATGACGAAAAGCAGGTAAGTTGTTAGGTGAAGGGTTCCAACAACAAACAAATTGCATATAATTAGATATTAAAGTAGGTTCATAAATAGCTAAGCTGCACTTTTAGTTATATAATAATAATACTTGATAACTTGGTATAAAAAAAGAATGGTATGTTTTAAAATATAAATTTTTTTTTTAAATATATTTTTGGAATATCAATGCAGCTTTGATGCGAAATAAAAATTAAAAAAAACTTGTTTCCATTTGTAGATTTGAATGCAGGATTTACACTTTTGTTATGAGCTAGATACAGCGTATCTTCCTTTTATTTATCTATTTTCAAATAAACCCACCTAATATATCATAATATAAATCACTTGTCTCATGAGAATCCTTTTGCTTCAACAAATTTAGCTACGCTACACCTATCATTATTATATTTCGGATTTGGCCAGTCGTGTTCACATTTTCCATCGTGAGCAACGTGAGGGGAATCACGTTTGTGGCAGCTACAGTCACCTGGAGCCGAATGGTGAAGTGCGCAGCGTTCACTACGAGGTGAGAGGAGCCCAAGGCTATCGGGCTGTCATTGCTCAACGGACGGCGCACAGTCGGGTGCATCAGGCGTTGCAGGTGGAACGGAAGCCGGGTCTGCGAGCTCTGCCTCTGGCAAATCCGGTGGCTTATGTGATTTAGTAAGCTTATCGGTTATCAGTAACAAATTTATTTGTGTATATTTTTTCTTCACACAGTGTCAAACAATCAATAAATGCACTCAGCTTGCTTATTTCAATCGAATACAAATTTGTCTTAACACTGTTTGCCGTAAATTACCAGTATTTAATTGATGACACTTGGATAAGAACACCGTTGTCAAAAACACTTTAGCATTTGTTCCGATGCGAGATAAATTCGCATGTTTACAAGCTGTCTCATAGTATAATTGAATTATGAGGCAGAAATGTTTATTTTCTGCTCCCATTTTAACATATTACAATTGTTTTGATTATTTCATATTTATTTATCATTTTAAATTGAATAATTGATTGGCAAATATATGATTTTGTTGACAAAATATTTTGTGGAAATGTGAATAAACTCTGAACCAATAAACATGTCAACAAAAAATGGTAATTTAATTTATTCTTACCAAACGATAATATGAAAACACAACGAATATTTAATGCACTCTCCTGATGGTATATATGTATTTATAAATCTAATTAGAATTAACATCAAAAATCGCCTCCACTTTATGTGTGTTTGAAATTGTCTCATTAGTGCTATATATATTTCAAGGTGCGTGTTCGATTTTAAGTGCATTTTAATTGAACGAAATTTGCATAAAAATATGCTTAGCAAAATGTACTTTCATTAATCATAAATGAACGTTAAATAAATTGTCTTTAGCACTATGCGGCTTAAAGCAAATAAAGAATGAAAATCATAGTGATTAAATGTAGAACACTTTGCCGGAACACCCCGAGTGCGACAATTTAAATATTTCCCACATGCCATACAGACAATTAACTCTACAACAATTTAAATTTGTGTCAATTTTAACTAATTGGATTTAATTAATTTTGTGTAATACAGAAAAAGTTGCAGCCTTTAATTATTATTAATGAGTGCAGACGTCTTTTTGTTGTTATTCTTGTTCTTGCTGTGTGAAGCGCGCACAATTAAAAACTTAACAAAAAATAAAAATCGAGAGTCAAACCGAGTAACACAAGCGAAAACCCGTTGACAATGCGACGGAAATTAGCGCCGGTTAATGACTCCAAGCTAAGAAAATCAAAACAAAAACAAATTAAGTATACGCTTACTTTTATATAAGTTATAGTTGTTGTTATTGTTCTTGCTGCATGTGGCAGTGGTCATGGTCAGTTGATAACTTATGCGCTCTGCTCTGTGATCAACGACACCGGCATTTAAATGATGGTACCCCCAGAAGCCACAAATACCACAAAAACCACTAATTGACCGGGCTAATTGCGTTTTGCCTGACGGCTATGAAAAGCCGTTTAAGAAAGTAACAATTTGATGTGTGGTTTTGCTGTTAACATAACTCTTGGCTTTGTGTATTTACCCTTTTGCACATGCAGCGTGCAATTAAGGCTCAATTTGACGCCGATGCCGATTTTGATGTCGATGCCGCGGCACGCATGTTTCAAGTTTGTTGCCTAAGTCTTTTGTTTTTTGCCTTGATGTAAGATATTTTGGTCAAGAGGTTAAAATAAATTCGTGTATTGTTATTTTTTTTTTATTCATTCGATTTATTATTATGTATTTACAAATTTTGGATCTTAACATTAAAAAAAAATCGCGATTGTACTTTGCGTGGATTTTTTTTCCTTTATTTTTATTAATAATTTTTTATTGGTTGCTCAACTTGAGTTTGCTTGCGACGTGTTGTTGTTGGGGCTTGAAGTTGCATGCATCTTTTCGAGCAGCTTCTTCAGCTTGTTGTGCTTCTTCAAATAGACGCTCTTTTCATGTGCCAGCTTGTAATTGCCAACCGTTGTTGTTGTTGTGGGCTGTTGTGTTGTGCTTGTTTGTTTTGTTGTGGTTGTTGCTTGCGTTGTTGTTGATTCAGCCGTTGGGCTACTACTACTGGGCGCCACAGTTGTTGAGGAGCCAAGAAGTGCCACGTTGGGCAACTCAGTGTTGCTTGCCTCCCGCCTGTCCAGCGCCTGGTCCAACCTCTGCTCCTCCTCCACCTTTTCCTGCTCCAGTGGCAACAGCTGCAACTGCAAAGAGATGATGCATGTGATTATGACATGGACATGGACATGAATGTGGGGACAGCATGCTGCATGGGCATGAAAGCAAATGCGATTGCGATCTGAGATTGCGAATGGTGGCGAGTGGTGGTGCATTGTGGGCGTGCATGTGTGTGCGCAATTGTACGTGTGTGTGTGTGTCTGTGTGTGTGTGTACTTTGCACAGCGATTGTGCAAAAGACATTCATAAAATAAAAGTGTCAAAAGCGTTTAGCTGTTGTTGTTGTGTTTTAAACTCATCTTTTTTTTTTCATTTTTGGCTTTAATTTTGTTGTTGTACACACAATTTACAAAAACGACAACTCGTCTCCTTAAAAAGTAAGCGTATCAGTAGCGCTGATAATATTTGCGATTATCATAATGTCTTACATAGTTCCATGGCGCATACTTGTTGGCCTTCTCGTAGACCTTGTATTTCTTGGTCTTTGCATTGTATTTGCCTTGCAGCTTGTTGGGCACAATAGCCGTATACTTAATGCCCACTCCAGGCACATACTGGGCAGCCAATGCCGGCACATTAACAGTGCCAGTTACAGCTCCCGTTCCCGTTCCACTCGTGTTGTATGGTGGCAAGAGGTGGCCGTAGTTGCGCTGAGGCGGCTGATTGTTGTAGTTGGGGGGCGCATAAGGGCCAGCGGGTATGACCCAAGTGCGGGGTCGAGATGGCGGCGGCAGTACATAACTGAAAGTTAAAGTAAAAACAGTCAGATTTAATGGGATGAAAAGGTAGTTAATTGAACTTGATGATTTGGTACTTTGTATAAAAATCACTTGTTAAAAAAGCATTTATCTTTTTTTTGTATCTCTTTAATCTATTTGTTATACAGTCGAGCTTCGTTAACCATATTACAAATTTTCTCTGTAATGAAGGTTTTTCTTGTCCATTTAAGATTCGTTATTTGAAAGTACGACCAAATCAATATAGATTCACTTACACATAGGGCTTTGGATTGGGCACATCATCTTTTTGATCCTCCCAAACTGGCGCTGGTTGACGATATGGCTGGCGTGGTGGTGTTGGCGTTGTTCGTGGTGGGGGTGGCACAATTGGACCCGTATTGGTGCCCCAGTCGACGCGTATCGCCTGGCTGTATGGCAGCCAGCTGGCAGCGAGGCAGATGACTAGCAGCAGGCAAATTGAGTGCTGCAAGCAGACAGAAAACAGAATGAAAACGTAAACGAATGAATGTGGCAAAAATTTGTCATTTTATATAGATTTGCTACGATTAGGCCATTTGCCTTGAGAACAAGCGCCCCCAATCAACAGAACACATGTATGTATGTGGCACGAATTTTAAACAAATCGTTGCTTCAAGACTCACTTTGCCTTATAGTCCAATGCAATTGCAAAACAAGACTTAATTTCAATTCGAAATCGAATTTGTGTTCAACGCTCTACTCTACCAATTAATTGTGCTTTATATAGTTGTTAGATGATACTAATATCAAAACTAAACACAAAACAAAATATGTATTTGTTTGCTCTTGAACTCGTTAACAATTTTAAAATAATTACGCGTCTTACAACAATGTCAAGTGTAAAACATAATAATAATCAACACAAATTGTTGTAAGCTTTGTTCACATTTCCATTGTTATGTGAAAATTCCCCAACATATTAACACTATTTGAGCATAATAATAATTATGTATAGAAATTGTGGATATTGTTATAAAGTACAAAGACATTGTCTAACATTTGGCTTATGATTTTTTTAATTTGATAAATATTTATGTGTGTTAGCTTTGTTAATTAAATTGGTAATGCTTAATTATCGATCTATAAAATGATTAATTAGGCTGCATTCATTCCATGTTTTTTCACATACTTCAAACTACATATTTTATTGTTATAAAATGATTTTATTACTTAAAATAGAGAACTTTGCAACGTTGTTGATTTTATGAACGTTTATTATTTATTTATGCATTGTGTACATTGTCACCGGTTTTCAAGTGTTTTAGCAGCTAATGATCAATTACGAACCATTACACATGGAAATGGGCTTCAAAACGCAACAGAAAAAGCTCTCAATTAAATAAAACCAATCACTTGAGATGGTGATAAATGCAAATCACGAAGGGGTTGAGTTACTACCACAGAGGGGCAAAATTTACATTGTCTGCCTAACAATTGCAAAACTACAACAACAATAACAACAACGCTCTCCTTGGCCAAATTTTGTCTGTTGCCAATTTGTCAAACGGTGGCGGAGCTTTTGACAATATGCACAAAACTATATAGTATATCGATAGCAGTGATTTATCGGTGCCACCTGCAGTGGTCTCGTTTGAGTTTTTGCATGTGTGGGTGATTGAATAAACTTGACTAAGCTATTGCATATTCTGCTCCTCTTTATGTCTGCTGTTCTCTTTGTGTCAAAGATGAGAATTGAGCTTATGCTTGTCAACTTCAACCATTCACATGTTTAATATAGAATGTTGTACTCGTTTAAGTTGTTTTTTTTTTGTTTCTACTCGCGCACAAGACATTAAGTTGGTAACTCTTGCGCATTTATATAATGTGAGTATGGTATTTTTTCTTATCGCAAATTCATGCAGAAAATCCTGTTTTATTCAAAACTCATAAATCAGCTGATTAATTCTACGGAATAACTATGTATTCAAATAGGCCAATTTGCATGCCTTGCTAACTTTATATACATGCATCGTAATTGTTTCTCCTTTTTCATTCAATCATTCATTCAATTTGGTATTTCAACGTTGATATTTACAATAATTCGAGGTAACAATAATAGTAGTAATAACGTTTGCAATTTCAGCAATTTTGGCATTGTGTTGTGCATAGTAAACAGGAATTTTTTTGCGTATTCAAGTACCGTTGTGATCGATTAACCAAATTCGCAACACAAAATATGCAAGTAATGTCTGCCGGCCTTACAGTCATATTATTGATGTCTTCGTAATGAACGGAGGCTGACAACATAAATAAAATTGGGAAATCTTTCGATTATGTTTAGATTAAGTTGCAAACTGTTAAGCGATGTTGTAATTTTTAACTAAATCGTATTATGATCATATCTCAGATCTCCAATACCATTATTTTTAAGGTGCATATCTGATTTGTACATTAAATTAATACGCTCGATCCAACAATTCAATAACAGATCATAATCAAATCCAGACTAAATGTACTTGAATAGCCCAACGAGTTTTTTTACTTTGCAGATAATTTAAATTGCTCAGCTCCAGTTTTGTCAAGACTTGTCGCACTTGTTACTGTTGTTGGTGTTGTTGTTGTTGTTGTTGTTAAGTACATGTACAGCATGACGGCATCAAAATTGTTGTGCAACAATGGGCACTCAATTTCGATCAAAGCTTTTGCTTGTCTTTTGTGTCTGTCTGGCTTTTGTCACTTCCTAGACATAATGACAGTGACCATGAACTTGAAACTAACTTAGCTCTAAAGAAATTTACACTTAAACAAAATGTTGGTAATCCCATTATATGTTGTTTACAAAAAAGGCTTGGCATTAATATGTTTTCTTGAGAGTAAAAGTATGTTCGATGTACTGAAGCATAGGGTCATGTTAAGATATAGTTAATCACTAATTGAGTGATCACATAAGTTTTTAAATTTTATAATTGAGATTAAATATATTTTTTTAAAGTTTACGGCCATTTATAAAAATGCTAAAGAAACTAAAATGATTTTTCAAGAAAAACACTCTAGAATCAAGAGATATTAGCATAAAGACTTGTCTTGACGGCTTCTTAAAATGTTTCCATTATAATTTTCTGCTGTTTGCTTAGTGTATAATTTAATATATGTAAATGGACATTTTTTTCTTTCCAACTCTTAAGCCATTCGCATGTATCATGTTTAATTAAAGTTTTCGACCTCACTTAGGGATTTGGTTACTGCGAACTCTGTGCGTGCAAAAGAAATAAAATTACCAGAATTACGCCGCAACAAGAGCGAAAAACACATGTATTTTTAAGTACAGGGCAGTTGAATGAACTGCAAGTTCGTGCAAAGTTTTAAAGGTGGAGTTGTACTTATTGGACGGCACTCCTTCTTTGATATCGGTTGCCGACCGCCTCCTTGAGCTTTTACTGGCGTAATGAGCAGGGAGGCGCTGATCTGGCGATTAAGTTGACGGGGCGGGTATCAATTCTAACCACAAGCCACACACACATAAACACACACAGACAGCTGCAACAATAGCCGACTAATTAAAAACAATCAATAAAAGTAAATACATGATCGTTGCACATTCAGTTAAGTAAGAAAACACAGTGCGGCATTACACGGGCATTATTATTATCTTTGATTAACGCAGTTTAGCACGAAAATAATCATTTATTATCAAATGGCTCTTGGCTTGGCATTTCTAACTACTACTACAGTTTCTCAGCAACAGATACAAATTAAGTGCTTATTCAAAGAAACCAAAAGAGAAAAACAAAATATAATTTTGCGAAATTTTCGGTGCAGCCAGAAACCGTTTAAGTACAAGTAGTCTAGCATTTTTTGGGTCAAGCTTAGATTTAATTTAATGTGGCTGGGCCACTAAATAAAAATAAGTGTAAAAAGAGTGAGGCGGGGGCGCCAGCTGTCCGGTGTGGTCCAATCTTTTATCTGGCATCGAGTTCGCTTAGTGGTACACCAAATAGCAACTGCATTGCTTTTTATTACACAACAAAAGCAACAACATTATCAACACAAAATAAAAAATAATTCGGTGCTGGAATACATTTTGTTGTTGCTGTTGTAATGACTGCTCGAATTTGTAATAAGATAATAAGTATGCCATAATCATTTAATAAACGCCCTAATTGAAATCGTTTATAATTCGATTATGAGGGCATTGGCTAGACGAGGTCTCGGCTGGTGTTATACTTTTAGGTTTTTTAAGACTTTTTGTGGGTTAGAGCATGCGGGCTAGTTTAAATTGCACTCTAATTATTGATATATAGAATATATATATATCAATAAATACATATATCAATTGGGAATTTATTTTTTGGTGCTAAACTAAACGTTGCTAATAAATATTATTTATGCATTGTTAAGTTTTGCAAGCTAATTGTGCGGGCCGCAATTTGCATAATGATAAATGAATATGTTTAGTTTTTTGTGTTTTTTTTTTGCCATGTGGGCGATGAAAGTAAGTCAAAGGTACCCCATATTATACTAAGTTCAACAATAGCCCAGCATAATTACAAAAGTTCATTCACGGTAAGTTGTAAAGAAAACAAAAAACCAATTCAATTATCAAATTCACTTTCAATATGATTTGCCTTGAAACAATTAAATTGGAAATGAGCAGCTAAATAATTTATTCCCTTTAAGCTTTTAAATGTTGAATTTATTCATCGGTTATTGTTCAGTAATGTTTGATAGTTGACTTATGGCCTTATGCATACTTAAAACTATTTTAAAGACCAAATCAATATAAAAAAAATTAGTTGTAAGCACTTAATAAAAGAGACAAGCTGAATGTTTTTTGTGCCCATTTTCAAATATTGGTTTTAAAGGCTATTCAAGCTTCTGCATGCTGATCTTATCTTTTTAATCTCAGATAACATTCATTATTTTACTCTTCGCTGACTTTATCGCTTTTTAAATCCAACATAATTTTATGCTAAACAAATCTCAATAATCATCGCATAACCATAATTTCATAAATCTTGCCTAGTCACATCCATTATGATATACAATTCTTAGTTGGGATTACAATGACAAAACAGGAAATGTCAGCTCACATACATATTTGTTTTATACTCGTTCATGATTTATTCAAATGCATACTTTAATAAACGTTAACCTGGCATATTTAAAAGGTGGGAGTGCGTGAATCTGTCAAAATTAATATATAATAGCTATAAATTTTGTGTTATACATGGTTAGCTTTAGATAGTACATAGCCATTGAAATTTACATCTAAAATGGATTTTTCACAATCAACCTGAATAAGCAAAAGAGCAAAAACTCAATTAAGACATCCGGCAGATCACTGAATGGTCAACAGACAAGACAAGACAAGACGATGTTCTTCAGGCCCAACTGACTCTCGACGGTCTAAAAGACTAACTGTCTGGCTGGCCTTCAGTTTTGTTGAAGCTTGAGGCTGCCGTTTACTTTACACATCAGTTAAGAATCGCACACATCGCACATAAATAAAGGGTTTGAAGGCAACAACAATAAAATGACTTCATCTGCCAAGCAAACAGTCGAAGCGTGTCAGGTAATTAGTTGTTGTTGCTTTTGCTGTTGTAGTACTACAATTACAACGTTGCTGGTAATGTGTCTCATTTGCATATAAAAAGAAGAAGCATTGACTAACTTAAGATCTTGCCTAGCCTCTATTGAGTTGAAAGTTTGTTGCTGTTGCTGTTGCAGTTGCTTTTTCGACTGAGAAGTTCAAGGCTTGGCAAATTGTCGCTCATTGCCTGGCATCCATCAATTAGCCAAGCGACCTTCAAGAGGCCAGAACAAACATGACACATTACCTCCCCTTCCTTCTCCTGCCACCCCCAACAACGAGCTTGCAGTTAACTGACAGCGGGTGGGTTAGGTTGCTGTTCAAGTTAGCGTTAAATTTTGACATGGCTTTTTAACGCCAAGCATTTTTTTTTTTTTTTAGCTGTTTCGTTACATTTGTCACAGCCTAATGTTGGCCAATTTTAGCAAGCGCAAAAACTTGTTTCATGTTTGTACAAATTGTTTGGCATTAGGTCGCCTTTGGGCTTAGTCATTGATTTTTGGTCTTGTTCAACATTGCTCGCATTTGTACTACATGGAAAATACACACAATACAAATACCTAAACAGAGGAGTATCATTTGGCAGCAGCGGCTTCCTCGTCAGCATTTGCCATTAGCCATATAGTAATTGTACTGCTATAGTCTCAAGAGCCTGTCGATGGCGACAAAACAACCTTGTGTGGCACGGTTTTTGAATGTTGTCGGCTGTTCGTTTTTGGTTGGGAAATTATGAAGATTTGGTTTTGTAGATGGTGTCGATGTCGTGTATCGCACACTTCAGAAAGATGCTTGAATTACGATAGTTGATTGGCGTTAATTTTCATTTTTTATGAATGTAAAATCGAAGCGAATGGTTTCAACTTTAAAGCTTTCTAAAAGTACACTTTTAAAATGTCAGCTTAAGAGATTTTTGAACTTAAAGTATAAGTTTGGGTTTTAAGCTGTCTGTTTTGCATTATTATTTTTAGCTTTGCAAATTTCACTTTTGTGCAGGCATTCAATCAATACATTCCAGACAATGCGCAGTCACAAATCAAACAATATAAATTCTTCAATAAATAGCTGCCAACAAAAATTTTGTGCACTTTGATTAATTGCCAGCATGTTCCCATGCTATTTAAAAATGCGCAACAAAAGAATAATTCAATACAATACAAATATGTATATACATATATAAAATTATATATATTTTAATATAATATTTAAAATGAATATTATTGATGCCCAAAAAATGATTTGCGATGCCAAAAGTCAAACACAAAAACTCAAATTGTACGTGGGAGTCAATCAGCCAAAAAGTAAACAAGCGAAATTGAATAAAAAGGCAAAAAGAAGATAACAAATAAATAGACATCATGTTGATTTCAATTACGCTTGGCAAAAAATTGAAAAACAAGAAAAAACCCAATGGGGTTAATGAAATTGCAAATTCATACAAAATACAGACAGCTCAATGTCTGTTGTTTGTAGTAGGTGTAGGTATTACTGGTTCTGCACGTGTGTGTGTTTTTGAATACTGTGGAAAATTCAATTCCCAGGCAACTTTTAAACTTGACCTCTATGATGATTTCTTTGCTAACATGCATTTGGCGTGTCAAGAAATTTAATTAAACATAATTAAAACGGAACTTTTTGTTTTTGGTGCTCATAAGATAACAATTTAAAGGCAGCATCCAACTGCAATAAATTGCAACATTCGCCTTATGCTGTTGCAGGTCTGATTGGTCAGCTTGATAACAGCGCGGCTCATTGAATTTCTGGCATTTGGGGGCGTAAACGACGTTTCGCAAAAAAAAGCAGCACCAAAAACCTTCAAACTATAATAACTTGCATTTTGAGTAGGGCAATCGTTGCGTCTTTTGTTACTGTTATTGTTGTTGTTGTTGCGCAAAGGCTAACGGGGCGCTAATCATAAATCTGCAACGCAACTGGCAACAACAACAGCAAACCTCAACTGCTAATCAGCGGTTACAGACTCAAAAGTTAATGCCTGTCAGGCACTTTGGTTTGAACTTTTCGACGTCTGTCTGGAATTTTGTGTTGTAAAAATGAAGAGAAAAAAAATCATAAATAAAATAAATCAAACTGCCTTTGGCCTGGTCAACACTAACAACAACAACACAATGCATTTGAGCCGTTCGAGCCGCAGCGTGGCCAAGAGGTCAATGTGCTACCGTTATTGTTAGCTAAAATTGGCTGCATTTGATTTGGGAGTATTATTGATTCAAGCTGCGCTTAACATTTTGTTCAACAAACAAACCGCAAGTCACAAAAAAAATAAAAAAAAACAAACAAACTCCGTTGATTATTTGCATAAATTACGCTTTGCGGCATTTGCATAAAATATACATTTTAATTTGGACTTGTGAACAATTCATTTAGCCATTTGGATTATTTTATATGCACACACAGTAAGTTTTTGCAAGATCTAAATCAAAATCTTATCATTTCTTATTCAACAGCAACGAAACCAAATTAGCATGACAATGAAAATGATGATGATAATGGGTTGTGACTTGTTTTCTCATAGCTTAATCGTTTGACAAATTATGTAGCAAGAAATATTTAATGGCATTTAGATAAGAGTGTGAAGCGTTTCATCAATTTAAATTCCACTGAGAAATTAACAAATTGCTTTAACTAACAATGCTTTTTTTTCATTGCGGAAGTGTTTTTTTTTTTGCGGGCAAAATTGCCAATAGAAATAAAATCAAAAACATTTGATAGAAAAAGAAGAAACGCTAATTACTGAAATGATGTTGCACAAATAAGTAAACTTTTGACAACTAATGACGCTGATTTCACCAAAAGCACCAAAATGAAGAAAAAAAAAACATATCCGGTGCTCATCTGCAAAAAAGAGGTGCAAAACAAGAGACTTAAGACACGAACTGTTGATTGGACATTAACGAAAGTTGAGCTGTAAATATATCGGCAAAAGCTTCTCGCATTGTTTAACTATATATGTATAAGAATATTTCAAACAAACAAAATCCAAAAACAATGACAATTGTGGGTCATTGCCTTTGTGTCAATTTTGTTTTTTTGATGGTTGTGCGAGAGAAAATCTTGACAGCTTGAAGAACTTTTAATGCCCTTGACTTAATCTTCTTCTGGATTTCATCAGCAAAAAATAATTATTGCCACGTTTTTGTTTTTGTTTTTGCATTCTAATGCATTGTTAAAGCTTTTTGAAATCTCATCCATGATATATGCATTCAGCGTGTGTGTGACAGCATTTTTTATGTGGTTACGTTTGCAGATTAAATCAGATCGTGCGGCTTGTTAAATATTTGAATTTTGAATCAAAAAAGTGTGAGAAAGTGAGTACAAACACGATTAAGAAATAAACCGTATCCAGTTTTACACTCAAACGAATTTGAAGCCTGAGGCGCATTTCGCAATTATTAATCATAAGGCAGGATCTTAAAATGTAAAGGCGGGGTTCGTTTAGCGCGACTGTAAATCACTTAAAAACTTATCGCTACTTATGATAACTGTCTTTTATTTTATTTGGTATTAAAGTTGAAGTATTTACTTACCATTTTGTTATTTGAAACTTTTAACGTAAATTATAACTTCAAAGCCGATAAGCTGTAAATATTTGAAATGAATTTTGTTGTGATTTGTTATTCAATAGTTTTAATTTTCGATAATTGTGTGTGCGCATAATAAAAACATCTATCAATTTTTGAGGGTCGTTGTTGTCGTTGCAATCATTTAACATTTTATATGAAATTTAGTTGAAAGCACATACAAACATGTAATTGTTTTGTTGCTGTCCTCTATTTTAGATGACTATAATGATTGTTATTAGTTCGTAGTCAAGTTTCACACTGTACAGCTGTGCCGTTGTTGCTGCTGCTGCTGTTGTCAGAGTTAGTTATGAAAACATTTCCATTGACAGAGACTTCGACTTCGACTCGGACTTGGAATCGGTCTCGGACTTTCGTTTGTTGGTAATTGTAGACGCGCGGCATTGTTCGCATATTGAATGACGATGACGCTCAATGCGACAATATCAAATCAGATTTTGAAGCACAAATATCAAATGAACTGTGTCCGCTCATTATGCAATCAGCTTTAACTGGACCCTACCCTACCCTGCCTACTGCCCCACAGTGAATGTCGTCTCCTCGTGTGGGCTTAGATTCGGCCCGATTGTTTGCATTGGTGACGCTGACAATTTGCAGTCTCAATTGCACACAAGACACACTCGTGCAAAACAGTAGATCCAAGACAAAGTGACAGCTGATAATAAACCCGCTAACCAGATTACCAAAAAAAATTGCTTTCAAACTGACCTAGTCAAAAGTTTTTTGCTCTGTCGCGCATGCGTAAATAACAATTTTAATGACAGTTCGTATTTCGCTTTAAATTTAAAAGTGCGAGTAATTTTAAATTGGTTTGGGTAAATAATTTTATTTTTTTGACTGTTGGTCTTTTTCAGTGTCGCAAATGCAGCCAAATGTGCGCGCATGCCACGCATTTTAAACTTTAAGACTGCCCCGGACTCAGTCTTTGTCTCGAACTCGTAAATTTTCAAGAAAAAAATTAAACGAAAAAAATACACGAAGAATTATTGTGTACTGTCCATGTGTGTGTGTGTGTGTTGTGCCGGCCATGTCATGGTTATAGCCCAAACGTGACTATGTCGGAAACTTACTAGCTTGTGCCATAAATATATCGCATGCGATTTTTTTCTATAGCATCCCTGACTTATATAAATTTTATGGCCCAATAAAGTTTGTTTGAAACGTGTTTAAGGTGCAAAGTAAGCTTAGTAAGATGCATTTAACCTTAAAATAAATAGTATTAAGAACTTAATTCAACAAACTTGTTTGTTTGAGATGAGTTTCTGTTTTATTAATTTTGCCAACTTGTTTTAGAGCTTGGTTAAACTGCATTGCTTGAACTTGTACCAATTATAACAAGAACTGTACAAATGTTTAATTGATTTGCATTCTTGTTCTTGTGGCTTAGATGCCTTTTATGTGTAAGTTCCTGAGCCCACTTTACATATTACTAATTAAATATATTCACATGCTATTTTTGTTTGTACTTATTCATAACTAAATGCCTGCAATTACTAACAAGTATTTCCGGCATTAAAATAACATAACCATATAACTATAACTACATTATACGTAAGTGCCTACTTATGAACCTAAATAGTAAAGGCCTTTAAAATAATCTCATTTCAATGTTGCTGCCATTAACATATAATGTGGGGCATGCATTTTTTTAGATGTAAAATTTTAAATATTTGTATTATATTAGATTTTTAGTTTCCCTTCCTTTTTCACAAAAAACTAAGCCACAATTGACGACTTTTGATTTATGCGGACTTTAAAAATAAAAAACTGCAGGCAGTTTTTTAAAATATTGATTAATAAATTTATTTTACTTTATTTTTTTTAACAGCATTTTTGCTTTGTGCGTGCAACAAGACGGAGTGTTAGAGCGACAACGACAACAACGCCTCCTTTTCAGGCTCTATCTGGCTTTGATTTATTTATTTGCATAAATTTAACACGGCTCTGACAGCAGTTGAGTGCTTGTCTCTTTTTATTTTCAAGTGTTTATCTTTTTTTTTGGGCTGTGTCTGTTTGCCTGCTGCTGCCTACAGGCGATGGTGCATTGCTACACGCAAGTTTGTTGCTTAAGTCTTTTGTTATGTGCCTTGAGCAAGGAATTTTTATGGGTTTGTTGCTTATTGCTCGGAAAGAAGTACAATAATTTAAACAGCACTGCACTGTTGCTTAGAACTGTGTCTATTTTTTATCGTAATAAACATGCAACTTAGTTTGTTTTTTTTTTTCTTATTATTTATTATTTTTCTTGCATATTTTTGCAATTTGCATCATCAGTTGACACTGCACATACGTTGTTTGTTTTCGTTGTAATATCTGCTGCTTGTTTGTGTGTTTGTTACTTGTGGGGTTTACCGAGGGCAGAGCGCTTAAAGCGTGACAAAACACATTGGAGACACGGGCCACACTGAATGCAGCAAATGTGGTAGCATCAGCATAAAGTCTCAGGTCTCTCAGTTTTTGCTGTTCATCAGCTGAGTTTGCCGACACGAACGAAGCACGAGCCACTTGCCGACGGCCAGTTCGGCTATGTTTTTATTTTTTTTCTGAATTTTTTGTTTTGGTTTTTCATTGTTGTCTAAGCGGGTTTTGCCTGAGACTGCCTGCTTCTGCTGTTGTTGCTGCTAAAATGTTGATAGGGCAGCTTCCGGCTGGACATGTTGCTGGTGCGAAATTTTGGACGAGTTGCCTGATTTGCATTTAATGAAGCTTACTGTCATGTGTGAGAACATAAATTGCATTTATTTTTAAAATTTTGTATTAATTAATCAAGAATATATAAAAATTTTGAGCTGCCATACTAAGAAAGTATACAAAGTAATCAGCATCAAATTCCAATTCACTTATGTAAATGTTGCTCTTATTTATAAATTCAACTGGCAGGATAATACTGGTTATTGCTGGTTATTGCTCCGTTTTGCGTATTAATATGTAAAGTATGTGACACGTTTTAAACACTTCACGTTTTTAGGCTCGAAAAAAAAGAACACTTTAACCGCATTTAAATTACGAGAGCGACATTGAAAAAAAAATTTAAATGTTCGCATTTAATCAAGGTTAACGTATTTACATTTCTTCAATTTGCCCTTTGCGGCTAGTTTGTTCACTTAAGTGCAACTAATGATGTCATCAAACATTTTATGAGTCATACAAAAAAATGCAATACAAAATTAATTTTTATAATATATTTCCATTAAATTGTATGAGCTTGTTAATGTTGAGTGATGAGAATAATGCTTAAATCCGATTTCCTTATTGAAAATTCAATTTTTAAACGATTTGTTGCGCATTTTGTAGGCGGGTACATAGATGTGTATCAACTGTATGTAGTTCAGGTTCAGGGCACTTAAGAGGCCATTATTAAAATGTAAATATCATTAAAAAGTCATATCAATCAAGCGGACGATCGATTAGCATACACAAGTTTTTGCAATTATGTATTTGTACCAATAGTAAATCAACAGAAATGTCTGCTTGAAACGCTTTGGTTTGACAAGTTGATATTATGGCTTGGTGCTCAGTCTCTAGTACACAAAACTGGTCTTACACAAAGATCTCTATCACATTTATGGTCTTTTTATCGTTTGCTTTTTTTTTACAGCATATTTGTTGTTGCTCGCATGTGCTTATGATTGATCTGATGATTTTGTGGACCATACAAGTGGCAGCTACTGCTTATAGCAATATTTTTTGTATTTTTATTGCAATTTTTTAGTTCTTTTTTTGGCTTTAGAGAGTGTGGGAGAATTTTCGAGTCGAAATAATCTGATGGTAATTTTTGTGAACTATCGAAAGTGACAGGCGTACGAATTTATTATATTTTTTTTATAGCAATTTTCGGATTAAGCAAGACTTGCCCGCAAAAATTGATGTCAGGGAATAAAATAAAATTTAATAGAGTATGTATTTAATTCAAGCAGCTAAACTGGTTACAAACCATTTTCAGATTTTTTTTTTAACACTATATCTCACTCTTATAACTTATTGATGATATAACTAAATATCTGTGACAAATAAGCATTTAACACTTTATAGGTGTAAAATTTAAAACGTATCAATGTCATTAAATAACAAATATGTAACATGGTTTTTGCCATTGCATCTTCGAGCTTGCCTGGAAGTCTGTCCCTTGAACATAATATGCAAATTCGAAACCGCAAGATCATTAAACATTGCCATGTACTCTTTTTATATTTTTGCTCTATATTGAGTTACACGTGATGTTTTATGCATGGGGCTGCTACTATGTGCGCTACTAAGTAGTAGATACAGTTAGCATTATTTAACCCCCACATGTCATAATATATAAGTAGACTGTGCCACCCAGCGCTTAAGGCTGGCAACTCTCTCGGCCTACAGTTAGAAACTCGTATGCTAATTTCGAGTATGTACACTGAAAATATTATTGATCTTGAACGCTTGACTGAATGTTACAGATATCCAATGGATATATTAGACATGACACATATATAGCCACAACCTCAGCCAGATCTCAAGCGATGGGAGAGTTGAGAATAAGTACACCGCAAACCAATAGTCAATAACCCACCTCAATGCCTTTGGTACATTTTTTTTTAATGTGCGCACATTCATTTATCTTTATTAGCAATGGCAATTCGCTGAGATAAGAGACAGATGGACAGACAGAACTGAGTTTACGAGGCATTTTTATTTTTTGCAATACTTCTCTCTTGCGCTGATTAAAGTTATTAATTTATGTAAAACATTTCTATTATTTCTAAACACGATTTCTAGATTGTTTGCTGCACTTTGCCTTTTTGCGCACAATTGAATGCAACTTCTTGCCGCATATATAATAATAAATTGCCATAAATAAAAGTAATCAGAAATCACTAAATTATCCAGTCAAGACAAGGTGTAGACAAAAAACTTACTAACAAGTGGATTAAAATAGATGCAATTAATACTTACTTAACAACACTTAAGTGCAGATGTAGTTGTGTTTAATACATACATATATGTTTGTAAAGATCGGAATAGTACATCGATAAGCCTTAAAGTGTTCTATGTAGCGCCAAATAGTCGACAGAGTATCGGATTTGATTGAACAGTTAATTAATAATCGCCGGATTAGTTTCATACAGCAGCCAGAGCAAAACTCGCAACTCTCTATGGTGCGACAAGTACCCATAGATTGGATGCTGTATGCCGCAGGCAGTTAATTAATCAACACATAAGAAGTTTTACACGATACATTGGCGACGCGTGTAGGTGTCTAGATCTCGAATTGTATATAGGGAAGTACAAAAGCACCTACAAATGTGGCACATTAACAAGCAAATCGAAAGGAGTTTGTCTACTTTAAGTGCCAAGATAATCGGTTGCAAAAAAGTAAGCACAAAGTTCAAGGTAAAATCCTTGCATTCAACCTAAAACGAATTGCCGAAAGGATTTTGTGTGTATAATTTCCGACTGTCAATTAAAGATTTAAAACGCTTATCAAGTTTGCTTGTTGAGATTTTATGCAAATTTTTACTTGGTCTTGTTTAAAAAACTTGCTCGCATTTGCCACACTCAACGATTAGTAACGCTTTTGATTTTAATTAATTTTTATAAATATTAGAATAACAAAGAAATAAAAAAAAATGTGGGCAAATGCATTTCCATTCAAAAGACAGAGTTAACATGAAAACAAAAAATGTATATAGTATATAAAGTGTATGTATATGTATATAATATAGAAAACCATCAACTTAAATAAAAAGAACTAGGACAATGGCAATTAGCGAGAGCGCCTTAAATTTAGCCGGCCCGATTAAGACCGGCTAGATTTTAGTCCTGAAGCGTTGTATTCTCCTCCAGATTGCAGAACACATTGCGCATTTTATCTAGATCCGGCGGCGCAGTGTCCGGATTACGTATCCACATAATATACGCCTGTTTATCGGTACGTGTGAGCGGCTTAAAGTTACGTGGATTTTGCGCCTCCTCATCCTGTAGCTTGGAGTTGTAGCGTGCATACAAAAAGATGCGATAGCGCCAATTGTCAAAGGTTTGCTTCCATTCGGTCACATGCTTAACAGCGCCCTGTGGCACAGCGTTCAAGAGGTTCGCAAGCTTCAACCAGTAGGCATCCAGCACGGGGTCGTTACGTCTATGATCGTTTATAAACTGATGCTGCTGCAGAAAGTGTACGTAGAGTTCTTTCTGTCGCTTCGACATCCGCTCCTTGCGTTCTGTGAATACAAAGAAGTTTAGTTTAGCATCCTTTGGTTAGAAAATCAAACTCACGTCGAATATTGTTTGTGCCCGTTGTGGCGATTGCCATGTTAACTCCTTGTTGGTGTTGCTGTTGGTGTTGTTGTTGCTGTTGTTGGTGTTGCTGCTGCTGTTGCTCTTGTTGTTGAAGCAGTGCCAGGTGCTGTTGTTGCTGCAAATGCTGATGTTGCTGTTGCTGCTGCAGCATGAACTCATGCTGTATGCGCTCCTGCAGCAACTGCTGCTGTTCCTCCTCGTGCTGATGATGATGCGGCAGATGTGTGGGTGGCGGCGGTAAAGGCAACGATGGTGGTGGCACCTGCTGATGAAGCTGTTGTTGTTGTTGCTGCTGATGCTGCAAATGCGGTGAATGCGGTGAATCCGGCAACTCATCCTGCGTATCATAGTCCATTTTGGGTGTGCACGGATCATAAGCGGGCATGGCCAGTTCCACAGATGCAGCTCCACTGCTCGCCTTATCTATGTGGTACTTCATGCTCTCCTGCTCATCGTCCTCGCAGTTGGGCAGCACTAACGCTGTGGCGGAAGAGGGAGCAGCTTCTAAGGTATTGCTGCTCTGGCACAGGTTGGTAGGCTCCTCGGGCGTGGGTGACTCGTTGAGCAGTTTTTCAGTACCACAGCGACACTGCGGATGTACCACATAGCTGTCCAAAGCGCCATCGTACACTGTAAGCAATAAGAGGAAAGTTAGTTTGGAAATTTTCAATTCAGAACTTAAATCTAAAGTTTGATGAAAAAATAGGTTCTTCTGTTTGCTTAAACATTATGTATTTAGCTCTTAGCATTAGTTAAAGTACACATCATCATCATTAGCATCGATTTGATTATCATTAACTTTTGCACTTGTTCCGGATTGCAGTTCGCTTGATTCAGTAGTCATAGCTATTGGTTGCCGTTGTGCTCTCATCCAGCGGCACAAACATATCCATTTTATCGTAGTCCGGCGGCACAATATGCTTGTGACTGGTCCACATGGCGTACGCCTTCTGATCTGTGGCGGTCAGTGGCTTAAAGTTCTTGGGATCGCTTGTCTCCGACATGCTCAGCTTGGAGTTGTAGCGTGTGTACATAAATATGCGATAACGCCAGGCATCGAACGTTTGCTTCCAATCCTCTACATTCTTGACAGCACCCTGTGGCACACTATTAAGCATATGCGCTAGTTTGGCCCACAGAGGTTCGGTGAGTCCATCGTGCCGACGATGATTTGACAGCATGCAGGGATTGTCCTCAAAGAACTTAACATATAGCTCCTTCTGGTCCTTGGACATGCGTTCGCCGCGTTCTGTAAGTTAAGGAACAGATTTAGCTTAGACTTTCAAACTTTCCACTTGCTACTTACTTCTGAAGCGACTCATCAGCCCAGGCGTATAGGACGGCTGTTGTGATGTATTTGGTTGCGTCATTGTCGGCAGACTGTGCGTGTAAGTAGAGAAGAATTGCTGGGCAGGCAACGAATGCTGCAGCACCTGTTGTTGTTGTTGTTGTTGCTGCTGCTGCTGCTGCTGTTGTTGCTCCTGCTGCTGCTGCTGTTGGACACGGGCTTGATAGCGTGCCGTACGTGCCACTCGTTCCGCTTCAGATTCAGACTCGGCTTTGGGTATTATATCCATGGGATCTATTGACTGGGTTAGCGATTCGGGCGTTCGCTCTGCATATGTTTGGGTGATTCGCAGCTTTTGGGCTGCATCCGCATGATCCGAATTAGAGTTGTTGGCGTGATCCAGCGGTGAATCGCCGGGCTCATTACACACACCGATAGCCGGTGAATTTGGATGCGAGCCGGGCAGCGTTGAGGGACCGGCCACATAATCATGGGCATGACTTGCACTCTCATTAGAGCGCTGAGGTAGTGCCACATGGTGCTGGTGAGGATGTGGATGATGGTGTTGTTGCTGTTGCTGCTGTTGTTGTTGTTGCTGCTGCTGTTGTTGTTGCTGCTGCTTAAGAGCAGCCATCGAACAGGATGGCTCATAGGAAAGCAGCTCCTTGGCATGGCCATCGTCTAGGGCTGCAAGAGGGAGCATTTTCAATGTGGATTTTATTACAAATGCAATTAGCAGAGACTTACAAGCAAAGCACGTTTACGGTTGCTGCGTCTATATACAGTACAGTACACAGATCTCTAAATATGTACGAAGTATACATATACAGTGTAGATTTATGGACACACATATGTAAGAATATGTATGTCTTTAGGGCCCAAGTTGTGTGTTTATGTTAATGCCTTAAACGCTAATTAACTACATATAACGCGATCTAAACTTAAATGGCTATTTATCTATGATTATAATTATTTACCTTGGCTGATTTCTATAACGAAATTTGTGAGGTCGTGACGTTGTGCCAAATAATGCAGCAGCAGCTCATCGGGTATGTTGAAGCCAATCTTTTTGTTGCGAAACTCAAAATTGTAGATGCCGAAAGCGGCGCGAACTGTAATCAGAGAAAGAAGCAGAAAACAAACACAATATTCACTCAATTCCAATGTCCAAATTCACAATTTACAGTATTTCTATGCTTGAAAGCATTCATTTTGAGCATAAGTCTTTAATACACACACATTTTGATGGCAATTAAGTTTAATGACCTGCCCTGGGCAGTTGCCTGGGCCTGGGATGGCCAGGCCCCAAAATCGGCAACAGCAGCGTGCGCAATAGCACCGCTACACCCGCCCCTGGATCGTTGTCAACGAGGCTTACCAACATTCTTTAAGTCCCATATGTTTAGATTTCGATTCTCTTCGGGCACGCCAATCATGAGCAGCTTTTTTGTATCACGAAATTGAAATGGAATTATAATTCCCGATCTCAGCACCATTTTCAATGCGCCACCACACAATTTTCAGTTTTTCATAAATTTTCCACGTTTCGCTTTGCGGCTATCTTCGTAATTGTTTTGGTCTCTGTCCCTTCCTCGCCATTTGCATGTTTTACTTGTTCGTAAACAGCACAGATCTATCGATGCCTATCGATGATTGAGCATCGATACTTAGCGCAGCGCATTAACAGGTCGATACAGAACATTACATTAAATCAATAGTAACTTTTATTATATTCCTTTCTTTTGAATAGTTAAATAAGAAATTCTTATTGATATTCTACCCATAAAAGCATTTATTGGAAGCAGGTCACTTGCCTCAAAATGTTATCGCCATGTTATCGCCGTGTTATCGCAACGTGTGCAGCCCTGAAGATATCAGCTGTAATAGTAAAAACAAACTTCACTTTCGAAGAATAACTTTTCTTTCAATTAACACAAATTAAAATGCTCGAAAACTGTCAAAGGCATCACATGGTCTTGGGCCTGGGTGCCCTTACACTGGTAACGATTCTAGTTCTCTTTATCGAGTCAAAGTACGCAGCAGAGGGCAGCCTGGCACGACGTCGTAGCCAACAATTTGTGATTGAGAACAATTCAACGTGCTGGAAACATGAAACGTATACAGTGGTCCAGGAGTGTCATCCGTGCTCCGACTTTGACATTGTCAGCCGCAGTCTAGGCGTCTGCATACACACCCACTATAAGGAGGTGTTGCGCTGCAAGAGCGGCGAGATTGTGACCAAAAGCTGCGATCGCGTTGCGCTCATCGATCAGCGAAATTTCATCAAGTTCGAGTCGATTGCATTTGTGCTTGGGGTGCTCAGCTACTTGGTGAGCTATGCACGGGATCGTGTCTTAGCCAGGCGCAACTATCAACGCATTGAGCGCCAGTTAAATCGGGTGCAGTAGCAGGAGCAGGAGTAGCCCAAGATTCCCCCAACAAAGGATACTCAATTCATCACCGTGTACATGTACAATAATATTATTTGTAAACGATTTTGCATAATTTATTTAGCTTTAAGTACATTAAATTCACATACACATACTAATACTAAAGGGGGAGGAGGTATGTAAAATATTGCGTATATTGGGAATGCAGCTGTCTGGAATGATGACAAGACTGGTCAACACATTGTGGTGCTTCTACAAAGAATGCATAATTCATCTTGGATCAAAAATCCTTATGTAAATATAATAACAGAAATATATTTCGACTGTTAGTTGCGCCAGTCGGGTATTAGATCGGGCTCCGCGCCCTTGGCAGCGGTTGGTGGCGCAACGGTGGGCAGCGCTGGTGGCGATTGTTGGGCATCGAGGGTGTCCTCGCTGGTGGTGCTCGTATTGCTGCACGCCTTCAGCGAGTTATCCGTCATGGGTAGCGGTTTGGCCACACCAATGCGAACGACACCCTTGGGTGCACCCTTCAAGGCCTGCACGGCCTGATCCAATGAAGCGTTCTCCAGATTAATGGAGTTGACAAATAGCAGGCGGTCGCCAGGAATCAGCCTGCCATCCAGCTGGGCAACGCCGCCAGGCACTAGCGAGCGTATAACAATCAGCGTATCATTCGAGTCCAACGGATCTTGATAATCGAGAATGGAAAAGCCTAAACCGCGATCGCCTTTCAGCAGTTCAATGATTTGGGGCTGGGACGACCACATGGCCAGTCCAGTAAGTGGCTCCAGCGACCGAGATTTCAGCTTATTAAACGAGTTAGCAGCAATACCAGCCACCGAATCCGCATCAGCTACCGATCCAGCTGTGGCTAGACTGCCATCGGATTTGGCTTTAACCAACCGATCGGTGGCCGGCAGGAGTTTCTCAAAGTTATTGCTGCTCAGTTTCTTGAGCGTGTCGTCGGAGAAGGGCAGCAGTGAGGTGACCTTGCTGCGTCCACACACCATGCGCACATCCAATGGCAGCTCCTTCAGTATGGCAACAACCTCCAAATGATTCATGCCCAGCAAACGTTCGCCATTAACCTCGAGTAGCTCATCGCCCGAGCGCAGAACACCATTGACACCCACTGGGCCATCGGGCAATATGGAGCGTATATAATGATGCGGACGCACTTCCCGTCCGCCCTCAACATCAACGGTTCCTTCCAACGATATGCCCAAACCACCAACGGCAAACTTCTTAATCTGCGCCACAATCACCTCCATGTCGGCTCCAACAATCTTTTGCCACTTACGCACAATCTCCACCTCGATCTCCTCGCTTAGCTCCGGCTCCGTGTAATACTTGTGGCGCGTAACCAAACTAGAGTTCATTGGCTGCAAATCAAATGAGTTAGTGGAATACGAGAGTAATGGGACAAGTTACCCAGACATACCTCGTGTTTAACTGTCAATGACATTGATACCACCTCGGTGGGTATACCTGCGGGCATTGCGTCTAGAATATCCCTGACGGACATCAATTGATTGCCGACAGCAAAACTGCTTAGGGTTGTGGTTGTAGCCAAAGAGCTAGATGGCGGCGTAGTCATCGTAAATGCCTCGGGCGCTGGCAACGTATCGTCCAGTTCGAGTTCCTTGGTGCCAGTTGCGGATGATGTGCTGGCCGCTGATGTTGTTGCCGGAGGCGTGGGCAGTAACGGGCGCGAGGGTGTGCCTGGAGTGCTGGTCGTTGGTGGTGGCTTTTCGTTGATATTGGCAGCAATTGCCTGCTGCAGTTGCTCATATTTGGGTCCACGTAAATAGCGCTCGAGACGCAAATTGACCACCTGACCGGATTTCTTTAGCAGCTCGACGGCCTGATGATTGGAGTAGCCTTGCAGCGACTGGCCATCGACTTCGATAATTCGATCGTTGACACGAATGCGTCCACTTAGGTCCGCAGCGGATCCTGGCGAGACGCTCTTCACGAAAATGCCAGAGAGTTCCTCCTTTTCGCAGACATAGCCAGCAATGGTGATGCCCAGTCCATTGGCATCCTTCTTGAGTTCCACCTGAAGCTTCTCCGTTTCGGGCAGTGCCAGCAGCTCCTCCAGATCTATGCTGGGGTCGATAAGCAACGAGGTCTCGCCGCGATATATAAAGCGATCATCCTCCGTGGTTGTTTGCGGCGTCGATGCTGTCGAGCTCTCGCCAAAGATCTCCGGATAGCCAGTGGAAATGAGATAGCGTTCCAGCTCGCCAGGATCAACAAGGACGCGTGTGGGAACCACAGCGCTGCCCGGCTCCAAGGCGTACTGTGGCATCGGCGGGCTCTGCTCAATGGGCCGCACCACCACAAGGCGCACATGGGTGCCTGATTGTCTCAAAACAGCTGCCACCTGCTCCGACACCATCTCGTGCAGATTAACATCGCCAATCTGCAGGATGTGATCACCGGAGCGCAGGCGACCATCTCGATCCGCCACGCCGCCCGGCAAGATTGTCTTAACTATAACGCCCGAGTTTCGTGCTCCAATAATGCCAAAACCCAAGCCCGTGCCATCGTTAACCAGCTCAATTGCTTGGATTTGGGCATAGTCCGTGGCGTACAAATCCGCTGCAGCCGACTTGGAGTTCTGGCTTTGTGGACGCGCCTCGACCTCACCACCCGTCGAGGTGGACTTGTCGGGACTAGCTGGTGCTGAGGAATCATACATGACATCGCCACCATTAATGCTGAGCACCAGATTGCCGGAGACATCGATGTCAAAGTCATTCGGCAGCATGGACGGATGCTGGCCGAGCTGGATGCCCAACTCAAAGAGCGACTCTTGCACATGGGCAATGGTGCGAAAAACCGGATCCGTTAATATGCCCATTATTGTATTCAAACTGTCCGCCGTTTGCATTTGCAGCTTGGCATCTTCGGAGTCATCAATGCTCTTTTTCACAGCCTCGATTTGCTGTAGGGCACTTGACAAATCACCACTTAGGTGCATTTTTTAACTGTGTCAGTGTTGTTTTGTGGGTGCGTCTGCCTCCACTTAAGGCACTTAAGCGTATCGTTAATACTTCCGGAACAGCGGTGGAGGGGGCGTATTGCACAGTTGTCAGTTTGTCTGTGTTATTGAATTATGTACATATGTACCTATTTTTTCTTATGTTACTGATTGAGTTTTGATTATATTTGAACACAATTGCGATTACTGTAATAAAATATAGAATTTGGGTTGCACAAATTATTATTCTTTGTTGTTTTTTTTTTCTAGTTTTTAATTATGCTGTGCTTTACCTATCCGTAGAAATGAACACATATCGATACATCGGTACGATTACTCATAAGTCGCCGATAATTTACATTAACAGCACGCTGTAACATAGCGAATGTTTACTTTCAAATCACACATTCAATTTTTAATCTACACAACCAAAAAAAAATTAATTATTTACTCATGCGATTCAGCTCCTCTTCCTCCACTTCTAGCTCCATCTTATGAAATTCGTTGAAAAACTCACGTGTCATGGTCTTCATATTAGGTGTCAGATACTTTGGGAAAATATCTATAAAAATAAATCTTAATTAATAATTAATATAATTAGTTGGTTAAGGTTCCTTACAATTAAATTCAATTATAAGATCTCCATAGTTATCGAATTTCTTATTAGCTTGCTTTAGTGCATTAACTGCATCTAAATTTCGGCACTTGGGCAATCCTTCGAGGGGCACAATCTTCTGGTAACCAGGAGACACCACATCCGTAATAACAATCTTTAGCTGACGCTTGTCCAAAGTATTCACAAAGAAAATCAAACCAGTCAAAGCTTGCGAAATGCTTATATCATAGCGGTAAACCAAGTCGTGCATATTGCGGCGCTCGAAATACGGATGCGGCTTGTCTGCGACAATAAAGATGATATCACCCGGAATGGTAGTGGGATAGCGATCGCCTTCTTCCTTGAAGCAATAGCGCGTGCCAGCCGTAGTTCCGGGCTGGATAATTAACTTAAGGGTATGCTTGCGCTTCTCCAGGCGCGACTCCTTCGAATCTACAATTTCCTGCCGCCAAACATGCATTAGCTTCACACAACCCGTGCGAACCTCCTCCAATGACAATTGAATCACTCGCTCTGTGTTGGCATCCTTATGGCGCACTCCAACGCCATGCTCCTTTGTTGCATACAAGCTTGGCGGATTGGTGACGGCATCAATGACATTGGCGTATGGCGAATAGCTGGAAAAGACCTGCTCATAGACCTTCGAGTGATCACCATGGTATTGATATGGCGGAAAGTAGCCATTCGGAAGCATCACGCCCTCAAAGAGACCCGCCTCCCCGTACCGATCGTAGATAGCGCGATAAAGGTCATTGCCCAGCACATCGTACGCCATATTGACATATGCCCACTGTTTCATCTCACCCATGGGCGACATATGTGTCAGTTTGCCTTCCTGGGCCAGCGGCACAAAGTCCAAGTCATACTCTCTATCGCGATGCGGACAGAGACGCACTGCAAGGCGGCGATAAGCTAAAGCGATATCCTCCTTGCTGGCAGAGCGTTTGACATCCAAAACAGCATAATAATCCAACTCTGGACGATTCATTGTGATTATATATTGGTAAACTAATTGTGTAAAAGTTTGTTTGAATGATGTTTGCTTGATATTTATTTGACTGCTCAAGATCAGTTTACTGTGAATTTGATTAAAGTTGAGTTTGCACAAATTATATACAAAACGGAAAGCTGACAAATGCTTGATGAATAATGAATAAGCTGCTCAACGAATGAACGATAGAACGACATCGATTGTGATTAAACTTATTATGGAGATGGATTGATCAGTCAACATCGTCAGTGCTAACGCCGGAATAAATTGGCTCCTCTTCCTTTTTCTTTGGCGAATCATCTTTATTCGGCTTTACTTCGCTGGATTTCCCATCAACAGCAGCATCCTCCTTGTTGTCGCCTTCTTTTGCCTCGGGCTCATCAGTGCAGAGAGCCACATCGGCGGCATTTGGCACCCAGAGACCAGAATCAACGCAACGTTTCATGTGATACTTGGCCTCGTCCACTGGCATTGTGGCAATAGTCTTTTGCAGCAGCTCAATATCACGAGACTCAAAGCAAGATTTTAGTTCCTATGCAAATTAAGCGATAATTAAATGAACATTTAAATGGATTAAAAATGGACTCACATCAGGCAGGGATTCAAAGACATCAGCGGGATCTAAGCCACCAGGTCCCATACGCTCCTGACGTTCCTCCTCCTCGGCCTGTTTCATCGCCTCTTCCAATTTCTCCTGTGCCCGCTTCTTAATGCGTCCCTTGAAGCCCTCGATTTCGCTCTCAAACTGTTCACGATACTCGGGCACACACTGCTGAATCTTGGAAAAGAACGAGCTGACACAGGCGCGTGGATCCACATCCAGTTGTTTGGCCAGCTCAAGAATGTACTGCATGCAAATGCATTGATGCGCCACATGAGCCATCAAATCGTGCTTTTCTTCCATTTCCAGATTGATGGACCAGATGACCAAATAGTTTGCTGTCTCCTCGCACACCAGATTCAAATGCTCCTGCAGGAAACGCTTGGAGTCATCATACTTGCGCAGCATGCCATACTGCTTGCACAGTTTCTCGTTCGCCTTGACAAACTGTTTCATGCGCTGTTCTCGTTCCTCCTCCGACAAATTCTCATCCGATTGCCGCGGCGGCTTCTTATTGATCACGGTTTTTTCGAAACCTGGCTTGCTTATTGTGTCCACATTCCAGGGTGTTTTCTTTTCCTTCTTTTGAATGTCATTCTCATACCGATCGAGTTCTTTGCCCTCGTTTTCGATTTTTGCCAGCTCTTTCTGCAACAAAGATTATATTGCATGAGTAATAATTCATTGGATGATAAGAGCTAAGCTACTTACCTTAAGCTCCGCTTCGTCGCCGTCTTTTTTGCTGATACGCTCCTTGACGTCCATCAGACGGGCCTGATAGCTCTGTCGCTTTATTTTTAGTTCCTCCTTCTCCTTTTCCGATTCGGCCATACGTTCAACTCGCGCCTGGTGTCGCCAGCGGAACAGCGAAGGCGTGTCAATGTTTGGATGTGTTTCGTCTTCATCGTCCGAAATCTGAATGCAATTTGACGATTATTTAATTGATTTGCTTTAGCTTGCTTTTAATTGACTTACCTCAATGTTTTTCCATTTGCTGTAGTCGACCATTTTGGCAAAATAATTTCTTTTATTGTTTTTTCGGCTTCAGTTTGCAAATTCTAGAAATAAAGTGATGTGCAGAAATCAATACATCGATAGTTTTTGTAAACATCGATGCCAGACACAAAAGTTCGATAGCATTATACATCTCGATAGTATAATAATCACACAATGAGCAACAGTGGCAACAGTGGCACGGGTTCGGGCAATTTCGCGCCATTGAACACAAATTTGAAATTTGGGACACATGTTAAGGTTAATGCATGCAAAAGACAAACAAACGAAATCAACAGGAAACTCAAGTTGTTCTCCCAATACAAACAATCAAAAAACAAATAAAGGGCAAGGTTGAATGAATTTTTAATAGCATTGTCTGAGACCAAGGCACTACTCAAAAGTAAAAAACCATCACAGTTCATAAACAATGGCCAGCTATTATAGACGTAAAAAAGCGGACACGCTTTTCCTAAATACCAATCCCATTAACAGTGGCAATGCGCAAGCCTATCTCCATGGAGTGCGGAAGTATTCAATTGGACTCGCCGAACGCTTGGACAGCGGCTATCAACAGCCACCAAATGACAGAAAGCACAGCTCCGTAAGCTCAGTGGGCTCCCACCATCGTGATTTTACGCCCGTGAGTGTTATGTGATATTAAAAAAATAGGAAGTTCTATACAATTTAAGTTTTATATATTTTTAGAGCGTTTTCTATCGCAATATTGCGCCTGTGAATTGGTTTCTGCGCATTATTGGTGTCCTGCCCATTGTGCGAAAGGGTCCGTCTCGAGCCAAATTTGCTATTAATTCGGCTGCTTTTCTCTATTCTATAGTTTTCTTCATTCTGCTGGCGGTGAGTTAACTAACGTATGAGGCATGTTTGATTTCTTTTTGGAATTTCTTTATTCTCCAGTGCTATGTGAGCTATGTGGCCAATAATCGTATTCAGATTGTGCGCTCGCTGAGCGGCCCCTTCGAGGAGGCAGTGATTGCATATTTGTTTTTGGTCAACATCCTGCCAATTATTATCATACCAATTCTTTGGTGGGAGGCCAGGAAGATAGCTCGTCTGTTCAACGACTGGGATGACTTTGAGGTGCTCTACTATCAAATCTCGGGACACAGTTTGCCTCTCAATCTACGCCAGAAAGCTGTCTACATAGCCATTGTTTTGCCCTTACTCTCGGTGCTGTCCGTCGTCATCATACATATAACCATGTCCGACTTGAATCTCAACCAAGTGGTGCCCTACTGCATATTGGATAACCTAACGGCCATGCTCGGAGCCTGGTGGTTCCTCATCTGTCAGGCCATTAGTACAACGGCATATCTGCTTGCCGAGCGTTTTCAGAAGGCTCTCAAGCACATTGGTCCTGCTGGCATGGTGGCTGATTATCGTGTCCTCTGGCTCCGTCTAAGCAAACTGACTCGCGACACTGGCAATGCATTGTGCTACACTTTTGTGTTCATGAGTCTCTATTTGTTTTTTATAATTACATTGTCAATTTATGGCTTATTGTCGCAGCTCTCCGAAGGATTTGGCATCAAGGATATTGGACTGACCATAACGGCATTGTGGAACATTGGACTACTCTTTTACATTTGTGATGAAGCTCATTATGCATCGGTCAATGTTCGTACCAACTTTCAGAAGAAACTTTTAATGGTCGAACTGAATTGGATGAACTCTGATGCTCAGACGGAGATTAATATGTTTTTGCGTGCAACCGAAATGAATCCATCGAATATCAATTGTGGCGGCTTCTTTGATGTCAATCGCTCACTCTTCAAGGGTCTGCTGACCACAATGGTCACCTATTTGGTGGTCCTGTTGCAGTTCCAGATCAGCATTCCGACGGACAAGGCCGAAGGCGATGGCAATTCAAATATGACCGTTGTTGATTTATTGATGGATAGCTTGAGTAACGACATGACCTTGGTCGGACACCCAACCAACACCCCAACAACAACAACAACCACAACACAAGCACCAGCACCAGTCACCCGTTCTGGTGGGCGTGGTCGCAAAGGCTAAAATGGGTCAAGGTAAAAAGGCTCTAAACAAAAAAGAAAGCAAATAAAACTTGCACCGCAAACTAGTTGGTAACACAAATAATTTAGAACAACGAAGCTATTGAAAAGCATCGAAAATATGACAAAAACTTTACGTTTTCTTTAAAACTTATGTTAAATAAAATTAATGTTATAAAACATAAAATTCGTTCATTGTTTAAATCCAACTGTCAAAATCAGCGATCGAACTCAACTGAAGACAGCGAGAAAGAGATGACTGTATAAACAGCATCTGGCACGCTGCTCTCTCTAGAATGTCTATCTCACTTAGCGGTCGCTGTCTCGCTTGTTGCATTGGCGCAGCGATAAGGGTTTTGAACTAGAAATCAATAAATTGTTGGTTCAAATTCTAGTAATGCTTACATACAATCATTATTTTTCGTATTTTCTTTATTTAATTTAAGTCAACTTGTTCACAACTACTAAAATTTTTGTGTTTTATTAGGTTATAAAGTGTTGAAGGAGTTTTAAAGCACTACATTTCAAATAGTTTTGTGTTTAACTCGCATAGTTAAATATATCTAGTGTTCGTGTTATATAAGAATAAAATATACATCCATCTTGATCCATTCTCTATCTAAAATAGTTATCTGTGGTTATTATTTTCATATCACACAAGTTCCAAAAACGATAAAAAAAAAGGTGAGATTAACAAAACTTGGTGAATTTAATAATAAAATAATTTAAGACACTTGATGCTGGAAGTTTGATGGTGTGGTTAGGAGTGATGATGATAATTATAAAATTTAACACTGTCCATCTGGTGATTCAGTCAGAATGTGCTTATAGCCATTGCTGCCCAAATACATGTGCTCCCTGCGAAACTGATAGGGAATCTGTAAGGATTGATTGATTAATCAGTCGGTTATGTGAAAATATCTCAAGGATCTTTACTTACAGCTCCTGGTGCTGGGCAGGGTATAGCGACAGTTGCAATCTCTCGCAATTTATTAATTGTGCGTAGACTCTGGTAGAAACTGTGCATCACATACCACTTGAATCCATCCATTAAAAGCACCGAGTAACAGATGATAACTTAAGAGAAAAATAATTGATCTTTAGTCGAAAAATAAGCCTTTAAATATTTTTGTAGTATACTTACAATAGAAACACTGTCCACCAAACATCATTGTTATTTTGGTATCCCTTAGCATAAAGATAACAACGCCAAAGGCAATCACGCCCAAAAACTCAGCCAACAGCCAGGGTATTATTAAACCGGGCTTACTCTTGTACACCCCAATGATCAGGGATATGGCACTTAGTGCATAAACGGAGGCAATGCCTGTCAGGACATAAAGTGCATTTTCGGTAGCATCCGCCAGTTGTGCTGCCGTCTTAAGTCGCCTATCATTGTGAAAGGGTGACATATTATAGAAGCCACTGTCCTTCTGATCCAGTATATCCAAATCCAACAGATGACGCATTTGTTCCGCATGCGCAAGGCACAACAGCACCACAAACAGCGCAGAGTGTGCAATGAGCTGAAAGGGTAATACCATGAGAATAAAGTTTTTCATTAAGAAGCGATATCTGATCATCCCAAATTCTAAAGATATTTTCTAGTAAAAGCCTTAATAATTCTCAACTTGCTTAAGAACAACCAGCAATAGCAGATAATAATAGCCCTTATAATTTCCAACTTGATTTAGCATAACGCACACAGTATCAGCTTTGTACTTTCATAATCTGTTTAATCATTACCAATTGTCTTATTTTATCTTTTATTTTGCTCCTTTTATATCGTTTATAGGTTTTACTAAAATTCAACTCCTTTTAAGAATCGTTTATAGGTATCACTAAAATAAATAAATCCAACTGTTTTTCTGATCGTCCAATACAAATTGTAATGAAATTTTCTAACAATTGCTCTTATAATTCTCAACTTGTTTAAGCACAATGAACACAGTACGAGCTCTGCTCTATCGGTCTTACTAAAAGGGCGCTCGTCCTCGCATGTTCCCTTATAAGGAACTCAAATGCAGACGCATTGCGCCATTGGCCCAATCCTACGCTCCTCGATGAGCGGGGGCGTGCGCTCAATTGCCGCCTTTGATGGGCTCCAATGCGCCCAGTGGGGTATGGCTTTGCATATCCAGTGCGTAATTTTTGTATTTCGGGGCCTGCGGCTGCACATTCTAATGGGTTGTTGGATAGCAGATTCGTCTGCGTGCCAGCAGCTTGTGCGCTGCGCCCCACCTTATCTATCCTCAAAAGTGTTTACATAACCTAGTGTCGTCCTGTACTTACCATTTGATATATTGATATGAGCATTGCTGTGGTACGCAAATTGCGTGGAGATATCGGTGACATCGACATATCCCACAGCACACTGAAGCAACTCCATTTGCCACCCGACCGAACTGAAGGCAGCAACATTTTTGCAACAAATTAATTGGGTTTTTCCTTAAGCCACTTCCTGTGTACGTTTACTTTGTGTGAGCAATCAATTTATGGATTTTTCATTCGCTCTCAACTGTTTAACGGCGACTCGACTGTTTCGTCATCCAATTGCCAATGTAACTCCCAAGGGTTGGGGCTCTTTATGTGTAAGGGCAATATTTCAGAGCGGAGAGCTGTGCCGTTCCCGAAGTCTGTTTTGATACTTGGAAAAGCTTTTTCAATGCTTGTTTTCTCTGTTTACTTGTATACACTTTCCTAAAGTTGCTGTGTTTTGTTCTGTTTGTTTTTCCCAGCATTTACTACTAAAATATGCCAGCTCCTATGATCTATTTGTTCAAACTAAAAAATTGATTTGTTTTTCTTATATTGTTTTAAACTAAAATTTAAAATCTACGAAAACTATTTTTATTTTTTTTGGAAGCAACATAGCGATATAAATGACCGGAATAAAACTTTACTCAAAATTATAAAAAATATCTTTTCTTGTTAAAAAGGTCACAGTTAATGCTATAGATAGTTATTTTCGCTGAACATTATCTACTGTCTAACTTTTAAGGGTTGTTTTCAAACTCGCTCAGATGTTTATTACACTCTCGAGCTTTTTTGTTTGTGGGCGCAAGCTTTTTGCGCGAGTGGCGTTGCCAGATCTTTGGCGGCATATCCGAAAATAAAGCAATTAAACTGTTTCCTACCGACCGACAACCGACAATCTGAGAGCCGCGTTTGCTATGATACATTTTAAAAGTCAATTTACACTGAACTATAAAAATGTAACATAAATTTTAGCAAAACAGGCCATAAAACGTCAGTCCACAACGGTCACAGAGTCCAACAAGTTGGACTTGGACTTTGAGTTGAAGTTTGGTGGATACCCGAGTCGTGTCTTCTTGGCCAGTTTTGGCATTGGCATTCGCATTGGCATTGCCATTGGCAACTGGCGCTCCTTCTGTGTCAGCTACTTGCACGCTTAATTGATTGTTTTTCTACGAGTTGAGCAAGCGAGCTGGCGAGGATGATGCCGTCCAAGAGAAGCACCATCACCAACAAGATGATGATGATGATGCAGCTGATGAAGACCTGAGGGGCAAAATATGTGCTGTTTGTTGTTGTTGCTGCTGTTGTGGTTTTGCGTCTTGTTATCATTGGGCGTGTTTTATTAACTTTTAAGCTGCATACACGCGAGGGGCCATAAAAAGTGCAACTGGCGGTGGCGCAAATCCAAAAGTCAATTAAAAATTTTTTACATTTGTTTGCACACAACAACAACACACTCTTCTGCCCTTCTTACAGTTTCTTGTGTTATTCTGTAGCTGGCGCGATAATCATAACTGCAAAAAAGTAAGCAACTACTTCGCGCAGGCGTCGCCCGTCAATAATTTATGGCCTCGGCCTCTCCATGGTTCGGGGCTTCAAGTATTGAAATATCATCTTCCAGCCATTTGGCGTTCAATTTGCGTTCGCAACGCTCTTTTGATTGGTTTTTCGCCTACCCCCCATACCCCATACCCCACTTACATACAACTACTACCTGCGCTTTGTCTTGTTCTCATACCAGCTGCTGCTGCTGCTTTGGCTACAAATTGATTGCCTTAAAGTAACTTGTAAAGTGCTTCTAAGCGCGGTTACGAGCCAGCAACAACAGTTGGATAGCCGGCCACTCGCCACATTTAAACGGCTAAAAACAGAAGCAACATTACAAATGTGTGGCGTTATTGCCACGGGGGAGGAGCTGCAACAACCACAACAGCAACGGCAAGTAGCAGCTTTTTGCTCCGTCTTTGATTAAAAAGTAAAGAAAAAGGAAAGCGAGTGGGAGACGATGGAAAAGCAATCGCTGTTGTTAACAAGCATTTCAGCGCATGACAATTGGCATGCACACCTCCAGGCCATCAATATGCTTTCCCCTCTCGCGTTTACTACTATAGTAGGAGTAGGTTGCAGTTGTTGTTGTTGCAGTTGCAATATCAGATTGGTTGCTCTAGTCATTTGACTATGTATTTGTAATTCGATCTCTTTGGGGGCTCTCTCGGTTGTGCTTTAGTTATTTAATCACTGCAAAATCGTCGATGCATAAATAACATTTCCTCGACTTATTTGCACAATTTGTTTGCCTGTTTTGACAGTTGTGCTTTGAGGCACAAAATTGATACAGATATGGCAGCCAGATAATCTCAAGTGGCTTAAGTCAAAAGGCGAATAGTATAAAGCTAAATTTGGCTTCAGCTAATTTTTCATAGCACAAAATTTGTAGTTTTGGAACTGTTTTGAAGTTCATAGGGAGTGAAATATGGTTTCCTTTGTAAAAACTATTTGAAAATAAATAAATAACATTTTTAATACTTTTTTCATTTTATCATTGAAGAAAATCGTTTATGAAAATTTTTTTTTATAGATATTTAGCGTTGGATTTTAACAACAGTGGTATCATCTCACCGTCTGCCCGGTAAAGTGTGGGTTGAACCTTCTCAGTACCCATTTCATGTTAATAAATCGTGTTAAAACTGCTGCCGCAATCGCGTAGCTTATACACTTCGAAGCGTTCATCCATTTACGGTATAACGGTGCCCATCTATTGCAGCTTAAACGCGTTAAAAAAGCGAACCATAATTTAAATTGTTCTCTCCTTGAAGAAATTCGAGCGCATTTGCAATGGGCTGCATCAGTAAGTTGTACATGTTAAGGTACTGGAAGTCTTCTGCAGAAAAATGAGTCAAACTCTGCTTTTCGCACAGAATGTTCAATTCGTCCTTATGGGAAAGCAGCTTTTGAACTGTATCGTATAAAGAGTTCCAGCGGGTGGTTGGCGGTAAGAGAATATCCACCACACTAGATAAAATCTTTTCAAACTTTTTTTTGTAGGCTGTACCGTAAGACGTCTAGCAAGAGCGTTTGGATGAGAAATGTTTGGATGTAGCAATCCTTTGCTAATCACCCCAACCTTAGGAATGTTGAGACCTTTTTAAATTTTAAGAATCGATGAATAAATAGACACCTAACTTGAGAGGGATAGTTTGTTCCTTGGTGCAGCCAGCTTTGGCTAGCACCGATTGATGGTTCACTGCTGTATGCCTCTTAAAAAAACTTATAGCAGTCGAAATTTTTTGTGAACGTTTTCAATTTATTTTATATTTATCAGAATTACTTAACACACTTTATATGTTGCTTGCATTACTTTCTTATATAATCGCATCACAAATACTTAAGACTACTTTTAGAAATTATGAATAATGTTTAAAGTCAACCAAGTGAAAAGGACCTGGGTAGGCAAATTTCACATCCAACATGTCACGTTGTTAATACTCACACACACACGTGTGTATTTACCCAAAATATCAATTGATACACATACGTATTTGCATGGACCAAACAAGCTGCAGCCGACGACACTTGGGCTTGGAATCGAATACAGTATTGGAGTCGAAATTTTGGGATTTTGTATTGTTGACGTCAATGGGGGAAGAGAGTGTGAGAGAGGGTCGCGATTTTTGGTTGTCGTTGTCATACTTGTCAGTTTTTCAACGTTGGCGTCATTATGCGCAATGATGAAGATGTTAGCATTTCCGATTAAACGCAATACTCTCTCAACGCCACCCCGACCGCCCACCTCTCGAGTGAGCAACAGCAACAACAATAAACAAACAGGCCACGGTTTTTCGAAAACCCCCCGAACGGCGCTCACATCAAATCTCAAGGGTGTGTTCAATTGTGTCAATTTAACGCCTTTTATGGCACCCCGCCAACAACAACAGCAACAGCAGCAACAACATTAGCAACAAGCAGGCCGTGCCGTGCTACGAGTGTGCAACCACCCACCTTAACATACCCCCTTTCCACCCTCCACTTCCAGGTTATTTGGTCAGAAGCTGCAGCTCACGTTGGGCATATTAATTATTGCATTCGATGGATGTTCTAGATGTATCTAGGCGAAGAGAGCAACATTTGTGCAGTGTTTAACTCGCTCGATTTGCTTCACGGCCCAAAGTGTTAATTACGCTTCAGGATCTGGCTGCAAGGATAGTCAGGATGCACACACACACACACACACACACACACACATACATATGTTTGCGTATATAGTATATTTGCAAAATGTTTAGCATGCTTTTCGTTTAACAAACGAGATTATTACTAGTTGGCTGTCTAAATATTGGAAATTGATAATATACTGCACGATGTTTCTACGATTGCCGTTTGTAGTATCATCAACAAACTGCACCAGGATAATACTTAGTTTGTTGCTTGTGATACTGTCATGTGGGTGAATGAACAACAAATTGCTATTTAATTGAAGTTTGCACTGTGTGGGATGTTGTAGCTGTAAATTTAAATATCCCAAATTTAAATATCCCAAAGTTGAACTTCACAAAAATCTTCACAATTTACTTTAAATTATAAAATTTATTGTAATTTTATAAGAAGTTATAATAATAAATAAATAATTTTTTTTTTGTTTTGATACTCTGTCAATAATATAAAATTTACTTAGTTTTGAAAAAAAATAAAAACATTATATACATACTTTTATTAAAAATAGCAACTCTATAAACCTATCACATACATATTTCCAAACATTCAACCTTTGTTTAGTTAAGTTTTTTTTTTTTTTTTTTAGTATTTGTTTATTTATTATGATGTATCAAAAACACATTTGTTTTTATGACAACACAGGATTCATATTTCAAAGTCACCAAGCCCGGTTTGTTCCCTTTAGATTCTTGTTTGACTTCGGGCGTAGTTGTGCGTCGACTTCCATCGTCTCTTGGCTACTGTAGCAGGTTTCTGAAAGTGAGTGTGTGTGTAGTTAAGTGGGCTTTGCCTTGTGATCCAACCAAATCTCGCTATTGTAACTAAAGTTCAACTAAAACCCGCTGCATTGTCTTAAAGATAGACGCTGTCACTTGGATTAATTCCCGAGCGGCTTACGAGGCGGCACAGAGCTGTGCTCTGGCAAAAAATATCCTTGATATCATTTAGTCAACTGGAAAAAATTCAATCAGCATACTTGGCAAATATTCAACAGTGCTCGCAGCAGCGATTGTTTGAATGAACAGTGGGCGATGGATGGCTGGGTTGGGAGTGGAGCAGTCATGGGACGTACTTAGATAGGGAGCAGGGGGGGGGGCAGTGGGTACGTTGCATAAATCAACAGCAAATAAAATGCTGATACGCTCAAAGTTCGTCGAGTCTTCGATGCTGAAACAAAACATGCGAAGCGGAATCGGATTTGGAATCGGGCAAAAATTCGCATTCACGATAATTGAATTTTCTCCGTGTGCAGCAGCAAAGAAATAGAAAAGCAAGCAAGAAAAAAATATATTTGGAAAAAGAGAAAAGAGGTGGCAGCCAGCAGCGTGTCCAGCGATGCATGCGTCGCACGTAGCCGGAGGAGCAGTCGACAAAAAAACGAGTATAGAGACGACGACAAGGATGAGCTGCGCCCATATTATGTGCACAATAAATAGACGTGATCAGCATGCCCAACCAGCCAGCAGCTAAGTCATCCATCGTTCTCATCGTTGTCGTCCTTGCGCTTGGCTGCACGGCCAACATCGCTGGTTGCATGCTGAGAAGGAGCCTTCAGCATCAGCAGCAGCACGACGGAGGAAACACTTGAGAGCATGCTGCTTCTTGTTTCTGCTTCTGGCTGGGACTGTTTCCGGCTTTTGTTGCCCAAAAGTGCTCGACAAAATCTTTTGTGTGTGGAACATCCCTCCCTTGTATGTAAGAGTGTGTGTGTGTGTGTGTTAGGGTGTAGCTAAGTATGCCCCAAAATGTGGCAAACTTGGGAAAAACAAGGCGAAGGCGTCGAACTTTTTATGTTAACTTACTTTGTAGTTTCTTCTCTCTTATTTGCAACTTTGATTTTTGTTTATTTTTGCTCGCAGCAAGCTGCCAAACCCAAACAGCCCACCACCCATTCCCAGACCCCTGCCACGAAAAACGCACGACACGCAAGGGTTTCAACCCCCCAAAGTGGTGCAAAAGAGATGGCAAGCAAAAAATGGCGACGGGCGCCAACTTAGCACAAAGTAAATGGAAAAATTTCTACGCTGCTGCTTAGCATGGACAATTTTCATGCTCAAGCTCTTCGAGTTTTTCTTTAGGGCTCTGCGCTTTAAAATGCGCCATTTTGTTGTTTGCACAGTACCTCCACCCTCCTCCCTCTGTTGGACCTTGTGCAAACTGACCCGGCTGAGACACGCCCACGAGCGCCCCCAATTTGGCCAAGCGGAAGTTTTATGAATTTTCTACAAAGCAGCAAAGTTTTCTCTGTCCTTTGGGTCTTATGCTTTTCCTCCTTCTACTGTATACATTTTGATTTTTTTTCTTTCTTTATTTGTGTATGTTTGTGTGTATCTGTATCTTGTATCTCTTGTGAAATCACTGCAGTGTGCATAATGCTAAAAAAAAAAGGAAAAAATAAAAAACTCTCCTCCGGAAATATTCATAAAAATCAGCAGCAGCAAAAACTTTTGTGCCACAGTTGAGAAATTTTCTTTTCACTGCATTTGCACATTGGCAAAAAAGAAGACGAAGAGGCAGACGATTCTTAGATTATTGCCCCAATCGGAGGCAGCCAACCTAATTCTTAACTTAAACATGAAAGATCCAAAGGAATTTACTTCCTATGCGGGTTATTAAAAAACATGTTATTGGGCACTTGAAAACTTTACACAATGCACAATAAATGTGTCAACCCTTTATTTTGGACAACACCTAATGAAGCTATTAGCGTCGTCAATGAACGTCAACAAATTGACATTTAATGAAGTGCGCGACCCGCACAATGATCTTTTAATTGCCGTGGCGAAAGTGTGTAGCCGAAAAATTAAAAAACAACACCTAAAAATTAACTTTAATCACTTTTGGGTTGATTGTCTAGCCACCACATATGTAATGATAATTATGATGTTGCTGCCAATTGTCGCACAGTTGAGGAGAGTGCAACGAAGCAAGAAGCGTGAAGCGTTAAGCACCGTTAGTTTCGAGTAGTTCAAGCTTAGGGAAAAATTTGCTAACGGCTGTAAAAGGTGAAGGGTAGAAAATTCAGCTAATTGATATCAAATCCTTGGAACTAAAAAGAAAAATACTTTTAAAGTACCTCCTGTCAAGAAAGGCAATTCTTGTTCAAGTGAACCTTCACCCCACTTAAGTTCTATACATCTATTTATTCTGAACTCTTTGAAAAATATAATTTAGTATTTAATTTTTGAGCAACGTTTATTTTCATATAAAAATTACCTAAAAGTTTTATCCCCTTACATTTCGAATTGGCTTTTGAACACATGTTTGTAGATGTCTTTTTATATTATTGTAATGAATAATATTTATTTGATAACTAGCAATTATTTATGCAAATTATTCATAAACATATTTCTATTGCAAAAGTTGAAAGTCTTACCAGCTCATTTGTTATTTTTATAAGAAACTGACAGAGGTATTTGCATTTCTTACTTATATATTTCATGATGCCGCTAATGCTCATTAGCTTGGCTGACTTGGTTGCAAGTTGCACACGAATACATGCATACACACATATATATTTTATGTACATGTTTATGCATTTGTAGTTGTTGCAGAAAAGTTGCTTAGCTGCCTTTACTGTTGTTGGCTTTCTCAGGCAAATTAACATAAATTATGCACGCCCACTTTGCAACTGCAGCTCGTGCGTGCCACCGTGGCGGAGGCAAGGCTTGGTTGTAGTTGCACGTGCTGCTGTCGTAGATGCCACCCCAACAGGTGCGTGGACGCACAATTAACGCGGCAAGTGGCAACTGCTGCGTAGCAGTGTTGTAGCTTATTGAATTTTCATATTTTATGCCAGCATAGAATTTCTTACTTCTCTCTCACTCACTCTCTCTCACCCCTCTCTACTTTAACTATGCAAAATGCGAACTTCATAAACGAATTAGAATTAGCCAGCTTGAAGAGCAAGCAAAGTTGCTTTTACAATGGCGCCACCCTGTGGCGTCCAAAATCCCGCCCCCATTTGTTTGGGGAGGGCTTGGCCACTGCTCACAACATATAATCGAATTTATTTGTCTGGTTGCGTATTTGGGCAAAAGTTTCCCAGCAGTTTTGAGTCTGCTAGTTCAAGTGTCTCAACCTCCCCTTGAAAAAAACACAAAAAGAACTTCAAACTGAGATGCTTTTGACTCCGACTGTGAGCTCTGTATCCTAACCACATTGCCACACGCTCGTCCTCACACACACACTCACATCATCGCTCGAGATTTGATTTTATTTTGCGCTTCTATTCGAAAAACTGATGCTGTAAAATTAGCAGCATAAGATTGGATTATCTTTATGTGCCGCATTCGCATGTTTGCTGCCCTTTTTTTTGTTGTTGTTGTTGTGTTCTCTCTTTCACTGCGACCCTTTCGATATACTACATACAAATATACTTTTTGTGTGTTTTGTATTTTTATTTGTTGTTGTCAAAGCCCTGTGATTATGTATGTTGAAGCACGTGCCACGATTAGGCGAACACCGCTGCGTCCAAGCGTGAGCAAAGTCGTAGTCGGAGTCACAGTAGGATTTGGACTCGGATTCGGATTTAGATTGTCGCAAGGCAACAACACTTTTGTGTGTATGTGCCATTTATTCTTGTTAATTTGCTTAAAGGCAGCCAGTAAGTTGAGTGCCAGTTCTGCCAATATTGAGCCACATTTAGGGTGGACCAAGGCAGGGAATTGGGTTAGATTTTTTCAGTTTTTAAAGGAGTGTGGGGAGTTTGAGCTTTAGCGGAAGTAATATTATAATATATAAGGCTATTATTTCGATTTTGGGTTTTTATTATAGCAATAAGTGCTTAAAATATATGTACTTGAGTATTAATTTTCTAACTAAAAACGATTTACAACGACAGCTTTCCTTACAAAGTTATGGAAATTTCCAGTATTTTTTTAGTAAGATAACTACTAATTGATTTGAATGAAATATGCTTAAAGTACCAAATCCTGCAGATAAAGCACTTGCAGCTGCACTCCAAAGGCAGACCCTATCCTAATTGGAACCCCATTGACTTGGTCGCAGCTATGATATAAGGCCAAAGAGAGAGATTTCAATTCTAGGCTAGGCAACCTGCCGGTTAGTCAATTAATCGCCGAAAGTGCGCGGTAATAACTCAACAGTCAAAGAGCCACAAGAGAGACCAAAGACCAGAAACCGCGACAACCGCCAAAAGCGGCGTCGAAGGCAACCTTTTGGACCATCAAGCCATCAAGCCATCAAACCAACAAACCATGAACCATCATACTCCAAAAACGCTAACCAACATAGCTCGAGACGTCTCAACTAGCCGCAATAAATTGCTGACATGGTCAATGGACCGGGGGGGCATGGGGCAAATGTCCGCGAGTGTATCTCTCTTTCGGCCACACACACTTCATCTGTGTCTTGCTCTCTCTTTCTCTAGACGTTTCTCTTTCACTGTTTATTTGTTGGTTGGCGTTGACTCGCGCCTTTTTGTTTGTTTTTGATGTTGATGAATGTTGCCACAGTTTTTGTTGTTGTTGTTGCTGTTGCTGCTCATGTTGTTTAGTTAAATATATTTTTTGGGCTGTTGTTGTTTTTAATGTTTTCATTTTGTGGCTTGAGTTTTCTTAGCCGTTGCGGCTGTGTTTGTTGTTGTTGTTGATTTTATTCGCTGTTCGCCCTTTGCGTGCCTCTTGATGCCCCGTCACATTTCACAACAAACGCTCCCCGATCCACTTAACCTCATGATTGATACGTTGCAATAATTCTTATAAAACAATGCCGTCGCGCGAATGAAATATTGACCACAGAGCCTTTCCCATAAGTGGAAAATATATTTATTCTTTGAGTATAATTGTCTATAAAAATATTATTTCTTCTAAAGACTTATAGTAAGCTTTTGTCCCCAGGAGATTTGAGGTAATATCAAAAAATCTGAAGCTTAACTAATGGTAAAGCAAAGTTAGAAATGATACAAACGAAAATTGTCCTGTAAGGAAACTAGAGAAATCCCTTGATAATTGTAAAATTTACCTTATAAAAAAATAAATTACTTCAACGTTTTTGCGAATGTTTATAAAATATCTTTTCACACATATAAAAATATTATTCGTGTTTTATTTTTTTTACATATTTTAAATTCCTGTTTAGGATAAGCTTTGATCACATAAATAAATTTTAAATAATTAAAGTAAGCATATTTCTTATAAAGTATTTTTAAATACTTTTTGTAGAGCATACGAAAAGCGTTGTCAGAGAAACAAAAAACTTAAATTTAATGATACCCCCAAAAAGCGCCTAAGCTTTGCACATTAGGTTACATTTGTTATTATTGTAGATTGTTTTTGTGTGTGTTTGTAGTTGAGAGAATGCAAAGCAATGATTGTGTGTATAATTCTCACTTTGTAAACAATATTAAGAAATATTAATTTTCATTTATCATTTTGATTGAGCGATCAAATAAAGAGGTCTCAACAAAAACGAAAAACATAAAACAAAAAAGAGTTGTTTGCGTTTGTTTTCTCGTGTGATTTCTTTATTATGATAGCGAGATTTCGATTTTAATGATCTTTCTCGTGCCCCGTTGATTTATGATGGGTTAACCTCACCTCAGGCTGGCTGGCTGCTTCATTCAAAGTCTCGCAAGGTGCCGAAACTGTAACTGTGCTCATCAAACTTGGAACTGTGGGAAATGGAACAACAAAGAAGGAGCAGACGAAACATCTCAAGACTGGCTTAGCTTCGTTCGTTCGCTTTCTCTCTCTCTCTGTGTCTCTTGACTTTTTGGTGTGCTTTTGTTGCTTGTGTTCTTTTGTTGGACTTTAACTTAATTATACCCACAAATAGGCGTTAAAGTTGCGCAATTCTCAATGGGAGCAGGGGTTGAATCTTTGGTTTGGGTTTGGGTTTGCCATCGTTTCCTGTCTGCTGTGTTGAGCACTTTGTAAGCCGCTTAGATCCCGAGGGGTTTTCAATTGAATTCAATGCGCGGTTGGTGGGTTGGGGGAGGATGACGTCACCACCACCTCAACCTCAACCAGTTTGACTAACAAATGCTGCAAGCGTGCAAATTAAAATTCGGTTTCTGTGGTTGCCACTTGCATAACACCCAAAAACGGGTAAACACACCACAACACACACACACGTATATAATTTATTTTGACATGTTTGCCAACATTGCAATTGATTTTATTGTTGTTGGCGATGGGGGCATGACAATATATATATATATATATATATAGAAATAACTGTGAATTGAAATGTATCACAATTATAAATTTTTTGTCGCTGGCAATTGAAACATGAGAACTTGCCACATACTACATAGTACAAAAAAATAATAACAACTTGTAAACGGCACAAAATTCACAACCACAAAGCAGACAGCAGGCAGCAATTGAAAACCTCAACCAACCCCGCCCACCGCCATGGCAACACCCCACGCCCACTCTCACTCACACCACCCCCCTCCACAAACATACATATGTACATATACAAATAGTTTTGCGGGTTTTGTAAATTAACAAATTGAATTTAACGCGCGGCTGCCCGCAGCAAAATTCTCATTGAAACCCAAACACAAACCCAACCCCTCAAGGATTTTAGTTTTATTTTCAACTTTACGCCCTTTTGCACTTTCGGTTTTTCATAAATTTATCAATTTTTGCATATTTGTTTGCATCCGATAATCATTGCGGCAAATTGCGGCAATTGTTGTTAATGATTAGGCGATAAAAAAGTGTTGTATTAGTATATTTACATACATTGCCCAAAGGATCAATGGCCTTTGATTGCGGTCACAGTTGCAGGTGGTCCTAGATTGCGTGGGGGCGGGGGAATGCTGTAATTATTTAAGTGGCAACTGCGACGCCCACGACCAAGTGGAACCAAGGGTGAAAGAGTAGCAGCCAAACTTTATGTGCACTCTGCAAACTTCTCTTCGAGTTGCAAGCTTTGATTTTTTATTTCCGTTTTGTTATATTCATATTTGCAAAAAAAAAAATACAAAATGTATTAAAAGAACAACTTTGTGCATATTTTAATGCAAACAATTTGCTTGTCAATATGTGAAAAAAGTTATTACCATCTTTTTCTCCATTTTTTTTTTATATGTTTTCCTTTCGTCTTGTTTGTGTGTTTGCATAAGCATATGTGTGTAAGTGTGTTTGTTGTGTGTGTGTGTGCATATGTGATGCCTTTGCCAGTCAAAATATTCGACAATATTTTCCAAAACACAACTAAAAAACAAAGCATATAGAAAACTTTCCTAAATGCGACTGTGAAATGCTCTGCTTTTAAATCTTTTTGTTCAGCAACTCATTATTTATTAGAATTTGCGATTGATTTCAAACAAAAACATAATTATATAAACGAAAGAATATTAAACAATTTTTATAAGTAATTTTAAATTTTCTTTATTCAATTTTATCTAACTTTACTTTAATATTGGCTTTTGTAAGACGAAACTTTATACATATAATGTTGTTTTTAAATTTAAAGCATTGTTAAAAGTCTTTTTTTTATTGACAATAATTCTTATAGTTATTTATTTGTAAAAATACCTAAAACTACCCAGCAAAATATCTCTCACATCCCTTATCGAATCGTTCTTAGCAACGAGCAAATATGCATTTTATGAATTTTCCATTTCCATTTGAATTTTTCCGAATTTTTATGTTTGTTTATTTTTATGGGTAGCTTTTAAAAAGAAAAAACAACATCAGTACTTTAACATTTACATATTCCGCTTTGTAGAGCAGCTTCCAACTGCCAGTTGCTGGTTGCCAGTTGGTTGTCTGCCATCTCCGGCTCTTTAGCTCTCCGCTCTGCTCTGCTCTGACTGTGTATCCTTTATGGAATATTTCGCTACGTACGTCTGTGTGCTGTGAAATTTGCATAAAATGCAAATGATGCCAACACACACACACACACACAGTGTGAAAGAGAGGCAGAGGGGAAGGAGACAAGGTATGGTAAAGCTAGGAAGGCATCGTTGGTGGCGCTGTGGCTTTTTTGGTCCTTTGCGATATCATATTTATTAAAAGGATTATTGGTGCTTCACTGCTATATCCTGTTAGTGTTGCCGAACACCCATACTGGTCCAGTTCCTTCCCCACTCCCCGCCGTCATGCAAATGAGCAACGGCTGCCTTCTGTTCCAACGCGACCAGCATTCGGTAAAAAAAATATGTTAAGCTACTTCTTTTTTTTCTGGTCCCCAGTCGACGCCATATTTGATTTAAAAGTTGACGCCAAATTGTTCAAAGCGTCGTAAAATGCATGAAAATTACAAATACAATTAAAGGTAGTGAGAGTTGTTGTTGTTGTTCTTGTTGCTGTTGCTGTCGTTGTTGGACTTCTATTTGTTTTACACGGAAAATCTTCTTCGACCATTTTCACACCTTGCACTTAGCGCCTGCGCTGAATTTTTAAAGGCGGCGCTATCTTTTGTCTTCTTGGCGCTTTGTTAGAAACCATATATTTGATTTGGCTATTCTCACTTTTGAGCTCGATTTACTTCTAATGAAGTTGGAGATTGACTTTATGACGTTATAATGTTTGCTTTTCATTGGTATTTATGGTGGATCAAGAATTGGAAGATAATCTGGTATAGCGTTGAAATTCGGGATAAGCCCAAAGTAACTGAGAACCGAGTTCCTTACATTGGTTTTGTCCGAACAGCAAGTGATAATAATACTAGGAAAAGCAATTGGTTTGCAATGGGGTAAACTCAAAAATTAGTTTTATCCTTTTATTAGTTAAATAATTTTCGTTTGACTTATTTTCTTGTGTTGAATATTTTTAATATTTATATCGGAACAAAAATCATTTTCAACATCATGTCTTTTATTTTTAAAATTTATTTTGAGGTGAGGTATTTTCATACCATTCAAATTAACTACCCCAAACAAATAAACTCCCCATCCCCATACATTAAACAACAAACCTGTTTGCAATTCATCCCCTTCCCCACCAATCGATTTATTGGACATTTAGGCATTAAATTTTAAAGTTTGCCGTCAAAGCTCTTTCTCTCTTTGCTTTACTATGTCAATTGAAGGCAACTTGAAATTGCTCATACGCCGCGTGTAACATTTATGGCCCACAATTGGGGGGAAATGGGCATAATTTTCCTGCTGCTATCACTGCTTTTGGCTGAGCCCATGTCCACCCTGCATTCCCCTACTTCTTTGCTCCACTTGAAGATTCACCGCATGAAAAACACCCACATATGCACTAACACCGCCAATTTGACGCCAATGTGAGCCCATCTCGCTCTGTGTGTGTGTGTTAGAGTTGCTTTCGGCACGTGCAAGAGTATGTGTGTACTCTTTTTACCCCCAATCTGTTAGTCGGCTGACATTTTACGAAAATGTTAAAGTATCAAAATCATTGGAATTGCGTTGAGAATGTTTGACAGTTCATAAATGCTCGGCGCTTGACTTGCATAAATATTTTCTACTGCCTTTCTGTGCACCGTACGTTTGTAGAGTGCAAAGAGGGGGAGAGAAAGGGGAGTGGAGTGTGGGGAAAGTGCACACACACACACACACACGTATATTTAAGTGAGCATGCTTGTGTGTGCAGAGGCACTTGAAAAGTTGAAGCTGTGTCGAACATCAAAATGCGAAAAGTTAAACAAACGTCCGCCATGGCGACAGCGACGTGGACGTCGGCAGCAGCAGCGACAGCGACGTTTGCAGCTTTTTACATCTACAATACGTGGATACTATATATCGGGCGCATAGCTTAACATTTTGCTTTCTAGCCTTAGCTTAAGCTCGTTGTTTTTGCTGTTTTGTTCACATGGCTCATGGTTGCCATTTTGTTTTGAAGCCATAAAAAAAAAACAAATATCGCTTGTTGACGTTGTTGTTTTTGTTGTTTCTTGTATGACCAGCAACGTGCGCCAGTTATTTTCTTCTTTGTTGTTGTTTTATATCTTTCTTTTTGTGCTCTGCGTCTGCGCACTGTTACATTTCCACTCAAACAAAAACAAACGACTCAAAAGAAAGAGAGCGAAAAACCCACTCAAAAAAAGGGGCGTTGCCAGCCACGTGACACGCTTGCCTGACTCTCAACTTGTACGAGTGTGTGTTCATTACAGGGTGTTTCTGTGCAATCGTTTTCAGCTGCTGCTTAGTATATTAGAGATAGAAAAAAAACAGCTGTTGGCTGCCGCTTGCCGCGTTTGAGTTATGAGTTTTGCTCTTCTGACTTTTGTCCTCTGCGAATGTGGCTAAGGTTTTGGCCTGTGCCGGAATTTCTCAGAACTGCAGCTAGCCGGAAGGCGAGTCAATGTTTTTGAAATTGTATGATTGGAACAAGGGGTGTGGGCTTAAGCGCCGGCAAAACAGTTTCCAGTTAACAAAACTATAATTGGTGACATATTTATTAATTTAATTATTGTGAACTTATTAAAACTTATCTTCAAAATTTATTATTTTATTTTCATACGTATCTTAGGATCCTAAGAATAAAAATATACATAGTTATATATAAAATAGTTTTGCATTTTATAAATTAAATGAAAACTATTATAGAAAGCGATTTATTACCATTGGTTATAAAGTTTCCCAGATTAAAAATTTTTTTCAAATTATAATAACCCTTTCTAGTATTTTTCCAGCAATCACTTTGTTATTTTATGGACAGTGATTAAAAATCAGAATGCCTAGCATGGAATTCACAGCCGGATATTACTCTCAAGTCTTTCATTATCATTATCTCAATATATCCCAAGTACTTTTTTCCTATGCAAAGATAGTTCCTTTCAAATGCCATATTAAATATAGTTTTGTTATTTGTCACATTCTTCAACTCCTCAATGATGTTTCCTGTTACTCAGCTGTAACAATAATACTTACCAGCAAATAACTTAAAGAGTGCCTTTTGCCATGATGTACTCAAGATTCCAAAAGCTTCCCGACTTCGACACATTTGCAGCTTGTATTTGGCCTTTCTATTATTTCGCACAAGTTTTCACTTAAACTTCTGGCCATTCATCTTGAGCTTAGTCAAAGGCGCCTAACAATTCACTTCCGCGTCTACAGCCATTTCCGTTACACTAGTCAACAAAACAGCGTTCAAACGGGCACACACACAAACAACAAACATAAATAATACGAATAACAAATAGCAGAATGTACATTCGAAAATGTTTTTTTTTTGGGCCTACTCCACAATAAAGAAAAGGGCCCCAATGCAAAAACAGAAAAAAAGTTAACAACAATATTGATGGGACTCGCGCACGGAACGCAGCTAACTGAAGTAAAAAATATGACGCGATTAGAATCTGTAATTAGTTTTCGTGTATCTGCAATTGTTGTTGATGGAGCTGTTGTTGTTGCTGGTGAGAATTGCACTTGTTTGGCGGCAAAACTTAAAAAGGCGTTAAAATGTGCGCCCTGAGCTCTCAACACGCGATGTGTACGGAAGCCGGCAACCAAAAGCAACTCCACGGCAATGGGGCGGAGGAGATGTTTGTATGATGAATTGGATGGATGGACGGCTAGATGGTTGCAGTGCCACATAATGAAAAAAACCAGGCTAAAATGGCAAAGAAACGAAAGCCAAATGAAACTGCTGCTGTGGCAAAAGGTAGCCAAAGTTGACGGTTGACTTTGGCCAAACACACACACACACACACACAGTTTTTCTTTAGCTACAAAAGTCAACAGATGAGTGCGGGGCAGGGGCAGTGGGTGAATATGGGAAGGGCATCGTGCACTCTCATTGCAAATTGTGCGCATCCGTTTCTTTGGTTTTTGACGGCGGGGTGGGGGGAGCATCGCTTAAATTATATCGATTTCGTATCATAATCAAATGTTTGCTGGCATTGCCGTTTGGCGTTGCCAACAATAACAACTACAAAAACAACCAGCCAAACGACAGACAAGCAGGCAACGATAACAACAATAATCAACGCACGAATACAACAACAAGAACAACAACAACAATGGCAAACAGTAGTGGCAACAAACAGGCTCATTTGCATATTTACCAAACACACAGATGTGACACTCACACACACACAAACACGCACACGCACACATGCCAAAATATACGATATCGTATGCTCATAATAAGTATCTGATAAGTAATGATATACAAACATACACACACACACGCACACACATAGATACAGAGTGCATGTCGAATTAAATACAGGCACAAAATGGCTGCAGCCCACAGTGTGCCACACTCATGTATGTGTGTGTGTGTGTGTGAGCCATTATGCAAAGTGCAATGGCTGCAGTTTAATGTTGCTGTTGCACTTTGCATTGGCGCTTGCAGCTCTGCTCTCGTTTGGCTTTGCGGCGCATTTTTGGTGTAACACAAAGTGAAACAAACACACACATATGCAGCTGGCAGGCCGAGAAACTCACACAAAATGGACAAAAACAAAAGTCAATGACTATAACAACCACATGAGCAACCTAACCCCATCATCAAACAGCAGCAGCAACTATTGTAGGCGTTTAAAAACTACAGCATACAGTGTTTAAATATACATATTAAAGATATGAAGAAGACGATTAGCATATACATACACACATACTTATGCATACTTTAAAATGGCGAATAGGTTAGGTTTATATGATTTGTTGGTCAGCTATGTAAATTGATATCATTAATCTCTTGCTCTTAGTTTAAATTATTATTTTGTTTTTAATTTTTGGCATTTGAAGCTATCGTTTAATAATTAAAATCAATAATTTTTGTTTAAGCTTTACAAATTTAACAAAAAATATCTGGAATAATTTTATGATTGGACAAAAATAATTCTGTATTAATTTTCGCTTCAGTAAGTAAAAATCTTAGTTGCAGTCTATCTCTTTTCTCTTTACCGTCGGCAAAACAATTAGCCACGTTAACTGAACCTTAAAATGCCATATTTGTGGAGCGTGCTACAAACACACACACATAAACACACATACAATAAAAAAAACTAATGCCTAGCTTAGCCAACCACTTAAAACCACTTGACACTTTTTTTTTCCGATTTTCATGACTTGTTTTCCAAATGATCTCCAACCAAAATATTTTATGCATATTTTGTAGAGGCTCTTTTTGTTCGATCGCCGCCCTTATTTTCCAGCACATTAAAGACGCATAACATTTGTTTAAGCTCCACTTTTTTTTATGTCTATCCAAAAAAAATAAATATTTCTTCAGCTAGTTTTGCTGCTTGCCCCAGTCGAACTTTATTTAAAGTGGAGCTCGCTCTTGAATTGAAAATCAATTAAAAAACTATTTGGGTTGTTTGGTGAATCAATTAAAAAATGAAATTCCAAAGAATATAGCAATTTTATGTGATTCAGGTGTAGCATAAACCCTTATCGCACACGGCTAAAATTATTGATTTTATTTAATGGCAGTCCATAAGTTCTGTCTATTGCTTTTTTAGTGACTCTTTTGGTAGGCTTGTTTGAGACATGAATTATGTTGTATGGTATATTGGAAGCTGCTCGTAATCGTCGAGACACGCAGGCTATAAAACTGGAGCAGCAACAAAACAGAGACACTTGAAAGAGGCGTGAAATTCGATTGGCTTATGGCTATAAGAAATAAAAAATATAAAAATTGGTAGTGCTGCTATGTTTTTACTATGTTGTCTATACATTTTCGTTTAATAATCAATAACTAGACTATAATAATATCCGTAGCCACAAATTCCTTCCCTATTTCTATGCTGGAAAATATCCTAACCAAATTGAACTCTGGTCGGTTATGTGTGTTTTCAAGTACCTTCCGGCGTTTTCTTGTTGACTTTGACATGAAAACGAACATTATTCGTTTCGCATTGTCACATAATTGCACAATGAATGAGAGCGCTAGTCCAGCTTGAGTTTGAGTTTCAGTTCTAGTTCAATTCGTCGCTCGGGGTGCTTCCCACAGTACACAAAGCAGAGCAAGAAGCGGGGGTGAGTTCGTTCCTTATTGTTAACTTGTTAATTTCATTTGATTGATTTTTAATGCGTGTGCGACAGCAACAATTTGTATTTGTATTTGTAGCGCCTTTAGATAGCTTAAGCATAGTTATGATTAAATCAAGAGAGAATTTCAGCTCAGCTCGCACGCGGCTTAAATGCGTTCGAACAAAAGTAGACGACACCAAGTGCAACGAGGGCGTCAAGTCAATAGGAAGTCAACGGCACGTGTCCCTAATCCGGTAATTACAACGCTACCTACTAACCCCAACTACCCCCCCGATAACTCCTCATGTGTGCATGTTTAGTTGGATTTGTGGTTTATTACAAAGGCAGTAAGACTTTGCTTATATGTACAGTTAAAAGAGAGTTACACACACAGAGAGATAGGCATCAATAGATTTTTCCCATGAGCCGCATAACAAGTTAATTTATGCCCCACGATGATGAAGATGATGATAAAAACAACCCTTTTTTTTGGGAATGTAGCTGGGATCAGGTAACCAACCAACCGACCAACCGACGCAGCAACCTGTTGACAGAACACAAAATGCATATAAATTATTCAGGTCGCACATACGTTGGCCAACAATAGAAGCCTTCTAATCGCATTTATCTAGACAACTGAAACTGAACCTGAGCCCGAGAAACCGAAATGATAAACGTTTCTTAATCGCTGCTAGTCGCTACTAAAAATTGTCTCCATCATTTGTTGTTTTCGTTGTTCTTGTTGTTGTTGCAAGCCATGCATAATAGAGTTATCAGAGTTTACCTCTAAGGCGAGCGGCAAAGTTTTGATTAATTGTTGCTGTTTAAACTTCGTTCGCGCTCATAATTTTCCTTCATCGTCTTTCACAAATACAATTATCATTTTGTGGCTTTTGCGTTAAACCAAAGTTTCTTTTGTGTTTTATTGTTGTTGTTTTTTCTTACACACACGCACACATGCATACCTTTTGGTATATTATTAATTTTCAATAACCCCATCGCAGCGCTGAGACAATGTCGACCGACGCCGTCAACAAAGTTAAATCGTTTATTTATGAAAATTTCTTATGGACTTTTAAATGTTTAATAGCTTATGAATTTTGATAACGCCGCATCTTGAATATCCAATAGATAGTTAAAGGCATCTAAAAATATATTAAAGAAAATATATGTATTTGAACACTTTTCTTATGTGATCAACTTTTATGTTTTTTAGGGTAATTAAATGGTTTTTCTTTCCCATTTGTTTCCAAAAAGTTAGGATTCTATACTTGAAGACGAAGGTCACCATTACTTTCTGTCTCAAAATGCTAGTTTGCATAAAATATTTATTATATATATTTTTTTTGGCTCTTGTCGTAGCTTGTTTTGATTGTATTCATGCCATGTGGCGCACAAAGAAACCGACACGTGCCCCAAGTCCAGCCATAAGTTATTGGCCAAGTGTATAGAAACTGAATTTATATGATTGTCGAATCAATTTACAAGGCTACTATAATTGAATAGCGTTTGGGTGACAAATATGTATGTAAATTTATTGTTAGGCTATGCCAGTTAAGTTTAGTTAATTTAGCTTAGTATGATACGATAGTAAATAACAACCTTTAAAACCATCGCAGAATATGTTCAGAAATACTTGTTATAAGACACTGAATCTCAACAACAACTTTGTTTAACTACTTGTTAAACAAAATGTAGAAAAGTACCATTTAAAAAGCCCAGTTGCAACTTTTTAGTGTCTTTTTACTTATAGCCAGCAATAAGCAAATAATACAGATTAGCATTCAGTGAAATGTGCAAAAAGTTGCTCAATAATTATTTGTCTACGAGTTTTTAGCAATTGGCACCCGCGTAAAGTACACGCAAGCCAATCTCCGCTTAAGTTCTAAAAGTGCGGCAACAATGTGTGCCAAGTACAGAGGTTTGCCAATTTTATTGCGCACACTCACGGCAAACACTGCAACTGTACTAGGAGTCGTGCGGCGTCTCTGGGTTAACCAATAGACGCGGCACTTTTCGAATACCATTAAAAAACCAAACAAAACAAAACTTAAAAAAAACAGCCCCAACACGAAGCTGAAGTTGGTGCTGGTTATCAACTATATGGCATCTCGTGGAAGCTCGTAATAGACTCTTCACCGTGCACACTTTACGAGCCTTACAAGCATTTCAACAAGCATTTTACAGCTTTTCCGCTAAAAGGCAGCCCCCAACTTGCAAAGCTAGTAGGAAGTCCAAAAAAACGAAGAAGTTTTTTTTTCTACTATCTATTTTCGGGCTTATAGCAAGCAAAAGAAACCAACCCGAAATGAGCCATTAAACTGCTGCATATTCCACCGTTTCCATCGATTCCATTTGCTTCCACAGTAGTAGTTCTAGCCGATGCAACAACCTCGCTCCGGACAGTCATAAATTTCTGACAAAAGAATGTAACCCAATGCCCGATCCAGAGCCCAAATATTCAGTCGTAGTCTTCAACCTGGCAGGTTGGCAGGTTTTTTTTTTGGTATCCCGTTCGATTGCTGCAGCCAGATTTCTTCTGAATAAATTAAAACTTAAAATCGTCTGCCGCCGCCGCCGCCGACATCGCTGAAAACGTGGGAAATGTATTCATCACCAAGACTTGGAGTCTTTTTTTTTTGTCCACTTTTTTGTTTTCTATGGCAGCATGGCGCATGATATTTTTTGTTATTCTTATTTTATGATCACTTAAAAGCCAAATAATCTTTAGTAAGTGATGTAACAGTAATGGAATGGGATAACACTGCACTGCTATGTTAGAAAAAAAATTCCCGCAGCATCCTAGATGGTTAAGGGAATCTATAACAATTTGAAAATCAATCTAGAAAACAAACCTGACATAAAATGGTAAAAATCTTAAAAATTGGATTAATTTTGAAGAAGCTAGGACAGTTCAAAATTTTGATTCTTACTTGCATAAACTAAATCTTCTACAAAACGCTTAAAAAAGCTTGTGTTTATTAACTTCCTGTGTGCTTTCCCTATAATCTTTTTAATTCAGCAAAGTTATCAGAATTTATAGATCAATTTCACAATAATCCTGCCCCTCTTCTCAATTCTCACCCATTTGTGCGCTATCTTTCAGTGCGTCATGTAAATTGTCAGAGCTCAACAGCCACTAGCTCAATGTAATCACCTGGCTGAGCAGCCAGCTAGTCCTGCAGCTGTCTTGGCTACCATTTAAACTGAGTTGTGCGTTGGTTATCTAAAATTCCAGTTAAATGCCCAATGGTCGATAAGATTTTTCCGCTTACATACAAAGTCAAGCGCCCAGTAAGAGTTCTCAGAGAGTTCTCAGCGATGCAACAACCTAAAAGCGATCTGTGCATCTGTTGCTCACATTTGACATTTGAAGTGCGCATATCTCTCTCAAGTCGAATGCCGCACGGCGACCGCCAAATTGGTATTAAATTACTCACTTTGGTGATAATCGAAATGGACACGACACGATTACAACAACAGCAGCAGCGGCACGCAGCCGCCAAGACGCAACAGATCCAATCCACTAGGTTTAGAGCCCCACCAACCACCAACCGTGAACCAGTTCTTCGACTATTGCGTCTGCCATAAAGAAAGTAAAAATATTAAGACGCAGACAAGTTGGAAATGCCACCACATCACATTTTGAGCGTTTTCAAAACGATCAATTTTGTAGATAAGACTAAGGCACAGAGTCACAAATGCACTTAGACAAAAAATAGGTCATGATCAATTATGCAAAGAATAATTATAAAAGGATGTTTAAAATTAAAGTTTATCACAAATTTATTTAAATATAAAACTCGTTAGTTCCGAAAATAAATATTTAACAATTCTTCGTTTGGGAAAAAGCACTAATAATCATAAAAATATAATATGTGTGATTCTTGAAGAAAAACAATTCTTTATTGAATTTTTTCTCACAGTGTTTAAACAAGCAATCGACTCCATCAGTTCCTGCCTTGAAACGCTCGCTCGGTCAGATCATTTACAGGTAACAGAGGAAGCCGCAATAACAGAAACAACAGCAACAAAAACAACAACCGCAGGCCCAACAACAACTGTATTAAGAGACCATCTCGATGGTTTCAGCGTTGAGATCTGTGTTTCGGGCGATACTTTAGACGGGTAGGCCAATCGGCGAATCGGGCAATCTAAACATATGTCAAATTGGGCAACTAACTGGCTAATCAGTTGGACAAACAGGCATCGCTCAGGTTTTAAGACGGAACAAGTGTTATTATTTTTTTCATTGGCGTGCAAAAACAATTCAACTGTCAAATGAAAATCGCAGACAAACAAAACAAACGGGAAATCCTATTTGCATTTGCAAACAAAACGGACGTCTATTAAAAACAAATATTTGCGGCCAAAAAAGGATCAGAGCACAAAGTGAACATATGTATGTCTCTATACTGTGCATTGGCAGGAAGTGGAATCTGGAATTCAGCAAAAGGGGCACCCCTTTTTCAAGGCCTGGCTCCCGTCACCTATAATCCAATGCTCAAACCCGCACGCACACTGGACAGCTAGTATAAAGCTGAACTAGTGAACTGTTCAACTGATGTTGGAACACTATCCCTGGCAGCGTTTCCGCCTTGACAATTTGTACAATTGTCGCTCAATTTATTGTAGATGCGAGGTGGTGAAGGAGAGATGGAGGGGTGTGAGGGTCAGGCGGGCGGACAGCGAGCTGCAAACGAACAACTTCCGATTACAACTTCATTTGTAAATGTTTCCTTCGCATCGCTCGCATAAATACAAATAAAATCCATTCGCACAATGCTCTCGCAGCACACGTTTAACCCCTCACCGCCCCTGTTGTTGTCGAACAGGGTGTGCGGTGTGTGTTTGTGTGTGTGTGCCCACACCTCACCCAGCCCACATCTGTCAACTTCAATGAAGTGTCGAATGCGAAGTTCATCACCCATCCAAATAGTAGTTGCCGTCATGATTTTCTTGTTTCCTTGCAGCCTTTTTTTTTTATTTGTTTCTGTTTCTGTAACTGTTTTTATTGCCGGCTGCTGTGCGGGGATTTAACTGTGGGTGTTTTGTTATACTAGGTGGGGTGGGTGGTGTGTATTCAACACAACCATTTGATGAAGCCTCTGGTGTATTTTAACTCCCGTCAAGTTGCGTCAAGGCTTTACACTCTCTTTGAAGGCTGCTAATCACTTTAACATACATTTGCATTGCATTTACACGCGTTTTGACCCTCATTATGCGTTTCAGGGCCAGTTGGCTCGAGGGATTGGCCCTTTTTTTTGTTGTTGTTGGGTTTCCCTGGCTTGAGCAAGGCGTATAAATCTCAATAGTCGTATCGCATTCGAAAAGCAATGGCATATTTGCCCAACACCTTGATGAGCAATTACAAATCTTAAGTTGATGCGGAGAAGAGTTGAAATCGTAAGTCATCAAAATATCCTTAAACGTTTTACAGCTCTACGTTTTACAGATCAACTAAATAATAAATTACTGTGTTCAATTTATGATGTTTTTTATTTTATTTATTTATACTTACCCCTGATAATTTTTTAAGTGCTTAAATATTCAATTCAAAATGTTGTATAAATCTTTAATATCTAAAGTATTCTCCTAAATTTGGTTGGCCGTTTGGTTGCTTATTTGGTGGTTTTTACCTTACCTTTGCTTTCTGTATAATTGCTTACAATAGTTTTCATATGCAATACCCATCAAATCTGGAAGTAAACATCCTTTGATTGAATCGAATTGAATATAACAAGTTTGACTCCTCAACACTTTCTCTTGCTCTCCATCTTAAGACCCACTCCTTTCTGCATACACACATTCGTCTTACCACTTTGCCAGGCTTTGTCAACTTTGGTGTTAAGTTTGTAATGGACTTGTCAAAATTCGCGCGCGTTTCCCGTTTAAACAAAACTGAAAATGTGTGTAGGAATTGTTTTTCGCACCCACACTCTGCTACACAGCACAATTTTTGAAACTAAATGCTGCTGTTCGTCGTTTTCTTTGTCACTTTTCTCTTGTCTCTTCCCAGACAGCTGCTAACTTGGATGCGGGCTGCGATTTGTTGTTGATGTATCTCATGTTGCAACCTTTGCTGAGTTTTATACTCCAATTGTGTGTTTTTTTTTGTGCGCCAAAAGACTTTTGTTTACTTGGCAAATAGAAGCGCTTGTGTCTGTTTTTAGTTTAGATTCGCCACGCCCACATATGGCCGCCCTTAGTTGTACTTAGTGCTTGTCGAAAAGTTTTTGGTTGCATCAAAAGTTTTTGTTATGCCTCGCTGTCGTTTTTTACACACACTTATACACACAAACAAACATAGTTGAGTTCACAAAATATGTCACGTTTGTTATTTTTGCGACGAGTTCGAGCTGGAATCGAGCTGAGCTAAGTTCAGAGTGTTGTCGAGCGTTGAGTGTGGATTGAAGTTGAGTTTGGTTAAGGTTTATTTACTCAACTGATTTTGATAACACATTCGTGTACATGCAACGATTTCAAAATCGCAATTAATTCAAGCCGGACGTCCAACAAACGTAACATTGTAAAGTGGAATGGGAAGTGGGGGAGGGGGACAGTTGCATGCCACGCCCACGCATACAATGCCTGTGTCCGGCATAAATTCAGTCATGAGCATTTTGTCCTTTATAAAGTCTAATCCGCATTTATTTTATGCGCGGCTACAAATCGTCGCTTTAATAGTGTCACCATGAGTTATTGGAGCACCCCAGATGCTTCAGGGACTCTCTTACTACGTTCTGGCCCCACTGTGGAACGCAAACAAAAAAAAAAGATACGAATTTATATATATAAATGCATGCATTAGTTAATGTCCAGTCGTTGTACCCGGCACACAGAGGCAACTCCGTTGGGCGAGTGCGCCCAGCAGGATGCACTTTATAAGCGAACCGAATCGCTGCCAGAACACTCCACAGCGACTGTTGATCGGTGGCAGCAACAGCAGCAGCAGCGGTGGCGGCGTCGCTTAAGCCAATTCAAAGTGTCGGCCCAAAACGGTGGCCGCCTGATCTGCCTGAGCAGTTGCCGGACAGTTGGACAACTGCTGGACGACTCCTGGTCTGAACACAACTAAACTCAAAGTCAAACTCAACTAAGCTGAACTGGACTGGACTGAAACTGAACGTTGCTCGCGTATTACATTTCGCGCTCGATAAATCTCCGCTGCCTGCCGACCAACATATATTTCATATCAACGCAGATAGTCGGCGGCACAGTGGGACAAAGCTTATCTAAATAGTTGATAGATTGCAATAGCTATATCGGAAAAGAACTTTGTCAAGCTGAATTTTGTAAAATTTTAGCCAAGTTCGATTATTTTATATAAGTTCCTTACCTAGTTTAAGACAATTTGAATTAAGCTACGAATAAGTAGAAAAAATTCGGAATTTTACATAACAAGGTACTGTACAGTATTATATAATATCTTAGAAAATCTTCAAAACTAATTTTTTTCTATCTGTAAGTCATAAAACAAATTTAAAAAAAAAACATTTATTATTGTGAACTTTTATTTACTTTTTGTATTTATTGGCATCTTTTTGAGACACATTTCGACATTTGTTAATAACTTGAATAACTTCTGCTCTTGTTTAGGTGGCACGTTCTTTAAGTTACCTAATATGTGCATATGCTGTCGCATTTTTAATTCCATCAATTTATTAGCCTTTCTCTTATTCATATTGGCAAGCGAAATAGAATATATTAAAATATTTACTGTCTTTCCAACGCAAAACAAAAATTAATATAAGCTCATAAATTCTTGTTCGAGCCATGCTCTTAAATGTTAAACAGGTCAATTATTGTTTTTTTAATAGTTGCTTTAATGTTGACAAAATATCGGCAAAGTACAATATTTTTTGCACTTCCTTATGAAAGTTAATGTTAAAAGAATTGTTAATTAATTTTGTTGCACTGTGCGTAGGAACGTCGCCCGGTTGCGCATCATAAAGCAAATTTCATTTTGAATTATTTTCGTATACATTTAGTTTGCTGCTGTTGCAGTTGTTGTTGTTGTTGTTGCTGCTTTTGGCATGGCATTCGTATGTTGTTGGGGCGTATTGTTGCTCTCTGTGCGGCAAAAGGTGTTAATGATTATCATCATTATCGTCATCATCTGGCAAACTGTGTTGTTGTCCACTTTAGTGTTGCTGTTGTTGCACTGCGGCAATGGCAGTTGCCCCATTGATGGCGTTGAACGCACATGTTCTTAAGTAAAATTTAGGAGCTTTTTGCACTGTTGTTGCCCTGTCTCTTCCTCTCCCTCTCTTTCTGTGGCTGTGCACTCTAAGTTGATTTGCTGTGGCGAGCATAATTCATTTATGCAGCACTCAAAGCGGGGACAGCACAGTGAATAGGCAGGCGATAACTTAGGGATTTCAATGATCAACGTCAGCGAGGCAACAAAAAAAAAAAAAAGAGTGAAGTGAAGTGAATTCATAATTTATGAAATTAAACCATGAAAATATTTACTCTACAAGAGTTTGGCATATGTTACTAAAAAAAAGAAGTTGTAGCACGAGTCTAGAGACTCATTAAAGCAAATGTGAAACAAAGCAAAGGGTCCATGTTGCTGCTGCTGTGTGGCATGTTGCTGGCGGATATGCAGCCACCACCCGAAAGTGGCTAATAAAGCAAATCTTGTTGACAACGCTCGAGGCGACAACAGACTGCAAGGTTCTGCTTCTTTTTCTTTTTTTTTTTGGGTTAGGCTCTACATGGAAATTTCGCCAATTAACACCTTTTAGCATGTTGCGCAAAAAAGACGACAGCAACACCAGCAGCAGCAGCAAGAACATCAGCAACCAGGCGACAACAGTCGCAGATACAACAACAACACCAACAGCATCGAATGCGTTAATTAAAATTATAAAATGCGGCAGCAGCTGCTATATACGAATGAGAAATGAGGCAACATATCGACGAATTTCGCAGTTTTTCATATATACTCTGTCGATCGTTCGAATTGTTGTTGTTGTTATTGCTGCTGCTGGTTGCTATTAATATAAAACTGCAAAAATACGATTAGCCAGCAAGAGTTTTTAAACAGCCGAAGCTGTCTTGGCAACATGTTGCTCATGCGGCGCATAGTAAATATGAATAACAACCGAGCAACAACAGCAGCAGCAACTGCAGCAACATCGCATCGGCAGCAACATGAATATCGCACCTTGTAAACTCATTTGCGCGTACGTGTTGAAACAAATGTTTGCGGGGGGTAACACAGCCAATAACAACAACCACTGGCAACAAATGTTGCATTGGCAATTGCCATAAGTCAGCAGCTCAGCTCGGTAGCAATAGCAACATGACCACGCCACAGGAGCGCTGCCGCCAGTTGCATGCAGTTTATGTGCGGCCTAATGGGGTTGTTGTTGTTACCGATGTTGCTTCAGTTGCTGCTGCTGCTGCTGTTGATGTGAAGCCACCAGCAATACGTCCATCTTCATCATGGTTTCTGCCGCTTTAGCTGCTGCTGCTGCTTCTGTTGCTGTTTGCCATGCTGTGCACTTTGCGTTTGTCTGGTTTTCTTCTCTTTGGTTTTTTTTTGGCACCATGACACCAGCAGAGCAACGGTGAAGCCTGCTCCAACTTTACTTTCCTCAACTGCTGCTACTTTATGCAAATGCGTTTGGACTGTTGTTGCTGCCGTTGTTGTTGCTGTTGTTGTTGCTGCTGCGTGTCAATGCAAACTTTGCTGACTTGCATGCGAATGTTGCTTGCACAAACATTGAGGCGTACTGCAAAACTTGTCGTTGTCAGTCGATGTAGTTGTTGTTGTCTTGTCTTTGCTGCTGCTGCAGCAACACAAACACCACCAACAGCAGCAGCAGCAACCGCTTGGCTTGTTGGCCTGTGCGACCACAGCTGGGTGTCCTGTGCGCACACAGTTAACCAAACTTTGAGGGCCCAGGAACGTTGCAGGAGGACAGCGCCACAACTTTGGACAACAGCCAAATGGCGGGCAGTGTTGATACTGCAGCAACAGCAGCAATGTGGCTAAACTGTCCTGTTGATGACCTGTCCAAGAGTGAAAGTGAACGTACTTTTTTCTTGAAAATGGTAAAAATTCCAAATTTATTCCGCGCTAAGAATTTAGTGTTTTTTGGGAACAATTCAAAACCATATGTGAATATAATTTCGGTAGAAAAATTCTAAGGGTCAACGCTTAATGGTGCATATATAAGCAAACAGCACTATGTTTTGGAATGTGAAACTAACTTAACCCTGACAAAGTCTAAAGCACTTTGTTTGGCTATAAAATAGCTAAAAAGACAGAGCTGTTGCGTAAGTTGCCCGTCTCGCCGTTGGTGTTACATTTTTACGTGCTCGAACGCCCAATGATGGCACGGACATACACACTGAGGTACAATTGAACACGCATACATACACACACACATGCATACAAGCACACACATAGGGATACTTAACTTGGTGGTCAACAGACAAAACACCTACGCAGTAACACAGAGAGTCAAAGAGTCGTCGCGGCAGCATGATAAATGTCCAATCTCTGGCTTTAACCTAGGTAAAAGCTGCAGCTGAACGTTGAAAAGCTTTGTGTACGTGCTTGGCAGGAGCAGGACGTGTGCCAGTGAGTTATGCGGCATTTGGCACCAGGCACACCAGCAAAGATTATTCGGACAAAATCAATTAAAATGCCAAGCGGCATGACTCACACCCTCACACACACACACACACACGCAGAGATGGACCCCAGAAAGATTTGATGGAGGTCCAAGACCGATTCACATCAAGCGCTGAGGTTGGTCCTCAAAAAGTGTTGAAAGCTGGCCTTTTGTATGTTGGGATGCTTGGATGCTGGGATGCGTTGATGGGCCCAATAGTCGAAAATTACAATGCTTATGTCGGCAAAAGAGTGTAGTTTGAATTTGCATACCCAATCATCATCATGGCCATCGTCATCGTCATCGTCATCGACAACATCAACAGTCGTCTCTCCTCACACTTGACCCCATTTTCGATGAGAAGTTGGAGAAGATTGAAGTTGGCCCGTTTTTGTAATCGATCATCAATGCCAAAAAGTGGCCGCATGTCAGCGGCTCATCCGCATCAACAAAAGTGCAGACATTGTGGCGTTTCACGATTGCAGGCGTGCAACAGCAACAGCAACAACAGCCAACATCATACACAACAGCAATAACAATGCGCATACCACAGATATCAATTAATTTTCAGCGACGTGAAAAGGCCAACAAATCGTAATAAGTCAATGCCTTGCAAGCAAGAGAGTGAGAGAGGGATTCCAATATAAGAAATCTATTGATAAACACAAATAAGTTTGTTGCTGTGATTGTGAGTGTGTTGAGTGCCAGAGTGGCAGGATGAATGTGGATATGTCGATCGGCCGATCTGTTGGTATGTCGCTGTGTAGAGATTCTCAGATGCAGAGTCACAATCATCATCAATCGGTTAAGAAAATATTTAACAAGTGTTTGAATGATTTTGAAAAATGATGTGCAGCATGTGCAGCGGTCCCCATACCACATGGAATTGAACTTCAGTGTTATTTCCAGTCTACACTTTAAGAAATATGTATTTGATCAAAATGCTCAAAACTTACAAATTTTGGATTAGAAACTAAACAAATAAAATTTTATTATTTTATTTTTTATTAAGGAAATACAAAATATTTTTCTAGCTTTTCAGATATTTTTCTCAGTTTTATATCAGTTTTTCTTTGTGGCAGTTTCAGTGCATCTCAAGCAAACTCCAACAGCTCTACAAATTATTGCACGCGATCGCTCATTTCCAGCAGAAATAACACAAACACGGCAGCAGAAACAACACCAGCAACAACAACAACAAGAACAACTAAGATTCGATCATAAACCAGGCAGCCAGCAGGGCAGACTCGTTTCCATCCAGAGTACCACCACAGTACATAACCCATTCCTTCAACCATATTCCCGAGTGTGTGTGCGTGTGTGTGTGTGTTCGTAACCGTATCTCGAATGCGATGTAGAAAGAGAGATATAGCAAATAAGATATGGCTGGGGCATGTCATGCGCCCGCGACTGTGAAAACATCTCAATGGCAAAAGTATCACATCATTCATAATTTCATTGCCGGGCAAGTGGGAATTGGGAATTGAGAATGGAGCGAAGTGGTGCGGGGGGGATCGGGAATGGGAATTGAGTTGTTGTTGCTTGCCACGAAAATCTCATCTTGGCCTCAAGTGTTGAATGTTTGCTCAAATAACAACAACAACATCGATCTGAGAATCTTGAGCTCTGGATCTTGTTGTCGATCTCAGAGGCGCGGTAAAAATTTGACAAATGAACCACCAAAAAAATATGAAAAAAAAAACCAAAATAACTGATAGCAAGCATTGCGTGTATGTGTGTGTGTGCATGTGTTGTGTGTAGCCTGAAGTGATCATTATTAATGATGACGATTTGTTGATATTTTTGTAACGTGTTATAGTAAAGGCAAAGCGTTCTCGTCTACGTTCAGTAAAATTACAAACAAGTGCAGTCCTGGCTTAAACGCCAAGTCACGCACCACCACAACGTAAAACCACCCGCCTCCACTGACAATGATGATGATGATAATGATGATCCACACAAATTGCTGTCCAGCTGCTGCTGCTCAACTGGCAACTGCTGTTGGCCGGAAATCTTTGCATAATCTAGGCTTATAATTCAATTAATACGATGGCTTGTGCACTTAACGCCCGAGCCTGAAGTGCAACACTAGAATGCTGCCACATGACTGGCAACTTAAGAGAGTGTCGACTGTTCAAGAGTCGAAAGTGTGTGGAGTAGCAAAAGACGATCGAACTGATAGCCTTCACCCCTCGCCTGGTCAGTCGCATCTGCATCGTCGTCACACTGTCTGCTGCAGATGCTTCAAAAGCTTCAGCTTTGATCTCTGTGGCACACAGGCTATGATGTTGCACCGGAAATCGATTTTGAGTGTTGCCAAAGATCAGTTGGCATTAGGCAAACGACACATTAGCGTTCAATAGCTAACCATATACAAAGTTAAACTGCATTAAAAGCATGCATTTGGTTGCAAAGAATTTCTACAATCCATCTAATGCAAATATTTGAACTTTTGATGTGAGGTTAAGTGTGTGATTACTGCAGACTGAACTTTTCCACAAAGATATTGTATTTGCGAGATATTATTGTTATTTTTCCTTAAGACAAAAAGACCTTGGAATCTTTTATTAAGTATTTAGTTAGTTACTTCGTGTAAAATCTAAAGATTTGACTAACTAAATAAACTTTAAAATTTTCCTTTAAACACAGGCTAAAATCAGTTGATTACCAAAATAAAAAAAGACCTCCTGTTCTATTTATATTCTAAAAAATACGTCATCTTATGACCTCTGTTTAAAAGTATTTTTTAAAATCAACCAATTTATTAATTATACTAAAAACTTTTCCCAATGAATCCTTTATTTATTACTCCCATCTCAAATAAATAAAACATGTCATGATTTGTTTTTAAAAAGGGTTTTGTTTTGCATTTTTAATTGATTTCGGTTCATCATTAATTGTAGTTGTTTATAATTTGTGTTAGCTAAATGTTTTGTTTTTCTTTAGTTACATTTTGCGTTTGCTTATCAATTTCGGCTATTATAACTATGTACAAAATGCCTGGCCAATTAGTATATATCAGTGTATATATATAAGTATATATCTTTTTGTTATACATTTAAAAAACAATGAAAATAAACAATAACAACATTTCTCTTGATACGATAGATCGATAGATATAGGCATATAAATATTTTTTACAAAAGCCTTGGCAAGCAGCTGCAGTATTGACTCCTCTAACAACTTAATCAAAGGATAGGTTAAGATAGATAGATAGTTAAACAGAGTGATATACATAGATGCAATAAACACTTAACAATAAGGCATTAAACTAAATTAAATTTAAATTTCATTTAAATTAAATTAACTAAACTATGCTTAGGTGTCTGTTGTTTTTTCTTCTCATTTTTATAGGCTATGCAGGAATGTATGTGTATGTGTGAGTGTGTCTGTTTATATATATATTTTGAGATGTGTGTGTGAGTTGGAATGTTTGCCGACTGTATTTTGGACTGGGTTTAGTTTGAGTGTTTGCCCGATGCTCAAAGCATCTGTTAGCTATGTTAGTTGATGGACTTTGATTATGCTTAAAATACTCGTTAGATGTGTGTTTAACGATTCCATGGTTGTATTTTGTTTTTCATTTCATATGAGCATTGCGCTTTACATAAAATTTTGACTAGGAAAGGACGTTTTTGTTTTTTTGTTTGTGTTGTTTTAAATGTGTTTTGTTTTTGTTGCTCATGTTGCAGCCCCCCAGCTGCCAGGTTAGTGCTTTAGAGGATCCTCAAGGATCAGCGATGGGCACGCGCTGGCGAGGACTGTTGCAGTCACACCTCGCTGGGCATACAGTGAACACTCGAGTCCTGCGACAGCTCATCCATTGATGATTCTTAAAGAACAAAAACAAATAAATTTTTGTTTATTTTTTCGTTGGACCTTAGATTGTTTGTTTTTTGTGCTCACCATGCGCTGGATATAGAGCACCTTTGGTGCCATTCATATGCATTGGATTTTGTGCGCTATTCTGAAATGAGTACGTTAACTGCAGGTTAATATGACGCGCAAATGAGCTTCCTTCCGGTTCGCGTACTGCAATCAAAAATCGTTTGTCAAAAGAGAGCAAAAGGGAACAGAAACAAAACTTGATTAGCATCCATGATATAGATATATAAGTACTTATAAGTAGGAACTATTTGGAATACAAACAAAAAAAACACACACAAGTTTCAAAAAGTTACTTGAGTCTAGAACTGGAGCTGGGGGCATGCGGCACTAATCCACTACTTACTTTTATTCTTACCAGCATGTATGTGTTTTTTTTGTCGCGCCCGCGAATTCTGAAACCAAACTTGCGTCACACGCTTGCTCAGACCGGTCACCGATGCAATCCGCTCCAAATCCTGGCCATCCGGATTACTGTCAATCTGAAAGTTTGCCTGCAGCACTTGCAATTGCTCCTCGGTGAATGTGGTGCGTACACGTTTCGTTTTACTCTTATGATAACCATCACCATCACAGCCATCTAAAGATCGAAATACATATACATTGAGGTTACTTATAGGACGTAGATCGTGCCTAAGCCTGCGTCTAAAAGCATTTTGACAGTGCACCAAATTGAAAATGTCAAAAGTGTTTATAGTTTATGGCCCAGTATGGTTTTATGGCCAACAAAGGCAACAGCTACTGCTACTGCTACTTACTACCTTCATCATCTTGTGGGGTAAACAAACAACAACAATAACTACAACTGATTCTGAAGCCGATCACGTCGTCTGGCCGTCGACTCTCAGTTATGCCTCAGTTATGACACGATTTCATCAGGTTCAGTCAGGCAGTCAGGGCAGTCAAGGCAGGAGCTGCCAATCTCTTGCCCACTGGCGACTAACTGACGCCCCTATACTTCCTTTCCCCCACCCGCCCACTATCGCCAAGCATTTCGAATTGGCAACCGTTTCGCTTGCCCCCAAAGCGTGCAACATGTTTTCAACTTGTCGCAAATGTAAATACTTATTGGCCTCTTTACGGCGCTTGGCTTTCGTTTCTTATTGCTTACTTTTTTGGTATTATTATACTCTGATTTGGTGGTAAAAAGAGTATATTTTACACCGTCTCCAAATAACAAAAAAATAGCTAGAAACAAAGCATCTGAACAAACTAAAAAAAACGCTTTTAATTTTAGAAAAACCTTCATAAATCTTACATTGCACTCAATATTCTTGACTGAAGCATAAATACTTTGCTTATGATATTTTAGTTATTATAATTTTTTCCCAAAATCATAAGTTACTACACTGTATCACCCAGTCGTTTCCATCCTTGAACAAATTTCTCTTTCTTGTTATTTTTTAATTTTGCATGTGGTTCCGCTTACCGTCACTTGATGTGGTGCCACCTTCGACCGTTTCAAGATAATGAGCCTTGCAGAGAACACGGTCATCCATGAGCGCAAACTGTTCGCCAGTGGACAACTGGCGTCCGCACTGATCGCAGGCAAAGCAGGCCAAATGGAAGACCAAATCGCGAGCGCGTCTTACCCAGTCGGAGGCGGAGATGCCGCGACAGCATTTTGAGCACTTGGCGCCAAAACTTCTGCAATAAAAACAAAGAGCAGAGAGAAAAAAACGGATATTATGGTTAATGATTGGATATGAAACGATTTTATTGGACGCGTTTCACTAGCGTTTTGCAGGCGTATGAATCACGCGGTTTGTGCGCGTTTTAGTAGCGGCTATGTTTGTGTTGTTTTTTTTTTTGTTTGGTTGCACGTTTTCTAAGCGGAAGTTGTTGCTGCCCGTAGCTGCTGAGTTTTTCCAAATGAGTTGGCAACTTTTGACGGCTTATTGTTAGCTTTTAAGCTTATTTTTACAAGCACAACATTGTACGCTCATACAGTATACATATATATATATATATTGGTAAAGGGATGACTGGACTTCAACAATCCGAAAGACTATGACTCTCTCTCTGACTATGGCTTGATGTCTCCATCGTTTCAGCTTCAACGTTTTGGCCCAGCGTCCAATGCACACTTAAAATTCTTAGCTTGAAAAATAAATATTTTTACAGCATCTCACGGCGCGTTTGTTTGTTTATTTTCATTTCGTTCGCCGTCGACACCGTTTTCCGCCTGTGTATGTACGGACAGCAATGACTGTATGACTGTGTTTGTATCTGCAAGATACTTTGCTTGCAACTTGCATTTCAATGGTTGTCTCTCCCTCTCTCTCTTTCTCTCTCTGTGTGTTATATTTTGGCTGCATCTTTCGCTGTGTTGTTTATTTTAGGGATTAAGTCGCAAACGTTGTCGAATTGTTACAATTAACCTTCGACTTTATTTATACCATGTATGTTTGTGCTTTGGGGAGACGTGTGGGAAAATATGTTGAAAACACTTGTGCACACACATACACAAGCATAGACAACCATCAAAGAGTTGGGAAATGCATTGGAAATCTTACAATGATCGCATCAACATCGACATGGGAATACTTATATCTAATCTCAAGTCGAGAAAGTTTTCCAATTTAAACGGACAAAAATGCTGAGAGATTGGCAAATGTGTTGCATACACAAGGTTGTGATAAGTTCTTTGATTTGTTTTAAATACTCACTTGCTGTAGTCGGCCTTGCAGTAAACTTGACGTTCCCGGATAAAGCACGACTGTTGGCGATCCAGCGGGCACATGCACATGCAACATCGTAGGCAATGGGCGTGCCACGAGCAGCCGCCAACCTCGAGAAAAAATCGATCCGAGATTGGTTCCCCGCACGCTGCGCAGGAACGCAGCTCAGTCTACATAAAAAGAGAAGCGAAGTAAAGTGAAAGATACAAATTATACAAATTTAATCATTTAAAGTTTCTCGAGCTAAATGTAAAATGTTCCACAGATAAAAGAGCAAAATTTATTTGCTCGTTTGATGTGCGACTTTAAAGCCGGAACCGGTTCAACTTGGAACAACAACATTGATCTTTACGCTTATCTTTACTCGCCCTGAGTTTGTGGATATCTTTTGTTATGCTTTCAAATGTAATCGCTCAATAAATCTAATGAATGTGCCGTCGGCTTCTGTTTTATTTCTTTGGCTGCAACATTTCAACTTATTAATGCACATTTAAATTCAGCACGAAACTCAAAAGCAATAACAAATAACACGAGGAAATACTACGTTCGACTTAGACAAGTTTCTATTGTTTTTCTCTACTAATCCAAAGCATAAATTTTAAAATCTTATGCTAATTGTTAAGATTTTCAATGTTGTTTGAAACGGCGCTTTACTAATAACATTCAAAATCTCCTAAGTCACAGTTTTTTAAATCATATACATATATCTAATTTATAGACCATCCATCGATCGCTTTGGATAACTTATGAATATAGATTTTGAACTTTTTTATGTAAAATCGTGTTTCAAACAAATTTGATCGGATCAATAATTATACTGGATAATATAATGGATCTTTGGTGTACGTAAGTAATATGTCACTTTCAACAATTATCTCAAACAGCTACAGCATTTAAATTTAATTTATTGCTGAGAGAATTATCATTTACTGAGTGTTAAATATTTAAGTTCTTCCTTGATTAAGCTTGGTTGGAATTATTTGAAGTGTGTTCTAGTATGCAGTAAATCGCCGTTTAGAGGAATAATTGATTTTTCTCTATGCGTTGATTGATTTTAAATGTATTTTATCTTCTTATTTGGAGCAACGCTTCACATTACCAATTACATATTTGCTTTTTCCTTTAATGTTTTTCAAAGCTTAAAAACTATTAAACAATTTTACTTCAAATTCAAAAAAAATTTTACATTCGGTTTATTCACTTTTAAACGTTTCAATTTCTCTTGGTTGATCAATTTAGACTTTAAGGCATTAAATCAATGGCTAACGTTTTGCATAATTTCAATGCGTTAGCAACAACAAAAAGTTGTCGACGGAAAAACAACAACCGAAACGGCGACAACTTCAAAAACTGTATTTCCATTAATCAAAGCGGCAATGAAAATAAATTTACCGTTTTTATCCAAAATTAATTGCTGGCGTTGCCGATGAGTTGTTGTTGTTGTTGCTGATGTTGTTGTTGTTGCTATCGGTGTTAAAGCAAAACAATTGTTGCTACAACTTTTTGCAACAGCAGCAGCACCTTGTTATTAACTTTTTGGCGCTGACAAATTGAAAAGCAAATGCCGCACTTAAAAAAGAAAAAAATAAAACGTTGCCATTGACAAAATACACAAAATAAATACAAATAGCGCGAGACAACTTAACAACAACAAAATAAGCAAATAATACAAAACAAATACATATATATATTTAAGCACACACAAGCACAAAAAGTCGGCCGTGACTATACCGACGAGCCTTATCGGCATAAGATCAAAGTGTTTGCGACTACTAGTCTACCAATTAATAAAACAATAAAACATAAGTATGTCTACCATGCGTTGAAACTAAACAAAGTTAGTGACGCAGTTATGGAAAAACAGCAACCGAAAACAAACAACAACAACAGCGACAACAAACATATTCCGCAAATTATTCATGACAATTTGTAGATACAAGCTGCTAGCTGGATGAGATACATTCAGAAGAGGGGGGTTTTTATGCTTGGGAAATGCCTTTGAAATTGAAATGAAATAACCGAAAAATGCAATATGGCCACCATCATACACACGCACACACATGAGCAACATGTAGCTGTATCTAACAGATACATTTGTATCTCTTTGTGTGCGTGTGTGTATAGCAATAACTACATGCTAACATGGTGGCTGCTGCTCATTTTGGCTGCTGCCATTTAACTTTTCAACCGCGTCGCCTCGTGTGACACGTTTAATCGCGCCCTTACCTCCCCTGAACCCTCTCATACACTCTTGCCTCTGCTTGGCGAGCCTGCGCGTTGCATGCCCCGGCCTGCCTGCCTGCCTGTCACTTTCGTTTAACTTTTCGAGGCAAGCGAACCAGGAACCCAAAAACACAGTAGCTTGGGGTGTTTTATTTTTTTTCTTTCCTCTTTTGGGCAATTTGTTTTCCCGACGCCAGTTATGACACACACACACACATGCATGGAGGCAAGGCCAGAGTTTGACTTGACTGGCGGTCTGTCTTTTCATATATGTACATATATGCAGTTATTGCTGTCGTTGTTATTGTTGTCATGTCTATGCCCACTTCGGCGAAAATATGCCTGTTGTCAGATCAGAGAGTTGAGGTTTGTGAAGTGGCATATTTTTGGCTAGGATGTCATTTGACTGTAATTTACTCATGAATGTTGAGGTTTTTCATTTTGTAAGAGCATCAGGGCAAGCATTGAATTACAGCAAGAACTTGAGGCATGACGTTAAATTTGGATTGTTGTATCGAATCCTTAACTGAAAACACTTTAGTTTTCATTATACCCAAGTGTGTTTATTAAACTTGACCAACTTTAATTCATACCTATCTTTTACCATAACAAATCAAAACGATTCCATGTACTGAACTGTCCAAATGATTGTTTATATAAATGACATTAGCTTCGGATTAAAATGCTAAAATTTAAGATAAAAACTTCAAAAGATCTGCACATAATAATGGTAATATGCACGAACAAAAGATATTGTGTATTAACAAATTTTATAGCATTTTTGAGATCCGATGATAAAAAGAGAATGATAGAACTGACAAAGGAACTGTCATTTTTATTAAGTTAAACTAGATAAGGCAAACAGTTTGTATCTATGAACATCTCTCAGTTTTCAGTCAGTGCTCTTTTTGCTAGAAATATTGTTGTATGTATAAGCAATGGCACTTGAGTCTTTTGCGTTTGGTATCATAAAAATTCCATATAAAAAAACTTGCACCTTGCAACTTTTGTTTAAATGTCATAAATAACCGTCATATAAAATGTAAAGGCCAGATAAAAGATATACAAGAAAGACCGAAAACTGAGCTCAAGACAGACGCTGAAGAGTATGCAATAAAATTTACAAGCTGCTATTTAATAGCCTCTCGAGGAGAGTATGTGAAGAGGTGTGAAGTAGAATATGTTAGAGGTAGAAATAATAAAAAAATATATTAAATTATTTTCATTTGAATATAAACAAGTTGCTTGAAACTAATCAATTTATCTGCTTAACTATTGATGGACTCCCGAAAACAGAACTTTAACCACCAACAGTAGCAAACAAAAGCCGCAAGATGACAATAGAAATGAACTATATCATCTTCAAGACAGTGGCTGCTGTAGCTGACTGCACGCCTAGAAGATCGATTACCCATAAAAAAAGAGAAGAAATTCAAACTTCGATTCGACAATATTCACGTCATTGCGCAAATTGAGCGATCATCAATGGGAGCAGTTTCAGATTGATCGGTCCAATAAAGACTGGAAAAAAATAAAATAAAAAAATCAGGGGCTGTGATACTTTTTAGCCAACTGACTTGTCATCTTGAGTCTGAGATGGGGGACAAATGCTTGAAAATCAACAAATGTAAACAGCGTGAGAATGTTGCAGGCATCAAATGACAACAAAAGCCGCTACCAACAATCAAACCAAGACAGACAATAATAAAATATATACACTATGTACATATACATATTTATTTGTGTATGTATAAATATATTTATACCAGTGACCACTTGTCGTTGAGGCAGTTTTGGCAAAATGTTTTCTTAAGGCCTTTGGGCTCTATTTAAGGCGCTTTTAAAATTGACATCAAGAGTAAAAATAATAATAATAATAATAATATCATAATAACAACAAATGCAACTCTAAGCGCCAGTTAACAATGAAGGCTGTGCCAAAACACAATAAAAGTAAATCATTAAAGCTCAACGGGCGTCTGTCAAATAAATATTTTTCTTCTTATTTTATTTCTATAGAATGTATGGATTTTTGATCAGTTCTTTTGTTGTTGTTCAAAAAACTTTCGAATAAAAAGCAGCTCGCTTTTAATTAGAGCTACTTTTTTTGTTGTGAATGCCGCTGCTCGCTGCGTGGGATACTGTTTAAAAAATATTTAAAAATATTATGCCAATTTACACGTCGGCGTTTGTTTGGCGTTAAGATCAGCGTCGTAGCTGATTGTTATTTAATGACTGCTCTTTATGAATGAAAACGAATCAGGGAAGCAACCCACGCACTTGGTTCCGTCCATCTCCACCAGATCTTACACATTTCGTATACAATACTCGTACTCTGTCGCACATGGCACCATAAATTGCTTAAATGCTTACAAATATTTCACGATGCGACCAAACCTGACTTGTGAATGTGTGATTTTGAGTGTGTGTGCCATTGTCTGTGACTACGAGTATGAATATATATAGCTATAGACTCTATAGCTAAGCCCATTGATCCAATCAAATTAATGGCCGCTATAACACAACAGACAAAAGCATACACACAGAGAACGGCGGCATCGAAAAGAGTGCAATGCAACAGCATCATCTAAAGCGAAAGCTTTTCTATAGGAATACAGTGGATATTGGCTTGGGAGGGAATCAGAAAAGATAGGCAGAGCAAGAACTTGTAAGTTTGTTAACAAAATCTAGAAATACAAAAGTTTTATATTAGTCCGATTTAGAACTAAATAATTACTTAAGCATCGAAATTATTAATGTATTTTACTTCTCACATAATTTCATAATATTATCTTAAATCATTGGTCTAGAATTTAAGGATTTTAAACGTGATCATAATGTTTTTTCACTTGTTTCTCTCTTAAAAAAACTTTCTAATTAATTTTTTTTTAAATTTAATAATGTGTTTTTTGGGCATATGCTTTTTTAACACCAGTAATAGTTTTTCTTTGATAAAAACCCTTTTCTTTACTCTTACACCTTTACATAAGAGTTTATATCCTTAAGCCTTTCAATTCCATTCATCCATGATTCACTGTATATTTTTTTTTGCACTTTTGCCAACGTTTGGGTCTGTCGTTGACAGCGTTGTTGCTGTTGTTTTTGTTTTTGTCCTGCTGCGAGTCAGCAAACTTAATTACCGCTTTATGTCAATGGCCCAACATGTTTTTGCTAAATTTATCAGCGTTATTAAATTTTATCACTGGCGACAAAATGTGCATATGCCATTCAATTTTCACAACATATTCACACATCACACACACACGCACACATTTACATAGATACATTTACAGTTCGCGGCTTCATCTCGCGAGTTGAAACTCAATTTTGCGGCTTTCGGACACAGACGAAGCGAGAGCTTTTGGCCTAGGCAAATATTATGATGGCAACCCATTCAGGACAGAAGGCGAATAAATAGACAGAGCGAAATGGAGAAACAGAGAGAGTAAGTGAAAAGAGTGTGGAGTGGAGGGATGAAGAGGAGCATGCACAAGGCGGATTAGCTGGCCGTTGGTTGTTTTTTTTTTTTTTTTTGTTTTTTTTTTGTTGGCGTAACATCGTTAAATATTTTACGGCCAATAGGCCCAGCGATCTGCCAACGTTTTTATGGCCAAAATACACTTTCTGATCTTTCAGCTGTCTCTGGTGCTAAGGCTGTTCAATAGAGAGTCTCCCAAAACATTTAATTTAAAAATTCATTTAAATTTCGAAATTGAAAATTATATTTATATGATTTTTTCAATCCCTCTCCCTCTCTTTCTCCTGGCAAAAATATTATTCATCATTATAAAATTATAAAAAAAATATACACTACATTAAAATGTGTATAAAGAATATATATAAATTGTTTTGGGCAATCTCGGCGATGACGAAGACGGGCTGACACTTACTTTTTTAATGGTTATATTTTTTGGATGTTGTTGGTGGTGGCGGCCCGGTGTTGACAAGTTATTACCTCGATCAGTCGACGACTTAAAATGTCGCACTTTATTACACTACAAAACACAAAACTCAACTCAACTCGACTCGATTCTCCAGCATCAACTTGGAGACGATCTCAACGATCTTTGTTCTGTGGCAGAGCCGAGGGGAACCCAAAGACCGTTGACTGTTTGTGTTTTACAGCCGGTGGTATAAGCAATAGTGTTGTTTTTGTTGTTTTTGTTGTTGGCAAACATTGAGCTTTGTGTTTGCGCTACCCAGACGCATTTTATTATAACTGTGGCTCGCCCCATACTGAAATAAATTTCATTTTAATACTTTCTTCGTTTTAGTTTGCGTGTATATTTTATTGGACTACGCGAGGAACGGAGGTGGGGCGTCGAGGGGGAGAGCATTTCAAAACTCTTGAAAGTGATTTGCATACACGATCGTTCTCACGTTTTTCCCACCAAGATAATCCAAACACACACACACACATGCACGCACACACATCACCTAAAAGAAGCCACTTGATAGATCGTTCGTTGAAATGGATCGTATCGGATCGGTTTGGTTCGGTTCGTATCGTTTTTTTTTGTAGCTGCTGCTGCTGTTAGCTGGGGATGCTGCCATTTCCCATTGACCATAAACATAAACAGGTGGCAGTATTCATTTGCATAGACAACGTTTTCATATTAAATTTCAAAGCATTTTGACGACGAAATTCCGTTTGGCTACCCTACCTCTACCCTACTCTCCTTGCCGGCCATCACCCCCGCCGGACAGTGGCAATATCGATTTTGATCATGTCTATGTTTTTGATGTTGTTGTAGCCCACTTAAAGGTAGCCCTAGTTTTTTTTTTTTTTAACTCGATTTAAGAGTTGAGAACTTGTTTTTTGATCATTTGCGTCAGCTGCCGATTTGAATAAAAAAGAATAGATTTTTTTTTTTGGTGAGAATATAAATTGATAAGCGACATTTTATGTTTATGTTTTACTCTTTGTACTAGTGCGGTTCAAAAGTCCCATAATTATAGTTTTGAGTTTAACTTAAAGTAAGTAATAATCTATCCGATAGCAAATGTTGTTCATTAAAATCATATTTCGATTAAAATTGATTCGAATATTATTAAGCATTTAATTATACTGGTTCATTTAATGATTGCAATACATTGTATTTATTATTGCCCTGCAGCTGAATAATTTATTATAATAATATCTGTCTTACTCTCTCTCGTTCTCCCTCGCTCTAATTTTCTCTCTCCTCTTGAGCTCTCGCTCTTGTTTATGATCGACTACCATAAAATATTCAGCTTGCATGGCGAACATTTAAAGTGCCATTTTTTATTGTCTCTCATTGCTTTTCATTTTTTTGCTGACTTCAAACGGCAGTTGTGCAAATAACAGTTACTAAAAGAGCGATGGAGCGAGGTGAGGGACAAGGAGAGAGAAAGAGGTTACCGGTAACAGTCTGCCCCTGAAGCTAATCTGTCAGCCAGCACATTCGCTAATAACTAGCTTATAAATCGCCCGCAAGTATTGTATATAACAATTCGACACGCGCATTTCTCAGTTCCCAACTATACCCTTTCGAAAAGTATTGATGACGAGATGATAAGGTTGAGTGTCATAATAAATCTTCAAATGCATTAAATACACTATGTACATTCTAATGCTTTTTTTTCGTATGTATCCTTAAATGTTTTTATCCACTTTTTAAATCTATCGAATCAATTTTACAATCCGTTTGCTGAATTTAATGTATTTTACATTCCATTCCAAGCAAGAGTAAATTCGCATCGGCTTATTAGGTATACCGGTTTATTTTTTGCACAAAATATTTGTGTTTTTTTGCGATTATCGAATATTTTGGGCATTCATCATCCGAGTCGAAGATGAGTCGAGTGGTTGGCTGCTGCTCTGTGAATACCCTTTTTTGTATATTCTTCAATATGTCACAGCACTGACACTAAACATCAATAAGTCGACGCAGCAAAGTTGTTAAAGATATTTTTTTTTTTAGCTATATATTTATTTTACGGTTTTCATTGTGTAAAGTTTTGAATTTTTATCACTTTGTATTCTTTTTGTACAAAGTATTGGCCACAATTAATTAGTTAAATCTGCATTTTGCATAAATTAATATTAATATTTTAATAGATGGCTTTTGGTTTGGTTGTCGTTCGTTTTATTGTTGTTCGGCGCTCAAAAATCGCGTCTTTTATATTGAATGCAAATTTGGATCGTCTTATGTTTATGTTAAAACAATAAATCAAGTTTAAAATTCAGCTCGAATTTATGCTGTGCTCTCTGCTCGGTATGGTTAATTTATTCGGAACCTGACCAAAATGACTTTGAAATATAGCGGCGGCATTTCTAAGAAATAAAGAACAGAATCTCAAAATTGAGTTCAATTTCTCATCTAGCTACTGTGCTAGATAAAAAGCATGAGATAAGATACATAAGTTAGGCAATGACCCAATCATTTGTTTTTCGTAAAGCTTTTTGCCAATTGCGAAACAATTAAATAACAATATTTTCACACACACACAGACTAAAAGAGAATAATGGAAAAACTAATGTGGAAATCAACAAAAACGTACAACAGGCAAACATTTATTTTGCCAAACGATGAAAGTTTGTGGCAAAATGTTAAATAAAATCGAATTCGGTTTGTCGTTACGGATTGTTAGTCAGAATTGGAAGGGAGCGAGAGAGAGTGGCTAGGGGTTGGGGGAGAAGTGAGTACATGCAGGCTGAACATCGTTTTAGGGGCGGGTTTTTCTAGCTTCTTTTTGTTTTTTGTCGAGTACCCATTGACAGCACACAATGTGCTGCACATAGGATATAGTAGATTTAGGAGTTGCAATGATTTGTGGCATTTTACAATTTTATTTGCCGCCGTTGGGTGTCGAGCCCCTTTTCCAAAATATATTTTTTGGGCCCATGCATCATTTGTAAGCCAACTAAGCGTCCTTTAAGGACTATTTTGCGGATGCACTCGAAGGAACAATAAGAGACAGAGACACTTCAGTCGATTTTCGTATTTCTTTTGTGCGGTTGCCTTTTGCCGGCCGGCTGCCTGACATTTGATTTTCATTTTGGGAATTTTCACATTTACCTGCTAAAAATGCATTGCTGACACGTTTTACCCAGGGGAACGAGAGAGAGGGCAAGAGGCGCATGCGCAACCCATAAGATAAATACGAAACTGACCACTCGAATAGTTGCTTTTGGATTTGGTTTTCCCTTTGTCTTCTTTGCTTCCAAACAAAGGTGTGATATTTGTTTGTCTTTTGTGCCTGATCGGGGCAATTGGCTCAAGTCAAGATGCATTTTTGTTCCTTCTGGCCTAAGTTCGGTTGACTATTGTCGGGCGTAGACTTCTTGTCAGCATTGTCACGCCACGCCGCAGTTGTCAATTAGGCATTTGCAATGTTGTTGTTGTTATTGCTGTTGCAGTTGCCTCATCTTGTTGCCAATCCAATAACTAGCATAAAAATCTGCTTGACCAGCTTGGCAGCTGCTGCTGCTTTTCAGTCAGCAGTCACAGCCCAAAAGTTGTCATTCGAATCACGTCGCGGCAACTGGCACGCGTTGGACTCTTTGTTTCATACATACTCTAAGAAACAAACACCTTGTGTGGGTTTTTCAGCTTGAGATCTATCCGATTAACAATATGCATCTATTGTTTTGTCTCAAGAGATGTTGTAATAAGCACATAATGCCTTAAGGCGATAAAGCAGAGGGAGCTGCATTATGTTCGCAAAAGAATTACATAATCTAAGAATGTATTTTAACTTGATTATTTTGAGAATTTGTTCAAGTAAGAAATAGGGATTTATATAGTTCTATAAACGGATTACTAGAATAAAAAAGGTTTAACTTCGATAGCAATTTTAGTATAAACTTCTGAAAAAACGTTGCCAAATGAAATCTTTTACTAAAAAAATTTTAAGAGATAATTCGGTTACTTTATTTAAGTGCATTTATCAAGTCAAACCTGGACTTAACTACTAGGTTTTAAAAATGGAATTTCACTTAAAAGCTAAATTTTTTTTTATTTTTCTTTAAGCATTGAGTTTGTCTTTCAAGTTATGATCATAGAATATACAACGTTAGCATATCAAGAATTTCATATGAAAATGCTAAAAGTGACAAATTGGGCATATTGAAGACAAATTGTTAAACTTCAAGCTCGACTCAAGTTAATTCAGATACTAGATACTAATTATAGCCTATCGCATGATAGTTCTCAATTAAAAATATACAAATTGCCTGCTTGCTTTGCTGGGAGTTTCTCTTTCTTGGGGAGGCGTTAACAATTTTTCTAGTCTTTTGGGGGTTTTTTTTTGTAATTTGCTTGTGAATTATTAATGAAAAATAGTTTATTTAAATATTTATTTTTTATATTTGCCAGCGCCTCAATATTTATGACTTTCCTAAAACTCTTACACTGCTCGAAAAAAATAGATAATAAAAAAAATTTGACTGAATATTCATAAGCTGCGCTTTGTGGCGTCATAGCTCTGGGCAGGCAACGGAGAAGGGAAGGTGGGACGATCCGAGTATGAACACAATTGGGTCGGGTCAAGATCGATGATGTCAAGTAAGAAAAGGGTCTTAAGCTCGGCTCTACTGTTTTTGTCCAGTTGCGGCTTAGAACTCTTGACATTTGATTTGAAGTCGAAGTTGTAAAAAATAACAATAACGCTGCTGCGGCATATTCTCTAAGATCTCCCGCTGTGCATATTGACAGTTATTAAAAGGTTCAAGCCAACAGAACATAATCGCCTATATAGAATAGTAGAAGTATGCGATCATCTGTTTGGAATAGGATTTAAACGTGGGCCTAGATCAATTATAGGCTGAAATCGTTGAAAAATTTATAACACATCTTTACCCTTTTATGTAGCGGCCCAATAAGCGTCAGCACCTTGTCTAATTTGCTATGGTAATGAAAATTATGTTTTTGGACAAAAGCACAAAATGCAAAAAAAAAAGTTGTATAAATTTACCAACGAGCACATAAATCATGCACCAAACATATCTGCCGAAATCCCCTGTATCTGTAAATGTATCTGTATCTGTTTCGGAAAGAGCCAACTCATGTTTGTCTGTCCAATGTTCAATGTTTAAAATTTTTACAAACATTGTTCATTGCTCGTGAATCCTGTGGGTGGCTCAGCACTTGCGTCAGACTTCACACAATGTAAACAGCGGGTGGCACACAAAAATATATATATGTATCTAAAGATACGGCAAAAACAAAACTAAAAATCTTTAACGTAAAAATCGATTAAACGCTTCGATGTTATGGCCAAGTTTTGAATGAACAAGTTTCAAATCAGCGTCGTCATGAAAAATATTTAGAAATTAAAAATGTTAACTAATGATAAACGCGCCTATGATTCAATGCCCCTCCAGACTGCATTAAAGAAATACACACGCACACACAGACACATACACACCAAAATTCAAATGCCCGTCTCGTCTCATAATTCAACGTGTGGGTTTGACATGGTCGTCATTCAATCTGTATCTGAATCCGTTGCCAGTTGAATGTTGCACCCCCTATGGTGCGATTTGTGTGCTTTTAATATTCACCGACTCTCAACTCTGTTTTGGTTTGTTTTTTGCCCTCTCTGTTTTGAAAACTCATCGTTTTCCAAAGTTATTAGTACGGTTTGTCGAAAGAGCGTTTTTTTTTTTTCTTGTGATCGCTTGGAATTGCCCCATTTGAGTATTGTTTTTAGATATGATACCTCCCTCCATTTACTCCTACTATGTATATCCAAAAGACTAACGCCGCCTGTTGCGTCCCAGCGGGTTTTTGGTTCAATATCTTTTCGGCACCGTTTTGTAGGTCAATTCAAAAAAAATTTTACATGTGCATCAATTAAAAAAAACCTTTGGGTATAAAGGAACGCAGCGTAGGTGTCGATTAAAAGAAAAAAAACAGAAAAGTTACTCCCCTTGATTGGAAAACTACAAAACATTTTGATAAAAAATCAATTTTTAATATTATTTAGTCTAGTCAAAAACTTCCTTTTCATATTGTTATCTGAGTTTATACGATTCAATCCTGTTTTATTTAACTTTAATATTGTCTTCAGCTTACCTTCATTTTAATTGCCTCCACAATTTTGGCGATTTTTAATCCAAGTCTTTTGCACAAAAAATTATTATTACGCCAGCTTTTTTTGTGGTTGCTGGCGTCTGGCGACTTTGCTGATCTATTTAAATGTATATCACTTGTTTTGCTGGACGTTCGAAGTGTTTTGACGACTTGATCAGTTTGTCAAGCGCCCAGCAAAAGTTAACACTAAATGCATGCAAATTAATTGCATAAGACAGCGAGTATTGAGTATAAATGCGAGTATGAAAATTTGTAACACTTTTTTGTTGTTTTTTTATTGATTAACACATGCAAAATTTTGAAAATTGTTCACTGAACTGGATTTGATATCCTTATATTTTTTTTGTGTAACAATATTATTTTTCTTTTTTTTTTTTTGCCGTCGCTAAAAACACGGCGTTATCAAAAACATACGGGAGTCGCGAACGCGTGTCGCGATAAGAGAGATAAACGGTTCCCCGTTGCAAGACGAGTCTAATTGAATGTTGTGTGTCTCCAACGAGAGACGACGACGATGAGCTGCGGCAGCTCACAAGCGTTGAGGCGAGCGACGTTGTTACAGCTACGAGGCCACTGCATAAACTGCCGGCGCTCTAGCCGCATGGATCAGCAACAGCAACAGCAGCAACGGCAGCATGGATGGATATGAAAACGACCCGGTTTCGAGAGTGGTAGCAGCATAATGCAAACATAACACACGTACAACACGCACACACACACACCACCAACACTATCGTTACTAAAAACCCGCTCAACTGGTTTTTTTAGCTCAGAGCTTGTCGGTGGTTGTATGTTGATTGGTTGCCATGGCGTCCAGCTCAAAATGGCAACGCCCCGCGCTCAGCACGAGCGTAGAACGAGTTTCAGTTAAGTGTCCCCCATTTTGAGTGGTTTTTGCGTACAGACCAATTGAGTGCGCCGGCGCGTGCCACGAAAAGTTGAGTGAACGTTGAGCATCTTTTGTGACTTGAGCCATTGTGGTTGTGTGCCATTGGGTGGGTGTTGTTTGATGCGCCTACGCTTCCACGCTTCACTGCCTCAGCGGCGCGTTTGGAAAAACACACTGTGCGGAGAGAGCAGCAGTGGCCGCAGCGGAAACGTTGCAATGCAGAGCAGCGCACTTGACTTTTTTGGGGTCAAACCGCTTGACGAGTCCATCCACAAAAAAAATTGCTGCAAGTTGACAGTTTTTGCTCTTAACATGTTTTTTTATTGGGTGAACATCATAATGATGGATTTTTAAGGCAGCAGAGGCAGACTCGCAGCTGCGATTTGTGCCTAAAGTGTGACAGAGAATAAGAGAGAGCAAGAAGTAGACATTTAAAAACTGTAAGACAGAACTCATTTTAAAGTTTAAGATACATTTGATTTGAGGCAGGTTTAAAGATACTCTCCAGGGGAGAAAAGGCAACATGTTAGTTTATAATCTTAAAATACATGTAAATTTCTTTTAAAGACTTATCGCCATAAGAGTTACGGGGATCTGACAAATCGAAAGATATTCTTGCAGAACATGACATTGTATTATATATTTGTATATTTTATTTAATGTATTTTTACTTATTCAAACCCATTTTCATCTTCAATGCAAAATTCTAATAATAAAATAAATATGTTTTTAACAGTTTAGTTTATTATAGATTATTTAGATATCACATGACTAATTCTTAAAGCATTCTACCTTACCTATTAACAGCTGTTACTTGATAAACAAACTTTATTTAAATACTTGCTTTCTTTAACTTCAATGTTGACCTTAACTTCGCTTTATCTTTTCTGCCATATTCGGTTCGTTTATTATCAATATCCAACAACAAACACACCCAACTTTTATATAGTTCGTTAAACATTTTTGAATTAAGCAGCGCCTCAAGCACTTTAACTCACCGTCTCTTTCTCCTCGTCACAATAACATTTCTCTCTCGCTCTCTCCATTTATCACTATTGCTTTCACGCTGTTCAACACTTAAAGCCGCTTGGCATTCAATTGGCATTTGGCTGTCGCCATCATCGTTGTCATCATCAGCCTCTCTTTTTCAACCTTCCAACCTTTCCTCATGTTGCTCACGTTATTTAAGGATTATCATCATTTTATGCTGCCACGCAATGCCTTTTTTGCAGGATTAAATGCTGCCTGCTGTCGTCTGAATTGCACACAACACTCCTCCCACACCGCCTTTCATCTCTCTCTGTCTTTCTCTCACTCTCTCTCTCTCTCTCTCTCTCTATCTTTATTTTTCTCTTGCACTAGCAGCTCTTTTGAATTGATTGCATTGCACTTTTTACACTCTGATGTTTGGATATAAATGGAGGAATATTGGCTACGACAAATGTTAATCTGAACCCGAAGAGTTTCTATATTCGAGTCGAAAGTAAAAGAGTTTTTTTGTTAAAACTTTATTTAGGAGGGCTGCCAGAAACACTTAAAACTCTATCAAACCTAAGGCAGTTTCCTCAGCTGAAAACCAAATGATTTTCAGTTTAAGACTCACTTACTTTTTTGTTTAATGTTTTCTCACTCTTAACAGAGTATTATGCAGTCGGTTACTTTATACAGTGCACTTTTTTTGTGTTGCTTCTGCTGTTTTTGTTGCATAGTTTGCGCTGATGCACCGCCTCCATGAAGCTGCCGCCCCCCACTTTGCATCTCTTTTTTTTTGCTCCGACTACAAAGTGATTTTTATGGCTTTTCGCTGCATTCGTTTGCATGTGCATATGTATGTGTGTGTATGCAAATGTTTGACTGTGTACATATGAGTGTGCGTGTGTGTGTGTTTGTGTGCACTTTGATGTCTCCGCATTACAAAGGCGGCACTTTAATGCTGACCATATATCAAGAGCGCAAAGCTTGACAGCGACGTCAGCGGATGAAAGCTTTAACACGCATACGCCCCGTAGGGCCAAAGGGTCTACCATAGAAGATATGCACATTGTGCATACATTTATACTCTATCTATAAATATGTGTAGATTCTGTGTTTGGCTTATCAGCCGCATAGATCGCTAACCTTTCACTTTGTGGCTTATCCTTTGGGCCATCTGCGCGAGCCGCACAAATAACTTCATCTCCAGGCACTAAATTGATTAACAGTAGCCCCCCGCTCGATTTCTTTCTTCCATTCTCCGCTGCTGTAACCACAGCGCCGCTGGCTGTCAACGCTTCCCGGAATGCCTTCCATTTACATGCCATAATTTTTAAATGTCACCAGCTTACAAAAGCGTGGACCATTTGATTTTGGCCGCACCAGCAGCAGCAGCCGTCTTTAAAACCATTGTCTACGTTAAAATAAAATAAAAACAGGTTAGTTAGTTGTTGTTGTTGCTGCTGCTGCTGCTACCTGCCGCAATCGAACTCAAAATGCGTTCTCTCGACATTGTACCCTAAAAATAAACTCATCCCTTTTGGTATTGCGGCAGGTTATAGACGACAATATAATATTTATTTAGCTCTTTATTGAGCTGCAACCTGTCGCTGTTTTTTGGGTTTCACTTGGCAGATTTATGGGTTGCCACAGAATGTGGTCGTCTCTCAGATACGAATCAACAACTCATGATTCCCTTAGTTACGATCAACAGAGAATTTCAGGGTAATTTGTTGTATCGTTTTTCCCAAACGTAGGAGGAAAAATATAAACTAAAACTGTTGGTGGCATATTCGAGTTTTCTGTCTCTCCGTTTTACTGGCTCATTCGCACGTGTTATAAAGATGTCAAAAGTCCAGAGCTATCCCACATGGCCCTCTCATGTGTAATTATTGAGTGAGACAATGGAACCGGAAGGTTAAAACCTTCGTACTCCAACAACGTAAATTCCCCTACATTTGTTAGTCTGTCTGGGTTATTGGGTCGCAACAATGTTTGCATACGTTGTATAGTTGTATCTCAATTTGTGTTTTTTTTTTGGGCTGTTTTTATTGATATTTGCTCGATGTGTTTTTATGGCCAGCTATGTTAACATGTGCCAAGGCAGGACTCCATAACCTTGAGTGAGTCCAATGCGTTTATATAAACAATAAATTATTTTAGTACAGCATTGTCCTGTATTTGACCACCTGTAATTTATAGTACACCAAAAAGATACTGAAAAAGTAGCTCTATAAAAGAACTTGAGGCTTGACAATTACTGGTTCATATTGCATACCAAATGGAATAAGGTCCTTGCAGTTGATTAAAAACATTTAGTTTGCCATTATCGTTTTTGTTTGCTTCCTTAAATCGTAGTTCCAATGGGATTAATTTTCCCATTCTATTCTGTTTGTCTTCTCATTGTTTGAAATTTTCTCTGGAACTCCTTTGGTTAAGCATCTGTAACTTATATAAAAATAAGAAAAAAACTCCTTTTTTTGCCTTATACATTACGTATATATATATTTGTAATAACTCTCTAGTGTATATATAAATTAAAATAAATAAATACATTTTATTTATTTTTATTTTTGTTTTGTTTTTGTTTTATCATCATAATTATCGTTATCCTCGTCGGTAAAAACTTCGTTTGTCTTTATCTCATTTTTATCGTTATTACGAGTTCCTTGCGTGCTATCTTTTGTTGTTCGAGTTGATTTTTTGTTGTTTGTAGCATTTATTTTTGTTGTTGTATGTATAATTATAATTACGATGTGCTTTACCATTAGATTAATCATGATGTAATAATAATATTGTATAACATATTTGCCCTCAAGGGTTTTTTTCTCATATTTTATTATATATTTTTTGTTTTGTTTCCCATATTCTATGCCTAATCTTTTTACTTGGTATTCCCGCACTCTCTCCACCTAACTAGCCCACTTCTTGCTTGCTTTTCGGTATAACGACGACTTCAACATTACTCTCAACATTATTTTTTTTATTAACCTTTTCATAACAAACAGAGCAACAAACAAACAGAAATGCACAACAGGAGCAAATGTTCGATATTTCAGGATAATTTTAATGTCATGCCGATATACTTGCGAAACTTCTTTTCACTCTTTATTCTTCCTCTTCCTAGCTATCTGTCGTGGTCTATCTATTCTGGTTTTCGGGACTAGCCAACAAAGCGTTTCTGTGTTCTCTGTGTGTGGTACAATACTTTTGTGCTTATTTTGTATATTTTGTTTTTATTTTTTTTTTTTTGAGCAGTTTCACTAACTTATTTGGTACTTTTTTGCTTTTCTATATCATATTGCCATAAGATATATGTATGTATAGATATAAATATGTTGTTACGTAAGCCGTATAGCATTTATGTTTAGCGCACTTTTGAAAGCTATTCTTAAGTTAAGGTGTGTGGTGACTGAGTTCATAAGAATTGCAATGCTTGAAATGATATCTCAACTATGATAACTCTTCTACGTTCCAAATCATTTGCTGCAAATATTTAAACTCTTTCTGGGATTACTTATTTTGATTTGACGCATTTTGTGGTATTATTATTTGCAGCAAATGTTTGGTTCTTTTGACCGGTTCTAACCTACTTACTAACTAAGAGTTTAGTCGCGTTTAGATTTGTTTGTAAATTATTGTTATGTACATTTAGACATACAGTTTGTTTCAAAATTGGAGTTTTTAGTTCGAGTTTGCCAATGGTCTTTTGTATTTTTTGATTTTTTTTTTTGTTTTTATTGGATTCGTTGTACAAAAGTAGAAGGAAATATAAATCATATTAGAATGCTTGGACGCCATTTGTCAATTGATCCGTTGCCAGGGCGAGAAACTATAGAAAAGTGAGAAAGATAGTTATCGAAAAGTATAAAACTGAGGGAAAAATGAAAGGAAAATACAAAATGCAACTTTAACTAATTTTTTTTTTTAATTATTTTGTTTTTTTCTTGTTTTTTCAGTTGCCTATATATTAAATGGTACATATACATATGTAATTTATACGCTAAGCTAAATATTTTGTTAACAATAAATGTATAGCTGCTCGGCTCTGACGTACGTACCGTCGATTTCTTCTTCATTATCTTTTACTCTTAACTATGTATAAGTATAATTCAATATTACTTCTCCTATGTTAAATAACGAAAATTAAAGTGCAGCTTCTTTGCCGTAAGGAACAAAAATTAAAGAAAACATAATGAATTCGATCCCATATTATGTGGATAAATATATAGTAAACAAAATAAGGAAATTCAAATAAACAAATTTCATAGTAAAATGATCATCATAACAATATTTAAGTAAAGTCGTAAATATACTATATAATAATAATAATAATTTGGAATCAAAAAAACTTGATTTGTTTTTTATGTTAAATTTTTTCGAGAGTTTGGATTTGGATTTTGAGATTAGCTCAAAGAGCTTTACAAATAACAAATTTTGCAAAACAAAATAAGTACATAGTACATAGCCACGCCCACAGCAGTCTCCTCTCTCTGTGATCCAGTGTGTGTGTGTGTGTGTGTATCGAGATTGTTGGTATCAATTTAGTTTTGCTATACTTTTGGCTGAGATTTCTAACATAATTAAAACGCATTCAATTAAACACACCAAAGCAAGTCGACATTATTTAAGACATAATTCAATTATATCTTTTCTTTTCTTTTTTTTTAGATAGCAGCATTTTTTGGGGGGAGTGGGAGAAGCTAGTACATAAATCTGAGGCTGCTAAAAATCGGACAACACATACAATATCTGAGTGTAATATGGCAATATGGCCTCCTACTGTTCCCTGTCAGTCTGTAAGCGTAGGCAACTCCAGCGCTCCGATTGTTCGCATACAGCAGTTTTTTTTTTTAATATTCTGCCCAATAAACTAAAGCAGCATATAGTTCTATAATTCTTATAGTTTAGTTAACGATTTTGATGTGAGTTTCTCAGTCCGATTGTCTGTTCTGTTTTGTTTCCGTTTCCGCCTCCGGTTTTGTTTCATTCCGTTTCGGTCCGTTGTCTTGTTCGCAGTCGTTGTGTTTAATTATTGCTTCTTCGGTACTTGTTTTGTATATGTTTCGTTTTCTTTTTTTTTTTATTAAGACTATTTTATAATGGCACAAATTATACAGCATTTCTTCTTCTTGTTGTTGCTATTATGTTTACTGGTTGTTGTTGTTGTAGCTACACAACTATTTATTAACTATGGCTTAGCGCTACGTTGATTTATCGTTTGACTGTTTTGGTTTTTTTTGTTTGTTGCGGAAGAATAACAATTGTCTTTTTCAACATGCAGTCCCGTTAGCTGTCCCCCAACTTTCTCTCTTTTCCTCTCTTACTCTCTTTCGTTCAGTCTCTGCTGCTGCTCCTTTAATGCTCCTGATTCTGCTGCTACCATCCATCCGTCCAACAATTCTCTCGATCTCTCTCACTCTCTGCGGCCATTTGTTTCTATGCTCTGTACTCGCTTCTCTGTTACCCACCGTCTTACTCTTTCACTTCACTCTTTTTTCATTCTCTTCATCCTTCTTTCTTTCTTTCTTTTTTTTTGTCAACTACATTATGTTCCACTAGATTAGGTTGCTATTTATATTTATCTTAGGTATGTCGTTATGTGTATGTAGCTTTTTTTGTATTTTTTTGTTAGTTCTCTTATTTCTTTTTGTTGTGTTAGCGTCCATCCGCCAGTTGTTGGAAGAAGGCGGCAAAATTTACCGCGGACGCGAACCCTTGTAGTTCGGATTTGGATGACGACTTGGATGACGTGGAGGTGCTGAAAAAAACAGAGAGATAAATGTCATTAGTTACCTTGAAAAATTAATGAAAATATTCACTAAGGATATTTTTTTTATGATTTCCTACGACATTTTTCTTTTTGATATTTAAGTTTCTTTGCTTCTCACCTTGTATCATCATAGTGGCGGGATACATGCCGGCAACCTGTGCCATTTGCGGCCGGATATCGTTCGACGGCGAACGTCGACTGTTGGGCAAGGCCACCGATGGCTGAAGCGATAAAAAAGAATTTAAAATAAGTAAAAACATGAAACTGCATAGAAACTCAAAATGGTACTCACATGCGCAAAGTATGTTTGGCCATACTTGATGTAGACACCAGATGCAGCGTTGGGATTATAGCCACCTAAAGCTGCAACACCGCTGAGCACCGCTGTTGCCTGTTGGCTATTAGCATTGGCTGCCGCTGCTGCTGCTGCCGCCGCCGCCGCTGCGCTGTGATGCAGCTGGGCTGGAATGTGCGAAGCACGCGGTCCACCGCCGCTGCCGCCAGCATTGCTGCCACTGCTCAAATAAAGAGATGGCGGTGAGGCATTCATAGCGGCACCTGTCGAATGATCCACGACAATGTACTGGGTGCCCATGCTGGCAGCGGCGGATGCTTGACTGGCATTTGGTGTATTGGCAGCACTATTATTGTTGCTGCTCGAACCACCAGCACCAGCGCTACCACCACCAGCAATACTGTTAGGTGAATTGTTGCTGCTCTCGTGACTGTTGTTGCCACTGCCATTGTTGCCAGCTCCATTGGCACTGGGCGAGTTCCGTTGCGAGACGCTGCGACGAAAGTCTGCATTGATGGATTTTTGAGTGCGAAAACTGGCGGCAGCTGCATTTAGGCGCATTGGTGGCTTTGACTCATAGCCAGAGGCACCACCACCACCACCGCCACCAACAGCAGCTGGACTGCTGGACGTAATGTAGCTGGGCGGTGGCCCACTGATCAGTGGCATCTGACCGAGCTTGTTGTTGTTGTTCTCACGCTTGTTTAACGAATGCGGTGGTCCACGATGCGGTGCAGCATTGTGATGATAGCTTGACGAGGATGTTGACGGACCCATTGTGATGCTGCTGGGCGAGGCACGTGGCGTTGGCTCATTGTTGGAATTGAGCAGCGGCGTCTTTGGGCCCGAGTTCATGCTGCTCAACGGCACCGAGTGACGTGGATTGTAGCCACCACCACCGGGATGGTAGGGTTTGCGTCCGGTTGGTGCACCACCAAAACCACCGCTTCCATTGTTGCGCTTCTCGTAGGGCACATAGCCGCCCTCGTTGCTGCTCTGGCTGTGATAGTAGTGTGGTGTGGAGCTATTGCTATGATAACCACCACCACCACCAGCAGATGCACCATTGCTGCCACCACCACTAACATTGTTGGCAGCTGGTGGCGTACTAAACAGTGGCGCCTGTCTACCTGGCGCAGCTGGCGTTGCGGGCGCCGACTGTGAGGCTGCGGCCACATCCATTAAACCATTGCCGGCTGCCGGATAGAATGGTGCTGCTGTAATCAGTGCATGATGTGATGCTACTTGTGCCTGCTGCACTTGCTGCTGCTGCTGCTGTTGTTGCTGCTGCTGCTGTTGCTGGAGCAGGGCATTGTGCGATCCTGGCTGCTGTGCACCCGGTTGACCCGCTGCAGCGGCGGCATAGGGGAACAGGTTGGTCGGTATCAGTGCGGTTGCATGCTGGGCGGGCAGCGCATAGACATGAGCACCGGCAGCGGCTGCAGCAGCAGCAGCGGCAGCAGCAGCATTGAGATCTGTATTGGGGCCAGCAGCGCCATGCGCCAATGTGAGCGTCGGCAGCGTATGATATGTTGTTGTGCCTGCACCACCGGGTGTACCAATCAACTGAGCAGAGCCTGGTGCGCCCGGATGATGAGCGGGATGTGTGGGATGTCCCGGTGCCGTTGATGGATAACTGGGATTGTAGTGTATAGAGCCACCGCCGGGTGTACGCTTGACACGCGAACTACCCATATAGCCGCCGCCGCCGCCGCCACCACCACCGCTGCTGTTGCTACTGCAGTTGACAAGATGTCCGTTGCTTGAATGCTGCTGCTGCTGATGTTGCTGGCCAATGCCAGCTACCGTTGGCGGACCAGCCGCCGTGGCAGTTGCAAGATTAAGCTGCGCGGCAGCTTGGGCTTGCGCCTGAGCCTGAGCATGTGACTGGGCTTGTCCAGCCGTTGACTGACCGGAGGCTGTGGTGGCCACCATTGGTGCAGCGGTCACAGCCTGCTGCGGCACATAGTAGGGTATGGGATAGTAATGATACGGATAGCTAATCGGATACGTGGCCATGGGCAGCTGCTGTAATTGAGCACCACCAGATGGATCACTGGAGTAGATCAGAGGTCCCTGATAGATGGGCGCAACGTTGGGTGCGGCGGCGGCAAATTGTGCCGTCGGATAGGTGGCAGTGGCCATTGGCATCACAGCGGTGGCTGGACCAGCCGGCGTCTGGTATATGGCCTGGGCGGGTATTAGACCCTCGCGCTGCTGTTGGGCCGGATCGAAGACAGGTATCATGTAGGTGCCGCCGGGCATATCGCTGCCATCCTGCGAGGCAAATATGGTTTGAGTTGGCTGACTGCTGCCCGTCAGCTGGAAGAGCGGCTGTGATGGAGCACTGCTAACGGTTGGCTGTGGATACGCCGCATACACCATGCCCTGGGGCACAGCATAGATGCTGCCATCAGGCTGTTAAGCAAAAATAGATATTTAATTTCTGTTAAAGTTTGAATTTTAATCAACTTACACCCTGCTGATATGTGGTGGCGCAATATGGCGCTGCGCCATTTGGTGTTGTAGTTGTATGAAAGACGGTGGATCCATCCGGTGCCTGATAGCTTTGCGTATAGGCCCAAGTAGTGGTCTTGGGCTCCTCGGTAACGACTTGAGCTTGGCTCTGGCTAACTGTCTTCACCTCACATTGGCTGTAGGGCGTTGTGCTGGGCGACAACGTCAACGATTGTGCATCACAATTTAGGGGCATCGATGATGCAACGGCAGACGGCAGTGGCGTTTGGCTGCTAGGCAACTCTTGCGGCGACGCTGCAATGCTGTTGGTCACAACCATCGTTTCTGGCTCGAGTTCCTGCAACTGTAGTGGTTGCTGCTGTGGCTGTGCCTGTGCCTGTGGCTGTGGCTGTGATTGTGGCAGCTGTTGAAGTTGAGCAACAGACTCGAGTTCTTTGTCACCGGCACAGCAGGCGGGTATATTGGGACTGGTTGCCTGATTCTTGTACTTTTGCACCTCAATGCGATCATAGTTCTTTGTTGATGTCGAGGTTGTTATGCTCAGACAGGCCGTGGCACTGGACAGACTATCACATTCGTCGGCAATGCTGCCACCGCCACCGCCAGTACCAGTGCCAGTTGCCTCCATGTTAAATAGCTGCTGCTGTTGTTGCTGTGGCAGTTGTTGTTGTTGTTGCAGAAACTGTTGCTGCTGTTCGGCTGCATTGTAGCTTTCGTAGTTTTCAGAGCAATCTATGCCTGGCGATTGCACCTCTTCGGCATAGCTCTCCGTGGAGCTGCAGGACAACTCATTGCTGTAAGCCTGCTGCTGCTGCTGCGATTGTTGTTGTTGCTGCTGCACCACTTGCTGCTGCTGCTGTTGCTGAGGCGCTACCTGATGTGGCGAGGATTTGCGATAGGATGCATAGTTGCCAGAGTTGCCGCTTGATTGGTAGTTGCTGTTGTTGCCGCCATTGTTGCCCGCATGTTGGTGCTGCTGCTGCTGTTGTTGTTGCAACGCTTGATTGGGCGGCAAGTTGGACGGGTCGTAGTGGTAAATAGAGCTGCAAAAAGGCAAAGCAAATTAAGATAAAATCATTTTTCACTTAAGCACTCGTAACTTTCAGTGTTTTTGGTTACTCGCTCGTCACATGCAATTTTAGCGCTGGTGTTAAATAAAGATTATATTTTATAAAATTGGAAGTACAGTTGTCAGGGTTGCCACAGTTTTGCGAAAGTAAGTGCGACGGCAGCGACAGACATTTTCTGCTTTATGTTTTTTTTTATAAATATTTGCATAAAGTAATGTTAAAACAACAACAACAAATGCTTATTGATACAAGAGAAAGATGCAAATGCAATAAGAACGAACAACATTGAGACGACAGCACTGGCAGACGGCAATCACTTAGAGCTAGCTGGAGTCGAACGGCAGCAGGTGATAAAACAAAAACAAAAGAACACAAACATATGTAATGAGTAATTGAGCAATGTGTAACACTGGCGAGAGAGAGAGAGTAGACAGCGAGCTGGAGAGCAGGTGAGAGAGCGAAAAAAATTGTGGGTGTGAGTGTTTGTGTTGGACAATGTACAGGTGAGAGATAGAGAGAAAGCATGTGTGAGCTAGAGCATAAGTGGGAGGCTGAACTGAGAGCACATTGCGAGAGCCACAGCACAAACACACACACAGATATATTCATAATCAATAATCATATTTGAGAGAAAGAGAGAGCGAGCGAGCGAGTTGTGGAGTGGTGTGGATTAATTTGATTGATTTTTCTTTTTAAGGCAGATAATTTACAAAAACAACATCAACAATTTGAAAGTAGCACGTTGGAATGCCATTAATAATGTATGTATTAAAATATTAATAAATGGATATGAACAAAACACATTCATAAATATATAGTATAACAAGATTTGGCAATTAAACGCGTAACAAAAATCTGTTATAAAGCATCTTACATATGCCGAATAAATAAATACCCTGTCGTTCTATGAACGAAATCTTAAATAAAAGTAATAAAATCACAGTTTATATTGATTACGTTAATTGAAAAAAATTATTAGAAAATTGTATATGTTAAAGGAAACAGACAGACATGACAATATCTAAAAAACTAATTATACATGTACATATATAATCTTTATAAATTCCTTTATATGTTATCTACTGCTAGCATTTGATTATTTTTTATGTAAAGCATATTTATTATGTGTTTTAAAAAATAATTTTTTTTTCATTAATTTCCTAATAAAATATGAGCTAATTTCGAATGTTTGGATAGCTTAAATTCTTTTCTAAATTGAATCTTCTATGCCATAAAAAATTAGTAGGAATTATAAAAACTTTGGCGTAAATTAAGCAAAACAAAATATATAAAAAAGCATTGCGTTAAATAAATGTTTTGATTATTGTACAACATAATTGTGGTGTTGATTGAATTTGATATTGTTGTTGTTGGTTGATTGGTTTGTTTTAATTTTTTTTTGTGTGTTTTTGGTTTTTGTAAATTACCCGTCTGCATTGAGAATTGGTTGGAGGGTTTGCGGATCAATGAGGACGCTGCCAAATGGCACACTCGAAATATCTGTGACGGCCCAGACGAGTCCCGAAGCGGATGCTGACTCTGGTGTGCTGGACGTTGTTGTTGTTGTTAACGGTTGCGATGTTGTTGTTGCTGTTGCTGAACCCATTCCCAGATTGAACTGCACCGATTGCGCCACCGACGACATCGCCGGCTGGCTGAACTCCGGCGTCTGCCTGTCGCTGCCGTAGCCCGTGGGCGAAGGCGTTACCGAATCGGAGCGCACGGATTGGGTGCGTGTCTTGTAGCTGGTTTTGGTAAATGTTGTTTGTAGGTGGTTTTTTTGTTTTTTGTTTCGGGGGGTGGCATACAAAAATGGTTTTTTTTTGGCAATTTTAACAACGGTTTCAAAAATTTTTGGTTTTTTTTTTTGGTTAACATGAAGAGATAATAAAGAGAAAGAGCGAGCGAATTGGGAATGGCATACAAGTACATGTTGGGTTCAACAATAGAAGCATTCTCTTTTTATTTCTGTTATTAGTGCCTACTCACCCGCTGCTCGAGGGCGATAAACGCCAGCCCGTATTGTTGCTACCAGTTGAATCCTGCTTGGTAAATCCACCACGTCCACTCTTATTTGAAGTGGTTGAATCGCCACGCGGCAACGAGGATCCGCCACTTGGACCACCCGAGCTTGGCGGGCCACCATAGTTGCCGAAATTGTGAGACTTGGGCACGGCGCCACCCGAACGCATGGAGCCACCATCGCGAGACTCAGTAGACTGTTGTGGAAATTGTTAGAAAAATACAGATAAATTAAATCGCATTCAACTTACATTCTGCATCTGCAGCATTTTGCCATTGGGCCGCTTTGACCTGAGCGGTTGCTGTTGTTGTTGCTGCTGCTGCTCGACAGCATTGTGCCAATTACCACCACCACCACCGCCGCCACCACCATAGCAATCATCATCGTACGCGTCCTGCTGTGCACTGCGATTAAAGATGCGACTGCGCGCACGATCGTACTCCTCGTCACGCTCCTCAAAGCTCTTGGCCTTGCGATCGAGCATAACGCGCTCCGGGCAGAGATAGGGCGACTGACGCACCTCATCAAAGCTGTGCGTATCACGCTTTAGAATTGACTTGCGCGCATCCTCACGATGATCGACACGTACCAGAGACTTGAAGCGTATCTATAATGAAAATAACAAGATTAATATTGCATAATTAAGAATTTAAAATTTAATTTATTTACCTCTGGTATGCGTGTACCCTTGCTAACAGCAACAATGACGCACTGTTGCGTCTCCGAGTCGACGTTGTGCTCCATGCCAAAAAAGGCAGCGGTGCGATGAATAAGCATACGATTGTAGGAGGAAGTTGGCGGAAAGCGAAATTCACATTCACGACTACTTAAAAGAGAAAATAATATTGTAAAGCAAATTGAAAAAAAAGAATCATGCAAAACTCACTCTTTGTCCTGAATGAAATCCATTAAATCCTTTTCGATTTTCATCAAGATGTTGCGATCCTTTGGGTTCTTGTTGAGCGTATCGCGAAAGAAGGACAACAGATCGGTGCCACCAAAGTCCGTATATTGCTCACTTGAGTTCTCTGATTGATGAAAGACTAGAATCAATGAATTGAGCCATGTTCCATGTTGCTATCACAAGGATGCTAGCACTTACCGCGCGATATAAATCCTGATGTGTTGTTGCTCGAGTTGTTTGCTTGAGCATTGTTGTTGTTGCCACCACAATTGTTCATACCACCACCACGATCTCCTCGATCTCCTCTATCACCTCTATCACCTCTATCTCCTCTATCTCCTCGATCAACTCTTTCATTGCCGCCATCAATGCTGCCCGATAAGCTGCCAGTTAGATTCTTCAAGCGAGGCTTTGATCCTTTGGAGTTGGTATTGGCACGATGCTTTTTACCACCACCACCGCCACCACCTCCGCCACGTTCATAATGATAGTGTTCCTCTTCGTGATGGCTGTTGCTGAGATTGCTATTCTGACTGGACATCTCGTGGCGCTCATGACGTTCATGGCGATCCGCTGCCTTATAGTTCATGCCCGAATTGTAGAGCACATTACCGGAGTTGTTATTATTGTTGTTGTTGCTGTGGTTGTTGTTGTTGGTATGGTGCTTGTCCAGACCATTTGATTTCAAGTCTACGACATACTTTTTGCCATTGAATTCGATGCCCAGGCTGCCATTGCTATTGGTGCGATTGTGATGACCACCACCACCAGCTCCCGATTTCTTGGGCGGCGACAATTTGGGAAACTCGGCTTCATCTCGCAGTGGTACATTTAATGGCTGTTGATGTTGTTGCTGCTGGTGCTGCTGCTGACTAGATACAATTAGTGCAGGCGTTTCCATAAGCGGTGAGCTACCGCGTCCAGTTGATTGTGCTTTGCTATTGTTGTTATTATTAAGTATGGCATTGTTGTTGTTGTGCTCGTTGTGAGCATCGCTGTTGCTGTGCGGCTGCAGTTGCTGCTCGGAGGCGCCTCGCGGTGTTGGCGTGCGTGGCGGCGATGTGGACTCGCGCATGGCATGACTGCGTGTGAGATGTTTGCCCTTCATATTGCCCTATATATTATAACAAGGAGAGTTAAAGCAATTAGTTTCGAATTAGCTGCCTTTAATTAAATGCCAAAGTTTACAGCCCAAAAATTGTGTATAAAGGAGAGACGGAAATAAAAAGAAAGGCAGTCAGGCAGCAGGTGCGATGACGTTGCCCGTGATGCAATTGTTGGCTCATTAAAACGTAAAACAAATGCCACAGCTACAGGCACTGGCAAACGCGACGTTAACGATCCATTCGCACGGCGGTGGATAAACCAATGTTTATATTGGCTGTACACTTATTATTTATTATACCTTCCCCCATACCTGCCCCATTTGTGTGGTATGTAAAAGAGTGGCAGCTTAATACGATAGCAGCTAATGTTTTTTTCTGCTTTTCTAGGAATAATAACTATCTGATTATCAACTTGGTTTGCGGAACGTTGTTAAATTTGTTTGCAACTCTATGGGCCGATAGGATAAACTTTATAAAGCACCCACTAAACACTCTTTTAAGGAATAAAAAATATTAGTTTACCAACAAAATTTCCAAACGAATACATTGACAAATATTGCTCGGTTGTATTTGAAAGGCATTTAATCTGGGCATGCTAACTTTTAAGTTTATCAACCAATCGATTTTTAGAAAATTTAAAGTCATTTGAATTTTGAAAACCCATTTCCCATTCTTAACAATTCATTAACAATATAACCCAAAATCTCATTAACTTTATATATTTGTGTGCTTTTACAGGATATTTCCTAGTCTCTTATTACTCCTTGAACGCTTGCTTTTATTGTGGCGTTTGTTGCCGTGCCAGGCCATATAAATCGCTTCATTGCCTTTCTGCCATTTGACATTTGAACAAAGGACACGAAGGACAACACAAACAAATCAGTTAGTCAGTCAGTCAGTCACGCTGTAAGTTTCATTTTGTGTCGGTCAATCGGCCAATCAGTATGTCAGTCAGTTAGTCAGTCGCTTAGCTCATCAGTTGGTCTCTGGCGTATTTCGTTTGGGTTTTCCATGCGTTTCATTGATTTTTCTTGGCTATTGAACACCATTAATCAACCGAGTTTTTGGTTCGCTTATGAAACAGTTGCTACTCTACAGAACTCCACTTGATAATCTTACAACCCTCCGACAGAACAGAAAATAAAGATTGGCATCGTGACGTTGCAGGAAAGTAAAAGCAATAAAGCTACACCAAAATGCCAAAGTCAAAGCCATTTACCAAGCCTTGAGCACACGCTTCTTCTTTTGGCCCAACAACCAACACTGAACAAATAAGCTGTACACTTATTAAGTAAGTAACTGCTGAATAATAACATCTACTAATCGTACTGATTGGTAGAGAATAAACAAAGTTCTACTTGTTTGCTTTAAGCTTTAAAGGTTTATTAACTACTTTACTAACTAAATGTGGGTGTAGTCTGCCCCATTCTTAAGTTCAATACCAAAATGACTCAAAGTTTTCCACGCGCATTTAAATTTAAATACCTGTCAAATGGCAAAAACGACTTGAAGGTAACAAATTGTTTGATTTGTTGGCCATGTTTTTAAGTGTAATCAAAGTGCAGACAACACTTCGTGCTGGCCAACTTCCGTGAACGTCATCAGTTTGGTTGTTGGGAAAAATCAATAAATCGACCTTGGCAGTTGAAACAGCAGCTGGCTTCGCTTGAGTTTATGTTGTTAATATTACAAAATCAAATTGAAAAAAACACCCACTGCAGCTGAACCTTGAACTCCTACAGAGACTCCCTTTTGGAACAGGCGTGAGAAGCAATACCCAAAGGTAATAAGCACGTTTGAAGTATGTACTATATAATGCAATACTTTGGGAATTTCCAGCAAATTGTTCAATTTGAATTCCTAGAAACATTTAATCCTCCTCAACCCAGCAATTAAACAGAATGACCTGACCTAGTTTATGCAGTTTTTGGGCGTGTATCTTTTGCACGGCGACAATTCCAGTTCATGGCTGCACTTATGTACATATCTGTACCTATGTATACGCTGCAGAGAGTAGCCGACATTAACCAAAGAGCGGGAGAGAGAGACTTAATCTGACCTATTTATGAGAGAAACTACCAAAAATTTTGATTATGTATTATTTGTTACAACTTACGCGTCTATTGCCAAAACTGTTTTGACGCCCCAAATTGTTGTTGTTGGCGTTGCTTGTTGTATCCTCGATGCTGTTGTTATTGTTTGTGTTGCTGCTGGCTGCTGCTGCTGTTTGTGTTGTTCCTGCTGTTGTCGCTGCTGCTGCTACTGCTGTTGTTGCTGTTGTAGTTGTAGCTGTTGTTGTGGTGGTTGCTGTTGTTGTTAAGGCTGCTGCTGTTGCTGATGATGATGACGTCACTGCTGATGCTGCCGTTGCAGTGGCTGCTACTGCTGCTGGTGACGTCGTTGAGTTGTTGTTGCTGTTGTTGCTGCTGGCAACGGCGGCGACAACAACAACGGCAGTGGCCGCAGTGGAGGTGGCTGAGGCGGAGGCTAAGTTGGTTGGAATATTTGTAGCAAGGGCTACTTGAGATTTTGTGGAACTCATAATCACAGTTTATGTAAAATTAACTGCAAAGAAATGAAGAGAGGCAACAATAAATAATTAAATAGTTTGAGAATATTTTTATAATTATATTAAAGTTGTATAGAGGCTAAGAAATTTACTCATAAGATGCTCTCAGATTAATAAGAAGATGGAAAATATATTAAAATTAATTTTTTTAACATAAATAATATGTTTAGTTTTTATATGTTAATAGGTTTATTTTAAACAATTTATTGAAGACTGATAATGTGGTATGATTATTTTGGTGCTAAAAAGAATGATTAAATTGATAGATTTTTTAGACTGTGATATATGTTACCTTATTGGGTAATTATTTTGAAAATGTATTTTGTAGAGTAGAAATGATATTTTTTACTTTATTATAAGAGTGTGTTATAACTTTTAATCGAGTAGTATTTAACATACTTTTGGATATTTTCATTAATTTATTTATTTTTACCTTTGCGAGTAAGAGAAGAACTATTGCATTTTGTTAAACGCTCCAACTTCTTTTATGTGTTTTTTTTTTTAGAGTATTTTGTCTTTTTTTATTGGTGATTTATCATAAGATTTTTTGCGTACGAGTAAATGTTTTTGGTGTACGTACTTTTTCCGAGTTCTTTTTTTTTTTAGAATAAAATCATATTTTTCATTTTTTGTTCGAAAATATATGCCGGCAGTGCAGTTGATAGAATATGTATTTTTAAAAAATCCTTTTCGCTCTCCTTTTCCAGCTGCCACGACGGGGTTTTTGTAGTTTTTGTTTTTTGTGCGACTTAGTTTAATTTTATACTCGCTTATAGAGACAAGGCTTAGTTTATAGTTTAAACTTATATATATATAGTGTGTATATAGTATGGGTATATAGTTATTATTGTTGTTTTTTGGGCTTTTCAAATGATGTTCGTTAAAAAACTATGCGAAACGATAAAAAAAATACGTTGAATCGAAAACACAATTTGTTGAGTTTAATGTTTGTTGATGTAGTTATTGTTGTTGTTGTTGTTGTTTTGTTGAAATTGCATTAAAACTTTGTTTATCACATTTACACCATATCACCGAGAATCACAAGCTGCCTTTTAGTTTTGGTTTATTTGTTGGTCTCTGCACTTGCGAAGTATCTCAATTATTATTAAGTTTGTTATGTATATATGGGTCCTTAGAGCTTACAGCTAAGTTTTTGTTTTTTCTTTTGTTTTATTACTAATTAATTAGTGTACGTATAATAGTTGTATACTTTAAAAATATTTGTAGTTAAAGCTTTTCAATTGGTTGGTGATTCTTAACTTGATTTTATTACTATTACTATTATTATTATTATTATTATTATTATTGTTTTTGTGTATTTTTTTTTTTTTTATTTATTTTTATTTCCTCGTTTTATTCCGCTGATTTGTTCTTCACTTTCTGTTGTCTATGGAGTTCAGGTTATGTGAGAATTTCTTTGATTTGATTTTTTGTCGTGGCACACATTTTGCTGCAAGTTGAGAAGAAGCGATGAATAAGTTGAATTGAGCGCGTTTTCAAAACTTTCCTGAGAGCCAGCACAAACGGAGCCAACACGAGCGCAAAACTTTTTCTCTCTGTGTGTGTGTGTGTATCTGTGTAAACACACACACACACACGCACACAAACACGGAATGTGACCTTGTTTACGATTTATTTTGATATTCAAAACTGCACGAGCTTATAAACGCGATGAGAGCAGAGTAATTGAAATGCGTGCCCCAGGATACAAAGCTAAAGCCAAAGCGCCGCATAGTTTTGCTAAAGGGATGCTTTTAACACACACACACACACACAACACAATTCTCTCATGTCTTTGACCAGTTGTTGTTATTGTTATTGTAGTGCTTCCTCTTTTTGCGGGTTCGTTGTTCACTTTTCGACATAATTATGTTAATTTTTGATTGCTACAAGTTTTCTTGCAAGTTTAGGTAGCAAATATTTGTCTTTCAAGGGTTTGCCGCTGCAGGGGTTGTTGAACGATAAAACCTAAGCGCGAAAGATAACCCAAGATGTATATCTTTAAATTAGGCAAAAAGTATTCTATTTCCACGTAGAAATAACACTTTAATTGAAAACAGTTAAGTTATAAAACAAACTTTATTCCAATGTTTATAATTTTACCCTTTTTCCCTTTTATTATTGTCGTAGTGCTTGGCATTATGGCCACAGAATGAAATAATTAACGAAACCCCGCAAAAATAAATCGAAATGTTTACGTTGTTCTCAAGGCGCAAAATCCATAAGAAAACAAACAAAAGCGATTCACTTCACAAGCGAAAACAAGCGTATAAAAACAATATGTAAAACAAGTTGTAGAATACAAAAATTATTTATTGGCTGCCCCATTCAATGTTTGTAATGGATGCTAAGCGAACCCGCTTTCTAGCCCCCAACAACAAGTTCAAGTCATGCCATTTTCTACATTGTACACATGTTTATTTTCGCTTGGGAAATACCAGCGAAATAATAAGGAGCAATAGCAAAAGCGGGGAAAGAGCAAAAGAAAAACACAGGTGATAGATGAATGCATGACGTCGTCGACCATAATAAGAAACACGCATACGACGTGTGGCACACGACCAAAAATAAAAAAATAAACAAATGTCAAATAGAAAAAAGCATGAGTCAAAAGAAAAAAGAATTTGGAACCAGGCCGCTAGCCAAATTGCATTGATGATGATTAAGACGCCAAAGCAAGCGAAACCTTTGCTCCCAGCCAATGTTAACCTATTCAACACTGTTTTCCCTGTGTGCATGTCTCTCTATTTCTTTTGGCTCGTCCCAACTGTTTACAGCAGCTGTCGGCACCCCGTTGCCGTCGCAACAGCTTCAACAAAAAGCTTCGGCACTGGGGCCACGCGCTGTACTCGAAAATGTGTTGCGGCTGTTTCATTTGTCGTAGTAGTAGTGGCAGTATTGTAAAGAGCGCAAGCTTTAAAAATGCCTGCGCTTGCGTGGGTGAGAGAGCGTGACAAAAATGAGAGAGCGAAACGTGCAGTTTAAATATGAGTCGTCGTCTAGCGGGAAGTTAGCCGCGTTGCACTTTAAATTGTAAGTAAGTTGTAAAAGAGAGAAATTTTACATTTACAGTTTGTTTATGCTAAGCAGCGTACATAAAAAACTGCGCCATTTGACAACAGGGCTGCTCTGTGTTGTCATAAACTTTTACAGGGCTTCTTCCTATGCCAACAACAATTTACAAGAACAACAAACAAACAACTGCACGGCGCTTTTCGGCTGTGGGGCGAGCAGCGTACGAGCAGCATCGAATAATCGACGAAACGAACCGAATATCAAAAACCGAAACGACCGACCGAAAACGAAACGAACGCGTGTATGTGTGTGTGTGTGTGTTTGTTGTGTGAAAAACGTGTGTGTCGCTTTGTGTATGTATAATACACCGAAAAGGCAATGCAAAAAAAGCACCAACGAAAAATAAAAACTTTAAAATTCTCATGAAAATTCCGCTAGCATTTTCCACGCGACGAAAATCACAAAAATAAAAATAAATCGTCACATGCGGCGCAGAAAACAAAATATTTGATTTTTCTTTAGCTTTTTGCACTCTTTTTGCATTTCTTTTATATAGTATGTATATATTTATACACTGCGCCGGGCTGCTGCCTTTCGAGCTTCCTTTTCCTGCATACATATACATATAGAAATCTATATGCGATATACATCGTGTTCTTATCTCACACACATACAGAAATATTCTTTAGTGTCTCCTTCAGCCCATTCGGTTTGGTGCTGGTTTATTTATTGCTACGCGCGTGCCATTTTCAATTTATTTTTTTTTTTTTTGTGCGTGAGTTTTTCACACCAAACACCGAACGATTGCTGTGTATTTATATTGTATTTTTGGTATTCTTGGCATTTGTTTTTCGTTAAGTTTCACAAACAGCGCAAACTAATTCATTTTCTTTTGCTTGCCTTCACCCGTTTGCTTCATTGTGAAAATGTATTTTTAAGCTGCTGCTGCTTCTGCTCCTCGGCTGTTTCTACTGCGGCTGCTGGTGCTGCTGCTACTGCGGATGATGACAATGACAACGTTGACGACGGCTGCGACGAATAGTGCGACGGCGACGAGCACTGCGCTCCGCTTGCAGACATTATGGGAACACGACCGAATGGATACTGGGCCACCGTCCGAAACACAAAAAAAAACCATAGCATAGCATCGCTCGATGCCTGGCTGGGGCTTTTCGCTCTCACACATACACACTCTCTCGCTCTCTCTCCCTTACTATGCTCTATTTGCGCATTGCTTGTGCAAAAATATTATAAAAAGGGTGGCAAGGTGAGTGTAAGAGAGCGCAAGCTAGCGCTTTCAAGTCCGAGTGCGTAAAAGCTTTTGCGGAAAACAGGTTAAGGCATGTGAGCCCCCGCCAATCCCCTGCTCGCCCATCACTCATTACCTTTTAAATCTCTCCTTCTCCTCTCACACGCTCTGCTGTGTCTCTTTCGCTTCCTTTACTACAACTGCTCTGTATTGTTGTATTGCCCCAGAGCCAAAATGCGCACGCTTTGCTTTACTTATTTCTTTTTGGGGTGGCATTTCTCATCGTTCTAGTCGTATGCCTTTCGTCCTTTTTGTTCTCTGTGTGTGTTTTTGTTGCTGGGCATCATCTTTGCCCATCTACACATCGCAAGACCTTGGAGTAGCCTCAATATATATATATGGTATGTATGTATGGAAACAGGAATTGTTTATGGCAAAAGTTTTTATGTTGCCTGAAATCAACTAACTTAACGATTTACAATACACCAAAGCAATACATGTTAACCAGTTGACGCGATTGTTAATCAAATAAAGTATTAAAAATTAATAATCAAATGCTAAACTTAATTAAATTTGATTGAAAAGAATCCTTTTATTCGATATCCTTTCATGCTAAAAAAATAAACTTGCCACTTTATTAGTTTTTACTCACTTCAATTGGCAGTTGGAAATAGTTGCAAATCAAACGCATTTTACAAATAGTTTTTCATGTTTTCAAACTTTCAGTCAGGCAGATAAATTTGATTTAAAAACTATTGCACTCAAAAAACCCCTCGAAAAAAGAAAAATGCGAGAGGCCAAAAATAATAGTTGCTCAAAAAGTTGGCTGGAATTCAATTACAAACGGGCCAGAGCGAGCAAACTCGTTTGAAATATATACAAGCTTTCAATGGACGGCTGTCAATTATGAATCTCAAATTGCATTTAACCAGAGGGAAATATTCTACGTTAGTTTTCAATCAATTGAGGATGGCATTTCATCAACCATGCAAAGTGGCCAATAAAAAAAAAGTAGAAAAACCATTTACGAATCGTATGAGTGTAAATTGCACAAACTAAAGGTAGTTCAATGGGAGGGAGAGGAGAAAAGCTGTCAGTCAACTGTAAACTGTGTGTGTGTAAGGATTTCATTGTCAGTCGGCGTGACTATATGAAAACCGCAATATGTGCCATGATTGAGTAGTTAAAGGATTTGTGCAATGAGCACGCCGTGTCCTAGATTTAAACAACAAAAACACACATAGACAGAGAGAGAAAGAAAGCATAGCTGATGCAGCCTTAAAGTATGCAACAAAGCATGAATGCAATTTGAGCTTCGCTTAAAGCACACAATGTACCAAAGTTGATCAGACAAACCGATTAACTTCATTATGCTCACACATCATTAAATCAACTAACGAGCTACGCAGCATCTCTGAACTAACTTTGAGGGGGGAATGGCAAATGCGTCGCAGTAAATAACTAATGCACCAGCTTGACAGGCGGAACGGAATGGCAATGAAACGGGACAACAGCGACGACAACGGCAAATGGTAAAGCCAGTCATCTTTGATTCCCGTTCATTTGCGCTCTTATTGTTTACATTAAAGAGCGAGACTACAAAGGAGAAAGAGAGAGCGACTTTGATTTGACGACTGTTGCTCTCAGCTCTCACAATCATCAGCATGGAAACGTAAAGTGTAATTGCAGGCGTCGCAGCAGCAGATTCAATGTGTCGCGCCTTATTGCAATTACAACATCTTATTTGGGTCACACTGAGAGAGAGCGTTAGAGAGAGCGAGCATATTGTAAGTGTGTGTGTGAGTTGACAAGTGTGTGTCTGGTGCACGTGTGTGAGCTTAAAAGCGCAATGCGTTTCGAGGCCAAGTGACAGGCGAGTAGGAAAACCAAGGATGCTGAAGCTGCTTCTTCAAAATACTTTCAGCTGCTGCTTGAGTGGGTGGCAAAAGGTGGGCGTGGCACGAAATTGACTTCAATTATGGGTTAAGTAAGTGTCAACCCTGCTCTCTCTCTCACTCTTTCTCTCTGAACTAACGAACTCTAATCTCATCTAATTAGGCGACAAAATGACAAAAAGGGTGTTTTGGCAGAGCTTTTCTGTTTTTATGATGCAATTAAAATGCTAAATCTTTTACGACATTGTCCGGCGGGGCCTCTTTAATTAATTTGTCGGCCCTGAGAGGTGTCAACAAGGTAGGCGGCAAGGACATCAAGCCAAGAAACCACTTAGTCTTAGTTGTTCTGTTGTTTTTGTTGTTCTACTTGTTTCTTTTACTTTAATGCTTGACCCAGACAAGATACACAGCAACAACAACAACAACAACGGAAAAGCATTAAAGCGTCGCGCATGTTACTCAAAGGCCAAATCCCTCCACAAAATCCACTTTGATGCCACCCCCACACCCCAACAACAACAACCACCCTTTTTGGCACTGCCAGCTAGATTATGCAGTGTAAGAGAGAGAGAGACTAAGCGCGTGTCTTCATCTTGTTCATCCTGCTGGCAGCAGACATCGTCTCTGTAATCATGTTGCCTTGTTTTTTAGCTGACACACAAGGAGAAAGATGGCGAGCAGGCACGGGAAACGAGGACAAACGCGTGCCGGCTGTCCCTGTCATATGCTCTCAAAGAGCATAAAACGCAAGCTAAGCACAAGCATATATATCTGTATATATATAAATTGAAGACTTCCACAAGCACTCACAAAGATGACTCACAAGATGCGATTGCAATGCCAAGCATATTATTAACACAACCTTAAACATGACTTTAGGTTTTGGCTTTTAAAGGGTTTGACAGCAACAAATTATTATTTAAGGAAATTGAGAGTTTTTTTTGAGAAACTTCTGTTGAAAGGTTATGAAAAATTTCCGAAAACATAACGGAAAACATTAAGGAAAAACTAAACTAAACTTAACAATCGAAGTATATTCCTGATTGTAGGTCATCTTGGTTGTTCGATCCATTCGTTTTTTAAAAGAACTAAACAACTTAACAGTCTTAATGATATATTTGCTTAATGGCAAAAATTTAACTCTTGAACTTAGTTTTTTTTATAAATAATATGAATAAAGTAAATGGATTTATATTATATGAACTCGAACATATGCAAAACTGTTTTAAAGGAGTTAATAATATTAAATGTAAATCAATTCCAAATATATTAGATCTAAACATCTAATTTCACACTAATCTTCTTCATTCAAATTTACAACTTTCCCCCAAAGTCTCAACAAACTTTCTACCGAATCCCAAGATGCTGTTCTCCGGCATTTCAATTACGTCAGGTATCAAAGAATGTTGCATACACAAAGGGGCTCGTGAGGTTAGTTTTGATTGCTGGCGCTTGTTCGTTGGTGACCTGTCGTTCCTTGCCACTTGCCTTGCCGTGCCACACTTGCGGGACTTATGAATTATGCAAATAGATAGCTGCTCCAACTTGCCCGGGGGGCCTGTCAAAATAGAATCTTGTGACTGCCTTGAGATCAGAAAACCTTATCACCGATTCATTGTGTTTATATAGTACTTAGCTACAAGAACATATATACTATATATGTATATATATATATATATAGCAACAATGTATAAATGTGAAACAAATGAACTTAAGTCAGCGTGAAAAAAGTCATAAATTAATTTACACAAATTCTCAACATTTTCTGCAAAGCAAAAGAAAATGTTTGCAAATATTTTTTAGTTGTAAACACAAAAACAGGGCAAACGAAGCGAATCCGAGCGCAACAACAACTGACTGCAACCAACAACAACAACTGAGATGACGACGACAATTCGTTTATAGCATCATATCTAAACAACAACAACAACAATAAAATACACAAAGCATGTGCAACGCGTGCTGTCTGTTTTAGTTAGATTCTAGCGTAAATATCGGTTTGCATGTTTGTATATATATATATAGAAGATATTGCATTGGTCTAGCCCAATAAGTAATGCTATTGCTTTTGCCCGGGTTACACAAACAACAACAACAACCACAAGGCATAAAACAAAGACGACATGAATGCGATCTGACGCGGCCCGATCTGTTTGTCCCATTGTCATCGTCGTCGTCGCTGTCGTCGTTGAATCGCTTGGTTGGTTGTTTGTAACACAAAATAGATTTTCAATAAAAGCCCACTTGAAAAAACGCCAACAATGGCGGACACACAAAAACGCAACGAGATCCATTCCGAATCTATTTTCAAACCAAACAAATACATTTTTCTATATTCACGCACTATATACAAAGTAGCTGTAGCTAAATTAAGTACAACAACTTTAAATGAAACAGCAAAAGTTTCGAAACTTCACTGAGAGAATACCAAAAGAAACAAGGATTATTATATCCTGTCAGCAATAAGAATTTTCCTTGGCTAATTTCGGGTTTTTTTTTTATTTTAACAATTTTACTCGGCTAACTTTGGAATTTTGTTAATAGAAAATGAAATCTTATCTTGCAAAAGAGTAAACTATAAAAAAAATAAAATTATTAATGTATCTAGGATTGCCTTGAAATATGTTAAACAAAACATTATTTTAATCTATTCATATAATTTGTTTGTTTTCGTAATTATTTATTTATAGAAAAAAATGTTTAGCACTGTGCCGCGAGGATCATATCAAGATGAGCACATATCTAAGGGCTATAGCAAGGAGGTGCTGCTCTCGCACTGGCAAGAGCTTCGTCAAGCCAATAATGAGAAATCCGATGGCATTACACCGGGACTTCAGCGGGTAAATAAATGTGAAACGCATCTGACGGAACAGCAGGAAAGCTATGTGCCACATTGGCAAATGGACACCGCTGATGAAGCGACTCGACAATTTCGAAGCTTACGCATCAAGGCGTTCAATACCTTGAAGCGTAATGGGGAGACTCAGGTGCGTTTCCCGATAACCGAAGAGATGCGCAACAATTTCACAACCACTTATACAATAATGTATGAGATTTTGCCCAAGGAGTTTGTAGCTGGATTGCCGCACGATTTGGATTTGCTGCAGAGCTATGGCAATCGGAGTTTTACGGGCAAACGTTGTCAGCAACGGCAGAAGATGAATTAGGCAAAAGCGCAAAGATTGCAAGTCGAATATAAAAACTCAGCCGGCACTTTAAAAACCGTAGCAAAGAATGAACGAAATTAATGTAAGATGTATGTTAAGTAAAGCGCCATGGCGGGCATAATATATCGTATTTGCATTTGTTTATTGAATAGTTATATGCATAACATTGGAAGCACTCACCATTTTCAGTTCTGCTGCCCAGTTGAGATGCGATGAAAAGCGATTTGCACACTGACATTTTGGTGTTGATCTTAAGTGCAGGCGACTTTTGTGGGGCTGTTGCGTATGCTGCGTTGTGATTATTTATTGTTAGCGCTTGCGCTGCGTTTGTTTGGTTAGCGTTGCAGCTGGTGCTGCTTTTGCACATGCGTTTTTTATTTGATTCACGGTAGACACGAAATGTTATTGTAAAAATTGCACAAAGAAATTTTTCTTTTTCGCTTGCCGTGCAAGTGTTGCAAAATTCTGAGTCTCTAAGGAAACAGCTGGGGTAGAGCTGCATTCCGAACGATAGTATCGATAACAAAATGCACTGCTCATAAACTACTTGATACTTAACAGAACTACTCCCCTGTTAACATAAGTGCTTCGCATAACAGAACTGAATTTTGCCAAATTATTAAATTTCCAAATACATATTCATTTTATAATTATTCCAATTGTTAATTTTTTGTATTTAACATTTATTTCGAGCAAATTAATATACAAAAATAAAGCATAACAAGTTTTTTCGGTGCCCATAAAGTGAGTTGAAAGACATAATTTAATTTTTAGGTGCGCGGTGCTGAGTTTTGGAACGATTTTAAAATATATATGTTCATATATTGGTGGTTGTTCGGCAGTTACTTAAATTAGCTTGTTTTCCATGGAATACAACATCAAGTTCATACATATCGTAACTCGTTGAATTTCACAATAATTTATTTAGGATTTCGAATTAATTCATTTGGGTATTTCTTTTCACTTTAATCACTTAATCATTTAGTAATCTTTCTTGCTTTGCATATAATATTGTTATTCATTTGAGTCGTAGTACTTGTGGTATTAGCTCGACCGTTCGAATTGGATTTTATTGCACTTAATTTAAACTAATTCCAGGCGCTTCATCTCCTTAAACAATTCGTAACCCATTTTGGCAGGACTTCTGGTCACAATAACGCCGGCCTTCTCCAACGCGGCAATCTTATCGTTGGCACCACCCTTGCCACCCGAAATGATGGCACCGGCATGACCCATACGACGACCGGGTGGCGCCGAAACGCCAGCAATAAACGATACAACAGGCTTGGCCTTGATGCCCTGCATCCAAAAATAATAATATTGATTAGCATTGGATAGGAATAAAACAGAAATGATTTCGTACCGTATTGAACTCAGTCAAGTAATCGGCAGCGTTCTCCTCGGCGACACCACCGATCTCACCGATCAGAATGATGCCCTTGGTTTCGGGGTCCTTGAGGAACACCTCCAGGCAATCGATGAAATCCGTTCCATTGAACGGATCACCGCCAATGCCCACGCACAGCGTCTGTCCCAAGCCCACCTCGGTGGTCTGATGCACAGCCTCATACGTCAGGGTACCCGATCGGGACACAACTCCAATCTTTCCCCGCTTGTGTATATGGCCGGGCATAATGCCGATTTTGCACTGCAAACAAAACAAATCGTTAATTATGCGAAAAACCAAATTATAAAACCGGTTCATGCGTCAAAGAGTCCAAGAGATAAGCGCCAAACAATGCTAACAATCTTGACTTCATTCCAAATCGTTTGCTTTAGCGATAGCGTACTGTCAATAAATAACCGTAAAATGAAAACAAATCCAATCGATTTCACGACGTGAACTTTGGACCCAAATTGCTTGTCTGCTTATCGCTCTGGAGCTGTCTTCAATCATCAGCATATTAATTGCATTTGCTACGAACCTGTTCGGGTGCAATGATGCCGGGGCAGTTGGGTCCGACGAGACGGGATTTGCCTTGGGAGACGAGAGCATGCTTCACCTTGACCATATCGTGCTGAGGCACACCCTCGGTGATACACACAATGAGCGGAATTTCGGCATCGAGTGCCTCCATAATGGCAGCAGCGGCACCGGGTGGTGGCACATAGATAACGGTGGCATGGGGATCCGTTGCCTTTTTCGCCTCAGCGACCGAGGCAAAAACGGGCAGACCCAAGTGCTGAGTGCCGCCCTTTTTGGGTGAAATGCCGCCAACGAGCTTGGTGCCATACTCCAACGCCTGCTGGCTGTGGAAGGTGCCCTGTTTGCCGGTGAAGCCCTGGCAGATGACGCGAGAATCGCCATTCAGCTTAAGATTTCCGCGCGTCTTGTTGTACTGCGAGCCACAGCGAATGCTTGTAGCGAAGCCATCTAAAGAGAAATCGAAAAAAAAAAAATCAGCTTTCAGATATTTTGTTTATTTTATTGCCTTTCTCTCGCTCTATCTTTTAGGTCACATGCGGGCGCAACCTTGAACATGGCCCCGACTGCCACCCCTAGCGTTCTCTTCTTCTTTTTCACACACCCACACATTTACAGCCACGTCGTTTTGCATGGAGATCTCGCTTGATTTTTCCAATTAAAACAGACTAATTGACAAATAAACACAGCTGCCACTTGTTGCGGCATTCTGATTTACTCTCTTCGCTAATTTGTGTACCAAAAATCGTACGCAAGTTATATAATTTTGCAGAACAAATTCGCTTCGTTTTATAATGTTTCGCAATAGGTTTCGTTTTTAACGTTAACTTACCTCGCACTTTAAGTAGCGCTCTCATTGAAGCAGCCATTTTAATGTGTATTGCTGTTGTTGCTTGTGCGAGAAACCTGTGCAAACCGAGCGACTGGCTTATTGTTAAAATCGCTTTTAATTATATGGCAGACAACGGTGAATAGCACTGTTTCTCAACACGATATATCGCTTAGCATAGATTTGCATAGCAGTTATCGATACTTAACATAGACTGTAGCGGGAAACATATTTCTGCATTAATTTAAATTTAACAGCAAGACAAATTATGTATTTTGTTCGATCACTGAATCTTTATTTGCAATACCAAAAACAGAACAGTAAAACCATTATATTAATCTCTTAAATGTATTGCCTCACTTTAGACACATTCGCCTAAAACGATATTTATTGAAATTAAATAGAAAATACATCAACTACCACAAAGTACAAAACGGGAAAACGTATTCACTGACGACAAATTTGTTTCGAAAACGTTTTTAAAAAGCTGTTCAAAGGCTAAACGTAGCAACGTAATGTTAATTATTTCATTAGATTGCTTCTAGCATTTGATCGGAGGGCTAAGTTTTGTATCAGGTCTTTTCTTTAGTAAAGATTATAAAAGAAAAATTGGCATTATAGTAATTAGCTTACAACTCTTTCAACTGAATAAAATGCCATTTAATTAAACTGGTTCGCGCTGGGTAAGGCTCGAGGCTCTTCGACATTCTCTGGATCCCTGGAACTCCTCGCGATTAAATGCATTCTCCTCGCCCGACTTCAAACGCTGATAGACCAGAATACTCTTTCCGGTGCGCGACTGCACGTGCTGCAATAAAGACGCTAGGTTAGGCAACTTTGTTCCCAACGTCGTTGCCGACCACTCGTCGAGCATTGCCTGAGAGTCGATCAGTTTGTTTACCTCAGCATGCTCGATGCTATGCAGAAGCTTATAATTGGTCAGGAATTCGGTAATCCGCTCCCCCAGCGAGTCAAAGAGTACCACGTGCGAGGGCATTGCTGTACGTGGATGCACTGGGATGTGGGAGCGTAACCAGTGGACGGGTGCATCAAAGAAACGATCGGCTTCATCCTTAAAATTATCACGTTGCTCCAAATTGGGTTCACAGGTCAAGAAGCGCATGGTCACATTCTCGTGAATATGGCTACAGTAAACAATAAAAAACAATTAATTAAAATTTGCTTAAAGGCCAATAGTTAACTTGCCTGTAATAGGGCGTCGAGTGGCAGGGCATCAGGAAGAGTATATTGGCACGATGTTCGCGTTCGTCACGATACTCATGGGCAATATCACGCAGCTTGGGCATCAGCTCAATGGGTCCCTTCTGGTGCACCGTACTCAAGTACCAGGCGGGCACAACATTGCCCAGCAGAATGATCAAAGCAGCTGACCAAATTTGCGTGCTGGATGCACGACAGCTCCAGCGGGAGAGAGCCTCCGCTGAGACATACAGGCACAATGGCAGTAGCGAGGATACGAAACGGAACTCTTTGTGCTCCACAGTGCTAAGGGCCACCAAGGTGACAAAAATGCTGATCAACAATTGTTTGCTAGTCGAAGACTTTTGACGGTCGCGCACAGTTTGCATAATGCCAAAGATGAAGGGCAGTGTATTGATGCCCAGCACTGTGGGCAGACCGACAGTGAAGTACCAGTACCATGGATGCGAGCCGTAGAAGCTGCCAATGTTGTGAATCAAATTGTACTTGAGGAACTCCCAAGGCGTCACGATGAGCTCGCCATGCCAGTAGGTATCGATGGCAATGCCAGCGCCAGCCACCAGCACACTGAAAAGAACAGTTTTTAGTTGAAATAATTTAATAGAATTGAGTAAAACTCACCCGATGGCAATGAAACGCTTGAGGATCAGCTCCCACAACTGTGAATTTGATAAGCGACTTTTGCGCAAATGATAAAATACCAATGGAAGCCAAATAACAGCGGCTGTGGGACGCAGGAAGCAGCAAATGGCAGCTGGCCATAAATAGGCGCTGCCCTCGCCAGCCCAGGGAAAGTAGCTGAGGGCAATGGTAGTCAGCGAAGCCTCCAAGGTATTGGCCAGAGTCCGTGAGCCCGTATAGAACCAGAACCAGGGCACAAGGATTAAGAACAAGGCCCACTTGCTTTTGCGCGTCCAAACAAAGAAGCGATAATCCGAGTAGGCGGTTAACGTGGCTTGAAGTAGGCGTGGCAGCAGCACCAACAACTGAGCGCTGTCCAGCTGCAGCAGAGCCAACAATTTATAGACGCCAGCAATAATTAACGGATAAACATAACTGCGAATGCCTTGGACCCATTCCCAGGTCAGGTAGCCATAGCTGAGGAAATATAGTTATTTAACGCTTATAACTTAACTTTAACTAGGTAATTACCCAAATGTCAATTTGTGAGCCACTTCAAGACTCTGCCAATATTCATCCGGCACATAATACGTTTTGACCACAAAAACCGACGCCAGCCGCACGGCCAGAATCAACGCAAAGACATATAAAAGCCTCATTGCTTTGCAGTAAAATAAAATAAAACCTTTTAAATACAAAATGGTCGCATTAATTAGTTGATGTTGTCACTTTTTAATTTATGCATGTAAACTTTTCGATATTCATTTTTTGGTAAGCGGCGTACGTGTCTAACCTAAAATTTGTTTTTTGCGCTGCGTGTGGCTTTTGTTTTATAAGTGTAAAGTATGTGTGTGAGTGTTTTCATATAATTTTGTTCTATTTTAGCCGGAATAACATTTGGCGCGCTGGCGTTGTGAAAAAATTCCGTAAAGCGGCCTAAAAATAACGCGAACTGAAGAGCAAAGCAAACGAGGTAAAGTGACGCCGAAGTTGCCAGGGCTGCACTCGAGCGACCATCAAAAAGCGGCAAATATAAATAAAAACAAAGGCTATCGATATATCGCAGCACAATGAATCGTTTGCCACCCTCATCCAACCTCTCTTTCTAATGTCAAATTGATAAGCAAAACAAACAAATAAATTCATAACGTGTGATAGGAAACTGAAAGTAGTCAGGTGTTAAATTGTTGTGCATTGTTGCTGGGCAGGACAGCAATGTTTTTGGCGGTACGAGGAGTGGCCGTGTGCCTGCCGCCAGTATTGCATCACAGCTCTCGCCTCTCAACCCGCCAGACATGCGGAGCACTAACCAAAAATCGAGCCATACTCAAGTCTGATGTAATCAGAGCTTTTCAAAGGAAAGGCCATGGAAAAGGTGAAGCTAGCCACAATTTGGAGTTCCTGCCATTGCGCTGGACCAAACAGCTGTGGGGCAAAATGTTTGGCAAATATCTGCTGCTCACAAATGTACTCGGCTCGGGTATCCTAATGGCCGTTGGTGACTTCGTCGCCCAGGAGTATGAACATCGCTGTGGACTCAAGCATCACGAACAGGATCGCTATGATGTTCAGCGCCTGTATCGCATGTTTGTTGCAGGCGCCTTGCAAGGACCATTGCATCATTTCGTTTATAACTGGATGGATCGTGTGATGCCGCATCGAACCTTCCGGAACATTGTCAAAAAGATTCTTATCGATCAGCTATTCATGTCGCCCGCATGCATCCTCATATTCTTCTACACCGTATGCTGTTTGGAAGGACAAACGTTGCAGGCAACGCATCATGAGCTAATCGCCAAGTTTCCCTATATATACCTGATGGATTGGGCAACGTGGCCGGCTGCCCAGTATATTAACTTTCGCTATCTGGACACCAAATATCGCGTGGCATTTGTCAATGTTTGCACGGCCGTTTACAATGTCCTCATGTCCTACATGAAGCATGACTTTGGCATCCATCTGACAGTCGAGCCGAATAGCCCCGAGGGACTTTCGGCAATCGAAGCTGAAAAGCCAAGTCCAAAGGGATCTGGTGACATGTCAGACGAAAAAACATCGAAAAAAACAATCGTTGATTTATCTGCAACAAAATAATAAAAGATAATTTGTTAGCTTACTTACTTAAATTTTTGTGATATTCATGGATAAATTTAAAGCATAAATATTTATTTTAATCAATATTTTATTACATTATTTGTTATATCTATGCATATCATTAGAAAAAGAGGCTAACAGCAAAGAAACCAAAGTGCAAAATGCTTAAAATGTTAAACTTGACGTTATACTAATTGTTATTTGTATATTCTAAGTTTAAGTAATTACAATTTTTCTATGTGCAATTTTAGCTTTACTTTTATGTGGGAAAATCGTGTGAAGTTCTATAAATGTATTTGTTAAAGGTATCTAAAGATTCTATAGTCTCTCTATAATGTTTTAGCCTTAATTTAAGATTGAACTAATTTTTCTTAAGATGTGAATTAAATTCTATCTAAAAAGAATCTTAAATCGGAACAAATCCTCATATTACTTTACTTAATTTTACATTTAACTACAATTTTCTATACACACAATTTTAAATTGAATACAAAGCACATTTACTTAACTTTGTAGTTTTATGTAATTTCTTAATATTTATTTATAATCTTATAGCTTGAAACTATAATATATTTGACAAAATACCTCAGAACTATGTAATAAATAACAGAAAAGATTAATAATATATTGTGAATTAATTACAAATAACTTTGACTTGAAGCTTTCTATATAGCGTGCGAAATCTGTACAGTCTTAACTCAACTTTTATATACAATATATCTTTAATATATCTTTGTGTGCTTTCGGAATCGACTTAAACACGGGCGGGGCACTGACCCACCTTATGTTTGTCGATTCTGAATCGCAATCGATCACTTGATCACAATTGTTTCCACTGGCGGCGCAATGCCAAAGATGTGCACCGCCAGCGTCAGATGCTCCTCGGTTATATAATTGGCGACCAGCGTTGGTATATTCTCATTGCAGCGAGCCAATTGCTGGCGTATCAATGATTTGAATTCATCTCTTGCACCCTTGTCGGCGCCTCGAGTGCCAATGCGTCGTGGATGCGTAGATCCGGTAGCGCCAGCTGCTCCACCAGCACCAGTAACAACACCAGCGTTGGTGGGTGAGCCCGTTAGCTCAAAGCTAGCTTCATCCTGCTGCTGCGAGTTCCAAATGAAGGCCAACTCCTCGATGACATCCGTGGCAATAATGTAATTGGACAGAATATGCAAGTTAAACGATTTGCGTTGAGTGATTAAATTGAAGATATGTTGCTTGAGCAGAATATCTTTGTCAGGGTTGAGTTGCAGTAGGGCGAGCAGATCGCCCAACAGACGATCCGAGCAGGTCGGTTCGAAAAGCATGCGACTCAGGCGGCTGATGATGGCTCGAGTACAATACTGAATGAGCGCGATTTTGGTGAGTGGCAGGAAGATCATATGACGATGACTCTTAATGCTTATGTTGTCCAGCAGTTGGCCACTGGTCGCCGGCAGTTCAGCCAATATCTTCAAAATGCACTGGAAGCCTTGGAGCTGTTGGCAATTAGAAAGGGTTCAGTGAGCGTTTGTTGCTTTTTTTAATGGATTAAACTTACAGTCATGCTGCCCTGCATTAGGTTAAGGCTAAGGATTTGCAGGCTTTGCACAAGGGTGCTTTGTGCTGTCATGTCTGCCATCAGTTTGTTGGCCTCATCGCGATGCCCGAAATATATGGCCAAATCGAAAAGAAAGCGTGAGATCCAAGGAGCCAGCGGCAGTGCCTGCATTAACTGACTGAAATCCCTCTGGAACTGTTCCGTATTCAAAAGCTGCCAGCATCGAGCGGCATGCAAAAATGCCTCGGACAGTTCCTGACTTATGGCCGTCGTTGGTGAGAACTTGGGCGGTTCCATGCTTTGGACTTCGCCGCCTTCAGGCGTCCAATCCATGCTTTGTGCCTCACCACCCTCTGGTTTCCAGTCGATGAAGCCCTCAACTAGCACGTGGCTGACATCGGCATCCTCAATGCGCAGCTTGCGTATGTAGCCGTTGAGGGAGTAAATAAATAGCGTTGTGGCATAGAATAGGACCTGGGTGCTACCAGCTGGACTGCTTCGTAGAATCTTGACCAATTTATCCCAGTAGACGTTCTGATTGACATACTTGCTGAAGGGCATAAAGGACTCCCAACCCATCATCTGGCCGCACAGCGTTAGAACTTTGAAAATGTTCTTCCACGAATCCGCCGTGTCGCACTTATCATCGTCTATGATCTGGCGCAAATAATACTCCAGCGAATTTGTATACAAGCGGCACGCCAGCAGCGGCGATAGCTCCGGCGGCTTGTTCTGTATCAACGGCAGCACCTCCTCCACAAGCATGCGTTGATACAAATCCGCATCCACTTTCATGCCCTCTGCCAGCATCTCGAGCAGACGAGGCGCTTGCGTTGTCGCCGTCTTAGGAAACTTGTTGAACATTAGTATATAGCTATGGATGCACTGCTGTAGATTGTCGCCACTGTTGTTGATTGTGTGCACGAAGATGCTGTGCTGCACATCTGGCGTCAAATGCTTGTACATCTTCACATAGAACTCCTGCTCTGGCGTGCTTTCGGACTCGTTGCGCAGTGCATTGGTCAGAGCATTCACCTCCTGCCACAACTCTGCATGTTGATTGGTAAAGTTGCTGGCACTGTTACACATAAGGAATAACATTAAAATAGGTCCGTTTTCTTTGGGAGACGCCACTTACATGACACTAAAGCACTTGGCAGCCTCTTCATAGTTTTTGCCATCGCGCTCCAGCACGTACGCCTCGTATTGCACATTGAAGGCATTCGGATAGAGCGTCTTGGCGGTGAGGATCCATGCTTTGGCTGAGCTGGGATCGGTTTTGCGTACGATTTGCGCTTGTTTCACCATATAAGATTCGTTTTCCTCAATCGAAGTCATTTTTGCAAGATTTTTGTTTATAGATACCCGGCAATTAGAGATGAGCAGAATGCGCAAATGCAACAATTATCATTCGCTTATACGTGTGTTATCGATGACTCGCCTTGCTCGAATTTGCAGTTGTTGCGAAAAACCTATCGATGCTATCGATAGTTTAATTGCTACAACAGGTGGTTTTTGCACACAATTGTTTTTTTCTGTGTATTGCGTTGCAACTTTTAAACAAAAGCCATAACATGACAGTGCGAACAGCGGCCAGTTAATAAAAACTTGAATTAATCGCTTCACGCAGTTACGAGAGTACGTCGCGCGGAGTCCATATCTCTCAAGTGCACAGTGTAAATGTTGGGGAAACGCAGAGAGCTTTCAAGTCCTAATCAAATGTTTTCCACTTTAGTACGTTAAGAGATATGTGTTTAAATTCAACGTAATGCACACCCAATTGGTACGCAAATATGTCTGATCCCACTAGTAAAAACCCAGACACCGGCGCCGACAACGCAGAGGCGTCCGCGTCATCGCCTCTGCTCGCAGTTGGATCCGCTGCAGCTGCTGCCGTTGAGCAATTGGACACGGCAGGTTAGTAAAGCTGCTCAAACTACTGATATGGGCATTATAACAAGCACATACATGCATATATATGTATATACGCTATATGAATTATGTTTACTCTATTGTGATTTGATTTAGTTTTGTTTTTATTTTCGTGTTTTACGGCACAGTTGTTTTATGTTTTTTGTTTTTGTTTGGGTGACTAACTTGACAATTAGAGATGGGCGCGTGTCGGCACGATTGCGACACGAGTTTGTAGTTTTAAGCACGAGTATTAAAAGTAAAACTGTGTTTTATTTATTTTGTGTTATTAACGAGTTCATGTAAAATTTCACTCATTAAAAAAATATATAATAATTATTAGTTAAATGCACGTAGACACAACCATTTGGCATATATCGCATGAGACCAACGCACACAGGTTAGTTATTGTTATTTATTGTTTTTTATGTATGTAACTAATATATCTATGATTCTCATAGACTCAACGCATTCTCCTTACTAAACAAAAAAAAAACACAACAACAACGATGCAACAGCAACCTCAAGAACATCCACAACAACAACAACATGCTGTTCTCATTGCCAAACTTTGCCTCATTACAGTGAAGGAGAAAGATGAACCACTGTGCCTAGAATATGCGACTCCTGATTCAGTGCCACTGCAACTTCAACAGGTGTTGCAACAACTGAAAAGAAAAGTCAGTGATGGAGAGCTGCTGCTACAGCTCATCTATGTGGTTGCCTTGGAGTCCGGATTTGTGGAGGATCAAACGTATGAGGAGCAACAGCATCTGTTGAAACCGGTGCCGGCTGTTGGATGCTTTCACATCTACAATGTGCGTCTGCTAAGCCAATTGCCGCTGCACTATACTCGAGAATTTGAGGACACCGCCTTTCGTATGCTGCTGCACACGATGCTGGACGCAAGGACTGCACAGGATGCAGCTGAAATGCCAATACTCAAGTCCCGACTCTTGGCCATTGTGCTGGGCGATCTGCTAATGGTTACACTTAGCCCCATGCCGCCTTCCGAGGAGCCGGGCTACAGCCTCTGTCTGTCGATTGGACGCTATGTGCTCAACATGAAACTGGAGCCGATCTATAAACGATTTCGTCAGCTGGATGAGCTGGCATTGCAGCTGCGCCAGAAGCTCTTTCAACCGATGCGCGCCCAACAGCTGCTGGCCATTAATCATCATCTGCATCCATCGCTCATAGGCCTGCCCTTCGATGTGTATCCCCAGATCTTTCGGCATTTGAGCAAGAATCAATTGAATATTGTGGCAAATGTAAATTGGCAGCTTTGCGAGTGCATAAAACAGTTCAAAGAGCGTCGAACCGAAGGAAACTAAAATTATAGTCATAATTATAATGGTTGATGTGAAAGTAGAAAATAAATAAGAACTTGTGCTAAGTGGGAGATGATTTGTCTTTTTATTTATTTTATTGTTTGGGCTTGAATTCACAACATTTTCATTTATTATTATTTTTGAGTTGTATTTTGTTTCTCTCACTGTCTCTTCTTAGTTGAGGTTCCGACAACGCCTGGCGCCAGTTCCTGTGATTCGTACAACATATTCGAACCAACGCCATTGGATTGCATTAGCATTAAAAGCAGCGCCAGTAGCTACCTCCATGATCGTCATGCATACGGTAAGTGCGAATCGAATCCAGTTAAAAAACTCTTTGGAACGCCCCTTAAGCAATCGACCCTCAACCACAGCAGTGCAGCATTCGTAACAAGCGACACTACAACAACAAAATACTTCGTTTCAAGCCATCAGTTTTGCATTTTCCTGTGTGTGTATACCCTGGAATTATTTGATATGCATAAAATGAGGTGTGCTAAGTTTGTGGGAAAGTTCTTAGAAAATATCAGGATTGTAGAAAATATGTCTAAGATGTCTTTTTCTTTGTATTTCTTCAGTTCTATTCCAAAATGATTGCTTGTATATATTATAAACTTCTCCCAAATCGATTATTATTGATATTTAACCTTTTTATTTAAAACATATTTCCAAAAGATTAAAAGATTAATTGAAAATATCAATTTGTATGTTTAAAAAACTTAAACTTTTTAGAAAAATCGATAAATATCGATAATCAGCTAGTTACTCTTTGAGAACTCAAAGGTTGTAGGACTTGAGAAACATAAAATTTCGAAATTAAGTATTTTCCCTTCATATAAAAGGATATTTCTTTGTCGTTGACTTTCAACTCGAGCACTTTTGCAAAAAAATTTTTTTTTTGCGCACGCAAAAACGGAAAACCCACGTAGCAAACAGCAGCATCCCAGCCATCCCAGCTGGAGTCAGGCAGCCGCCCTTCCGTACCTAGGAGACCCTAAAGCCAATAGCGCCAATCCTGATATGGTTAACATCCCAATTTTGTGTGCTTTTGCTGCTGATGCTGCTTGCTGTGCTTTGTTGAGCGCCTGTTCCGTGTTTGTATTATGATATCGACTTTCTTCGGCGCCCTTATCAAAGGGGCGGCGGACATTGGTGCGGCTCTGCCTCATCCTGTGGGAACCATTGAAATTGTCTTGCAACAACTTTATCAAAAGACCCAGTAACAAATAAATAGATAAATTACGACGACGACACTGAACCGATTTTTTTACTCTCTCACTCCTCCAAGTTGTTGTTTTTTTCTTTTCCTAGAAATTCTTTTGTCTGTGCATCTCTCTTGGAAAGCTCTTTTGAAGAGCTTTGCAGCTGCTCTTGAACTGTGTTTTGGGTCCTGGCAACCAAACCAGCTGTTTAACGAACTAAGCTCCTTTTCGTATGTGTGTGTGTGTTTGTGTGCTCCTTGGTTTGGGTGAATGAACCCAACGCAAAACCAGAATGTTGTGTTTAGTGCCTCAATGCTATATTCAGTGGGTCGAATGGGTGGACCTTAAATGCACCCGCCAAATGCACAGTGGGACGAATAGCAACATTTTTGAAATAACAGTGGCTCAAAAAGCTTAAGGTAAAAATCTAGTAACAGAATCACAATTAAGCCATAACAGAATCACAATTAGGACATAATATTATATAAACTAAATTTTATTTTCAACTGAAATGGCAATTAAAAAAAGCTAAGTTAAAATACAAATTTTTATTGTATACAAAATTTGTTTTTCCTAAATCATTTTTCTTAAGTTTCATTACTTTTTTACTGTCTTGGTTCCAGTGTGGCTTCGTTTCGCTAACTAAACCACATTTCTCATCGCTGTAGTTTTGTCAGTTGTTTTACTTTTAACGGTAAACAAAGTGAAAGACTTGGCAAAACATACGCTCGCTGCATGCAAAAGAACTTTCATGAACAGAAGCAAGAAACCGTTACCCCCCACGTCCCACTCCTCCTCCTACGCTTAAACCAAAACAGTATCTAGAACTGGACCAGTTCTGGTGCTGCTCTCTCTCACTGCAGCTTTACACGCTCTCTCTCGCTCTCTGTTTGAGCTTTTGAGCAGGAACGTTAGCTTTTTCACAGGATAACAAAGGTTCGCACAATCAGTCGTTGTACTTAGGCCCAACGTTTCTGGTCGAGTTCTCGGTTATTAACGTTCGTATTTAAACGCGTCCTTTTCTATTTGTGTCTCCTTGATAAAAACCCACAAAGTGAGAAGAGAGAGTCTGTGTGTGTGAGTGTGTGTGCGATGCTCGCGTTTGCCGTTGTTAAAAGTTTGCAAGTAGATTCCATTTGTGTGTGACCGACATACTACTACTATTTACACACACACACACACACATTGAGTGATCCATAAATAAGTTAGAGTAGTGCATCAGCTGTTTTTTGTGCCGTTTTAAATGTTGCCCCATTTTTGGCAGCTTGCGCTAAGCTTTAAACGTGATAAGGAATACGCCACATAAAGGACTTTCAGACATTCATTCAAGCTGGATTATAGCGGTGACAGCAATGGACCCTGGGAGAAGCAGCAAAAGCAGACCCAATCCCAATCGCAATCGCAATCCCAAAAGCAAACCCAATCCCAACCCAATGACAAGAGCAATGAGCAATTGCAGCATGATCTGTTGCAGCAGTTGCAGCAGCAATTCCAAATGGCTGCCGTGCAACAACAACAGCAACAACGTCAACAGTTGCTGCAACACCAGCACTCGCATCCTCCCTTCCAACAGCCGCAGACGTTGTTGCAACACCAACAATCTGCACCCACATCACATTCACAATATGCAGCCGTGCATTCCCATGCCACGCGACCTCATCCGCCGTTGCAACATCATTTGTCGCTAGGTGGCGCACCTGTCTATCAGCAACAGGCCACGCCTCCTCCCAATTCAGCCGCCCATCATTGCCAGTACTCAACGCCGCAGCATCACTATCGTGCAACGGCCGCTGGAACAGCAACAACAACAACAACAATGGCAGCAGCAACCATTCGACGTCGCACTTTAAGCCATGTGGCACGCTCCTATTCCGTTTGTGCCACCATGTCGCCATCGGGCTCTCAACTGAAAGCGGCCAAGCCGCTGCCAATGAATGTGGCAACATCGTCGAGCGCTGCTGCAAGTAGCCATCAGGTGGCGCCAAGTCAACTAAGCGTCGCGGGCCACCACAAAACGGGCATCTTGGTTGCTGCCTCACGTTGCCGTTCGCCAATTATGCTCTGTCACAGTCACAGTGACGGCGAGTTTCCCATGTATCGAGGTGAGTCAACGACCAGGAGAGGTTCATGTGGCATGCAAATACTCTAACAGGCTGTTGAATAAATAAAAGTTTCCATATGGGCAGTTTTTTCTTGGAAATAAGGGGGTTAAGATAAAAGGAAATGGTTAAAAAAATACGTGAAAATATTGCGCATTTTTGGCAAAAATTATTTAAAAAAAGGTAGGATAAAAAAGATAGGTGACTAAAGTATAAATAAAATAATCTTCACATTATTTAATAACTAATTTAATTTTATATACATACATATTTATTTGTGGTAGTAAAAAAGCCGCCCTAAAAGTATGCTTCGCTTTTTGAAGCTAGTGAAAAGCTATTAAAAAGAAATGGTGAACTAAGCGTGGAAAGCAGATTGGGATTCTGTTTTGGTACTCTTTGGGATTAGTTGTACCATGAATAACTTATGCGATTCCTTAGTTATTATTATTTAACGGATCTTCTAGACTGTCAAGCTGTAATCTCAAACAAATATTTCCAACTTCAAACTGCGGCAGCAATCAACATTTGCAACAGTAAGAAAATATAATCTCATTTAAAAACGATATGCGAATTTGCAGTTGCGCTGCTTAATGTCAATATCCTAGCAAAAATGCTAGAAGAAAAGGAGAGGAGGGGCTGAAGCGTGCCAGACTTGGTGTTGCAGTGGGCGTTGTGCTTGAAACTGTAATTTAATTAAGCGCCTCAACAAATGGCGACACTAAATATGCAACACACACGCACAAAAAGAAATGGTGCGAGCTTAAAAAAAAAAACATAAAATCAAATTCACCAGACGGCGCCAAGGGAGACGACGATGACGACGGCGACGTCGACGACAAAAGGGACAAAGGACAAGGCACATTCACTGCTGTTGCTGTTGCATTGCCAGGCTACGCTTAATGAGTTGTGTGTGTATGAGTGTGTGTGTGTGTCTCTCATTTCACACTGCAAATGTGTAATTGGCCCAACTCTCTATGAGTACTTGGTAAATTTGCACAGCACATTCATTTTGGCATAGTTTGGGCATTAAAAGAAGAAACACCGGGTATGTAGTATGAATGAATAAACGAATGTTTAATCCTTACGCCAAATGAGCTAAACTAACAACGAGTAAAAAGTACATGAAACTGCAGAAATAAACTGCATTAAGTTAGGACAATTCAAAAGTGCTAATTAAGTGAAATAATATAGGTTTTTGGGGAACATATCTTTTTATTAAGGAACACATTAAAGGAAACTTCAAAAGTGTATTTTTTGATTTTAGTTATCAAGCACACGCTGTATAAAATCAGCAGCATTTACCGTCAAAAACGATACGTAGCCAAGAAACAGAGCAAATGTAATGTATTTTTGTTTTCCATCCAGTATAAGCTGGATATAGGCGCAGTGTGGATCTCGAATGTAATCGCGAGTACGCCAGACGCGAGGTGCCTCAGGTAGCACGAACGACAATTGATCAACAATGTTCGGTATCACCGTTTTCAATTCAGTTATTCGCAATGTTTTATATAAGGCTGGCAAATGAAAGAACCGTTCCTGCACATTTGCATGCATCCAAACGACAGCGGCATAGAATACCTCCAACTCGGTGTTTACACACAATCCATCGTAATTGAGTAATGCGCATAGGGTCTCAATATCCAAATCGGCATACTCCTTTGTGGCGACGAGCGATAGAAATGCTTTGCCAGCACGATCAAGCATAATTTCATCGATTGGGGTGCAACCTTTTTTGGTAGCTCGCTGATAATATTCGAGTGCAGTCACTTGGCTAAAGTACTCATTAGTACGGAATATATTTATAATCATGCTCTCCAGCTCGGGCACGTATATATGTTTGGCGGCCAAATAATATTCCAATAGCTTATGAGGATGCACTGAGTCAAGATTTCGCTGAGACCTGTTTGCATTCTTGATACCGCCGTGGCGATATTTCCATTTCCAGGCTTGCCAGAAGACTTCTTTGGTTATCCCCTTAATGGGCAGCTTGTAGTACTTCTCTACTTGCTTTTTGGTCATTCCAGAAGACATCTTTAACATTCTAAAAATGAAAAGATTATTGCGCATTACAATATTTCTCCTTATATTTTTCATTTAATTTTGATGCCGCTAAACTAACCTTGCACGGCACGGTGAACAATACGAAACCGAGTAGATTCGGCAATATCGATACATTGTTTATCGAAGGCAATCTATTCACAAAAGAAGCAGATTAACAAGTTTAAGAGTTGCTTTTATATCGATGAATTTACAATCGAAAGCAGCTTGGATTATAATAAATATTTAACTTTATTTAAAAAATTTAAATTAAATCAACAAATTCGCGACCCTTTAAACATTGCTCTAAAAACTAACATCAAAAAGAATTTTGATTGAAACGATTTTATCTAGAAATCATTCTTTATTCTATCGTTTTGTGGATGATTTTATCATTGTGCTTGATTAAATTGCTGTCTATATGGCGCCATTTATGACATGAAACTTGCTAACAAAGGCGGCAAACGCAACGCTATTTATGCTGGCTATCGGGAAAAATAAAACACACGCACACACACACACACAGACTCTCGCAACATGCTGTGTGCCACAATCTTGAGTGGCATTTTTTTTCTTGTCTGTATGAGAGTGTGGCGAACTAATGAGTCCATGGCGTGTCTTTAGCGGCTTTCGAGTTAATGTTGGCGCGTATTGATTTCGCTTTTCTTTCTTTTGCAGCTGCCACACATAATTGGCTCGACTTGGCAGACGGCCAAGATAGGGGGGGTTCTTAGCACTGCAGCATCCTTTGTTGGCAGTGCAATAAGGGAAAGAGTCTTGTGGGGCATGATGATGTTTCTGCAAAATGTCTTCTGGTTACGTGCATGAAATGTAAATTTAATTTGTAACTTGTGCCAAAAATTCGTTGTGTTCTGCTAGGTTGCCACACAAGCTTCGCTTTGTTTTCGGACGGTTGGAGCCTATTGATTGGGGAGCCTAAACGTTGACGTCATTAGCGCAATAAATATTTGTGTGAGTGGGTGGTTAGCGGAAATAGATGAGCGGCCAAAGTGTGGGCAAAAGGGGCAAAAGTTTTCAATATTGCATAAACAGATAAAATCAAATGTTGAGCTACGCCAAAAAAATCTCTTCTAAAAGGAAAACAAATCTAATTAAAATGCAAATCAAGTTATGAGACAAAAATATTATAAGAAATTTCTATATAGTCCCTCCAATTTCGTATAATATTCATACAGAATTGAATTAATATTATATTAATAAAACTTGCTTATGATTTTGCTTAAAGGATACTTTTATCTTTTTTTACTTACGTTCTTTAGGTTAAATTTTATTTCACACAACGCGTAGAAAAAAAGATCCGACAAAAAATGCCGACAAAACTAGAGATGACATTTTGAGCTAGAGATAGTAGAAGTTAAAGACGATAACAAGCACAAAGGAACGCTGAAATAAAACGATTTATGTTCAACAATCTATTTATATAAAAATATAAAAATTTCGAGTCAAACCGTTTATAGACTTACTTCAACTGTGTTTGATGGCTTTCACTTGAAGCTCAAAACTTCTTATTATCTCTTTTTGAGATAAAGTTGGTGCTTCTACAAATTTAATTTGTGCAGTGATCTGGCATTAAATTAGTCCAAGCCAATGCCAGTGCCACACCCTCAAGTGTCAATTCATGTTTGGCTCTTATGAGACAAGGTTTTTTTTTTCTGTTTTGGCTTGCTTTCTTCCTCGACATTACCAGCAACAAGGCGAACTACCATAAAAAATGCGCAGCGCGTATGAGTGGAGGTACCATAAGGAGGAGTAGGGGGTGGGTTCCGCGGGTAGGTTTTGCCTAAAGATAATATATATTTGTGCACACGCACTTGGCGCGGAGGGAAGCCAATTCAGGTTCCGCAAGTGTCCTTGAATGCGTAAGGACTTTTATGTCAGACAAGTCAGAAAAGCACAACAATCATTGACAACAAAGGTAGAGTGGGGGGTGGTAATGGGTAAGGGGTGATTCAGGCGGGAAAGAAGCGTAACTAGCTTAGCTTTAAAAATTCAATACTCAATCAGTAACTGCGTTCTGATTGCGTTGCAGAATTTTTGCTTTGCTTTTTGCAATGCAAATATGCAAATTTATTATTACTCATCCTCTATCTCTCTCTCTCATTCTATCGGCGTCCTTGTTTCGCTTATTTATTGATGCTGGCCTACTTACATACCTTGCCTGCAATTGCAACTGCTGCTACTACTTTATCAGCATGCTACTCATGTGCTGCTGCACATAATTGCATTCAAAGCCACCACAAAATCCTCCCGCTGAGTGCCACTCTCTCTTTCTATCTATCTCCCTCCTACTCTCTATCTCTTTCCCTGCCTCTCAGAGTCGAAGTCACTTGAACTGATGAGCTTCTCGTCGTTGCGCTGTTGTGTGCATGTGGCCGACATTGCTGACCAGGCCAACTCACGTACCTTTCCCTTGTCTACCCTGCCCAGCCATTTCTACACTTAGGCAAAAATATTTTGTTGATTTTTCGAAAGTCTCTTTAGTTTTTTTATCTTGTACATTAAATTGGAACCTATTTCTTAGGTAATGTCAAGTACCATTAAAATTATTACGATAAATAAGTACTTCTCTAGCCTTACACAAATAGCATGGTCAAACTGGCAGGTGTCATTCACAATGCACGTTAACACTATGTATAAACTTTACATAACATAAACTTTTTACATTTAACTGTTACCAAAATGTTTAAAATCAAAACGGTAAAACTTACATAAATGCATGTTTTTATGGGTAAAAATTTATAATAATAAAAGTTTGAAAAAATCCATGCTACAAAAAAACAGTAAAAAGTCCCTCTTTTGTTTCCATATTGTAATTCCGTTGTTAGGAAACTTAATTGAGCATTTATGCATAAGATTTCTTGTTTCTTAAAACTTCTGATTCAAAAATAAATATCTGATTAAGTGTTCGTAGTTTTTTTCTAAGTGCAGTTTATCAGCCCCTCTTGTTGCTTATTGAGTGGCACGGCAAATGACAATAAAAGCGGTTACTTATACGCCACGTTGCACTACAGTGCCTGCCATCATTATATGTTTTCCCCATTGAGCTGTCATGTTCGATGTCATTGGTCGGCTTCGTTTGCTGTTGAAAGTTTCGACCCTCTCGCATTTATTTACCAATTTTGCTGTAATTAAATGCATTAAGTTGAGAGAGCAAATTAAAAAGTTTCAAACTTTTAATGGCTAGTATACAAATAAGAGTACTGTAAGCTCACTGCATGAAATTGGTTCGTTTGTATTTTATTTAATATGCAAGGGAGCCGGCAAGCAAATTGAAGCTGTCGATGCCTTTGGCTGACAACGCATCCATTTTTTGGTTGACTTTAAATCGAGAAGTGTTTCACACAAAAATTTTTAAATGGCCGAAATCAAGAACTAAAATATTAGAAACTTTTGTAACTCGAAAACATTTTAAATAAAATTATAAAATTATCAATTGAATAAATAATTCTTTAAATACATAGTACAAAAAAATATTATAAAATGTTTTATGATGAAAATTAAAAATTTTTGTAACAGTTAACAAACGTTCTAAAAATAAAAGCATCAAATAAAATAATAAAAAAATATTTTGTAAACTTAAAACAATTTTTGTTGAAGTAGAAATAGAATTCCTATGAAAAAAAAATAGAAAAACATAATTTATATATCTTTTGACATTCAACGACAAGTCTTTAATAGAAGGGTTTGATTACTTTCTGTTTTTACATTGAACTCTCGCCAACTAACTGTGAAAAGTTCAGGTTTGAAAATAGATTCGTAAAATCATAAATATGGTTTATGTATTTTTACAAATTCTTGCCCCCTTAGGGATTTTCTTATAGTATTTTCCACACCTTTTGTTGAGTGAGCGTTGCTTTTGCTTAATTTAACATACATTGTAATATACCTTGCAAATTCCTAGCGTCTGTAGTATTGATTTAAGTGCTCTTTTCTTTTGTTAACGACCTTCGTGGCTGCTTTCCGTCCATTGACCAGCAAAAGCGCCAACATATGTACCTTGTTAAATAGAACAACAAAAAGAACAGAAAACTAATTCGCTGACAGTTTCATTTTTTTTTGCTTTGCAAATTGATTTCAGTTTAGTTTAGTGATAAACGTGATGCGGCAAACGTGTCGGCTGAACAATAATTCTCATAAATTTCCGTTCGTTTTGGGTATAAATGGATATCGATTATACGCCACGATGGGCGCCATAGAACGCAATCAACCATAAAAAGAAGCGAAAAGCACAAAAGTGATAAAGAAACATATCCGAGAAGATTTCAATTTAACGCCAGACTTGAATGCTTACATTGTTGTGTGTGTGTGTGTGTGAATTGGCAATTGTGTTTGAGCCAAAATGGCACCTTGATTTTTGTGTGTGTGTGTGTCGAGTGTGTCGTGTCTCGCTAATAGGCCAAACAGTTATCGGGAATGCTGCGCAAACGGCGGCAACAGAAGCAGCAGCAGCAGCATCAACAATTGCGGCTTGCGAAACGTTCAACGGGCGAACGGAAACGGAAATTGTTGCTGTGCATTTTTAACAGAGGTCGGACGCCATTTTCATTTCAACGCACATCCTTCCTACACATACAAACAAACAAACACACGCACTCACAGCTTCTTCATTGTTTTGTGAATTAAGAAATTAATTTTTAATGAACAGGTTTCAGTACTCACCTCCCCTCCCATTTATAAGCTTAAAATAAATGAGCGTCCAACGCCGAGCACAAGTTTTTGAATGGGTTTAAGAACGTGTTTTATCATCTCCTTGCTTGGTTTTGTGATTTGATGTAATTGAAAAACAAAAGCCCCTCTTTCAAGTGCTGCTCTATGAATCACTAGAAGCTGCTCGTCCATCCAACTTGTTGAGTTTAATCATCTGAGAGTTGTTCTAGGCCAAGCCAAACAATCGAGATAGGTTCAGACTTTGCTTGCCTTTTTCCTCCCTCCATCTCGTTGTTGTTGACACAACGCTGGCCCCTTTTTAGCACTTGACTCTTGAGCATCCTTCGCCATGGCAATTAATTAGGTTTTAAAGCAGGGAATGGGGCTCATTGTTTGGTCTAAAAATTAATCAAGCGAATGTTGATAATTGCAAATTATATAAACACAAGTGATTTATGCGAGCCTGTCAGCCAAATAGCACGATTAAACTTGTTTATATATACCATATTATAGCCTTATTAAATGACTTAAGGCGAATGTCGAAAAGCAGCAGAATTTCAATAACAGTTTCTACGAATTATGCTTCAAATGATTAAGAGACGCTTCTTCGTCAGAAAATGTTTTATTGCAATTAATTATCATTATATTGAAATGAAGAATTACATAAAAATAAATTAAAATTTCTTGGAAAATAAGGGAGGGAGATGAAAAGGAGTGAGAAATAGAAGGAATATTATACCCTTTTGAACAAGGATGTTAAACATTGCTATACAATATCGAAAACATTACTTTTACATGACATGTTCTATGAATTCCCAAGTGGTTAACGCTTTGAAATGCAACGCATAAAATTCGTGTCTCTTTTTTTTGCAATTCCCTTAACAACACTTTGCGTCGCATATCGTTAAGCCGCAGAGAATAACAACTAACAGGATTCCTTTTAACACAAATGTGTGTTCAATTTAATGCCAGTTCGCATTTGATTTCCCATCACTTCTTATCTCTGTGGCATTGCACCTGGCTTGTTGCTTGTTTGTTTGTTCGGTTTGCCAACGCTGTTTAAACAATCCGACATCAATTTTAATTCAATTCAACTGTGGCATTAACCAGCGCAATATGGCAATATCGGATAACATTTACTTAGTTGATTGTCAAACAATGCCAAACGATGCCAAAGAAATCAACATCGTTAAATATGTTTGTTTCTACATTTATTATATATTTGTATAATATTAACTTTGCTTCATATTAACTGATTTAATATTGGGTTGAAATTGCTGTGGGAAAACATCTCTAGAAGGCGTCACTGAAGGATTGCTTCAATGATAAAATTCTTTTAAGTTTTGATTGTTTTTTTTCGTAGAGTATTCAATGTGCAGCTGTGACCCAATTTCAATGTCCTTAAGCCATATTTAATAATGTTATTTACACGCATCGTTCATACACTTAACTTTATTTGACTTCTCTTCTTTCACGGCTCAATATCTCAATCTCTCACGCTTTCATTTCTGTCTTTTTTCCTTTCTCTTGCAGGTAAGTCTGACATTGATGGACGACATTTTGGCGAACACCTTGCCGCAACGAATGAGATGTGATAATGAATCGTTACCGCGTCAGCCATTGAAACGTTTGCTGTGCGTATTTATTTTGACATTTTAATAATGCTATATCTGAAGGTATGCAATAAGCTTTTGGTCACACTGTGCGTGGGCCAATTGTTCGCTCTTCAATCTTAAATTCATTGAGGCAGCAAACTTTTCTTTGCACCTGGCAAAGCATCTTTCTTATGAAAAGCTGCCTTTAAAATGTTGCGTTTGATGATGCAAAATTACCATAAGATGGCAAACTAAAAGCCACCGTGGTTAAACCCAGTCCCAAAATGTAAATGTGCAGCAAAAGTTGAAGAAAAAAGTTTATCTTGTTTGAAAAAAAACCAAAACTTTTGTGATGCAAATTTGACATATCATTTAAAACTTTTTAGCTGCAAATAACCAGTAAAATAGACAGAGTATCAGAACTTTAACTAGATAAACTAAAAGCATTTGGTTAAGTTTAAGTTACTATCAACAATAAATCAAAAGTTTAAAATCTGTTGTCAAAAACATCGGTGTGAATATAAATACTTTTTGATTAGATGTCTGATAGATTATGCAAAAATAGATAAAAATATGCTCGGAGACGTAATACATAAAATTTTGAAGTCGACTTTTATATTCTGTATAAATTTGCATACTATTTTTCTTTTATTTTTTCATGCAAAGAAATCGAGAACAAAAACAAATTAGGACTGACTCACTTCCCTTACAGACAGATGATATATTTAGTCAAAGATGATACAATAATAAAATATTTAATATATATTATATTTTTTAATATTGATCAACCTACGCAAAGGCTATTAAATACTGGAATGGCCTCATTTCTTATACGAAAGCAATAAAAAGGGCATTTAAACAGTTTATTTTTACTTTATGAAACGCGACAATAATAAAATATATTTTTTTTTTTTAATTTTCTCAGACAGTTGATGAAATGTTTTGAATAGTTTTCAGTAAAACAGTCAAATAAAAATTTTTTCATGTTCTTTTTTACGATTTTTTGTTGGTATTTAAAACGAATTTGTTTTGCTGATGAAATGAAATCAAGCAATGAAAAATTAGAAAAAATTCTGAACATTTGTTGTTATTTGGGTTTTCTTTCGTATTTTGTTTTTGATACTGGCGCAAGTGAAATGCATTTGCATAGCTGTTATCGATATGGCAAATTATTCAAATTCCTGTTGATTTTGCGCTTTGCAACCACTGTGCACAATGCGCCTGAAAGCATGCCACACAAAATATGCAAATAGCAAATGCCGATGGAGCTTGAAAGAGCGAGAGAGGAAGACAGAGAGTGTGTGCGTGGGTGTACGTGCGTGTGTGTGAGTATATCTGTTTGTGATTGCTCATGTGAATGTATGTGTGTGTGTGCATTTTGTATTAGTGCGTGTTTGGGACAACATCAGGCGAACTTAGTTGCCATAATTTGCACATTTTAGCCAATGTCAACGCATGCAAGCGACAGATGCCTCGCGCTCTCTTCCCCCGCCTTTGCACACATAATATATGAGGCACTGGGGCGAACTGCATTTGATGGCAACATGCAATTTGCACTAAATATTCCCAGCGAAACAGCAAAGGACAAAATCGTAAAATTAAGAAAAAAAAGATTTTTTCAGTTGAAAACTTTTTGTAAACATTAAAAGCTTAAAGCAAAGTCAAAATTGGTTTAAAGCCGTTTTATTTATTGCGTTGTCAGCAAGGGGTTGGAATCGGAGTGGGGGGGGGGGGATACAGAAGTTACACCATGTCAGCCAAGTCAATCAAAATCCTTAACGTCTCAGGTAAACTGAGCTATAAGGATAAGCGCTGTAGGCGCCGGCGTAGGGTGAGGCATAAACGCCGCTGGTATAGGCAGCCGTATAGGGTGAGGCATAAACGCCGCTGGTGTAGGCGGCGGCGGCGTAGGGGGAGGCAGCCACATAGGGCGTGGCAGCGCTGTAGGCCAGGAATTGAGGCTTAGCGGCAGCCAAAGCGACAACGGCGAACAGGCACAGAGCGAACTGAAAGTAGAAAGAGAAAAGTTAATAAAAAAGTTAATAAAAACAGTTAATTAAAAAACAAGCGTTTAAGGGAAGATTATTAGTGAAATTGCTGAAGATTCAGCTTAAAGTGCTTTAAGGGAAGGTTTTGGTTCCAACATTGAGGAAGTTTTTAAAGGTTTTTAAAGCCCTTGATTGTTTTGTGCGGAAGAAATATTTGTATGATCCTTATAAGATCCTTTGTAAGTCACTTAAAACGCAAAGAACTAGAATTTTCACGAACTATTTCCTTCAAGAAATCACTTTTTTAACACATCTTTCAGCTCTTACGCAAAAGAACTAGTTCATCGTTCATGTTCCAGAGAACTAGAACTAGTTCCTTCAAGAAATCACTTTTTAAAACACATATTTCAGTTCTTTTGGAACTAGTTCGTCGTTGCTTTTGTGTCAAATCTAGTTGATTTATTTTCGAAAACCCTTTTATGTCCTTAACACTTTTGTATTTGATTCTTGTTAATCGACTTACAAACTTGAACATCTTGAATGAGAGGATTGTTTTGTTGTTGTTGCTTGTAGATAACAAACTGATATGATTTAGAAGACCAAACAGTTGTCGCTTTTATAGCAAACATTTTTCAGACGTCAGAAAACCAAACAGAATATTCGACCCTGGCACGTTTTTGTTTTGTTTTTTGTTTCGGTTTTCGTATTTTTCATTTTTGCTTTGGCTTTGGCCACAATATCTTGGGACCTTATGAGCGTCTTGGGGCGTGAGCTGCATTTCTAATACTGTTTTATTTTGTTTACCTTGCTGGTGGCCATCCCCCCCTAACCATTGACCAACCAAAATCGGAAGTAATCAAAATATTCAAATGCTATAATTTTGGGAACCTAGGCAATGTTATTTGCTATGTGTCCAAGTACAATTAACGTTCTTTGTTGACTTTGGCTAATTTAATGGGGCAAAATGGTTGGAAGATCTAACGCTAGAGCGAAAGAGATGGAAATAGAAGTTTATAGATTTTACACTAGAGGAAAGAGATGCAATTTCAGTCGAATATCGATTTATTGAATTTCAAGGTGATAAGAAAAGTTCGAAATTTCCGAAATTCATGCAGTAATTAAATTAAAAATAATCAAAAATTTCGCATAAATTTCTTTAAGTGTAATAAATGCATATCCTGCTTTATTTAGCTGCACTTTCTTCTCTCATATCAATATCTCCCTCTCCCTCTTCGACGAACTTTCAATAGACAAAAACATTCAATTTGTCAAGCTGTTAAATAACGGCAGTTTGACGTTGGCGTCGTTTTCTGTTGCGAGTCCTTTGGGAGGATGCCATTTGGTGCTTTGTCTTATCGTTCGGAAACTGCTGCCACTGCAAGCTTTAGCATATTTTAAATCCGACATAAATTTAGCTGGCAGCACTGGCAATTGAGGGCGTCATTTAATATCTCAGAGATATTTCAATGTCCTTCCATAATGAACAATGCAAATTTGTAAAGATATCCAGTTAGATTTTTTTTTATCAAATTAGAATAATTTATATTCTATCTATGTTATTTTTATGTCAACCAAGTCAAATAATAGAAGTGAAAAATACAATACTTTATTTAATTTCCTTTATTTAAAATTTAAAATTCAATTTAACCAGAGTTTACTGTATCTTCCCATTTCTCCTTTCTTCAGGTCTGTTAATTTTGTTTTTTATTATTTAATTCAAAATCTACATGCGAAATTCCTTTTAAAGTTTATTGTTCACTGCAAATTTGAACAGCATAAAACAGTTTTACAGCCACTAAGCCGTCAATAAATCTCTCGCATGCTATAAAAAATATGTTAACTACTTAACAGCTACAAAGCGCTAGACAGTGACTCTGCAACTGTTGTTATTGCATGCTCTCTCACTCACTCGCTCACGACGCCTGCGCTCTTATACATTTACCGGCATTTTTATGCAAACAGTTCCTGGGCCGTTGGATCCCCCACACCGTCCCTGTCGTTATCTGTTTATGCTTCCGTTTCCTGCGTTTCCTGTGCCATATACATAAGTATATAAGAAAATCTCAAAAATAAACAAGATTTATTGTTGTGTGTATGCTTAAAAATAGAATTAGAACTATGCTCCGAGTACCGTATTTATTTTTGTTTTTAATTCCAAAGGAATTCGTTTGTTGTTTTTGTCGAAATTCTTAGACACGAAAACAATGTAAATTACTTTTGAAGTGGAACAACAACAATATCAACATATCATTTTTGATTGCTTCATTTGCTTGGAAAATACTTTTTAGCTTTTCGGTGGGTGGAAGATGGGATGGAACAGATAAAAGAGCTGCTGGGAATTGGGAAGTACACACATACACACATACATACTTATGTTATGTTATTGTTTGTTCTGGTCATTGGCTCATCTCTGTTAATGGGGGTGGAGCAAAGTGGGAGGCAGTTTTATGGAGCCTTACGAATTTTAAGCAGAATCTAAATATTTTTGAAATGAGTTTTCTTTGAGGGAAATTTCAACAACACAAAAAAAATCAAATCTATATTAGGTCAATAAAAAAAGGGAAATCAAAAACATAATTCCCGCTTAAATTTTTGTTATTGTCTGTTGACTAATTAACTCCCTCTGCGTAATTTTCAATTGTGTTTGCTTTTGTGTTGGTTTTTATTTAGCTTTGTGGGAATTATGTTATTCACATGCCACTCGCATGCTATAAATTTTATATTACGCGCGCTCTCTCTCTCTCTCTCTCTCTCCTCTTGACTCTCTTTCGATGTGTTTGCTTGGCGCGCTCAGCTGACAGCGTTGCCACATTGCACCACTGTCGCTTTTTGAAGTAAATAAATATCATAACAATTATGTTATTCAAATTTATATAGGACTTTATTTAATAAATATATCCATATTTATAAAATGTTTGTACTGTTTTTCAAAAATGTATTAAAAATTTACGTTGCGTTTGTTAAATTACCTGCTTATTGAGCTAGCATAAGCTGAGCGTACTGCTGTTAACTTAACAGACATACACCGATACAAATGGGCGAGCGGGAGAGTAATTTAAAATTGAAAGCAGCAACAAAGCAGCTGGTAAACACCAATACACACAAACGACTTCTTAGAGATGAGCAACGCTCCAAAGCGACTGCTACTTTGAAAAAATATCAAATTATTGTCACAAACGAATTAACATGTATATTATTAACAATAATACTAGAATATAAATAAAGAATCTGTGAACGGAATGTAAATTATTTACAGCAGTGCAAACGTTTTCGTCATAAGTATGTCGCTGTTACTTTGCACATGCGAGTCATTACTTTTGAAATACTTGTGAGTAACAACAAGTATGTGACTTTTGCTCATCTCTGCTGTTTATGTGTGTCTCTCTCTGCCGATGCACGGCCCAGTGAGTCGAAAAAAAACCGTTGGACGAGTTGGACGCGGTCTACGGTTAATCTATACATACAATAAAAACAAACGCAAATTGTACGCCAAAAATTGTTGTTAAAAAAAATAATACAGCTTACTAACAGTTAGTTTCAATAAAATTGTAATTGTTTGAGCTGCGGTCTCATCGTTTTTCGTTAGTTTTCTTTTTGCGTCGCGGCTGTTTGTGTGTGTGTGTGCGTGTATTTGTGTTAGTGTACGCTTGTATTAATTATTAATAAATTATTAGTTAATTATTAATAGGCAATAAACACGCAATTAATATGTGCGAAAATTTATAATCGCCAGCTGCAGGCAAGTGTAAGTGTGAAAATTTGAGAGCAAAAGCAAGAGGAAGAGAAGAGCAGAGAAAGACGCCGCAACGGCGGGTAAACAAATGTAAGCGTTCTTTGGAATGCGAAGGCAAAGCAAAAGCATAAGAAGAAGAAGAAGTTAAAGAGTGGTCGCAGCGAGCAGCGAATAAAATGAAAGATAAATAAACTTGTGTTCAATCAAAAAAAGGTTTTTCATTTCAATATGGAAACGAAAACAAAGTGCAAAAGGCAACAAAAAAACTACAAATGTAAAAAAACATAAAAAACTACTACTAAGCGCCCAAAAAGAAAATCCGGTTTTACAACTTCTGATGCCGAAGCCGATGCCGCTGTCGACGTCGACGTCAACGTCGCGTCGCATTCTGTGCTGCTGCTATTTCGTCTCTCTCTGTTTCTCTCGCATTCTGTTGCATACATTTTGTATTGGAATTTCAATAAATTTGTTCAAATATGTTTCGTTGTTGTTGTTGTTAAGCTTTTCAAAAGTGCAGGTGTGAATTAAACTTTCAATGAGCCAAACAAAACAAAACAAAACAAATATATAAAAAAACAACAACAACAGCAGATGTCAAACGTCAGCGTTGACGTTGGTAACAACGTCGTACAGGTGCCAGCAACAACAAAAACAACAACACTACAACAGTGTAAATTTCAGTTTTTCTATTTCTGTTATACACAAACAACAACTTAACAGTCTGCTTAGCAGCTGCGGCATCGGCACTGACGCCGACGTCTGCGTCGGCAGCGCCAATTTGTGTATAAAAAACCATAAAATATTTATGAAAATAAAAAGTGAAATCAATAACAAAACAAAAAGTGAAAAAAACAACAACATATAATATTAAATACAAACAAAAAAATTGATAGTTTTTATCTAATATTTGCTTTTATTTATTTTGTTTATTTTTTTGATTTTTCTTGTGTTCCGCTGTTAAAGCTAATTAAATTTTAACATGAAAATAACTGTTGTTCGAGTTTCGTGTTTATCTCATCCGCAACACGCCCGTTAAACGATGTACATAGTAATATTTCACTCACCCCCTCCCCGCCCCCCGTCCATTTCCTTGGTTGCCGGAATTGCAACATTATTTTCCACAAAAATTTTTCGTAATTTCTTTTTGGAAAAATATTTTTATCTACTTACAAGTCTAGACTGTATTTTTTTTCTTTCTATAATTGAAATACACACACAAGCCTGCAACGTGAGTGAAAGTGAGATGAAAGATGCATAGTGGCATTCCCTATATTCGACGGCTCTGCTTCTATCTCGCTCTCGCTCACTTGCTTACACTCTCTTGACAGTCTGCTGCGATTTTTACTACTTTCTGTTGTGTTTTGTTGTTGTTGTAATTTCCCTTTGCCACGCCGGGTTAAAAAACACATACACAACCCCCAAAAGACAGCATCCGAAACAGAGCAGAGCAACCCCCATATACAAAACGCATTTACATCCAGCTCCCCTTTTCTTTTCTTCTTCTTGAGAGCGCAGTTTGCGCGCAAATTTAAATTTATGCGAATATTTCAACGCACTAACTGCGACGTTTTGTCGCCCTCGCCCATTACTCTCCGCCCCACACTCCCTCCCACTCCGGCCGCTAGCAAAGCAAAAACTTTTGCAGCTTTGGACTTTGACACAACCGACGCTGACGCTGACGCCGACTTCGACGTCGCAGTTGACGTTGTCAGTTTGCGCTCTCAGAGTTGGTTTTACGTCTGGCATTCACAATGGTATTTGCTGTCTGTTTCTCTTCTGTTGTTGTTGTAGTTTAGTTGTTCTTGCATGCAGACAAAGACTGAGACGACAGGCAGACGATGAGACTTTGTGCTGTATAAATGCCTCCATTTGCAGCAGCCGCCCTGTGAATTGTATTCCATTAGCAACAACCCCATATACACACACACACAGTCACTTACAGTTGTGCATACCAATAAATGTATGTATTGGAGTGTGAGAGTATGTGCAGTAGTAGCTCAGTGGCACAGTGGGTCCTGGGTTATTGAACCTTGAGTAAAAAGGATTCGAAAGATTTGCATAACAATCAAGAATATGTGCAATCGCAAATATATTCAAAATTCTGCATAATTTCAAGTCATGAGAATTGCAATTCACTCTCTTCGTTTATTAGCTGAGAGCCACTGTGCAGGCAAGGCCTGTGCTGCGACAGCTGCTGGTCAGAGAGCATTTCGATCGGTGGCCGTATCTTTTGTTGTTGCTGTGGCTGCTGTTACTGTTATTGCGGCTGATGTTATTGTTGTTGCTATTGCGGCTTCTTTAGCTTTGTTGTTTGCTTTTGCTTCTGTTTCTGTTTTTGAGTCGCGTGTGCTGCACGCTGTTGTTGTTATTGCTCAGTTTACATACATATGGCACAAAACGTGCTCGAGTAATGAAACAAAGTTGTATTCACATTTTTGCCCTCTCCCTTGCCGCCGCTCTTTGCTGTTAATTGGATTTGATTGGCTTTTGGCGCTGGAGGCGCCAGTAACTCATAACACACAAATACACCATTTCGTGTGTGTGTTTGAGCAATGACAGCAACAAATAAATCTCAGTGTTGCCAGCATATATCATTTGTCAATTGCGATTCCGATCCCGTTGCTTGTTCATCTTCATCTCCTCGCTATGATTTTGTTGTTGTTGTATGTACAATTTTTTTCTCATCGCTTTCCTTTCTGTTTCGTTTTGTACACCACTGTTGTTGTTGTTGCTTTATTTTGGCTTTCCCAAATGGGGCCCCCTAAAATAACAACAACAACCACAACAACTGTGCAAAAAGCCATTCGGAGTTGCCACAGTGCCATAAAAATCGCTAAACTACTGAACTGTAAAGGTTCATTGAACCTGCCACAGCGCCACAAGCGACTCACAGTCATTGTTGTTGTTGTTGTTGTTGCTGCAGACCCACTGCCTGCGTCGTTGTTGTATTTGCTTTTCACACACACACACAACTGCAAGCCTCTTTTCTTTTATTCCTTTTATTCATATTTAATATGCACCGCTGATGTTGCAAGTAACAAGTTGCAAGCGTCATCGCTTTTCCGTTTTCACATACATATGTGCAATATGCCGCCACCACATAAGCCTTCCTCATGCTCCGCTAGCTGTGGCTGATGACGACGCACTTGCTAATTTAATCATGCTCTTTCCATGCATACCCTGTAATTATATTTGTTTCGGTGTTTCATCGTTGCCATAACAGGATTTCTACTGAAGACACACTCAACTGTAAACAAATCGGTAGCTTGGCGTCGTCTGCCAGAATTGCTCGCAATTATTCTGCTTATTTATTTGACAACTTGCAAATTGCAATGCTCCACTTAACTGTAAACAGCAAAACAGTTGTTTGGCGTTGCCAGAATTGCAATCACATTTGATTTGCATACCAATTAACATAAACTTACTCAAAATTGCGGTTTACATTTTGTCTAACAGTCGATTGTACGCAGCTCTGTTAACAGAGTATGTTTGCAGTCTTTTTTGTCTAACAGTCGATTGTATGTTAACAGAGTATGTTTGCAGTCTGCTCCAGAATTCTATCGCAATGGACACTCGTTAAAATAAATGTTGTAGCATTTTTGCTGCCATAAAACGCTTCATATTATAATTGTTGCGGTGCTTGTGGATTTTTATTATATGCCTATTGTATTTGTGTTTGCGCCAACAGCTGCTCCACATTTTCTAGCAATTCACGAGATTCTTTGGCATGGCCGCCTTATATTTTTTTAATATTCTTTGGCAGCGGCGCGCGCCAAATCCCAAAGCCAAATGGCCCCAAACTAACGAGCCAAAAACTCAGCGCACTGGAACACACAACAACTAACAGTAACAATAACAATAACAGAGGCAGTAGAACAAAAACAAAAACAAACCTACAGTTAAAGCCTTTTCTCTCTCTCTCTCTCTTCGTCGTTACTCACAAAAATATGAAGCTATGGAGTTGCGTGCCTTGATGTTAAAGATCATTAAATAAACATGCGTTTTCACATGTTGTTGTTGTTGTTGTTTTTTTTGTGTCTAGAATTGAAAATGCGGTTGGAATTTTAAATTTTAATGTCGGAGCCCTTTGTCTGTTGTATTTATTCAGTAGTGAAACTCGAATTTTGTTCATTGTGTATGTGTGTGTGTATCCTGCCATCATAATCATCATCATCATCATTATCTTCAACCTTAATCCCATTTCGTTTACCTGTCGTCTGCCTTTCTGTATCTGCAATTTTAAACAAAGTTGAAATCTACCTGACCTGTTATCCACTCTCTCTCTCTCTCTCTCTCTGTCGGTTTGTTTGCCTCTCCGCTTTATTCTTTTTTTTATGCTGTTTGAATGTATTCTAATAAGATTTGTCTGGCAAGGAGCAACTTGCAACTGGTTTGTTGAAAGGATGCCGCTGTCTGTGGGCAAAGCAAACGATTTTTTCTTTGTGGCTATATTGTATTTTGATAGGTAAACAGACTGAGTGAAATGCTTCTACTATAAATGTCGATTTTTATAGCGTTTCACAGAACGTTTTACAAATTTTCTAGTTTTACGACATTATTTTTTTTACAGTTTTTTAAAGCTTATTAAAAACGAAATCTGAGTTTTTATTTAGCAAGTCATAGGATTAAAAACGGTTAGTAAAGTATTTTTACTGCTTTCAGCTTTGACATAAATGTTAACTGAACAGTATTTTATGCTGTTATCTTTACAGTGCATGCTTTACTTCTGACAGTAAAGTTAACAAGCTGTTAAATTAACAGTTAGTGAAATATTTGAAGTGAACTTTAAGAAACGGTTTGACTCTCTTTTAAAAATACCCTTTATAACTCCCCCTTACATACACATACATGTTTTTGCTAATACACCTTCTGTTCACTTCCTTGTTGCATTTCCTTTCGTCTGACAGTTGTTGTTCATTGCCATTGTTGCACTTGCCGCAATTTGTTTCATATCGTTTCGCTGTTGTTTTACTCAAGTGGTCCTCAGGCATAGCATGTCTATCCACCCCCCTCTTCCCGTTACAACTCCATTTTTATGCTGCAACTTCTTCACATCTTGATATGTGCCTCATCTGCGTTGAAGCTGTGGCAACGTTGTTGCGCTTGATGTCGTTGGCAAGTGGTTGTTGTTGTTGCTTCATACTCTTATCCTGTTTCGTCGTCCCTTCACTTATTTCTCATCTCTTTCACTTGCAATGTGCATTCGCCTTTTAGGTTAATTCCCCTTTAAATTGAAAACATTTTGCTGAATGACTCTTCACATCAAGTTTTTTTTGCTGGTTTCTCGAAACGAAGAATGTTTCTTCACTTGATGAATTTAGATTTTTGATTGATTTAAAGTATAAAGCAATAAATTTGGATTAAAAAGCTGATCACAAAAAGCAAAATTTAAAAACAAAATAATTAAAATAAAAATAATAAATTAATAAAAAAAAAATAAATAAATAATTAATTAAAAATAATAACATTTTGGTGATTATTAAAATAATTGCAAGCTTTTTGCATTCAACAAATTCTTTCAAGTAAAAGTTTGAAAAGAAAAAAAAAACTCCTCAAGGGTGTCAAAGCCATTAATGTTAGTTATTTAGTTAGTTAATTGACTAACTTTGTCTTTGTTGTTGTTGTTATTTTTTGCTCGTTTTCGGTGTGTATTTTAATTGCTTAATTGCAGTAATCAACGTAAAAGTGAAACCATAAAGAAGCAGACGCCGCAAGAAAGTGTGGCAAACAAACAAGCTGTGACAAACTAAATGGGCAACCCACGCGAGGGTCGCGTGATTCCAACTAATTAAAATATCATAAAAAATGTTGGCAATTGTAGAAAGCAACGGAACTGTGGCATTCTAACAAGTTGCAGCGACAAACGAGCAACAAGAACAGTAGCTGCAGCTGCAGCAGCAACATGGCCTATCAACAGCAGCAGCAACAGTTGCTCGCACAGCTGCAAAAGCAACATAAATTTCAAGCACAACAACAACAGCAACAACAACAACAACAGGTCTCCAATGGCGCCAAGTTTAATAACAGCGCCACAAGTCGCAATAATCTGGCAACGCTGGTGGCCGCCATCAACGGACATGATCAGGCTGATGGGCAACAGCAACAGGGCAGCAGCAGTGGCTATCAGTTGTCGCCAGCGGCTGCCTCACGTGTAGCACATGCCACACCCCTCGGTCCGCCCTCCTATAGCGCTGCAACAGCGCAGCCGGCGTTTGCTTACTTCAGTCAACAGCAACAGCAGCAGCAGCAACATCAGCAACATGTTTTAGCCTATCAGCAACAGCAACACCAACAGCAACACCAACAGCAACAACAATCGTTGCCACCACCAGATCTCACAGATGGCATTGATCATCATCCGGGCGGAATGTCGCCGCCGGATTCGCCAAATGCCGCCTCATCCTCGGAGCTAGAACAACAACAATTGTGTGTTGTGGCTAAAATGCAGAAATCCGTTACGATTACCGTTACGCCGCAGCGCAGCAATTCAATGGATTTTCTCAATTTTGAAGAGAAGCGTCAACTAATTGCATCCTCGTTATCCTTATCGGATATTCTGCATAGCAATAATGGCAATAATGCCAAGGAATCAAACGCAATTGTTGCGAATAATGGTGGTAAGTTGCCGAGCATAACAAAACTTTTAAGAAAATACAGTAAAGAAAAACTGTTCCCGAGTTCCCGGAACTCAAACCTGTTCAATGTCAAGGTTTCTCACGTTGGAAAATGATCAAAAAGTTGCTCTAAAACATATTTCTAACATAATTCCCTGTTAACATTTTTAACAGTCTTTGCGAATGTTAAATGTTAATTTAACATTTTTATTTCTTTTGCGATGATTTATCGAATTTCTTAATGTTTCAATGTATTTCTGTAAATATTATGATTGAAGAATAAATAATAAACTTCTATATTACTTTTCCTCAAAAGAAAAATACTTCAAAATAACATTTAATACCCACTACATAAGTAAAGAAAAAATTTAATTATAATTCACAAAGTTTTTCAAAAGCTTGCCCTGAGGCCTGTCAGCAGGGTTTTTTTTATTCATAAAAAAACGAATTGTTTTTACCAATTTAATTCAATGGGAATTTCCATTTCATTTTCCTCATTAATCGCTTCGATTGGTTTGGCAGCGGATTTTAAAGTTAAATGAATTAAAATGAAAAAACTTTCGCAACAACTTTTTGTATTGTTTTCAATTTATTTTACTACATTTTATTGTTTTGCGTTTTCCCCCCTTACTTTTATCGATTGTGTCCGTGTTTGTCTCTTGTCCGTTTAACAGATAAAAAAGTTACATTTTACTTTTGTTGTTTTTACACATCTGCCGCAAAAACGGAAATGTTTGTTTGTTCTTTTGTTTGTTGCCCAGTGAGACGTGCCCCAAAATGGTTCACTGCACTTTAATGCGCTGACGAAGAAGGGAGAGGTGGGGTAAAAGAGGAAAAGGGCTTGAAAAATGGGGCTTGGCTTTAGGGTTTTTATGTTTTGTTTCGAAACTACCAGACAGAAAAGTTGTCAACATTTTTATCTCTTCTCGGCAGCAAACAATAGGAAATTGAAGGAGGCTCACAGCAGATTACATGTTGCACTTAATTGTGGGTGCAGACAGACAGGTGCAGCTTTAAAGTGAGATGAGACCATGTATCAATTTTTATTATTTTTAATAAAAGTCGATGAATTTATCAAAAATCTATCAACAATTCATTAGCATATGCGATTTTTATGGCACACTTCATTTTTATCTTCACACCTAACCAGTGTTCCGCCCCCATCAACTCTCCCAAGCTCTTACGATGCCGTCAGTCAAGTTTTACCCTCTCTCTCTCTTTGATGATACTTCAACAACTGACAGACGTGAGTCATAATCGCCATCATCAATCAAAATTCATCAACAAATTGGAACTGGCAAGCGCGCGTGTCATATATGTGATGAGAGAGTGAGAGAGAGCGGGAGCGACAGATTGCCTAAAATTGTAGTGGGAGTATAGCTGATCAGCGCGCTCTCTCAACAAGTCCTCGCTCTTGTGTTTGCATGTGTGACGAGAGAGGGAGAGCAGGCACGCTGAGCCTGATTGCAATTTAAAGCACATTCCAACAATGTGTAGAATATAACAACTGTTGACGGCAGCAACAACAACAACAACGACAAGAGAGAAAGAAAAACGGATTCTCATTGAATGCTCATCTATTTTTAGAAGCTGGCAACGTCTTCATGTTTGTTTTCTGTTAATTTATTGGCATTTAAAATTTGTTTGCAATTAAAATGCTCGTATTTCAAGTTCAAATGAGAGAGCCCAAGTGTGTGCCAGAGAGCTTTAAGTGTGCGAGAGAGAAATACATATAAATAATTTCATTTTGCTTTGGCACAAATAATTAATTCAGTGTGTCAAAGTGAGTCGATGAATCATTTCATTTGTTGTCGCTGCTGTCTCCTCGACAACAGCTCAGTCAACGATAGCAGCTATTTATTTATTGTTTGTTCGTGTCGCTTTTTGCTTTGGCAAACCGCATTCCGCGCATTTTTTGCAATAATTTACGAAATTGCAACGCATTTGTAGCTTAAAACAAGATTTGATCAAACTTCAATGATGTTTATTTGTGTATTTTATGTATCTAAGCAAGGCTGGCAACACTGTCAGCAACAACCTGTTGTATTTTGATATTTTTGAATGGGTGTGCCAACGGAAATTCCTTAAATGCTGTTGGTTCATCCCACTCTGTTTCAAAATGATTTGTTTATGTTGTAAGAACTTTTAATAACATGAAGAATTTTTAAAGTAAAGTTCATTGACTTTTTCGAAAATATAAAAAATCATTAACAACGTTTTCCTTCATAATCTTTAATAAATTTCTTATGCATTGACTTTGCTTTTTGTAATCCCATACTTCTCCATTTACAGTTTCCGCTGGCAATCTCTTATTTATTTACCCCCTTCAGCCTACAACAAAAATAAATTGATCTAATTTCCGCTACCAAATAAAATAGTGAAGTTTGCCTTCAACTTTTGTTCCGATGACTTTGCTCAAAACGTTTTGGCGAATATTTTGTCCACATCTGGCAATAATTTTGCAACGAAAACTAAACGAGAAAATTGCCTCTAATAAAACATAAATCGAAATGCCTTCTATCTCTCCCTCTCTCTTTAACATCCATTTCCGTTACTGCCCACAAACGTTTTTCAATTTCATTTCAATTGCAATCATCAAACGATTTTTTTCTCAATCAATTTTCTAACCTCCTTCCCCCGGAAAACCCCTTTCTAAACTGCACTCGATATCCAACTGTGAAATCGATAAATACTCTATCGATAAATTGCACCATATCCCGCCCCATAAAGCGCTCAATGTCCAGTCTCCCGCCTCCCATTTCCACTTAAATTTCATTGGCAATGCCCGAACATAAAAAGAATTTGCTTTGCTTCTTTCATTCTAACAATTTGCACGCCAATTTTGCTGTCGGCATTTCGGTCAGTTCTCCACTTCTTCGGCGATTAGAGCTGTAAAAATACGGTAGCAATCAAATCGGAACAATAATGAAGAAGAGGGAGAAGATAGATTGAGGTCCCTATCGACGGTTCGAAAACACTCACGAAAGCTTTTTAATGATTTCGCAAAAAAAAATGGAATGCAATGAAAACAACAACAATAATAATCATAATGATATCGATGATGACTGCAACAACAACAACAATAATGATGACTTTACATTTAAAAACTGGCATATGCGGATGTTGTTGAGTGGCAGGGGGAGTGGGAGGAGGAGTGCAAAGTGGAGCCAGTTGGAAACTGTAGTTGTTGTTGTTTGTGGCGACACAAAAGGCAAGCTAGAGGATACATAATTTTGTAGGTGGAGCTCACTCGATTATTTATATCTTTATAAAAAAAAACAAGGCTGCGCGTAGCCAGAAGGCAGGCTTCATAAAAAGATAGAGCGAAAAGGATGGAGACGAAGAGAGACAGAGGGAGCGAGAGGCGCGTTGACTTGGCTGCCTTCTTTCCGTCCTGTCCGACAAATAGGCTGGCAAGGGGGCCAGTTATTTGGCGGCTCTCCAAGTCATGGCGCCTAAAAAAATATAATTTGATGCATATGACCTGTAAAATGTACGTAAGATAAAGGGTATGTTCATTCTGTATGTAAATAATTCTTAAAGTTATTCTATCTTAAATATTTATGAGTTCCAAAAGTTGATTCAATACGGAAACTTTTCTTTACTTTTATCTAACTTTTTCCAAGAAATAAGTAATAAGTACTTCAACTTAAACGAACAGTTTCTTATATTTACAGGGTATCTACTTAGCGAAAATCCTTAGGTACCTTGTTTTTTTAGTAGCTGAGTCCGGTCACGATGGCGCCAATTGACAGCCAACAACAAATATAAAAAAACAAATTTAAACATCTACCCCCCCACCATGCGCCCCCTGCTCTCCTTTGATCGTTTATTCAGTCAATATTCCTATGGCTCCGCTAATCGAACAGTAATAATCAATAAATTGGCGGCCGAGTGCTTGCTGATTAACTATGGTTATTTTTGTTGTTATTGCGTCTCGCTTTAATGCGGTAAATATCTCGTCCCCCTCGTCCATTCCGCTGCCTCTCCTCGCTCTTCGATCAAGTATGTGTGATTTCTTACGCAAGCGAAGAACTCAAAGCAACTTGTTAACATTTTCATTTCCATTTGTTTACAATTATTTAGCTGTCTGTTTCTTCTGATTGTTTGTGTATTCTCTCAGCCCCCACAATTGTGAGAATGTGGGCGAGGAGCGTGAATACAATTGAGGTGTTAATGAGGCTCAGCTGTTGAGCTAAACATCATTATTATTATAATAATAGTGATAATCATCAGCCACGTTTATTGTTCACATCACATTTACCTAAACGACAAGTTGTATAAGTACAAAAAGTATCTTTGAAGTCACGATTTAAAAATAAAATGCAACGAAGCTTTGCTTCTTTTTTAGGGTTGGGCTTTAAGTTTTGTTTACGATATTTTATGTTTTTTTTTTGTTTGCATTAAGGTAAGGTTTGGATTTCTTTGAAAACAAAACCCTTTGTCATTGATTTGCGTTTGATAATATTTGAAAGATAAGAGAAGATAAGCGAAATAAATGTTTGCATAAAACGTGAGTAAAGTCTATATTGATAAGCTCGGCAAGTAAAATGCTATAGTAAGAGCTTAAGGTTTTTGTAAAGTATTCTACGCAAAAAAGTATTTATTAGTATTCAATTGGTATTGTAGGATTGCCAACTGACTGTAAAATGTATCAATTACTCAATCTACATTCAAGTTTCTCTAGCTTCAAATCGATTAACTCAATGAGCATTAGCACATGTTCCACACATAATTTCAGTGAAAATCGTGTAAGTAGTTCAACATTGACCCTCTGGCCAACAAATTGCTACTTAAAATGAGGTTAAACTTGAATAAAAAAATGTTAAAAAAGCGCTGAAGCATTTTAAACTAGATTCATTTGACAAACCTTATTTGCGAGCAAAAAAAAAAAAATCAAGCCACAAGTCAAAGCTTAAGTAGATGACCCCTTCGGCGTTCGAAAAGCCATTCCAATCGGAGTGTGTGTGATTAATGCGACACGCTGTTCCTAATGACCCTCAACAGACACCTCACTCATTTAACTAACTCTTTTTAACTATGCCAATAAACATGTCACTTTGACAGAAACACACAAAACACACATAAGAAATCAGAATTCGAGCAACGATCGATCAAAATACCGCACCCAGTTGCTACACTCTAAGAAAAAGCTAAGCTAAAAGCACACTTTTAATATTTGAACTAACAAACTGAAGTGTGTCGAGATTAGTTTCAAAGGTTGAGAAAAGTTATTCGTTTTAGTCACGATGAAATTTTCCACAAACCAAAACAAATTGTTAAAATGTTAATTTCCCAAGTTCGATTGCGATTTGCTTAACTCATTAATGTTTCCAGTCAGTCATCAAATGATGAGACGATTCAAAGCGGTCAACTTGTCCCTGATGATCTCATGCCTGATGTAGTCGCATGTTGTGGCACGTGGCCAGCTCCAACTTCATTAAATAAAAATTGCATTTATTTTTGCGTTATATTTCTCATTTATTAATGAAGATATATAAATACGAGCTTGCACTCTCCTCTCTCTGTGCTTAAGCACCAAAGTATCTTTTTGCAATTGCTGCCAGTTTTCATTTGACTTAATTAAGGCGACGGAATGAATAAAAAAAAAAAAACTGGTTGCATTGCAGGTCAAGAGTTTACAACGCAATTCATTTTGAATTCATATTACAGACGTGTCAGATGAGTTTGTTGTACAGTCAGTTTGCTTACAAAATGGTTGTCAATCGCAAAAGAGCTTTAGAAACTAAGTGTTTGTTATCTGCTGGTAGACGCCGCTGGTTGGTTTTATTGTCAGCACGTCAGGTGTCTGGCTTGGTAGAGACTCAGCCACAGTTCAGAGTTTTAGTTGGCTGCCTGCCAATATTCTAAAGTTCTAAAGTCTTCTATTTTTCCCAGCCAGCTGTTCGACAAAGTTTTTAAAGTGAAAATCCATTAGCTGCTCTTAAACTTTATCCAGCTCAATGCAAACTGTTTGCAGCAAACAAAGAACTTAACTTAAGACCACAACTATTTGTATTGGGGAATTCACTTTAAATATGTTTATCGAAAGGATTTTAGTTTTGGTATCAAAGTCCACTTTGTATGTGTTTAATGGCAGAATTCTTGTTGCAAAAGCTATAAAAGTTTTTAATTGATTTAAAATCGATTTGTATACAAAAAGTTGGCAAACATACATATTTGTTTTAAAATTTTCGCCTCATTCATTATTTTTAATCGTGCAAATAAATCAACAAAACAAACAACATTGTAATGTGCTTTCAATTGTAATATGGAAACCTGCGAAATACTCTTTAAAAATATTCTGAAATTTTTCTGATATTATTTTAGTTCAAGTTTCTCCATTTTCAAAAATTACAAAGGTTCCCAAAATTCCCCTTAAATCTTTTTTATTTGATTCATTTGTTTTGTTTGAAACCAATTAGAAAACTGTCCGAATATTGTTAGCACAGCCAATGCAATGATTTGCATCTGCCTTGTTTAAAAAGCTAAACAATTTAATTGGCCGCCAGTCAAATTCAGAGTGGAAATGTTTTTAATTAGTTTCAACGCACAATTCTCTCATTTGTAAGAGATGCTTTATCTGTATCTGTCAGATACATATGTATATAACGGCCTACAAATGCAGATTGTTCGTTTGTGATTCACACAAATTTTATGTTAATTGAAAATGATTTTATTTTTTATGGTTTTAATTTTGGGTATTTGTTGTAATTTTGTGTGCAAATACTTTAAGCATATGCTTTTAATCGGAATTATTTCCTGGCGTTATGTTTTTAAGGCTTGTTTGCCTTTCTTTTTTTTATTTCTTGTGGCCAAAGTTTTTTTTTTTTTTTTATATGTTACATGTTTTCAACATGATGCCACCAAAGGCAGCGAATAATAAGCGCTTCACTGAACCACCTTTCAGAACTGAAATCAAATTAAAAACCAAAAATAATATCGAGCTGCCTGCGGGTCAGAGAAACAACAACGCTGCAATCCACTTTTTGTTTGGCTCTTATTGAATGCCCTAGCAAAACAAGCGTGTAATGATTTTGTTATAAAATCACAAAGTAGACAGGATAACTAAAAGTTGTTTTTTCCAAAGAAAAGATCAAGATTCAAGATTGAAACATAAAATATAATACATTCAATGAACGATTCCCATAGAAAATAGTTTACGTTCAAAGGAACAAATTAGCATTTCTACCAACTCTTTTTAGCAGTTTAATTCTGATCTTGAAGGGCATACAAACTTCGATTTGTAGTTCACAACTTATCTTTCTTCTTAACCCCCCGCTTCAGACACTTGACAGTGACGCTTCGAGCACTTTTACATATAGTATTTGATTGTGAAATGTTGTTACTCATTTCAAGTGCTATTTTTAGTCGAAGTTCAGTTAATTGAATGTCAACGCTACGAATATGTCAAATGTCATGCAATTTAAATGCAATTAGTTGTTGCATGAGAATGCTATTTAGTGTGGTAAACAGCACGTGCCACATGTTGCAACAAGGACAAAACAAAAACAGCAGCTATATGCATAAATATATCATGTTTATATGTTTCGATTTATATCCATGCATATAATATATAATATATATATTATACTTTGATAGCGTTTGCTATCTCTGCACTTTCGTCCATGATTCATGGCTATTTGTTATTCATTGCTTTTGTCCATAAATCTTTCAATCCCCCCCTCTCTCTCTCTCTGCATCTCTCACACCATTTGGTTGCTATTGCTATCGTCACACGATTGAGAGAGAGTTACGCGCTTGCCCATATAATAGACGTAATCGACTCAATTGTCCATCGCAATTGACTTTGACTTTGACGTAAGCGTGCAAGTTGTCATGTAGGAGGGAGACCGAAGAGAGTTTTGTGGGTGGGAGTAGATTGAATAACAAGCCAATGGGGGGTGGCTCGTGGAGTGCTGGGTTTTCAATAAATAAATAGCTTGCATAATAAATAATTATTAGTTATTAAGGTTAAATGAAATAGTTGGTACAACAAATTAAGAATGGGTTAAATGGGGCCTAAAGCAAGTCAAATCTTTAAAGCTGAAACAAAATTCTGTCGATTAAATTTGGGAAAAGTATTTAAAAAAAAGTTTTGTGTTCTCCAACTATATGTCCTTCTCTTATCTGTTATGAACTCAGCTTCCTTTAACACCTTTAGCCAATGGCATTCAATGAAAAATATATAAATTTTATTTTTATTTATTTTTGCAAGTTTCAAACTTGTCCAAAGTTAAAGTTTCTATGCAACTTGAAGAGTATTTTTTTTGTTTGTGTGACTGCACATCATAATCCCCAAAGTCAACAACTATCGATAGCCAAGCTGCAGTTGTCTACCTGCCCATTTCCCCCCTTTATCCCACAACAGTTTTAAGCTTTGCTGTCACTAGTTTTTTTTTTGACATTGGCTATGGATATGTTGCGCTTGAGTGCCACAGCTGTCATTCATACACACACACACACACACACTCTTACTGATCTGAAAACTCTTAACACACAACGGTAACTGCTGCTAGTTTTTGTGTGATTCGCTCACGTTTTCTATTGCCTGCGCAGCGTTGCGTATACGTAATGTGATTTGAATTTTTGTGCAACGTGCATGTTGAACGCTTTGCTGCGCTTTCTGTGACTGAGCGCGCGACACAGCTGACAAAATTACAGGCACAAGAAAGTTTTCATTTTTCCATTTACCATTTGGCATGTTCCAAAAATGAAGATATAGTATATCCCCTTTGTCAAAAATACGTGCCAGGCCAGGCGTAAATTGGCTGTAACACCGCTCTCCTCCCCCTCCCATTTCTCTCTCTCCCAAAAGCCAACACAAATTGACAGCATTATTTTTATCAACTTTTTCGCAGAGGCGAATAATTACAAAAAATTTCAGGTTTCGTATTGCAATCAAAATCAACACAAAGACAAACAGACATATACAACAAATAAGTTCAGTAATCGCATAGTTTGCTGTTGATATTGTTTTTGGGCGTCAATTAGCTGCGTCGAGTGCAACCTTCAAACATAATTTTTTGCACTTATTTGTTTAAAGCTTACAAAAAGCGCCATAAAATAAATTCACATTTTAAGTCTCTATTAAATTGAAGCACTTTTTTATTTTGTATTTTTCAAATACATTTTCGGTATTTATTTATCTGTTCACGTGGTTTTTTCTAGTTTTCCATTCGGCTATAAATAATTATGTTTGGGGATAAGTTAGACTTTTGTGGTTTATTTTTAGTTTTCTGACACTCGATCAAGTTTCAAGCATTAGAAATCCGATTAAAATGAGTGCAAATATTTTCATACATTTTTATTATTTTGTATATTTTCTTGTTCAATTTGTTTGGGGTCTGTGTCACGTTATGCAAATATAAATTGTTGCTGCTCTGATTTTGCTGCTGCTGTTGTCGATTTGTGTGTGTGTTTGGCTTAGTTATCAACATTGCTTTCGTATAGCTATAAACATGTGCACTTGACTGTGCTTTAAGTGGAACACCGGCAATTGGTAGTTTACATAAGCTGCATATATGTATGTACAATTAGCTAGACATTTGTATTCATGTAGTTATATCAATGGCAAGTGAAATACATACCTGATTGTGACATGATATCAGTTGATAGTTATGATAAAGTTGTTCAACTGATATCAAAACGTTAACTGATTTATATAAAAATTGATAAGAGGTTGGAGAATTTTGTAAAGTTTGAACACTAAAAGCGTTCGTAGAACTCAAACTGACTATTTCTAACAGATTCATTTATATAATTCTCAACAAATATTTCCATCAGAATACCCCAAAAGCAATATTAAATATTTTAAACTCACACCCAAGGTATTTTTAATTTATTTTCGCATAATTTATGGCATTTTTCTAACATCGCTTCAACACATATTCTGCGCATTTGTAATTTATATATGTTTTAGTATTTACAAACATTATTTTCTATCAAATATTGTTTATTTTTTATTTGTTGTCAGCCGTGTTTGTTGTAGTGTTGGGTGTCTCTCTAGGGGTATTCAAGTGAAAAAAACCAAACAACGACAAACGACAACAAAATAAAAACAATGGGACCCACAAACAGCTTTCGCGAAAACTCGTTTTCCACGCGTTTGCATAAAATTTTTACACATGTACATTGTTGTTGTTGTGGTTGTTGTTGTCGCCGCCCTTGTCGTTTTTTTTTTTTGTTGTTTATTATTTTGTGTGTAGAAGCCAAATCTGCAGAGTATGCTGCATCAGTTGAAACGTGGAGCTGTGTGGCAGCAGCAGTAGCAGCTGTGCCTCCGAAAATCCACAAAACCGGTTTCGCTTTTTTTTTTTTCGCACAACATACTAAGTAAAAATAAAAATATAAAATACCCATATTTATATGTATGATGACGACAACGTTTTGGGAGTCGACGTTGACTGAGTGCTGTTTTATTTATATATATTTTTGTGTGCACATTTTGTTTGTTGCTTATTCTGTGGAAGATTCGTTGCTTTAAAATATTTCATTTTCTTTAAATCTTATGCTGTGAGTTTTTTGTTTTTTGTTTTTTTTTCATGGCGCCATTTAAATGAGGCATAATTTCCGTTGCGGTTGTTGTCGCCTTCGGCGCTACGTTTGCATGTTATTCACGTGCAGCAGCGGCTTCCTTTTTACTTTATCCCCCCTCCGCCTGACATACATTCGTTTTTGCCACAGCATCGCACTCTTCAAGTTATCTATCTCTGCTCCCTTATCTCCCATGAGTCTCACCCGTTATGCAACTCAAATCAAGCATGAAAAGCTGCTTCAACAATTGACCACAATTGGGACAGCAACTTTAACACACACACAGAGACCACTGAGTAACCAAACAGAAGCTCAAGAACGCGTGCCCCACTCAAATAGAGAGAAAGAGAGGAAGAGAGAAAATGGGGTGGTGTAGTGGTAACTGTGGTTAAAGGAAGCCAAATAGTTGTTGGCCCATTTGCCACAGTTTGCGGTACTTATAATATACACTTTAAAAGTGTGTGCGGGGCTTGAAAGACTTTCGGTTAGAAACTTTTGACTTTAGGGTTTCCGAAGAGTAAATAAGGACTAACAACTTTGAACTTGGATATTTAGCAACATTTACAAGAAGTGTTGTGTAACAATTAAATAATAATAAGAGTATTAAAGCATTCAATAAATTTAATGAATCTAAAGGGTATTATTTTAACTGCTACGTGTCACTTTTTTTTATTATGTAGTGCAACTAAAATTCGTTAAAGTTTTGCTTCATGATTTTGTCATTTGTTATTTGTCATGACATTATTTTTTTTGTTTCGCTTTGCTCTTCTCTTCCCCCTCCGCTGCCCCCAATCTCTGTTTGTACGTTTGGTCTGTGGAATTGTCCCATAGCTATTTGTAGGTAGCCTAATTTCAACGCTTGAATTGCTGTCCATGTTAACATACATACTAAAGTGTGTGTGTTTGTGTGTGATTGTGAGTGACTGTTGTGGGAGTATGTGTCTGTGTGTGTGTGTGTGCTCAGCTTATCGGAGGCAGCATCAGAATCAACAACAACAAGCTAGAAACAGCTGCCCGAGCAGCAGCACCACACTCAAGTGGGGGCTACTTTGAGATGGAATGCTTTGTTGTCTGGTTTTGTTTTGCTCTTATTTTCTGTTTGTACCTTTTGTTTACTCTGCTATCTAACATGACAAATGCCTCGTCTCCCTTCACACACTATGGGATTTTTCTTATATTTTTTCTGCTGATTGGCAACCCAAACTAAATAAAAATGATGCACAAATATTCAAGAAAATAATATAAATACACCAAGGATGGATTTGATAGTTCCTTCCTTTAGGCATTTGCTGCGCCTATTTATTTTTGCTTTTGCAGAACTCCAAATTGATTTCTAGCTGGTTTCTGAGTTTGCGGACAATTTGAGACTTAGAATTCTTGAGCGCAGGCACTTAACTTTTCTTGTTATTGTTGTTGCAGCTAGAAACTTGTTTTGAATTTGTAATTGAATTATTAAATGATCATTATGATAATGATGTTTACATGATGTTGATCATGTTCGCTTGGATTGTATAACAAAAATAACTTTGTTTGGTAGTTTTCGCTTTCAATGGACACACAACAACTACAAATATGTTGCAACAATATTCCGCATGCCAAAAACTATAACTACTTATATGGGGCACGCTGGCATGCGCAACTTCATCTTCCGCTTTAGTGCTGCGATATTTCTTCAATTTTTATGACGTTGACACAATTTGTTTGAGTGCTGCGCCGCCTGCTAGTTAATTGTGTCTCAAACTCAAACTAACTGTTTTCCTATATCACTCTCTATATTGCAGCCAAGAAACAAAATGGCGCCGCCATACGCACAAATAGCTTGGGTTCCGGCACCCGCACCCCACCCCTCGAACGCAAAAGTAAGCTGAGCGCTTTGGGACGTTTCTTTAAGCCATGGAAATGGCGGCGAAAAAAGAAGAGCGAAAAATTTGAAGCAGCCTCCAAATGTAAGTAAAACTATTTCTAAATTTTCTCTCTCCGTGTGTGAGTGTAAAGTTAAATAATTGATATAATTGCATGTTCTTGGTATGTTTTACAGCACTGGAGCGCAAGATTTCTGTACGTGCCAATCGCGATGAGTTAGTGCAAAAAGGCATTCTGCTGCCAGAGAGTCCGCTGGGCAATATACCAGAGCCGGGTAAGTGTTTAATATATGAGGGAGAGAGGGAGAAGGCGTGAGAAAATCACTTTTTTAAGTTTAAGATTTGTTGAAACTTAAGTTTCAATTGAATCAAAGTGTCAACTTTTTGGTTTAAGCTTTTGAATCTTTTTTGTAAACTTTGTGGGATTTTGAAAAGGGTTTTAAGGCTTCATTACGATACATAGGTCTTGTTCGTTAGATAAAACAGATATTATTTGGTACAACTCTATTGACAAGCTTAGGCAAATCATAAACTTTGACTATATCACCACATCCTTAATACAAAAATTCACTTTGGCAGCACAATTTTTTTGTTTGTTTTGAAACTTCAACTAGCATCCGCTGGAAGGCTTACACACACACAAACACACACATCTATCTGATGGCTTAGCGCTACACAGTTCTGTGTGTGTGTGTGGGCAAAAGTCAACACAAACGGAAATTGGCCATAATCCACGCACGATTTGGCTCGTCGAAGAGACTTCGTTAAGCTTAGCTCAAGAAATAGAGAGTAAAGAAGCGGGTGTAAGAGTCATGAAGAGCTGATTGCCAGGTTTCAACACTTGCTGGCACTTTGCTAAATTGTTTGCCTTCAATAAAGGGGAGAAGCGAGGAAAGGGTATTCACTTAGTCTTGGGTCTTCCTTCCGTGTCACTTGAGCCGTGACGAGACCTCAGACGTCCACGAACCTGAAGATAAACACACAAACATATCCACTCAAACTCTCAATGATTCAACAGTCGCGACTCGCGACATTGCCACATTCTCCGGCGCTGGTAATTAATCAACAACTAATTGTCAATGCGAGACGTCATCAACGACGTCCCGGTGCCTTTCTATAATAAAACGTCAGACGGCAAGCACGCGAAATGCATTCAAAATCAATGACGAGAGACAGTAGAAAGACAGTGAAAGAGGGGAGCGGTTTTATAAAACGAACCTACCTCAAGTTTGGTTTGCTTGAGTCAGGCAAAGTGTAGCGCCGCCACTGAACAACAGATGGCGCCTGTGCTGGGGTGAAAGTTTGTCTTCTGGTGAAAAGCTCCAACGAGAAAGTTGAATGAAAGAATTGATGAAAGAGCTGTGCTTTAAGCTCGCTACACAAATTTTAATGAATGGCTAAGAAATAAACAGTGAAAGAAATGGCAAAGAAATTAAAAGAAATTTATTGCAATGTAAAAAAAAAAATATTTATTAAATAATACAAAAGAAAAAAAAGTAACAAACTCAACAATAATTTGTAATAAAGGTTTTCGTAGTATCAAAAATCAAATGAACCCTAGCCAAGTAAATATTCCCTTTCTATACACTACAATTGGTGGCAGTTTAATTAATTTTCTCTCTCCTTCGCTTACTTATTCTGTTTAACAGGCGAGGAGTCGTACTATAACACAAGCGGAGCTAATGCCAATGGCTCGCTACACTCAGCCGTCCACAATAGTAATTCCATAAATCAAGCCAACAATTCCATAAATGCCACCACCTACGGCAGCGCTGGCAATGCGCTTCTCACCCAACAACAACAACAACAACAACAGCAGCAGCAGCAGCAGCAGTTGCAGTTGCAGCAATCGGGTGGTGGTGTGCCCAACTCCATATCCGTGCAACAGTTCAATGCAAATTCCATGCTCAATGGCGCCAGCCTCAATCAACAGAATTCCATGGCCAACGGGGGCCTCATTTCGGATGGGGCCTCCTCGGACACATCCTCGCTTAGCGGCGGGGTACCCCACTCGCTATCGGCACCGCAACAGCTAGGCGTGGGACAGGGACAGGGACAGGGACAACCCCCACCGCTCACCCCGCTAGCCCAGCATCATCAGGCATTGGCTCAACAGCTGCAGCAGAGATTCGCCATCAGCAATAATAACGGTGAGTTTCTGAATTGTACTTAAAATGGAATGGAAAATTGAATTGACATTGTGTTCCCTCAAATTTATTGAATTTTTCTGAATGGAGAACTTAATCCATTGTCAATGATTGTTTACTGTAAATGAAGATTTAACAATTGAAAGAGAAGTTTTCAAACTGGCTCTTGAATTGGTTCCTGTTTTATTTTGTAAAGAACTCATGAGGAGAAATGTCAATGAAGGTGTAAAAACATTAAGTTTAAAATTGAATTATTTATAAGAAAAGAAAAAATATGATGGGAAAATTAAGTTTGAAAGAATTTTAAGATTATGCTAAAATTAATTTATACAAATTTTTGGCAACTTTTTTTTATATTATAAATATATTATATTTGGAAACCTTTCTTCTGAAATGCAATGCAATAAAAAAATCATTGCATACCTTACGGCTGCTTCATTTTAAGCCAAAAGTCGTTGCCTTCTTTCGAGTGCTGGGGCGTAAGACCCAATTATAAAAATCATCAACCCATTACCCATTATAAATTAGTTGCGCTTTAAGCCAATTTCATGCGCGTTAACGCCTAGTTAAATGTTAAAACATTTAGCTTTCGCACACACATTGACACCAGTCACATGTTTGTTTTGGCGTTGTTTTCAGCTACCGAGAATGTTGTCTTTTGAGCATTTGCGGCAGTTTGCCAAAAAGCCAGATAAAATGTTAAACACAACACAAACAAATTCTTTGATAATTAAGGGGTCGCGAGGGGGGAGCCTACACATTGCTGGCATTTTGAACGGTAAACAAACACAAACGCTTTTTCTGCTGCTTCTGCACTTGACATTTATGTATTTCACAATTAGCGCTCTCTCCCATTTGCTCTCGGTCTCATAATGAGCAGGCCATAGATTTTTGATGACTATGAAAAATATTTTAGTGCACTTAAAGCTTTTCGCCATTGCGTTTCGTGTTTCGTGTTTGTTTCTGTATTTCTCATTTTCTTCTTGTTGTTTGATGCTGCAATTATTGCAGCCCCAGCTACATACATATGTATATATGTATATAATGCCGGCATGTGTTTGCGTTCTCTCTCTCTCGCTCTTTTCGCCGCCGTCATCGTTCTCACAAACGCGCACGTTTTGTGTGCTTTTGTTTATTTTGCACTTGTTTTGCTGAGAGCGCGTTCGCTCTCTCTCTCTCTCTTGAGCTTACGCTCTCTAACTGTTACTTTTTATCATGGCTACTGCGTCGATTTTGTTGTTGGACTGGACTGCTGTTGTTGGCGACGCATTTTTATGGCAAATCGTTTGCTGCTGCTGCTGCCGCTGCCGCCTGGCGGTTTTGTCATTGCCTCTATGTTCAGTTAACATTAAAACGCAGCACGCTAGAGCAGCGCGTCGTTTTTGCCGTCGCGATAGAACAAAAAAAAATAAAAATAAATTACAAAAATATAAAAAAACAAAAATAACAACAAAACAAAACACGGAAAATTATGCGCAAATATTTGTAATTGTGTTTACTGTACAAGCTTTCGTGTTATTGTTGCCTTAAATGTCGCCCTCTCCCCGCTGTCTCGGTACCCCGCTCTCTTAGTCTGTCTTTTGTCTCTCTCTCTCTCATTTTCCACCATCTGTATGTGTGTGAGTGTGTGTGCACAACAAACACCATTTTATACACGTTGAAAAGATGTGAGATTTGATAGGCTGCAATATTTATAAGCCATTTAGCCAAGACGCCTTTTGGCTTACTTGTGCATAATCTCAAGGTGAAGCTGAGCAAGAGCATTTAAACTGTTCGGCAAGGTTGAGTTTTTAGAATGTGCATTTAGTTAGCTTTTTGAAAGTTCTGTTCTACAATCTCTTAATTTTTACTAATGCATTTATAAATATAGCTTTGCTTTTTCATCCCTCAAGATTATTCTATTGCAACCGCACACAACCCGCATTTAAATTTAAATAAATGCAATTTCGTCACAAACAAACCGAATGCTTTGAGCCACCCACATAACAATCCCCAACACAAAACAAAAACACAATAAACCGAAACAAATACAAACAAGACGGCAAACCTTTAAACGGTACAAACGAAACGTTTGTTCGTCAGTTTCTACGAAAAATATTTCAGCCAAAAAGCATTTTTCTGTGTAAAAATGCAACAGCAGAAAGCAAAGGCAAAAGGGCTGAGCAGGGGTGGAAGGTGCAGCAGGCGCGACAGGCACGTAAAAGCATTTTTTAATTCACACACGTGTGTGTTTGTGTGTGTGTATATATAGAAGCAGTTATTTTGCTTTGCTTCACTTTTTTGGCTGGCTTCCGGTTAAGTGGGGTTCTTTATTTATTTTTTATTTCGTTGGTTTGTTTGTGTGTGTGAGCAAGTGAAATAACTTTAATTTTCTGTCATTCCACTTTTGGTTGGTTATTCGCCGCCGCCGCCTGCTCTCACATTACGCATACGCAGCGTTGAGCGGCAAGTGTTGCAGAAGGAAGAGGAATCAAAAATTGTTGCCTACCATTGAGCGCCGCTCTCTTTTCGAAAGGAAACACGCTCTCACTCTCCTTCTCCACACTTTCCTATTATCCTTTTAGCGCGTTGGCTTTTTCACATTGTTATTCGTTGCGCTTTAGCTAGAGCGATATCTCTAGAGCGCTCTCGCATTATTTCCGCTCTCTCTGCTTGCGTTTGCTCTCTCTCTCTCTCTCTTTTTGTTGTGTGTTTAAAAATGAAATAGGGCCAAAGTAATTGTGAAAATAAAATAAAGCTCAGTGACTGTGGCTATTTGTTTTTTTCGCTTGTTGTATGTTAAAGTTTGTTATCCAAAGTGCATTAAATTGTCAACAACTAATTGTGCTTTAAGCACTTGTCTATAGCTGTTTTTTTTCGAGCAGTGTATGTGGTTGTGTGTGTGTGTGTGTGCATGTTTGGTGCGCTCTCGTTTTGGCCGCAAACTGCATCCTCTGAGGTCGTCCACCTTTTTCCCCGCTTTCGCTGCGCTTTCGTCATTGTTAGAGATGCCAATGCAGCCAACGCGAACTGTGTGGTGAAAATGTGTATGAATGTGTGAATGTGTGTGTGTCTGCCTTGGGTGCTTTCTTTGCAATAGACATATAGGAGTAAATACGCTAAGCAATTCATTGAAAATGGTTAATAGGAAATAATAAAGTTGTGGAAATATGTTTAAGATGCAGAATGAAATAAACTCAGATTTTATTAACTATTCAAGTTTTTAATCAACATCAAAAGCCGGTACATATAAACAATGTTTATTGCTTATCAGCGTATCTTCAAGCCTTGTTCTTTCTTGCTCAACTTTAATATGGTGCGCTCTTTTGCCTCATCTGTCTTTTGTTGTGCTAGGTAAGCAATCGACAGTGCTGTAAAGTGACTTAAGTGAGCATCCTGCACAATCCTGCACTTCTTTACAAACTCAAATCTTGAGGGATTCATTTGGCCGGGCACGATTGATGAGTTTTTGCGTAGCAGTTGCAAACCCTTGGGCGATATTTTTTTCCAAGAGTTGCTCATAATTTTTCTTTGCTAGAACAATATGCTTATCATCTAAATAGACAAATAGTTAAGTTTTATGTTTCTCTACTTTGATTTCCGTTCGTGTGCCGCATTCTCATCTATTTTTGCTTGTTTTCCAACGCAATCTTATTAGCTTGCTTGGATAAATTGCTGCGAAGCACCAACAGATAAGCACTCCAAGATATAAATATATATACATACACCTCTATATACATTTTTGCTGTATAATTGAGTCAATGTGCGTCGCCCACATTTAAGATAATGCAATTACACTGAGGCAACCAGCCAGCTGAAGTCTTGTGGAGAAGCAAAGTGGGGAAATAGAAGTGCAACGTAGAGAATGTTGTGCTCTCAAAGCCGCTGTGTAAACTCAGCTAATCTTTGTGTCTATCGATTGTGTTTTTGGTTTTTTGCTACAAACTGTTTAATAAGAGTTCCCAACAAAGTAGCTTTTATCAAAAGGTGTATTGACTCGACAGTCAAATGTAAGCAACAAAACTAGTTTATACAAAAAAGCACAAAGTAAAAAATAATAATGAAACGAATAAACAAATTGCTGAAATAGTTTCATAATTACTTTACAGCCTTAACCCTATTCATTTTACTTGCGCTATCTTGTCATTAATGCTAGCCAAGCCAAACAAGCTTCACTAACTTGGCAATTACCAAAAAAAAAATGGCAGTCGCTGATAAGTTTTGATTAAAAATAATTTACCAATTTATGAGATACCTTTTAAAGTTCGTTTTTAATTCTGCGTTTAGTCATTCTTCGGCTGTTAAGTCAACTTGCCCTTCCAAAAATGTTGGTATTTGGCTAAAATAATGAACGTATAAGGCCAAAAATGTTGCTAGCTATCTATGAACATATTAAGGCAAATATTAATTTTGTTTATGGATCGATTCGAGTCTGTGGTCCGCAACCTGCGCATTTTGCGTTTAATTTGCTAATTAAATTGTCACAGGGTGGACTAACCCCTTTGGCTGAATAGAGTCAATAGCCTGCACGGGGAGAAAAATATGTGGTAGAACTGAAAAAAATTATTTTTTTTTTTTTTTTAAGAGTTAAAGAAAATTCGGTTTTACTTAAAACTCCACTAGTTATTTTTTGTAAAGTTGCTTATGAAATATTTAATTGTTATTTGTTAGAGACATTGTTTGTGTGCAGTGCTGTCTGGAATAGTTTCTGCTCCTTGGTTTGGCCACTCCTCAAACCTTGCATGTCATTGGCTCGTAATCAACTTGGCCCAAACGTTCATTTTGACATCCGTTTCGAGTTCGTCCACACGTCCTGTTTCCTTTGCTGGCTCGTTCCTTTCTAGACGGTTTCCGTTTACGACACATTCAAATGAGTCAGTTTTGGTCATTTTGCCTTTTTGTGCTCCACCCACTCTCATTTCCCAGCAATCCTCCTACGTTTAATTTGTCTTTCACTGTTCGCACCGAGCTTTTCATTCTGTTTCTCGCCTTTCCCGTTAGCTCATTAATTAGCATTTTTACCCAGAGTTCGAATTATTGTTGTACGGCAATTGTGTAAACACAGCAAACAAGCAAGTAAAAATTCTATATCCGGACTGCCGACAAAGTGTTTTTCATTTTTCTCTGGATACCCTAATTATTATTTTTTTTTGTTATGTTTTGGCAATAAATATTAGCAACTTTTTCAATTTCAAAATTTTAATTATTGCTCGTTCTCCCACATTTTTAGCTATTTATTGCTTTCATACATAATTGAATAATTAATTTAATTTTAGTGTGATAATAAAATTAATATTCAAAAGCTGTTGGTAGAGCACTTAAAAGTCAACTAGCACAATTTGTGCTTGTTCAATTGAATGTTTTCTCTCGCTCGCCTTGCACATTTTCACAGCTCTCGTGTTTATTGCTTGCCTCAATTAAAAACATTGTGCTGCCCACATGGTTGTTGTTGTTGTTGTTTTTCTGTCTTGTTTTTGCATTAGCTACCATATTTTTTGAGATAAATTTTTAAGACGCCATAAAAGTCGAGAAATGACAATGTCAATGTCTCAACAGCTTTTGGCTTCACCTCGTTCCCCGCCTTCAGCTGTGCTACTGACCTCCAGTCAGTGGCAAAGGGGGCGGGCAAGAGGGAGTCTGAGTCTGAGTGAATGGGAAAGACGAGATTGATATTCTGTTCGGTGGGTGCCTTGCTTTGGTCATCAATTATAATTACGCACATTGATGTTTTTGCTTTTATGGTGGCGTATACTTGATGCGGCGAATAAAGTCTCGACAGCAAATTTTTGTGTGTTTTGAGTTTCGGTTTGTTGATTTTTAATTATTCACAATTGCCGCTAAATTTGTCACACTGCAGCTTCCGGTATTCAATTCTCTCTGAATCTCTCTCTCTCTCTCCCGGTTTTTGTGTTCACTTTTCCTTTGTTGTACATTTTCTCATCGCTCTGCTGCGTTGCGTTGCCCATCCCAACTTGGTATTTCAATTCCGATTTCAATTTTCAATTGCTCGCAATGAATTAAAATTTTCAATTGAATTTTCTGCCACCGCCGCCTTTTGTGTGTTTGTTTTTTGTGTGTGCGAGAAGAAGCTATCAATGCAAGTTCTCATTCGACTTTCGCCTCTCGAATCTTTTGAATCTTTTGTACATATCTCTCGACGCGGTTCCACATCGTGCCTGGCGCTTTGACTTTGGGATTATAATCTTTATCAATTTGTTTTTGTTTTTTTTTTTGGTGTCGCAGTCTTTTTGGTGTCAGTTTTCTCGTGAATGTGCGACAAATTTCACAACTTTTTCACAATTTCAATGATTTTAAACTGTGATTTGTGATGGTGCGTAGTGCCGTAAGTGGATGTTTTAAGTATGTGTTAACTGTTGACTAGTATTGTGACTAAATTTAATGATTTTTTAAGTTTCGTCGGAAGTTTCTAATTGCTTGAAAGTTTTTAAAATCAGCTAAAATTGCTCTTGAAGTTGTGTTCGTAGAGCCTTAACGTGTTTCGGGAAGTTTTCTATAATTTTTCTCGATAATTTCTCCCCTTTTGAGTGCAACTTCTATAAATAGACAACCTTTAGTCACCTGTTTAAACAAGCTTTTTTTATGTCTTTCAAATTTTTGATGAATTGCTGAATGAACATAAATAAAATTTAATTTTAATTGACAATTTGGGTGTCGTGTCCAGTGATTCTTTTTGTGATATTGTAAATGACGTATAATAAAAATGAGAAGCACAAAAATAAAACAACAAAAAAAACAAACAAAAAACTTCGCACAATCAAAGTAATAAATTTAAAAATACCAAGCAACAAAGTTAAATCATCAAACGCACAAATGATAAAGCAACAACAACAACAAATGCCGCAACGAGTCAAATTATCGAAGAGCCTAAATTTTCCACAAACAACGCACAAATATTGTTTGTTCGTCTTCGAAGAATCTGCAGCAATAAGTGATAATCAATAATAAAAAAACTCACATAAAAATATTATAAATCTTGAAGTGAAAGCAAAATTGAAAATGCTTTATTAGCTGTAGACAAGCAGCTGTAGAAGAAGAAGCAGAACAACAACTAAAAACCATAAAATATATTATGTATATGTATGTGATAAACAAGCGGAGTGTAAATCAAAGTTTAAGCGTCACAATCAAAAATAAATAGTTATATACCACACATAGAAAGCACCGTTAAATCGTTAGGTGTGTGATAAAAAGGATTGAGAAAATCAAGAGAGTTTCCTTGAACTTCCCATAACTGCCATTAATTGATGCGTCAACTTGATGAATTCAGCAACAAGACAACAACAAACCGTAAACCGAAGATAAAACCAACAACAACGATAACAAAAACAGAAATAACTGAAATAACAACAACAATCAGCAGCTTAGAAGCAACATCAAAGCCACGCTGATGATGGGCTACATCATGGGTTGTGCTTGCTTCAAAGGTATGTATGGTTGTACGTCTGTATGTATGTGTGTGTGTGCGTGTGAATTTCGAAACGCGCATCGTTAACATTCTCTGCTTGTTCGTTCTCGTCTCACTCTCTCTCTCACTCTGTTATTTTGGCGTCGCGTTTCCTTCCGCTCATTAGGCAACCACGTCTTCGCAACGCGCGTTGCAGGCGCTTCTTCTTCTTGTTGCCTGTCATGTTTTGCTTTTACGCATCTTTCGCATCCTCTTCGCATGCAAACGTCATTAACGACGTCACAACGGCATCGTATTTGTTTGAGTGCATGCGCACGTGCTTACGCAAAGCTCTCGCTCTCTACCACTCACCATTCTAACATTTGCTCTTTGCTTTTATAGCACACGTCGTCGCGCTGTTAGTTAACAGATTTATAGCAGCGCAGCAGCATCGTAGTGAAGGCAGCGTCGCCTTGTTTATTGCCCTGTAAAATCTATGGTGTTTGTGTGTGTAAAGTGCATGAGCTTTTGCATTGCCTTCCTTTTTCACATGTGTGTGTGTGTGATTGTGGTGCTTCGTCTTTGCTTGTTGTGTCGTCGCTTTTTGCGTTAAAGGATTTCATTGCATGTTTGTGTGTGTGCGTGTGTATGTGAGCAGCTTGTGAATTGCTCGCCAGCCTTTTGAGTGCACAGTGATTTTTTTTTGCTTGTCTTGTCTTGTCTATTGCACTTTTCTAGCGATTTGTTATGTGAGTTTAATAAGCTGCCAAGATACGTTCCCCCTCTCCTCGCTATCTTAGCCGCAATCCATATGCTTTCAACTAAAAATGTTTGCTATTTGTGTTAAAAATGTAGTTGGGAATTTCTATGAATTTAGTAAGGCTTGTGGAGTTTGAGATGAAATTTTATTGGACAAATTCCAGTTGAGGTCATTTGGCATTCGATATATATTTTTAGCTTTTATTTTTGCCCATACATTTATTGTTATTCGAAAATTGCGAGTAACACTTGCAATAATTAATATTTAAAAAAGTAATTTTTAAGATTCAATGAATTAAATTAACTTTGGAAGCGTTGCTGTTGGTAGCTATTAAATTTAAAAACACTTAATACTCTATAAATATTTATAATTCGAAAAAGTTGCAAACTGAACCCATTGTATAATTTCACAGTCACAATTTCATGGTGTGCAACTGCTGCACAAACCCAACACGGAATACTTTCGCACCCGTACCCACTCCCTTGACCCTCACACCCTTGAAGCGCTTTGTGGCACGCATTGTAGCCGTTAACCTTTTACATTTGCGTGCAGTTTCGCTTCGCAGTTAGTTTGATTCAATTGCCATTTGCAGCATCCGCCTTGTGCCTCAACTCAAAAGCAACACCAGCAGCAGCATACAGTTTCGTTCGAAGATGGAGGGCGGTTGGAGGGTGGGCAGGGTGGTTGGAGTGTTGAATATATCCGCCAAGCTTCTGGCTAAGTGCTTGGCCCATTAAAGTATGCAATCATTTTGCGGCTAGCCAAAGGATCGTTGCCTTTGCCTCTTCTTTACTCTTTCCCTGCCTCTCTCTATATCTGCCGCTTGCATAAATTCTCGAGTTAATGCTGCTGGCGTTTGAGTTGCCAACGTGCTGGAGGCGCTAGCTTTGACAAGATTAACAACATCGCCTCAAAATTTAGTTTGCTCCAATTCTCTACATCAACCCAATTTTAAAATTCTCTGTTTCATTCTGCTCTTATCATCCATTTATAAACAAATTAGTGTCTAGTTTTGGCTGCTGCTGCTGCCCACAAATATATATTTACCTTATTCCCAATCTGTAACCTTAGCTACACTCGATACAGCAATCGTATTAATTAATAAATAAACAAGCGTTTAATTGAACCGGAAATTATTTTTGTGTGGGCGTCGATTGGTTCTTTATTGCTATAGTTTAAGTGTGTGTGTGTGTGTATATGTTTCTTATTGGAATTTATAGTACACTTGTCGCATTGTTGTTGCTGCTGTTGTTCACTTTGTGTTTCGGGGCTTCAAGTTTGCCAACATGTGGTGTTAAGGGAGAGAACGTAGGGAGGCTGGCTTGGTTACATCACAAGTTAGTTTGGCAAGCTCCATTATTGGTCATACTCTTGGACAATTTAAGTCAAATCAAAGTTTTCTTATTGAATTGAAGGATTCATACTAGTTTTTAAAGCTTTCCCTTTTTGTTAAATCTGTAATTTTCTAACATTTTATAGAGCATTCGTTAGCCGGACTGGCAATTATTAAAAGTTGATTGCTTCTCTCGAGTGCTTCTATTAATATGCAACGGTCGCATTAGCAAGCTTTGCTTTTTCTCTCTCTCCCTCTTCTATCTTGCTCACTCTCTTTTCTCCTACAGAGAATGTGCGGTAAATTGCTGTTGAAGCTCGTTATATTGCATGTCTGTCTATGTTTCTTTATCTCCCTTTCTTCACCTATCTCTCTCTCACACACGCTCTATATGTGTGTGTGTGTGTGTTTGCATAAGAGCTTAGATTATGCCTCCTCTTCGTGCCCGGTTTCTGTTTAAGTTTGAGTTTGCTTGGTTTGCATGTGCCGTTTGACTTGTCAAGACACAAAAAATATAAAAAATAGGTAGCAAAAAAACTTCTCAACTTAATGTAGTCATTGCCTTAAACGGTCTGCCCACTTGTTGAATTATATATAATTTAACAGAGCACGCAATCTTGCAAATTGTTTGACTGGCATATTAATATAAAAACTTGTAATCAAACAAGTTGTTTAAAGATCTGAATTTGTATCCAGAAAAAAACAAACTCAAAACTGGTAAACAAATGTTAATTGCATTACTTTCAATCGTAATAAGTTGCAAGAACTTTTAACTTTATGCCTAATATACTGCTTTATACCTTAGAGGTTCCCCTTATGGAAATTCGAAAGAATTCTTTTAAAATGAATTTTACAGTATATTTGCAGCAAGATATAATGCATCAGTTTCATGACAGTTAACCCAATTGTTTTAACTACCTTTTTCTTGTAAACTTCTCACAAATTATAAATATCTGTTGTATGCTTACTCGCTTGTCGTGCCACATGATAATTACAGTAATTTCCATGTTAATTATGCCAGCAGTAACAATGTCCTGTGTGGCACATTGGCCTTGTTCATGGTGTTGTTCATCTGATAAGTTTTAACTACCTTTTGGACACTTTCGGTTTAAGTTTTTCAGTTTTAGTTTCAGTTCAAGTTGAGATGTCGCAATTGGAAGCAGCTTTTCGTGCCACACTCGTCGAATATTTCAAAAAGACGAGCCTTGATGGCTTTGGATTGTTGTATTTTATTCGGCGTCGTCGCTATCAGCGTTTCTTTTGGTTTCTCTTTATTGCTATGGGCATTCTATTAGCCACTGTTGTGGTCTTTACCACACTGCTGCAGTTTCTAACTCGCCCAACTGTGACATCTTTATCGGATTTGAATGCCGCTGAGGATACGGTTGAGTTTCCCACTCTAACCATTTGCAGTGCGAATAAATTGAGTCGCCTTAAAGTGGAATCGCTAGCAAAGGATTTGTCGAAACTAAAGGGAAACTCAACGAGTTATTGGCTTAAAGAGTTGAAACTTTTAGCTGGTTACTTTTATCCCTCCTTGGTATCGCCGCAGGATGCTGCTTGGCTGCAAGCTGCTTTTACTGAACTTTGGCCAAAAGACACCAGGCAGCAACTGTTGCAATTATCGCCCAGCTGTGAATCCTTGCTGCTAAGTTGCATTGCAGATTATGGTTTTCGCAATTGCTCTCATTTATTTCAACTAACACCAATGAGTGAAGGCTTCTGCTGTGTCCTGCAGCATCCTGAGAACATAACCGACTCACTAACTATACAACTAAACGCTGCAACAGATGACTATTTTCTCATGCCACGCCGAAGCTTAACAACAGGCTTTAGCCTACATTTGCCCAAATGGCTGGGCCGGATAAGTTTGTCACCTGGTGAGGCTGTATCCTTAGAAGTATATCCTTTGCGCCTTTTTGCTCATGTCGAAATAAGCAGTTATCCCTTAGCTGAAAGGGGCTGTAATTTTGAGCATGAACCTGAACATGTGAAGCAATGTCTGCCATTTTGCCGCCTTCGCAGCTTGTTAGCTGCATGCAACTGTGCACCATTTTACTACGAAATGTCTGAGTTTAATCAGCTGAACTTTGACTACTGCAACTTAAGCCACACGGCTTGCTTGCAGCATTTTGAGGGTAAGTGGGGAAGGGATTTGAGCCGGGGTTAAGTAATTTCTAAGTGAAATTCTGCTTAAAAGATTGTAAATTTAAGCTCGAAAAATGATGAAAGGTTCCGTTAAAGCAAACTGAATATTTTTTCGAATTGATATCCTCAGCCAGCTGGTCAAATTGGAACTGTGTTGAGTGTTGGCCTACCTGCAATGATTGGAAGTATGAGCTGCGCAAGAGTTTAGTTGGTCGTTTACCAACTGAAAAAATTACAGTTAACATTCGCTTAAGTGGACAGCGTGTGCCTATCTATCGTCAAGATGGTCTCTACAATTGGTACGAGCTGTTGGGTGAGCTATGAGTATAAGTAATCAACTGGACTTTAAATACTAATTCATGGTTACACAACTCTGACAGCGAATGTTGGTGGCGTTCTGAGCGTTTGCATTGGTTGCTCATTTATTAGCGGCATTGAGATTATCTACTTTATGGTATATCGCCTGTGGTGCAACTGGCGTCAATTAAGTATGTAAAGTGTCCATTTGCCGGCCGAAGGATATACATATAATAAATAACACACATACGCCATGTGTGACAGCAAATTAAATTCGTTTTGATTTATTTGGTCAGCTGTGGCAGATATTCACTCAACAGATAGAGACCCCGCCACCCACATGCATTTATCTTGATGGCTGAAGGAGAAGCAACAACTGGAAGAGAGCTTATCATTTGTTTGAGTGACAGCGCCTTTGAGGGAATGTTGCTAGCGAAAAGAAACAAATAATCAGATTCGCTTGTAGATATGAATTTATAAAGCTTATAGTGCTGATCATCAAGGTTGAGTTGTCTATTTGCGAGCACTTTAAAAGCTGCTCGAGCTCGAGCAAAGGTCACTTGATGACAAATATGCGAATCTGTGTCGTTTTAAGCACACACACATGCACACACGCACACACACATTTAAATCGATAGCTCCTTTTGTTCTCTCAGGTGGCTCATGACCCATGAATAGTTGATTTTTATGAGCCTTTTTTATTGCTGGTGCCATTTGTGGACTTTACAGCTGCGATTTTTAAATACTTAAATATGCTTTATAGCTGAAATTAAAATAAATGGGTAAAATAAAAAAGAGAATTATGATTGAAGTAATAATAAAAACTTAAAATAATAAACGATGAGAAGAAGAATTTATATAAAATAGTAAATAATTCAAATATAAGATGTATATTTAAAAGCAAGTTTAAGTGAAGTAATAAAAATAATAATAAATAAATCCTTCTAGGACACTTATTATATTTGTTTCCTAGCAAACTAGGTTTTAAAATTCATGACCTGTTTTAAATTAGACTTAAATTTTTATCTTTGGTTTTGAAAATATTAAGCAAACTTCTAACTTATTTACCGACAACCTTGCGAAATGAAATGCAAGCTCATTTCTCGATTTATTTTCTTGTCACATAAATAATAATCATGCTAATAAATATTTATTTTATTTCTTCTTTGTCGTTGCAGGTGAGTTTTTCTCATGACTTGCAAGTGCATATGCAAATTTCTTTCCTGTGTGGGTAAGTTTTAACGTTCGATAATTGAATGCTTAACAGATGCTGTTAAAGCGCTGTAAGCTAACAGACGTGTAAGCTTTTCGACACGTAAGCTTTTCGGCCACAGGGTGCACCTGGCGAACATAAGCTGTTAAAGCTTTTGTGCTTTAAAGCTTTTGATTGAACGAATGCGTTATGTCTCGAATAGCTCGTTCACTCAATAAAAATGTATGTGAAATCAATTTTGTGTTCAATCCACGAGCATTTATACCAAAATCCAGTACTTAAGTTTGTCATGTATAGTAAATCATTTATAATGTGGCCACACATCATTACCGAATCAATGCGCGCCATAAAACTGCAACCTTAGCAGCATTTCCTAATTTTTTTCAATGTCCAAAAGGCAACCGTTGACCTCGCCGCCCTTTCTCTCTCTTACTAAGTAACAATCCCAACGTCTCCATTAATTTAAAAACCGCCAACTTATCAGGCAGCGTCATCGTCCTAAGTGATTTCTTAGCTTTGATTTAGCGCCCAATTCTTGTAGGAATCGATTCGAGGGTTCAGACAAGAGTTTGTCTAAGGAAGGGGAAAAAGTGTTTAAAAATGCAGCTGTAAAATTTACTAAGCATTACTAAGATTGTTAAGAACAAGTAGTAACTCTGATAAGCTTCTCAAAAGCTCTTCAAAATAATTCTTTATTGTGCCACAAGTCTAAATTTTCGTAATGTCCAAATATCTTTGGATTCTACCCAAAAATATTTATCAATTGTAAAGCAACTCTCGGGTTTTTTTTTTGTGCACACTTAAATGTATAGTGTTACATACAAATGGGACGCATTCTCTCATTTGTGGCAAGAAAAGGACATACGTATATGCCCTTCACCTTGCCACACACACACACACACACTAACTCACACACACACATAAATAACAAAGTTGGATCGCATCTTTTGGCATGCTTTTAAACAGCATTTTTGGTGTATGGGAAAGGCCAACTCGTTACTTTATTCAAAGCCATTCCAGGCAATAAAACTATAGCCACATATACGAGATCTAGGCTGACTTCAGTTCCAGCTAATTTGTATTAGTATTATTAGTATATATAACACATGCACAGGACGCGTTACGGCTATTTGCTGCTCTCCTCTAAACTTGCAACCTCTCTTTTTAGCTAACTTACTTGTGTCTCATTTGCATAATTCTGATATGGCATTTTTCCGTCGTCAGTTCTGTGTGTGTGCGTGTGTGTGTGTTTGTGGGGCATATTCACATGCACGATATACATGACACATTGGCGCCCACAACCTGCCACAGCCCATTTGCTGGCTGGTACATCTCTTACAATCCACAACTACATGCGATTTGCATAAATTAAATTGTAGTGTCCTTTATTTTTTGTTCTTTCCATTTTTTTGCTTTCTACTCGTTGACTCTTTTTGTTTTTAAGTCCTGCTGTTGTCGTTGAATGTCAACCTAAATAACGGCCATTTGATTTCGGCAATTACAACGCATTTTTGTGCAACAATTTTTTGTTTTTGGTTGTATACTTGTTTGTATCTGTGTGAGTTGTGTCCTTTGTCCTAATCCATACATCTTGTTCTTCCTTGCCTTGCGGGTTTCTTGTCGTTTGCTTAATTTATGACTGCCTTTTTGAATGCTCTTCTTTTTGGGTACTTTCACTCAAAAGTAGTAAAATGATAAATAAAAAACCATCTAAAAAAATAAAAAACAAAATACAATTTTTTAATTCAATTTTATAATTAACAAACAATATAAAAACTGAAAATTATAAAAGCAAAATTACAAAAAGTTAAAAAAAAAGTGAAGAAAATATTTCATTGCAAATAAAATTTGATAATAAAAACCACCATTTATTTTCTTAGCTTATTTAAATATTTAAATTATATCTATACATCCTTGCTCTAAAAGAGAGTACATATTCTTCAACTTACAGTCAGTAACTCTTCAATTTTGTTTTCCTTTATTTTCTTTCTCTGTTTGAAAATTTAAAATTCAGTGCCAGCTTCTAAACTGGCAACCGTTTACAACTTAAGGTTCTGCTTGGCCTTGACAAACGGACATAATGGCAATTGCCTGCAGTAACTAATGATTCATAGACGTGTATGTATATATATATGTATGAGTGTTTGTTTATTGCCTGGCTGTTGTCCCATTTGTTTATTGGTTATTGTGCAATTAGCTGTTCCAAACACAAAATGAAGTTAAAACTTTTGGCAGGTAGTTATGTTTTTTTTTTCCTACTGCAGTTTAGTTTGGTATTCAAAGCGCTTACAATTGGCTGCACATTATGTGCTTTGGTTTTGTCTTCGTAGCTTTTGGCCATTTGCATTGCACAACTATAAATGGTAATAATTTGTTTTTGTTAGCTCTTTTCTTCATCTCTAACGCGCAGCTTGCCAAAAATAGCGAAAGTAAAGCTGAAAAAATCCACGTGCCCCCAGCAACAACAACAACAACCACAGCAGTAGTGGCATCCACTACACCGCAGTTGTGGCAGAAGCAGAGGCAGCTCATAAAAATGAATTACTCACAGCGTCTAGCAGTTTATGGCAGCAGCGGGGACAGTGGTAAAGGCAGGGATATGGCGGAAGTACGTTTTGGTTTGTTGGTTACGTTAAAAAAAGATGAGGAAGTTGCGCCCATGTACAGATTTCAAGGTTGCCTAATTTGTTTATGGCGTGTTCTTACTGGTTATTTTCTTTCTCTTTCCCGAGGTTCATGAAACTGAATACTAAATTTATAGACCACAAGCTTTTATTACTGTTAAGCGAGATTTCTGTTTGAACTTAACAAGTGGATTGGGCAATGGAATTAAATGATTTAGGATGGTTGTTGAAAGATTAAAAATATGGCTTTTTTTTTTTTAAAGTACTTTTAGTAAAGTGATATTAATGTGGCTTAAGAAGATTAAATAAGTAACATTAGCTTAAGAAAAGTAACAGAAAACTAATTGAGCAGTAGAAGTCAACTAGTAGTAGTAGTAACAGAGAAGTACTGAAGTAATAATGAAGAAGTACTGAAGAAGTAGTGAAAAAGTAATGTAGAAGTAGTGAAGTAAGAAGAATGTAAATCGTAGTAACTTTGTCCTCCAATTGAGTTTCAATTACAAGATATCTTTAAGTCAATCACATTTCCGTACCAATGACACACTGACATGCTTTTTATTGATCACATTTTTTATTTGCTTTTCCTTGTTTGTCAGCAAAATAGCTCCCCTGCGGTGACATGGCTATCAATTGCAGTTCAAATTGATCTGTTTAACATTTATACACGTAATGTATACGCTCCGTGGTCATATTATGGCTACTACGTATACATTGAAATTGTCCTGCTCACAACATAAAATAGGTTTATAATAACATTTACTTGATACTCAAGGACACATTATTTAGACTTAAATATATTCATAAAGAAATGTTATTAAATTGTTTTTTGTTTTCTTACCTTCTTCACAAATGTTGACAAATCATAAGTCTAATGTATTTTAATTAACTTAATATTTTTCTGACATTTTTGAATATTTTATACACTGCTAATGCGACGTTCATATTGAAGTTAAATGTTTCGGGACATAATCCAGTCTAGTTGCTTCATTTGTCTTAACCTTATGTCCACTGTTTAAGTCGTGGGACTTAAGCAAATGCTACTCAAGTTCTGGAAGTCAATCAAGCTCATCAGAGACGCCCTGCTGTTTGATGTTTTCCAACAACATCATCGTCATCGTCATCGTGATTGTCATTGTCAAGGCATTGTGTTTTAAAACGATTTTATTTATGCAACGACATGTTTCAAGTGAGCTCCTCAAGCTGTTTTCCTAACCGAATTTCTCATGCAAATTTTGCACGTGGGCGGCTTTGCCTCGAGCGGCACGAGGGAAATGAAGTGTGGGGTGCAACAGATTCCGGTTTTCGGATTGCGGGCTAGCTTTGGCTTTTAAGTAAGACAAGTTGACTGCCTGCCTCCCCGCCTGACTGTGTGCGCTCTTCCTGCACTTAATTATTAAAATTTAATCAAGTCAATTTACTTGTGATTCGTGCTGCTTTTATTCATTCCATTCTATTGCATACTACCTGCAATTCTTTTCGTTGGCCACCTTTTTTCGGACTCGTGGCCTTATGAACTACTTTAAACTTACCTTTAGCTACAGTTTTCTTCTTTTTTTTTTTGTTGACGGTACACCCTATTAGAGAAAGTTAATGGCAAATATTCAGAAGTGAGTTATGCGCATATTTTAAGCTTTTACTTTTTTAATGAGTTTTTATATTGAGGCAGCTTTCAAAAGTTGACTTTTGATGTTTTAATTAAAGCAAACTTATTTTGAAATCAATAGCTTTATTGGGAAAAGATTCATTAAAGCTTAAGTAATTCTTCCAAGTTATTTTTAATATACATTCGAAATTCCATAAACGAATAATTTCCGGAACACCGCAAGTTGGTTCAATAAAAAACCCATTTAATATTACGAATTTTCTCTGTTACGTCGTTATTTCTTGTCCCCTTGAGATTCGTTTTATGGAAGATCGACTAAATATATAACTATGTTTTTGTGCATATGAAATTTATTATTTTAAACTGTTATATACTACAAATCTTTGATTGACATACGTCTATAATCCCTTAAAGAATATTTTCTAGCACAAGAATCTTTTTGTCAACTTGTCCAATTTTCATATTTTTACAGTTCTACTAAGTTTTTCTGTTCGTTTTTTGTGTTGCCGCCTTTTTGGGGAGCAACCTGTTAGTCATTCAAGTTATATTATCATCAAGCTAAATAGTTTGTTTGTTTTTGTTTGTTTGTCGTTTCACTCATTTTTGCTAATCTAGATATTGCTGTTTGATGTGTTGTGTTGAACACGTTTTTTCTCTTTTTGCATTAAAATTTGTTCACTTGCGTCACGCGCATTTTTAATGACGCTCATCAACAGAAAATGTTTGCTGTCCAATACTGAGCTAAAGAGAGAGGGAGAGAGAGAGTCGAAGAGAGCGCGTGTGGGAGTTTGAAAAGCTTTCAACACGTGCACGCCGTACACAGAGTGTGTGAGAGAGAGGGCGTAACGCTCTCTTTTGCTTGCATATATATTCAAGTTCAAGTAAAAACATTGAATAGCACAAGTTCAGCTTCAAGGCGCAGGCTGCTCACACACAAACACACACACATACACGCTGCTTGTGAGCCAAACACGTGCTGGCATATTCCCTCTCCCTTTCTCTCTCACTCACTTTCTCATTTGCCTTTTCACTCTTGAATTTCTGTGATTATGTAAGCAAAGTTTTGTTTTCTTTTGTGGCTTTTATTTTTTTTTTTGAGCTTTGCATTTTTTTTGTTTTCATTTTGTTGTTTTTTGCTTTTGCGGCGAAAATTTGTTCAATTGCATTTGCCGTTAGTAGTACTGCCATTTGGCTATCTTCTTCGTGTTCTTTCTGTCGCTGTTGCTGTTTTGTATCTTTGTATCTTTTTGGTATTTATTTTTCATTTGCCTTGGAATTTGTTGGGCCCGCGGTCATCCCTTCTACAATTTTTTTTCTTTTTATTTGTGTGTGTGTGTGTCCTTGTTGTTGTTGCTCGTCTGTGGTCTCTGTTGCTGTCTATCTCTGTTGTTATTTTTCTTGTTGTTGCCTTTTGTTTGCCATCGCTTTTGGCTTGTCAATGCCACAACAGCAGCATCAGCAACAGCAGCAGCAGCAACAACAACAAAAATGTTGACAACAATGGACAAACGGAAGGACGCCATCGTTTCTCCGGCTTTTTGGCTGGCTGACTGCCTCTCTCTCTCAGTCGTTATATTTTGCTTCGGGCAAAACTCATAAACTATACTATATGGCCCACAAAACCGTATTTGTATATTTATTTGCTTTTATATCTATATATGTATATATAGAGATATATATTTATTTTCCTGCATATTTTTGCTGCTGCTCTTTCTTGTGGCAATAGCAACGGCAACAGCAATTCATTTGACCCTGAAGGTCCTGCACTCGTATTTATCTCTAGCACAGTTGTTGCGTCCCCAAAGGAACGTGAGCAACTTGGCAACTTGAAAATGTGCGCGGCATTATCTTAATTTTGATTAGCTACGAGCAATTTGTCTCTTCTCCTCGCACATGATATATTCGTAATTGTATATTCCATTTTGATATATTCAGAAGGCGTGGTAAATTTACGCAAATTCTGTGGGGTGTTTAAACTACATATATGATGTGCTCTTAAATTTAAGTAATAACAGATATTTTGTGGAATATATTAGGTTAAAAATTTATAATTATAAAACCCGCTTTGCTTCTGTCAATTTGTTCTAAGAACATGAAATTCTTTGCTATTAGTCAGATTTAATGCTATTTTAAAAATTCCCAACCCACAATTTTCAAAATAATTTTTATATGCTGAATTTTCTGAAAAAAAAGGATTCATATAAATATTTTTGACGGGCTTTCAATTTTTACCGACAGAATTTTTTAAGATCATTTCGAAGTTCTGTACGACCTCGGTTAACGCAACCTATTAAAATTTGGCCAGTTGCGAAAACTGAGGTAAAATTTTCTGGTGGTAAAGATAAATTTTTTCAAATAGAGAAGCCTTTGCTTACCTTAAAAAAGAAAGTAAATCAAGTAAGACTATGTTTAAAGCAATGCTTTCATATTATTTTTATTAATATTTAAAAAAAATTTAGAATTTTTTAGAATTTTTTTTTGCACAATTTATACTTTTCTGAACAGCTGTTTCGCGAAAATCTGGAATTTGGGTGTTGCAATTATCGATGAGTTGCGTGTAACGAATGTTGAGTATACATTTTCTAAGAAATACTTCAACACTTTTTAACCTTAAAATTTAAAAACTTTAAACTCAATCATTTTTTTTTTTGAATTTTCTCATTTGCATTTGTGCACGAGCAAAAGTAATTTTCTTCTTTTTGAATATGACACAACCCAAAATTACCCTTTCCAATCAAAAAAGGCACAAAAACATACATTTCTAGTTTCTTGTCTTATGAATAAATTGTGTTTGAAGGTACTTGAATTTATGCGCATAGAATTTCCTTGTTGGCTGGTGTCCTTACTCCTGTGTATTCTTTTGGCGTGCCAAGGAGATGCCGCCGCATCACAATCATTGTCAGGGGCACAATTTTTATTTTAAGCTGCAACTGAGAAATGACGACCTTCGACCGATTTGCTGCACACACATCCTTTTGGCAGTCATCGTCCGCGTCATCGTCATCATTGTCGTCGGCGTTGTCGTTGTCGTCCTCTCAGGATATGCTCATAATACAGCTAGTTGATTGCAAAACTGAAAAACGTTTACCGCACAGTAATACTCACACACACATTAAGGCAAAAATGGCTGAAATGAAGTGTTGACAATGCGGTATTTGGCATTGAAATACATACAACATTGGGGCACAGGGAAGGACAAACACAGGAAATCGCCATGGCAATGACAGCGCGGCAAAAAGTAAAAAACGAAAGAGGTAGTAAGAGGATGAAGTAAAGACTCAAGCTATGACTTTGAGGCGCTGCTGTCACATGGAAAGTTTTCTAGTTTTCCTGCAGTTGACATTGAAAATAGAGACAAAGAAGGAATAGAAGAAGGAAAGAGGATAGTGAGATAGTTGTCATGAGAGAGTATGATAGATAGATGTAAATATGATAAGCATTGTCTGCTTTTAAGGGTGTTATTAATGACAACTGTGCTTCACGATGTTGCAACCAATTTGTTGCATTCTTCACTCTTTCTTATATTTCCCGCTTTCCAAGAGCTTCTCATTTCATTTAGCTGCGCTAATTAGCTTTTGTCATTTGATTCTCGTTTGATGTATTTTAATTAAAAATTTGCAACTAGTTTTCAAGTTGTTGCCACTCGCAGCTACCATCAAAATGTGCAACAGGCAAACAGTGACAAACACCAACAGAAACACAGATAGAGACACACACACACACATACGAAGATAGTTGGCCATGGCAATGGCAAACGGTTTGCTGTTGCATTGACGCACACAATACCGTCCACAGCCACAGGTTCTGCCCGAACCCCTCCCTCAATCCTGGTATCAACATTATTTCCCCCATTTTGCATGATTTCAATCAGATTGTATGCATAAACAGTGAAAGGACAACATTTTAACTCTGTGTGTGTGCGCGTGGGAGAGAGTGAATGTTAATCTATCTGGGTGTGTGTGCGTGTAAGTGTGCGTTTGGAGCCGGGACCAACAAACGGGCCTAGCATAAACAAAACGCACACATTGACAAAAATACAGCGACTGAGAGAAAGAGAGAGAGAGAACGAGCGAGAGCTATGTAGTTCAAAAGCTCGCTCAGGCGTGCTGGTGTGCTTAAGAGAACTGTTTAGCTTTTATTCTGTCACCTACATCTCGAATGGCAGGGCATATAAGTAGTACTAGAAAAGCACTTAAATAAGGAAGGAAAAATAACAAGAACGAATACAAAAAGTCACAAATACGTAAAGCTATGAATTATTCTTAAATTAAAATTAAGATTTAGTTGCAGACATTAATGACAAGAATTCCTTTTAGTTAAAGACTAACAACTTTAAAACTCTTTAGCAACTGTCCTTGTTTTAAAATACCCTATTTATCTAAATTGAGAATTAATAATTATTTATACAATAGTTTTAATATAGGATCTTATCAAAATTATGAATCGCAATAGACATTTGTTAAAATCATTTTTACCTAGTTGCTGCTAATAAATTTATAATTATGTGTCAAAGTAAACTCTTAAGAAATTATTTTTATTATCTTAAGTCATTATTTATTTAATAGCATCCCCGCACATTTTCTTAGCCTGTTATCTTTTCATTTTTATAGCATAAATAATTAGTTAATGACTTTTTTGTGTTATGCCATTAAATTGTTTATAGTTTATAGTTGATGCTTAACCTAAGTAGCCATAGTCATTGTCAGAGTCTTAAAATTGTGTATGAAGAGAGTGAAAATGCGCTCTCTCTCTTACTGTAAAAAGCTCTCTTGTGCTTATCAGTTTGCTGCTGCTGCTGCTAGCTGCTGCCATACAACCACTGGCACTGTCTCAGTTGGCGTCGCAGTCATCGTGGGTTGGCTACTGCTGTTGCGGCTGCCGTCTCTGTGTGTGTTGTGTAGTGTAGTACTTTGAGTGGCCGCCTTCGAAAAACGGCCGAGGCGCGAGTGTCATGAAAAGCATTTGGACGGCATCCGTTTGGCATCAGTTTGTTGGCAATTTTCAAACGCGTCGGCCGCAAAAAACACAGAAATTTCCTTAAACAGTTGTCTAAAACGTGCAGCAGCAGCAACAAAAACACAGAAAAAATAAATAAATAAAATTTATAAAAACAAAAGACAACCAAACGCCGATAATAATAATGTTAATGAACTAAACGCCAAACAAATAAATAAACATTTATTGTGATGTGATACGAAAGACAATTTGACGCGTTCGTTCTTTTCGGTTTTTTGATTCAGTTTCTTCCCTAAAACCCCACCAGAAATTGGTTAGATTTATACCTTATTTGTTTTATTTGTGTTGATAGTTTTAACGAGCTGTTTGTGGGTGTGTGAAAAATGCAATATTTGTTATATTATGCTTTTGAAATTAATGTGCCCAATGTTTATAATTTTTATTGTCGACAAATAATAAAAACAAGTACATCAACGCCCACTACAACGAAAAAACAACAACAAAAATACTCGCCTCGAAAACAAAACAACATTGAATGAGGAAAAAAGCCAAAATGTTTTGAGTAAAATATTTTGTCAAAATAAAACACATATTTACTGATGTTCCTCCAAGTGTGCCAAGCATTCCAGAACACCGCACATTCTACTGAGCAACATCATCATCATAAAGTGCATTGACTATGGCAAAAGATTGTAAAGTTAAATGAAAAAAAAATATTATATATATGACAATGCACACAGTCAAGGTGCCATATAGCACATTAGCTTGAGAGAATTTATGTGTGTGAAATGAAAAGATAAATTCATACGCCTGAACGCACTCGTATGGGTCGTATACTGCGTATACTTAACGCAATCAATTAGTTAGTCAAAGGTTGTTGCAACACATGCGTCGTTGTGCTGTTAATCAGTTTGCTTTAATTGAATTTTAAAAACCGATATGTGCAATTTGTAAACGTGTTGCGTGTGAAACAATCATGAATAATTTGTGCACTTAAATGCAATTTTATTTCGTGATCGATTAAATCTGGATGTCATTTTCGCTCAATTTTAAAACTGCACAAAAAGAAAACATTTTATTTTTGATTTTCCTGCACGCGTGATTAAACGATTTTTAATTATCTTACGAAATGTTTTGTTTTGAGTGCAGTATTTGACTACTTTTCTATGTACAAATTATTTAACAACTTTTCTAACTGTCAAAATTGCAACCTTAATTAGAATTTAAATACACAGCATTCACTAATATGGTTTTTGTGTTGTTTTAAAGTAAATAAAGACAATTGCAATTCCCAAAGCCCACACACGCAACCCTCAGCAAATCCTTTCAAGTTTATAAATCTCAGCTAATTCAAGTACTTTACAAATACTGCCAAATTATGCAAACAAATGAATGGCAAACTAGATTCAATTTGTGGCAGATTATACCAACTAGTCTATCCTTAAGCTATTGAAATTGCTATTCAATTACAAGTTTCACACAAAAAACAAATAGTCAACTAAAGCACAAAACTTGCTGAAAGACTTGAGCAAATTGACTGACACGAAGCCTAAACTTTTACAATTAGTGAATATATAGGCAACTTTTTGGGCAAACACACACACACACACACAAACACGCTCACTAAAAATAACAGTTATGCACAAGTTGTCGTGTATCTTGGGATATTTGGGAATTTGTTACGGTTATTATATTTAGGCTTACTGTGTTTCTTCGATTCGCTGTGTGTGTTTTTCGGTCAATCCACCCAAAATATGACGCCTAACGAGCAGCCATTAGTAGCTTCCATCACTCTCTCAATCTTTCCTTCGTGCTATTGGAAAATTATTATTTACAGCCATAGCTCTTGAGCATAATTGTGGTCGCGTTTTTGCCTTTTAAAATACGCACCTGAAAGTGCCAACAGAAACTTTGTCTTTACGTTTCTTGTTGGACTACATTAATAATAATGATACCATCAAGACATCCATGACAGCCATCTGCTCGCACATCCTTTGTACACTGACCTTGAGGCATGCACACAGAGCTAAGCAGGCTTATTTCTTAGCTTCCTTCTTCCCTCTTCACATTCTTAGAAGGGAGCTTACGTGACTTTTGTGGCATGCGTCGTTTATTGGATACTTCAGTATTTGTCTGTCTGTCTGTTCCTGAGTCTGCTCTTCATAATTCCTGCACCGCTGACAGAAAGAGGTTGGTTCTGTTGTGTTCTTTTCTGCTGCTGTTCTGGGGTTCGAGCATTATTGTATTTCGCTCTGCAAGTGAAATTAATGAAGCAGTTCATCTGACACTGAATTGATTGGCTTATTACGAACGCAACTTGATAGCTCTGAGCTTCAGCTTCTCTCTCACTGCCTGGTAAATGGAATTCCGTTTTTTCATCATTTGCTGCTTCGTCCGGCATGAGATGCCAAGCGGATTGCTGCCCTGTCATGCGGTGATGCCAAGCTTGGTCATTTCTTCGCAATACCTTTTAATCACTGAGGAAGTAGAGAGCTATGTTTGGAGCTTGTAGAAGCCAAAGAAGCTCAAAATTTGTAAATTTAATAAAAAGCGTGTAATTAAACACAATTAGAAGCATAAAAAATTTAATACATAAATTTAATTTACTTATAATAATAAAAATGTTTGTGAAATAACTTTTCTTTAATTCAACTTAACTCTCAAGTTAACAGGATATTGCCTTAGTCATTCAATACCAAATTCTTAATAGCTTTCTCGCCTTTATTCCGATTGACAAGTTATTGAAAAGAAATAGCAATGTAATTTCTGATTGGATGTCTCTTTTGGTGAGCCATTTGCGATTTTTCCCGGGCTTGAGTTAGTCATATGTATAAGCTTATGTATAAATATTTATATATGCATATATATGTATATATCTACTAAGAAATTATTCTTGTGCAATTCCATTTGGCTAGCAGCGTTCCGGAAAACATCAAAATTACATTACCCCCTCCTCGACTCTAACGTTCATTCATACTGTGCGGTTTGCCATTTGGCTTAATTATCCTACTTGGGGGTATGTTTTTGCAACATTTTATTGCTCATCGTTAAATCAAATCGAATATTTTGGGCACGTTTCAATGCTTTCAATAGGGACATGCCACAATAGAAACTTTCCAAACATTTCTGTATGAAGGGAGCTGTTTCCCTGAAGCCTTGAAACCTGCCTCAATGTGCTACCAAGTCATAAATTTTTGAGAAAAAATCAACATTTACATAAAGATGAGCATTGGGTCGGATTTTGTTTGATTAGCAATACTAATACAAAGGCGTTTCACACACACACTCACACACACAGCTACTAATCGAGTTTTTCATTCAAATTTCCATTCATGGATTGGCAATAATGTATATGTGACTTAAATTGATTGGCAGGACGAATAAAAGCCCAACTTATTCAAAAAGGAATCGCTCAATTAACCGATGGAAAAGAAGAAAACTTGTTAACAGTTTCTCAAAGAAAGACAAAAAAGTTACTAAAAGAAAATAATCAACAACAACAACAAAAACAAAAAAAGCAAAATTGTTTCCTGCTTAAAGTGAAATCTACAATACAAACCAAATACAGAAGAAAACAACAACAGCAAAACTACGATTTTAATGAATTTTAAATTAGAAAACTAAACTTGGATATAATCACATTTATCGTAAAAACTAAATAATATATACATAAAACATATTATATATTTACATATATACAAAAATAAAGTTAAATAAAAATATATATCATAAAATCTACATATAAATATATATTTAAAAGCTAACAAAAGACATGCTTTAAAGAGGCTTTCAATACATTGATGTGAGTTAAAAACCGGTTAATTAAAAACGCAAATATTTATGCTACAATATACAAAAAAAAAAAAAAAAAAAAAAAAAGAATATTTAAATATATATAAACAAACGCTTCAAATTAATGTTGTCAACAAATTAACATATTTTTAATATATATTTAAATGCAAATAAATGTTATTGAATGTGCATAATCAAGGCCAAAATACATTGATATATATATATATATATATAAACTGACATATATACAACAATAACTAAATAAATATTTAGCAAAACTAAAGTTATGCAAAAAACGTGTGCAAATAAATAATTCAAATGAGCCAAAAGTCAAACTATGCAAATAATTGTTAAAATCCAATAAAGCCAAACAATTAAGCGCTAGAGAAGGGAGAGAGAGACAGCAAAAGGAACAGGAGACACAGAGACAGCAACAATTATATATACATACAAATACGAATACCAAAGCAAACAAAGTTACAAAACGCAGCAATTGAAAGCTTCCATTTTAATGCAAACTAATTAAAACCAAATAAAAATACATATAAAATTACAAAGTTACTATTTTCTATATAAAATATACCAAAGACATACATATAAAAAATATATACTATACGTTACCTAAACATATATAAATTAATATATTTGAAAAATATATAAAAAAAATATACAATAATTGTTAATACTTTTGGCCAAGATTCGGCTAATCAATGCTGCAATACGAATCTACGTGCAGCCATAGCCAACAGCCACATCGTAGGCAATCCTATAAGGAGTATCTACAGCAACATCAACTACAAAAGCAACAACAACAACAGCAGCAACATCAGCAGCAAGCAAAACCTGTACGCATATTTCGTGTACATTATATACGTATCAATTCCAAAGACGGCAGCAGCTCTTCATCGAGTCGTTCGGTGTCAGGAGGCGGCTTCTCCTCCTCCGCCCATGGACCCAAAATGAAGACCATAGCTCCAAATATACGACGGCGGCGACGCTGCGATAAACATCATTTGGAGCTCTATTGCAATGAAACGACGGGCAGCAGCAGTGCCAGTGGCTCCAATGTATCCAGTCAGACAACCATGACTCTCAAACCAAGTGGGCTGCGTATACGTGAATCTATTACGGCACCGAGCACTGCAGCCAGTTCACCGGTAGATGAGCAGTTCTTTATACCAGCACCGCCCATTACACCGCCGCCAGCCTTTCTAACGGAGGGCTTCAGACGGTCGAGTACATCGGTCTCAACATCAGCGTTGCCCAGTGCCACCAAACAGGAGCAACAGCAGCAGCAGCTAAAGCATCATCAACAGCTTTTGCTGCCGCCCCCGCCGCAATTGACCAGACAGAAGCAGTTGGCGCCATTGGCGCCCAAACTAAAGCCAAAGACAACGGCAACAATTGCCGTCACACTCAACAGCAGCAAGCCACGTGGCACAGTCAAACGAAGTTTAGGTAAGCTCGTTGGGAGTGGAGAAAGTGGGAAAAGGGAAGAAGCAAAGCATGGGCTAAAACCTAAATGTAACAATGAAATTCAAATCCTTTGGTAAAAATCATTATGCCAAATTTAAATTTTTTTCAAAGAAATCTAAATTCTTGATTTTTTGTCATGATTTATTTTTATTTTAAATAAAACAATTTAGGTACATTAAATTTGAATGAAAAATAAATGCAAAGTGTCATATAAGCTTTAAAATCGATTGATTTTTGGCAAAGTTTTGAATATTTAAAATAATTTAATATCATTTTATGCATACTAAAATGTTGGGAAACTTTCCATTAAAAACTATATAAATAAAATATATGATTTTATGTTACAGCACAAATATTTTGGATGGGCTAGAGCTGTGGGTGAACGGGTGTGTGTGTGTGTGTGTGTGGGAGGTGTGTGGGCCGTCAAATTTTTTATTGTATCCCACAGCAGATTGGCGGTCAGGGGATTAAACTTAAGCTGCACGCGTGCAGCTTGCAACTTAATTGAAAACGATGTTGTTGTTGCTGGTTGCAAGTTTTTGTGCATGTTGCTGTTGTGAGTGCAACCACTGCTGCTGTAGTTGTTGTAACAAGTAAACTTTACGCTGTTGCAAGCTTATTTGTAAGCCCCGAAGCCCAAGCAAAATTGATGTTTGACAATCGCAAGCATACTTAGTGTGATTTACTATGAGAGCGTGTGCTCAATTTTTTTTTAATGTACGATTGAAGGGTTCTTCAAATATCATGCACTGTATAAATTTGCACATTCCGGTGCAGCTTTTGAGGTCGAATAAGCAAATGTTGCAGGATAAACGCAGACAGCTATCAAATGTCAATAAAAATAAGTTTAAGGTTGCAATCCACCTCCTGCTGCTTCCGGTCTCAATAGTCGATTGCAATTTGAGCTGAGAAATGTTACCGTCTTGCTGCCCTGCCTCAAGCCAAATTGAAATGGAAAAATTGCTGTAGGCAATGAAAATGGTTCGAATTGTACGAGCAAAATGTACGATTTACGAGAATTCATTTTTGTCCCAATAAATTTGCTAGAAAAGATGGCCTAATCGAATCTGTTTGCTGCTTAATATACCAAAAAAAAAGTCTGCACTGTTATGCAATGATTTTTTTTTCAATTTGCATAATAGTATAGACTTTGATTTTTCTGTTTGTAAGCTTGCCAATTTTTTTTTTTTTTTTTGTGGGAATATGGTAATCTAATAATGCAAATATACAACATTCATGACTCAACAAAATGAATATTTACCTGAGGCATTTACATGCATGAAAAATGTTTTAATGAAATAAATTGCAATAAATTTCAATAAGCAAGCAAAGTCAGTCAAGAATATCTAATATTCTCTTACTAGTTGGTCATCCATTTCATTACTAAAATATTTGGACTGGTAAATTCAATAGCTTAATGGAGCAGAAAGTAGAGAGAGGGATGCAGGTTGAGGATTACCATAGTACCTCCGCCATGCAACGGTAACAGACAGTAGATGATGAAGATTACATTACAATTTGGCTCAGACAGTAGCAGTCGACTGTTTCGGGTTTTCGATTGAAAGAGGATTATGGATTATTTAATTCCTTTGATGTTGAAGGTTTTATTTTTTAATTACTTACTGTGTTTTTGCATATTTCTTGCTGCAAGCGTATCGAATTGCGACAGCAAATGATTATGCAATGGGGCATGTGCAGCAAAAAAGTTTCAAAGGCAAGATCTAGTTACAAAAGTCACGCAATGCAGAAATTAATATTGTATTTTTCGTTGTTACTCTTTTGCTTATTCTTAGCTGCAACACAATCTGAACAAATTCTATTCACTTTCAATTGTGAGTATGCAAATTTCAATCAACGGAATTTTAACATCATTGATGGATTTTGTTAAGTAATTTTTTTATTTATTTTTTTTTTTGGTTGTTTGTCTAAGCAAAATTTTATTCGCTTTTGGTCCGAATACTTGTGTGTGCGCTTGTAGTACAAATTAATTGGCAGTTAATTGAAAAGTTTTCGTTTAGTAGGACTAACTTTTAAGTGCACTTTTGGCTCCCATGAGAGAGAGTGAGCCAATGTTGCAACGGTTTAACAAAACTTGACTAAGACTGCATCAAGAGGGACAGATTGGGGGCGTGACTGTTGAGAAAGTATCGCGAAAGAAATGCGCAGCACATTCTCGAGGCAATTGGTAATGTGGCATTGAAGTTTGCCACAAAACTTTCGTTGTATACTCGAGGGCAAGCTAAAAGCTGTTCATGTTGCTGCTGCAGCATTACATAACGGCAAATGTAATGACGACAGCACACCCATCAGGCAAACACTTATATTCAGCTTCCCATTTCGTAGAACCCAGCATTTAATTATTAAATGCAAATGCCAGTTTTTATAACCGCAAGACTTAAAAGGAGGAGAAAAGGATTTAAGTGAGGTCGAAGCGGCTTTTTGCGCTATAATCCGTAAACATTAACTCACCAAGTCCACGATAAAGTTGGAAGTCAGGTGGAATTAAAAAAGGGGAGGCATACTCACATACAAAAAAATGCCTGGCTGGCTTTTAATTGAATGCGTGGCTTGTTGAAACTTTTTATGATTTGTATTTGTTGCCATGCAGCTTGACTTATGTCGCATTAAAGTCAGTGAAAGCAATGTAAAAGTCTTGGCTCGTGGCAAAAGCTTCTGCCTGCTGCCAGCCACTTGCCACTTGCCTGTCAACTAGGCAATAAATTTTGTGGCTGTCACTGTTGCCTTAAGTCGATTAAATAAAATATCACGTGTCTGCGTGTTGTGACTTAAAAGTTAGTTAAGCCGTTAAGCGGCAAGTGAGCAAAAGGAGTTAAAATAATAATTATGTATAATGATTAGAGCAACTGCTTTAATTAATTTCATAATTAAAGAATATATAGGTAATTGGAAGAGCGATGGATGCATTAAGTGTTTGAGTTAATGAGAATAGTTAGATAATATATCTTTTGATTCTTTAATAATTTATATTTATATATACTAATATCCAACATTTGTTTTCATATATTTCCAGGTGAGTTTCGTGACCAAAAAAATCAAACAAGAACAAATGAACTTCAGCTAAGTATAAGATTAAATATGTAAACTTATTTATTTCTTAAGCTCCAATATGCTTTGTAGCAAAACTTTATCGATTGTGTTGCCTTTTGTGTATGTGCAACAAACAATTTGTTTACTACGTGTGTGTGGGTGTTTGTGTGTGTGAGGAAGGCATTAATCAAAACGTGTCCAAAGTTAGATACGCGAGGACACAAGAGTAGCAAAAATGAATGAACGAAAGGAAGAATGAAAGAAAGAGTAACTATCAATGGCTGCTGTAATCAATTACAGTATGGACAAGTTTTCCCTTTTCTCATCTTGTTCGCCGCTTTTTTTTTTTAGTCAAGTTTCTGTTTTCCTGCTTTGGCACTTCATAAAACTCCATGACAAAACGAAAACTATTTGCAATTTGTGCCAACTGAGATTGCGTTAGCCCCTCTTTCCGTTCTCCATCTTCTCCTCCTGCTCCTGTAGAAGGTCGCAAATAGTCTTTCGTTGCTGCTGCTACGGCTGCTGTTGTATTCACGTAATCTAATACCAGCCAGCAATGCGCTTATTTATGTGGCAAGTTTATAACCTGGTCAACATGCTTACCTACCCTACAACGCATCTATGTACATTTCCTTGAAACAGAGATTTCCCGTGCCATTTCGAGTCAGTTGCATTTTCTAGAAAATTTCTTTTTGACAGCGACTGTTTTTCTTGCTTACGGTTGTTTAACTTGTTGTTGCAACAATAAGCTCAGCTCATGGCATGCCAGCATTTTTGAAAAACAATTTAAATTAAATTACTGAGTTGCACACACACACCAACACAAACACCCACAAACACACACATACACTTGTGTGCTGCAATCAAAAATTCAACGGGGCCTGTTTTTTGGTTTTTCTTCCATTGCCTACTTTTTTGGGGCGGCATTTAAATTGCCATTTTTGATAGTTTCCTCCTAGTGTTTTACATAACATTTTTATGTCTGTCTGTGTATTTTGGCGTTGAGCCAAATGAAAAACAACTGGTAAAAAAACGTATACAAAAATTTGCATTGCACAAAATGTGTAATTAAACAGCAGGCAGATATAAAAAGTAAAAGAGGTTGAGGTTGAAATAATCCCTGAGCCTGACGGGCAAAACTTTACGCACTTTTCAATGCATTTTTTTTATCGTTATGTGGACGCAGCCATGTGTGTCTCTCTCTCTGTGAGAGTTTATCAGCTTACTGCATCCTTGCACACACACGCAGACAACGCAACGGAAAAACCATGAAAATCAACATCCGGCAGCTACAACAGCAACAGCATCACTTGCAGCAGCAGTAGCCGCAGCAAGTGGCAAGTGCAAGGTCAACTTTGTTGAAGGACATACCACGAGCGTGCAACATCAGTCCGTGCTCATCAGTTGCCTCGCCCCCCGCTCCTGTCTTAACACACACACAAAGTACTGGTTGGGTTTGTTTAGTTTGTATTTGTATTTGTATTTGCTGTTTGAGTGCCGCCATTTTGTGCACATTGCTTGCTTTGGTTGTTTGTGACATTTTATTTCATTGCGTTTAGCATTTTGTGGCTCGTTCTCTCTGTGTGTGCAAATTGATGAGAACAACTGTTGTTGTGCTACATGCCTTTAGGCATATGGAGTTGACAGTATTTCAATCAGAAACCACAGGTTTGTTTGCAGCAGAAATGTTGACTGACAGTAAACGGACGTCATTACACTAAAAAGTTAGTTATGAATATTTTATAAAGGGCTTACCCCCACTCGCAACTTTGAAATTTTCGACATTGTTTTTGTCATATTTTTGAAGAATAACTATCTTAAAATAGAATCATAAACATTTTCATTAAAATTTAGTAAGTTATTATAAAAATGGAGATTTTCGTAAAACTATTGACATTGCCAGCTGTGTGCGATACCGAATAAAGAAGTTTCTTGCATCTTAAATGCAGTTGCATTTTTAAAGAACTTTACTCTTCAGCTTCTCACCACTTGCTATAGTTTCGCCAAAAATTTGATTATTATATTTTACCGTTCACACTGTTGATTGCAGTCATTCAGTCAATTTGATAAAGGAGTCACAAAACTGTTGGCGTTCTAAAGATATTATTGTAAAGCTTAATTTTTAACTTATGCCCAAGCTATTTGACACTGTGTTTAACTTTAGTTTTACAAACTGTCCAAACTTATTTGTCTCTGTTAAAAATTTAAGCAAAACGTTATTTGTACAACATTTTCTTATGCTATTTTTTGTGAATTAAAGTTCAAGGTTGCAACAAGTGAAACGGTGCACATAATTTTTGCAAACAGTGCCAACTAATTTGATGTCCATTTATCTATGAATGCTTTATGCTTTACTTTATTCCTCCTCTCTTCGGCCCCTCCGTTCTCTCTGTGTGCACGTCACTCACAAAAACTCTGCATAATTTTCTATGCCCCATAATTCAAATTGTTTGCACGCTTTTGCTTGTTAAATAATTCAATACGTAATCTTTAAATTAAAATCTGAAGCTCCATTAGGAACATTATATTGTACATATAAAGCCGACCAGCAGCTGTAAGCTTAAATGTTTGTACTTCCCGTGTGCTAAAAGAGAGAAATTCTTCATTTTTATTTAGTGTATTCTTGTTGAAACGATATCGCTCCTTTTTATTTTATTTTGGTATATTTTTTTTTTTGTGTTGGCTGCATTGTTAAAGCCGAATATTTTTTATTTACTGACGTTAAGGCCGTCACGCTACCGAGGCTTGTTGTTGTATTTGTATTTTGCATAAAATTTGCGGGCAAAGCAACAAAACCTGAATAAAAAACTTTGTCTTCCTCTTTGCAGCTGTCTTTCCCTCTTTTTCGCAGCTATTATCGCAGCCGTCTCTGTCTGCATACAAAATATGCGAGGCTGCTTTTAACAAAAAAATTTGCACAATGTTTGCCAGTTTGCTGTGTTCGAGGGTTTGAGTGTGTGTGTGGGTGTGGATTTGTCTGTGTTTTATGTGAAAGCCAAGCTAAATTTTTCACTCACTTAAATAGATGCCAGCGGCACCCACTCAAAACCACCCACAACATACCGCATCACGTGTCAAACTAATGCTGCAAAAGTGTCACAGACTAGAGAAATTAAAAATTCAAATGAAAACTGCGACACAAGCGTTGGGCTTACAAATGAAGCGTTTCCGTTTTCGCTGCATTTCCTCTCACTCTTCCCATCTTTCATATCTATCTTCCATTTTTTTTTTTGCGTTATTCTCTATCTGCGTGTGTTTGCCACTTGGCTATTCATTTTAATGCCCGCCCGACTCTTGAGCATATTTTTCGGCTAAATTTTAATTTCCTGCTACTCAATGTCGCACTTCCCGCCGGACTTAGTCCGGAACGTACTGTCCCAAGTACAAGTGGGTCTTGGTCTGCTTTTAGCTGATTGGGTTACATGCTGTTGAGTCAAGAGTAAGGCGCTTATTGCACAAAGTACGACGACTAAAGACCAACAATTAGTTGTGTACATATTGAAATAAACTTAGCAAGTGCTCATTTCCTTTAGGGCTTTTTCTGCTCTGCTCAAGAACTTCAAAAGTCTTAAAATGTACAAAATAAAACTTTAATGAACCCCTTTTTACTTTGATGGCCGTCCATAGAGGACACAATACACACACAGCTGCGACCTCAACTAAAATGGTGGAGCGTAAATCACTGCGGGACAACCTTCAATATGTGTGTCTTTTATGCTACTCTACTTTATCACTTCTTATGTTCGTTAATTTCTTTTACATGCTGACCTTTTTTTTTGGGTAGGAATTTTCTTGGCCAAGTTATAATTTTTCCTTACCTAAAGGATTAAAAAAGAGTTTATACAATTAAATTTAATCTGTTGATTATTTTAGAGCTGTAAAATCATTAAAATTATATATAATTCACTGTTTTGTTTATCAATCTTTGCATAGGCTGCCTGTTAAATATTATCAGTAGAACTTTCTGCTCTTTAACAATGGCCTGCAGGTCATCTTTTGTGGCAATGTAGTATATATTTTTTATATATATTTTCTTTGTTTAAGTTTTCTTTTGTGGTTTTGCACACGCTTTTGAATTATTCATTGGCGCCTCTGGTCAAGGTCGGCTCGGCTCGGCTTTCTGCTGACTGCTTGACCATAAACTATGCAATAAAATGCAGTCTCGACCAGATTTTGTACCCTTGATATTGCGCGTTGTTCACACAGTTGGGCGACCTTGACTCTGGATTTCACTTTTCTGTTTTTTTTTTGTGCTTGTTTGATGTCATTATTGTGATGAGGGTGATGATGGTGGTGATCATCATGACTATCAGTAGAGTTGGCACCAAAAACATTTTTCATGTCTAATGACTGTCAAGCGTTGAAATTTTGCACAGATTTGTCGACTGAAAAAGTTTTTGCGGCTTTCGCTTTTCGCTTATCAAATTGGAACTTTTTCTATGAAAATTCTGACATGACAGCGAAAGCGAAAGCGGCCAGTCACATATGTTTTCATCAACTTAATTCTGGCATTGTTCAGCACTGAATTGCTTGTAGCTTTGCATATCGCTGTCGCTTATTTTCCTTATTCAGCCCAAAGAGACACGTTTATCAGTTGGCCTGGCTTAATTACATTGCTTCTTTTTTGTGTTTGTTAGCCAAGTTAAACAATGTTATCAAAGTTGTTGAAACAACAACCAAAAGCAGTTAAAAAACTCAATTCAACTAATTTCCCAAAGCAAATTAGTTGCGTTGAGAGAGCTAGATAACTTGTAATTTGACTAAGGAAGTTATTTAGTCTTGATTAATTGCGGTTATAGTATTACCTTACGTTGGCTCAAATGATCCAAATGCTGAGCGTTATATTAATGATACGAAGTGATGCGACACTTCAAATGAAGGTATACCAAGAATCAAAGTAAAAACAACAAGCAATAGAAATTACCTTTACATTTAAGCTGAAAATTAAATAAATTGTATCCTGTCCAGTTAACAAACATGCAATTACCTTCAAGTGACGTTTACTTGCTGAGGATGTTATTATGCACTTGACACCAAAGAATGTTTTGAACATAGAGTTTGAGTAAAGAATTTCCTATTCAAAAGAATATTGCTTGCATTTTTAAAGTGTTTACTTTTACCCCTTCTTGTTTTAACCCAACAAGAATATCAAACAAATAATTATCACTTCATTTATATAGCTTTACGCTTCTAAGATCATCGCTGGCGTTAATCGCATCTCATCAGCATTTGCTGCCATTAGCTGCAACAGCTGTGACTGAGCTTATGTGGAATGTTAGTGAACACATTTCCGCACACACAAACACACACTCACGAACATTTGTAGCGTCAGTGACGCTATCGACCCACAATAATATCTGCCTCCAAACAGCTGCCAAGATAAACAAACAACAAAGCTGCCAACGAATTTTCCAGGCAGCGAAATATGCTGACGATTTTGGCCAAGAAGAAGACGACACAAATGAGCACAAAAGTAGACGAGAGCAAAACCAAAAACTATACTCGATTTTTTGTTGGTATCTATTTTGTTTTTTTGTCTGACCTTCACCTAATGGTTACGCTCCGGTTCGCATTTGTTTGGCTATTATGGTTTTTTTGTTTTTCGAGTGACGCGGAATTTTAATGAACTTCACCTCAAGAAAAGACGCAGCATGCTTCACTCTCTAATATTCTCTGCTCAGAGTCACCCTCTCTGTCTTTTTACATGTTAATGAACTTGTGGGTATTATGAGGATGTTTACGATATAAAAATTATAAATACAATTTTGTTAGCTGGGCTATTTATAGTAAAGAGACTATTGCTGCAGGCTTCTTAGAGCGTCTAAATTTAAATGACTATTATATTTTATAATTATTATGTTATTTTCTACACTTGTTGTGCATGTGACTGACACTTGACTCACAAAGCAAGCATTTCGAACTGTTATAAAAATATATGCCTGATTCATTTTGACAATCCCTAAACAATAATGTTTTCGCATTCTTCTTGTTCGGTTTTTCTTTTGGCGCTGTGACGTCAACGTGTGTGTGTGAGTGAAATCTGTAGCAAATATGTATTTGTCCACCCAGCAAATAATTCATGTGTTTAATTTACTTTGATTGCCAAATAAAAAATGCGACAAGAAAACAACCCAGCCGAAATCTTGTACAAATATTTGAAAACAAACAACAAAAACAACAGCAATAGTTAAGCAAACAGCTAGGAATTTTAGAATGTATTTTTGTATATTTATTATTTTTGTTTAGCTTTTAACGGCTTTGTATAAATAGGAACGAAATAAAAAAAAAATATATATAAATCAATGCAGGTGTTGAAAAAATAAACGATGGCAACTTGTTCGATTAAACACAGGCCCAAATAATTTATAGCCAGGGATTATTTGGTGGGTGTATTAAGTATTAAGCCTTTAGCTATTAATAGATAATAATCTTAAATATATTTGATATAATTTCGCTTCAAATTGGAATTGCTCTGTCAGTTGTAATTAATCAGCATTGCAATGGTATTCATTAATCATTGGCTGATCAGTTGATGACATTCAGTAACAAGTCGGCACATCTCTGTGTCAAGCAGCTTTTGTTCTTAACGCCCTATTGTACATCATCATCAATCATAGCAAGCAGCTTGAACTGGCGGCGGTAATACGAGTCGAAATGTTTTTAGGGGCTTTAATTTATTATTATTACTGCCAAAGAAATGTTGTTCAGGGTGCAAATGTTGTCATAAATAATTTCATTTTAATTATGTCAATTTGTGTGTGAGTGTGTGTGTGTGTCTGGGGAAAACTGCGCATCGCATTTCTCTAACATTCTATCATCGAATTGGCTTCATCTATTTACACGACACTTTCTGTCCGCAAATAAACAACGGGACAACAAGAGCAGCCGCATCTTCATCATCATGGCCATCATCACACTGTCACTGCGACTGCTGTTGCTGACCTTGTCGACTTCCGCTGTTGCCAATAATACTATTGCCAATTTATCACATCTTAAAGCAACATTTTCAGTTGCCCAGCTGGGTGTATGTTTTTTGGTTGCCATGTTTGCTGCCACTTCCGCTGCCAATTCAAGCAATTTACGGCTTAGGCTCCGCAAGCCAAGAACACACAAAGAGTGAGAGAGAGAGAGAGATACCTTCTGTCCAATGCTACAATATTCAATGGGCCTAGAATGTGCCAGTAACAGCACATAGCGTATGATTAATATGCTGGAGGTCTTATCAGTTTTTGGATTCATTCGCTCTTTCTGTTTTTGTTGTTGGTTGTTGGTTGATGTATTTATGAGTTGAAACCTGCGACCTTAAAATATTGATTGAAGTCTCGGGCAACGCCCAATCTATGTGCTACACTAAGTATACACACATAACTGATGAGTTGTGGTTGCAAAATATGGTGTATACGCAACAGTGATGCTCTCTCTATCTTGCTTTTCAACTCTTTTGTACTTTATGATTTATGCCTAATCAACGTTTCATATTGTGATAGTAAGCTCTTAGGCCTAGAATACGTGGCCCAAAAGAGCAAATATTCAAGTAATGATAACAGATTCCCTTATTGTTGTTAAATAGCCCACCAAAATGGCCAAAACCATGCCAATACATATGTATATAAAAAGTACCTATTTTTTGGCCAGCAAGCTGAAGGCCCAATCTGATGTCCAAAATGTCCAAACATTCACACGTATGAGCTAACAAATAAACTAAACGTTATGTGTGTGTCCTTTATGTTATTCTAGCTTATCGTATGTCTGGGCCTGGGCCTGGGTCTGGGCCAAAATTGTAATCATAACTCGAGCGACGCGTTAAACATAACAAAAAATAGCTGCGAGCACGTTGCCCAAATAACAGCCGCAACAGAACTTGGAAAGATACATGTTTTGTGCGCGTGTGTGTGTGTGTATGTGTCAATATGTATTTGTGTGTGTGCGGTAGATTGCCTTTGTTATTTTTCAGCTGCGTCCTGCGCTGTCAAAGTTTTATGCCTGAAAAGCATTTAACTCGCGCTTTGCTCGTCTACTTTAGCTCGATTGTGTTGCTGTTGGTTCGCATTGTTTTTGTCACATGCGTGCAAAAAATTGGGTGTGAAAGCACTTTGGCTGTTTATGCCTCGAGAGTGGCAACGTTAAAGTGACGTTTACTGTTATTTGAGCTTTATACGAGGGTTCTGCTTAACTGTCCCCCTTTGGCAAGCAAGCAGAAATACTGAGACATTTAAGCCTTTAGGCACTTTTGTATCTGCACAGAACCACCTACAGCTAGGCGTATTAAAGGTTTTCGTTCATTAAATTTAAACCTTAAATATGACTGTGAGACGACGAATAAAACAGAACGGATAGGGGTAACAGGGTGGATGCGTATAAGAATTCTTTTTTTAGTGCTTGGGTGCTTGCATGTTGCTTGGTAACAAATCCTCTCTGATAGGTTTTACCTTTTATGTTTTACTTCGCCTAGTTGTGTAAGTAAAAAATGTGTGTGCATTATCCGGAAAAAATCATCAGCTGTGATTTCCACATGTTAACTCTGTAAGCTTGTTCTGAGAGTAACTTAAGTTATCAAAACCTCAAAAGCAGAGCTAAGTACATTTGCCGTTTACCATTTTCTTACTCGAAAATAACTCGTGGCTATATTTTATTTTGCTGCCTTGGGCATAACTTTTGTTTGTGTGTGCTTAAGTTTGTAGAAAGTCAACACGTGTATTTCATTTATTGTTATTGTTTTTTCACTTCGAGTATTTATGCTTGGGTATTTTACACAGCTTTTGTTGCCTACTTTTCAGCGACTATAAGTTTGACACCTCCACAAGCATATGTGTCTAGTTGTTGTGTTGAGTGTGTGTGTCTGTGTGTGTAGCACGTAAAATTTTTGCCATACTTATAATGCTTGTGTTGTTATTGTGAACCTTTTGATTATGTTGGCAACCACAAGCCCAAGTTGCGAGGCATCGAGTTCTATTTGGCTGTTTGTTAACTTTGCCATAACTTTTTTTTTTTGTTGTTGTGCCATCACTTTGCTTGTCTGGCTCACTCTGTCTTTTCTCCTCCTTGGATGTTCATTTTCATTTTCGGGACAATATTTTGTATTTTGTTTGTGCGTCTAGGTCGAAACAGTTTTTCATTAAGTTGTACTTTTGGGTCTACCGAAATTAAATGTTATTGGTTTCAGCCTTATTGCCTTGCGACAGACGCCAATTTTTGTCACATAAATCAAACAGTTTAGAGCACGAGACTTTACCCAAGACTTACGCACATTTCACACGACCTTTTTCCAGAGAGCAAATTTGTTGAATGTTTTTTTTTTTCTATTGCTTTTTTTCTGTCTGTCTTGCTCTTGTTTGTGGTCTTTGTCTCGTTTAGTTTTCGTTTGGAAGGTACTCTGCAATTTCATCTATAAAAATAAGAGAGTATAAGCTAAAACGAAAATTTGTGCTTGTCGTCGTTCGTAAATACGTGGCGACGCCAACTAAAAATATTTTTGACGAACATTTTTCGCATCGCAACATATTATAATAATATACCGAGTGGTTTGTGCTGCTGAAACAATGCGCCGAACAAATTTGTCGAATATTTATGGTGGATGTGCTTTTGGGTGGTTTTGCATAGAAAGGGGTGGCGGCCGACGTTAAAAGTGTCAACTGCCATTAAAATTTAATTTTAAACGACTGTCTTTTGCGCAGTCAACGCATCGAAAATTGACGCTTTGTTGTCAAACAAACTCAATTAAGCAATTTGAAGAACAAAAATCTTTCATTGTATAAATATTTTGCTTTCGACGGGTTTCTTAAGCGGTCTAATTAAGTTTAAAGATCAGAAGGAAGAGAAGACTTTTTCGTTTGTTTTCTTCGGTGGCAATTAGTGCACAATTGAGCAATTTGTAGCGTGTTTGGGTGCAGGAAGCTGACGTGACTTTTTAACTAAGCTGGGAATAAGAAGACAAAAGAGTAAACAATAAGATAGAGTACGCGAGCGAAAGATATCAATTTGTCATTGCCTTGCCTAAACGTAATATAAAATTCTTTTTATAAATTTGTCTTAGCTGCGATTATCACGTCTGGGCGAAATAAAGTTGACACAATGTCATAAATATTAAATGAATACTTTTTTCCATTGAATATTTAATGGCTAAATATTCAATGTTATCATTCAATTATCAAGCTTGATTTTATTTAAGTAATTGAGCCTTAAAGCATTTCTTACATACTTTTTATGCGCCTGTGTATAAGTGTTTATAAATATCTTGCTATTTAAACTGATTTACGATTATGGATTGAAAAGTTTAAATGATTCAATTATGCCATTTCCAATTTTATTTCAAACACAAACATTTATTTCATTGATTAAATAAACTTGAGATCAGCAAAGCAAATATTATTTATAAAACGCAGCTGCATTGCACACCATCAATTAATATTTATATTCCAAACAAACTTATCTGTCGCTGTTATTCATTCATGAATAATAAGTATACGCAACGCATTACACTAATTGACTTTGGCACACAATTTGTATGTAACGAAAACTATTCGCATTAACTGCAAAAGTCGAAAGAAGAGAAATATTCGAGGCGCCCACGCAATATTTATACACAGTATACTTATAATAAGGTAGCACCTTGACAAGGCGCGACGGGCGGGCAGTGTTGAAAATTAATTTAATTTAAATTTTTCACTTAGTTGCCGCTTTCTCTTCCCGTCCCTTAAGCTGATGCCCGCTGGGCATATTGTGAGTCGGCCACAAAAAAATTCAATGGGATTTGTTTGCATTTGAATTCAGTTGCCAAGACGACAACAAATCTCTTGCTAATCGCATCAAAAATGCGGCAGTGGCAACGACAAAAATATATTTCAGTTTCTATTTATAAACTCTCACAGTTCTTTTCCCCCCACAAGTGTGTGATTGTATGTTTGAGTGGATTGAATTGGTCGAGTAAGTTTTGGCTTTTGATGATTTTTGGGTTGTCGAGTAGACGACCTTCACCTTTATACACATTTTTCACAGTGCGCTCCAGACGCGCCAAGTATAAATTATTTATTAATGGTGCTGCTGCCTTTATGTTCATTACATTCCCCGTTGTGCTAAAGCTGCTGCTGCTGCTGCTTCTGGTGGTACTTGCCAATGGTTTTTGCGAACAATTGTACACAAAGTAAACTTAATTTATTTTTAATCGCCATTTAATTTGCTGCTTGCTTGTTTCCTTTATACGCAAAATTGCAGCACTAAAAAATACTTTTAATTGCTATGAAGGTATTTTTCTATTTAGTCTCGTGTCTTATATGCACTGAACAGTGTTTTGTTTTGATCTGATGTGAGTTTGTTTATATTTTACTTTGCTCTTAACTCTGCCAAATGGCAATTGCATTTGCTTTGTCCCTCCCGCCTTACGCTACTCTGGTTGTGGGTCAATGTGTCGTCGACATTTGTTCGGCGCAAGCATGTCGAACACACACTGAGCGTATTGCCCCTACTAGGTATCTTGAAAATAAACAATCAGCGTAAAATGGCAAAGTTGAAAAGTTGTGTATGTACTTAGACGTTTGTATAAGCTGACAGCTTTGGAACTCCCCTAAAGTGAAAGGAACTGACAACTGCCTAGGCATATACATAGGATATATATGGGATACAAATTGCAGGTCTGCTCTACTGAAATGTTATATATATGGGATACAAATTGCAGGTCTGCTCTACTGAAATGTTAGATAACTTATGTGGCAGGTGACTTAACCAACTGTTATGCTACACAACAGCAGAAAACTCATCATATTTATTTACAGAAAAAGTTTAAATTGCAAACAATTTGTCTCAAAGCGATTCGTTGATTTAATCAAGGAGACGATAGAGATTTTACTGAAAAGAAAAGAACAATAATTAAGCCAGAAAAAAAAAACTCAGCAAAAAAAGTTCGTGGAAAGAAGAGATAAGTAAAAAATTCAAGAAAATGACTAATAGATAATTATAAATAACTAATATACATATAAAAATGAGTGAAGCTGTGTTTTAAGAAAAGTGGAAAAAGTAAAATCAAGCAAACAAATTGTTTCCAAGTATACTGCTCAAAGTCAAATTCATGTTTAAAGAAACAAACTTATACTTGTTACGTAAAAATAAGATGAAATAAATAAAAACATGCCATGCTCAAGTTTTGAATGAGCAACAACTGTAAAAATGTATTTTCTTCTATAAAATTTTTCAACTTCCAACTTAAGCCAAGCAAGCAAAAAAATACATACAATTCAAATGTGCCATTCACAACTCACTTTATAGAAAAACAATATGGTTCATGCTAGCTATGCTTAAAAGAAAATGACAGTTTCACCCAACAGCTGTTTGGCAATAGAAGAGATACTTCATGACAATCAATAATAAAAATACACTCAGCATTTCAAAGTCTTACTGAAGTATTTGTCAAACAGATGGGAACAACAACAACACACACACACACAAGATATATATACTATATGGAATAAATAGATGAGACAATTGTATGCCATGTACCCGTTCCATAAACTTGATGTGTGCTTGGGAACCCAAAAAAAAAAAAAAGTAAAATAAAGAAAATATACCTCTCTGAGTAACAAAACAAATGTCAAATCGAATCGTGATGCGAACATTCTTAAAACATATGCAAATTTTTTGGGTCGCTTAAAAAGGTTTCGTTGATTGAATAGACAAATCATAAGAATATAGCATTTATGTATATATTAGAGCTACATACCTATACAATATTTGTACAATGTACGCAGGTGTACGATTTGAAAATTTAAGGTGCATGAATCACTTGGCATTTTTGCACAGCTTTCGGTTTAACGATGTGCCCATTAATTAAATTTAATGAATTATGTCGTTGTGTTGATTTTCATGCTACTTTTTTTTTCGGCAATTGTGCAAGTGCACAACGTGTCGTATACGTGTGCTCTAAACTATAGGTAAAATGAAGGCCAACCAACGTGCACTTACCCTGGTCACGTTGTGCCACTAGCTCTTCGTCTACTTCCACTGCACGTGTTGCCGCCAGCCGTTGTTGCATTTATTAAACAGTAACCAACCCTTTTCCTTCCCATTTGCTTTTGTTTGGAACACTAGCGGAGCAGCAGCAGCAGCCCAAGCGGCGTTCAAGTAAGAAGCACTTTGACAGTTACTCCTTTGACTGACGTCAGTAGCTGTCATTTAATGTTCATATTTGGCTTGAATGTATATACATATATATATATATACATATAGGTATATATGCCTGCCGCATTCTCTTGAGAGGCTGATAGGGGCCATTGTATTGTGCAAGTTTTGCTCTTTTCACACACACACACACATGCCACACAAATGAAAATTAGGCTATGAAAAGTCCTGCATGTATATGTACATACATACGATATACACAGGAATATTTGTGTTGTGGCTGCGGTTCGTCCCAAAACCCCAAAATGCCTAAAACTACACATTCATTGCCTCTCACATTGTTTATTTATCAAATATACACACACACACACTGTTAGAGCCACATCGTGTGAAGAACAAAGGCAATATTGAAGTAATAAAACAACAACAAGCATAAAGGATAAAATTTAAGGGGGAGACTATGGAATATCCTGAAACTAAAGAAAACCGGATAAATTAAATTATAAAAATTATAAGATATAGGATTTGAAATCATTTTGTATCATATGACTCAAAAAGTGTTCGAGAATTTTGAAAGTCTTTTATTATTATGAATTGATTGAAATTATGAATATCCGAGTTTACTTTTAACAACGTTTCGGATTGCTATTGGGAAAATCATAGTGGAATATTTTTACTATTTTTTTTTACAGCATTCTCCATAGTCTCACTAATAAAAAAACTGAAAACTCACATCCTCTCTTATCCTAACTTCCTTAGATGCATTCAAATTCCTTTATTGTTATGCCTAATCATGCCGATTGTTTGCAGAAAACTTTTAACTCATATGAACTGGATATTACAGGGAATCGAAGACCGAATGTCAGTCAGCTTGTTAGGCCAGTTTTATTGGCCTTTTTACTGTGCCCTGTGCTGTGTGTGTTTGGGTCGGGTAAACATGCACAGCCGCGCAATTAATTTGCGGTCTGGTTACCGAATTCCTTTGCGCATATTTTCCTGTGTGTTTTTCTTTTGTTCGCTTTGAATTATAAATAAATAAATCTGTGCATTTAACTCCATGGAATTGCAGGGCTCCAATGACGTCACGTCCCACCCACACACCAAACAGAGAGAAAGGCAGCTCTTGCATTTAATATTGCCTACCTATTGACATGTCAGTTGTATGGAGGAGCTGTGCCTGCAAATAATTGATTGAAGGCCAAGTGGCGGGGATGTGCGATGCCATTATGCTTGGCCAGATGTTGCCCGTGCTAATTAGACACTATACTTTCTGGTTAATTAATATTGTCATTAGGGTGAGGATTGTGCGCAAAACAGAGAATGGCATTTGCTAAATTGCGAATGCGATAACAGGGACACCAGAAACCGTCCTTGCTAAATTAGAGCGAGAGGAAGATAGTAAAAAGCAATTGCAACAAGTGAAAATTACTGGTCACAATGTTAAACATATTATACAGTAATTAAAGTTGTTAATATTGTTACAGAGTACAGATGGTTAGAGTAATAAGCTAAAAGGAATAATGTATACTTCAATGTTAAATAACTAGTTTGATTTTATTAGGCACAATATCTTCGTTAGTTTATTTCTAATGCTTATAATCACTTTTCATTTTGTGGCAAAATTGCAATGCCTTGGTCAAAAGTATTGCCATTGCAAATATATAAATCGAATTCAATTTAACTTACCTACAAAAAAGATAAAGCTGAGAAGAACCCTTACGAAAGTCAAATTGATGCAAGATTTTTTACATAATAAATATAACACCTGAGTGCTTTGCCAAACACGCCTTGATGCTTTTAATAATAATGCTTCATTTCAATTAGAGATAGAAACAATATGATTGACTTTTTTTTTTAGCATTAAAGTCAGCCCACAATATTAAGGGTCAGTATTCTGTATTAATCTTGATTTGCTTTGTGTGAACCCAAATCAAAGTCTCGAATTTGTTTGTGTGGTTTCGTATTTTTCTGCTGGGCATTTCGTGATGTTTGCCATGCCTGTCACATCATCAATTTCAAGAGAATGAAGAGGGAAAGTAAAGGCAAGCGAGATAGCAACTCTGCCTGTGTATAAAACAAAAAAACAAAAACATTTGTCGCCATAATTTGACGGGCGCACATAAATTCATTGAAATATTCTCGGCCATGGACCAGACCCTAGACTGCTTTTAGCCAACATTCATGAACTTGATGCATGAAAATTTGTGATTTGTTTTCACTTGGCTTTTAAAATAATTTCATTACTTCATCACTCGCATTGTTTTGGTAGTATATATTCAATACTGTTTTTTTGTTTTGAATGTTTTTATTATTATTATATTTTTTGAAAATACTTTTGCCAACGTTAAGGCATTTCACCTAACCCCTTGCCATACCCTGTCTTGATTTAGTCATTGGGACTCTTCTTATTTTCGCACCAAGTTTTTCTGGCTCCGGGCCAACGGAATTTGTATCTGTTTCAAATAGTTTTGCTCTGCGGTAATTTGTGTGGATTTGTTGCTTATTTAAATGCTCTTTGATATATTTATTTACGTGTGATTAGCAACAATTGGTAAACGGTTTTCTAGCAATCAAATTCGCCATGCTGCATTGCCTGCCATTTAATTTGCTTTTTCTCTATCCGCATTTTTTCCTTTAGCACGTAATTCACTTGCCGTTGAATTTTTATGTACTCATTTTGACCATTAATTTGCCAGCCAGCAGCTTTTTGCTTTGCGAAAGATATTTTCATCTGCTTAGACCATAAATATTGTTTGTTGTTTATGTAAGTTCAAGCACCCGCTCGTTTTTACTGCTTCTCAACTCTCTTCCGCCTTCGTCTCTAGCTGTCTGTCAATTGTAAGATTTTGTTCAATGACTGACTGAAGTATTCAAGCACTTGCTAAGGAATTTCAATCTTAATTGCTTTTTCAGCATGTGGTAAATGGTAAATGATATTGAGACGGGTTTTGCTTTCATTTTCAATTGCGTGCTTTAAACAAAAAATAAAGTAAGAATTGTCAACAAATATACAAATGTGTTTAAGTTTATTTTTACTTAAGTAATTAATAATTACTGACATTATATTCTTCAAATTTTAAAAGGAAATATGTATTTATTTACTTATTGTTTGTTTGAGGACAATAATTGATATTTTACCTGTCATATGTTTGGAAATTGAGTAATGTTTATTTGGGATATTTGTGGTAAAATGTAAGTTTTTGTTTCTTTCTCTCCCTTGCTTAGTTTGAGTCTGTTTCCCGCTTCCTTAGTTTAGTTTAAGTTCTTTTCGTTCTTTCTATATAAGTCAAATACTTCATCCACAAATATTATTTCTCTTTTTACCTTTTCTCACTGTTTTTCTCGCTCATATTTTTCTATCTCATCATTTCTGTTTGTCTCCACTACTTTCAATTCTTCTTTGTGTAGCGGTGGGAAACGTTTTCTTCTAATAAGTAAACATTTCTTTGTCCTTACTCAACACTCTTACTTTATTTGAGTGTTTCAAACACTTAGTTTCAAATTAAAAATGCTGCACAAATAGTGATAAGCATTTGCACCAACAAATAACGAAACACTGAGCATTTCTTCTCATTCTCAAATAAAGTGCCACATAATTGTTTGCAATTTCTCATTATTAACGAGAATGGCGTCCCACTTACACACACACATAACAACTACAAACATATTACATTCCCTCTTGAGCATTGTTTTTGTATATTTTTTGTGTACTTTTTTTTTTTTAAGCAAGTGCCCGGCAGGACTGTCCAAATGTGGTTAGGGTCTGAAGAGACCCGGGCCGCTTAACCCTTTAACAACAATTAAAAATATTACACTTGACCACGGGAGGGAACGTGAGGTTCAAACAAAAGACGAACAACTGTTTGTATGTGTGTGTGTGTGTGTGTGTGTGAGAGAGAGAGAATGTGTATGCGTGTGTGAGTGAGTACTTTGTGGGCACTCAAGTGGCTGCTGGCCTGGCAGGCAATTTACAGTTGGCCCCGAATAGTGCCACAGCTGCTGGCCAAAGAGGAAAACCGAGTAAACCACCAGAGCCAGCATGACAATTAATGTAAAAGCCCATCAAGTGTTTGCTCAGCGGGTCCTACATGCAACATGCCCCCCCTCGCACCCTCTCTCTGCCCATCGGTTAGCACTGTATGTCTATCTGTCTGGTTAGTTTGGGTAACATGCTCGTAAATTAGTTGCTGCTTGCAGCTTGTTGCAACTTTTATGTGTGCTATATTGTTTTTATACTTATTTCTTTTTCTCATTCTCTCTTTCTCTCTTTTCACATTTTGCAGAACCAAGGAAAGACAAGACTGATGCACAACAACACGGTGGCAATGGCACATTATCAACACCGAATATTGAGCAGCCCACATGCCAGGGTTCTATGCTGCCGCCACCTGGCGGTGGAGGTGGCATGCACCATCAGCAACATAACCAGGGCGATTCCAACAACAAAGTGGAGCGACCCAACACGCTCAGTGGCAGCAACAAACTGTCGCGGCGAGGTGTCAACATTTGCTACCACAACGAGCATTGTAAGTGGCACCAATAACTATTTCCTATAGTACTTACTATATAAACGCTAGATTGTTACAAATGTACCTTATCCAGTTAAAGGAAACCTGTGTGTTGCAACATATGAGGTGATAAAACGTTTAACGGTAGATCCAAAAGATATCATGAAGTCGAATAAAATATGACTTTAAAAAAGGCTTCTTAATCATGGTTTAAGTTCCAAGTTAAGCCTGCATTTTAACTCACAATATATTTATACCAATTGTAGTTTTAGGGACTGTTCAAAACCTTATTCATAACTAAGTCTATAGTTATCCATTTTTCAAAAAGCTGGGATATTTGATTATGGTATGCACCTAAGATAAATTCTGCATTTACAGCTAAAAATTAAATTTTAGATTGCAATTTTATCATAAGAAATTAAATTTAAAGGCTAGTCAAAACTTTCTACAGCTGAAACTTTGACAATAGTGGTGAGATTTTCAAAAACCATTGAGTTTTCTTTACGAATCGAGCTCCTTATTAATATTGCATTCACTTTTTGAAACGCTTGTCAGGTGTAATTTTTAACCTTTATAGAAATGATATCAGGGTCTTTTAAAAACTTTCAACAGACATAACTCGGTTAAAACTAAAGCGTGTTGCTTTATTTTAATATTAAATGATATAATGAATAATGCAATTCTGGCTCGAAATTCACATGAAATATTTCTCCAAACAAGCTGAATTTTTATTGTTAAAAATGCCTTGATGTTGGGTTTCCTTTAATCTGGTTTCAACAATCCCACACTTGTCTGTCACATCACAACACAATACATTACAACATACACACTTTCACACACATAAACATTAAAATCACTGGCTAGCAAAAAATCTCACACACTCTCACTCACTGTTTATGTCTTGCCTCTCTTTCTCCCACCTTTTCCACTCGATTATGGTATTGTAATCGTTTTTGACGTTTAGATGGCGGCGATGATGGTGGCAAAATGATGGGTGGCCCACCTGGCAGTACACCACCGCCCTATGGCGTGGGCAAATTGCCGCCAGGCGTAATGCTCAGTGAGCTGCCGGAGCCACCGATACCGGTATCAGAGATTGGACCCATCCCACCGCCGCCGATGTTCTCCACGCCGAGCCCAACGCTCATCGCTGGACGACCGCACGGGCCAGGCGCCATGAATGATCAGGACTATCAGCAGGACTACGACTATGATGGTAAAGATTAATCCAGCAGCAACAGCAACAAAACCAACAAAACAGCTAGCTTCTCAGCTCATTACAAATTGCGCACTTCATAAACTATGCTAGTGCCTTACCCAACCCTCAAAAATAAAATCCTCTAAAGAAAATCTATAATAATTCAATTCGCGTTTCTCAACTTTATACTAATACAAATATTGTTTTGACCATCCTTCTACAGATCACGATCCCGATCAGGATGAGCTCGATTCGGACGATGATTATGCGCCGTATGGTGGCATGCCACATGCCACAGTTGGCAATCATGTACGGGTCATGGATACGCAACGTGTCGAGGAAATTCCAGCCAAAGAGCCAAAACCAAATGCAGTTCCTCTCAAATCGGCACTCAAGAAAAAGGTTGGCATCTGCGGCAACACCTCCAATTCCGCCTCCCAGCCAGTTACGCCCACACAGGACAACAACCAACAGTCACAGCAACAACAGCATCAACATCACAGTGCCGCTCAAGCGGCTGCCATTTCCAATAGCAATGGAGGCATTGGCTCGATGGCAGCTGCAGCCGCTGCGGCAGCTCAACAGTCGGCCAGTCAGCGTCCCTTGGTGGTGCGACAGGATGCGACGGGCAATAACTATTCGCTCAAGTAAGTAACTGCCCAGCTAAAAAAGTGGACACAACAATAAAGATTGCCACACAAGTTTCGAAAGAACTATATATTGGAGTAGTTTATTTTTGTTTGTTTTTTGTTTACTTGTTATAACTTTTTGTTTTGTTTGTAGTTTTGAATTTGTTTTCTTACTTAACTTTCTATTCTCTCTTTCTCTCTTCCCCGTTTATCTCTCTCTTTTTCTCTTTTTATATACTTAACACGTTTCGCGCGTTTTATTGCCCCACCTGTTTGGTTCTGCTGCCTCGAAAAAATTTAATAATATTCAATATTCTACTCCTTGATACCCTGTTTTAATAACAATTTTCTTGTTGCTCTTCTATAAATTTGTTTCATTTTATTGCTTTTTGTTTTGTTTCTCTTGTGTGTGCGTGATTAAAAAACACGTTTTTTCTGAAAAAAAAAAACAACCTCTCTTAACTACAACATCAACTACAACAACAACCTCAATCTCTACTATACAATAAACAACAAACCAAAAAAAATTATATATATCACGTATACGTTGTTGAATCGAAATCAGGCCTATACTACGACCACGGATTAGAATATGGTAAACATTTTATAGCTAATTTATTTGTTGTGTGGAAATCGCTTTTAGAGTACTCTCTCCCCCTCACACATACTCTATCCCCTACTCTCTCTATCTGTTGTGACACAAAAACAAAACAAAACCTGCAAGAATATTTATTTTTAAATCATTTAACCATCAAGTTCACTTCAAGTTTAATGCAAGTACAAAAATGTATATAAAAATACTCCAAATTTTTTAAACTTGATTTTAAAATCGCATTATCCTTGAAGTGTGGTAACACCAGCCTGCAACGCCCAACCCACCCCCCTTATCGTCCTTATGCTCCCCACGCACCCAAACAATCATATTTCGGTTGTTTTTGATTAAATTTTAAACACACATATTGAAAAGAAACTAAAACAAAAAAAAGTACCAACAAAGCAGAAAGAAGAAGAAGCTGCATTCGCACACACACTTTAATATTTATTTAGGAATTTTTTTATTATTATTAAATTACTTACTTTTGGTTGCTTGTCGTAAGGTTTAATTTTTTCATATGCCTCCTTTACACTTTTCTTTCCTCACTTTCCTCCTACCTCCCTCAATGTCGTATACTCTATATATTTATAAAGCTGTGTGTTTGTGTGTGTGTGTGAGTGTTTGATGTATGAGTGAGTTGTACTTTTCTTTTCTCTTATGATAAAAGTTTTATTATTTTTTTTATACTTTTCTCGCTGTTGCATGTCTCATGTTATTGTGGATTTTATTTCAACTTCTTCCTTATGAGGCAAAGCATGACTATATTAAATTAAAATCCGCTGCATGTCATAGTCATTTTACTTTTACAACAATCTGTGCAAGTGACATTCATATTTCTAAGTGGTTGCGTACTCATATAGTATATACAATAGTACAATATAGAAATACAAATACAAAGCCGTAGAACCCCATCTGACAGATGACAAGTGCCACAAAGTTGATATTCTGTGTAGCCAACGATGCGGCATAATCGAAACTCGATTGGGTGGCAGCTTTCCGCCTCCCTACCCTCAAAACAGACAACATACGAGTCCTTTAGTCACACTCCGATGCTTGCCAAAAAGGGGAGAAATCTTTTAAGATGCAAAGCAACAGAAGCTGCAACAAACCGTGAAGCGAGAAAATAGAGTAGCAACTGTGAGCACAAAGTGCAAAGTGCTTAACATATTTATCATAAATTGTGCAAGACAAACCGAATAATGGGCAACAAAAGTATATCCGCATTTTTTGTTTCACCATGGTTATAAATATTGGTTGAAGAGCAGCAATAACAACAAGGGTTTGATTGCTTCATAAACAGTCCTTGAATCGAAAATTTGTTTTTCACAAATAAATAGAATATCAATTCGATAAATATTAAATAAACCCAGTTTATGAGTGGAGCAAGTCAATGAATGTTTAATTCAAGAGGAATAAAATGTTGTTTTGCTAACAGGCAAAAAAAAAAACTTGAACTTGACTATACATTATAAGCATTCAATCATTAAAAATGCATTAGCTATGCATTCCAACGAAGAACAAGAAATATTGCCAACAAGCAAAATAAAAGAAAACACAACTACACATAGTTCAAAAGAAAGTATAAGCTTCTTTCTATTTTTTTCAAGCTTGGTCGCTTTTTTTCTCCCTTCCGACTAGACTTTTACTTAACTGTAACTTGAAACAGCATCTGGTTTTTTGCTTAGCTTCTTTTCGCATTTGCTTAAAAAGCACAATAAACTTGAATCTGGCTTCAAGGACTGTCAAATTGTTAGCTACTAGCTTGGTAGTACTTGAGATTGAAGATGACTTTCCAAAGTGTGGCACTTGTGCCTCTTATGCAGAGTATTTGAACTCGTTTTGCATGATAATGGTGCCAAGCATAGACTCTAATATGACACACATGCATACATACATACATAGTATAGTATGGTATAGTATAGTCGCTTAATGCGAAAGTGTTGCGGATGCGCCTGGCAGGATATAGCATTTACAGCCAGCGACAGCTTAAAGTACAAAGCCAAGCACACATGCAAGTGGATGTGTGTGTGTGTGTGTGGGTGTGTAGTAAATGTATATGCGTATGAGTTGCCAAATGTGTGCACACACGTATCGTTAAAAGAGACACAAAAAAACACAACAAATTGCCACAAAAGCATTTTTGGTAGCTAAAACAACAAAAGAAACTTTAAGGACATGTGCCTGCAAGTAATGCAGGAAAATGAATAAATTAAACACTCAAATCTGAGTGTGTGTGTGTGTGTGTGTGCATAAATCTGTTAGATTGCTCCTGCGAGAATGAATCATGAGAGGAAAATATTTTGTGGGGATTGCTGCATGTTGTGTCGTTTAGTGTATAATGTGTGTGTGTATGAAAGACTAATGATTATAATTAGCTGATATTAATGTTAGATAAGCTTTTGTTTCAACTGCTAGCTGTTAACTAATGCACAATTTGTTTCGATTCATCCCGCCCGCACCTCGGCCCACAACCTTTCCACACCCAGCAGGCAGCAAATGTTCAACATACAATTGCCGTGCACCGTGGAGAACAAGGAGAACGCCAGACCGTTTGTGATACGCGAGAGCAGCAGCGATAGTGATGAGAGCGATGGTCAAATCGTTTATCGCGATGATGATAATGATAATATACGGCTAGCCAAGTTAGCACGAAAGGAGTCGCTGTCGTTGAAATTGCAATTGCGACCGGATAAACAGGATCTGATTAATCGCAATATATTGCATCAGGTCAACGATAATGAGATCAAGGAGTCCAAGGAGGCGATTGGGGCACGCCTAATACGCAGGCTGTCAATGCGACCCACCGCCGAGGAGCTGGTGGAGCGCAATATACTAAAAAGTAAGTTTAAATCTTTTAGTTATAAATCTCTTGGATACTAATTTGTTGACTTTGTTTAGCTCAATCACCCGCCGAGGAGAAAAAACAAAAGGAGGAAAAGAAATCGTATTTGTTGCGCAAGTTAAGCTTTCGGCCCACCGTCGAGGAGCTTAAGGAGAAGAAGATCATACGCTTCAATGATTACATTGAGGTGACGCAGGCACACGATTACGATCGAAGGGCGGACAAGCCATGGACAAGACTGACGCCAAAGGACAAGGCTGCCATACGCAAGGAGCTAAACGAGTTCAAATCCTCCGAAATGGCAGTCCACGAGGGCAGTCGCCATCTGACGAGGTAATTAAACACACACACATACACAATCCAAAAACAAACTGCATTGTCCTCGGCACCGCTAACTCAAAATCAACGACTGGTCACAGAGAGAGAAATTGCCAAATGCCCAATGAAGTGTCACGTGCAGTTTTACTCAACTCTCCTCTACTGAATTGACCACAAACCCATTCCGATTCAAGTCAGCTTCTTTCTGCCTGCCCTCTCCGCCACGCATTCTTCTCTTGTGCGCTTGCCACAAAAGACTGCATTTTGTCGTTTTTTCCATTCCATTTATTTTTTTGAGAGAGGGGGTCCCATCTTTTGTAATGGCTTTTGGATTCGTTCGGTGGATGTGCATTCACGTTGTCATTAAAGTCCCCACACACACACACACTCACTCACACACATGCTGTGAATTTAACGGCTAACCAGTGTGCCCAGCAACTTGTGGGACTTTGGGTGAGCTAACAAATTAGACAAGCTACATGGAACTACAACTAGTCACAAATAAGCTGGCAAACTTCCAAACAGCAAACACACTCGGAAAAGTGCAACGAATAAGTTGCCAGACAGTTGAAAAAGTCTTCAGTTTAAACCAACTGTAAGGTAACCTCTGCAAATGTAATCCAATCCGACAACAGCTTGCACCTTTACAACAATGCGAAACCTCGGCCGGACAACAAATTTACGCTTTAACTTTGTCACACTCACAAACTGAAACTAATCTTAACTTTTGCAATTTTGCGCTTTCTTCTGTTCTTCCTTTTGCAGATTCCATAGGCCATGACGATTGCAATGGCAGCAACTTTCCAACAAATTACAACAACAGCCCAAACAATTGTACTTTGTGCAGCATCAAATTGTCAACAAATATTTAAAACTAAAACATTAAAAAATAAAAAAAAACCAAAACAAAAAACTCAAAAAAAAAAAAAAATTAATAATACAAAAAATGAGAAAACGAAATAAAATTAAAATAAAATTGAGCTAAACACAATAAGAGCAGTAAATGCTAAAAACAATTTTTCAATGGCAAACAAAAATGTAAAAGATTAAAAGTTAGAAAGAAGCGAATCAAGCAAAAGTTGCAAAGTTTATGTTTTAAGGTATTTTTCTGTTAATTGCGAACTGCGCTCGGTTTTCTAATTTTAAGTTCTTATTCTGTATGTAGAGTAATTTTTGTGTTTTTCTACAAGCTTTTTTTTTGTTAATTGTATGTAAATAAACTATTTTTTGGCAGTCCCCCGAAAATGATTTCAAAAGGCAAATCAAAAGATATCAAATTCGTCATATGTATTAGGATGTGTTTTAAGTCGATTTGTTAATTATTTTTCTTCAGTCAAGGCAATTATGTATTATATTATATAAAAAAAACGATAAAAGAAATCCAGAGAATGGTTCATTAAATTACACAATTTGATAAATGTTTAAACTAAAATTAACATTTACAATTTAACTCGTAAAATAAACAACTACAACTAAACAACAAACAAGTCAAGCAAAAAAAAAAAAAAAAAAAAACAATTGCAGAGAGAGATAAATTCTTAAGGTTAAAGCATAAATTAACTTTCACTGCTGCTTTCCATACATTTTTAGATTTTTTTAATTAAGCCGACTCTACATAACTAAACCACAAATATTATTATATATTTAATTAAATAAATGCGAAACGTTCTAAAAATATACAATACACACATTATATATATATGTATTTTAAATTTATGATTATTGTAAAAAGCTTAAACGTAAACAACACATAAAAAATAGAGCTAAAAACAACAACAAACAAAATACAAAAAATAAACTAAACATTTTTGAAAGACATTTGAGCAAAATAAACATTTTGCAAGCTTTATTTATTTATAAATTTATTTCAGTTTGTTACTTTTGTTTTTGGACACTTTTCAATTGTATACAACATGTACATACATACATATCGCCAAATTGCATATAACTCGAAAACTTACCGTAAATGTTAGGTAAAGCCATTAAAACCACAACACTTGGATTGGCAAACTGCTCAAAGATAAGTAGGAAAGTAAAATTAGTAAGATCGAAACGAAAAATATAAGAAAAAAACCATTAGCGGAACGATAAATTTGTAATGAATAAATTACAGAAAAACAAAATATCAGGAAATACAAACTGCAGCAAGTTGGACCCAGTATGAAGTTTTTTAAGAGAAAACAAAACCCGCAACAATTTAAAACGTAAGTCACGTAAGATTTTAGAGGCAGATGGAACCAAAAACAAGAGAAAATAAAAACCAATACAAATCAACTCAATGTTGAATTTATCTATTTTGTAAAGCAAGTTGCAAATAGTTACGAATGAATAAGCGAAAGCTAAACTGAAACTTTTACTCCAGCATTCAAATAGTTATGAATAATCCAAAAAACAAAATGAAAATGATATTCCTAATTGTAAACAAAGAAAGAAAGTTTTGAGAAGCTCGTGTGCGTGCTCGTGAATTTAAGTATTTAAACACGAAAGTAAAATATTTATAAATATTAACGAACAAAACTGTTTCAAAACGACATTTAGTAAGAAAATAATATTATACATCTTGATGATTGAAAACGAAATATTAAATTGAGTAAATGCGAACTTAGTTTAATTGATCAATTGGCGCTTCCTTTGCAAGTTTCATATTTCTAAAGCAAAAATAAATAAAAAACACTCACACAAACAATTTAAAGTAAAATAGACTAAAAAAAAGTTTAAACAAAAACAAAAAATTGTTTCAGGCCAATCAGCGATTTGGCTCCGATCAAAAGCTATTGCTTAATTTCGCTGGAACGTCAAATTCATCGTTTTGGAGTTAAGATCTCTTTGATCTAAATGGGCCAGATTCTTATTCTGAATTTGAATTGGTAACTCTGTCTCTCTCTAACTCTCTCTGTCTCTTGCTTCAAAGCGTTGCATTGTCAGAGTAAAGCAATATATATATATATACATACATATATGTAAGTATATATATATATAAAAATATACATATACATCTAATATCTATACAAACTATATAGTATATATGTATACAACTATTTATATATGTGAAGTCGATGAAGATAAGCTGAAGCAGATAATGCTATTATACATACAACTATCAATATGGGATAGCATAATTTACACTTTTTCTATGAATCGATTTATAGTGTACAACAAAAACATTTAACGAAAACACTAACAACAACAAGAGGAGCCACCCCCCAACGTTTGATTGAGAGCCTATCTATCCTTAAATAACGAACCGAGTTTAGTTCAATGCAAACTTTGTGTAAAGCATTTTTCACACTGTCTTTTCGTGTTCTGTTTTTCAACTTTAAAAAAATTTTGCAGTTGCCGTTGCAACACAAACAACATCAATGAAAACTGTAGCAATAATTAAGAACACTACAAATGAAAACCAAAAACAACCAGCATTCAAAGCCAGTAAATAATTTCTGAGCTCAAAAAAAATTTGTAAATGCCGTTAAAAGAGGCAGAAAACGCGAAACAAAAAACGTTGTTACAACTCGAAAGAACAGCGACACGTTAAGTAAATTAGCCAGCTAAGCTAAGACACAAAGATTGAAAGAAAAGACATCATGAAATTGTACGAACAAAAAAGAAAGAAAAAACCAAAAATGGCAAAAAATATTGAATAATAATCACCGACAAATTGAGATTTAATAAAGATTTAATTACTTACAAAAAAACCCTAATAATTTTTAATACGACATATATTATGTGCAAGCATTTGATTATTTATTGAAGATAGTTTTCAAACATGGAAATTTGTTTAGATTATATCATCTTCTACTTCACTATCGTACATGATATGAAGACGTTGCCTTATCTCTTCAACACTGCTACAGCTTTGAATGACATCTGCGACATAGCGAGTTCCTGCTTGCAACAGACTTTCAATGTTCAAATAGTCGGCTGCAATAATCAGCTCATATATGGTTGAATCAGTTGCATTCGATCCATTTAGAATGCGCTGAAGGACTTCAGATTGCCGTTCTTCATTTTGCTTCACCCTGTTGTCCATCGCTTCGAGCTCTTGACACCACTTCAGCACCAGTTGAAATACCTCTGAGCTTACTCTGTCTAATGGCATTATGTTGGCATCTGTTTTATCGATGCTGCTATCACACTCCTTGATACCAAAATGCAGCCAGCTTTGTGTCAATCCCATTTGCTCGGCCACTTCAATGCTGATATCGAAGACGATGCCATCATTGGTGCGAATTTGAAATGCTTGTGAAGTGGATGTTTCTGACATTGTATCGAAATAAAATTCCAAAATGTTTATGGCAAGGAAACTGCTATTTCAATGACTACTAGATGACAATTTTTTTTTTATAGCTCAGTGGGGGGAACACATGTAATCGTTATCGTAATCGTAATCAAGTCATAGATAAATTAGGGGTCTTCACACGCAACGTTGTTATTCGTTATTCGTTAATCGTTAAAGTTTTACATGTATTTTGTTTTTGTAAATTAAACAGAATGCCGGCTTAACGAATAACACTTTAACGAGCTGGCAGCCCCGACAAACTACTCGTTATTCGGTAAAAAATGAAAATGTATGAAATGAATAATGAATAACAACTTACGTGTGAAAACCCCTATTGTGAATAAAAAACTTTTTTTAAAGCAGCCCAGAAGTATGCAATGAAAATTTGTTGCTACTTAAGTTGAAATCGTGGCCTAACTTTTGGTAAACAGCATGAAAGCTAAACTGCTTTGAAGCCTACTCTACATGCCAAAAGACATTCATTGAATTCATTCATAAATTCCATCGCGTTCCATCCGCAGCTGCAGAGTCGTTTCACGTGCCAAACGGAGCGAAGCGGGTCGGAGCAAGTGCGTCTCTTTTTTGTATCTTTGCCAATGTATCTGTGTTCGGTTCAAGCGTCAAGCGTACGTGCCAGACTATGTGCAGCCTCAGGTGAGGCGACAATAACAACAACAACAACGATGACAACGACACCAATCACAATCATCATAAGACCGTCGCCATCGCAGTTGATTATGATGAGCTCTTTTTGAGATGTGTTCGTTGTAGCTGTTGCTTTTTTTTTTTTTTTTTTTTTTCTTGAAGTGTGTTTGCCTTCTTCGTCTCCATCGTCATCTCTTTGACTGTAGCTGTTGCTGTTGCTGTTGGCTGCTTTCCTTTGCGAAAGTTTATCATCGCGGCAAGATTCTAACATTTTTGTGTGCATTCCACTTTGGTGCGTTCTCGGATTTCTCAAGAGATTTGCCTTTTGCACGCTCATAAAACGTACTCGAACTCATTAAAACGCGCACTCTGATAACCGAAATGGCCACGTTGAACGTTGGGATGAGCAGTTTTTGGACAACGACAACGACAACGACGACGCGACGTGTTTTGCATGTGCGTTTCAGCTGCTGATTTATTTGATGGCCATATGGATATGTATGATTGTTGTTGTTACAGCACGTTTGCCTCTCGAGTAGCAGCGAAATGGGGCAAGTAGGCAAAAAATTTAAAAAGACTTGCAAAATGTGTCCAGTTAATTAGGCAAACTCATGTGGGAAAAGTTAGGACAAGTAGAAAAGTTCTTTTAGTTTGGACTAAAAGATGCTTTTGGATGCTGCTGGACAACAGTTACATATTTAGGTATATACTGGATTCTTGGTATGTGGGATTTAAAGTGAATATATTTGTATTGTTTTTCAGTTTTTTTGAGAGCTTTCATGTAAACATGAGTTTTGAGTAAATATTACTTGTTTAATGTAGATGTTCTTTTAAATCCAATTCTGATTAAAATGTTTTTGCTTATGAAAATCGCTTTAGTTTTAACGAAGTTGGGGATTTCTTAAGTTGATGTTTTGCTATCGATATTAAAAATTTAATTAAGTATAGTATATTTTAAAGTTTAAACGCTATGAAGTTATGTTCTTAAAAATTTTGCTAACGAAAATTCCGAAATATAATTCCAAAAATTACCAAAATAATGTTTAAAATTTTATTGTAGTTTCACACAAAATGTTAAATTCGCATAAGTTTCTCCAACTTTTCATAGTAAATAGTTTAATCCCAAAGGATACAACTTAAGGGTAACTTAGCTGTTGGAAAGTTTGCAGGCAACTACAATGCTGTCCATTGCATTGGGTCATTTGTTGGATGTTGGAGTCTGGGAGAGATGGCAGCTAAAAGCAACAATTTGGCAAAGCAACAAAATCCAAAAATTTGCATTCGGCCCGATCGTAGTTCGCGACTTGTCGATGCTTGGGGATTTCTTTATGACCCCAAGCTGGCAGTGGCTGTTTGAGTTTTATTTCAGCTGTGGCCTTTGTTTGCAAGCAAGTTTATTTGATTCTATTTTCATTTTATTTGAATTGTGGTTCGCTTTTATGGCCTGAGCATGAGCCTGCTGAATGTTGAATGTTCAATGTTCAATACTGAATGCCTATTGCCTATCGCTGAGATTTGTTTTGTGAAAGTTACACAGCAAAGAGACGCTATCGATGAGCCCCCAAGAAGTCACAGTGTCTGCTGTTGCAGCAATAGCCGGGGCTTTTTTTCTCTTGCTGTTCAGTGCTGGTGATTGTAAAACAATAAAAGCAACACCTGACTGCCGTTTTGGCCAAGTGGAGCCTCACAATGGCGTTGATGGCGACGCGGATGCGGACATCGTTGTTGGTGGGCCTCCCTCCCAAAAAGCACCAATGCCAGCAGCAACAGTTGCTGCTGTTGCCGCTCGTTGATCTTATCAAATGGCCAAAAATGGCCATAACAAAACTAAAAAACATGCCCATTGTTGTGTAGATTTTGGTGACGCGGCCTAAACATTTCAATTGCGTTGCTGTTGCGTTCTGTGCGTATTTGCCACATAATAATATTCAACAACAGCATCAAAAACTTGAGTATAGATACAAATTACCAGCTGATTGCTTTAAAATCGAGGGGGGAGGTGAGAAAGGCCTCAATTTGAATCGAAATCTAAATCTAAATAAATAAAAATCGTGCGCTGTTTTTGTTGCTTTCTGGTCTTAAGTGAAAGGCATTGGCGAGATCAGCGTCGTCTTGGCCAAAGTATCTCAATGCGCTGCAAATTTAATCAATTGATGAGGCAGCTTGCAACTTGCAACTTGCTGTCTGCCTTGCTAGCTGTTTGTTGGCTGCACTTGTTGTCGTTGCTTTTATTGTTGTTGTTGTTATTGTGTGTTTGCTATTTGATGGCAATTTGGATTTTGTGGCCAACACAAACCTGACCAAAAAGACATTTACATTCTACAGTTGCTGCCGCTGCTGCTGCTGTGCAAGTGTCGCAACAACAACAAAAACAACTTTACACGCTAGAAACCGTGACTTTAATTTTCTTTTTCCTCTCCTCCTCACCTATTTTCGTTTTTGATTTGTTTTTTTCTTTGTATATTTTTTTATGTAATTTCAATTTTTTATTTAGTTTTCTTTTTGGGAAGCATTTGGACTTTTCATTAAATCGCCTAGCAATGTCGCCAATATATTTTTTTTTGCCCGTTTTCTTCACCTCGTTTTCCGTATTTTGTCTGTCTTGCCTTTAATTTGTAATTACTTGCACATTTTACTTTCGTTTGTGGCATTTGATTTATGGCCCAACAAATTGTGGTCGCCAAATGAAAATTTCTGCTTTTTTGCCTAAAACGTGGCAAATGGCAATTGGAATCGTGAGTGCCAAGAATAAGGAAAGTTTTTAAATTAATGGTTTTGGCCGTTAATGGCGTTTATCTTGTTAACAATTGTGTTTAAGTCCAAACAATCCATTTATTAAATTACATTTTGGTTATTTGGCTCATCGATTAGATAAGATTTATATGTAAGGACATTTTGGCATCAGGTATTGTTGGCGATATTCTCTAATTCTCTATTTTTAAAGCCCGTTAATAACGTTTCTTCCTATAAATTTTCATTCTGCGAGGCATTATTTCACTCACGTATTTAAATTATATATATTTTATTTATTATAAAATCGACACAGCGGTTTTCGAGATTTTTATGCGTATACAAACCAACATAACATTTTTATATATATAAATAGATAGATTATTTGATTTACTTTTAAAGTTACATAGATCATGAGCTTCATTCTGCTTCCCTTACACATTTTCAAATCCATCATCATTTCAATCCATTTCTTCGCTTGTCCATTTCACTCATTTCCGATTTCGCATCCTGTTGTTAACTTCCCGTAAATGAGCTCATTAGGGATCAGATTGCAATGTTTCCATTGTCATCGTTGCTGCACTTGACACTTGCCGCTGATATGTTGTTGTCGTTGCACGCAATAACAGCAACTGCAACAGCAGCAACAGCACCAACAAAAACCACTGCAACAATAACAAACCACAAGAGCACAAGCACAAACACCCACTCACGATTGGAGTTGCAGTTGCAGTCACAAATGTGCAACAATTTCAAATAGCTTCCACTTACAGCAACTGCTTCAGCTGGAGTGCAACAACAGCAGCAGTAACAGTCCCATTGATTAGGTGACCCTTGTAGCGGTCCGAGGCTGTCAGCTTGCCTCTCTCTCCTTCTCGTTATGTTCGCTGTCTCGCTCCTTACCTTTGGTTTATTTTTTTTTCCGTGTGTTGCCCCCAATTGTCATTGACTGCTGGCTGTGTGTTGCTGTTGCTGTTGCAGTTGTGTCTGCGGATGTTGCTGCTGTTGCCAGCTAGCTCAATTGATTGAATTACATACATGCTGTTGCCCCCTTGGGCTGCCACTGTTGCCTCAGTTGCCTTTGGTGCTCAACACCCCCACATTTACTTTACTTGACTTGACTTTTGAGCCCTGTCGCGACTCATGGGCCACTTTGGGCCATGTTGCCATGAGTCAAACAAAGTCAGGCCAGTTAGGCAGCTAGCCAGTTAATTAGCAAAGAAGGCAGCTGTTGTTGTTGCTTGAAGCTGTCCTTGTGCCAGTTTGTGAGTAGATTGGAAGTTGATGAAAGAATAATGCCAGCTCTTGTGGTTCAAGGATGCATTTGACAAATGATCTTCGACATAATTCAAACAACATGTTTCTGTTGACATTCAGGTAATCTTCATAAAATACAAAGAGGTAATCAATGTGAACTTTAAAACTGCCTAATTGACTTTGAAACTTCAAAATGTAAAAATTGAAGTAAAGTTGAAATGGTATTTAAGATTTAGCAAATTACTATTAATTTTTATGTTATTCAATCAAAAAATGGGACCTAAATAAAAAGAGCTATGATCAAGTTTTATGACTCCTCTGAGACACAATAGTTTCTAACTGAATATAAAGAAAAACAATAAATATATTATTTAAAAATCGACATACAAGTCTCTTTGGCTTACAAGCCGTTAAATTATTGACTTTAACGCTATAAATGTGCCCTCAATCCACTAAATCAACAACAGCTTTAATAGCTGGCGTGCAATCACTCAACGTCCAATTGCATACGCCATCAAAAACATTTACACACACACACACTCATGTATGTATGTATCTTTGTGCAACAGGCTCGCTTCCCGCTTGCCACATGCCACGCACCACAAGAGTAAACCACAAAAAACAAAACAACAAACTGCTGCCGAACTTGTCCTTAAAATGTCAGCCAAAGTGTTCATTAATTTGTGTTTGTGTCTACCTCCCTCCCCCCCTACCTACCTCTCTACACACTGATTGTAGTTGTAGTCGTACTCCTAGTGGTTGTTGTCTGGTTGCACTATAATATTGCAGTTGTTGCTTATGGCGTGTGTGTGCACAGTCATTGATCATGAATTCCGCGCGCTTGGCACTCGCCTGCCGCACATGCGTCATGCCACGTCTTGACACTGCTTCCCCTCCCTTTCCCATCATGCCACAATTGGCGACACAATTTTGCTGCCTTTGGCATGTGCCTCAATCCCCTGGCACCTTTCTGCTGCTGCAACCTACGCAAAAACAACAAAATCTCTGTGTTTGTTGCCAGTAGTTTTGTAATTTTCATGTAAAAGTCGAGACAAATGCAAAATGGCCCTGCAAATGACGACAACAACAACAACAGCGACAGCAACAACGGCAATAATAATAACAACTGTTTGTGCCACGCCCCCCTTTCAGCCCACAGTCACTGAGTGAGGCAGCCCTGAGCCTGTCCAGGCCAGCCATCAATCTCAATTGCTTCGCATTTTCATATGCAGCTCTTCGATCATTTTACAGCTTGACAAGCAGCCGCAGCAACCAACACTCTTACAACAACAACAAATGCAGGTAATAAAAAACTTTGCAGATTTGTCATAGCAGCTGTTGTTGCTGGCCTGATTCTTCTGTTGCTTTTGTTGTTGTTGTTGTCTAAATATGTGTGCCTGATAATTACTTTTTTATAATGTCGTCTGTTTTTTTTTTCTGGCTTGTGGCTTTTTGATTTTTTTCCTGTTTGATTTGTTTGTCACTTAAATTTTTAAGTTTTAAACTGTTTACTGGATTTATCTCGCCCAAATGTCTACGCGTGATTAAACGTTTAAGTTGCTGATATGATATAGCCAAAGTCTGTCGCCGTTTCTATGACTGACTGACATATTGATTTTCATTGTCGCAATTGCTGCTGCTGTGTTGCTGTTGTTGTTGTGCCCTGTCTTCTGGTTTTTGAAAGTTGGCGGCTGTTTGATTGTCAATGTTTGCTGTCTGTTTGCTGTTGTCAATGTTCCATAAATCGTTACAAGTGATATAAAATATGATGCTGAAATGTTATACTTAAGCTAAAAGTTTTTTCACAAGATATTTAATTTGTTGAAACTTTGGTAACTTTTTTATTGATATTTTTATTTTTTTAAACAGTTGAGTAAAGTATATGTTATACACACTTAAATAATTTGTATTATTTTTTTATTACATTTGCATTAAGACTGATGACCTAATCAATCATTAATTATTGCAGCGACTAATTACAAGCACATACAAAATGAGAAACTGTTCAAAAACACATTTACACATACTTAAGTAAAAATCGAAAGGTTAAAACTTTAAGTATCGACGCCCACTTTTAAGAGTCAGTTGAATGTCAACGTTTTAAGCCGCAACTTCACGCTTTATTAGACGCTTGAAAAAATAACTTTATCTAGTGGCGAGTTGAACAGAAACCGAGGCAGAGATTGAGACAGGAACCGAGACTGTGGCTATATAATATGGCCAGTCTGCACGATGTCGACGACAAAAATGGTCAAAACATGAAATCCTATTAGACAAATTGAAATTACAAATGAGACAACGCCGAAATTAATTTATTAATTAGTCACACTCCATTATAGCTGGACAAAGAGAGGCTGCTAAACAGTAGCTGCCGACTCAACAACAGCAACTGAACAACAACAATAATAACGAACTGCCCACATGCGGTGTTCAAAGCGTCTCGAAATGGTTGACAGCCAACCAATGTTGTTGACCGAGCCATTTTCAGGCATTGTGGTGTGAAAATTGTAAAATCCAATTAGAAAACTCAACACGCAACGCATTTTTTTTTTCATAAAACTGCGTGGGTTTTGCGCCCCGCCTCCCTCGTATTTTCTCTGGCTAAGACTTAACCCCATCTCTAGGGAAGCTGACATAATCACTGATAAGTAATCGTTAATTAAATTGCTGAACAAAATAGAAAAAGTAGCCAAAAAAATAAGAAATAAAATCTAAGCCCAATTTATTGGCCAGACAATGAACTGTGGCCAATTCTGATGGCTCATATCAGCCAACAGATCTGGCGCTGGGCTCCATTTTGGCCAGGCGACAGGCGACACAGTAAGACAGTGTGCCGACAGGTTGTTTTGCGGCAAATTGGCAAGACAATTGCCTGCCTCACTGTGTACAGTTATCATGGGAAAACAGCTAACAACAACAACAGAAATAGAAACTGCCCCCGCGTTTATATCATTTCTAAATGGCCAGCGCCTTCATCATTATCAACTGGAGCTGAGAAAGGAGCCTGATGCTGTAATATGGCCAACAAACAGCGCCCAGATAGCCTTAAATGGCAACACCAAAGTGAATGCCTAACCATAAAGGCGTCTCATTACCTGCAAACGAAATAAAAGCCAGTGACAAAAGCCAAAAAAAAAATAAAAAAAAAACTAAAGCATAAAAATATAACTAAACGCGTTAATTAAGTGTTTATGGTGTCAACTGTACTTGACTCGCATGATTCATAAATATTGTAAATATAAGTTAAACAAATGTTAAACAGTTAGATCGATGAAAAGATTGTTGTTTGTTGAATTATGCAATCGGTGTTGTTATTGTTGGAGAGAAAGTTTATCAATATTATAGTTAATGGAATTTTTTTTTATTTCTAGCACCATAAATAAACGTTTTTATTAATAGCGGCTCATTAACCTCGACTAATTAATTAGAAATGATTTTTTGATAAAACAGCCAAAACTTAAACACAGCATGAGTGAGGCCTGTAGAAACGTGTGGATCTTATGCTGAGGCTCTAACTGACTGACTGATTGACCGAATGAACGACTGACTAAGCTGTGGGCTATCATCACATGGTGATGAGTTTCAAATGATGCGAACCAAATTTATTCGAGTTTTTCATATTTGTTTTTTTTTTTGTAAAACATTTATGGGCGGTCGTTAAATCATTTACAGTAAACTATTTTAGTTGAGTTAAACTTTCTAATATTTTTTGATTGAGCTGTATGCAAAGGTTTCTTACTTACTTATGTAAGTGGAGATAAGTCGAGTTAAGCTCGATGTTTCCATAAAAAAATCATCAATTTGAGAAAAAATAATATTGCGATCTAAAAATATGTTAAACTTAATTTTATTTTAATTAAATTGAATGTTTAGGTTTCGTTAAAGTATGAATGATAATGATATGTTGTCAACTCCAACCAACCAGCTGCCTGCCAAGAGACAAACAAAATTATGCAGTATTCTCTTTCAAGTTTCTCAACATAAATCTATTAACGCCCACATTATCTATTTTCGGGTGATGTCTGTTTTCTGTGTTTTTGTTTCCATGTCCCAACTTAACTAATTTGCAGCGAGTGGAATTTCTTTTATTCTATGCCATTGTCTTACAAATAACAAACCACAAAAACAATAGCAAAAAAAAAAAAAATTTGATGAGCTGCGGTGAAAAGCGTTTAATAAACGCTGCAATAAATATTTAAACACTGCCTGGCTGGCGCTTAATCAAATGCAAAGCTAGTCAAAAGCAAACAATGGGCCACATTTTACAACTATGGGGCATGATGAAAATAACAAAATAAAATACAAATAAAACCAGAAAAGAAGTAACAAACTAAAAGAAATGCTAAAAAAAAACTATATAAAAGAAGTTGTGTACATATTTATTTTGCGGCTGCGGCAGACTTATAAAAAATTCATTGAGGCAATTGTCTGCGTTGCAGATTATCTGCAATATGTTCACTCCCACAGGTCAAGCGTGCACATCAATTACTTTGGCACAGGCCCAAAAGCCACAGACTACAAACAGACATGCAGACATCCAGGCAGGAAACACTCACACTCACACTCACACACACACACTCACACTCGCACAGTTGACCTCTCAATTTAGCGCGCATAATGCCAGGAAATGCCAAGATCTTCTTCGAGGATGAGGATGATGTTCAGATTTAGTTGGAGACTTTCGGCTCTGGAGTCTTGTCTGAGATGGAGCTTTGTCTATGGAAAGTCACTTGATCATGGCGTCGATTGTGCGTTGATTGTTTTATTATGAAGATGTTGATAGAGCTGCCAGCAAATTGTCTAAACAATGAGTGTGGTTGTTGTTAGTGTTGTAGTTGTTGTTGTTGCTATTGTTATAGCTATATTATTAAGGCAATCAAGTGCGTTAATTTGAAATTGATGATCAGTTTTGTCAACTGCAAAGTGTTTAGCGAACTTTATGAACTTGGGGAATGTGAAAAGCAAACATATAGATCCCATCAATGTTCTGACTTTTGTTCTGCAAATCTGTCGATCTTAGCTCTGTGATTGTGTGTGTTTATATATCTAATTAGCCTGGCCATTTAAGTGGCTTATTAGAAACGCCTGCCAGTGACAATAGTTGGCCATTAAGCGACTGTCAATGCTTTTATTATAACTTTTTATAATTCTTGTTGCATTTCCTAACCGACTGTTGCTGTTTTTGCGCTGCAACATTTCATTAATCGAGTCACGACATTAGACATTCAACAGCTCAGCAACACAGCAAAAGGCTGGCTGACTGGCAAAATACAGTGGGGCAGGCGCACATACAAAATTTTTAAAGCCAGCCAAAAAATTGCTTTGACAACTTTATCGCTGCACAGCATCGACAAGTCAGCCAAAAACGAGCTAACAACAACAACAGCAACAACGACGACGACAGCAAAAATAAAGGTGCAGAAAACATTTCCTAGGCCAGACCAAATAGTGTGAGAGAAAGAGAGAGACAGAGAGATAAACTGTCAATGAGCCCTCAGAAGGAATCTAAATTAAATCAACTAATCGGATGACTGATTGCTAAAAGCAAAAAAAATAATTAAAAAAAACAAAAGACTTAGGCAACAAACTTGTTGCAACTAAATGCCACACATATCGCAAAGTACTTGTGTTAGTTCGATTAAGTCAAATACTATGCTACAAATATCTACATATGTTTGTATGTATGGGAAGTCGCTTATTAATTGCCATATATATCTATACATATAAATGGCCGACAACGGTTGTCAATTGCTGTTTTTGTTGTTATGTTTTCCACTGCTCGTTAGCGCTTGGCTTTGTTAAAAATGGTAAACGTAATGGTAACACATTTTGTCAAGTCTCCGAAGTTTCAATACACTTGCGAATGGAAATTTAGCCAAACATTATTTTAAAATATTAAAAATTAATTGAATTAAATAAATTTTAAGCTTGAAAAATATTTGTGGATGAAATATATGTACAATGTACATAATGTATTGTTACCTCGCATTTCATTCACCTCAAGAGACACAAGCTCATTAAGAACTCAGTTACAACTTTAATTGAAAAGAGCATTTACAATAGAATTGTATTCATTACGAACTAACTCCAAGCTTATTAGTGGGCGTTGCAACTGAACTTTCCCACACACAACAAATACATTGAATCAATTACTAGCTGTATATGTGTGTGTCTGTGTGTGTATGTGTCAGGCAGTCATTGCATGTTAGTTAACATTTAGTTTTGAGCAAGTTTGGGCTTCCTGTTATTGTTATTGTTGTTGTTGGCTGCACATAATCTTATAATGGTTGCTGGGTTATCGAGTTGCACGTACATATATACTGCCCCCATATCATTAATATTAGAATTTTCGCACTTTAATTTATGCACCTGCAGCTGATTCGCCACAAGCAGCGGGCGGCAACTCGAATCGAATCGAACCGAATGGGTGACTTGGCCAGTTGGGGCTGGCTGCTGGCTGCCGTTTGCCATTTGCCGTTGGTTTTTATGGCCTCCTCCGGGCCACACCCACCCCGAACAACTAATCGATATTGTCTAGCGATTTACGACCAATAAATTTCACTTTCAGAGCTGCATTGTGTATGCAACCACAGAGAGGCAAGCCAAGTGGCGCTCCAGCTTTCAGATATCGAGCTGTCGAGTTTTTTGATTTTATTTAAATATTTGTCATAACTTATTTAATTTTGTGGCTCTATTTAAGTTGGCCGTATGCATATTTTTAGTGGCGCAAAACTCGTTAGACTTGGCATTTGTCGAGCAAAGCATATGATTTATACATTTGCAGAGGATTAGTGGAAGCTTGAATTAAACAAGCTTAAAAAGATTTAAATTGGAGCAGATTTTGCTACTTATAGATATTAAAGAGGCAGAGCTTAAGATAATGGGCATAACGGTAGGATAAGAAACAGTTTAAAAAAGAAAAATTAAGAGTCAAAATTGTGATAAATATTATCTCAGACTTTTTATGATTAAATAAATTCTTCAGACAATATTTATGCATAATTGCTAATAGCTTTTTTGGCACGATTTTACAAGCATATTGAAATTTTAAAATATGTATTTTATTTGCGATCTTTTGACCCGAATTTAGAACATATTCACAATTAGTTTTAATTGATCTGATTACAACCGTGGCTAGTTGTTGTTGTTAGAGGCGGTCTCAAATTACCAATGCGCTTGAGACTGACGAGATGCAATCGATGTTTCACAGGCACCTGGTCAACATTGGTTGTTTGGCTGACCCAACCCAGGCCAACATTTTGAACTTTGAACAACAGCAACAACAACAAATCGGCAAAGCGGCTAAAACGAATGCAACAATTGCGAATGGAAACCAAACAGCCCGCAGATTTTTAGTTTTGGTTATTGGTATTTATTTTTGTTTTTTGAATTGCGTTTTCATAACATGACAGCAGTTGAGCCGCTGCAACAGCACAGAGTGCCACAAATGTTCTGCTCATTTTTGGCTATCAGTATCACAAAAACTTAGAAAAAAGAGCAAAGCAGCCAGCAAAAGGTCATAAAATGTGTTAGTGCCTTGTTGCTGGTCGTGTAAATTTTTACACGCCGGCCAAAAAGGCCGACAATTGTTCGACTGTTGCAACTGTTGCATGGCTGTTCGACGGCATCTGACATGCAACTCTCGACGAGCATTCAACTGTCAACAGTTACTACCGAAAAGACAACGGCCCGTTAAATGCCGCCAAAATAACTCAGAGCAAGCCAAGCAGCAGCAGCAGCAGTTAGCCAACAAACAACAACAACAAGAACGTACAGCAAACATTTTGGCCAAAACTACAAATCACTTTTACTGGCAACAGTCGGACAGAGAGTCTGAGGCTCTTAGCTTTTAGCTCTCAGTTTGTGCTGCCAAGCGCCAGTTCCTTCCCCCCTCTTTAGCCCCTAATTTTATAGGCCCGACCAGTCAGTTAACTGTTTCTGTTGGCTGTCAGGCAAATGCCGAACTGCGGGCAATGGTGTAAAAATTATTTAAAGTATAAATAAAATTCTCTAAATATTTGCGAGTCGATTTTCCATTTAGCCATTGCTATCGTCGCCGTCGTCGTCGTCGTGGCAATTAAGGTGCAATAATTTCGGATCATTAGGTTAAATTTGTCACGACCCGCTGCACGATTGCCAGCCGACGATTGCCCGCTGCTGCTGCTGCTGTTGCCGCCACCGCCCCTAAGGCCAACTGTCCGTGTCCGAGTAAAGGTAAAAGCGCACGTCGGGAACTTTAAACTGTCCATTTGCTTAGTGATCTCTGTTCGGTTAATCGTTGATTGGGCTTTTGGGCAGTCTAAACGCTAGGTGGCGCTGCCAACAAATTATGACACAATTCACTGGCCAAATTTGGTAAGCAGTTGACATTTTGCCGTGTAGTTGTTCATGTTGTCGACTCGGGCTATCATTAAACAGCGCTATCAACATGGCATGTTGACAACAAACGCCGGGCAACATGTTGCCACAGTCTGCACAACTGGCTAAAGCAATGTGTCTGCATCTATCTGTCTGTCTGGTGTTTGTGTGTTTGTTGGTTGTGCGTGGGTGTCACTCGCTTTATATAACTGACCGCTATTAGCGTCAAGTTGAAGCTGCTTTACTCTTATCTCTCTTCACCTCCCTCTCCTCTCTCTCTCTCTCTCTCTCTCTCTCTCTTAGTGTTAAGTCTCAGTGTGACTCTAAGTCTAGGCCGTGTAACAGTTGTGACGCTGTGAGTTGAATTCCACAAATCGATTTCGCTGCGCACACGCACTGACCGCAATTTTGCGGTCTGGCCAATGAATCATCGACTCAACAAAACCGCAAAAACTCACACGCGTGCCCTCCTTAGAGATGGCAACGTGTTGCAAACAAAGGTTTCTGTTTTTTCATTGAAAAATTTTTTATTGAAATGTTGCTTCCGTGTATATGCAAGTTATGGATAACTAATTTTTCTTACCAGAAAATTTGTAATGTTACTTAATTTTTCAACCTTTTTAAAAAATAAGTGTATAATGTGAATAAAGAGGAGAATATCTCATTCGATTTCACATTGTTTCATTTTTAAAAATTGCATTGCAATTTATTTTTTTTTAATTCACAATTATCTCTGGTTATTTTTAATTTTTATTCAAAATACACATTACTTAATTACTTTCCTTATCTTATACGCTTCAATTTTATTGTTAATTAGTTTTTAAGAAAGTTTTTTTTTAAAGCCTACACGTCTCTAAATGTTTGCTTATTGCACTGAGTTCCCCCTCTTGTGGCATGTTGCACATTGCACGTTTGTCCCGTTTGTCCATGTGTGTGGCATTTCTGTCACTTGACGCTGAATTATTTTCACGCCTTTTTACAAATGTTTGCGAGCTTGAAAAGCGCAACCATAGCGGGGGCGAAACACACACACACATATATACAGATACAGATACAGCAGTGTGTTCCACTTACGTTAAACGCCATGGCCTCCACACCAGCTCAGTGTACTCGGACTGTACTCGAACGCAATGCAAGGCGACTTGAGTCTTGACTCGGTCAGCATGCAGATTTGCTCATAAATCTGACAAACTCAACGCTAATATTTGCAGACTTCGTTAGACACACTCAAATGAATTTGATATGCCTTAAACGGACTGACTGGCGCGCCAAAGCCACGGATCAGTGGGTGAGTGGGTGAAACAGAGAAGTGGAGTGGGGAGGGGAGGAAAGACTGGTGACAAGTGTAAAAGTTGACAAGCAGCAAAACAAAACTACATATATATGAAAACTAAAATGAAATGCAGTTAAAATTTATCTGATTAAAAGAGTCAACTGTCAACTGGGTTTGTGACCAAATGCCCAACTGGCCAAGTTAGCGCAGATCAACTTTTTGCTAATAGAAAATGGATTTTGCTGCTGTTGCTGCTTCTTTGTAGCTGGCTATTTGTAGCAAAGACTGGCGCCTTCAATTACCTGGGATGGATAATGTGTCAACAGGTTCGAGCTCGATTCTTCGGGAGTTGTAAACGTTTGCTAACAAGGCCGACAGAACAACAAAGCAGAGGAAGAGCGCAGATAACACAAATTTATTTCTATATTGCCGGCGCTTGTTCGCATGGAAATTGACTCTGAACAACAATAACAACAACAACAGCCAAGAAACTGGCACCACTTGACCACTTAGTGGTTGCAGTCAGCTTGCTAAGCAAACTGCTCATTTACTGGCTGAGTTTAAAATGCAATCAACACGTGATTATAATGATGCGACTACCATTGGAGCAGCGAGCAGCTCGAACTCGAAATCGAAGCAGCTGCTGGCTTCCAGGCTTACACATAATTGGCGGCTCCTGCGGGTTTTTCGGACTGCTGCTGCTGCTGTTGCTGCTTCTGCTGCTGCTGCTGCTCTTTGTTAATAAGCGGCGTCGCATTCATTGCATTTTGTTGTTGTGCGAGCTGTTGTCGTTGACAGTAATTTGCTTGGCTGCGCAAACTCGTTTCGGAATTGCACAGTTGATAATTTAATTTGCATAGTGCCAATTTATGCTCACTTGATGGACAACTGGACAACGGGGCAGACAGACAACGTTAGCCAGATAGCCGGCTAGTCGGACAGTCATGGGTTAAGGCATTAGTCGCCATCCCGCTTTACAGCTGCCCCACCGCTGCCCGCGCTGCTTCTTATCATCTGATTTGCATCTACACTCGTGTTTATTTCTGCACCATTTGTGTTCGACGATCGTTATCTGCATCCGTTTAAATTGTTGCGCTTTTAGTGGCTGCTCTTGTAAGACAATTTGTAGCAAGTGGTTTTCATGTTCATGGGAATAGATTTTTGCATACCAGGCAGCAATAACAATATTAGCAGTCGGGCTATCGAACAACAACTAACTATTTATACATATATGCAACATGTGTTTGCTTTTGTGTGCCACTAAAAGTAGCCAAATGTGCTTGTCGTTTGCCTTTTTAAAAATGCCACCCAGTGGGTTAACTTGCGGCCTTAAAGTCTGCGTTTTTATGCCTGCCTTTTGACACGCAAGTGGCACACAAAACGTGCGCTGTCCACACTTTGATGACACTTTTTTAATTAGTCGCTGCACCAGCAGCTGCAACAAATTGCAGCATGTATGGATTTTTGCAAAAGACATGTTCAAGTGCAGGTAGCCAGCGAGCCATTTGGGCCAAAACAAACATCGCGTGCTGACATCGTTGACATTGTTGGAAACTGTGCAGAGTAATTAGTCATTATACAGAAGCAACAAAAAAGCACAGTGGTCGATAGTTCAGAAATGTACCAAGAGAAAGCTGTTAGAAATGGTAACTGATTCCTACCATTATCAAAAACCAATTTATTTCTATAAATAAAGAAGAAACTAAATGTTAAAAGTTAAAAGTCACTAAAATAGCTTTATATATATTTTAACTTTTTCTTAAGTTCCTTTAAAATTTCCGTTTCCTGCTTATTTTGTTTTGCTTCACTGTATCTCCGCACTGTAAGACCGAACTTGTCGTTTTCATAACGTGCGTGCAACTAATTAAAAACTGTTAACTGTCAAAGTGCGCTGTGGCACATAGCGACAAAGACGACAGCTAACTAATAATTCATGTTGCGTTTTTCTGTTGCGGTTTTGGTTTGTCTCTGAGGCAAATTGTTTTGTATCCAGCATCAAGTTCGTTGCCTAAGTCTTTTGTGCACTAACAGAATTTATGAAATATTTAATGGCTTGCGACTTATTTATTTAATGAATATTTAATAAATTGCCAGCCACGGAGTCAGTCAGTCAATGAAAACAAAAGTCAATCGTTTTATTTACAATTTAATTGCGGCGGCTACAAACTCAAAAGTCCGGCTACAAGTCGAGTGCCCTACAGTTAGACAGCTCTCTAGATAGCTGGCTGGTGGTTGGCCATTGCTAATGCGTTTAATAAATCATAAAAAAATATTATGGCAATTGCAAATTGTTGATTCTATTCTAAAGAAATTCACGGTCACGGCGTTTGGTTTGGTCGTGGCAGATCGTGGCAAACGGCAGCTGCCACAGCAGCAACAATTGCTACTAAAACAATTGTTCTCTTGAGAACAACAGCAGCAGCAACAACTAAACAACAACAATAATACTAGCAGCAAAAGGGGTAATTGTAATAGGCATTCATGTTTTGATTGTTCTTGTACGCTTTGATGTTGTACAACATTTGCATGGCACTTTGGCGCTGGCCTCTTTGCACATAACAAAATATTTTTATTTGGTTTTAGTTTAGCATTTTGATGGATTTATGAGCTTTGATTTTGCATTGCGCCAGCGCCTGCGCCTGCACCATTTGCCATAGAACGTTAGTTAGCCTTCAGCCTGCATTTAAATAATTAAAATGTCCAACTCTCAGCAGCAGCAGCGGCGAAACAATTGCAACTTCACGAATCAGCAACAGCAATCAAATGTTACTGCTGCAGTTGATTGTGTCCATGTTTATTTCGCAGGCAGGCGGGTAAATAAAAGGAGCTCAGCGGGAAATTAATTAGTTGTTGTGATATATGAATATTAAATTAGTTGCTTGTACTACCATTATGAGTGCAAAATGACAGCTTGCTTTGTTAGTTAGCTTAGAGTGAAGCGAATTCGAGTTAAAGGTCATTAAAAGCATCAACATAAATTATGAATGTCGTTAGAGTATTCAATTTGTGCAAAATAATTAATTGTGTTGTACAGCACATATATATATCTATAAGAAGAAGTAAGCTCTTAACGCTTAGCTATCGCTTTAATCTAACACCTTTTAACAGGAAATCACACCAATTTAATGGAAACAACAACCTGACAACTATTACACTTGGCGCGGCAATTACTGGCAAAATAACTCAATTAACTGTCTTTGTGAAAATGCCAGAGAAAACAAATGAGTGCCAGGCAGGCAATCAGCTCAAACCCTTCAATATATGTTGATGGGCTTAACCAATTTTCCACCTAACAACAACAGCAACAAGAAGAAGAAGAACCATAGTAACCCACGCAAACAGTTTGGCCAGTAAAATGATTTCACATTAAAAAAAAAAAATAAATCAAAACGATAAAGTTCATAACGTAGCCACGTTAAGTTTAATGCCTGCTTACTTATATATAAGATATTAAGGTAAAAACAATATATGAGCTGTGCATATAGAAATTATAATGAAGACATCAACAACAACAGCCACAGCAACAATAACAACATTGCTGACAACAGCGCTAAATCGCCTGCCAGCCCACTTTGATTTTTATGGCCAACACACATGAGAATGGTAGATGGCCGCCAGAAGTAACGTAAAAGGGGAGTGAGTGGGGTAGGACTTGAGTATGGGTCTTATGGGAGGGGACGACCTCTTACCGCTAGTACAGAGCAGAGCAGAGCAGAAAGCAAAGCGATGTTGTTGTAGGTGGTGCCCAAAACAAATTGCAGGCAATCGCAAACTCGTAAGTATGCTAAATTATCAAGCGTCTTCTTCGCTTCGGTAATACCCTATCAATTGAATTGGGGAGTATGGGTAAATACGGAAAGTTTAAGTGGCCAGTGTACAAAAAAATGCTCAAAAATAATTCAAATGATAAGCTTGGTAATAATTATAATTATTAACATACAAAATGTTTCAAAAAATTAACTTCGTTTGAACCAATGGATCATCATCCATTTTTAACTCTATCTTTTTAAAGAGCCTGCAATCTTCGTATTTCATCTCTTTTACTTTTAGTTAATATGATTTTTCCAAGATTTTCCTTTAGCTTTCCAATTTATGCTTGAGGCCGCAAAATACAAATACAAAAAAAAAAAAAAAAAACATCTAAGCAAATTTTTTTCGGGCATTATTATTATGAGTTTAAACATTATTACTGGACGTTGAACAATTTCGGGCAATAAAAGGCACAAATTGCTGATAATAATGATGCCAGGCTCGGTGTGCTGTGTGCCCAATGCTGATGCTGATGCTGCCCCGTTTTGTCCGATTTCAGCAAGTTTGTTGCCTAAATCTTTTGTTTACATTGGCAAGCTGCAGCCGAAATGTTGTTGCACTCCTGGCTATATGTGTGTGTGGTTGTGTGTGTGTGCATGTGTCTCTTTGTTATTATTTTACATACTGTATTTGTTTTTTTTTTCTTTAGTTTTTTGCTCGGTTTTGTTTCTAGTGCCACTTTAGCTTCGGATAGTTTCATGCTTGTCATGTTCTGCGCTAAGAAATTGAACTTTTTTGTTGTTATTGTTGTGGCTGCTGCTGTTGCAGTTTTTGTTGTTGTTGGTCGCTGTGAAACATTTGTCATTTTTACCATTTTTAGCCAAGCGTGACAGGCATTTGTTGTTGTTGTAGTGTATTTTTTGCTGGTTTCACCCACTGGCATGCAAATGCAACAACAGCAGCAACCAGCACCACCAACAGCAAGAACAACAACAACAACACCAATACAATGGCCAAAGGAATAAGTGTATGTACGATAAAGATCTCAAATATAGTTAAAACAAACAAGAAATTTATTGAATATGCAAGTTATATTTGCATTCGTATTCGCGCATTTGTCTGGCCAGTTGAACAACTCTGGTTTATTGTTTTATTTATTGTAGGTGAGAAGTCAAATATTTGTGGGTGGCTGCCACAAAGTCACAGTGCAACAGCAGCAACAGAAGAAATACCGTTTCATAAATGGCACATCTCGCCATCTTGGCAGGTTTCTAGCCTCAGTCTATTTTACTGTCAAGTGGATATATTATATTTTTGTTTGTTATTTGCCATATGTATATGAACATAAGTCCGTGGCGTATCACGGGACACAATCGCATAGACCTCGGGTTAATTTCAACATTAAAAATTATACAATATGCAACAATAAAAAGATAAAGACTATAGACCAAAAGACAAGCCCATCAATTGATTTAAGCTGTTGAGATGGTGGTTGGATAATCGATTATATGAGTTGAATAACTTTTTGGATTGGTGTTCATAAAGTTATGCGATAACAACAAAATATTTTTCATTCTTTTGAAGTCACCATATCTTAATCCTTAAAAAAATTCCAATAAAGTTTCATTGCAATTTCAGTTTTGTTAACAATCAGAGAATCACATTCAATCGCACTCAGATAACACCTTCAATTATCCCCAAAAGTGGCAACCCACGCATGCGTTTCGTTCCTTTTGGTTTCCGGCCATTCGTTGGCACTTGTCTCCATATAATTTGCCGCACTTATTTAACATCCTACGCATCCTGGCCAAGACGCAAGATGAACAACAGCAACATTTTTTGTAGCAAGAAAATAAAAGCACAACAGCAACACACATGAGTTGAATATACTGTAAGCCTGAGCTGCATATTGGTTTTGGTTTCATGCCTTAAAGCCATTTTCACACATTTTTTGTTGTTGTTAGGAAGAGGTCAAACACGCAATCAAGCTGCAATTTGCATATGGTACAGGTATTTGGCGATTTAGTTAGCTGACAACAAATCAGCCTTGCCACCTGTTTGCCCGTTTTGCATATCAACAGCAGCACATCAATGAAAATGTGGCACGTTATCGAGACTTTGAGTTAACTTCAAAAGTTGAGCACATCGAGACGAAGCAGATCGTCGTTGTAGTCTTCTTCTAGGCTGGTAGGCGTAACCCATGAAGCTATGGCAGAGAATCAGCGACGACATGAGGTTGAGGCACACCATTGTCTGGCGCAGATAATCTGTGATTCGTAAACTCCCACAGGTCAGCCGAGCACATCAATTACTTTGGCACAAGTCGTTGTCTGTTTGTGTACGAAGCGCCATCCTCTGCAACATCGTCGTCGTCGTCGTCATCTTCATCGTTGTTGTTGCTGTGGCAAGAATGACCTCTCAATTTATTGTGCAGCCTTTATCCTTTTGGCATATGCGATTTGTATCGACTTAAGCATACAAACAAACACTCCGCTTGCATTGAAGTTCTCTCTGGGTGTTTTTTTTTTTTTTTTTTTTTGCGAGTTAAATGCTTACGTTGATTGTTTTATTATGATGATGTTAAATTATTGTAATCCAAGCAGCGCAATCGCAATCGTTGTCGACATCATCATCATCATCATCTTTTTCGCATCGGCATCGGTATCTATACACACTCCTCCCTCCCTCCCTCTTTGTATCTCTTCTCTCTCTCCTTGAGTAGGCGTTGCTCGGCATATCCTTTGCGTATGCGCAAAAACAAATAAATGCTTGATATGACTCCATGGAGTTGCATGCCACGGCGTCGGCAACGTACGTGTGCCGCTGCAAACACTTACAGATTACGATCGAGTGCTTGGTGCCTGGTTTAGGCCTGGTCTACTCGGGCCTCGCGCTCTGTTGCTGGCTCTGGGTCTGGGCCAGATGGGCCTTGTGATGCCAGGTCCGTGATAATTTTGGGTTGCACGCTTATTTAATATGCGAATTTTTACAGATAAATGGTGAGAAATAATTTGCGCTGCTTTTGCTCCTCTACCTTCGTCCACCACCTTTCTTCCCCTAGTCCTTTCTTGGCTATTCTCATTGCCATTGCAGTCGTTGTGTTGCGTGGGCGTATGCTCTTTGCTTGGGGAGGCGTGGCCCAGCTCCAACCATATGTACATACATATTTATATGTATATATTGGTATATGTCTTTGTGTGTTTTTTATGATTACTTTATATCCGTTCGCATCATGAAGAAGATAATGCTCCAAATGAGTTTAAAACAATTTCGTGATCCTTTTTTAGATTGCAACGCGGAGATTTTAAAGAATAAATCTTTTGGTATAAGAGTTTATTGAAAATTTATTCTTATATTCTATGCACAAAAGTCAGAAAACCAAATCAATTTGATTGCACTTATTAGATCTTTAGTCACTTGTAAGTATTGCATTATTAAGAATATAAAAAATAAATAAAATGTTTAAGGATTTATTAATGCTCTTTTATTTCATAATATTGAAGTTGATTTTTAAACTTTGAAACAAAAATTGGTTAACTCTTAACAAAAAAATCGAAGGCAAAAATAAAAATGAAAAAAATGTGCATCTTAGCTGACTCCATTTTAACCTGTCCTTATATTATCTCTATTCCCGCTCTTCTCCCCTTTTCAACAGGTTCGCTGTAAAGCTATCGTTGCGCATTGGCCATCGAAATCCAGCTGAGTTGGCCTTTGGCTTGAGAGTTGTTACATTTCCAGTTGGCTGCCCTGCTGCATTGGCTTCAACCGACTTCAGCTGGCTTCAGCTGGCTACTGGTTTTTTGATTGAGTATGCCCCAATGCTCTCGGGCGCCTTCTGGCATTTTGAGCCGTGTGACATTTACACGCGGCGACATCCAGCAGCAAAGTCAAATGCTGCTGAGCTACGCAACGCCCACACATCAGAATCAGAATTAGAATCAGAAACTGAATCGGGGTCTATCTATCTTACGCTCTTTCAGCTAATGCGACGGCATTAAGCATGGGCATGGCCCTGACTGTTGCCGCCACATTCCATGCGATGCCTCTGTGACTCTCCGGCTCTGGAATGCTGTGGCAAGGGGTTGCCAGAGTGGGTCATTTTAATTGTGAGAACTTTGTGGCAGCCATGACCAAGTTTTGTGTATGTTTTGGAGGCCAGCCAAATGTTTCTTAGCTTATCAACAGATTAGTTCGATTCGCTGACTTCGAATACGCAAAATAAAACTAAAACCAATATAAAATATTTAGTCACTGGCCGGCAATTCGTGGCATGCCGCATGCGCAAATGTATTTTTTGACCAGCAAGAGGCAGATGCAAGATAAGCTTTGTTGCAGCAGCAGCCACAAAGTTTTGACTTGGCGCCATTGCTTCGGCCCGCTAAGAATCTTGCCACCCTACAGCTGAGTTCGGAGTCCAATCAAGATGCCGCCATCGACTTGTGGCAGCTTGCAGCTCTCAAAAGTCTTTTGGCCAGCTTGGCGATTATGCAAAGATCCAAACGGATCTCATGTGTGTGTCTGTTTGTGTTTGTTTCTGTTTCGGATAGCGCTGCGGGGGCTGGCGTTTTCTTTTATGCCCAAATAATAGCACATAAAACTATAATAGTAATTTTCAAACGGAGAAAGAGCGATGCAATCGACTTCGACTGGCCCGCCAAACCAGCTGCGCGGGCTTAGTCATAGAAAGGAAGCACCCCCCAAACCACCGCAAACCACAAAACAATCCCCCAAATACCATTACGACCAGGCCCCAGCTTTGGATGACCACACAGAGCGATGAGCTGTAGTTGAAATTGAAGCTGAAACTGAAGTTTTTTGTTTCTTTTTCTTATTTTGAGCTGTAGCCGCGTGGCGTCCAGTTAAGAGCTGCGGCTAATTTATGGCCAGCCAACGCCACAAGCTGCACGGGGCACGCAAAATATAAAGACGACAAAAAAAATCAGAAACCAAATCAAACACTTTCATTTTTCAAAGCGCTAAGTAAAAACAAAACGCCAAAAAAATGTTTTACTTATTTTCTTTCTTTTTTATTTTTTGGTTGGATCAGACCTCACCCCATGATGCTAATTTATATGCAGCCCCAACCCAACCAAAAAGCCAAAGCCCAAAACACAGATTTCGATGTCAAGCAGAGTTCAGGTTCAAGTTCGGTTTTCGGTTTCGCGCTGATGCGACTCAGGTGTAAATTAAATATACTCGCGGGACACCCAAACACACGAACAACAGAGAGAGAGAAAGATAAATACAGAGAAAGAAAGAGAGAGCAGGCGACAGATCAGACTTCATTAGGGAACTTTTCGGACATCGGGTGTTAGGGATGAGTGTGTCGTGACTAAGTTGTTCCAGAAGAAAGGCAGAATAAGAATAAAATAAATACTTAAATCAAGAACAATTAGGTTTGACCAAATTGGGTTCCGTTATGCACTGCCTTTGTATATCTATTAAAACTCTTCTCTCTTCTTAAGATGTATAAAATATTTAGTGCGAAACCAAGTTTGAGTTTCAGGTAGAAAAACCTTCAAGTTGAGAATTCTAATTAAAATATTTACTTACTTCTTATATGATTCACTTTCCTACAGTCCCATCTCTAACATAAGGATCAACCATGGAATGTTGCCTTATACACCGCCACCATTCGTCTAACCCCTTTGCCCGCTTTGTATCCTCGCGATCATTTAAATAGCTATAAATTAATAAGCATCCATTAATTTGGCGCGCGGGCGTTGCGCATAAATTTGGTGATTTTCGGATGTATTCAGTGTGTGGAATTGTTGGTTGGGGGACTCCAGGGTGCTGCTTGTTGGGGTCAGAGTCAGACAAATTATGTGGTTTGCAACACGCGCGCAATAAATTTGTCACTTATGCGTGTTTGGAGTATAAGCTTTGAGGAAGGTTTGCTTACGTTTCCTTCAAGCTGATGCTTAACATAATGAGGTGAAGGTATTACAAATTTTAAAGAGACATAAGATGATAAAGTTTTGAAGTAAGCAGGGTAGAATAAGTTGGGTCCTTGTATAAATTTTAATTATTTTTAGTTTCAGTGTCAATCAATTTTTCATATAAATAATGCATTAAGCTATACTTGTGCATGCCTACCCTTGAACCAGTTGCGAATAAATTTATAGTTGCTTTTATAAAGCCTAATACATCAATATCTTAACGCGCCTGACAAATCTCTGAGTGCCACTGGGAGGGGGCGCCTCAGTTGCATTGATGACATTTGAGCACCATAAGACGACAACAGCGGGCCGTCTCAAGCCTAAAAGGCGACCAAACTCCATTTAGAAACATAGACAAAGCCGCCTGGCGCCTTCAACAACAACAACGTCAACAACGACAACAACTGGGCAGGTGTCAAGCTGTGCGTGTGGCACCAAAACTTGGCCAAAAAGGCAGCAACCACAAGCCAAACAAATGTGTGCGTGTGTGGTTGTGTATTAAATTCCCACGAGCAATTAAACAAAGTTAGCTCGAGCAGAAAACAAAATGCGAGCCATGTAATGAGAACAATTAATTTGCAAATTTAACAAGCAATAACTCTCGTCCAACCAACACACGCCCCACACACCACCCGGCTAAGAGATGCCAGCCGCTATTTCATCATAGCCAAATGAACAAATGCTGAACGGTTGGTCTCTCGGTTCGAATCGTTCGTCGGGCTTTAGACTTGAACTTAATTTGCATAATTGCTGCGTAAATATTGATATTTGAATTTTGATATTGACCGGACAGCAGTCAGCACTCAGCATATGTTTAAGTGTGTTTATGTCTGTGTATTAGTTACCAGATAGCAGCTGAAATGCGGGCAGACAAGCGCCAAACCGAGGGAACTTACCTCTCCATGTCGCGCTTTGTGTCTCAGTGTTTGTCTCAGTGTTTGACGTTGTTTGCATTGCCTAATCGACTATCAATAATAATTTCACATACATATTAAATATGGAATAAAGCGAGAAGCATTTAATCAAATCGGTACACAGCTGTGACTCCCGATAGCATTGCTTTCAGTTCCCACGCTCCAAAGCTAATCAGGAACTTGAATCACAAAGGTGCGTGAGGCGACTATTGCAATATGAAGACATCACTCAACAAACAAACACTTAATCGAGGGGATTTTAAATGTGACACTGATACATAATGAAATAATGGCCGGTCACAAATGTAAGATGTGATCAATACAATAAAAGATTCAATAACAAATTGAAAAGCAGAGGCATTATGAGGCATTTACATAAGTTAAAAGTTTGTCAAATCTGAAGAAATCTTCTGCTTATTAAATTAATATCTTGATTTGTAAGAATGTTCTAGTCGAAAGACGCTTTCCGCACTCAAGTTTTTTAATTTGACTATTTTTAGTCTTTTTTGAAATCATTGCATTTTTGTTAATAAAGCAATCAGTTGCAGAAATCCATTAGTTGATCACAACTAAACGAAGTGGCTCTTAATGGAATATTGTGTGCAGATATATATTTGGTAGTAGTAGCATTTGTACATGAATTCCGCATAAAATGTAGCAAAAAAAAAACTCTTCGCTCTGAAGTGCAACAAAATTGTTCAAGTGGCAGGCTGGCTAGTAGTGGCACATGTCCAGCGTCTTGTTTGTGGCAACCGAAAACACAACGTGTAAATTATGCCATAACACAATTAGCCACTTTAGAAGTTGGCTTAAGTCTCGTTGCTGGTGCCTCTTGTGGTTTTTTCATAGTTTTGGTTTTTTGGGAATTTTTTTCTATTTTGTGGCAAGCTATTTGCCACTTACATGCGCCGCAATACATTTTGCAACATAAAACTTTTCTAAAAATTTGTTGCGGTTGCCTAATTAAAAAATACAACTAAAAACTTAAACTTAAGCCAGCTGAGAGCTGACAAACAGGATGCTACCGCAGGGAGGTGGGGTAAGGGGAGACCCGACAGTCTGCTGCGGGGGCTGTTTAGTTGTCTCGTGAGCTGCTGACTAAAATTAAATCAAGCAAATTACTTTTATCGCTGGCACGCATCTCGAAACGCAAGAAAGCCTAAGCCGCATTCAGGGACAGAGCTGAACTGGATACAACAACAGCAAACAGCGAGTGACGGGAAGGGTAGACATGGAAGGGAAGTGGTTAGGGGGAAGCCAGTCGGCGTCCGGGGCCAAGTCTTGTGCCTCGAGCTGAGTGCATAAATTAAAGTCTATAAAGTCAACTGCCGTCTAAGTGGCGGGCTTCCATTAAGCTCGCTGAGCTGCCAACTGTGCAGCTGATCGATAGCTGTCTATCTCTTGGATAGACCAATAGATCTGGACAAAGCTATGCGAAGCTAAGCTTAGCTAACTAAGGTTGATCTGATCTGAGCGCAGCTGTAACTGAAGCTGTGTGTATGTTTGTGTATGATATAATAGTTGAAGAGAATGCGTCGTCTATGTTGGATATAGAGACACTGTGACAAGACAAGCGTAAGATACCCCAAAGGAAACTAAATAAAAATTCAATAAAATAAATATAAACAGATTATATGAAAGAAAGAGCGTGCATGTGTAAACAAATTCTATAATAATAAATATGAATTAGTTAAGAAAATCCTTTTTTTCTTTCTATTCCACAATCTAGAATTTGATTTATTGGTATTAAATTTAAAATATGTTTTAGAAGTTTTTATTATTTAGTTCGAGTTACTGGTTAAACATTAAAACAAAATCCTTAAATGAAACATAGTTTTTCAAATTTGTATTTAATCATTGTGTTTAGTTTTGTTTGATGTATAGCCTTTTGTCATCACCAACAGCCCAGTGTGCCCCTTTTCTCTGCAGTCAGATGCATTGAAGTCATAGATACCTGCATCTATCTATCCACACATGGCACTTTGTCGGTTGATCAGACTTGCTGTCTCAGTCTGGAGTCAGAGTTGGATTTGTAGTCTAGTGATCGCGATTGCGCGCCCGCCTGTCAAATTAGTGGCGTGGCTATAAAATAAAAAGTGAAAAGCGTTTGTAGAGGGGTCCACAGATACTTGATACTAGCTCTCAAACTGATCTCCTCGCCGTAGTACACATAGTATGTCCCATTGCCCCGCCCCGCCCACACGTAGCAACCAACAACTGGCAAAAGATTCGTCACAGCTGTGCGGCGATGTCGACAATTTTGAAATTCATTCGCGATACTCGATGACGATGACGGGGCGATCGTTGATCGTCGACGTAATAATCGCATGCAGGAAACAAGTTTCAAGAATTTATTTTTATAAATTTTGTTTTTTTTTTTAGTATAAGTTCGCATACAAAAGTGTTGCAGCCGTAATAATAATATAATATGTATCTGTATGTATGTGAGAGCGTCCGGGACAGAGAGTCTTTTGATTTTGATTTCGATTATGATTTTGTTGCTTGCGTTGCTTTACTGATTTTTATTTTTTAATTTTATTATACATTTATGGCATATTGATTAAGCTATTAACATTTGATTAAGGCATTTACAGCCGACGCGAGCGAGCACTCAAAATTATTTGCAGCTTCAGTGGCTTTTGTTGTTGTGCGGAAAACTTACATAATTAATATAAATCTAAATTGTTTACATTGCATTTAGCAAATGCCAAGAATGCCATTAATTAAACGCCGTTTCTCGTTGTCTCTAATTACAGATAGTTCCTTTTACAATTGCTCATAACGGGTTTCGAATTCAGTTTCTGGATATTTGTTTTGGCAAACAAAAATTTTAATTTATGTTGTGTGTAAAATGTCAGGCACACACCGAAAAAAAAAAAAAATGTGACAACAGAAATGTCAAATTGCTGCTGACAAGCTTCAATTGGAACTTTGGACAATGTACTCGAGTTCCCAGACACCTACAAACAAACGAGTACTGGAATATATAAAATATAATAAAAACAATGCCCGCAAATTATATAAATCATTTGAAATGCCATGTTCTTAATAGGGCACAAGACACTTCGGACACTTTGGACATACGACATAGACATGGTCAACATGTCCCAAGAAAAAACACTCAACTCTCCAAACAATCTAAAACAGCTGCTGAGCTTACGCCTGCTCGCCAATAAGGCAACAAAGGGGCAAACAAACGGATCATAATAGGTTTATCTTGGAATTGTCAGTCAATTAAATGCAGTAAAGTAATAGAAATTGGGTTAATAAAACGTGATATGAAAATGTTAATAGAAATTTTAGAGGGAATGTATTAAAGGAGTGTCTGACTAGACACTAATGGCTTTTAATAAATGTGGGCTTAAACGAGAAGTTCCTAGTTATATTACACATAAAAGATTTTAATTTTTTGTTAATGATTCTTTTGAAGGAAATATTATTAGCACTTTAGAGTAGAGTGTTGGCTAAATTGGCCAGTTTCTTATAGCGCAGCTTGTAGCTCTTCGTTAAGTTCTTATAGTTCTGCTGACAGGCGAAATGAACCTCATCTCAAATGTAATCTTTTTCAGCAGCATGCTCCTTCACATATTCGTAATACTCTTCCGTATATATCAGGATCGGCGTTATGAAGATAGCTCCCACATTCTTGTAACGCTCTTTGACCAATTGAATGAGCTTCTCATGATTGCAGTAACCGGTTCTAGCCATGAAGTAAATTAAGTTTTAAACAAGAGTAAAAGTTCCTGCAATTTTTATAAGTTCTGAATGAACTATTTGTATGACAAAACTCAAATGAATACTTTGCCAAATATTTCAAAGCCTACAAGAATTTAATGTTATGCTTATTGCAACTCAATTTTGGTGCCCCACGGCGCCAGCAATGACATTTTAATATCGAGTCAAGCCGCGTAACCCTCAAGAAATAAACGCAAACCAAACCTAATTGGCACAAAATCCAAAGCCAAACCTAATGAACTGAACGCCACAAACAGACGCCAACATCAACAACAAGCGAGGCTATGTAAATCGATTTGTCGATTTGTCATACGAGCGCCGCCATAAAGCTCAACTGAAACTGAAAACAAACTGACTTTACTTTTTTACTGACAAACCCAAGCAAATACAAGCGATGCCAAAACTCTGACACTCTGGCATCTTCAAATGAGCAGCAGCACCACTGCATCACTGCACCACAGCAGCACCACTTGAAGTGTACTTGGAATGGGGGTTGCCGACACGCTTGTAGGTCGCCAAAGGTCCTGCCGTGAATTGTCATTGTCGTGAGTTGCATAATGCCGCACAAAATCGACATCCACCACAGCAAAACAATATAACAAGCGACCAACTAACACAACAGCAACAGCTCTAGCAGCAACAACAGCAAGAGTTATATGGCCTGGGCCAATTCTTAACTTTGCTTCGTTCCTTCTTTTTTGTTTTTTCTAAGTTTAGAGTCTCTGCTTTTGTTGGCCAATTTCAAAGCAATTTCCAAGCATCAGTCGTAAATCAAATACAACTTCAACATTCAATGCGGCGGCGTCGCAACCATTTCAACACCTTCGCAAAGACCTTGACTTGTTCTTGTTATTGTTGTTGTTGTTGTTGCATAGAAATCGAAATCCAAATCCCAATCAGTAGCAACCAAGTGAGTCTGCTAATTTGGCTCATTTTGTTTTTAAGTAATTTGTACTTCACTCCTTTTGTTTTGTTATTGCCTTCTTTTCGTTGTTGCTGCTGTTGTTGCTGTTGTTGGTGTTTCTCTAGCTGCAACATTAAAGTGCAAATTTTAATGGCACTCACAAGATTCTATTTACCTGCCCAGGTTGTTCATTGTTGTTGCCCAGTCTGCAATATAATTAAGTTTCGTGGCCACAGACCTTGGCTTGAGTGCGATTTCGATAATATTGACCCGAAATTCAGACAGTTAGAGAGAGGGAGGGGGATTGGAATAAACAACAATACAGAATAACAAACCAGCAACAACAACAACAGCATTGACGGTAGCCGATTTTGTCAGTCAAGCTTTTGTCTACTGTTGTTGGGGCAATGTCAGAAAAGTGAATTAAAATTCAAAACTCGTGACTTATTTAATTATAATGAGTTAAGATTAGAAACGTTTTAACGGGAGCAACGCCAGCTTGCTTGGCGGCAAATGGCACACAAAAGCGGCCAAAACAGACGCAAAACAGAAAAAAAAACACCGCTCTCTCGGTCTCTTGAGATTATCGATAGCTTGAGAACCTATTCAATTTCAGGCATTCGTATATGTCATATGTACAATTTAAATGCCGCTTAGAATGCTTTTTTATTTGGCCAAAAAAGTCAAAGATTTTATCTAACATTTTTGGTTGAGCCAAGTAAATTCTTTACTAACTATAAATATTTTCAGAATGAAAGAAGTTTTTGATCATTTTATTTTTGGCAACTTTATACCCTTCATTCACCATTCACACTCATCTAACAATCTAATATTTCATTGACAATTTTAGTCACCCTTTCAGCTATGTTGGTTGTAGTTTAACTTTGAATGGCCAGCTCCACTTTTTCATATTTTGAGTAGACTTTTGCACAATCGTTGGCATCATTTTTTATGCTCAAGCCGTTTCTCATGTTCCGTCTCGAGGTCAGCCTTGCAACATCTTCAATCAAAACAAATAGCAGCAGCAGTAGACTGTGCTGCAACTGCAACACCTACGTGCCACACAGCAAAGTCGCAACAGTTATGGCCAAAAACGACAAGCAAACGACAAAAGTCATAAATCCAAATCCCATTTGTCAGCATTAGAAAATTATGCAGCTAGCCAAAAAAAAAAAAAATCCAAACATCTAACTATGGTACAAATAACTACAACAATAACAAACGAAGAGTTTAAGATACCTCTCCAATCCCCTCCCTTCCCGGTGTAGGGGACATCGAGGCAGCTCAGTGCCAGCCTCGTTTGTTCATTTAAATTCATAAATTAAATTACACGACATGCACAATAATAAAAACGATTTGGGGCCCACACGCAAACAGCATTTGTTGTTGTTGCTGCCGCGGCTGCTGCTGTTGCCGTTGCCAGAGATTCATTAAAGATTTTGCCCACCAACAACAAACAAACAACAACAAAATAGAACAAGGGGGCAGCGGGTTTATTTATTATTTATTTCGATTGTTGTAATCTCATAAGCAACATGCACAATATGTTTAACTGCCATAAAGACAGACAGACAGACAGACTGCCGACAATATTCCAAATTTACAATTAAACAAAATAAATTATGATGATGCATCATCAACCACAACAACAACAATTTAACGCATGCGCGGGCGCCATCATCAACTGCCAGCGTTTTGAGGCATGCAACATAGTCAAAGAGCGCTGTTGCCATTGCCAAATTTGGTCAGCGGAAGCCAAAGCAACAACCATAAAGTCAACTGCAGAAGTGTCATACGACAAACTAAATGCGAATCGACTCTTTAAAAGCTAAACACCATGGGAATTTGTTGCCAGCGAGTGGGTGCCAGATTTACTCAATGGATAAGGTGTGTGCGTGTGTGTGTGTGACTAAAGTGTGCAAAATTTTAACTTGACAAACTGAATTATTGTGCGACTACAATTGGTAATGTCAAGTTAGAAGTTGAGTTAACTTATATTATGTGAGGTGGAAGTGTCTGGAGGGCATTGACAATAAATTATAAATTCTGTTATGACTAATTTTGATGACATTTTCTTAAGAGATATTCTTTTGGAGGTATTCTTTATAAGTATAAATGCAATATTAATCCGGAGAAGATATGAAGGTTAAAATTTAAATTAAGGAGGCTAAGCTACAAAATCTCAAACAAAATGATTAGTGATAATAATATAAATAGCATAATTTTGAGTCTCTAAAAAGCAAACCAGCTAAATGGCACGAGGAACTAATTTAATACCTTTCAGCTTGATTTTTTAAAGACAACCATTCATAAAATATTGACCAGCTAACTATTAGCTTTATTATTCTTCCTCAAGCTCTTTAAGAAATCTACTTAGTCGGTTTATTAGTTTGAAGTTTGGTTTTTTTTCTCCTCTACTTACTAAGTACTGCAAACTCAGCATGACTTTTTCAAAATCAAAGACAAAGATTCAATTAAATAAATTTTCAATATTCAAAGAAAAACCAAATAATATCTGATTGATGTTGCCAAATCGATCAATGTCAGGAAATGATGGCAAGGTTATGACAATTATCAACAACCTGGGCAAAAACAACAACAGCAACTGCAACCAGAATCATCATCATCAACTGCAACTGGAAAGACGATTGTTAGAATTGTTTGCTTGAGTTTTTTGTTTTTTGATTCCTAATGGCAAATGGAAGTTGCCCAAGTGTATTAATTGTACGCCACGTTGACCCATAAAACTTACAGACTTGCCAATTGTTTTGCACCGTTCTATAGTTGTTGCTGTTGTTTGTTGTTGTTTGGTGTTGTTTTGCAGCCCACAGTCAATCACATTGTGACTCATTGACCGCAAAAGCAGCAGCCTCCTCTCCTCACCCCACACCTTTTAACGAACCATTGCCGCCCTCTTTATACATTGTGCGTTGCAACTTAGGTGCGTTGTTTCTTGTGTGTTTTTTGTGTTTTTTTTTTGTTAAGAACCGGCCTGGCTTAGCAGTGACTCTGCCACTGTGGCACCACTGTGGGACCATATGCGGGCCTGGCTGCTGCTGCTGCTGTTGCTGTGGTTTCTTATTGCTTTAGTGTGGCAAAGCCATTTATTGCCTTCATGGCACTCAATTTGTTTGGCCGCCGGCTGTTGCTGCTGCTGCCTCAATAATAAAATGTTTTTTATTATACAATTTAGTTGCTTTAACTTGCGTGTAAATCGCCTTTTTGCATATTGACACATAATCATTGTCTTTGGCCCAAGTGCAGCGTGGCAACTCTGCTAACTCAGTGTGAGAACAACAACAAGACAACGTATTGTAAAATTATTAATAAAGAACTTGAGGTGCTCTAACTCAAAACTATATGAATGAAAAAATGTCTTTGACTAAATACAATATTAAAGAATATTTAAGTTGTTTATTTACTCTAAACAGTCTTAGAATTGCTGAAAAAGTCTTATGTATTATGCCATAAGTTAAAATTTAATTTGCATTGTGTCATTTATTGTATCATTAGTTAGAAATTATTTTAAGTTTGCTTCTTCATTATTATCAATTAATTATGTATTCATTATTATGAAATATATTCAAATTATTGAAGTAATTGATGTAATTGTTTATCTCCACAGAACTTGCAAACTGTCTCACCAAGTTTTCGAAATCAATGTAAGGGTATATCGTAAAACTTATTACACGTTGCGCTGAAAACCGTTGCAAACCTAATGAACATTTTCATTTTCGTAGTTGCAACGCGTGGGTGGACTCAGACTGACTTGGCTTAAGAGAGAGAGAGATATAGAGAGAGGGGGAGCGGAAGAGTGGAAGGGAGGCGCGGAAAAACTTGCTGTGTGTAAAACTGAAAATGACTGCCATAATTTAACAGCTCTAATAAGCAAAGCGAAATGTTGCCACTTTCTGTTTGGCCGTGCTGCGAGAGTAGGCCAAAAATTCTTGGCTAATAAGGCTTATCATGGCCAACTAAGCTTGGCCAACTGTGACAGTGGCGACAGCTTGGCTAAAAGCGTTGCTCAACTAGCTTAACTTGGCATTTCAATGGAGCAGCTAACAAGTTTTTACTAAACACAAATTTTTAAATCCATTAAATAAAAGTGGAAGCAAAAAGTTTAAGGAGAGAAAGAGTATTATATTACTTATGTATATTAAGTAAAACAATGTCACGATCTTTAAGCATTACTGTATGTAGGTTTAAGCACTAAGTGCTCAATAGATAAACCAGGAGCAACCTGCATATCTATTGTTAATTCGCTACTCTATTCTCGTTTAACTATCTAAGCCCCGAACTGTCTACTGTCTGTAAGGTACTGTAAATTGGATGCTGACCTTATAAAGGTGAGCAACGTGCGTCTGCCAGCGACCCTCTTGCAACAAAAGAGTCTGGTCATAGTTGCAGTTATCCCAGCTATCGATTGTGCAAGCAAGCTACCATGTTGCACGCCTCATAATAAAGCATGCCCAATGCTGCAACAGCAACAACAGCCAGGCAGCACATGATTGAATTACATCTTGCACAGCCAGCAGCAGGCAACAGGCAACAACAACAACAGCAACAACAACTGCCAACAAGGAACAGTGCAGAAGCCAAGCAACAAAAGGCAGACACAATGTTGCCAACGGTAGCAGACAACAACATTGTGTTGCTATTGCTGTTGCATGCCCCAATGTTGCTGTTAGCTCTCAAAGCGTAAAGCATTCACGTGTGTGTGTGTGTGTAAGTTTGACTACGATTTCAACTGAAACTTCCAGTCTCGACGTCTACGTTAACTAATTAGACGTCATTGTCTGCTCTCTGGCAATTTTTTTTTCTGTTTCTGATCCAGCTGGAAGCTGCAATTTTCAGCGTGGCCATTGTTGTTATCTTGGCCAGCGCTAAAAGGGGTCATTATGTCAAGGATTTCAGCTGTTGGAGCTACTGCTACTAGCTGGCTTCCTGATGTCGAACGCTGACTCATAAGCTGCCAGCATCCAGTTTCAGTGTCATTTCGAGCTACTGTTGCCAGTTGCAAGTTGGCAATTGGCAATTGCTGTTGTGGCAGTTGCAATTAAACGAATGACAAAATGACTGACAATTCAACTGACTGTCTGTCTGTGTGTCTGTCTGTCAGACGGCCAGTCGCTTTTGGGTAATTGCTAATCCCGCTAACGAGCCTCAATCCGATTGGATTCAAAGCCAAGTTTTGAGTCTGAGCTGGCTTCTGATATTGCTGCTGTTGTCCAGTGGGCGGCACATTAGCTTTTTTCAATATGCATACGAGGCGAGTGCCGCAAGTTTAATGTGGCCAATGATTGCGTCTAATGATTGATTGCCAAAGATACGCTCTGAAAAGTGCTCAAAAGCTCATCGAGAGTAAAAATTGCAAATGAAATTGAAATTGGCCCGAAACAAAATCCAAAACCAAAAGCAAACTTGCAGCTGCTGCAACTGGTTCCTTTGGGCCGACTCGAGCATAGCGCGTGACGTTGCTGACCCACTGAACCCACTGGCAGTGCCTGAAGTGGGTGGCTCTCTGGCTCAGTGGGTTGTCTGCCTTTCGTCTCGGGTGAAAAATAAAAATAATATTGAAATACGAGTAATGCGCATACATTAAACTTTATTGATTTCGATTGCATAATTACCATAATGCGATACATAAGTTTCCATTAACCCAGCTGGATCAAAGTGCAAAAGCTACACAACAAAATTATGTTAAGCTTAAGCATTTGTCTTGTTTTTAGTTGGCAGCTAAATTTGTAGCTTGCAACATGTTTCGAAGTTGATTTGGACTTGGATAGTAAAGACCTTCTCCTACTCTCGCTCTTGCTCTATAAAGAGCCCATAAATCGCGCCTTCAAGAAACAACTTCATAAACAGCACCAAAAACGTTTCACGCCAACAGCTAACAACAAATTGCAATTTGGCCAAATTGCTGCGGCTAATTGGCACGCGTACAGCAAAACAACACCAATACAAATGAAGAGAATTCACTTAAAATGCAAATTTTTCCTTACCTTTACCATATGCCGCACGTGTGTGCCCAGCAACATGCAGCAAACATTCTCAAGCAACTGCAACAACTCCCCAATTGGAAGGTGGCTCCTTTGGTGTAATTTGTTGCCAACACAATATTGGTCCGCATTTGGTTCATGTTAACGCAGATGAAGACATAAAACTGACTTTTAAGCACCCTGTTTTCATTTGGTTCAGTGTGGTTTTGGCTTTTAAGTGCGTCTACCTTGTTCTTGGCATGCTAATGGTTTTGTAGCTTGGAACTGCCCACCAAACGGGCAATTTCTGCCTTTAAGTCTGCCTTCTAAGTGAAAGTTAAGCTGGAAACAAATACAACATCCTTGGCCGAACAATAGCAACAACAACAAAAAAAACTATTGCGGCAAATGTTTATTAAACAATTACAATTTATGTTTAGCACATGTAAATAAACCAAATTGGTCACGTTTTGCCCATTGAAATTAAGCACTCACACACACACACACAACACACAAACACATGCATGAGTACATCAATTTATGCCAACACATAAATAGTTGCAATTTATTTGGCAGGTCTGCTTTTTCGGCTGGTTGTTGTTGTTATTGTTATTGTTGTTGATGCTGCATAAGCTTTGTTGCATGCATATTTAGTTTTTAGCGATGCACAATAATTTAGGAATAATTTAATATAAAACATTTTGACCACATGCACCTTGGTGCATTAATAAGTTAGCTGTAGGATATTTATTCATAAATTTAAGTACCACGTCAAATAGCTATGGGCATTTTGAAACTGGATACGATTGGGTAACTGTTTTATGAAAAGTTTCATTAATTGACTGCAAATAAAATACTTTATTTAATACTAGACAAGCAACTTGACCACTTTTTAAAAAGTCTCATCCATTTTTAGGTAACACAACAGAGCAATTAAATAAATTTATGTGGGAATATGCTCTTCATTCTCTTATGCTATTGTTGATCCGAAAGTGTTGTTTTTATTTAAGGAAAGTTATTTTTAAATGTAAGCTTCGTTTAAACTGGATCTTTTATTTCTACTTCTACCCCAACTTCTGCTTCAACATCAACCTCCAAATGCAATATTATTCTTCCACATCTCTTGAATTCATATGTAATCCGTTTCGCAACATTGTTTTGACGTGGACATGGGCAGTGTTTGGAGTCAAACCTTCTCTTTCTACCAACTGACAGACAAAATGGTTAAATAACAACAGCAATCATTTTGCTGATTGCCAACCAATACCAATTAGCCATTTTGTAGCAGCAACATTTTTGTCACTCAACATATGCAAAGGTTGTTGTTGTTATTAAAAGTTGTTGCAGTTCTTGTTGTTTGTGTTGCTCTGCATTCGCGTGCATGTGTAGCAACAATGTTTGTCAACACAATTGTTGATCAGCTAGAATAAGTGTTGCTGTTGTTTGTGTTGGATGTGTGTGTGTGTTGGTAACAATTGGAATTTATGCAAATGATCGCTAAGGCAATGCGTTGACAATATGTCACATGTCACTTAGCACAGTCAATGCATTGGCCCATACTACAATCGATGGATCGATACCAGATATGGCGAGTCTATATGTATGTATATGTATATGGCGAGTTTTTGTGATTTTCATGTGCACGTTCTGAACTCGAGCGTTTGACCTCAAAACAAACCAAATGCTGAGCATTTGTGCAGAGCATTTCATTGCCTGCCTGATTGCTGACTAATGCCCGATTGGATCGATTGTTCAATTGTTGCTGTTGTTGTTATTGCTGCTGCTGCTGCAGTTGATTAATTGTCAAATTGCTGAAATGAGTGCAAAAACTTGTTCGCCTGTCGCCTCGCGTAAATCATTTTTTTCCTCACTCACTCACTCACAGCCTGCCTGCAAGTATAATATTTTGTTACATTATTGTTCACACAGTTCATATCTGAATCTCTAAGCTTGAGACTTTAATGAAGTTGTTCAGCGACACGTTCGCTCTCTTTTTCTTTCTCTATTGCCGCAGCCATTTCTTATTTGTATAACCTCCTACCCAAATTCCGCCCTCCTTTTCCACTGTTCGTTTGCATTACGCGCGTGCGTGCTGTCTGCTTGGATGATTGCAATCGAAACACCAACTACGATTCCAACTCCAGCTCCGATTTAGTTCTGCCGGGTGAAACACTCACGGTTCCGATTCCAAGTGATTTATAGGCAAAGCAATCAGCCGGTCGTGATATCGAGTACAGAGTGTGTTAGATTTGATATATGTATGTTTTGGGGGCACGCGCAGGATGTTGTTGTTGCTGTGTTATAGTTGTCTGCTGCGTTTGGAGAGCCTCATGCCAACAATTAACGCATGCGTGCAAATACACAGATTGCGATCAATGAGGCATTGGGGCAAAAGTTGGTAGACTAAATACTAGCAAAACAGTTATAATGCAAACATTGTTGCTATTTAGGTTGTGGTATTTTTTGTCAACCAAAATGGGATACTTTTCATGCTTAACATTTTTAAGCACTTGTAAGAGTTGTGCAACTTAAATGAAGTGAGAATAGCATCTGTGTGTTGAATGTATAATTGTTGATGATAGAATGTACAAATATCACTTGAAATATAAATAAATATAAAGTTTGCACAAAGTTTTTTATGCAAAGCTGTTTGACGTTATGTGAAAATAGATATAAGTACTAACGACAGCAGCCGTGTGCTTAACAATATATTTTAAAGATGTCAGGAGACAACTTTAAAACATTTGTGTTAAAAACAAGCTGAAAGTTAAAAGAAATAAATTAGTAAAAAATACTACAAAACACCTTTCAGCTATAAATTCAAACACCAAAGAGTTCCCATAAAGTATATGTAAGTTTTTTATTTTTTTTGTAAATGGTGCAATAGTTTGGTATCTATGCTAAGTAGAAACTTTGATCAGTTTGGCATTTTTTTCTTCACATAGCTCGACTGACACTTGGATAGCTGCGTGGTTCTGTCTATGTATAAGTGTGTGTGGTGTTTGTTGGCTCTGGGCGAAACGCTAACGAGTTCATTCATATCATTAGCCGGCGAGCAAAAAGCTCGCGCCATTATAACACAAATATTTGCTAACAATAACGGCAAGGCAACGCCATTAAAGTTAACTCCACACGAATTTGGGGCTGGCAATGTGGCTGCCACTCGAACCCGAACCCGAACCTACAGCTAAAGCTAAACACTGAATACTGAAGCTGATGCTGAAGTTTGGCAGCTGAACTCTAACCCTCATTTGCGATCAATTCGTGGCGATTTCCAGCCTCGGCGACTGAATATTTTTATTTTTATTTTTTTTCTTACCTTGTTGAACGTGCAGAAATCCAGTAAAATTTAGTTGCTCACTTTTATGTAATTTCCCTTTTCTTCATCGCCAAGACAAAAGCAAAGCAGCCAAGTGAGCCAGTAAGCCAAGTGCCCAGGCAGCCAAACACCCAAGTGGCCAAAATGGACGCCCGCTGCTCTAAACGAGCATGAAAGTGATTGCCAATATAATTGCATAATCTGAACAACGAGAGAATTGCTTTGAACAGGTTGCACACGACTCTCCATCCCTTTCATCTCCTTAACAACTGTTGCTGCTGCTGATTCACAGGCAACACAAAGTATACAACAACAACAACAAAAGTGAAATTTGACATTGAGGCAACACAGGCACGATCGATTGATCGAGGCGAAGGCGTCAATGACCAGTTAAAGTTGAAGTTAATGCTAAAGTTGTTAAAAAGTAAAAACGAATATGGCCTGCTGCAACAAAGAACACATTCATATACTATATAGTATACTAAGTATACGCCAGGGGAAAACATTCTCACACGAAAGACAAATAAAAGGCATATTTATCACGCACCATGACTAATTCTCTCGCAAATTTATGACACTCTATATAGCTGAGTATACAACCTTACATATAGTATATCAATATATTGCAACACAAAAACAAAAATGTAAAGTCCAGCAAACTCTCCAGCCAAATGTATATTGCCAAAGTATATCGTATTTGTTTTGCATACTTTTTTTTGTGTCGTTCTTTTATTTGTTGTCATATTTAAATTCAATAAATATTTTATATATTTTTATGAGCAGCGCAATTTCTGTTAAATTATTGCACAAGTCTACGGTATCGATGAAATTTATGTGGTGTTTGTTTTTTGTGTTTCGTGAATAATGCAAGTTGAACATGCAAGCAGAGAGAAAAAGTGTGTATTTTTCTTTAAACTTATTTAAAGTGTTAGGAAATGATTTATCATATAGAATAGTTTTTGTTAACTTCCTGCTCTATATGGAGCGTATTATATTTCGATTATGCAATGCCCGCTGAACATATAAATCTTTAAAAAGCAATTTTCTTACACGAAAATCGAGCAGAAACTAATTATGTACGAGTTTTGAGGCAACAACAACAGCGATTGCAATACTAAAACATGGCTTTAAAAATATGGCCCAATGCAATTTTCAGCAAGTAACAGTTGAAAAAAAAAAAAATATATATAGCTCAAAATATCTGTTCAAATTGAACATGATAAATTCATAATTGTCCATTCAACGAACACGAACTATAATTCATGTTAGAATAATCGAATTGGACGCCATTCAGCCAGGCAATTGAGGACGGCGGCCAAAGCCCAACAACAACAACAACAGCAAATGGCTAACATAGGTCAGGCGTAACGAGTCATTCATGTTGCAAATGCTGTTTGTTGTTGCAGTTGCAGTTGCAGTTTCAGTTGTTGTTGCTGTTGCAGTTGCTGCAATGAAGGTGACTCGCAGCAACTGGTATAATTTTTAGCTGTTGTCCATTTCGTGGCACCCGCATAAGTCACACTTGCAAAGGGAGGGGGGAGAGGGGCTAGCTTGTAATCCTCACAGCGATCGACACTCTGCCCGCCACCCTTCTCTCCCTTCTTCGCTCATTCCACATGCAGATTCTAAATACGAATCCAAATCTTGCTTTCAGTTTCAGCTATTTTTCCGCTGATAGCTGCAGGGGGGCTATCGGGTGGTTTTTGGTGGCGCCACTCGTTTTGCGTCACGTTCGTTGCTGCTGCTGCTGCTGTTACTGGCGATTAATACGCAAAACGCTTTGGCATCTTAAACATTGTGGCGTGCGCGGCATTTTGCTGCCGAAGAGTTTTGGTCAGGAGGTAGAAAAGGGGCACAGATTAATGTGAATATTGGCAATCAACATTTATATTTGTTTGCCTGGCATTTATGTAAAGTTGTTGAGCGGAGCATGTGAAAAAATATAAAATAACTCAGTAGCTGAGATTAATGGGCAGAAGAAAACAATGATAAACAGCCAAGCTATTTGTATACCATAAATACCAAATTACAAAAATAATCAACAATCGCTTTCATTGCTCAAACTATAAGATACGATAGCGAACAGGTAATTAACTATTTAATTATGATCTAGCATACCATATGTGTATAATTACCTTTAAGTGGCTTATAAGCATTTTGCGATAATTTCTACGCGCTTCGCTAATAAATTAATATCACTTGAATCGCATTAGCTATCGTTTTTTCACATGCCGCAAAACTTGCTCGCAATTCTTGTCTAATTAACGCTTAATATTGATTTCGCTCTGCAAACTGCAACTCGTGTCTCTTGCATATTTATGAAGTCGTTTTGCCAGCAACAAATTGTAATTATTTAGCAGATTTATTTCTGCAATTAGCACGAATAGCAAAAATCATAATTAGACACAAAGTGGAAAATTGCGAGAGAGGGGGGCGGAAGATGGCATTTATTAAACATTCAATTGACTGCGAATTGTGGCTCATATTTTTTGAAGCTACTGTCAACGGCTCGAAAGATGTCAGCCAGCTGTCATTAGAGCCTGCCACAAAAAAAGAGTCGCGTGGGCGTCGCTTTGTGGCTGCCACATAAGCTGTCTTAGCCAAAATATAAGCCCCCGCCAAATATGGCCATCGATTAAATGATTTTCATGTGCCATAAACGACGTGCGCCTTTAATAAGCCCGACTCTCAACTCAACTTGAGTCTGGCTTTAATATTTAACGAGCTGCCGCTGCAGTAACTGAAAATAAAATAAAAAAAATACAGCTTAAATTGAAACCCGCCACAGAAAATTGTCACAGACGTCGCCTCGTCTAGCACAAAACTTCCTCATAGACAGACGACTCACGTCTACCTCCCTCCTTGGCTTCTTCCCCACTCCTTTCCCACCTCCTCAGCCATTTGCGATTCCATTTGTGATCGCAACATGCTTAGATATGCGTCCAAGTCGCTTAATTGCAAGTTTTATAGACAATTTTCCAGACTGTCGGTTGATTTAGATGCAGTTTCAGTTTCTTGTTGCTGCTTTGCACAAAGCGTGATGAAGCATCAAATATTTTTTATGGGTTTTTGATGGATTTTAGATAGAGGTATTTTTTTTCTGATGCTGCAAATGGATTCGGGTTTCGTGGTTGTAAACAGCATCATAAATACGCGAATTGCTCTAATGAATGGATTGATTGAATGAAACACGAGTGAAAAGAGCAATAATGTATCCGATATGCAGCACATTGTATCTATCTCGTAATAAAATGTAGTTAATGAGCATTGCATTTGATATCGAGAGTGTAAGAGGTGCGTGAAAGTGTCTTCAATTGTTGGGTGGATTTGATAGGCAAAATCAACAAAAAAATATTTATCTACTAGAAAAATTTAAGGGGATTATTATATTAGTTAAATTATAATATTGCTCGAAATAAGCTGAGGATCATCAACAATACTGAATAAAAGTGTTGACTAACTGACTGAAACTTATATCTATTTTCTTAAATATTAGATGCCATTTCTATAACTAATCAAAACCATACATAGCGCTTTTCTGTTTGTTTGTTAGTTTCTCATTAATGGTCAACATCCAAACATGATTAAGACTCATGCCATACAATCGCGCTCATAAACAATATAAACAAGCCAAAGCCAAACAGAACGATAATAATTATTATTTATTATTTATGAAATATGCACGCAAACTAAAATTTTTAATTAAATTCGTACATGCAAACGGCTTAAACTCGAATACAGACTCAGATTTGCAGTTTAACTCCGACTTGGACTGTAAGCTGTTTTGTGGCTCATTTCTAGAGCGGGTCAAATCGATAGAGCCCAAATAAATATAAATTCAAGACCACAGCGCGGGTTGAACTGAAACTGTGAGTGTCGGCAGCCTTTGAGCTGTTGACTGGCTGAATGTTGAATGTTTATTAATATTTTGTCATAATTTTCTGTTGCAACCGAAAAGATAACAGTTTTATGTTTCAAACGTGAGAAATTATTGGCGCTGCACTCGAAGTAATCTCGACAGCACCCCACAAGGTGCAAGGTGTAGTGACAAGCAACAAGGCAAACATTGCCATTAAATAAGAAAAAACAAAAACAAAACAAAAAAATAAACAACAACAAGCTGATAAATTGCCAGGCGGTTCAAGTGCACAAGGTTTAATTAAAAAGAAACGAAACGTGGCAACCCGTCGCGGGGCAAAAAGATCTTTTAAGCTATCAACCATGCCTCAAACTTATCAAAAAGCAGGCTCAACAAATGGGGCACGATCGAAGCAATTGCCAATTTATTGACACACTCACGCATTAAAATCTTTTATGTGTACGCATATCACACACACACACTCTAACAGAGAGCTGGAGATATCGATAAAAAGAGACTAGAGCTTTGAATTTATTAAAATGCAATTTTCACATTTGTTTTTATTATTTTTGTAGTTCAGTTTTGGGTGTGCAAATGTTGCATGTTTGCCGCTTGTCTTCAGGATTTGTTGATATTTTGTGTGTTTGTTCAGTTTGTTGTTTTTTGTATGTTTTTCATGTTGCCATTTGCCAAAACGCTCGCTCAACAAGTGCCACGATCAAATTTGCTGTCTAGGCCTGGTCAAAAGCAAACTAAGCCGTTGCTGGGACTGGTGGCAAGTGGCTGCTGCTGCCGCTGCTGCGTGGCAATACAATCAATTTTTAATAAATTGTAAAATATCTTTTTTGCTGTTGTTTGCACCACTTGTTCAAGCATGGTGTTGTCTTGTGTGCTGTGGAGTGTGGGTAAAGCGTTTTGCATTTTCATATGCATTTTATGTTGTGATTTTATTGCGTGGTATTATTTAATGACAGCTTGTAGATTTTACAACGTTTTTAAGACACAGCTCGGCGAGAATTGACGCTGTTAAGGAAGCATTTAAGGTAATTAAACAAAAAGTTAAAGAAGCTTATATTAATTATGCTAAAAATTGGTGGAGCTTATTTTAAGCTGTGAGCTTTGTATATAAATCTGTTATTAAGTTTACGATATGTCTGTAGAGTTTGTAAAGAGTTTATAAAGCAAATAAAGCAATGAATTTGAATGACTATATTAAATTTTTATAAGTCAAATTAATAACTTTAAACAATACAGGATGTTACAGAATTAGCTCTTTTTGCAGACCAATTTATTAAGTTAAAACGCTTCAATAAAAAGTTTATTTCATTATTGGTGCATTTAAACAACATAAATTGCCAACTAAACTAAACTTAACTAAACTGGTATATAAATTTATTTACTGCTAAGTTGTTTTGTCGTTACGTTTACTGATCCAATAACTCACTCTAACTGCTGCTAGTTTTTGATGTTGGCTTATCAAGTCATGAGATTTCAATGCATTTAATTAGCCATAAAGTTTGTGTTTTGGTATTGCGGTTATCGACCAAATATAAATACCTCACTTGTTCAATGTGGATGCCCGATTAATTATGAACAGCTGAAAGCGCGCCATTAACATGAAAAGTCAAATCTATCTAAATATTTGCCATAGGCAACAACATTTGCTCCTCGTCCAACTTCAACTCCAACTCCGACTCGTACCTCTTCTAGCTCTCTGTCGCTCTTTGCTGGTCTTGGCCAAATGTGCAAGTTGGCAAGTCATTTTTATCGCCCCGCAGTAATCTGAGCTGCACGAACAAACAGACGGACATTGGACGGACAGATAAACGGACGGATGGACACCGTACACAAAATATATATAACATGGCATCATTTGCTGCAAGGCGCGCGTTTGCTTGTTGTACAATACTTACTGTACCGCCTCCTTCTTCACCTCCTACTCTCTTTCTATATCTGTACTCCCTCAAACCACGATGATGATGCAACTTTATGGGTTGCTCAGCTGAGCAAGTGCCAAAGCTATTGCTGACCCGACCAGTTTTTTTCGCTGTGAGTTTTAGTGGGCCGCGTAGAACATGTTCGCCAAAACAAGTTGCTCGCGGCACAGTCCTTTAACTGGGTCACTGTGACAGCGAAGCAAAGAGTAGCGAGTAGCAGCATCAACAACACTTATCCACTTCAGTTACCTAATTACAACAAAAGACTTAGGCAACAAACTTGTGATGCGCTGAATAACGTATAAATAATCAATAATATTGAACCTTAATGTTTTTCTTATCTATGTTTTGTTTATTGAAACTTACTAGCATAACAGATGAAAACTTAAGCTGTTTCAAACATTCATAAAGTTCCATTGCTCTTTTCACTTCCAAGCACTTGAGATAATCCCTTTAAGAAGATAAATTTAAAACAGTAGCTTTAGTCAATTTATCAAGAACATAAACACTATTCCACTTAAGTTTAAGTTTATACACTTACCACAAAACGTAAAGACTTGTTATTATTCGAACTGCCCCCAGAGTTAGCATCCATGTTTGGGCTTCACATATGAGTTCGATTGTCATTAGCCGGCGGCACATCCTGCCTGTCTGTCTGCTTGACTCTCCATCTCGGTTCTCGGCTTTGGAGTCAAATATTGTTAGCTGCGGAGCGGATTGGCTTGCAGCTTGTTGTCTTTATTAGTGCAGCGGTCATAAATCAAAGAGCCAGCTCTCAGTGTCCGTTGACGGTGTCTCACATGTGGCCCTGGCCAGTTAGCCGTCTGTTCAGTTTACATGCGCATAGGCAAACGTCGCTGGGGCTGGCAATATTTCAATATTAATCCAACTGCCAGCGATGACGAAGTGTGGAGCTAACTTTCCGCTCAAGTATTTGTCTAGTTTAGTCTCAGTTTCAGTTTCAGTTGAAGTTTGGTTTTATTTTCTTGCCAGGCGCTGCAAATTGTTTACTTGCATGCAGCTTATAAAAAAAATAGAAAATAAAATAAATCAATTGGCCATGCTGTTGCTTGTTGTTATTGTTGTTGATGTTGTTGTTGTTGCTAGCAGTTATCTGGGCTATTACTCAATTTTAGCCCGCGGTGCCATCTGTGCCGCAATGTTTCTCATGAGAAGCTAGTGCAAGCGGGAGGAGTAGGAGAAGGTGGAGGATTAGGAGCTGCTTTTGGATCGTTTGTGCCCAACTTGGCTGTCCCTATATGGCAGTTGCCTACACATGTCGAGCTGGATAAGCCGAGCTGAAAAATTAATTGTTCGACTAATGAAGCAGATGCCGTTGAGTTCTGTAATAATAAAACAATAGGATCGTTGATCATAGATACTAAAAGGAGTTGTCAAAGATCTGTTTAACTTTCAAGATAAATAGGGGGAAAAATTTAAGAAAAAAAGAAGATTAAAATGGATATGCTTGTTATTAGTAAGTAAATATGTACTGCATTCAAAGAGGAAGCTAAATAACAAAAATATTAGATAAGTTTTTTTTTTAGGATTGATAAAGATTAATTTATAGTTTATAATGTAAAGGTAATTTAAAGAAAGATGCTTAAAATTTTCAGAGAACTTTTAAATTTGCAGCTTCATATTTTAATCTCTATGTTAATTTTTATGAAAGGTCTGGAAATGAATGGATTGCTTACCGTAAAATAAAGCTAAAAGTAACTTTTTAACACTCAAAACTCAACAAAGTCGAATCTCCATCTGTGCTAAAATCTATGGGAAAGTATTGCTCTTAAAGGTTTTATTTTATATTTTTTATTGAAGTGAAACTAAAACTTAAATCTTTACACTAAAACTTGCAAGTGAGCAGCTTAATCTGAGAGTAAATCTCTTGGAAAGGCTTGAACTAGCATTGATTGCAATCATTAGATCGAATCAATGGCAGTTTAGTCTAGGCACCCAACTGCGTAGACATGTCAGTCTCTGCGCTTTATTGTAGCCATGTCTTTAGCAAGAAATAATAAACCAAAAAAAAACAAAAAAAAACTGTCTCAAACTGAAAACTCAACTCGAAAAGTAAACGCACGTGCCGCACAAGTGAAACAACTTCATTTGATCATTTTGGGCACAGTCCTCAGCTTTGCAATTTGAGACGGCGTCGTGTAGCACAATTTTTGACATTTTTGTGGCGCCAACAACAACAACAACAACAATTCCATTGACATGCGTCAAACAACAATCAAAATAGGTACACTGTTGTTATTTAAAGAGTGGAAGAAGCAGGGTGAGGGGGGACATTGACTAGAAAAACGTGCGCTTGCCATGTTGGCCATTCATTATGAACTCGTTTTTCGGGGCAACGAGAAGCGCCACAAAAATCTTTGGGATGTTGGGCTGCTGCCAATTAACCGAAACCGAACCAAAACCAAACCATAGACTACTTAAAAAAATAGAGGCATTGAGACAACTCCATATGGCAATGTCGCTCTATGCACACACATTGTTGTTATCGCTAGCTCTAAAAAACAGATCTTTCCCATTCGCTTATGAAATCCCAGAAATCATTAGCGCCCGCCGCCCGACCAACAGACACTACGTGACACTTTTGCCGGAGAGACCAAAGCCAGCTGATAAAAAAAATAAAAATTTACTAAAGAAACGAAGTGAAAAAGTTGTAGATTTTATTTTGGGTCTGGTAACGCTTATGAATTATTGAGTTGTTTGTTGCTTTGTTGGCGTAGCGCCTTTGGCAATTTACCAAACAAAAATGCCTTTGTAAATTAATTAAAACATTTTTGCATTAACTTCGATGTTTCCGCACTTCTCCCCCTCTCAACTGCTCTGCCCATTTTGGGGGATGTCGGCGGCTGAAGCCAAAGTGAAGCATTTAGCGAAATAATTTTCGAGTAATTTTCGCCAAGAGTCTTTTTGGATGAAATCAAACCGAATAACTGAAACTTGAATGCAAAACAGGCAATTTCTGTGCACTCGCGGTGCACTTTTTTCTGTTTCTTTGGGTAATAGTTTTAGTTTTTACTTAGTTGCCTTTTTGTTGTTGTTTTTATTTTGATTTCAGTCGGCCAGGTTATTTGACTTTCAAATGAGCTCCAAGCGAGCTTCAGGCCTCAGAGTTTTTTTTTCTTTTTATGAGTTTTTCCGCAACATTTTTTTGTTGCTGCCGATGCTGATGCTATTGCTGCTGCGATTTTTGTGGCAATTTGCAATGCAAAAATGCCAAACGAAACAAAGAAATGTTTGGCCTGCCAGCAGACGACAATAAAAACCGACAGTTGACTCGTGTTGCAAGATATATTGTGGCCAATGGTTGCTGTTGCTGCTGTTGTTGTTGTTGTTGCCTGACAATTTGATGTGGCACATAAAGCAGTCACAACTACTACAAACGGCAGCTGTTTGGTTGTACTCTATGTATGGACTCAGTGGGTCAACGCATCCCCAAAACACAAAACCCACAAAAACACACAAAGGCGAACCACAAATATGAATAATTACAGAGCACTCGCCGAGGTCTCTTGCTACCACCAATAGGTATAATGGGGCATACATATGCTCGTAATATTTATGGTAGCCAAAATGAAGTTGTTTTGTTGTCGCCATCGCCATCGGTAGCAAAAATATGCTTTGGCAATTTAACAAACATATTACCACAAGAATGTCTCGGGGCATTAACGGTGCTTTCCCATATGCTGTGACTACAAAGAGTCAAACAAATCGCCATCGAAATGTTGCACACGTTTCATTCTCCCTCTCTCTCTCTCACTCTCTTTTTCTCTCTAACTCTGCAAAGCGTTGTCAACATTGTTCACAATACGACAAAATTCACAGTCGCAAACATGAAATATTTGTTACACATTAGCGCAAAACGTTTTCTAATGGCCGCCACATTTATTACCTCTTAGGGGATTTTTAGCCAAACTACTTGAGTGCTCCTACAACAGTATGTTTGTAGATGAAAAAGCCATATATCATTTGTAGCAGCCCGTTCATATTTGGCTACTATAACTGAAATTGCTGCAGCTAATAGAGTTTTCATAGCTGAATTTGGCATAAGTCGTGAAAGAATTGATATGTATTTTTCAAATGCTCACCACTTTACATAAAACACAGACGTTAATAAAGATTTTAAATTGTTTCAATTAGGATTTTTAATTTCTTTAAATCGGTTTGAATATAAATGATTTTTTAAGTTTTAAAATTTTTGAACTTCCAAAAATACGGCCAAACTTAAGCGATATTTAAGCTCAGATCCATATTATGTTATTTTTTGTACATATGCAAAACTTAACTGAATTTTTAGTTTTCAACCATAAATTTAAGGTATGGTTGTCTAATTTGATTCATCTTCTTCTTATAGACTTTGCTTGCACATAAGCTCAAACTGATTCATTCTTTAACTTAAACTACAAAATAAAATCATTATCTTTTGTTTGTATATTTTTGTTTTTGAGCAACTTTCCCAACACAAGTTTGCCTCTTAGAGTGTCTCCAATTTTTGGATGGCTGCTCTATGCACATTTAACATTCCGTTGGGCCTACTTTGAATGTGTCTTGCATAAATATGAGCATAATTAAATAAATATTTGCTCGCACTTTACTTACTTAGTAACTAGCTGAGATTCGTGTTCACCGTTTCCAGTTGCTGTTTATGTGACACTTGTTTTCATTTGGCGGGCAAACTTGTTGACCAGCTCAGCTCAGCGTAGCTCAGTTTATTTGTTGACCAACTCTTGTTGAAACTAACGAAGTCGAATTATGAATGCGGGCTTCAAATCGATGCTTAAGAGCAGATCACATTTAACTTTATGTATGCAGTGAAATCTCTAAGTTCAATATGAAAATCAATAGGCCACCGAGGGAAAAACAAACAAACTCGTTTGTTTGACGATTGTAAACGAATCAAATGTTTTCGGGCTAAAGTTGAAAAAAAGTTTTGGAGCGTGTGATTTTGTTAGACGTTTGAGTTTTTATGTCTTTATGACAGCTTTTTATTGTTATTTATTGTTTCAATTAAAAAGAGAAGCCAGAATTGTTGTTCAGTGACTGATCGCAGTCACTGTTGCAGTCGCAGTCACAGTCACAGATCCAATCACCGTCTTATTCATTATCAAAATTCCAGCACGCTTTATGACGTTTCTTTATGGTTGTTGTTATTGTAGTTGTTGTTGTCGTTGCTGCTGTACTGATTTTTGTCAAGATTATTCATGGATTTCTTTTGAGCTCCTGTTGTTGTTGTCTCTCTTTGGAAATCAGCTTTCAGTTGATTTTTCATTATACAATTCTGTGTTGTCTTTTGTTGTTATTTTTATGGCGCACGGCGCAAAAAATGTATAAAAATTAATTTCATTTTTATTGTATTTTTATTTTGTATATCATATGAAATGCTCATTGTAAGCTACCGTTCCAAGTGCTTGACATAATTTCGGTGACACAAATCGAACAAGTTTGTGTGTTTGTCAGTTTGTAAATCTCCCCAAGCAAGTAGATAAATTATGTCTCTCGATATTCTCTGTATATCTCTCTCTCTCTCTCTGCCTTACATTTGTTTGATGATAACTACAGCCACCGATCAATCTAGCCCATAAATCGACGAGCAACGAACTGTTGCTTCAAAGTCGGTTTCCCCATCCTTAATAGTAACTGAATTACGGCGATAAAGTGTTTGTATATTTCCACGATCTGCTATTTCATGTCCATTTACAATTGTTTATGGTAGCTTACTTGCCTCACTTGCCACTCAAAACTTGATGGTGCATACTTTTTAAAGCAACTTTAATTAAAGCAAATTTAATTTGCTGCTTACGATTGGCGCATTATTTTGTTTATAAACACCCAATTCAAGCTTTAGTTTTATTATATGGTACTTCAACCTATGAATATGCAAGTGATATTACTTTGATTTAAGTGGCCAATCGTTATTATAAAGTAATTTGTAACCAATTAGCTAAGTGGTAAGCTTTACGGTTTTAACTCAACATCATTGTGTTAACCTAAACGGTGGCAATAAGAATTATAAGATATAATTGTGCTAAGCCATTTATTTATTCATTTTTCTTTTGTGTTTATATCATGAATCCTAAAAATTTAATTAAAGACTTACTTTGTAGCTTACGGAATATGATTTGTTTTAAATTTTGAAAATATTTTCCTTTTCAAAACTCTTTGCTCCACTCCGTTAACTTTAACTACCAACTTTGCTTAACAAAACCATCTCATATGAGATTCTATTAAATTTTTTTCCTTTTGCAATCTCTTGTGGCGTATCAATGTAACACTAATTGCCTCTGTTCTGAGGCATGTTAGAAACCAAACACTGACCCCAGTTGCACATAACCTCAAGCGTGCGCAACGATCACGCCGTGAACTATCCTCCCCACCTCCTCTCTTTTGCTACAGTTACCCCTTAAAAATCCTACTACCATATGCAGTGATCCAGTTACAATTTGTGCAGTTGCATTTTCGTTTAATATTTTAATTAAAAGCCAAACGTGGCGCTCCACATGTTGCCATGCTGCAAGTAGCTGCGGCAAGCTGCAACAAACGAGAAACACTTTGTGGCTGCAGGTGTCGAAGGTTGTTTTACCTCCCCCTTTCCTGCTACACCTTCTTCGACTTTTTACATGCCGTGTTAATCACCAATAATAATTGTTAAACGCAAATCGCAAGACTTGACTCTTTGGTTGGTCGTTGGTTGGGTGGTTGCCGCAGAATTGCAAGTTGCAGTTGTAAGTTGTACGCTTTTGGCGTTATTTTTTATGAGTTATGAACAACGAGCGACCAACTTTGTTAGCTGGCTAGCTGAGCTTTGGAAAGAGAGTCTCTCTGCATGCCTGCTGGTGATTTTAGTTATGCGATGAAATAATTTAAATATTTGCCAGCCAGGCAGCAGGAGCTTAAGCTGAAACTAACAGCGAGTCACCCCCAAGCGTGTCTTATGCAATGTAGGCCAGGTATTGGGCAGCCCATTGAGAGAGAGAGGCTATCCTCCACCTACATTTCGTCCCCCCCTTCTTTGATGTTGCACACGTAAACATTAGCGATGCCAGTTGCAAGTTGCGTTCTGCTCGCTGCTGGTTGACAGCCCACGCGTGGCTCTCTGCCTTATCCCATTTAACCACATTTACCATTTTTGGCTATCGACATCGAGCGAGCGCTGGCGGCCAGCCTCCTCCAGCCAACTTCAACCTCCAACCGAGCCACACAGCCAGCCGTTGAACCACTCCTGCTTGATCTTCTCGGCTCTAAAGCTTTGCTCTTGCTTGATGCGGCAGCTTAGGAGACGACGACAACGAAGACGGAGGAGATGCAGTTGCGCAAGTTTCGCCTTAGCCAGCGAAATAACGTCATGAGAGATTCTCAGATATATTTCATTTTTATGATTGTGTCTATTACCAGCAACCACGCACGTTTGCCTTATTTTCTATGCCCTAGAAATGAGGGGTCTTTTCGATATTCAAACTGCTATGCAAAATTTTTAGTTCTTAAACAAACGTATTGTATTACTTGCATTGAGTATACGTAGCTTCAAACTAAGGTATTAAGTAAAACTATTGTTAAAGTTATGATATAAATAATGTAAAAAGCGTCAAAAGTTTAAAAAGAAATCATTTGTTCTTCGCTGCATTTATTTAATCTAATTCAAAATATCAAAATAATAATGGCTTTTAGTTTTGTGATTAAGAGTTCTTCCATCAATATTTGTATCAAATATAAAACAGCGGTTTTTCTTATAACTTTTAAACTTCTTTATCTTAAGGGCATTCGTAGGTCGTTTAGTTCTTAGTAAGTTAAGGTCTGCGCTGATGTTGTCGGTGTCGTTGTTAATGTTACTGCTGCTGTCTGCCGAGGCAACATTTACTGCAGCAACATCAACAGCAATACAACGGCAACAACTTTTTGAGGTGTTGGTAATTGATTTTTGTAATATCTTAGCAGGCACTCTTTTTGTTTTTGGTTTGTTTGTTTGGCTTTTCTCAACAACAACAGCATTGGCAAACTTCCGAGATGTGTCTGCGACATCCGCCGCCGCAGCAGCAACAACAGCAACAACAACAACAAAAAAGGCGCGCAAGCGTGCGAATTCAATTGCTCAATTGCAAAGCTAAGCTTGACGGTCTCAAAATCCTCTCCCCCCAAACCCGTTTGCCTAAGCTGCCACCCTCTTGATGCCACAACTGTCCGAGACGCCTGCGCAAGAGTTTTGGGGTCTTGAGCTGATTGTTGTAGCTGCTCCTTTTTATGCGCTGCTTTTTATTGATTTCTGTGGTTTAGATTCTGCTTTATGTTTACAAAACAACACTTTAGAGCTGTATACATTTGTATATATATATTTTTTGGGGCTGCTCTTTTTTGTTATAGCCGAATTGCTGAACATTTCTTACAAGTTATTGTCTTGAAAAATGAGTCACACTTTGGCTACCAGCTCGTAGTTTGAAGCTTGAATCTCGGATTCAAATTTGAATTTGGCAAGCGGGCAAATCGTGGGAAATCATTCACAGTGTGAGTGCGGATAACTTTGACACAGACACACATACACACCCGCGCAAAAACAAATGACGCCAACACTTAACAAAAAATAAAGAGTCAACTGCAACTGCAGCTGAGCCAAGTTTGAGCTTTGGCCCGGCAAACCTTTCCAATTGTCATAATTGTAATCGCTGTCATTTGCTGCTCGTGTCGAGGCGCTAAATTCTATTAGTTGCACCGTTTACAGTTTACATTTAATATGCATTTTAATATGACGTCTCGTCTCAGTTTTTAAATGTATCTGTATCTGCAACTGTTACTGTAACAGTTTGTATGTATGTTAGATCGCATTGTGTGACATGTCAAAGTCGCAGTCGCAGTCACAGTCACAGCGGTGGCTGTTGTCGCCCGCGTGACACTTTACACACACAATAAATCAAAGTGTGCTTTAACAGAAAAAAATAAAACAATTTCTATTGCAAATGGAGAATATAAAATTTATTACAAACTTATGACATGCGAGCAAAAACAAAAGCTTAGAAATGATAAAACTCAAGATTGCATCATGATTAATAATTTGTATAAATAATAAGACACATTAATACCTAACGATTTTAACTGCTAGCTAGCTGTAAAGAAGTTAATTTTTATACTTCAATAAGAAGCAAGATAGCTTAATATAAGATTAACTTTTTTATACTTTCACTAAAAACTATCAAAGCCATTAAGCCAAATCTATATTAAAATTTTTATTGCACCGCATATCTGTTAGAAGATCAATAAAATACTTTTGCTCGTTGTTTTTTTTTTTTTTCATAGAAATATATTAAAATTTTAAAAGGAATAATTTATTTTATTTATTATATATTTATATGTAAAAAATATTTAAAAAAAATGTTTTTTTCTGCAATATTTTTACCAATAATCTATCTAATAAACAAATAAATAAAAAGCCTATATTAAAAGGACGTAATTTAAGCAATGCCCCAGTTTGTAAAGAAAGTAATTTGTATTAGTTGTGATCTTTCTTTATTTATTGGGTTTTGAAGCTGTTCCGATTAGAACTTAAACTTTTAGCTGTTATTGGTTTAATGAGCTTGGCAAACAAACTTTGACACTCTCTCCTGATTTGCACGTAATATCTCACGACAATATCAATGATCTTGGACATTTACTGAAAGCCGTAAAGTTGAGCAGAAGACTCTCGGGCGCTATAGGGCAACCACTACCCTTCTATCTATCCATGAATTATGCAGTGATGTCAGCATAGAAAAAAAAAAACACACACAACTTATGCAAGATTGTAAATCGAAGATACAAATTATACCTATGTCAACTGTATTTAAGCCCTATCTAAATTTCAATCATAATTTCGCTGGCAGCGGCAAAAACACTTGACATGTATATGGAAGAAACATACATAAACACATCAAAACATATGTTTTTATATTGACTAACTATGAAACGATTAAAGCCCACGCTAAAGAGAGCTTTTGTTTGCTCTTTGCTGTGGATAGAGATCGGCTTGGCTTAAATCTATGCCAAAGATTTTCAATGTGCGCATTATGCAAATTAAGCTAAGTTGAAAGAACTTGCCTTACTGATCGGCTATCGATTGTATCTGTGTCTCAACAGTATGATGTTGCTGTTGTTGTTGTCTTTGCGAGTTTCGATCAATAAAAATTATGTTAATTAAATGCTATTTCATTGATGGTACATAAAAGTCCACACGCCACGCATGCTCTCAGACCAAAGACCCAAAAGACAAAACAAAAAAACCGACACGGACGGAGAAACTCTTGAGTTCATTCACAAAAATATAAACGTTGTACCGATATCTGTGTGAGTGTGTATTTTGTTGTGCTGTGTTTAGTTAGCTGGTTTTGAGGCGCTCCTAAACATGCCCGTTAACAAATTCTTACGCAGCATAAACCAAAATACATTTAGCGGGGTGGCCTCAAGCTGCGAATGAACTTGGCCAACTTTTGCCACAGTGACTCACAACACAATCTGGACACAACAGGCGAGCGAGCTCTGGCCAGGAGATGAGCCAAGTAAAAGTGTGCCAAGTATGGCCAAGTGGCAAAAGTGGCCAACAGCCAATTGCCAAAAACAACAACAACAGCCAACAACTGCGACTTGCTCGACCACAACGGAAGTTTATTTGCCCGCATTTTTTTGGCCATATGAAGGTCACGTTTTTTTTTCTCTCCTTGTGCACTTTTGCCAACCTCAATCAATCAGCGCCTAATGAGCAGACAGACAGATGGGAAGAATGTGGAAGAGAGGAGAGGAAGGCAGAGGGGGAATCTGACCAGGTTAATGCAATTTCAGCAGCTGAGAAACTTTGTTCACAGCTGCAATTTCACTTCTGTGATTCTTTGAATGCTTTGAAGTGCCATTGAAATTATGATTTATGTTTCATGAACTCTTGTACTTGATTAATAAATCATTTGTTCGAGTAGAAACTGGTAGCAAATTTTTTGACGCAAAGCTTTGCCAAAAACAATTCTATTTATTAGTTAAGAAGTTTTCCAGTTATGGCAGTTGAGAGTTTAGAAGATGATTTTTGAGATAGAATTATGTATGTAAGTTTTCAGTAGAGAACAATTAAAGAGGTATTATTCTACTATTCAAATTGTTAATTTGACCAAGATACAGTTAAATAAAATTTCTCATTTACAACATTTTTAGGACCATAAGAAAATCTATTTATTTTTAGAGCTTCAAAATGTTTTTAGAATGATGTTTTATCAACTAATCGGATTAGTTAATGATCACTTTGTTCGTTAAGTATCACAGTTTACAGCTAATATCAAGTAAGTGCCTTTAAATTACACTTTCGATGGTATTTAGTAGTATCTTATTATTATGCATTTCACTTTAAACACTACTTAACATTAATATAGTCGTGCTATCTTATCTTTTTGTTATCACAACATTCGTTAGCTGCAAAAGATCTTTCACTCTTTCTACACGGCTGCAACAGATGTTTATCTATCAGTTTTAGACTCACTCTTGCAACTAGCTTATATGTATGTGGAACAGATTGTATAACAAAAGCGCGTCAAGGCAAAATAGCGACACTCACGTTGTTGTCTCGAACTCGTTAATGTGTCGCCTTTTAAATTGCCTCACATTGAAAATGAATAAAAAAAAGAGTTAAAAAAACAAAGTTGGGCTAGTTTTCGCTTTAGCTTTTATCTGGCCATGTCAACGACGGTAAGCGGCTCCTGTGGCAAGTAGCAGCGAGCTGCTATAGCTGCTTCCACACTCGCCACTGGTCCGGCAGGCAGTTACAGCCTGGTGTTGATCAAACGTAAATGTCAAACCGAATGACAGTTTGACAAATATTGACGACGCGTCGCACGACGCACTGTTAACTGTAGACTGGAGACCAAGAGACTGTTGACTGGAACCTGCAACTCACGACTTGAGTTGAATTGACTTGGTTGTTAAGCTCCTGCGGCGATAAGAGACAGCAAGTGAGTGAAAGAGAGCTGATGGTGCTCCCCATAGGGTAATTAGTATTTAAGACTAAAGACTCCACTTGCCACCGGGAGCTGCTGTGGCTGCTGTTGCCGCTGTTGCCTAAATATACTCGTATATCTCACACACTGAGATTTCTCAAGCGGCTTTGATCTGCTTCAGATAGCCGCCTGGTCGGTCAGCTGGCAACCTGGCTAACTGACTGTTAGCCTGCTTTACTCTTTTGCACTAAAATTGAGTTTTAGTCGTTTGCCGCATCGTGGCCCACTTTGCTAGGGGCCGCTTTCTGATTTGTATCTACAAGATACTCGTTCGTACTGACATGCTTTTAGCAGCATTATAAACATTTTGTCTCACCTTCCCCCAACAAAAACAAAACAAAAACAAAACACAAAAATATAAAACACAAATAAACACAGATGGCGCAACACATTTTTGCTACTATTTGTCATCAAGGCGCATTCCACGAACTTAAAAATAATAATCGCTTAAAAAATATAACTCATTTTCGGTTTGCTCTTTAATTGCTTTTGATAAATCGCCGCATAATCCGCTTAAATATTTTTTGCGATCATCATATTATTTTTGAGCTTATTTAGTTGCGATTTTTTATACCTCTTATTTTTTTTTTTGACTAATTTTTCAGTGTACTAATTAAACAAAGGACACACTTTTTAAGCTTTTATGCAAAGTGGAGACCTCGTATAAATTGGCATTTGTCTGTTTGTGTGTATGTGGCAGGCAGCTGTGAGACCTTGCAACAGCTAATTAGCGTGGGCGCTGGATGCCATGCCCACATTAGCAAGTAATGATTAGATGGGTCATTCATCATTATCGCTTCAATGTGTTTCAACACCTCAAAGCTTACAAGTATGTGTAGCTTGCCGCACGCCACATGCCATAACAAAGTTGTGTCGATTAATTCGCCATTAAAACCCATTTTAAATTACAATTACAATTGCATTCAATTTGGAATTGAATCGCATTGAATTAAATTGGACGTGGAGGTAAGCTCTATTTTTCTGTTCGTTGTCGTTGTTGTTGTTGTAGAAAAAAATTACAACGTTGACCATTAAATTATTAACTTGGCCAGTCGAAACCTGCTGAGCCATGTGTGTGTTGTCTCATTAAAGCAACTCAAACTCCAAAGCCAAATTGGAGCTCTGTTGAACGTTGCGCCTCCTTAGTTCAATTCGAAAGCAATTGAATTAGTCTATGAAGTGGGCTCTTTTTGGACTCTCGACTCTGATTAACATTGATCTTTACACACGCCAAATCCATCAATCAGACATCACCCAATTGTTATGTAACTGAGACTGGCAATTTTTCCATCTTTCTGGCAAATCAAATGCGTGAGTTTCAATTTTATTCGCTTATTTTATTTGGCTCGAGCTAATTATGTGAAGCTTGCGGCGTGATGTGCAAAATTTGCGGCAAGCTGTATGTAAATTGGGTTAATAGTTAACTGGGTTAAAATTGGGTTAAAGGTGTGATTTTAAGTATGCGTTGTGAAACGGATTATGAAATATGATTGAAAAAGTTCTAAGACAAATTGTTGTTAATAAATGGGTATTTATTTCATCATGCCAAGAAACTTTGGCATTCTGACAGAAAAATGGAAAGTTAGATGTATGATACCCCTTAAAATCAGATCATTCTGTTTCAGCCTTCTACAAAGTCAAAGTCAAATGTTTGGCCCCTTTAATTACTCGAGTCTTCCCAGTTTATAAAAGCCAGAAATATATAACTTTTTTAACCCCTAGTTCAAGCATTGCGTGTCTCGAACTGATAAATAAGAGAGGAGAGCCTGCCCACCTTCTGTCTAAAAAATCTATATTTAAGTATATGTACATATATATCTGGCACGCGCCTCGTAAAAGAACATAAACATTCATTGTCGACAAAATGCGTAATTATATGAGATAGTGAAAAGTGAAAAAAAGTCAGACAGTCATTATAACCACCCCAAGTATTAAACAATTTTGTGGCACAGTTTTAACACCTTGTTTTTTTATTTGGCCCGAACAAGAACAACACGCGCCGTACTGCAAACAGTTTGCACAACTGGCCAACTGGTCTCGAGAGCTTCCTTTAAATTTATGTGAAATGGGAACGAGTGGGAAACAAAACTTACACACATAAATATAAGCTGAAATAGAGCGCTATGCATTTTTTTACTTCTATTATTTTTACTTCTACTCCTCTTTTTTATTTACTTTGACTCATCACCATTCGCCGACTGTTAACTCTGGCAAAAGGACACGCGACCAAGCGCATAATTTAATTTTCAAGGGTTCCTCATCGTAGTTACCGCCGCACGAGGGTTGACCGAGGGTTGTCCTGTAGGACATGCGTGTGACATATGGTTAATGAAAACGTTAACTGATGACCTGTGGCACAAATGCAGTCTCTCTCTCTCTCTTTCTACTTTTGACATTATCATTAATTAGCGAGGCATAAGTTGGACAGGAGGAATCACCCATCTATCCACCCACCAGAGTGTGATAAGTTTCGTTTAGAGTTGACATGCAACAGTCGCAGCTACCTAATACCAAATAACATCGTCCGACTCCGTCCAACGCATCTCTATCTTTTTTTTCTCATCCAGTGTGAGTCAGTTTTCTAGCATCGTGGGCTTTTTTAATGTTGTTCTGCTCGCCCATGTGCGGATTGCAACCATTTGAGATTTAAGTTCGAGTTCTTTGGTGCAGTAATTGGTCTTTGTTTGCCATTTGTTGTCATGTTCTTTGGTGCTTCTCTCAGTGTGTGTGTCTGCGATTGTGTGTGTGTGTGTAGGCTGCCAATTGTTAGCTCTGCCTGCTCTCAATGATTTTGCAACACGCAATTGCCAATTGCTCGTGATGTTGTTGTTGCCTCTTTCATTTGGCGCTGATTTGCCGCCACCATTTGCATGAAAATGTGCTGCAACAAGCAAAAAAACAAAACCTAAAAATAACGCGTGCTCTTGGCTTTGTTTATTGCCACTTCTCAGCCAGGTCGAAAGGCCCCTTAACACCAACACCAAAATGTGTGTTGCGTTTATTTTAGCCATATTGTGGAAAATTATTGCAGTTTATTTAAGCCAATCCAACGGATGTGCGCAATTTAGACCAAGTTTACTGCTGAAAATTGTCAACTTGCTTTTATTTTATTGCTCGCAAAACTGTTGCAATTGCTTGAATTTATATGTTTAGGCCATGCCCGCTTTAACTCTTACTAATATAATTGTATGGGTTTTGCAAATAGAATTTTAAAGAATTTGTTGTTTTTTTTTATGGTAAATATGTTATTAACGTTTATTGTGAATGCAAATATGAAAAGTAATTGTAAGAATGTTGCAGTGCAATTATAAAATGTATGTTATTTTTTCCATGGTTTTGGTACTTTTCTCAACAAGTAAAATGATTTTCCTGTATTAACGTACATTTAAAACTGAGCTGCCGATCTACTTAAATAATATTCTGCCCTGTCAGAAACACACATTCATGCCTACATCACATACATTTAAGGTAGTCATTTATTGCTGCATTCGGTGGCAATCAATTTAATTGAGATTGATAGTGGGGCAACTTCCGTTTCATTACACACATTACATTCCGAAGAAAAAGAAGAATTGTCTCCCGACTGGCTGGTTGATAGTTGGCAGCTGATAAGCGTCTGATGCGTGGGCACAGGTTGCCAGATTGCCAAATGACATATACAGTGTATAGAGAATATATGTACTCCAGCCAACATCAAGATCAACTGACTGCCCTTTAAGATTTATGAGACGTGTAATTCTGAGTAACTCACACGATGCAGCAACCTTTTAACAGTTGGTAGCTTGGCTCACAGTTGCAACCTCATCTCGCACATTTGCAGCACATTGATTTTTGTCACTTGTGCCAGGCCGATTGGCATCGGTGCCTCGCGTGCCAGCCAATTAATCATGCGCGGAGGCGCAACCGCACACAAAACCAATCTCCTAAATAATAATAAATATATGAGACAGATGAGTTCAAGTTGCGCCCAGGAAATGGAGGGGCTATTTATTACAACTTGCTTCATACTCCATACATAATGAATTAGTATTCATTTGAGTAAAAGGAGAGCTCTACGACGTATATATCCCTTAAAAATGCGCCTAGCAATACGCGCAAAATGATTAGAACTGAAGATAATTGTCAACAAGAGGCGAACGCCGCGATATGGATATTCCCGAAAAATACTAGCCATGTCCTTAGATGCATACATTGCTATGCGCACACAACTCCGGAACAAGGTCATAGAATCCTCGCCGAGTCGGCGTTTTATAACGATATTGCTTGTTGTGGGTTGCACTATCTGCATCTCAGTATTTTCCGTATCCGTATCCGCGTGCTCCTCCATTTCAATATTAGCCGTTTCGAAAGTTTCCTGAATCGGACGCGGAGATTCCTGTTGTCCGCTATGTAACCCCTGACTACGACGACGACTCACTCGTCCTAACTGCGTATGTGAGGACGCAACTGGATTATTTGTGGCATCTGCCTCACGAAGATTGCGCAAGCGCTCGCTACGTCGCACTGGCATTGTCTTGACTTATTAAAGCAGCTGTAGAATTTGGTTAGTCTCCATAACATATTTTAATTCGCAAGTAACTTACTCTTAACAAGGAATTTTAGCGAGCAACTTTTCGTTTTGGTCAACAATATTGAGTTCAAGCTGCGTATGAGGTACGTTTGTTTTGCATTTACTTATTCAATATGCAATTGACAAAAAACTTACCCTTTTGAATTAATTAATTTGTCAACCAGACGCACAGTCAACGCAATTAACACAGCTGAAAGTTTCAGACAGCGCTGTCAAATTGACCTTAGCATGTTATCGTTAAGTTATCGATGCCAAATCAGAGGAATAATAAAGCAAATCAACCCAGCAGGCTATTGATATCAAGAAAGGATCCGCATTGACAATTCTTCGAAATTTTGTCAAAAAAAACCATCGAGAAAATACCTTAATAATGTTACAATAAAGAATCACAATATCAAATATTATGGTGTACGGTACGGCAGAATGGCGATCCGTGTCAAGAGGATAAGCACGACAGGTTTGAACTGAAGTGCCTGCTGGTCACGCAAACTATCGAAGTGATGAAACAAACCAAAGTGCTTGAATCCCTTATTGACATCTACTCATCGAATCCTTGCCAAAATATACTGGAGGTAAACTTTCCGCCGGAGAACACCGCCGATTTGGTCCCCGGCCATAAGTTTAAGAATCCCATCGAGTTCATAGCTTCAGCGGACACACCAATTTCTCGCGGAGATGCCGAGTCCTACCCTATGATTAGCAGTAACGTTTGCCGGCAAGCGATACGGAAGACCATGTGTGGTCTTCTGCGAATAAGAGGATTCGCCGACTGCTCCGAGGCTGCTGTTGTTCTGCTAACCAATACGGCTGACACATTTATGAATAGCCTTATTCTACAGTATCGCAATTACAATGAAGTAGATGTTAGGCTGAGAAAGAAGTCGACATTGAAGCTGGTGCCACTTGAGCGGGCCTATGTAAGCACAACGGGCGCATCACTGGCCCAGTTGCACAACTACTATCATCGCAAAGTTATATTGCGCAATCGCGCCGAGATAGCTGAGTTCGAGAGCGTACTGCAGGAGTGCAATAAATTAAGGAAGAAGAGCCAGAGCAGCATTCAGAATCAGCAAACAGAGGAAGAGGAACAACACTGCCACAACTTCCTCAACATTGTCGATGTTCAATTGGGCGACAACAATGTTTGCGATCAGTTGGATAAGCTGCCAGAATAATTTTTGTAATTAGGAATTATTTTGTACACCATTCAACATACAACATGGTTAGTGGGGAAAAAGTTGCATCTCGATTAAAGCCGATAAAATTAAACGTATTCAAAATGAAGAAATATAAACTATAAGTGTTACTTAGAAAAAGCCCAAGCAAATATATTATTAGTTAAGTGTTCCTATACGAAAAATTTATTTCGAGAACTGTTCCGTATTGAATGTCTGACAGAAACTTTTTGTTGAATGCATATTGAGCTTTTTAATGAAATGCCATAAATTGTATGCATAAAATGGTCATTATTTTGTCAGGCACGACTTAACGCTTTTGACAAAGTAACTGTACATTTAGCTGGCCGATAGCCAATTGGCCTATTGAGCCTTTATTTTTGTATCTCTTCTAGCGCCTGATTATAATGCTTATTATTATGCCACAACACACAGCTGCACACCATTTGTTGTACCCCTTGTAGTTGTTACTGTAGTTAACTGTTGTAGGTGTTCAATTAAATATGCAAACAGCTTCAAATGTGTCTCGACTTGACCGAGTTCAAAGTCAAATTGGCAGCGCCACGCTCGATTTATTTCTGTTTGCCTCTTAGCCCATGCATATACAATTTCGATATCGAAAAGTTCATTGCCAAATGCAACAGCAGCAGCAGCAATCGTCCACGTCGTCGCCAATGGGTCGCCAATCAAGCGATCTCTCGGTCGATCAACTGCTGCTGCTGCAGCTGGGCTGCAATGCGCTTTAGGATTGAGTATATTGAGTCACACGCCGATCGTAGCTCAGTTGCCAAGTTGCCGAGTTGCAACAACCCCCAACAACGTTCCATTACCGGCTATTGTCGAGAATCGACCTGGAAACGGCTCCAAGTCCAATTTGTGGGCGGCCACAGACCAGATGGGTTTTTGTTTCTTATATACTCTACTCAAAAGTTCTCTATACTTTTTGTATGGTTAAGGTAGTCATTACAGGTTTGCGTGATGACGATACAAAAAATTAATAAGATAAGTCCAGTACAGTTTTGAAACATAATCTATTACTCATTAGAAAATTCGAAGATAATGTGTGTAATATGTTAACTTAAAAAAATGATTCAAGACATTTTTGCAGGTTTTATATTTATATCTATTTATTTATTTAAGTTGTATCGAGATGTTTAATGAACGCTAAAATGGTTAAATATTACAAATTAATTTGTATTTTTTTAAACATCAAAGTGCATTTTAAATTCGTTGCTGTTCACATATTTTTGTGTTGCCTTCTTATATTTGTATTTTTTTTTTTATTTTTTCTTATATAATTCTCTACCCATTTTTTTTATTTTCGTTATAAATTCTAAGCATATCGTTTTCATTTTGATTGTGATTTAATTTACGGTTCTCGCCGTCGCTTGGACACCTTGAATAATGTTTGCCTATTTAGAAATATGAATTACGAGTGTTTTTCTCTCCACAATATATAACAGATTAGTTGTTCGTATCCATTGCCTCGACCATTGCATTTTTAATTGCTAATTAATTTCGCCCGACACTCCAAAAACAATTATGCCTAGAGATAAGCAACATTTTCAATTATACAGTTTGAAACACCTGGTTCTATCTACTCCAGTTTAATGCATATAATTTTTCATATTAGAAATATAATTAAATTAAAACTTAAATGCATATAAATTTGTGTATGTTTAGCAGTCATTGAAGCCTGTTGCAGTTGTTGTTTTTGTTGCGTGGGCGCTTGATAAATGTGCAAAACTATAGGCTACGATTCCGCATCCGACTCCAAGTCAGAGCTGTTTGTGGCTCTGTGTCTGTGTGGCTCACATTAAACAGCAATTAAGCTTAATTATAGTTGTCGCCCGTTTTTAGTCAGTTGTTGTTTATGTGCATGCAGCGTGTGTATGCAAAATAGTTGTTGCTGCAACACGCGTCTTGCCTCACTCCCTGTGTGTGTGTCTTGTGTCTCGTGTCTATCGCCCGTCTGTGGCAAGCATTGGGCCAGTTAGCATATTTTTTTTTTTTCCATTTTTGCGTATTTGCGTTTTTGCAAGAGGAGTTCCTGTTTTTATTTCGATTTTGTTGTCGTCGCCTGCGGCTGCGCCCCTCTGTCAGTCTGACAACTAACAAATACACATACACAGAGACAAACACACACATGTTACGAGACACAAGACACGATACGAGACACGAGCAAAACACGACACGAGTGCGTCCCCCCATTTTGCTAATGGGCACTTTTGTATGTTTGTCAGCTGTTTTATGCCCAAAATGGATGAACCCACTATTGTTGTTGTTTGCGGCATGTGCCATGTGTGGGTTACCTACAAGTGGGAGTCTTTTACGAAACACACACACAGCTGGACACTTCTTACGTTGAAAGTAAAAGTTATTGCGGAAGCTTTAACTTATAAAAAAATTCCTACTCAAAGGAAGATATTAAAACAGCTGAATAATATCTACATTATTAGCTCAATTTCTTCTAGAGTTGTTAGCTAGTAAAATATTCATTTGGCTCGCATGCCCAACATTAACTTAAGTCTGTGACGAAACGGATTAGAAACGGCTGAGGGGTTCAAAATTAAGTCATTTAGGCAAGGGCAGCATATAAATGAATGAATTATATCGAATTATCATGAAGGGAGGGCTTATGAGGAAAAACATCTACTTTGGATTTAATGGATTTTAGTAATAATTTTAAAATAATCTTTTACATAATTCCATTTCTTAATTAATTTGACCTTTCTTTTCCATAACTAAATAAAATGAACGTTAGCATTTTTTCTTCATTGTTTTGACAATGAAAGTTAAATTCAATACCGCTTATATGTACATACAAAAATTCATATTCATTAGCTTCCTATGTACTATATAAATAAATATTGAAACGTTCCACTGACACATTTAACAGATTGGCATTATAGTAACCACAAAACACCCACATTGAGCATCAATTGAACGTAAGTATTTTGTATGCACAATTTATCTTGCTTTGTGTATTTATTAAGCACAACAAAAGCAACACAAATTAATTGAAATAATAAGTGATATCAATCGCATTCAGACAGAAAGACAAACACACGCGATCTGACTGAAATCGCATCAATTTTTTATTTCATTTATTTTTTTCATTTCATATAAAAACTCTTTATTCCGACTCAACTTTCAAGTGGGTGAGATGACTGTGATTTGTGTGCATTTATCAATTTGTGGGGTCCTCATAAATACCTACACGTACTTGTGGTATGTATGTGTTGTGTCTGTATCTGTGTATATTTTTTTATTACGTTTATCTAGCAATCTTAAGCCAATTTAATAAGCAGCTTGCCCGCAAAGTTGAGCTGTCAGTGGTAACATGATTAATCAGCGCACAACAATTGAAGATACTTCACGTACAAAGAGAGAGAGAAAGGGATATGGAGTAACATAAAAAGAGCAAGAGAGATGGTCTCAACGCCCACGTGTAAGAATGAACCTTAAGAGTTTTGATGGATGCCCAGGCAGATAGACATGTGGCAAGCGCTGAGTGGGCTTCGTTTAGCTAAACCTACTAAAGATACTAGTAAAAATTACTTGCTTTACACGTGACCCAAAGATTGACAAATGAATTGGTTTTATTATTTGTGTCTTTCAGCCTTAAGCTCAATATACTTCAAATGAGCCTCATAAAAATCAAACGATTTAGGATTTCAAACGAGCAACACAATTTGATCGCCACACTCAAAGCAACGTGACGTTTTCAAAAAGTGAAGAAAAAATACAGCAAACAGCAAGCATTGAAATTATTATTTTTATTTTTTTACAATTTCTTAAGGCAAGCATTGAAATTATTATTTTTATTTTTGTACAATTTCTTAAAGCAGCAGCAACAACAACAACAAACTTATCACATTTGCTTGACATGTTTGTTTCGTGTACAAAATATTTTGATAATGATCAGACAAACATACATAACAACAAAAATCAATTGAATACGAAATAGACTTGAGACATGGGGTCACACTTATCAACTTTGCATTGTCATCTATATGAAATTATCGTCTCTTAGTTTTTGGTGGTTCATAAATTGTTCGAACGTTTTTTTTAATAAAATTATGTTAATGCATTTTATTTGATTCTTTAATAACCTAACTGTTAACTGATGTGTTTTGTTTTAATCCCCTTTCCATTTGTATAGTCTGCCAATGTGTAAAAATATATTGATAGAGAAAAACTTTCAAATCAATCGAATTGCGTTTGCCACTCACGTAATTGTGAAATGTTAATAATCGTATTTAATGCATATATGCAACTGCAGTAAATATCGAATTCAGGAATTTCGTTGCACATGCCAGACACTGGCAATGAATCCCAGATAGAGGTTTTTATTCTCAACGACTTAGGAAATTTAAGTAAGCTGCGTATATAAATTAAGGTATACTTAACCGATTTTCCTGTGGATGGTCTTATGCTTATTAAAATATACAACAGAAGTTGGTTTTTCAAAAACATTTTATTATTTGATTGATGATTTTGTGCCAGCACTTTTTGGTGTTTAGAAACAATATATAGAGACACATATACATAATAATAATACGCTAGCTACGTCATATTCATACATAGTCAAACATTTATTAACTTATATACTACCATATAGACTAAACTTTATATTATGGCTAAGGAAAACTATACAGAAACTAGGCGACAATAATGACACATGGTGAATGTACGAGAATGTTGTCCTACAACTTAGCATTGTTTTAGTTATAAGTATACAAGGATCTAGTATATGATATATATGTATTTATGTACGTACTACTATATGCACTTTAATACACGGGCAAGAGAATCGAGCTGATTCTCTGGGAACAAGTAAGAACTAAGAACTGAAACTATTATTTTTTTTGATATGAATATATAAGCTATAAGAACTATCGTTAGTTAGGAGTGTGTGCTTAACATTAGATATGCATTTAAATTTAGTTAAGCAGGTGGAAATTTCATTTACTTAGTTTTAAGCGCAATGAACATCGAAAGAGTGTGAGAAAAAGCAGATTAATTTTGTTAACCATAATTCGATACTAGCTGCACACTCTTTAAATTTTTTATAAGGAAAGCTCTAGTATATTAATAAGTATTCAGGTTTTCAGGATATTAATATTATTATTATAATGTAGTAGTAACCATTTACTAAACGAATTTCAAGCTTAACTAAAGTCCTTTGGATTGTGATATAGTTGATTTGTAGCTGATCTCCACCATACCTCTCTTGCCTCATTTACTCTTCGGCAGATGGCGCTTCATATGCAGGGCCAAATGATCGCTTCTCGCAAAGCTTCGCTCACAGACGATGCACTTGAAGGGCTTGGCGCCGGTATGTTTGCGATAATGTCGCGTCAGTTCATCGGAGCGAGCAAAACGCCATTCGCATTCGGGCCATTGGCAGGTGTAGGGCTTTTCACCTGCAAAAAAGATAAACAAATGAAAATGAAATAAGTATGATGATGAAATAAAAAATGTTTAGCAATTAGCTTTTGGCATATTAAGAGTTACAGGAACCACACGATAGCAATTTTCACAGAAACTGAACCTCAATAACATTTATAAATTATTTTTAAAGATTTGTCATATTATTGTTGACTTAAGTGGAAGTTCAACTAGTATGTCATCAAAGTGCTTCTTGTCTTGTCATTTGACATATGCAAGTGCAAGTACTATGTATGCATTCAGCTGCAACCATGTAGTATTCACAAATTAACATTTTCATTGAATTTTCATGTTAGTTTTGCAGCAACAGGAGAACGAACAACAACACGACGACGATGCCGACGACAACAAAACGGCAGCTGGAGCAAATGGTAAGTCAATTCGCAGTCCGAGTCACTCTTAGTCTCGTATTTTATGATTTGGATTTTTTATTTTGGCACACGACTTGCCGCTGACGATGGCCCATTACAAACAAATACAACAAAACACAACACGACGATATTTGCAAGTGACTTTTGCCTTGGCTCATGAGTGGAGCTTAGGTAAGATAAAAATGCGACCGGTCGAAAAAGAGTTTTCAACTGCTGCTCTATGACTAATTCCCTCCAACTGTGGCCCGTTGTTTGCCGGCTCTGCGTGCTTTGAGCATTACAGTTCGCTACATAAACATAAACATAAACATTCGTGTTCAAATTGAAAATTGAATGAAATAATTATTGCGAGCTTTTCGACATATATCTATTATTAAAGGTGAACTTGACATTTTATGGCATTATTCAAGCACCTTTGAATTTGAATTGTGCTTCCAATTGGAAAGTCGACCTTATCGAATTAATTCTTCAAAATAGGCTTTCAATGGGTAAAGTTTATGACATTCTAAGTTCTTGTGCTTTACATTAAAGCTCATGTAAATGTAACATTGCAAAAAGGTTTAAATCTGATCGCATCATACAAACCTTTTCAAAACATTAAAATAATATTTATAATTGTTGCTGTTTTACAGCTTGAAATGCCTCTTCAGAAGTGTTTGAGAAAGGAGAGGGTTGGGGCGCAACTTAAGTCTTGAAGTGTCACTCAGCTGACACTTTTGTAGAGATTTACCAATAGAAACTCAATATGGGACAGACTCTTGGCGTGACTTATTGGTTTATTTAGATCTCTTTTTTAATGAACTTAAGTGCCTCAAGATGACTGAACACAATCGAAAAATGAGAAAAATTTACCTATCGACACTTGCGATGCGTGCGTGTGAGTGTGTACGTGTAAGAAGCTTTATCGTTTTGAGACACGAAAATAAAAATTAAAAACAATGTTATATTTCTGTTGGTGAGTCATCTAATAGAAATCGGCCAACAACAACAACAACAGCTTTTAAATCGCTTATTCGTGGGAATATTGTTTGGCAATGGCAAAAAGTTGTAAATCGCTCGTAACTAAAACAAAGATCAGCATCATATCCCAGACATGGAGACTGGTCCGGCGAGCAAAGAAACAAACAAACAAAGTTATGTAAATGTTTTTTGTGTAATGTGCGATGAACGCAATGCGATAAGAGTCGACGAAATTACTTCATAATTTGAACGTATTGCGAACGATAAGCGCAACATGCACTATAACGTATATAAATTAAGGCCCCAAAAGACAAGAGTCTAGCCGCAGGCCATTCCGAAACGTACCTCCTCCAGGTCCAGGCCTACTATATAAAAACTCGCAAATAATTTATGGCAGCGCGAACATATTAGCAAACAAATCAGTACAAAATAAGCCCAGCCCGGTGGGCAAACTACGTTTCACAGTCTTCCAGTCTTTCAGTCTCCCAGTTCCAGGGACCGCGATATACATATGTGAAATTTATGCGTTCGCTAGCAGCATAAAGATTAGTTACCAAGTGATTTTCTAATCGTGTTTAGATAACTACAAAAAGCCCATATAAAAACGTCAAATTTACGACCGAGCAAAGCGTAAAAAAACAAAAGACTTAGGCAACAAACTCGCACACACAGTCAAACTGCAATTGCTGCAAATACTCCATACTCCATACTACATATGTATGTTTAAGCTTTTATGCTCTCTGGCCAAAGTGTCCGGTCTGGCGCTGCTAATCAGCAAAGACAACACTCAGCTGGCGACTGGCGCCACAAGATGCCCCAGCTTCAAAATTGCATGAAAAATGTGTTTGGTTTGAGTTTTGAGTTTGCGCCTATGGGCGTGGCGTGTGACGACGTTAACTAAGTCAAAAGCCAAACAAACGGACAGCCATCAGACGGTAGCTACAAATAGTCGACGGCCACTCGAAATACGACTGCAAAAAATAGCTAGCTAAAAGAGATTTTTTGAGCCAAATGCTTAAAGACATGGCCATTAGTCTGTACAGATACAAATGTCTAGCCATTCGTGTTGGCCCACGGCGGGTGTAAGGCAATTAAATCTAAAGCTAACCAGATATAAACAGTGATATTGTATATTTGACATTGAGTTGCTAACATCAAGTGCAACTAAGATGACAGAGAGGGAGAGCCAAAGAGAAAGTGGGGTAGGCTTTATGCAAGACTTTTCATTGGAAATATAATTTGTTAATAGTTTGTAGAATATTTTAGTTTTATTTAGTTAATAATATTAGCCTAACTGAACAAAGCGTTAAGCTCAATATTTCTCAAATTTTCTTCTTAAATTTACGTAATCAAACTGAGAATTAAGTCTAAGATTTTCTACTTAACTTCTATCTTTGTTAGCCAAGCGAAAGAGATCAAACGAAATTTTTAATTCCTATTTTCCGTGAAGAGCGTTCACAACATTCACCTTGACTTCAATGTACTTGAACTCGATGCGATCAAATGTTAATTTTGTTTATTTCTTCGGATGGGGCGTAAAGTTTATCAGTTAAGTGAAAATCAGCGCAACGCAATACAAAAAATCATAATAATAAAAATGTTGTCGTTTTTTTACTTTTTTAGTGCAGCATTTTAAGTTTGCACATAAATCAGCTGGTCATGTGCGATTAATAAAACACTAAAGGAGAACTGCGGTCGAAATTGGCATTCCGTTTGGAGACTCTAAAAATTATTTTGTTTTTTTGGGGCTGGGTCGAGAGTTGAAAGTCGCAAGTTGCGAATCAGGGGCATAAAACGTGTGGCCCATAAACCGAAGACAGGTGATCAACATTCAACAAAACAGGCAACGACCTAACCAAAGAAAGGGGTGGTGGGGGCAAGCAGCAGACAAAAATAAACGTCAAGTGTAATCTGAGCAAGAAGGAAATGCAGGCCAAACGTGCGCCCAGCTGATGGCGTTGGCGATTGCCGATTGTTGGCGATTGTTGATGTTGTTGATGTTGCCTGCTGCTGCTGGATGCCTGATGTTGCAACTGACCACAAAAAGCCCGCGCACACAGCACAACAACAACAAAAACGATAAGCAAAAAACAAACCGTAGAAATCACGATTTTTGTGGTTGCAACGAAATTGAAAAAAAAAATCTCAGAAAAGGCGCTTGGAGCTTTTGTGGCAAATTATGTGCTGGCAACTACAAATATGAGCGCGCGAATTAATCAAAAGCCTTTTTTTCCGCCAAGCTTCGAGAGCATTGAGCAACCCAAAATAAAGCAGCGCAGCTGTGCACCACTCAGTGGCTCATCGTGGCGTAGTTTAGTATGGTGTGGTAATAAGCCGAACCTACTACGCCTACATTCAGCTGGTATGGGTACGGAGGCAGAAACGTTCATAGCCAAAACTAATGTGTGTGACAGCTTACAAGCCTGCCGGCGCCTTATAACAACTAACGGCCAGTTGTTGTTGGGTGGGTGGGTGGATCTGTGGATATCAATAATAATCAGCTTACCTGTGTGTATCCTTTGATGCGCTTTCAAATGCGAACTTTTCGTATACACCTTGGAACAACCTGCAAATGCAATGAACAAGAATAGAAAGTGGATTTAAGTTTGGTTGGAAATGTTGAAACAAAAGTTTGATTTTACTACAGTAAAGTTAATTTTTAATCAAAAATGGATAAGTTAAGCATCATAATTCATTCATAGCTCTCTATCAAGATATCAAATTCACTTCCCAACATTTAATTGCAGCTCAACCTGAACGCTAACGAGCAGCTCAACTATATCTTCAATTATGAACGCATTCTTTTCAAAGACTCTGGTTAAAAGTTTTAAGCACTTCATATATGTTACTTAAAACGAAATCTCGTCGTCGAGAGTGCCAAATTGAATGGGCAATTTATCTGAGAGCATGCACACATAGACGGGCAAATCTTGATAAGAGATGACTATGAGGAAAGGAGGCACATTGCAAAGTGCAGCTGGATGCTGTGGTGCTGCTGCTTTGGTTCAGCAGTGGGTCAGTGGGCGTCGTTGCCATCACACAATCAAGCCTTTAATTAAGCTTCATGCAACTGTAACTGATGCTGTTGGTGAAAGTTGCACAAGATTCACTTGCACAGCAAACAGCATGAGACATTTATGTGACACTTAAAAGGATGCTTAGAGATCCCAGCACGTACGCTCTAATTGAAAGCTGACTACAACGTGTCAAGCATATAGAAAACAAACACAATGCCAAAAACATAACAAACTAAAAAAAAACAGCTAAAAATACTCAACGGCAGCAACAGCAGCAAAATACCCGTAAGCCACCGTAGACAAACATGGCCAAAGCGAATTGATAGCTAAAAAACGAGTCAAGAATGTTGCGTCGACGCCAACAACAGAAAACAGCCACAACAACAACGATGACAGTTAGACGAGTGATTGGCTTGGAGACTTGGTGGAGAATTGTTGTTGTTGCTGTTGTTGTTATTGCCCCGCCAGAGTGAACTTCTGAGACATAACTCAGAGTCTATGCGCAAGTCAGAGTCGGCAATCTCGAGTTGCAAGTTGCAAGTATCTGCGAGTCTTTGAGTCTGATGCGTGCGTTTATGGCATAATAACTTCATTTGGACAGCATTTTTGTAGCCTGGCTTTTGTTCGTGCGCGCTTTTTGTGTCTGAGCAATCCAATCCGACTCTAATATTTTTGTGTGTGCGCTTTTTGTCTAAAAATGGCCACAGCAAACGTGTCAGACAATTGTCAATTATTTATTAGTGGCAACGCACGTAGCTGGTGGAGCCAGAGTCGACGCCACTGACAGACGGACGGAAGAGGAGAGAGAGGGACGAGCCATCACTTCTTGGCTAGACAACATCACCTTTACTACTAGTTGAGGGTTAAGTGCTTTTCGATACGCCCTCTTCTCCACTTCTGCCTAGAAATTTGATATTGCGTTGTGCTAATGGATGTGAAAACCAAATGTTGTGCGTACAGATTTGACAACTTTAAAAAAGATTTGTTTGAATGCTTATTCTTAATCGATTCTAACTTAACTTTACTTGCTATAAAAATCAATGTATGAATTTAATAAATGAGTTCAAAGTTTAGAGAGAGGCTAATCATTCTCTTATAGATTCGATTTTTTGCTTTAAACTCTATTGTGTTTCTTAACTATTAGTTGAATGATATTTTATTGGATTGATAAAAAAATATCTGGTATTTATAAAGTTTCATCTATTTTGGGTCCCTTCGATGCTTATTATTCTATGCAATTCGTTATATTTATATCTCACTGTTTCACACAATGTCCCTAGTTTGACATTGAAATGCAACAATATCAAAAAACTAAGCTAAAATATAAGCAAAAAATAAATCACAAAATGAGAAGAGTATCTGTTACATAAATATGGCACTGGCTAATTAGAATTACAAAAGAGGCTTCGGAAAAAGCGCCACAACAACTGTCAATAGGCACAGCAGGCAACTGACAGACAGACAAAAAGGCGGACGGCAAGATAATAAATAAATGTATAGATAAATGGAGAATAAATAAATGGCGATTGAAACTACGTTGCACGCATGCGCAATGAGATTGCTAACAAAATAAACTAAAGCTAAATATGTAAGTGCGAAGGGGGCTGCGAGGGATGAGGAGGAGTGAGATGGAGAAGGGGGACTAGTCTCTATTACGAAAAAGTGTCGCAAAGCGCGCGAAATGATAAATGTTGAAAGCACATGAAGTGCATCCAAAAGCAGTAAGATGAAGCTGCGCTTGAGGGGTGCTTAGATAAATCAAAATGCACTTGGAAAAACTAAAGACCCCAATTTTTGAAAATTAACAATGAATATATCTTTGCCAAAAGTTCGTTGATATCGCAAGCAGCAAAACATTTTCATTTTTCATTTTCACAGCAATTTTCATTGAGTTTTTAATGTCAAAATTGATTTTTTTTCTGAGTGCATTCGACTCTAGAACTCACCCACAAAATCACAGTGATGAATGCGACGCTTCTCCAGCTCTGGATTGTTGCGTCGATTGTAACGAACCGTTCGCACGCTCATCAGACTGGCAATGTGCGCAGGTGTTCCCGGCTGATGATGTGCATGGCGACCACGTCGTCCGCTGTTTGATGGTGTCGGTGGAGGGGGTGGTGCTGGCTGCTGCTGACCTGCTGCACCTCCTCCTGCTGCTGCATGGGCGGGCGTAAGCGTTGTGAGCGTTGTTGTGGGCGTGGCGGCGCCTAGAAGCTGTAACGTTGGTGCCGGATTCACCAGATTGGGACAAAGGCCAACTAGCTGTTGATAGGGTGGCGGGGGTGTGCTGCGTCTCTGTGCGGCCTGAGCAACAGCGGCAGCAGCTGCTACCATGGAGGCACCAGGACTGCCAGGATCTGAGCTGGGCGGCGTTAGAGGTGGCACAAACATGTGTCGCTGGGAATTGGAGCCTGTCGAGGAGGCAGAGGAGGAGCCTGAGGTCGCAGAGGGTGTGCTGGGAGCGGCGGGCGGGCAAAGCTGTAACTGTTGCTGCTGCTGTTGTTGCTGTTGCTGCAACTGCTGCTGCTGTTGCTGTTGTAGCACGTGTTGAGCTGTAGGCGTGGCAGTGTTTGATGTTGCAGATGGCGGGTGTATTTGGTATTTGGTGTGAAAGGTCTTAACGAAAAAAATAGAGAGAGATATATAAATTGAATGTTGCTGTGGTGGCGACAAAAATAAACGAGGTTCTTACCTGACTGCTGTGCCAGCTGTAGCCATAGTTGTTGTTGTTGTTGTTATTGCTACTGCTGCTGCTGGTGTTACTGCTGACGACAACAACGCTGCTGGTGGTGCCACCAGCAGATCCACTGTTGCTGTTGCTGCTGCTGCTACTGTTTAAATATGCAGCGCCTGATCCGCTGTTCAGTTGAGATGCGTATTGTTGCTGATAGGAGGCAGAGTTGCTGTCGCCAGTTGTTGCCTGCTTGGGACTATTGCTACCACTGTGATGTTGCTGATGATGCTGTTGCTGCTGCTGCAGTTGCAATTCGACAACTTCAGCAGCGGGTGGCAGACCAGACAGCGAAAGGCTGGGATGATGCTGGTACAAATGTTGTTGCTGTGGCTGATAATGTTGCTGATAGTGTTGTTGTTGTTGTTGCTGCTGCTGTTGTTGCTGCTGGTATTGCTGCTGCTGCTGCTGTTGCTGCTGATGTTGTCGCTGCTGCTGCTGTTGCTTTTCAGTTTTAATCTCCATGGGACTGAGCATTGGCGTTGAGAAAGTTTCGAGCAAAGTTTCATCGATTGCTTCCATTTTGACCTGTGGCAGCAACTGTTGCTGCTGTTGGGCCGACGCTATGTTTGTTGCTGCTACGTTGTCGCCATTGCTGCCATTGGGCATTGTCTGCCCTGTGCTGGCACTCAGCATGAGCGCATTCTCTGGATCAATATTCTGTATTGAGGTGGCAATATCATCCCACAGCGCTGGCCGCTGATACGGATCGTCCAATGGATCGCTGAATAGAGCCTCTTTGTTTTTGGTATCTGTATGTGTGTGTGTGTATAAAAAAATAACGACATATAATCAAGCTGTTAATGCCTTATGCAAATGCTCAACTATAGGGAATTATTAATGCAAACTCAGAAATCTCGCATATGCATGAAATTTGAAAAAATAACAAATTTGTTTAACTAAATTTTGTTTGGGACTTTATGTCGTTTGTTGGTGATTAAAAAAAAACTTCTCACCTGTATATGGTCTCAAATTAGTCAATTTGCATTAGAGGTTTCAATTTCATGCGGTGCTGTCTACATTTTAAGTTTAAGTTTGTCTTTTAAGTAACTTAGGTTTGATCTTCTCTTTGGCCGTCTCAAATTTCACATTCGCTATAGAAACGCAACTGTGATTCAAAACAAACACAACAATTTTGAGCACCTCGCGTCTTGTTTCTTTATTTTTTTTTTTATTTCTTTTTTCAAACTTTTGCTATTGACTTGCGAGATTTCACCAAGCATGTAATTTTGTGTGCCCAGCTTCCCTCTGGCACTCTACGTCCCTCGCCTTCCCTGAACTTACCATACAAATACTCCTTCTCGCCGCTGCCCGTTGTTGCTGTATTCCCCGCTGCCCCATTGCCAGAGTCCGCTCCATAGCCCAGTGCCACATCGTAGGGCGCTTCGTCGTAGAGTGGAGCACAACCATAGGCAGAATTTGAGTTTGAATTGGGCGAGCCGGCGGGCTGTTGTTGTTGTTGGAGTTGCTGTTGCTGGGACTGATCGCTGGAATAGCTATTGGCAGCTAGTTGCCAGGCATCCAAGGCGGCGGCACCACTCTCCCCGCTCTGCAGACTGTGGTGCAAGTGGTGCTGATGATGATGTTGATGGTGGTGGTGCGCATGCGAATGCGAATGATGATGCGAATGCAGGTGATGATGATGAAACTGATGATGATGGTGTGGTGCCGATGTATTGTTGCTGTTGTTGGGCGTTTGGCTGTTATTGTTGTTTGTATTCGTGTTGTTGTTGTTGTTATTGGTGGCAGCAGCAGCAGCTAGCACTTCTAGCTCAACATCGGCCGGCTCAATCTTATGCAGACGTCCCATCAGCTCGTGCCGATAATCCAGTTCCGGCGACTGTAAAGATAACAACAACAAGAAGAAGAGAAAAAGGTAGAAGTGTTAGTAAATTGTGTGTTTTATATGCATATAGTATCTGGTACAGTCTTGCTCGTTGGCCTCATCATAAATTTTGATTAAATTTTTATCACTTTTCGAGTCGCTTCTCTGTTTGCTTCTCTCTGTTGACCACTTTTCGCTTATCTTTATTTTGGCCGTTTTCTTTTCTTTATTTTTATTAGCGAGCATCGCTTTTTTGTGTGTGGGGCCATTTTCAAATTAAATTTGTTTGTAGATTTGTCGACTGATTTTTTTTATTATTATACACCTCTTGTCTTTTATTGTATCGCTTTTAATGCGCCTGCGCTTTCTGTGCTGCAGGTTCGTTGCCTAAGTCATTTGATACGCTGACTTTGTGCAAATGCTAAGGTGAAATAATTAATTTATGCAACACGAGGTAGTCGAGAGTAAAACTTAGATAAACTAAGAAAACTATTGACATTTGATTGCATGTCGATCCATTCTTATTGAAAGTTGAAGGTTCTGTCAATTTTCAATTAAATCAATTAGAATAATTTAAATAATCTAAAAGCTTATGATTCGATTTCTAGAGAACAATGAGATAAGCCTGTGAATAAGACTTTTAAATTAAAACCTTAAACATATTTTCCGTGGTTTTTGACAGAACACATCTGAGTTTTCTACGACTGGAATTCTCACAACTTCTAGATTTTTTTTGTAGTTTTGATATAAATCACATTCAGTCCCTTTAGTTATTTTTAAAAGTATTGTCGCCAAAGGCAACAAGCAAATTTATAACTGCCTTTTTATAGTTAGCCACGACAACATTGTCTTTTTGGCTAATTTATGACCACACTTAACGTTGTTTAGGCACACATAATAATCATTTGGCAAATTAGAGAAACTCTTCGAATTTTTATTTTTTATTATCTTTTTCCTGGCTTTTCACATGCAAATGATGCCAAGCCAAAAGCAATAGCAATATATCAAAGAGAGTATAGAGTGTCAAACCAACCCCCCTCCCCCCCCCCTAAAAATAACACAAATCTGACTCAATTCAATAAATGCTCAACACTGACTCACACACACACACACTTGTATTTTAAACCCACCAACGTAGTTCGTTTTATTTTATGAGTTGGAAATTTACGAGCGTGGCAAATTATTTTTGCCGCAATACTTTTTTTTTTGCCAGCATTTTTCATTTTATTGGCTGTGGTTATATTTGAGTGCGAATGTGTGTGTGTGTTATTTTTTGATTTTCTGAACGCCGACACATAAAAAAAGCCAGCAAAGTACGAACGATTGTAGTATTTGGAACGGTACTTGAAAAATGTTTGCTCGCCCCAGAGGTCAACGTGGCGTGTGATAATTTTAATAGATTTTTTGGTTGTATATATTTGTGCCTCTGGCTGGGGAGTATGAGTAATAATTTGGGTTTTCCTTGTGCAAGTCTCACGAACCAGAATTCGATTTTCCAGCTTGGTCAGCTTGGCAGCAGCAACTAACTTGTCTAAATTGCTTGGGCCGCATTTAGTGCGCTTTACACGCAAATGACCTCATAAAAATGCGTAACGTGTCGCTCAAAAGCGTCGCGGAATCTTTAAGTGGGCCCCAGTGGCAATAGTTCGATACAACTGGGTACTGGGGACTGTGGACTTTGGAGGCACAACGGTAACTTATAACTAGAAGCAAGCAAGTACTACCTCAGGCGTGTTGTTAACTGACTGACACATTGACAAACAGCAACAGCGACGGCAGCAACAGCGATAGCAGCAACAACAGTCAAAAATAACAAATAACATGAATTTCAATTATGAACCTGTTCTTTTGGGCTTTCGCCTTTTGCCAAGTTGTTCTTCTTGATTTTTAGTGAAATTATGTGCAGGTACTCTTTTATTATTATTATATACAATTTTTTTTCTTTATTCTTTTTAATACGCGCGTACGCCAAGTTATTTATTTTGAGTTTTTTTTTTTTTTTGTTGTGTTTTTTTTTTAGTACATTAAAATGCCGTTGTCAGCAATCGCCGATAAATGGGCATTAACTTCAACAACAACAACAACACAGAATAAAGAATCAAGAACAAAAGCCATTTGCATAAATTGAACAATTTGAGGAATCAAGGCATATAGATATATATGTATCTTGAATACCGTTTTATACTTTTTTCAATCAAATGTTTTGTTGGATTAAAGAACTATGCCAGACTTATTTCTCTATTTCTGAGGGTAATTTTTAGCCATAGTTCTTGTTAAAAATATTTGCACAACAATATATCAAATTTTATTTATAGGCACACTTAATTTTATTTGCCCTATAAATAGTTATAGTTTTATTCATTTCTATTCAGTGTAGGCGTTCATATCTCGCATTAAGTTGTTAAATTTATTATATCCCGCAGATCTGGAGCTTTTGTCATTTTCTTTTGCTTTTTTATGGGCTTTTTTGGATAAGTCTCTCTCTCGATCTCTTATATAGTCTCTTTGACATTTATGAGCCACTTTAATGCGCAGCTGTCAAAAAAATATCGAAAATCCAAACTTGAAAATATTTAATTTTATGGCTCAATACTGTTAGACAGCGCAGTTGGAGCCATTGTCTATTATAACAGAAATCAATGTTGTAAATTTTTTGGCATCTTTTTTATATTTTTTGGCTTATTGATGTCTTCTGATAGTTTGAAAGAGAGAAGCTCTTTAAAATGCAAAGCGACAGCCACTGTTGATGGAGTAGGGGGAAAAGGAAGAGGCAACATCAACATTAACATTAACAACAACAACATTAATAATGGTAAATAAAATTTATTAATTTTTATTGTCATTATTTTTATTGTGTTTTGTTAGCCATTTCAAGTAATTTTATTTTCGTTTTCTTCAATTTATCAATCCAAGTGCCAAATTTGGTTGGAGCTTCTTGACCACGCACGTGTGGCTCTAAATATGCGCCCGCTGCTGTACGTTTATTTTTTTTTGAGTGTATGTGTTTGGTATAATTTTGCATATTTCTGTTCGATTTTAAATGAAGTCACGTTGCAATCGTAAAGTCAATATTTATGTTTGTCATTATTTTTTATGCTCTGTTTCTACTTCTACTTCTTCTTCTTCTTCAATATATAAACACATATAAAATATTCTTGCTGCTGCTTGTTGTTGTTGTTATGGTTATTGTCAGAGCATTAATATATACAAAGTTTTTTACGCCGTCTTATTGCGCTTAACAATAGTAGTTAACAACTTTATTTCTATGTCTTTAATATGACAGGCAGGCAACTCTAACAACAACAACAGCAACAACTCACGTTTCGTGAAATGCCAAAGCATGTAGCATGCAACCTGTTGCTTGTTGCAAGCAATATAATGAGGCAGCCACAAAATTCATCCACAGCTGTCAACTAACATAAAATGTCTATGAGAAATCAGCAAAACGAATTCGCCAAAGAGCCGCCAAAAATGCATTCCAAATCGATGCATGACAAATGGAATGGCCCCAGTCAATGTTGTTGTTTGCTTTGAAATCAACCGACTTCTGAATGTATATGTTTCCTACATTTCCAATAGGGGGAGTCTATAATCAACGCACGTGCCACATCTCTGTACAACATCACCTAAATTTTGCTGATAAGCCAACACGCAAAAATGAGAAACAACTCTGACATGTTTGCCGGTCCAGAGCAGCAAACAAAAGGCATTCAATGCCACGCGCCGCTTTGGACAGAGAAAGAGTGGAGATGATGATGATGTTGATGAATTGAAGGGGCTGGCAATCAGTAAAACTACATATAACGACATATCTACTTTGCAGTCATTTTTGGCGAATAATCGTTAAGTAATCCGCCGAATATTTGGCTTATTGTTTAGCCGCTTTGCCCCAAGGCGGTGCACGAACAATACTATATGTATATTTATTTCTAAAAATTTTTTTTTAAATGAAATGAGTGTTAATGTATTTTTATCACTTTTTGTATTGAGACGTAGTGAAAGTCGCGACAGGCAACGTTTGACAGCCAACAAACTTGATAGTTATGTTTATATGTGTGCGTTTATGTGTGAGAACAAGTTCGTTGCCTGAGTCTTTTGTTTTGAGACTGTCTGGCGGCTAGCCAATACGTTAGTTTAGAAACCAATTTTCAATTTATGCTGACTGACCCCCAAAACAGCAACAGCAACAACAATAACAAAAAAACTGCATTTAAATATTGCTTTAAACTGCAAACAACAACAAATAGCTTTGATGCTGACTGCGTAGATGCTCGTAAAAATAGAAAATATGCGAATGACTCATAACACACACACACACACAGCAACAACAACAACGATGAAACAATTTGCATAAAAAATCGCTGGCAATCATTTTATTGGGCCAAGCGCTCGTAAATCTCCATGGCAACGAGTTAGCCAACAAAAGCTTCAGCTAGCTAGAAGCAAGACCCAAACTCTGGCCACACAACATACAGTTGACAAAAGCACAAAAAAATATACACACGAACACACACTCAAACAGGCAGTCAAAAAAAAACGTAGACGACGGCAAACTGCAAAACTATGCCAAATATGTTTTCCGCATTTTCTTCTTTTGCATACGCCCCAGGGACTCTGTAGCCTGGCTATTTTCAAGTTGGAGTCGAGCTCAGCCCAAATCAGCATAGCAAATCAAATTTGGAACAGTAGTGTAGAGAGAAAGGGAGATAGAAAGACTCTCTAGAGCTAGGAAGCTGGAGACTAAAGAGACTGTTGACTGGACAAGTGCAGCGCATGCTGAACATGCGTTTGGCATCGTTTCGTTTTCAGAAGACTCAAACGTAAACATACATACATAAATGTACAAACATACATTGTTGTAGTGGTACAACATACTAAAACTCCTCTCCCCCCCACTCTCTAGCTACTAACCCTTGTCCGTGTTGCAGCATTTAAATGTCAACCTGGGCATACAAAAAAAAACTTGCGGATTTGAAGTCAATTTTCTTGGAATTGAATTTTGTGTCCATTTGTGTCTAAGAGAGATTACATGGCCACTTTGCATGTGCAGCAGCAAAAAGTGAGGAGTGTAATGGTAGGAAGGGGGGGTAAGGTTTTTTGTGTGGTAATATGGATAATTTGTGCGTCTCAAAAACTGAATGAGAAATGCTCTGCAAATAAAAATTTAAATTATTTTTATTTTATTTTAATGTTTGAATGTTTGAAAAACTTTCTACAGATTTTTTCAGAATAAAAGGTAAATGCCAGAGATTTCCCATTTATTTTTCCACTTTGATCACAAAATTGTTTTGTGTTTGTATTTTTTCGATCTTATCCAGCAAACGTGCAACGTGTTAGGGTAGCCAGCGGGTCTATCACTCACATGCTTGCTCACGTTGCTTCTTGCCACTTGCCACATGCAGCTCAACTCAATGTGCTGCTGACTCTATTGCATTCAGTTTATTTTCCAAGCAGGCGTGTAGGTATTGACAGGCCAGCTAGCTACCTGTTGCATCTACTACAACTACTACTACGTGCAACTGGAACTGCAACACAGCGCTGTGCATGTTGCAACAATAACAACAGCAAGCAAAGCAACAAGCACAGAATTCGACATGTTGGGCGAGAATCATTTACACGCGAGCCAAAGAAGTGGGCTTTTGTGGGAGGGTTGGAGGGGAGGAGTGTGTTAAAAATAATGCATGTGGCGTTGAGTTGATTTTGGTTTATTTTCGCTTGTCGCCAGCCTCATTTGTCGGCACAGCTGGATGCGCCTCTTGGCACCTGCAACAAACCAACAATAATCATTCGATGCACAACAAATTTGTAGCACGCCAAGTTGAGTAGAACCTGCCCGGCCATCCCCCCCAACATACCCATATCCACCTCACACTTTAACACCTGAGCTAAGCAAACTGAACTCATCAATTAGGCAAAGAGACGGCGCACGCTCATAAATATTTAAGAGGCAAGCAAGAGTCACATGCATTCTCCAAGTGCAGCCCACAAGGTGTCAATTTGACATAAATGGCCCTTTTTTTTGGTATGTTTTGCGTTTCGTTGCTCGACGTTTACATAATTAAATGACCACTGCCAGACCAGAGACTTTAGAGCTGTGGCCAGATCTCTTTCTCTAATCAGCAGCAAGAGATCATCATCGTTAGATAGGTGGCTCTAGGCTTAGTTGGTTGGTTGGCTTTTTGAAAGAAGGCGCTAAGTGGCGGCACAAACAGAATAAAAGAAAACAAATCGAACGCACAAATCTCTCGTCGAGGTGTTAAAAGAAAAGCATGTAGCGTTTATCTCTCTCTCAACAGCTTTCTCGCCAACCCGGTCACAAAATAAAAAATGTGAAAAATACCAAAAAATGTGTTAAAGGTGCTTAACTATTAATGATCATCAATATGAGCAGCTGCAAAATATGTTTCCATATGCCACCAATTCATCAAATTGAGTACAAAAAAAAAGGCGCCCCAGACTCATAAATAAGTCGGCGAAGTCGACCTCGTCCTTAAACTCTAATTTAAACCCCTTAAAAGCGCAGGCTTAACCTTTATGCGGTTCACGTGCCCAACTCTGACGTCATTATCCATTATTGCTGGCCCTTGTCTGTGCGTTTTTCATTAGCGTTCGGGTTATTAACCACCTATTATTCTGTTGTTTCTTATCTGCCCTTCGCGTCTGTCTTTTCTGCTGCGCCCTTTTGCCAACCGGCATTTTAACACCTTTTGTAAAGTAGACTGCGACTGCGAACGCAACTGAGATGTTGTCGTGTGCTGTTGTTGTGTTATTGACGCGTGCGGCTCTTTAGGAGTCAAACTGAATGTCAGAGTCAGAGTTTACGTTTAAGGGTTTACTAAAGACGCATTAACTTCAAGGCAAGCAAACAGTAAATATCGCACAACAAAGTTCAGATACTTTTGTATACCTTGTGCGGGCGTGTAACATGTTTTCAATTCAATATTTAGTTAGATAGGTCTTTCTAGACTAAAATGCATAAAACTAAAATTAAATATGTATTATCACAATTCACATTCTTAACTTTTCGAATTTCTTGACTTTTGCAGGCTTGTCTTGATATTAATTTATATGCTGCAATATTTAACCATATAAGTACAACAATGTTTACTGTTTTTGTTTTGTGTCACATTCAAGCGTCATTCATTATGCCACTAAACTTATTAGCCGCAAATGTGTTGGCGCTCTCAAAGTGTCATTAAAATCCCCCAGCGACAACATAAATCAATTGACAACGCCAACAGAAGCCAACAATGGCAACAACAACAATTGCTTGAAACAATAGCAAAAACTTTTAGAAAAATGCGTTAATCAATGCAGGAGAAAAAAAATTTCAAACGCAATCCCAAAATGGTCAAATTAAAGACCAGCCCCAAAAAGCAAAAAGGCGAAACAGCAACCAAATCAAATACAAATGATGTAAATACTGAGAGACACGCGAGCGCCTTAAAAGGCTATGGACGGGCGGGAGACGTGGGCGGGGATGAAGAGAGGCAACACTTGTTGAATATTTCGACTTCCTCATTTAACAACAAACAACATTTCAGCATCTCAAGAGCTAACTTAATATACATTTGCACAAAAATATTGAGTTTATTTTTTGTTAACGTGAAGTGAATCTGAATCGCACTTCATTAAGATGCAAGCAAATTTGTGTATTTGTTATAAAAATAGCAGCAACAAAATAACGTACAACAAAATTTAATGCTTAAATATATTAGCGCTTTTGTTAACGAACTGAAAAACAACTACAACAACAAAAAGAATTGGAATTTTTTGCGTTAATGATGCACATTGTTCAATGAAAATGAAAGCAAAAAAACCGGAGGCTGCACTCGACGGCGACGTCAACGTTGCAAAGCTGGCAGAGGGAACAGCAACAACAAAGACACCTGCGTAAGGCAAGGCTCCAAGTTAAACCAGGGCTGGATAATAAAGGGAGAGGGACAAAGTGCAACTGAATATAATGCTTTAGATTAAAATTGGAATATACTATTTGTAAATGCTTAAGAAATTATATTGAGGATATTTCTATTGATTATTGGTTTTTCATAGAAACCGGCTCAGAAGCGCATGAGTCCTGAGAGAATTTCCTCATTGAACTCATTTCCATAAGAGTATAACCTTGTGCTGTGTAAAAATTGAAGCCTTACAGCTTTGACCGTTTGGGCTGTGCGTTGGTAGCAGTCAGTCAGAACAAATTGTTTTTAGCTCAGAATCGATTCAGTTTTGACTTGATGCGTTTAAGAATCGCTTAAGTTATTGTCTTCTTACAGAATTTCCTCGATTTTCTTTAAACAAATGTTAAGTCTGCTTTAAATTAGTTTTGCCCAGAACCGGTTCACTTTCGATTTGATGTGATGCGCTTAAGAACCGGTTGGATTGGGTTGAATGGTGGGCGCGATCATTGCTTGGGTGGATTATTGCCAGCCCACTGACGTCAGCGAAGGGGCATCATCTGCTGCTGCTGCCCACAGCAGGTGGGCGTCAATTGGAGCAGCTGCAGCAACAACAACCAACAACAATACGAAAATGATTACACGCTTCCGGCTCGAACTGTACAAATATCTGTGTGTCTGTGTGTGTTTGTTCGTTTGTGTTTTTGTGTTGTCTGAAGTGAACTCGTTGCAGTTGCACGAATTATGCGCTAAGCGTTTGTCATTACAATAAATTTCGCATATTGTGCGCATAAATTTCGCACAAGCTTCAAAGGAGTCACAACAAAAACAGCAACAACAATCGCGTGTGTGTGTGTGTGTTGCACAGCTGGGACATCCAAAAGTGGAGGCACTGTGTGTGAGTCATTGTCTGTTCGGTTATGTATGTAGTACTTCTAACTAGGTCAAACGTTTGTGCGGCATTTTTCGCTTAGAATATCACAGAGTCAGCCAGAAACAATGAGTCAACGTTACGAATACGCAATGTGAGCCATGCAGTAACTTCTTCGTCGCGCCCCAAAACAGCTGCGACAGTTAGAATTGTGGCAGGCTGCTGTCTACATGTCAAAACTGCTGCCTTATCGACAATTCAATTAGCTTTAATTTAAGCCCTGAACGGCTGTCAAGTGGCACAGAAAAAACTACTCGATACCCTGACACACCGACTTTCGATAGTCGGACTGTCAAAATCTTTTGGCATCTATCTATTTGTTGTCTATTAAGTTAACGGTTGTAGCTTAGTAACTTTAGATCAACTAAATATCACGAGCCATGTGGCATGTGGCATGCCGCAGACTCGCACAGTGTTTCAATATGCAGATTGGCTGAAAATGTCAAGCTTCCTCCAGACGTCACATATGACTCTCATGTTGCACGTTGCATGTTGTTGTTGTATTTTGAGCTATGGTTCGGCATTGCTATTCAAAAGTCTATCTGGCTGTCCAATTAAAAACGTTTTTAGCCTTTAATTAGTTTGATAAAAAAAATGTGTGACATTATTAATAAAATGAGAACCTGAGAAAAAATGGAAATCTCAAGTCAAGATTTGTTTGAAATATATGTATATTCATTTAACTTTTCAAACTTGTTTTACTTATCATAATTTGCACAAACAAATTGTTTTAATCACATTCTCTGACTTATTTGAGTTTGGTTTATGGCACATTTAATTAAACTAGTTGTTCACCTTATACATTCTATGTAGAAATACTTTCGCGTTTGATAATTTATTTTAATGAGCCTCTCAAATGAGTTAAGGTGTGAATAATTTAGCTTCAGTTTGAATGTTATTCGTTTATTTGTTTGTTTGGTTGTCGAACGTTATTGTGTTTAAATGCGTTTAATTTCGCCAAGTGACATATAAATTAGTGGCTTGTCACACAACCTTGAAGCGTTCCAATACTAGGCAATTAAATGAATTACACACACACACACACACATAAAACAAACAAAATGAGAGAAAGAGAGGCATAAGCGAGCCTGTGGGCAAATATTCGTCGATTTAGTTTGATTTAGCAATTAATAAACAACAGAAATTAAAATCGCATCGAGTCGAGACATAAATTATAAGTCTAACATATGTCTGGCAACCATTTGGCATGTTCAACGCCACCCCCTACACTCTGCCCACCCCCTCCCCGACCCCAGCCGATTGGTTGCCAATTGCAATCACGACTCAGTGTGCATTGTATGTTGTGTTGTGTTGTGTTAAAATCATAGCTCTTGGTGGACAAATGCGGCATGATGGCTTCAGGGGACACAACAGCAATTACCTTGCAACTAACAACTTATGAGTGAGGTAGGGTGTAGCGAGAGGGAGAGAAGAGGAAAAAATGCATGTGCAAAGTCAGTTCCATTTGGTTAGACAGAGACAGAGATGCGTGTGGGCCATTTGCTGACCCCATACGAAACTTGCTGCGTCCATTGAATTATGTGACAGCTATGACACCAGCTAACAAATAACCGCAGCAGCAACCAAACATTTCTATACTACCCCCTCCCCCCTCTCACCACTTTCAATACAAACAGGTTTCGCCTGAGCCTCTCTTCTCAAAAGAAGAAGACTAGTTATCAATATGTGCCTCAAAAAAAGATTATGCTAATGCTCGGTTTCATTGAGGAAAAACGAAGAGTTAAGTTGGAGGGCATTTCATTCAGGCCTCGGACTCACTCAGTGGGATATTGACGCAACCAGTTAACAGTTTGGTATAAAACAAAGCGCATACTACAAATGCTCCATAGATATGGATTAGAAACTCAATAAATCAACTCGAAAGAAACGAAGAGAAAGGGAGAGAGGGGGCAGAGGAGGGTAACATCTTTTAGTAGCGACATTTTAAATTCCTCCTTAATTTTTATTTTATTTTGGTGGTTTTTTTTTAAATTTCGAGCATTAGACCTAGACCCCTTACAACAAAATTATAGAGAAAATTTTTGAAAAAAAGTGACAACTTTTTTGTAAATATATTTCGATTCTTAATTCGTCTAATTATGAAAGTACATGTATGTTTATTTTTAACCAATTTTCAATGTTTTCAAACAAAAATCCTTTTTTACATAAGAGTTTTTACATTTCTTTTAAAAATTGTATGCCTATGTACGTTCCTCGAAATTTTAACATAGTCTTACGAGTTTATTAGAATTATTTTTTTATTCATTATTTTTTTGGCTCTGCTTAAACGTTACATCTTAATATCTTTTAAGCATACTTTTTATTCAACTTAACATTTTTTAAACACGCAAACAGTCACACACACACACTCACACACACATACAGAGACACGCAGCTACGAAAAATGGCGCATCACAGTTGAAATAATTCCAAGTGTTGTGTTGATTTTTTTCCCTAACTCATTCTCATAACTGTATTTCACCTAAGCGTAATTGTCTTCCTATGTACAGTGTTCCCCTCGATACGCAAACACACAACTACTCATAAGTATATATTGTATATGTATCTCTGTCTCCCTCTCTATCGCTCTCATTGTTTCTGTGACATGCGCACTTCACGCAGCGCTGCCCGCCGCTGAGCTAAACTGAGCAGAGAGCTGAACTGAGCGCAGTTAAGCACCATTAAACAGTCGCCGCCATATTCCAACGCCAGCTACTACTTCAGCCCCGTCTGCTAAGCTATTATATACCCCCTCTCGCAATATCATTGTCGCCCAACCAGCGGGCAGCAGAAAGCTTTTGGTTTTGTTTTTGCAAGCGCAGCAAATCAAAACACATTTCAGAGAGTTAGATAAAAAACAATCCACACACACACTTACGTCTGTATATGCACAGCTTTGTGTGTGTGCGTGTGTGTGTAGAGTATAAAAGACAAAAGTCGCTTTAGCTTAAGCTTTATTATTTTGTTGTTTGTTTATTTTCTGCCTCATCAGCCCCTCGATAACAAACAAAAACAATACCATAGCTGCTTACTCTCCCTCTCTATGCTGTTGTTGCTCCTACGTTTTTTTGTTGCTACTTTTACATAGCTTGAAGCAGCACTCTCAACACCCGCTCTCTCTCTCCCCCTCACTCTCTAATATTCTCTCCACATTCACATTCACAAATCGCCCTCATTTGCCAAGACGCCATTTGCTGAGCATTTGTTATTGTTGTTGCTGCTGCTAGTATTGTTGGGGGCTGCTCTCTGCCTCTCTACCTATTCTCCGCTTCCCCCTCTACTTCCCCCTCTACCCAAGTCTCTGCCGTTCTGCTCATGTGCGCATGACGAATGACCGCAATTTGCGACAGTTTTCGTTGTTGTTATTGCTGCTTTTAACTAGTATTTTTTTTTTTTTTTAGTCTGATGTTTATTGAGTATTGATTGTTGTTGTTGTTATTGCCATACTATATTGTTTATATATATTTGTCATTATTGGCTGATTTCAAATGAATTATTCTAACGACTGCTCCATCATGTTGATTGAGTCCGCAACGGAAAAAGTAGCTTTAGTTCTCCTAATGTCTATTTTGAGTGCAAAATGGCAATGGGGAAATAAATGTTGATTCTATTGTATTTATGGCTGGGGCCAATTGCTTGCGATTATAAATTGTGATCAAAATGGCAATAAGTCGTTTAATGGCTGGCTCTTAAAGGTTTCTAAATGGAAGCCATAAACTATATAAAATGTTCTTAGAACTAAGTAAAAGTAATGCATAAATAAAACTAAAGATATGCTTTGAACTTGAATTAGGCTAAAAATATGTTACGGAAGTTGCACAGAATTTTTAATACATCAGATACATATATTTCTGGGATTTTCAGTCCCTTTATAAACATCCTTTTAGTTTTTATGAGTGACTCTCTTAATATTTATTTGTTTTCCTTTTTTTTATGTGATTCCTTTGTTTTTGTCAATGTAATTTACATAAAAACCTTCGCACAGCTATTGAATATCCTTGAGCAGCTCAAAGACAAACATTAGGTCAAATAAAGCATATAATTATGTACTTTCAGAACGTTCTCACAATTTCACGCTAAACAATCATAACGCTCTTTTTTGTTAGGGTGTCCACTGAAGCTATTAAATGCCAATATCCAATTCCTATATGAACGGGGGTGAGACAATGCAGATAGACAGAGAATCAGAAAGATAGAGCAACTGAGGGACAGTAAACATGAGCAGTATCGAGGGCATGCATATAATATATAGTATTCTGGTAGCTTGTAGTAGGCATAAAACCAATTTCCGATCAAGCGCATAAGCGAAAGGGCCGAGAAAGGGAGAGATGCACTGAGGCCTAACGAGTCAAAGGGTGGGTGATGTACTAGAGGGCCACGCATGCGCAACACGTTGCAGAGTTGCAGTCGATGATCAATAACAAATTTAAAGTGAAAACTGTTGAATAATGCGACAACAAACGTTGACCCGAGGTACAGGATTTGCGGGCAATTAATTTGTGTGTATTACAAGCAACAGGAAACAAATATTCAGAATAACCTCGAAGGGGTAAGGGAAAAGACTAAAAGGTTCAACGGCCAACAACAGAAATTGAGCTAAAACAGCTCGAGCCAAGTTTGAAAGCCAAAGTCATTCATGTTTTGGTCCCAGCCAGCATTCTTATTGACAGGGCCTATTAGTGGGTCAATTGGCAAGAAAAAACAAGATTTCGGAGCGCTTATTTTTAGGCCAAGTGCGCGCCGCTTGAGTTTCGATCTTGGGGCACGGTTAACTGGCGTTTTGGATGTTGAGGTTTACTTTTCATTTTTATTATTTTGTTTTTTTTTTGCTTATTTACAGACATGTTTATTTTTTGCATACTCTAGCAATTAGCGTAACTGATCGATCAAATAAATATGTATGTATATACATCTATAGGAACGTCGTTCATGGCAACATTTACAAAAGACGCTCATTAATTGGTGTTAAAAGTTAAATAAGCAAATAATAAAACTGAAGTAATTTTAGGCCGACAACAAGCTTAACACACGTGTGTGTGAGTGTTTGCGTGTGTGTGTATGTGTGTGTAAATAAAAATGAATGAATGAAGACGCGAGTTGCGAATCGTCTTGACTTTGAATAAGGCTAAGCTTGTGAATGAATATTAAATTAGCATAAGAAATTTAAATGTAGTACAAGCTAATGTTTAGCCAAGCAATGCTCTAATCTTACTTTAAATATGGAACTATTGGAAGAGCAGAGAACTTGGTGCACGTTAAACGATAGAAAACTAAAGAGGAAGTTGATGGGTAAAAAGATTCTAAGCAATTGACGATAAGGATACAGAAAGAAGAGTTTGATAACAAAGAGTAAAGTGGTAAAAAGTTATTCCAAAGAAATCTTCAACCAACGCTCTATACAAATTCCATAAAATTGAACTTCGATCTTATTCTTTTACTTGAAATACAAAGTGCAACGTATTTAATATAAGTTTAAACTTAAGGAAGAGCTTTAAGAATAAATCAAAATAATAAATAATTATTTCTTGACTAAATATCTATTAAATTGGAAACATTTTCACTCAATTGTATTAAATTAAATCATTAACTATATCTGTAGCTGCACTCGCTTGTTCAAAAAGAAATAAAGACTTAATTAGATCGCTATTAACATTAATTTAATTTCGCAACTTCAATTTATGGCAAACTTATTTGTTTAAGCATTTGAGTGGCTTTTACGAGTTTAACACAAAAGCTAATGCTGATGGCCTTATCACCGGCCCGTGATCAAAAATGCTTTTTATTTTTTAGCTGACCAGAAACTAATATACGACACCAAAAGTTTCGCCCACACATTTGGCATTTCTTTGGGGTCATAAGCTGTAAGCTGGTCAACTATTTTGAAGATTTCATGCAGATTTGATTATCAATTAATTGATTTTAATGCGCCATCAAATGTGATCCGAGTCGAGCAGTCGTCTCAAATTTTGCTAGCTTTTATATTTATTTGTGTCGAAAACTTAAAACTTGTCTGTCAGCTGCTCAAAGCTCAAAACATTTGATCCAATCATACTTGAAACGAATCACGCTTCAATGCTTAGCTTAAAAACACACAAAAAAAATAAAATGTACAACAAGAAAAGGAAATATCCAAAAATTGACAACACTCTTTGAATGGGTATAATTATTGATGTTTTTGTTGTCTTAGCACCTCGGAGGAACACTCGCTTTTTTTTTTTTAAACTAGTTTTCGCAATCATTCTACGAATTGGGATTGATTCATTTTTGTACGTTTTTTCGGCACACTCACACAATCCATCAAAAATTATGGAGCTTTAACAATTTTAAGGGACTGAGAGCTGTAGAAATGCGGATTAGATGGGCACAGATATCAAAGCAATAAAAGTTCAGCTCACACGTGCCATAAAATCCAGCACAGTGGTATGGGGAGCTTAGAGTTTTTAAGGTTCCAAACATTCCAATGAAATAAATTTCTTAAAAGTTTATCGATTTCGAAAATGCGGGTCATTGATTCCCATCTTGATTATATTTAATGCTTTAAAAGATCTACCCTAAAAAATAAATCTATAACTTCCGATTTGCAGCCTTGGGATGGCCTTTAAAAAATTACTTTGTTAAAAGTTGAAATCGCGATTTTAGCTCAACATTTTTTATTACAAAATGTCACATGGCTATTATTTTCAACTTTGACAGTACAAGCTTGGTATATAATAAAAAACTTTAATTCAAAGTTAGAAACAGAATTCTTAAGATTTTTCTCCTAATTCTTTCAAGCTTAACAAACTTTTCCCTTGACTCCAACTGACAACCACTGTGCCACTTTTGTAAATGAAATTTTCAAAGAATTGGCCCAGACTCTTGCCTCACATTCTACACATCCACCTCTTTATCCGCCATCATCCTTCAAGCTGAGCGTTCAGTGAGTTTGTGAGTGATTGATTTTTGTGTTTACCAATATATTTCGTCTGCCCCAAAACAAATGAAATAGCAAACTTGACCTCCAGCCTGTCTATGCGGCATATCAATCAATATCAAATGTGGCCAATGATTTTTAAGATTTCTACACAAGATTTTCAACTGTGCCGTGTGCCATTTTTTCTTTTTTTCGTTATGCATTGCGCATTTTGCGCACTTTAATGCCCGTTTTCGTTTTCATTTGCATGAATTGGCAGAAATGGAAAAAACTCAACAACAACAACAAAAAACCCGTATAAATTGGCATAACGGTCAATATTCGGTTCGTATATAGTTGAGGAAATCGTCTATGGATTTTTGCATAGAATTGAAGCGATCGATAAAAAAAAAAAGCATAAAATAAACTCCCACTGTGCGCAGCGGCGTTTTAATGAGATTTCTTTTAAAGTATAAGTTGTTGCTATAGTTTTTGGCCCACTTTACTTATTATTTAACATTGATCGCATTGTGAACCGTTTGTAATTTGGCATTTGGATCGATTTGACCCACTCTTGAACTTGTTTCGCAACACTTACGAAATGGAAAGCATCCCAATCGAAAGTGAATACCGAAAAAGCGAATACAAATACTCACTCGCTCTCGTTCGAACTTTAATTATCTTATCTAAAGAAAAATACAAAACACTTTTGGACAGGCCTTTGTTGTTTCTATTTCTGCCAATTTTATTGGCCACAAATGATGTATCTATGTTTGTTAGCTGCTTTGGTTATTGTATCTTGTTAGATAGGAAAAAAATAAAATAATGCAACTCGCGTAAGCTGCTTTGAAGGCGGCCGCCTTTTATATTCATTTTTATATAAATGCAAATATGTTTTATTGATAGCAATTTTACGCGAACTCAAAATTCGAACTCAAAAATTGACAAATTGAGTGAGCATTGAACGCAATAAGTTTTGTTTGCATTTTGTGGGCAATTTGCATAAATCTTTAAGTTAGTTGTTGACAGCCACGCCCCTTGTACGCCTTCTAATGCTTGGTCAACATGACGTATGAGTAATCTGATTTTTATCTATATTTAATTATTTGCGCATGTGAGTGTGTGTGTGTGTGATTGAAGCACAATGGCCAGGGCCATTAATCAGTGCACCAGCTAACAAACCAAAGACTAGAAGAAGTAAAAATAAAGAAACAACCCAAAGCAAGTTAAGCCAAGACCCCAAGCCAGGTGCCCATATGCTTGATTAGCGCAATTATTCATGCAGTTGAGAGTCATAAGTCATGGCACACAAACATAGTACTATTTATTCCATATCCATAACCATATCTGGCCTATTAGCTGGCCAATTCCGTGTAAGAAATCGTAAACTAATTATGTGTATGTTTTGCTTGTGTTAAATGCCATAAAATATGAAAGTTTGGTGCGTTTGCGTTTTCGTCATAATCGACACACTCGTGGGAATTACCTTCCGCGACAAATCAGTGAAAACGGAAGAAGACACCTCCCGCTCTCCCGCACTGCGTTCAGGCCGCCCGATAGCGCCCTCCCTCTATAACCTCAAGTCTTTTGCTATCAGGCATGGGGAGTCAACATCGCTTTGTACTTTTGCGACCGTGTGTAAATATTTAACAACACATGCCTAATTAGTGCAGCTATTGATGGTGGTGACAGCCAGGAACAGCAACAACAACACCAACAACAGCAACTTCAACAAGTGTTGGAGGGGGAGAATGAACTGGAAGTGGATATAGTTGAATGAAACGGAACGAAGACACAAAGTGCCAGCTCTCTTTTATGATGTTGTTGTTTCCTCAGAATTGGCCTCAGTCAGTCAGACTTTTTGACTGATTGACACGACTGACTGATTGACTGACTAGTTAAAGTCTCTTATCTACAAACATTTCGAGTGTAGACTCTAAGAGTAGGTTCTTTTTCGTTGTTGAGTAAGGTTGGAGTGAAAAAACTTATCTATGGGTAACTCGAGTAGTTCCACTTGTTAGCAAACTAATTGACATTGTTTCAATTGTGTTAAGGAAATGTTTTAATTGTTATTTAAGATATGCCATTAAATAGTTAAGGAAAGTTAATAATTATTTGTCGAAAAGGTACTGTCAATTAATGGAAATTTAATTATCTAATTTTATTGATGCTTATTTCCATATTCTACAAGTTTCCAGCTACAAGTTTTTGCTACAGCTCATTATAAAGTAATTTCTTTGCCATCACGTATTATGATATCATAGAACATATACTACATTCACGCTGATCTTTTGATATTTGCTTAACGTTTTGTCAACCGATCGATGACTGCTCGGTTCAAGTCACAATTCAAAGAGAAGTCTTAATGTTTGTCTGTCTTTCTGTCCAGTTACAGCTTATTAGTATGCCAATGTTGAATGCCACCCAGTTAGGTGGCGTTGGTGTTGCTGAAACCGACTCATCTACTCGATCTACGATAGCCCAAGAACCAAGAAGCATCAACAACAACAACAAGAGTAAGAACAACGTTCAACACTTGGCGCATTGGCAAAGTGTTGTGTACAAATATTGACACAGAGCTTCGCAAGTAAACGCGATTCAAACAATGGACAAACAGAGAGAGAAAGGAGAGGAACCGAGGAACTGGCAACAACATCAGCTTGAACGAAACATATATTGACAAGCGAACAGCAACAATTTCCGATATTCAGGATAAGGGGTGCACAAGTCAAAAGTGCGACTCCGACGCATAGAGGTTCAAAAGAGTTGACCGACTTTGTTTAAGAACGGCTCAGAAAAAAACGAGTGTGTGTGTTGCAACGAATTTGCCTTGCGGCAACAGTGATAACAAGATTTACAAATCGATTTTGCCGACGGCGCATTGGCAAATACTCAAGTGTATATATAAATATACCAACGAAAAACATTAAAAATCAACACTTGTAAATGCGATTTTAATGATCGTCAAAGAACACCTGAGAAAGACCTGAAACTCTCGATGTGTTAATATGGGGTTTTTTTTTTGTCAGTCTGTTATCACAAATGTATATCCGTTTAATGATAATCAAGTGTAATTTGTTAAAATACGATTCTTTATTTATAAAGTTGAAATCGAAAACGTTAAAATCAACTTTTTTTTGGTGATAAGCGGAAGCATTTCAAAATACAACAAAAGAAACAAAATTTAATTAGCACATTTGGCATAATTATGGATAGTAGTTGCTTAACGGCAACTTTTGCCAAGTTTTCCAAACACTTTTTTGTCAATAGATGACTCAAAGCCGCCAAAGGGGAAGTAATAAGCCCAAATGATTTAATATTGGAATTTTTCGGGAAACTAATTTATTTATACTGATTAATTTTATAACAAATTCTCACCTGCATCACCCAATAGTTGTTGTTGGCGGCAAATTGATCACCAATTATAATATCCGTATGCATTTAAGCAGAATTTTTTGCATCAATGCAACACGTTGAAAAAAAAACTAATTTTTATATGTATTTAACTTATTATTTGTGTGCTTTTTGATAATGATTTTTTATTATTTTTATTTTCTGGTTTTTTTCCTCTCTCTAGGTCACAAGTTACGACAAGTTCAGGGCACACCAATTATTATTAATTAATTTTTAATTTTGTTTGCATGGCACTGAGAACTCTTTTCTTTGCTTTATTGATATTTATAGGCTTTACAATATTTTGTAAATTGATTCAATTCATTTTCAAGGATATGCAAATTGCAAGCACACACACACACACAAACACACACTCACGCACTCGCTTTTGCTTAAACAACAATTAAAAATCATTCGGCTGCTGATTCCGATTCAATTCACGGATTGCTTCTCTTTTTTTTATTATTTGCACATCCTTTGCCCAAGTTAAGCAAATCCCAAAAACGCCGGCGGCTTTTTGTTCACTTCCGCGTTTGTTTGTTTTTATTTTTAGCGTCGCATTTTGTGACGGAATCGATTACAGATAGTTAGGAGCTGTTCCGTACTAAATAGAACCAAAAATGTATATTCTTCTTCGATCGCATACGAATTGTACTCGATAAAGTTGAAACTCGAAACGCGCGTTTGATTTTCGTTGTATATATATTTTTCGGGGGAAAAAGGTAGTGTGTGCTTGAGTTTCGAGCGCTCGTCGCTGTTTGTTGTCTCTTCGCTGGCGGGAACCGAGTTCGTACTGATTGGACGAGCGAAGGTTTCGCGCAGACGAACCTCGCCAGTCAGCTAGCGGGCCACACAAACACGCATACTACAACAACAACACTCGTATACTTACACTTATACCTGGCTAACCAGCTGTGTCTGCTGCACACCTTTGCTGTTTCTGTTATTGTTGTTGTTGCTGTCAGTCGGGCTGAGCCGAACCGATTCACCTTTCCTCCCACTCCGATCCACTCTCACGCCGCCTGGTGCTCAGTGACTTTATGGTTTGCTTGCTTAGCTGACTTAACGCTTGTTTTTTGTTGTTTTTACCACTTTTTGCTCATACTACGTATTCGTATGCATGCTCGCGAGTCGCGACCGACCAGGTGTTCTCTGCCCTCATGTCTGTGCTCATGCTCTCTTCTATAGATCGTGCCGCACTCTTATACAAACTCGATTATTATCAATAGCCCGCTCTCGGCTCAGCTGTGTGCGCCAAGCTGATCTTATTGGAGGTTCGTATAAGAGAGTGAGAGAGTTGTTTCTATTAAATGATTGTTTTTTTTGCTGGGATTCGCCATTTTAGTTTTGAACGTCATTGATGCTGTTTATTTAGCATATAAAGCGGATCATTTAAATTTGACATGTTACTAAATTATGCCATATGAGAAATATAATGTAGTATTTAAATTGTTCAAATTTACATTTTACAAGATGTTGACAAGCTTTTCGGTTTATTAAAATAAACAATGAATTTAAATGAAGTCAGCATTTTATTATTTTTGTTTGGTTGTGGGGAAACTGGATTTTATTTATAGTTTTTTGTATGTGAAAAATATTAACGCCATTAAACAATCAAATGTTAACAAAGTTTGCAAATTAAATAAAAATAAACTGATTAGTAATACAGTCGAACTTCCGAATAACGAATCTCTAAGGGACAAGAAAACACTTCGTTATAAAGAGTTAAAAAAGTTAATTTTCTTTTCCTTGGTTCATTTTCATATTCAGCGTTTCCATGGCATTAATCCTCAGCATTTTAATAGACCACACGCTGCTTTGACATAAAACATATAATTAAATAAAAATAAAATCATAAATTTACTACCAAATGGCTTTTAACTACTTCATGGAGAAGAGTTTGCTTTGTTGGCCTTTGCCAACCACAAAATCGATAATCTAACCATTAAAACATGTTCCCTATGTACTCATTTAGTATACATACATACATACATGTATATAGTGTGGCTAGTGGTCATAAGCAATTCTTTGAATCCGTTGTGTCCGGACATAAAATTATCCCATCGCACGCCACCACAAACATAAAAGCCATTTTCATTTTGACCAAATCGGAACCACAACCCCCAAAGCCCATTATAAAAACTCGCTGGTTCGGTTAGTGGTTCGGGTTCGGGATACGGGTTCAGGTTCGCCGTACGGTTGGGGGCGACACGCGACGCTTGTCGCTTGTCTAAACATGGGGCAGTCAATAGAGGTGTGGCCTCAAATGGCAGCAGCAGCACAAGTTGGCAGCGCAGCCGCTGTCTGGCCAGCCAATCAGCTGCTGCCGAGCGAGCCAAAGAGCGAAAGAGAGAGTGCGCGTGTAATGACAGCTCTTGCTTGCAAGCGAGAGAGAGAGAGAGAGAGAGAGAGAGAGCGAGCGAGATATTGCGGTTAGTTTTGCGTGTGCAGTGGCTAAAACAACAAAATGAAAATTGAAGTCAAGCGAAAATAACAAAAAAATAATACTGAAAACATGACACGCAGGTGAAGTAGCAGACGTCAAATAGACTAGTTGCGATACCCCCAAACCCCCCCACCCAACCACCCAACCATGGCTGTACGTTAGTTACTAACTCACACACACACGCACACACTTATAAACAAACTCTTATATGTGTAGCTGCCTGTCTGTCTATTGATAATTGACTGCCGTTGCGGGCACTTCACTCACTCATTGTCTACATATCTCTCGTTCGCTCAATCTCTCTCTCTCTCTCTTTTTCTCGTATTTGCCTCGTGCAAATTTGCCATTAATGCCACACACAGCAGACGTTACGACTTACACGCACACACACACATACGCAACACAGATATTTATTCATTTTAGATACAAATGTATCTGCTTTTGACATTGTCAGTTGCGTGTAGTTTTTTCTTTTGTTGCTGTTGTTGTTGTTGCACGTCAGTTGCTTTGTTTGCAAACATCGTGCTGCTTGTCTTACACTCTTATCCCAAGTTGTCAGTCCTTGTATCTTTGATAATATCGTAATTAAATACTTAGTACTTGATTAATAAAGATTGCCAAGAAATCGAATGAAATCAAAATATTCCAACTTCTTCTCATATTTAAATTCAATTCAAATTCAGAAGGGTCGATCGTAATTCAAGCAGAGTTTAACTTGTTTCAAGTATAGTCTTACTTTATTCATGAATATTTTGAGACTACTTGTCCTGTTTAAATGCATTTTATAATAATTTTTTGTAAGAATCCCAAGCTACAGAGTTTTTTAATACATAAATTTTAGTTCTTATAAACAAAGCTATCGATCCCTTGCATAAAATACTCACATAATTTTGAAGCTAACTCTGATCTTCATTAATATTATCAATTTTTTTCGTTTATTACTCCTTTTCTTGATCTGAAATGTATCAATATTGTCGCTTTTATGTCCGAATGTTTGAGACTCATCATAAATAATCGTATATATATTCAAATTCCTTGTAATCCCCGCACGCAAGACTCAAATGTTGTTCAGTGATTTCCTCAATATGATATCAGTGTGGATTTATTGTTGCAACCCCTTGCCTGCCTCACACGATGGTAGCACACAAAAAAGTACCTGTTGTTGTTTATTGGTAAGTATTTATTCTCAGTTCCCCTAAAAAAAAGAAGTGTGACCTTATCTTTCAACTCGCATGATTAATTACAACTGTCCCCGAGGCTCCTGTTGCCCCTTCACTCTACCCACTCTTCTTGCCTTTCCATTCGTTTCGGTTGAATTTGTGGCCAAAATATTGTCACGCTTTGTGGCCGAAATACCCCAAGGAATAAATACTGAATGCTCTGTAGATATCTTTTCCGAATCAGTCGGATCACTTGCTTGATTGATTCCACTTGGGGCGGCACTTGTTGATAAAAGAACTAAAAGGACAACATTCAATGTATTCAAATACATTGCATTCGATTCATTTGTCGCACTTTGGAGTCACTTGAAGATTACGCGGCAATTTGTTTTGTCTCTTTGTCGAATTTTCATGAGAATTATTTGTTTACTTATGCAACTTCTATGGAAAACACTTGCATCAGATCGTAACAATCGAAATTCAATCGAATCGTATCGAATCATTTGTTTGCTTAAATTGAATTCTCAGCGGATTTGAATATCAGTTATAACTAAAGATAACTACAGAGATATCTATCTGTAAATCTTGGGCAAATTCAACATTAACCCAAATCAAACAAATGCGAATTCTATGCAAATGCCAGTCAAGATGCAACTACCACAAAGTCAACGGCAACAACAATCAACAATTTTGATATTTATGAGAATGCTAATCAAGTTAACACCAGCTAACATAACGAAAAAAGGCTAAGGCTACAAAGTTGCGATGTCTCTGTCTGTTTGGCGACAGCCTCTGACAATTTTTAAGTGCGTATCTGTGTCGCAGTTGCTGCGGCTGCTGCTGCTGCTGCTGCTTGCCACCGCACCAACAAACAACAATTATTAATGATTTTGCTAAATGTTACAGAAAATAATGACAGCAAACTGAGCACAACAGAGCCTTTTAACAATTACAAATGCACACAAAACGCACTCGATGTTTTTTTTCTCTGTTTTTTTTTTTTTGTGTTTTTCAACACCTTGGACCCCCAATAGGCCCGGCTTGAAGCTTGGGGCACGAGAGTATTTGCCGCCGCCAGCGCCAGCCCACATTCTATGTAATGTAATGCAATGCAATGAATGATTCGACATGTTCCAGTGGGCGGCATGCCGCTCGGAGGGCGTGCCCCGTGCCACAGCCGGCTAGAAACTCACAGAGCAGCAGCATTTAACCATAAATATCACAAACCATCCGAATAGCAAAAAAAAAATAAGAGGCCTAAACAACAGGCGGCCTTAGATTATTACTATACTCTAACAGGAATTATATTCATTTTAAGGTTAGTAAAAATTTCGAAAAATAAAATCTAATGAAAAACTACATCAAAATAAAGCTAATAGTTTTAATGAATAGTCCATTAAATAAATAAAAAAAATATTAAAACAGTATTGAAAACGATTCTAGAAGCGTTTAAGAATAATTTATATTGAAATTTATATATTGGTGGATCTTTATAATTCTCTGTTTTTTAATATTTTACTAACATATTTTTGTAGTGAATTTAGTTTAAAGTTGTATAAATCGTCGAAGTGGAAAATGAAATATTTCAACTTACTTCAAACAAAAGAGTTAAGACTTCGACAGAGTCTTTAAACTTCGTCAAACTCTAGGCACAAACAATTAAAATAATTTACAATTTTGACATTTAGCGCGTGCGCAAATGGGAAAGAAATGAAAGAGTCATGATCATGGAGGCACAAACATCACACAAACAGATCACACTACATAAATATGTAAGTTTGTGTGAATTTGTATATGATCGGGGCGATCGTTTGTAGGGGCCACTTCAGGTGTTGTTAGCATCGTGAACTGAAGAAGATCGTCGTTCGACACACTTACGCATACATATATACATATAAATTGTGTGTAATATACATTATTGAAAACATCATTTCTATGATCGCGTTAATCACCTTCAAGCCCACTCAAAAATGACACTCAAGTGGATGTGTGCCTCAGAGGATGCGGGGCAACATAAGCTTGATCATTGCTTACTCAGCGGGTTTTTTATTTCGGATAAGTTTTATATGTTCAGATAGTTTTTGTTTTTTTTGTTTTTGGTGGGCTAGCAGCTGCTAATGATGCGCTTGCAAGAAGAAGAGTACGACGCACAATTGAAATGAAATTAATTTTTCTACATAATTAATTAACAAAAAAGTAAGCTCATTTTAGTGTGGGTTGGCAGCACAACAGTTTTTTTATGCAGAGAGAAAGCCACAACATGCCACCTACAACAAACTACAGATCCAACACCCCCCCAACCCCCTTTTTAAACACCTCCAACTCCAATTATTAATTAGACTAACAACAATCCCCCATACATGGAAGAAGCAACATTGTGAAATCGGAGCTTCTACAAAACTGTGTTTTGTGTTCGCCTTCGAATATACATATGGCCATAAAAACTGATAAATCATAAATGCGACGAGGCACCAAATAAAATTGCACTATTTGTACATTTGAATTCATAATAATATAATAAATTAGTTGTGTAATTAAATCGTAAAAATAGAGAAAATATAATTAAATCGTTTTGCCAAACCCAAAAATCAACACACAAAAACTGCCGCAGACTGGCGACGACAACGCACAACACAACAGTTGACACTGACATCAAAAGAAGACAACAACAGCAACAACAACAACAACAAGAGAACCAACTAAATAACAGCGAAAACAAATAGCAAAAATTTCCATAAAATTGTCTATCGATTTTATGGCTTAGCTTGGAAAACTTTACACTTCTGATAAACCAAATGCGAGCGAAACGCTTGCGAAATATGTTTTAGAGTTCGATTGAAATTTGAATTCTGATTAGATTTTAATTTATGATTCGATTTTGAAAGATGGGTGGGGAGCATTTGCTATGTTGTGATAAAGAAGACCACCTTATTAGGCCAGAAAGAAGTTTAGAAATTAAACGAATTTAAGAACTTTAAGATCTAATTGACTGGTAAGTTCGTTTGGCAAAATAATTACCTACTGAAGTAATTCCATCAATTGAACTTTAATATGCAACTTTAATCAATCAATTTTGGAGTGGAAAAGTTAATTACTGTAATGTTATTTAAATCATAATTTTGTTTGTAACTAAAAGCATATAAAATGTAGCACAATTAGCTTTTAAAATAAATCTTCCATAGTAAAAACTATTATCCTTTGTTATAGTATTGTATCATCATGCATCAAATGTCAGAAAAGTTGTTAAGTTCTTTAGGCAAAACTTAAGTTCTTTTAGGCACATACAATATAGCTTTTATAACTGGAAGATTCGGTATCTTCACTTAGCAAAATCCATCTCTTCTGCCGTGATATTTGATTTAAAAGAATATTTTTATTCATTAGGAAAAGTATTGAAGTGGAATGCTCACTCAGACAGTCCATACCTCGTTGAGGGTGCCTTAAATTCCTTCTTTCAATAAAACAGAAAAACAAATGAATGCCCCAAAAATAGTTGACGAATTGTGTTTGACGATAAGGCAAATGTCAGAGAGGCAAACATTCAGTTATACCCTTGACCACCAGCAAGCTTCAATTAAATGAGAGACAATGGTTCAAATAGATAATGCTGCCAGCGAACTCATTGTCAACCTTTTTGGCTACTGGTTGATCTTCAGAACCAAACAACAACAACAACAACAGCTGCCAATGCAGTCAGAATCAAATCTTGTCGAATGCAACTTGAGTCGGCGGCTCAGTTTAATGAGCTTATCCATCATCGGTAGCTGCGAATGGATGTTGCAGTTGGAGCTGGAGTTGAAGTTGAAGGAGGCAAAAGTGGAAGACTCCGTCCGAAGCCGTCTCTCATCTGTCAGAGGGCTAATAGGTTTCATTAGTCATTTGTCCGCGCAATCGGTCAGACTGAGTGTAAGTTTGTTGTTGTTGTTTCTTTTGGGAATATTGCTCTCTGCTTTTTATCAGCTGCTCGTTTTTGGTCATTTCTCAAAAGCCAAATGTATAAAAATTCCGAACTCTGTGGCTTATTGCCTGCCGCTTTTTATTTTATTTTTTTATGCGACTTTGCGTGACGACAGCAATTTTCACCTTAATTATTTTTGTTGCTGCTTTCTCGTAGAGGGGGCGACCGTGGGTGTAGGGTGTCCAGCACGCGCTAATGTTTAATATCCGGCAGGACGACACGACGCCACACGAGTCCACACCAACGCAGACAGCTATGCAAATTTACAGAGTCTTATATGTATTTTTTTTTTGTTTGTGTGGTTTTTTTATTTATTCATGGAAAGTCCTTTTGCTGCGAGGGCAGCTCGAGCGAAGAGTGTCCTCGTAAATTATTGGAAGACACGCACACACACAAACACTTACCCATTGTTTGTTCATTTGGGCCAATGTCCTTTCATGTTCGGACAACGTCTGCTTTTCATTTTAATTTTTTTTGCCATGGCCTGTTTTCCATTCTTTTATGTACTAACAGATTAGGCTGCCTTTCAAGCAGTGGGTGGCAGCTCCTCCACCCTCCCTTCCTCCCCTTCTATCAATATTGGCGTCCAACTACTTCTACACACATACATATACACAATGTGTATGTGTGCGACCCGAGCTGCCATAAAATGTTGTTCAATTAGTTAATGAAAAATTTTCCAATTGGATATCAACATTGACTTGAACAAACGACCGCAACGGAGGACGAAGGGGCAAGGGAACTGTAGCGTTGGTGTCGCTTCATAAAAAGAAGCAAAAAACAAAAATAAAAACAAAATGTCCGTAGGTTGAATTTATGTGCATGTGATTTATGCACGACAGCGATTGCCAATTACAATATCATTTCTCTTCTTGTCTCCTACACTTTGCCTTCTTTCAAACTCTTATACATATTGTGCGCTACACTGGCTCCTGTCATGTGTGCGTGTGTGTGTGTGAAGTGCCATTAAGAAATGTGTCAAAACAGTTGAGGAATTATATAATTTAAATGCAAACATGGAGGGAGAGCGAGAGAGTGAAGAACGGAAAAGGAACTCAGAGAATGGCAGGTAATAAATGAGAAATAATTCTTTCTTCTCTCAAGTTTGCATTTTGTGTTTCTCCATTTCTTTGCATTTGTTTTGTTTTTTTGCTACTCGAATTGGAGCGGAACAATTTGAAGGCCCCAATTGATGCTAGAAAGTCAATAACTCTTTACTTTTTTGTGTTTTTTGTCCCAGTCTCTGTGTGTTTTTCTTTCCCAGCAAACAGAAATTAAAGCCAAACAAACAGAAGAAGAGCAAACGAACAGGAAAAATACAACAACACAAAAAAACCCGACGCATGACACAAATTTCACAAAAGGTGGAAAAACAAAACGCAAAACGACAAAAATTGTACATGGAAATGACATCGAATGAAGGGAAATGAAGGGGCAAAAACAAATGAGAACGTATGCGAGAGATATGCTTACAGCAAAAACAACAACAACAACATCAACAACAACTCGCTGCTTGACCGAGCATAGCGCATCAGTTTACTTAATCAAAGGAGAGGGGGATAGTACAACAGCAGGGGGGGATAGTTTTTACGCATTTGTGAATGAGAGTTGACAGGGAAAACAAAAGATTTGAGCATAAAGCAAAGTGCGGGAGTTTCCTGTAGCTGTATTGGCTCTAATGAAGCCTGAAATCGATTTGTGAGTGTGTGTGTGTGTGTGTGTGCGTAATGGAATCAGCTCTCGAACTAAGTGCACTTACCCAACAATTGACTCCATGATATAGAACTCAAATTATTACAGTTAGCTCTCCCCCACCCACACACACAGAAAGAGAGAGAGAGAGAGCGCTGATAACTGAACTGTGCAAAGGAATGCTGTAGCAGCCAGCAGCTGTTGCCATCTCCTCAAATCCTCAAATTTACAACATACTACTCGACCACCTCTCCCTCTCCATTCGCACAGAACCGCAGCTTGGATAGCTTGGATCTTGTTTTTATTGTAAATTTACGATCACTGCGTTTATTTGTTTGTTTCTTTGCCTTTTTATTGTGCTCTTCTCACCGAAAGGTGCCCCTCGTGTGACGTCTCTCTGCTTACCTCACGCATTCTGCAGTCATTGTGGTGTCGCCTAAAGGCTCGCCAGCCCAAGGTGTCAAGTGTTTTGTGTGTGTTATCTCTGCTCTGCGGTTTGGCTTCTTGGTTTCGAGCCGGACCGCAGCGACTGCCGCTGCGTGTGTTTCTCAAATTGCGTCAAAAATTATCGCCATTAAATGTAGATGAGCGTTTTGTTGTTAAGTTATTGGGCCATAAATTACATGCAGGTTGGTCGACTCGAGGTCTAGGAGCAGCCAAGGGAATACCATTTACTTGGTTGGTATGCCGAATATCGGAAATATAATTCTTTATTTGAAAGACCGTTTAAACGTTAAATTATAAATTTATTAATGTTTTGCAGCAATTAGTTTGTTGAGCACTCAAAATCCAGTGAATAATAACTTTTGGACGTGTCTTTATTTTTTTTATTTTTTTGGATTATTTTGATACTTAGCCGCCATTTTGCGTAAAATTAATCAACACGCTAGGTAAACAATTTAGGTCTCAATACATTTAGCAAATGTCAGCGAGCATTTGTTGCGGTTGCTTGAAAACGAAGGCTGTTTGATATGTGTGTATGCGCGCGCCATCTATTGTTCAAGATTTTGAACCTTGGCCAAAAGGTGGCAATGCATTTGTTTCCAAATAGTAATAAGAGGTGGCGCTAGTAAGAAATTAGTTTTAAATTGTGGAATTGTTAACATTTAGTGCATTGTTCTTACTTGCGTGTTACCTGCTCGCCCATATAAGCCCGCTGATCATTATTTACTCCCATGATTTTGTAACAGCTTTCTTTGCTTTTGATTGCTCGCCAATTGCAGGGAATAGCTTGAAAATTCCTGGGCAATCCAATGGACTCCGCATAAAAGAGCACAGCCCGATTATGACTGCAACTATCTGTAAGATTGATATTAGCATGAACTTCATGTATATATGAACCCTTTCTCTGGCACTCACAGGCCTCGAGAATGAGCTTACTCGCCACCAGCAGATCCACCTCCTCACAACCCGGCTGTGGGGCATGGCCAAAGTTGGGATAGAAATCGACAGTGCCGCGTGGCGTCAAATCGCCAAAGAGCGGATAATCCGTATGAATGCAGTCCACAAAACGAGCGGCATTCGCCTGCAAACCGTCCCAGGAGCGGGGAGTGAAGAGGGGCAGAGCAGGATCCAATCCTGTAACGCGACCCAAGCTGCCCTGAAAGTAACTTCCCATACGCCCCGCGATATGTGCACCCAGACTATGACCAATGATGTGCACCGCCTCCTGGGAGACATTGTGCCTGGCCAGAAACTGTTCCAGCTGCTTGGCCAGCTCCAGCGCCACCTTGGACACAGCGCGACGAGAACTGGCATAATCCAAATTGGCGGCAAGCGACCAATCAGCAATGAGAATATTCCCATAGCCCTGTGCTCGATAGGCTAAGGAGGGGGGAAAGGGATGAATGAAGAATGCTTCTCGAAGGAATCTTTCCATTACCATTTCTAAGCGGCATTATGGAGCTGTGTGTGCGTGAGCCCAAGAATCCATGCACAATCAGCTTAACGGAATCCACATTTGTCAACTGCTCCACCTGCTCCAAGCTCAAATCCTCTTGATTGCCCTGGTAATAGATTCCACTCTGTTTGCTCAGCGAATCCAGGCTCAAGGCATGCAGCTCCAAAATCGGACAGAAAATCAAGGGAAGCCAACAATAGAATGCCGTTTTAGCCATTGTTTAGCTTGGGTAACGATGCGATTCAAGATTGAGCCAAGTTGCAACTGAAACGCAACCTAAATAGGTTTTTCGATGCATGTTTTGCGTTACGTTAATCGATCCATTTAGTTAAATGATAAGTTGTTAAGTCGGAGGCTATCATGACGTCCAACTGAAAAGCTACACAACGAGAAAAAACCTATTAAATATGTAGAGCAAAGTTCTTCTTCTATAATTAAACATACTTAAGCCAAGTACGAAACTCCTCTTGACCTATGAAAATCTCACATTAAACAAAATCATTGAAATGAAATGCAAATCAATCGAATCATTGCATACTCTAACTGCAATAAGGTTTATTAGTTATTACAAAATTCAAACTTCTTTCGTTTTTCTTTCAGTGTACCGAAAACACACACGTCACAAGTTTATTTACTAGGATATTAGGTAAATTTTCCATAAATATACAGTGCTGCATACAAGTAAGCGTACACGCAAAAAAGTTCGGGTAGAAGAGGGCTTAAAAACTAAAGTTAAGAAAAATGCAAAGTGAACGCACATCGAAAATACATAACGATAAAGTATATACAGTCGAACTTCCATATAGATATTTCTAGATCGACTGTCTATATATATATGTTAGCTTATGTTTGTTGTTTTGAGCATTGTGATTGCTTCCCTGACGTATGGCAGTTGTTTCAAAAAGAGATGCGAAAGACGCTTGTCTGATCTATCGCCTGGCCTCGTCCTGCGCCACGGGGCGTATGAGCATTTTGACGCGACGCAACGAATAGTCCTTGCCCTGGAACGTATCCCAGTAGATGCCCGTCTCCCCGGCACTCTCCGGACTCTGCTCATGATAGACGCCCATTAAATTGCTGGTGCCGCAGGAACTGAACCAACCGCCGGCCTTATGCCGCTGGGCACAGCTGCATTCCACACAGTTATCGTTATCGTTATCGAATGTGCTGAACTTGGCGCCAGCGTGATACGATAGCGAATCGCCAGCGGATGGCTGCAACTGTGACTGGAACTTGCCCAGTAAACTGAGTGCAAACAGCTCCCTTTCCCCGCTTATGGCAAACGAATCATAGCCAGCAATGGCCACATTTCCATCAAAATCCTGCAGCCAAATGCGCAGCTCGTGCAACGAGGATGTTGTCAGAGCATGCAGTTTGTCCAGACCAATAAAGAAGTCGCCTGCCAAATTGCCAAAGCCCTCCTTGTACTCCAACCAGCTGCGCTCGAAACTAATATCGTCGGCCGATCGATTCATGATCAGTGTCCAGCCATCATCCTCGCAGGGCACATAGAAGGACTCACTTTCCGGTGTTAGCTGCAGCTTCAGAATGCCATTGACTGCCAAATAGGATTGATGGCAGCTGGTTGCATGTTCTTCTGAGTCGACAGTCTGTGGCAAGTGTGCGGATTGAGGATTCTTGCGATTCGCCAAACGACGCTTGATGTTGCTGTTGGATTGAATGGTTTTTGAACTTTATATAGGATAGTTGAAGCACTCTTTACTTACTTGGTATTCTGAACCAATTTGCCAACACTTTGTTGAGTCTCACGCACATTGTAAGCCAACGAGACTAAGAACGTGGCAATGGCTTCTAGGCGACTAGCGGCATCCGCGTTATCAGTGCGATTGAAGGTGCCTTGAATGGGTTCATTTGGTTGCCTCGGTTGTGTGTTGAAAAGTGTTTCCATATTTTGGATGACATAGGGTTGATCCTGTGGCTCTGGCGAACGTACTTGCCGAGACAAATCTGTGAAAAAAACAACAGAAAATATTTATAAGTCGAATGAATTACACCAAGTCACAAGCAAAGGCAACAACAACATCTAACATCGATAACTATCAAAATTTAATACCCTTTGGCTTGTGTGTTCCCAAATATTTATCGGTTTCACCTTTCAGCTCATCCAAAGTGTTTCGTGTCAAGCGCTGAATGTGCTCAAAGCTGTCCAAACGTTGCTGAAAGTTCAGCTGTTGTGCTTTCAACGATTCCATGCGTCCTGTATTGCTCTCCAATAGCTGATCAACTCTGCAAAAGGGTAAGGAAGAGTACAAGTTTAAGCAAAATCGTTTAGAAAGAGAGATCTTTCAGTTGAACTCAATGATATCATCGCAATTGAATCTCTTGCAAATCAGTTTGAATTATAATTTTTGTAAATATTTGATAAACAATTAGAGCTCAATCAAACCTTTTAACACATGCAAGTATCCCCATATACTATATATCGAAATGACGTATTCCTTTTTTTACACATACAAATTATTTAAATTGTTCTTTGAACCCGTTTGGTAAACAAAAGCGATAATTTATTAACAAAACGAAAGCAGCTACAAAATGCAAAATAATGTGCGAAATGTTTGCCAACATGAAAAAGGCTAATTAAAAAGAAGCACAATGAATATTTATTGACCGACAAGAAAGGGAACTGATGCTGCTTTAAGCTACTCGAAAACAGTTAGGCATTGCCTTATTATTGCTTAATGGCAAATTTAGCGATTATTTGCTGTTGCTCATCTTCACGTAATCAATGAATGGCATTGTAAGTAGTAATTGATGATACGAAAAGCCAAACAAAATGCCAAAAATACCATCGAATTTCTTGAGATATGTTTTCTACCGGTTTTCCGTAATATTTTGCGATGCTTGCAAAACCGGTTTGTCAATATGGTACGCTTATATATGGTTAAAAGTCCCCAACATGGCAAAAGTTCCATTGTTGTCACTTTTTTTTTTTTGGGTTTTTACTTACTTCTTGTCGATGACTTCGAGGCGATGTCGCTGGTCCTCGTCCAAGGTGGCCAAGATGCCAACACGATCGTGTAAGTTTGTCATCAGCTCCTTAATCTCCGTGTGCTGCGTGGGCGTGGCACCAACCGCTGTATTGTGCTGCAATGTTAGAATCAAACATTGAACTTGATTTAAGCACAAACCTGCTAATGTTGCTGCCCATAAATAATTATAATAAATATCTCGCTCGTGCCATTTGGAATTAACATATATTTATAAACTTGTCATGGTCTTGAGCAACTCATACGTATACTTAACGCACTCGAAAATTGCCGCGCGTATGTGATCGCCACTGGCTAGGCGGATGGGTGGGATTTGATGAGGGGGTTACGTGGGGGTTCTCTTGCACAGGCGTTGCTGCCATCTGATTTACACACATCAGCGCCAAAAGCAGGCACAATCGGGGAGGTGTGCCCATTTTGTTACCGACTCACAAAATCAACAAAGCAACAAAACTCGCAAATACTCGAAGATCTTACAAAACTAAAAAGATCCAACAAGACTTTCGGATCGAACCGTTCAACGCGAGATTCAAAAAGCGACTGAGCAAATGCAAAACAATGCTGAGTGAACAAAGCTTGATGAGTGAGCTTTTTTCTTAAACAGAGCGACAGTGAGTGAACCTTTGCATCTGCAATTCTCCCGCTCTCTCGTCTTGTTTTGTTTATATGATTATGGCTCGTTGCCTTGGCAATATTGTTGGATAAAAAGTTCCCCGCGCTTAGAGTTGATCGACGTTGTTGTCAATCAATCTTACGACACGGCACAATAGTGATAAGCAAATCAGTTTATAAGTAAAAATCGAATTACTCATGCTTTTTCTTAAATGCCTATTCAACAGTTTGTTCTGTCAAACAAAGCTTAAAAGAATTTTGTGTCAATTATTCAGAATCTTATAAAGTCAAAGCAGCGTGCCTTAAATGTATAATTCAAGTACCTACACTTCTCTCCCAAGCTATAACTCAATGACTAGCAAAATTCCAAGTCAACAGATGAGCTCGAAACCTGCCTCAATTATAGCGTCACACTCAACTGTTCTACATATTCATTTGCTAGCTACCAACTGGTCGGTGTTCCCTTGGGCCTTCCCATACGCATGTCGAATAAAAAGACCGCATTTTGACGGCTCTTTTGAGCACTTATATCGTTCGTGTCTTGAATTACAATTTTGATCATCTACTTGCTGGAAATATACTTAAAAAGTTTAGAGATTTTGTAAACATATGTTTGGAAAAGCTAATATTTAGTTTATTAAATAATTAATAAAATTTATTGACAATAAACAAAGTTTACTATATTATCTGATTCAGATACCTTTAAAAATCTCAAGAAAACCAAAACCTTTTTAAATTTTAAACAAAAAAAGTTTCGAAGATTGCACTTAACTGATTATTATAAGGGTATTAAAAATGCAGCACAACAAATGCAACTTATCTCTTTTGGTTTTATTCCAACTTACATACTATATAGCCTTATGCCTATTCATATGATTATTAATTTAGTATTGGATACGTCATCACATATTTCTATATATAGTTTTGTACCGACTGTGAGTTACCTTTTAAATGATAATGCTTGTAATAGCATTCCGGATTATGTCACACTTAAAGTTATAGTTGCTAATTTCCCAAGCAAATTGTTTTTCTATCTGTCTGTTATGGGATTTTGAAGGTTTCCATCGGTCATCGTGCGCTTTGTGGAAACCTTTTTTTATGGCCAGCTGTGTGCGGAGTCGTGCCTAGATGCAGCAATTCAGATAGACCTTTTAGAAAACCGGCAGATGAATTACAGATTGTCATATCTTACCTCCCCCCCCAGCCGCCTTCAACTCCTCTATGAATGAATGGGCAAATCGATGACGCAAACCCAACGGCAATAAAACAAAAGAAGCAAAACTGCAAAATAGAAAAATGTCTTGTTGCTGTCATGACTCGGGGCAATTTGGTTGGCAAAAAATATATAAATATCATGTTTTAAGCATAATTACTAAAGGAAAAGCTGTGCAAGTGAAATTGGTGGGATAATACTAAAACAATATTTCAAAATCATCTCAGTTACAGTTTCAATTATAAGTAAGGCCTTTCAATTGATGATGAGTTAAGAGCGTCATCAAAATGATTAGTTTCGATTGAAACATTCATCAGCCTCGAATTCCAAACTGTGTCAACGGCCAGGCAGCTGTAAAAATATATCTATGGAAATGATAAAGTATTTTAAAGTAGTCCAATGGCACACAGCTGGTTTGGAAATTAAAAGTGCATTAACTTTTATATTTTATTTTATTTTTTTTTGATTTTTAATTTTGGTTTTTGTTGCATTTTATTTAATATTAAATTATTGTACAGGTTGAACTTATTCAAATTGTATTTAGTTGCCATTCATTATTCATTTTGTTTGTTATTAAATCATAAAACATTCAGTTTTTCCTTTTTTTTTTGGGTTCTTTCATTTCCATTCATCTCTTCGTCTCTCGTTTTTTTTTCGCTACTTAGAAATCAACTACAGGTATTTACAAAAGTTTTTCGGTTTGTTTATTTTATGTTAATTTATCTCCCCACTAGCCCACTTTCTCTTCTAGGCGGGTGGTGCGAGGCGAGTTAAACCTTTTTGTTTTTTTTTTGTTTTTGACTTTTCGACTAGTATACAAATAATGCTTACAGTGTTAACATAAAAACTACACACGCATCTAGACAACATTCTGCCGAAAGAACAAATACATATATAAATATATATGTATATTTGATTTTTGCATGTATTTATTATTTCTATCGACTTTTTTTTGCTTGCGTCTTGTGTTGTAATAGATTTTATATATTTATATATTTCTTAAGTTTTTTTTTTGTTTTTAACAAAGGTACGTTAAATATTTACGACAAATTCAATGCATTAAAAATAATTTAGTTATTCTTCTTCAACTTCGTCGAATTTAAAGTTTCGAGATTTTCGCTTCCTCCTTCTGCGTTTTGTTTTTTTTCTTTAACCATTCGTTCCTGCGGGTCCACAGCGGGAACCTAGACCGCTTAGCTATTATATTATAGAATACGACTAGAGACACGTTCAGCTAAAAACATTCTTAGAGTATTACCATTTGGGATTACTTTAGTTAATATACTTAAGCTTAATGCTTTAAGAGTTATTCTCTTTGTCTATTTATTTTTTTTGACTTTGTGTGTTGTGCAATGAAAACAAGTTTTACATACATTAAGGTATAGCAGTAAACACATTCACACATGCATATATGTATATACTATAACTGATGCTCTTCCAGAACTCAATACACAATACTCAACATAAAAATGTCATCATGATCGATCAATCAAGATCAAATAAATTGCTTAACGAAAATCGCTCACATTATTTATTTTTGTAATTTTTTTTCGATTCGTTCGTTCATTTTGTTCATTGGCTCATTGGCTTATATACTATGGACGTAACCTTGGGATGGGAAAGGTGCGAAAAGTGCATTGCAATTTTGCTCGTTACAGTTTTTATCATCATCATCTTGTTCTCTTTGTTCTGTGTGTTTTTTCCGGTTCGGTTCGTGTGTGTTTCTTGTGAAAATGTTTCAAAAAAGTGTTGTGTTTACTCAGTGTGAGCTCTCGTATAAATCAAAACAAATTATAAACAATACAAAATATTTATACGAGTACTATGTGCTTTTCTTGGTTTTATCTTTTAAGTGCGTGCAATTGTTGATTTAGTTTGTCTTTTATTTATTTTATTTTTTGCTAGCAAATAATTCTAAACAATTTCATTATGGCTCAGCATCTAAAATTGGTTCGTTCTAAAGTGCATGTTTATCTTTGGTTTATTTTAAATATATATTTTTGTTTGTTTAAATTTTGTTTTTCATATTTTATTCTGCATATTCTCGTTTTAGGTTTTTGCATACTTTTTTCATAAATCACAGAAAAAGTTTTCTCATTAAATTGTTTTTTTCATTTATTTGAATGTTTTCATTTTCATTTTCATTTGAATATTCAAGTTCACTTTTATTTCTACTACAAAATATAATCATTTTGTTTCGACGCACAGTGACTGCAAAAAGTGAATGCACACTTGTTTGACTTTCAACCTGCCTGCCAGTGTTGATGAACCACTGCAGCGCATTGAAGCGTTTTAGTGTAGTTTAAAATATTTTGTAGAATATTCATTTATTTGACACTTTCTTAATTTATTCTAAACTCGATTAGTTAAAGTTCTTGATATCTTTTTATTTTCTTCTTCGTAAAAGTTTATGGCCGGTGGCCCACAGAGGGCGCTACGTGCGGCCGAGGCTGCTGTTTTCCATTTGCCTCTATTTATTTGCACAAGTTTTTCATTGATTTAAGTATATATATATATATATTTTGTTCTACGTTTATTTAGTTACTTTCACTTCTACACGCCAATATTTATTTAAATATATTTTGTTTTTGATTCGTTTACTTTGTTTTAAAACCATTTGAAGTGTCTTTGATTTAAGTTTGCACATTTTGTTAATTTATTTTTCTCCTTCTTACTCTTCTCTCGAGTTGTATCCTCTCATCTTTAGTGTTGCGTAACGTTGCATAAAACATGGAAAATCGGATTGATTGGATTTTTGATTTTACTACGACACTATGTAAAATACTTGGTTAGGTTATTTGTTAATGTAAGATTTTTAGTTTGTTTGACTATTATGTATTTAGAATTTATTTGCTGTTGTTGCTAAAACTTTCTTACTACATATCAATACTAATTTAATTGTCTACTATTCGTTTCAAATTGCATCAAAAATTGTATTTATTGTATAGAATTTCCTCTCTCGCCCTTCTTTGATCTTATATATTTACTCTAGTAAGTGACAATTTTAACAGCTTTATGATGATTTTTATCAGGTGTTTGTTCGATTTCAGATTGTACCCTTTTCGGGCAGCAGCAAAATCAACACTGAAATTATACATTTTTTATTAAAAATTATGAAATAATAAAACAAACAAAGGTAAATTATATATGGTATAAATGATTTAATTTTATTTTTTATTATTTTTTTCTTTTCTTGTAATTGTTTGCTTTATACATAAATTCATTTATTATTTGTTATTTTAATTAATATTAAATTAAAAATTGTATCACTTAAACAGCGCGGCAAAGTTTCTCATTTATCCTCTACTCTTGTTGAAGACAGAAACGTTTAAAATAATAATATATAGTATTTAGTTGAAACAATAATGTGAAGACAACCCTCGCAGACATACTGTTACAAAAGTTGTTTGAATTAAGGAATAAACATATGTTTTACACGATCTGACATGCTTCCGTCCATTGATTACAATTACCAGACAGCATTTAAATATCTTACACATTGTGAGCGAATTAGAGCAAAGTTTGTGTACATTATATGTGTGTACTAAACTATAAACTTGTCTTAGTGTGCATTTAGTTGAATGATACTACTTATGGTTCAAAATTATGATTTGAGAGTATACTAAAGTGAAGTTTTTGAGTTAACGTTTGAGGAATCTTATCATTTTAATATTCCCTAGTCTGTATATAAGGAAAAGTTTAAATATACAATTTGAGAAAATGAAAAAACCGGACAAAGACAAAAAGGTTTTAAAATATTGCATATCGATTTAAAAATTTGTATCTTATGCTTAAAGCCTAAATGTAGTATATTTATATATATATATTTTTATTAAAAACATATATGTATTGAAAAAAGTCGAACAAATTTGACTAAACTGAGTATCCTTATTGACAAGGCGCTAAGAAGACGATGACGTTTTATCTGTGTATATATAGTATATAGACTAAGTGTAACTTAACTAAAAACACTAACATATATGTTTGCCAAGGCACGAATTTGACTGAAATGCTGCTGCTGCTGCTGCTTCCCTCCCTTCTTCACAATTTGAAATCGAACTAAGAACTTTACAAATTCATACACTTTTTACTTATGGCTGTGAATTGTTGTTTAAGTTGTTGCTTTTGTGGGTTGTGTTGCTTTTAAGTTGTTTGCTGGGTTGTTGTTGTTGGGTTGGGCTAATTTAGATCGGTTGTGTGTGTGTGTGTGTTTGTCTTGGGTGTCTAACAATAGAAACGTACGCCATCCACTGAGAGGACCTGCTTTAATTTTCATTTATTCTGTCGATTCGGTTCCTGATACAGCTGCACACCTTCCACGGTGAAAATTGAGGTTTCTGTAAATGAGACAAAATAACATACAATATTACATCATAATTATGAATATTATTATTATTAAAACAAGTGCTCAACATTTTTAATTAAAACCTTAAAATTATGACAGCATTTGTGCCGGAGGCCATAATTTAATATACTCTCGACTCGAAAGTCCGACAATTAAAATGCAATGCAAATTAAATTTTGTAATGGCTGCTACCCCTTGCAAACACCCACTCCCCCACAGCCCCACCCACCTAACCACAAAGCTCACACGAGCTTCGATTCGGCTGCGGTTTTTTGGCTCTGGCTGTACATTGACCTTTTCCGCCTGTTTTCAGCGGTTTTCCGACCATGATAAATGCCGCACATTAGTTGCATTTTAATTGATTTTAAGTCGCAAGCGAAAGAGAGAACGAGAGGGAGAAACTACACAAATATTTAATGAACAAACAGAATAATGAGAAAAAGAGATGATGAGATGTAGAGATTATATACCTAGGGGCTCTACCCCTAATGAGTCAACCTGTGTGCTTTGATTTAAATTTTGACCCAAAATTAGCATATTTCCAAGTTTGTAAATATACGAGAACTTTAGACGGATGTGTTGTATGTATGTATGTATACAAATCACTGTTAATCACATTTTAAGCGCACATTAAGCTGACCATCCATTAAATGGACAGCGTTCGAGGCGTGGAGAGAGTTAGGGGTTAGGGTTGTAACCATAGAGTTTCATTCATTACATGCTGCTAACTGTAACACAGCTGCCCTTAGGGAGCCTCTTTTGTGACTGTTGCAATGAATGAATTGTGTGCACTTGCACAAATTGCAAAGTTCGTTGCGGCTTTTGGGGAATTCGTAATTCGGAGTTTTTGTGCAACTGTATCTGCTATTGAACGCTTGCATTTGGCCTTAAATGTGTTTCCATTTACAGTTTTTCAAATCGCCCGCAGACCCAGCATTACTAAGTCGAATTAATGCAGCACAGAGAGTATAAGATGCTTGAAAACGGCTTTTGTTTGTGGGCTTAAGCATGTGATTTGTGTGGATGCTATGCCTTAAATAATAGCTAATGATAAGCTACTGTAAAAGATTTAAAAGGGAACAATGTTCTTTTTAGTTTTAATGAGAACATCAGAACTTTAAAAAGAATTAAAATAAGAAACGAAATGAATAATTTGCTGAAAGAAATACTTTCTGATGCAGAACAGAACGAAATTGGATTATCATTATGTAAAAGTTAAATTCACTATTCAAAAGCAGTAGAAAATCTAACGATTTGAAGGATTGGAAGTACTAGTAGTAAACTCTGTTCTATTTAAATGTGGGAGATATAATCTAATAAGTTTCTAGCTCGTAACATATATATTGTTATATGTACATTAAACATTAGCAACTCAGCTTCTCTTTGTACTTAATATGGCTTACCGCTGCTCACCTTAGTCAGCACATTTTTTTTTCAGAGCTACATATTCGCTGTGTGTGGCTTGGGACAAATTAACTAGTTGCTCTTCTCGGCAATTACTTTGCACAGCCAACTTGCGACTTGTTGCAACAAAAACTTTTTATGCCCAGCGACAAGGCACACAAATTAAAACGCAACAAGACAAAAAAAAAAAGAGTAAGTTTAATTACTGTTAACTGGTCTAGGCAATGTAAACATTAGTTAAACCGAAAAAAAAACAGACAACAGGCAGCTTCCAAGTTTGTCGCAAAACTTAAATGAGTTGTTGTTGCATTGGAAAGCCTTGCGAAATGCCAAAAGTGTAGGACAAACATTTTGGCAGTGTTGCATTTTAATTGAGTTTGTGTTTTTTTTGGCCAGACAATGCGGCAGTCGGCAATGCAATGCATTTAACATTTCACATTACCCCATTTACGAGAAAATACTATAAATGTTTAATGTACAATTCATTTTGTTTACCGTCTGGCAATTCGTAGAGTTTCTTTGGCAATTGCGCAAAGTACGGATGAAGCAGTGCATCATCGGCGCCGATACGTTGCTCGGGATTTAGTTGCAGGAACGCGTTCGCTATCGTTTCGCCCTCAATGATGTCGTACAGCCGCGGAAAATTGTGACCCAGTTTGCGTGGCCGATAGAAACCTGAATGGAAAACAGCAGAAAAACCAAATTAGTTTAGATGGAAGGCATGTAGCTGATGTTGGCCAATTACTTACCCAACTTATGTGGTTTGTAGCCAGGGAAATGTGTGCAGCCCTGCCACGTATCCTCGGTGGGCGTGCCGAGCAATTTGAATATCTTGTCCAGTTGATCGTATGTATCACGTATGCCCGGGAATGTTGGCATACCGGTAACCATCTCAACAAATATACAACCCACACCCCACATATCCAACGATGTTGAGTACTCCGTGCTGCCCAATAGTACATCTAAAAGAGAGATAGAGAGAGGTTGCTTCGTTAGGTAAATGCACTCTTTTGTATGTGTGCAAATAAATTGCAATTTTAAATAAATAAACATAAATGTTTTGCCCAGTTAGCTGTAGCTATGGAAGCTAGCTACATGGAATGACACACTGACTGACAGACTGAAAGGCTGACAGAATGACAGACAGTCTTAACGCTTATCTCAGTTGGCCTTTTAACAAAAACAGAAAAGAAAAGACCGTTGCACAGGTGCCACAGCAATTTCCTCTCAGCAACCCCAAACCCAAACCACATCCGCACGTTTTGCATGCATCCGTTTTGCTTTTAGGTTTCACCAGCTTCTCTCTTTCTCTACACGCTGGTCAGTCAGCTCGGAGCTCTTTCTGGTCGTCGTCGTCGTCTGGCATAAGAAGTGCAGATTAAATTTGTTTAACATGCTTTTGACTTGCCCGTTGAGGTCAGGCTAGGTACAAGGAGCAGCAGCAGCAGGAGCTGAACCTCTGAACCTACAGCAGCAAGCTTCTCTCACACAGAAACTGTTTATGTCGAGGGAATTGCATATTAAAAAATTAACTTTATTCTCTTAGTGCCTTGCTGTCTTTCTTTTCTCGCTTCTCTGTCTACTGCTTTTTGCAATTTAGCGTTGCAAATTGATAGGAATTTTGTGCAAGAATAGAAAAACTACAATGAAAACAAAAATGCAATGAATGAACGCAAACTAAATTGTTTACCCATTTGGGCGCCTGTCTCTATAGACGGCTATTAAAATTGAATCAGCTTGTGCAGCTTTTTATGTCTAATGGAAACTATTTAATAGGAAAACCAAACATGTTTTAAAATGGCAATAGCTTTTTTTAAAAATAAGTATAATGTGGTTATGTCTCTGTGTTTATTATTGTAAATGTTTCACCTTTAAGATTTTTTTACAGTCGTTTTTACATATTTGCCCCTAAACAATTAGAATGGAGAAGAATATTCAGATTGTTATGTCCAAAACTTTTTAGTCCTTTGGTTTATTGTATGGTTGGCTTATTACTGGCTCTATAAGCTGTGCTACAGCTCCCATATACAAATTTATATTCGATTTATTGCACATATACAAAGGCTCAAGTTCATATGTTCATATGTATGTAATAACAGGCAAAACTGTTATACAAATTTTATTTATGTTCCATTGAGATTATTTAATCAACCTAAATTTTTAAAAAGCATTGAAAATGTTAAATCGGGGTGCTGCGTCTGTCGTGCTGGCTCCGCCAGCGGCTGGTCGCCAGCGTGTGCTGGTCGAGCTGGCTTCGCCAGCGGCTGGTGCTGGTGCTGCGTCTGTCGTGCTGGCTCCGCCAGCGGCTGGTGCTGCTGTCGAGCTGGCTTCGCCAGCGGCTGGTGCTGGTGCTGCGTCTGTCGTGCTGGCTCCGCCAGCGGCTGGTGCTGCTGTCGAGCTGGCTTCGCCAGCGGCTGGTGCTGGTGCTGCGTCTGTCGTGCTGGCTCCGCCAGCGGCTGGTGCTGCTGTCGAGGACTGTCCATTGCTGTTCGGCACGTAAGAAAGACATATGGCCAGGACGGCACATGCTAATAGAATACTTTTGATGCTCATCTTGTTCTAATAAGTTGGTAAATGATACCGTTTCTTCGCGATCCATTTGCTTTTATAGCAATTCTTGGGTATTCTCCAAGTTTACTTAGCTGATTTCGAATTTGCATTTATAATGTTTATTTGTTAAAAATCTGTTTTTTTTAAATTTATATTGTTTGTTAAATTAATAATATTTGTTAAATAACAAAATGTGTATATTTATTTTGTTTTTCATTTGTTGGTGGTGAGTTATTTGATTATTTACTCCATTAAGTTGAGTCGAAATTGACATATTTAACTAACAACGTTTGTATTAAGTATTTAAATTGGCACGTATATTAAGGAGGCTGACATTTTTTTACATGGTAATATATAATGTCCGAATTAATCATATCATTTTGATATTCGACACAGCCATGATTATTAAAACACACATTAACTTTTTTTTATCATCCTTTATAAACTTTATGCCAGGAAGACAATATAATCAAATGTTATTAATATGATTTATTTATAAGCTTGGATTGTTAATGAATCGGCTGTCCTGTGAACCTTATGTATATTTCTAAGCATGCTTTACGTCATGGAATCTATGGGCATTTCGAAACAGTTAACATGTGAACAAACAGTTCTGGGCTGGCCAGATAGCACTATTTCGAATGATGCCGAGCATTCTCAGCAGTGACATTTTGCTTATAAATATTTAAACTTAAATTATTAATGATATAATACGTAAGGTGTGAGGTTATTAAATCTTATTTAATCAAAACTATGTATATTTCATAACTTAAGTTTTTGTATTTATCAATATTTCTAAATACTTATATAAAACAAGTAAATCAAAAAATTTTTGAAGGCATGCTTTTATATGCTTTCTTGCATACATTTGTAATCGATTTCTTACCATCCATGCAATACCCAAATATCAAAAATGTTTTTGTAAAAAAACAATAAAAATTAAAAAACTTTAAAAACATGTATTGTCATCTGAATCCCATCTTTGGTGAAAATTTCAGAGCTCTAGCTAGTCGGGAACTTATTGAAAGGAAGATTCCGAGACAAACAGACAAACAAACAGACAAACAAACAGACAAACAAGTCAAGTTAAATAAAAGCATTTTAAAAAAGCTGTATTAATATTAATCAAAATAAGTTAAGGTAAACAATTTATACACATAATTGATCTTGTTTCTCTGCAAATCCGAGAGCAGCTGAGTAAACTTGGTGTATCTCCAAAATGGATATGAGAGCAAATAGATCGCGAAGAAATGGTATAATTTACCAACTTACTGCCTCTACAACAGCTGCATCACCAACTTCCAAGCCAACAAATAATTCAAAGAAATGCAAGAACAGTAGGAGTCACAAGTTTAAGTTTATCAAGTTTCTAGGCAAAACGACCATCACGAGGCACCGCAACGAAAACAACGAATATCATAAGGGTTAAATGAATACTAAACGCAAACAAGAAACCAATCAGGACCAGCTCTCAAAAGGAAATGAACTGACTTCTATTTAAATTTTGTTATGAGAACTTATTACTCGGAGCATATGAAATACAAGCAATATTTTGAGATTTACCTTTTTTCTGAGTTTAAAGTTTGATATTTATTTTTTAAAGCGGTGAAAAAGTCTCAAATAAATTTTAGATATTTATTTTATAGTAACAAGTAACTTCTAAGATTTAACTTTTTATTAAAGGCATTGAATTTTCTCACTATTCTAAAGCAAAATTTTCACTACTTCTAGTATTTAATCGTTTATAAAGAACACCAAGAACGTTAATTCTATGACATGTTAAAACAAAAGCGTTAAAAATATTATCTTACGTTTGAAACGTCTTATTTTGGCATTGTTCAACAACTTTTAATGAACCACTATAAAGTAACTAGTTTCAGTTGTCAAAATGTTTAATTATTAACTATTAAACCTATCAACCTAACATAACTATTAAAATAGGTAGCTGCATAGAAGAAGTCTAAGCTTAGGATATTGTCCAACAAATAAGATCGCCACGATTTGTGGTTTAAGCAGTCAGATGATGATAGCAGTCAGTCAGTCAATTAGGAAAAATATCTTTGTTTCCCCGTTCGCTGGGCTCGACGTTACAACTAGTTTAATGTTTATAAATCTCACCTGGTGGACGATACCATAACGTGACCACTTCATGGGAGTACGTATGGCTGGGCACACTTTTGGCACGAGCCAATCCAAAATCGGCAAGCTTCAGTTCACCACAGTCGCTTATAAGCAGATTCTGTGGCTTAACATCGCGATGCAGGACACGACGCTTGTGGCAGTAGGAGAGACCGCGCAGCAACTGGAAAAGGAACAGACGCACATTGCGATGATCCAGGCCACCCGGATGTTTCTCCATATATTGCGATAGATCGGTATTCTAGAAGACGAGACGACTAATATAATATGATTATATCTTTCATCGGTTTCTTTCGTACTTACCACATATTCAAAGACAAAGGTCAATGTCTCGCGGGTGTGCACAATGTCGTGCAGAGTCACAATGTTGCTGTGTTTCAGTTCTTTAAGCAGAGATGCCTCACGTATTGCCGTAAACGGAGCGCCCTCCTCCTCCTGCAGTCGTATCTCCTTCAATGCAACACGCTGGTAGGTTAATCTGTAAATATGCAGCATCCGTGATATTAATACAATAAACACAAATACACAAGCAGAAGCCAACAACACATGATACTGACACCCCCTAAACACAATATTATTATTCAGTCTAAGAGAAGCTGAAGCTCATTGTCCTTGGCTAAAGTCGTTGTATACGTTAGGCAGGACATTACGAGCCGACAACAAAAAGACGCAACAGCAATGTGCCACAAACACTTAAATTAGGATAAGGCACAGACACATTTCACTAAGCTCCTCCTCCATTGGCTCCTTCTTCAACTACTCCAACCACCCCCTAGCCGCACATTTGAAGTGTCAAATTAGGTTAAATTATTTGACACCGAGCCACAGAAGCTACGAAATTTATGAGACGCTTTTCGCACAGGCAAAATCTAATTGGAAGCGAGCTGTCTTTCAGCCTTGGACTTGTACTTGGACTTGGTTTTTCCTGCCAGCTGAAATCCTTGCGCATAAAGTAGTTGATTTAAGCATATCGTTTGCCCGAAAAGTGAGCAAAAGTTTATATTTTTTTTATGACTCAAGTGCTGGCAAAAAGACGAAGGAAAAAGTAACTCGCTCAATGGATGTCTGCTCTTTCGCTCTCCGCCAGCACTTGAACTGTGTCAAAGCGAAGCTGAGAGGTAATTCATTTAACGCAATAGCGTCGCGATTTCAGTTAATTGGCAGCTAGTAGCAAAAAGTGTTTCAAGCCAAGAGCAATTGGCAGTTGTTGGTTAATGATGATGACATGCGTAATGAGGGCAGCCAACTGCAAGAGCGGGTGAGTGATAGATAAAGGCCTCATGATGGGCCCATCCTAAATTGGCTGATAGACACTTATAATAAAAGTTAGTTGGTAAACTTTTTTAGTTTGACTATTGTTTGGATTTGAGAAAGAGAATTTGGGAAAAGTTTAGGTGAATTAACTTTTTAGGTATTTGAGGGTTAATCGGAATTGAATAAAGTCAACAGGGCAGGTAAAGATATTTGAATAAGATAATATTTTGCTCCTGCCTTTTTCCCTGCTTTTCAATCTTATCTTAATATTCTTTACAGGTGTAAAGTTTTAGTACCTCTCGTGTTTTTTTTTTGTGTTATTTTTTACTCCAACACGAATTATGTCCCAATCTTTAGGCACTTTATGTGAACATAAACCGTTTTCATGGCAAATTAGGCATTCACAAGGCATTCGTCTGTTATTATTTCTAATTTTTTTGATACAATTTAGTATCGGGCTTTTATGTTAGCATCATCAAACTTTGGGCATCTATTGCTGCTGCTTAACATTGATGAGACTTTTGGGTAAATCTTTTGCTCTGTCGTATTGGCGTGGCAGTAAAAATGAAAATGTACAAAATATTCTATGCATGGCAAGCCGCAACGTTATCAATTAAGCCTTTTATGTGAATGGCAAGTGTGGCAAAGCACGAGCTTGTTCGCTCTTTCCATCGCTTTCCCTATCTTTCCATCTGTTTTATAGCCTCGTGCAGAAGCGTAAATGTCGTAAAGAGCTTATGTCTTTGCACATCCTGCGACAACATCCTTTTCGATGCGAAGACATACGAAATTTTCATGTAACCAACAGCTGTTGCTAGCAAGTATCTCAGGCAAATTACACGACAACAAGAAGAACTCCTTACATTGTAGTACAAGGTTGTGTTCTTTCATTTTTGGGCAGGGGCGGTGCCATAAAAAATGTATGAGGAAAAGTGCCGCCAGCGGTTGATAATTTCTAACTGGGTCAAACAGTGAGAATATGGGCGGGTTGCGAAGTAGGCATGGCATTGCATATAATATGGCAAGCATGTCGAAAGATTTTCACAACTGTAGTTGCTGTTAATGTTGAAATAATACCGATTTAGTTAAGCGCCGCGCCACCGCAGACGAAAAGTTTTGTCGTCAAAGCAGCAGCAGCTGGAAAACTTTTGTCGCTGCAAATACAGTTGACAGTTGACCCACTAAATGCTAATCAGCCAAAAGTTCAAGTGCTCTAACGAAAAGGGAAGAAGTACAAAAAGCAACGCAACGAAACGAAAGTCAAATAGAAGTGAAATCATTCATGAAATCTTCAATAATTGACACGAAACGAGAGCAAACGAAAACTTTTGTCAAAAATTGACAAAAAAAAAAAAACAACACGAACAAACGTAAGGCATAAACCTTTTAACCGAAGAGCCAAAGCAAAGAAAAGCACTGACCCAAATTTCAAGCAAGAAATGCTAATCAGTAGGCCAAACAGAGCGTAAGGCAACAAGGAGCAAGTCGTAAAGAATTAAGTTAGAAGCAGCAACTGAAAAGGCAGGAAGCTCAAAAGTTGTCATGCATCGCATTTTCATTTGCATTTTCATTTTGACTTGGCTTAGTTTTCCTTTTTGCCAGATAAATTAGAGCGAATTAATTGCATTCCGAATTAACAAGACTAATTGGAACTCATTTCGCATGTGGCCTGCTCTGCATGCCTAATGAGAAAGCCCAAGAATCAAAATGCCCCGCCCTTACTCTGCGTAAGAAAAACCACTTATCTCTTGTTTTTCTCCTTGTTATGCCCATTGTTGTAAAACGTTTTTAGGTTGCGTTGGCAGTTTTTTGGAGCTCTGCAAACGATTGTCAAATAAATCAGAAAGTAAAAACGGACAGCGAAAAATTTACGCATCAGTCGAAGGCAAGTTGAAGCTGACAGAAGCAGGCCTAAAGAAATCCATCATAAATTAAGTAGATACCTCGGCCTGCTACTCACTCTCTCCTTCCTCTTCCATTTGCTTGTAAATATAAGTAGCCTGCTGTCAAAAAGGTGACGATGCTTGTTGCTGTTGTTTTCTTTGCCTGGGTTCCCTTAGCTCATTTGTCAAATCAGAGGCGAGAGGCGCAAATGAGGCGGCATTTGTTAAAGCAAGATATTTGAGGTGGGGGTGGGGGGAATGATGGGGGTAACAACTGCCAACTCAATTGTGTCAAAACGGACGCAAAAGAAAAAGGGATCAACACAGACTTCTTAAAAAGTGCGTTAGGCAAGCACCCAAAAAAGCTGAACAAAACAATTGTAGACGACCCAGAACAGGGGACAACCATAACAATGGCAATGATTTCGTAGACTGCCATACTCTCTAGCAGAGGGTTATATGGATTTGTGATGGAAAAAGTGAGAAAGAGATCTGCAAAAGTAAAAACACATCACATATCAACTTAATTCATTTATGATAAACTGGAATTTTTCAGTATTATTTTGAGCCAATGAACAACTTATTTAAGCTTTGCTAGGGTACATAACATTCGGCATAGATACTTTTTATTCAGGGCATACACATTCGCTGCCCATTGTTTGTTGCACTACTGTTGCTGCTTCATTGTTGCTGCTGCCACTGTGCCAATTTTTATTTTTATGCCAGCACACAACTCTCTCTACTTTTTTCCGTCTTTTCCAGCCGTTGATTGATAGCCACATTTGCATGGTAACTGAAACTGAAACAGAGGCTGCAACTGGGTCTGGGCACTACTGGGTGACTGGGAAATTGTTAACTGGGACTCGCTGCTGTGTAATGAGCCTGCCAGCAGCTCCATATAAATAGTAAATATATGTAGAGTAGAAGATATAGGACGGACCTACGGACGAACAAACGGACGGATGGACGAATGCATGGCAAATGAGCACACAGCCGGCAGAAGAAGCCGGGTTACAAATAACAAAATGGCGCACAGCAAAAATATAAATAAATAAGGCAACAACAGTTAAGAATGGAAGGAGGTAGAAACATTTGTAAATAAATCAAGAGAAAATGGCAAACGGCGGCGGCGGCATTGTCACACAAATTTTGAGTTTTAAAAGACATTTGATTTAGGCGAGACGCAACTGTGGAAAAACTGTCAAGCCTTCTTCCACTTCACTCATACATACGTCTGTCTGTCATCTGTGGGCTCGTCAAAATTCATAGAAAGGCATCGTGCCGTAAGTCGACACAGCAATAATTTTGCTTAACCCACTAACATGGCAACCCAATTTAAAAGGACCACAAAGCGACCGCGTCGTTGATTTATTGCACTCAGTTGGGCATTTTGTCTAACTGTGCATACATACATATATTAAGTTTTGTATACTCACTTGCTAAATCCTTTGTAGACTGTCGCATAGGAGCCTTCACCGAGCGGTTCCAGTTTGACATAGGCTTCCTGCTTGCCAAATGGTGAATCGCCCTAAAAACAAGATAAAATAAGATTAGCTAAACAAACGGATATTTGATGTTAATTAATGGGGGTTTAGTAAAATGTTGTGGGTGTTTTTTGATCTTAAAGTGCTGCTTAAAAGTATGCACTTTAATGTATTTATTTCAACTGCATAAAAGTATGCAACACATAATATCGTTGGCATAAAGTGCATATTCAATTTAATTAATGAAGAGATTGCTGCTCTGCAGCAGATAAAAAACCAAATGATGGATTTATAAAAGTTACAAATTGCACAAGATTTATTCAAATTACAAGCGCAAGTGCAATATTTTAATGCAGCACAGCATAAAATAACGAATATCAATTAATAAGCGTTAAAACTCGTTAACCGGTAGAAATTATCTCTACTGAATATTATAAGAAAAAACTGCATTTGTATATTTTAATTTTGATTACACTTTTTTTTTTATTTAGAATCTGTCTTGATGATTTATTAACTAAATCTTAAGAGCCACTGCAACCACTTGAAACGGGTCTTGAGCTGTGCTGCTCTCTTGATTGCCGATTTTAGTTAATGTATTAAATTATTAGGAACTCTCAAAGCCGAGGCCAAGGGTCCCACCAGGATAAATTACAAAGAGATTAAAATATTTTCAATGGCTTCTCACAGCTGAACAACTGCAATACCATGTTGAAAGTGCTTGAACCAGTTGAGAATTATTACAGTGCAAGTGAGCAAAAGTAGTAGTTAGAAGTATGCAATACTTTATAAGTTTTATGTTGGCATCAAACAACCACCGAAATAGAGGGTCCTCCTACTATGTCAGGATTTTTAGGTTTTGTTTGCCTTTTGTAGGATTTGAGTGAATAAAAAATACATCAAGAGATAATTGCAATGGACACAAAAGTTAAATCCTTTTACAAGTATCTTTTCATATATTTACATGATAGTAATGATGCACATATAACGTATACTTAATCCTCTACTGCAAGGGATTATTTGCTTTAACTGTATTGAGTGAAGCGTTTAAAAGTATTTGCATGTTTCGTTTTAAGTACGCTTTGTAGTTAAAGCAGTTTAAATGTAAATCATTTAAAATTTGTATGTATCTGCCATAGAAACATGTTGTGAAAGAGCGACAGACGTGAAATGTTTTCAATAATTCTTTCTTTTTTCACAAATTCCTCTCAATTTATTTATTTGTCAAAGGAAAAAGTTCTAAAAACCATTTGGAAACAGTAACACTCAACGTATTTGGCCCTACTTTGTATACATATATTTTTCTTAAAAGTATGGAAGCAAAACACATAAATAAACAGTGATAGAGTACGTTTAGTAACAGTTATTGAAATTTATGTCTGGTAGTATATGGGTGTGTAAGAAAATAGAAATATATTGTTTAAAATACTTACACCAAATGCACTGAAACGTTTTCGACGCGGAAGTGGATCCTGTTTGTTGAGAAAGACCTCGGACTTGGGTCTGGGTGGCTTCTTGGGTCGCATAACGACATGCGAATGGTACTTCATTTCCTCCCTGATGTCCTCATCGAGCAGTTTGCTGTCCGATGAGACCGACAACTGTCGCTGTACGCGTTCATGATGGTCAGTGCTATCCGTGCTGCGCCAGTCTATAAAAAATGGAAAAGAAACAGAGCAAAAGGGAATCGTCAGCCAAAGGGAAACAAATTTTTGTGCAGCTTAATGAGTTGTACAAGTGCTGGGCCAAGAGCTGCAGCAGCAGTAACTACTTAAAATTGGAATTAGTGGGAGGAAAACAAAAAGTAGAAATGCCGACAAATAGCCAGCACAACCAGAAGGACCTTCAAGGACCACGACGAGTGCGGGCCCCAAAAAGGATTGTAGGCAATGCATATAATGAGCGCAACCTCGACGACTTGTTAGCAAGTTTCCTCATTAACCAACTAACAAAAAAAAAAATAGTAATGGGGGCACAAGCAGGAGCAAAAGCAGCAGCTGCTGCTGTTGCATCCACATCATCAATGAAGAGAAGAGCCTTGAAACATTGGTGAATGCACAACCCAGAAACTCTCTCTCTCTGGCCAAACAAAAATATGCCATGTTTACACGACAGCAGCCACAGACAGTTACAGCCACAGTTGCCGCAAAACCCAAACCAAATCCGAATCCGTTACGGAATCGAATCCGTAGCACACTGAATAATACACAAGCGCAAATATAATAAAAATGTTTCAAAAGAAAAACAGTCGGCAATAGCAGCAGGAAGGCAGGTTGAAAAGTTGGTCTAGGACAAAGTTTTTGCAGCTGCAACACAGCAGAGGCAGCAGCAGTAGTTGCAAGCTGTAATTGAATGCCGACAACATGGCAAGCGCAGGTGGGCAGGGCAGCAGGTTCACATTGAGGGCGTGGCTGCGTTGGCGTTTGGGTTCAGTCCAGCTGGATGTGCTTGAAGGCAGTGGGTCACCTAGTAACCTGCTGATGATGATATTCATTGACTTGGGAGCAGTGTCGTGTCGTGTCGTCACCGTTGTCGTTGCTGGCTTTCATTTGCTTTAGCAATCTGTTTGCATTGCCACTGCCACGCCCACACACACACATACGCATAGTCGTACCCGCCCTTACATACATATAACGATTGCTCTTCACTTTAATACTCTGTGCGCTCTGTTTGTTTGGCTTTCTATTTGAGCACTAATTACATTTTAAATTATGTTTGCTTTTGGCTGCTGCTATTGCTGCTGTGGATGCTGCAGTTGCTCCCGTGACTGTTGTTGCCACTGCCATGTGCCACCTGCACACGAGCGTACGTGTGTCGCTCCATTGAAATATTTATATAATATAGTTGTGGCTGCAGCGAGCATAGTTTCAGTTCAGCGCTTGTCGTAAATTGGTTTTGTTACAGCTTTAAGCGCAAGCAGGAAACAGGGAAAGAAAGGGGAAGAGCGTAGCGCTTGTGATATAGTATTTTTCCGTTGCACGCACGTGCTAAAAAACCAACTGCAATCGCAATTTAACTCAATTTATTGTTCAAATAAAATACAGCAAATTATTTCCATTTACAATTTTTTCCGAAAATCAATAGAACGGCATTCTGTTATTTTAAGCCAAAGTTTTGTAGTACCAGAGCACAAGTTTTAAGCTTATATTTGCATGCGTGCTACATTCCACATGTTCTTAGCAACGCTTAAGCTTTTCGAGCAACCTTTTTTTGTGGAATTGCATTGCCGTTTTTGGTGCTTTTTTTTGTTGTAACCCACATTTGCAACATACTACAGCATACAAAACTCAAGCTCCTCCACGCACAGACTCTCAACATACTACTAATACATTAATATATGCATATGCTATATGTTCTACATACATAAATGCCCGCAGTCAATGGCCTGGCCATAGTAAAAACTTCACTTACGAAAACTCGCATTCAAGAATGTCCGTCTCTGCCTCTCTTCATGTCTGCTTCTCCTTATACGCTCGGGTCCCATTTTGTTTTCACGCCTCCCCAAATACTAAAATGCGAATAAAAACCAACGAAGATTGTTTTTTTTTTTTGTTGTTGTTGTTAGGGGAGTTTGAGACAAGAAGATACCCAGTTTAAATTAATAAAACTGATTGTGTTACACGGATAAGTATAATGTATATGGTTATTTTTTTATAAATTGCTGACTGAACATTAGTTTCTCATCAGAAAATGTTCAAACCAAATTTAAAAAGTTCTTTTCATAGTACTTTTTTTGAAGCATAAAAGAAACAAATCCGGAAAAACCTCTAAGAAAAAAATATGTTTTCGCTATATCCATTCATTACGCTCTTATATCACAACTTTGTAGGGTATGTACAAAAATATAAAAAAAAAACAAACAGACGAAAAACTAAATAAAACAAAATTTAATATGCGAACACAAGATGTTCACTGGCAAGAAGCGAGCAGCAGACAGGAACAGGCATGCTGGCAGGCAGGCAGCAGAAGCTCTTCCTGCTTTTGCCGCTTCCACACCGCCAGACAGTAAAACAGAGAATGTTGAGAAATTACTAACATAAAAATTAAAAATTCAACAGCAGCTGATTGTGCACGAGCAGCAGCAGTAGTAAAAAAACAAAGAAAAAAAAAATAAAACTTTGGGCAAACTTGCTGGGCTACAGGATATCAAAGATATAAACATACATATATATATGTACTTATATGAAACACTGTCGTGCCGGACTGTTATCTGCGTGAAATGGACGACGACGCTTGCTGAAGGCTAATCCGACTGTGAATCGTATGTGGCACACATACTTACATTGGATAAAGCAAAAGCAGCCATCACAAAGTATATACAAACATATATATTCTATGAAAAATGTTGACGGCGATTAAATGCGCAATATGCGCCATAAATGAGCCAAATAATAGCAAAACGAGACTTGAGAGAGTAAGCTTCAATAAAAATAAAATTGAAGCAGTAGAGCAACCACTTCCTATACCCAATCCCCATCTACTACCCTACGTTCTCATTAGTTTGTAGCCCTTCAAGCTGAATATGGCGATATCAGCTTCTCGTCTCGTTGTCCTGGCAGCCAGCTCGTCTTTGGCTTCAGTTCAACACAAAAAACAAGAAGAGCAAGCGATGAAAGCCATTTGATTTGCAAAAATTGACTGAGCATTGGCAAAGTGGCTGTAAAATTGCAAAAAACCGAGTGGGAGAAGAGGAAACTGACGAGATTCCTTCTTCTTTTTCTTCAATATATATATATATATATATATATATATATATATGACCTGGGCACTTATTTGGTATTTTAGAAAGTTCTAAAAGTCAATTCGAATGCTCGAGTGATTATTGTGCCAACAATGCCAACGGCAATTCGAAACGTTCGAATGTCAGAAGGCTCAGCGATAATCATTTGGCAATGATAATGTGCTATGCCGTACAGCAAATGTCATAGTTGGCAACGCTCTGACTGTGGGAGACACACATACAAACATAACGGACATAAGTACTTGAGTATTAGCATTGGGATATTGATATTGATGGTTTTCAACCCAACTATGTTTGTAAACTGGGGCAACTGAAATTGCTTTTGGGGCAAATGGCTTAACCAAATTTACACAGATTGTTTGAGCTGGCAACAACAAGTTATTGCAATTGAGAATTTAGCTATTATGCAAATTAGAACTGAAGGTGTGTTAGTAAGTTATTGTTTGTTGAACTGACCTTGGTAAGCTGGTGAACAATTGTAAATGTAAATAACTAATGATTACAATATCCTAACAGAAAAGTAAGGTTAAGCCCTGTGATCTTTATGTAACTATCTTTTTGAACATTTTGAACTTCTCTGGCTTATTCTGCTCCTGTAACTTTTCATTTCAAAGTCGTAAGTTACATAGTGATATTTGCTTCTCGGCTTTTATGGCATTCATAAAGTTATATGGCCAGTTTCAGAGATGCACTCAAAAGTACTGAAACGAGCACTGGAACAAGTCGTCGAAATCTCATCAAGATTCTCGTTTATTTCTTTTTTTTCGTTTTCCTTGTGCGTTGTCTTCGGAACTGCCTTAACGCCTTTATGCTTAAGTTTTATTACTTTACACACTAAAAATCTTTCAAGCGTGAAACTTGAAATGCAAACAGAAATCAGAACAGGAAACAGTTCGCGAAATCAAAAAAAAATAGAAAGAGTGTGCAGAAAAATCGCGTGTAAAATGAAAACAATGAAAATTATGCAAGCGCATTACGACATACCAACAAAAAAAAAAAAAAAAAACGATAACAAAAATAAAAATAAAAGGAAAAATGTGTCATACAAAAAACGGAAATGATAAAAATAGCGGGCGCTAGAGCAGCAGACCGCTGAGGGTAGTGTTCGGGAAGGGATGGTAGGGAGGTAGGTAAGGAAGTTGCAGGATTGTCGCTGTATGTAGCCTGCGTCTTGATGGTCATAGTTATGCAAATGCTATGCAAGGATGTCACGTCCTGCTGTGACTTAAAGCCCTAGCAAATACAACACACGCACACATGTGACAGAAGGGGTAGTTGGGGTGACGATGCGCATCGTGTGTGGAGTAGCTGTCCGTAACATCATCTTTCCCTCGAGAGAAAGAGAGTCTTCAGCGAACTGGTTGCCTGGCGACTCATGTTTGCATACAAGTATGTATTTATATGTGTGTGTGTGTGTGGGCATGCAACATACGCAGCTGTTGGCTGGCTGGAATATCGCAACTGTTGTTGGCCTTTTGCATTATTGCATATTATTCGCAATTTCTGTTTACTACTCATATTTGTTTTTGGCTTTGTGGCATTATTTATGGCATGTTTGTGCAAGTATGTGTACGCGGGAGTGGAAGTGTATACGCGTATACGAATAATAAAAATAAAAAAAATCACAGAACCACTGCTGAGTGGGTCAGTAGCGCCACCCCAACCGAAAGACACTAGTGTGACAGCTATAAAAAAATGAGCTGGGCATAAAAATTTTGTACTTTTCATTTGCATAAGTATGAAACGGCCCTCAAATGAGCCACCTACTACTACATTATATGCAGAGAGTATTTATGCCTGCAGCATTGCCCCAGAACAGCACTTTGATACATGGACTCGTTCTACTTACCCTGTACTACAACAGAAAATAAGTTGTTAAGCATTAAATAAAACCCTCCTAAAAGGTTAATTAAGAACCATGTTACTAAACTTATAACATAATCTTGTATAAGTTAACAAATATTATAGCTTAACTCAACTTCCTATGTGTTTTACAGGGAATCTTCCAGTCGTTCATATGCTACATTTACATCTTATTGTTATTATTCATATAAGCGTGTCGCGCATTTGTGTAAAAATTTAATAAAGCAAAACATTTGAGGCAAACGCGTTGAAAGAGAAGTAGCAGAAGCGACAACTGCAACTGCCTGCCTGTCTCCCGAATCCCAAACAACCAACCAACACACCCATCCATTCAAAAACAAATAAAATATGTATATGTATGTTGTTGATTGTCTGTCTGTGTGTGTGCGTATTTATGCAGAAAAAAAGGGGGGGATGATGTCAAAAGGGGTTACTTGTTTGCTTCCTCTGCGCTTCCTTGGCCATATTGGCAAAGAGCGCCAGGAAACACAATTTTGATAAATGCAATGGCATAAAGCGCTCGACGATGGCCATCGACAACGCATTTCAAATTGGGCAACAAAACTGAAGGGGGTGAATCGCCCACCAACCCGACCAACCAAGTTGACCAAAAAGTGTGGAGAATTTTATCTCCGGCGACATCAAGTGTCCTCCCGTTGAAACATTTTTGCGCTGTTTTATTTGTTTGTGGCGCCCCTTTCGCCTTCGTTTCTCTCGTTGCACATTCTGTGAAACATTCTTGCTGTTATGTTTGTGATTTATTATTCAGGCCAGAAATTAAATTTTCTCTTTCTACTGCAGTCATCGAATCGTTTTTCTACCCATGCTTACTGTTTGTTTTGGCAGCCCTTTTTGCACCCACTCCGCCCACCGTTTAGTGCCTAAAATTTATTGTGTTGTTGCTGAATTCAATTACAAAGATGATAACCAAGGCAAAAAGGCCAATACTGACACAAGCAAGGACGCCAGACAACAGACAAAGACTCGAGACTCTAGACCCAGACAAGTGCAGTCAATGCCAAAGGGATTTTCAATATTGCATCCTTGAATGTTGAACCAACCACTTTTCCAATCCTCCCAGCTTGCCCTTCCTTAAGCTCTGGCTTATGGCTAACGCCGTTTGGAGCTTCGCAAATGTCTCAATATGAAAATGATAACCCGCTGCGTTTTGTCATTACTTTTGGATGTCGACTGCACTCGTGGCACGAAAGACTATAACGATGACTATGATGGCAATGACAAAGGCAACTTCTTCTAATGCCAAACTACACACAAACAACAAAAATGAACAAAAACAAGAGCTAACAAGGCACAATGGCATGACATCTATTTTAATGACATTTCGAAAGCTTTGCGCATAAAATACGATCGTTTAAATTGCTGTCAACAACATCCAAAAAAAAAAAACAGTAAAATGAGCAAAATAAAAACTAATAAAAGTCTAAGCTACTTCCGGCTACTACATGCAAATAGTTAACGCTAGTGTACTACTTAAAGCTTTAAAGCTAAGGTAATTTGAAGATTGTGTATTACCTTGTGGTTTATTATTATCAATTTTCGCAGATTCTTGTGCTAAAAATAAAAGGTAGAAAAAATATGCAAACATAAATTAAAAGTTCGTTTGTGTTTTTGGGGAAAAAGCAAAGTCCAAGCTAAGCGTTGTAAAAAGCAAATATTTAAGTAACTTAAAGCGTAAGTTTTTGGATCAAGTAAAGCTTAAGCATGGGTAAATAATTGCATAGAATTAAACTAAGTTTAATCAGATAAAAGCATTTAACTTGTAGCATTAATTTGTATGTAAAGGTGTATATTTTTGATTTCAATAAAGATTTTATGGTAAGCTTTTTATCAACTTAAAAGTATATCAGATTAACCATTAATATAAACATTAAATATTGAATCTTAATGTGCTCCTTGGACTGTTTGTTGATAGCAGTCAGTCAAGCAGGCACTCAGTTATTTAGGACAAAGAATTTAATACATATAAGTATGTACATGGAATTCGTAAAGCTTTCTTATTGTTTCTGAAAGCATTTCACACATTCTCTTCACACAACATAATATTCATTTACTTAACAGATTGCAATAAAATCCTCAACAAAGCTGACAAGCTCATTGTTTGCAATTTATGTTGTTTATTTGCAATTGTTTGCAACTTAATCAGGCATAAATACATATAAAAAAAACATTGGCAAGCATTTAACTAATACTCAAACACACACACATTGACTTCGATTTATAACTGCTGCATTGTAGAAATAATCCAGTCACCAGTCGAAGTTAGAGAGTTTCGACGGTTATTTCACGCTTGTTGACCAAACAACGAGCAATGCTTAAACTTTGCTTTATACTGCGTTTGGGTTTAGCTGGTGCTATTCCAACTTTGTTGACAAATAAAAGCATAAATCGCGCGTAATAATTGGCCAAAAAGCACATTTAATGGCTTATTCTACGATTCTGCTACGACTACCGTCAAGGACGTGAAGCAAGGACAATGTAATAGCTGCTGTTGCTTTTGCTGCTGGTCAACGAGTCGTTAAAAGATTTACTCCTTGGTTATATTTCTTTTCGCACGCCCGCACACACAAACAGACACACACTCGATATAGAAGGGGGTTCAAATTTGGCTCGTATGTTGCCATATTATTGAATAAGAAATTGACATTTGATTAGAGATTTTTCCCAGCTTTCTTTGGTCCCTAGTCCTAGTAGGAGCCCGTGGACAGAGTGTGTGTGTTTCCTGTGGCTTGTACTCTTTAGCCTTGGGTCTGTGGCCAGCAGCATATATCCTTTCGTTCATCACTTCCAATTACCGCTTATTTATTGCTTCATTTTCACTGGCAGCTCAGTCGACTCAAGTTAAGTTCGGGCAGGAGGGATAAATTGATTTGTGTGCGTGTGTTTGGATTAAAAGACGACGAACGTCTGAGGATTTGTTGCCTTTTACCCATAAACTCTTTTCTAGTCATTAAATGCCCTGCAGCTGGATTTATTAAGAGCGACAAGCAAAGAAAGAAAAACAAGTAAAACTTGCCAGTTGATTGTGTTTAATTACTCAAACCAGAGGACAGAAATGTCGAACATTGATTTTCATTTGCGCTCTAATGAAAAGCGTTTCCAATTAGAAAACATAGCAAAAGGGCTAAGAGCTGTGATTTTACTTTGTTGTTTTCATAGACGATCTACAAGACGAAAAACACGTACCAACAATTTGTGCGCAACGTGAGACTAGAGAAAAGGCTGCAAATTTGTAATTGCCGGCAGACGGGTTGATGGCGTTGGTTTTTTTGGGTTTGTTGACAGCAATTTGATTGGTCGCCAACACATAATTACTCATGCCACATGTTGCACAAGGCAACAGGGCGAGTTAATTTGAAAAAAGCATATTCAATCAAGACTGTCTGCCACAAAAAAACATCATTGTGGCAAAAAAAATTTGCTGTGTCAACAAAGTTTATAATTAAAATCGTGCGTTTATATATATTTTTAACACACAAAATTTCAAATTAAACTTTTAGGTAAAGTAGAATGTAGATTGCTAATAAAAATCAATTCAAATTTACAAAAAGTTTAGGCAGTTGGAAAGTTAGGAACCTTTCGCGAGTAAAATTGTTTGGGGAAAACATTTTGTATTAATCGAATTTCGGGCAAAAGATTAGGTTATTTATTATAAATGGGGAATTATTTTAAAGGACAAACCACCACTTAAATTATGTTTCTTTCGCAACTCGTTTCAGTTTTGAAGAAGTATAATTATTGGGTAGCTTTAATCAGCCCTAATGTGATTTTCTAAAAAAGAGCCTTATTATTCTGTCGGTAATCACAGCATAAACACCTAAACAAAGACTACAATCAATGCGTTGTTTAACTCGATTCTCTACTGAATAAAGCTCTTGAGCGCCTTAAATTTTCGACAAAAGCACTTTGATGTTTTCGTTTTCTAATTAACTGACAAGACGTTTGCTGCAGAGAAAACCTCAGAGCCGCAAAGCCTCAGTCTCATGCAGGGAATCCATCAAGTTACAACCACGTAGCAGCCACACGGACATACTGTTATACTGTAATTCCACTGCCACATCCTGACGAGACATGCAAGCAAACATAAACGAAGCATATTACTTAACAAATTACATAAAATTACTTTTCTTGTACGGCAACAGACAAACAAAACAGGACCGAGTGGGCCACAGTGTTGGAGAGAGAGGTAAAGGAAATCGCTTAACGATTGCCGAGTACACAAACAGAGTTTCTGGGCAAGAGGCTGACTGGCAGCAATAACAACAGGAACAGAAAATTTCTCCTGTCAAGCCGAAAAATTGTTTACGGATAGGCCTTGACAGAAAGAGGGGAACTAAGCGTTTAGGGTTGTCGATGGGGGAGTTTTTGCCTACCAACTTTGTTACTTTTCGACATTTGTTGTTTGCATTGCACAAACAATAACAAGAACAACAGAAAAACAAATGCAAAGCACAAAACCTAAACAATTGGCGGCATCATTTATCATGATCCGCACATATGACAGCATATTTTATATGGAAGGCGTAACTAATGTGTGTTTTTGTGTGTGCGAGTGTTAGTGTGTATGTGTGTGCAGACATTTAAATTGAGCCTCCTCCATAAACACACACACACACACAAAACGTAACGTAAATCAGAGGCTACTGACAAATGACGTTGATGCTAATTAAAAGCGGTGTCTGTCTGCTGAATGCGAGACAGTTATGCATGAAGAGTGGCGCCAGTTGTGGGTGGATGGGTGCTGTGTGAGGTGCTAGGGATCATGAAATGGAACGGAGTATCACATGACGCCACACAATGTGTAATGGATATGCCGAAATGTGGATGAGCGAGAGAAAGGAATGAATAGGTGGAGATTGGGTTACTGTAGTACGGCTTCCGGTTCCATTTAATGAATACAAAGCCAAAAAAAGTAATTGGGCCGAAAGCGGAAAAGAGCGGAAGGGTGGTTGAGGTGTGTTAAATGCAATTACTTAGTAACGGAAAATTAGTTTGAGCATTATGTGTGCATAAACTGTTGCAGTTACAGACTCAAGCACACATGGCGTATGCTTAATTTCCGACTACGCTGTTATAAACGCCCACACACACACACACATTGCAAATTATGCTCATCATTGTGACACAATTAGCGTGCGGAACCAAAGCCCCTACTCAACACAGAACGCATGAGGGAACGTCAGCAGGCAACTTAACCCTAATGGATGGATGCATTTCCCAACACTGGCAGCTGCTGTTGCTGTTGGCGGCAACTCTGCAATTTTCTCATTTTTAGTTTGTATGAAAGTCATTTCATGCATGCGAAATTAGTTTATGTACACAATTTCAAAAGAAGACTGTAGAAACAAAGGGAGAAGGGGAGCAGCAGGGAGAGCTGGCAGTCAAAAGCACACGAAAAACCGCAGAAAATTGTACACTAAACGTTGCCATTATGCAACATTGTTGCGGGTGGAGTTCCCCTTTTTTTTGGGTAAATAGTGTAATGGTAACAGGAAAAGCGGAAACGGCAGCTAGGCGCCACATCCGTTGGAAAACCTTAACGCTTTGTATATTTTAGAGCCAAACCTGCATTTGTCCTTAGAGTGCCGAAGGGTTTTTTATTTAAGACTGCAAACAAGCTAGTGTCACATGCAGCCTAAGTGAAAATAGTTTCCCATTAAAACTTTATGTAAATAGAATTAAAAATTTCTTAGCTTTTCAGCATTACTTTAGTTGTCAATAATGATTAGATTGGCCTTTATTTGTTATCAAATGCCAAACGCACATATTTATCAAACTCACAAACATTGAATCTTTCTCTCACTGTTTGCAATTTGTCCGTTGGATTATTTACTTTATGGCCCAGCGATTATTTGTTAGACGAATCGGAAATTACACAATGGCCAACAAAATGAATTGATTTCTAATACGTATTTGTTGAAAAGAGCCACAATCATACAGAAAAGGACCAGAACCACACAGCAGGTGACTTTGCGACGCTCAATCAGCAGAAGCAACAAGACTTAAAACCACTCACATACAATTCAATTGCTGTAAGATCTAGTAGTCTGGACCAAAAGGATAATACTTAGTGTTGGGCAAATGGCAAAAGCAGCAGAGAATCCAATTTACTTGCAACTGATGCAACTTGCAATTGCTTTCATTGGCCAATAATAAAATACGAAATGTAATAAAAAAAAATCCGGCTCAGTGTAACTAATAAGCAATAATATATAAATTCATTTTTCTCTTGATTCAACTTGCAGAGTATTTTTACAAGCACTCGTTAAATACCTGAAAATAAAAACGTAATATATATAAATCTCTGGGTTTAAGTAATTTGAAATTGAACTTTGGTCTTTGGGTGCTCCTGTATTTTTTAATTAACTTCAAAAGGTTTGTTCTATAAACAGAGCAGAGACTCTGAACCGGATGATGTCCTCATGTCTGTCTGCCTGGCTGTCTATCTGTTGCTTGGTTATTGGCCACTGATTTGCGGCAATGCTACATAAAGTAGAGTGGGCATGAACGTGGACGTGAACGCATTGCACTCCTGGCAATATATCATCAAACTGCTAAAAAAGAAGAGTGGAAAAAAACGCAGCACGCTTGCCCGTCAAGCGTTCGTCATAAAAGCAATCGTATGGTCAGAGCGAATTGTTTGCCCTCCAGGCAACAACAGACAGCGAACAAGCGCAATACAAGGGGATGCTATGGCCAAGGCTCAAAGAAACAAAAGACACGTAGACAATGCCAACAGAGACAACAACAACAGATAGATGGCAATGGCAATAGAATGCCAACGGGGCCATCAACGGACACCAGGAGCAGACCAAATGCAGACCGTCCCCTCAAATGAGACATTCGCATCGTAAAACTGCAAAAATGAAGTGCACAGTGGTTAGAGAAGGTGCACAGTGGTATAAGATGAAATGATTAAAGCATTGACGGCAGAACAAATTTATATTAAATTCTGTAAAGAGTAATGACATATTGCATCAAAATGACAGTTATTAATATAAATCAATCGAACTTTACAAACGCACGAAGATTGAATCAGGATTATCTCCGGAATTATGCCATAATAAATGCCAGAAAATGAATTTTAATTGAATGCCATTAATAAAGTTACAAATATATATATACAGATAGTTAAAGGTTTGGTTGAACAAAACACAAATATTAATTCATTATATAATCGAAGTATCTATAGAAATTTAACAACAAACATTCAATCAAAGTATTATCGATGTGCGACTGAAGCAGTTGACTGCTGAGTTTAAGGAAAGACTTGAAAAAATAATCATGGAATATTTAACACACTCAGACCTATTAACCAAATGAAAACATTATAAACAATTTTGTTACATTATTTAGCTTTTTGCAATAATGTGCCACATTCAACGAAAGCTCTTATTTCTTAAGTATCTTCAACATTATAAGAATTTATTTTCTAATTTATCTACCCCTTAGTTTCTGATTGATTAATCTATCAGTGACAAGACAACATCTACACATATAAGTGCTTACTGTTCTCGACCACAAATAAAACACTCAACATGTCCAACGTTCAATGTTCCCACTCTTGAAAGACCAATCAGTCGCTTAAGTAGAGGCCGGACGCATAGTGCTTTTGTTCATATGTAAACGACAATCAACTTGAAAAGCGGCATCCGAAAATCGTAATGGGAATAATTTGCAGCAAATTCATTCAAAAAAAGCCTCTTTCACACACACACTCTCGCACACACACGCACATACGTGCTTGGCCAGTCACGTAAATGACAATCACAATTTGAAGTAGTATGGCAAAAGGAAGGCAGAAATCGAGCCTATATGTCCCATATATGTATGTATGGTATACATCCTTCTATGAGTCAGATCCTGCAATGTGTCGAACTGACCAAATCAAATGCGTACTCTGTGCCCCAAAGCTGTCATAGTCAACACACACACACACACACATGCCAGACCTTATCTGCAGCGGCAGACAGCAGACGGAAGATAGCAGGACGCAGGATTCAAAATAGGATGCAGGAGGTGAAACACAATTTCCCCCTAGGAAAGGCAACCGCAGCCAAAGCTGCTTCTAATCTAAGCTCACATATACACGTGTCTATATGTATGTTTGTGTGTGTGGAATGTGTTACAAGGATACCCGCACACACACACATACATTTCCACACACCACAAGCGTTAGTTACATGGCCCAACCGTCACTTTGTCATATTATGAATCCTAATTCCGTTGGAGGCCGTGACCTGCGGCATTCCACATTCATTCTCTAACTCCTCCTACCTATTCAGCATCCCTATATACATATGTTGTATGAGTTTCTGATGACATTATGGATCTTTCAGCTGTCAGTCAAAATGAGTTCGCGTTGATTGCCAGCGACAAGATGCTTTAAGATATTTAAAGCTGTTGTGGCAAACATATTTTTATTATGTCTTTTTAGCTGTGTTGGGGGTTGACTCCGAAGAATTTATAATGACAAGCGTGAATTTTCATATTGTGCTATTTTCAAGCTAAAAAGACGACAGCAGAAGAGGGGGTGTGTCATACTGCCCAGGGGGCATTGTTAGCCTCAGTCAGTTGCAATAAAATGTGCGTCAAATTGTCTTGCTTTTGGATTTTTTTTTTCTTTCGGGTGGATCTCGCTGGCAACTATTAAAAAGTTTACAACCCCCGACGGCTAGTGGAAAGTAAAATAAAAAAAGGACAACGAGTTGTTCGTCTTTTCCAGGGTGTCGCTCTATAATGAGCTTAGTATGCAAAACTGCGGCGAATTGTCAAAAAAAGAAGCAAGTACAAAGATTCATTTTTGGACAGTTTGGTTGAGTTTTCTTGTGGAAAATGATTGGGGCGAGGCACAATGCTGAAAATTGGCTGCTGCTGGCAAAAGTAACTTTAAAATTATGGGGCGTATAGATGTGAAAGGAATGGGAGAAATGGAAGCTGTTCTAAACTTTCTGGGTTATTTGCGTATGGACAAAGTTTTCAAAGAGAATTGATTACATTGGCTTGGCTTGGGGGGACTGCTGTGGAAAAATGATCTCATTACGGCGCAGCGAGAGCTGCAGCAGCAAATGATGAAAATGTTATATCATGAGCTGCGCTTGTAGTACTACTACACAGCATTATTCATATTTATCTGCTAATGTTCTTGTGACAGTTTTGTTGAAATTCAGTTGACACGCAGCTAGACTCAATGGTGTGGAAACTACTTTAGTATATGGTTTGTGAAAGGCTTTAAGAGCTTTAAGATGTTGGAGGTGGATTATTACTTCGATTGGTGAAATGAATTCTTAATGAACACAATGTATTTTCTGATAAGAAAAATCTTTCAAAGGTTATACAAATTTTTTTTAGAAAACTTCACAGAAAAAATAAAAATTTCAAAAAGTTGTTAATCAAAATTTAAAGATTCTTAACAACTGATTTACTGATTTCACAACTGTCCTTAGCAAATTACCAAAGTTTTGACATGAAATGCACGACCTTTGGCTTTTTTTATAATCTCCCTTCAATATAAACCTTTATGCAAATGCTGCGCGACACCCGAAAAAACAGCCAAAAACAAAACTCAGGAAAAAGAAAAATCAGACCGTAAATTTTCCATGTAAATGCATAAGTCGCTTCATTAGCCAACCCAACCGATAAAATAAAACCGAATGAAATGAAAAAATTGTCTCACGCGAGAGATGACATCAAACACAAATTTGCACAAAACCCCCCCAAAAAAAACCGCAAGAAAAAAGAAAAAAAAGCACTTGCCCAACTAAATCATTAAAATGCGCCGCATAACATTTAAAAAAGAAATCAACTCGGGGCGGAAACGGAAGCACACAAATACAAAAAGGCGACATGTTTTTGCTTCGTTAATAAACTGCATCGAATTTGACAGCTTTTTTTTTGTGGGGGAGCTGCAAAACCGCAAGGCGACGAAGAACTGCTTCTTTAGACCGGAAAGCCCACCTAATGGTCGGAAGATACAAGCAACGGGCGCAATAGAAAAACAAAAACCAAACAAAACTGTCAAAGGGTTTCTCACAGATACACAAATGCCACTTTCCACCCCCTTTAACAAAAACACCAAAAAATGAAGACTCAAAAAAAAAAATCGGAAGAGCACAAAAAAAATCACTTAAAGTATTTTGCCAATAAATTTAAATCACAGACAGGCGGCAAGGGAGAACACAAAAAAAAGATTCCCAAAAAAAAATAAGATAAACAATAGACAATGCGCAGGAAGGAGAGAAGACATAAAGAAAAGCCCCTTACGCGTAGGCTGGAAAAAAGGGCGAAGACAAGATACTCTTGTTGTGTTTGAAAAGTCGAAGCTGATGTTGTTGTTAGCTATGTATATCCAGGAATGCTGTTTTGATAGAAAAGTCAAAGCTGACTAAACTGAAAATCAAGATAAGTATCCAGAGACAAAAACAAAAGTGATTGAAGACAAATCAAAATAAAATCTTTATCAAAATGTTAAGACAAGTTGAAGTGCTTATAGAAATTTACTATATTGAAGTCTCTTTTTTAAAGTGTTACCTAATCAACGACATATTCAACATACACTAACGCACATGTATGACAAACAACGAATAAAAAAGTGCTGGAGGACAAAACACGGCCGCATCAAATGCCGAATAAAGCGCTAAGAGGATTTTGTCGCGCGCACAAACAAACTTGAAGAGAAAATGGGAAATAGCTGTGCGACATTAAGAACTGAGCCATACCAGGTGGGTAGAGTAGACACTTGAAACGAATGGAGAAACAAGTATTATTTTAGTGCTATAAATAGTCCAGAAAGTGTTGCACAAATATGTTATATTAAGAAGCGAAAAATTAAATACTCATAACTGCAAATGTCGACGATAATTGTTGAGCATGATTTACAAAAAAAGAAACATTATTTTTAGGGCACACCGGAAAATATCTTAAATGACAAATGTGTTATGCGAAATTTGCCAAATATGTTTTTCAAGCAATTTACAAGACGTTCTTTTTTATTCGCTACAAGGCACAACTTTTGTAATGACCCAATAAAAGGCAAAGACCTTTAAAAAAAGCGAGGGAGAATGTATTTTTTATATTTTTTGTCTGGCAGCGCATAATTTGCGCATATAAACCATAATCTTTGTTAGGCAGCCCCCGACTTTGGGAATAAATTGCGCATATCCTGGCAAATGAATGCCTGTCTGCCTGCCTGACTCCTTTTACTCCTCCGCTACACTCTAATGGCGAACAACAACGTTGTCGAGTTGAAGATAACTTATAAATCATATAATCAGAACAGCTATAACAACAACTGCAACAACAACGAGAGGAACTGATGCTCTAACGGAAGTGGAAGCAGAATGAAAAACTGAAATTGCTTTTGGCAAGGGGGACTCTCTGGAACTAAGTGTGTAGTTGGGGGGTTTGTGTGGCTTATGGTCTAGTTGAGTGGGTGAATGTGCTTTCAAAGTGTGTAATTTATTGTGCGTTACATAACTTTATGATAACTAAACCGAACTGTTTTCTGTTGGGTAGCTTGAGTGAAAAGTTTATTGATCACTGCCCAAAATAAAACAACGACAAATTGAATTGTTAACCAAGCGGAACCAAACTATCAATCATAACTGGAGGAAGTAGAAAGAGAAAAACCAATTAGAATTTATTCAAAAAGTAATGAGTTGAACTCAATTTAAAACTTGTATTGTAAAACTTTTATTTGAACCGAGTTAGTTAGTTGTCCAGCTTTGCCATGAAGTAAAATTAAAGCATCTAAAAGCCAACTCAAATGAGATAGCATTTCCAAAAAAGCTTAGCCAACTTTTCACTTGACACGCAACAGACTCAATTTCATGCTGGAGCAAAAAAAAGTTAGCGTCACATTCATTTACACCTTGGCATTTCTTCATCTGGCCTGGCTATAAAGACGCAGCAGTCAACCCGGTAACAGCTAACAGGTAATCCCAGCAGCGCACCTCGCAAATGCAATAAGCAAACACGCCATCTGGCGTCAAGCAGCCAAGAGTGTGATACATGGTTGCATGGTTGGTGCAGCGAGGAGAAACAGACAGAACCTTGGCAATGCACGCAGCTCACGTTGTAGGTTGAAAGAAGTGAAGTAGCATGTAGAGGTTGGGTGAGGGCAACAAAAAGACAATGGTGCTCTATGAAGCATGCACACAGAGTTTCCATTTAACTATGAATAATTCTCCCAGTTGCCTGTGGGGTGTTGTTGTAACTGTTGATGATGTTGCTGTTGCCGCTGCTTCTGCTGTTGTGCATTTGCTTGTTAATATTTTCATTTCCGTTGCTTTATGAGCCGATTCCGAAATGCCTAGATCCAGAAGCAGCATGACAGAGAGAAAGCTCAAGATAAAGAGAATGAGATAGCTAGAGGGCGAGTCGAGAGGGGGTTGAGCTGAGTTGAGTGCCCCGTTTTACAAGGACAATAACAAGAGCAACAGCTTCAAGTACATGAAACAATTGAAGCAACAGCAGCAGCAACAACAACAAATGAGGCTATTACAAGTACAAAGTCTTCGTCTTCATCATCGTCTGCCTTATCGGTAATGTCAACGAGACTGAAAAGTCTCTGCATATATAAAGTCTCAAGAACTGCCATTGTTTGCATAAAATTGCAATTTACAATTATGACAATAAAACCCATGAAGGATACAATCAAAAGGAGCAATGCATTTGAAGTGAATGCGTATTAACAACAATACAGCGCGTTATGATCTGATAAACAAACTCAAGCACGCCTTTAAATGACAAAATTAAACAGATAATCAACAAAACAGCAAAAGGAGGGTCGCACGAATAAACATACAAATAAATGAGTGTTTAAAGAGAAAAATGTGAAAACGCTGCTAAATGAGACAAAATTTGATAAATTACACAATAGCACTTCCCAAATAAAATGTGCTTTGCTGAATTGTTTATCTATGTCACTAGGGGGAAGTTTATACGTATGCCCTTACATAATTAGACACGCGGCATTGCCAGCACAAAAATTAGTTAAAGACAGCAACAACGCAAACAACTTGCCAGGCATAAATTACGACAGTCTGTGGGGAGTTAAGCGCTTGAAATACTCACTATCATTAAATTAGTTTTGTGGCTCATGCTGACATAAGGGGGAGGAGGACTACGCAGGCAGCGGCAGCGCGCTCTTAAATGAGAGATTATTGTGCAAGCGAGGCAATAAATTGTACAAATCTTTATGAATGAGTTCGCTTAAAGTTGCTAGCTAAAAATATATATATATACGATTTTTTGGTAATCGCTTTTTTCGCCAGAATTATTCGCCAAATTAAATACGACCGACGGAAAGTATGCAACGATTTTTGTGTGTTAAAAAAGCTTAGTTAATAGATTGGCTTAAAGACTTTAGAAAATCTGTTCAGGAAATGATTTAGTTTAATTACTTAAATCTAATTATATAAAAGCCCAAAGCAAAGAACTTCATTTGTTTTGTTAACTATTGATGAGATTATAGATTAAGTTTAGAGGTTACATTCTTCAAAAGTGTTAGGCTAACGCTGAATAAATATTAAAGTTGTTTTAAAACTCTCTCTTAATATATTTTAATTAAAGGAAAAGCTATTGAATGTGAAATGAACAAGCTTAAGCTTTGCTTTTAGCTGTTACAAAATAACCTTATAACATATTTCTTTAAGGAACTTACCGCCATATCTGCAATTTGTTTTGTCAGCGGGTATATTGCCATTGGGCTCGAGGCGATCCAGATATTCCTCCGAATTGTAACCATTGAATGGAACTTTATTACCGTGATTATGATGGGCGCCACCGCCGCGATGATGATTATGGTGATGATGGTGTGTAGAATCATCGCCATCCTCGCGAGAGATAGCTAAAAATAAAATGAGACAAAAAACAATTAGTATACTTTTGTTGAGGGGCCAGGCAATCTATCATTATTATTATAACTTATGCTAATTGGCTTTTATGTTAATTCAATTATCGCACAGCACTTAAAACTTGCCACTGTTTCCCTCTACCAGAAAAATCGAGTTATTTTCATATGGCCAGAAATTTAATGTCAAATGGCAAAGAAATTCCCTAAGGAGCTTGGTAACCTTTCACTTTAGAGCTTGGACAAAGAGTGAGGCTTTTGTAGGGTTTTCAACGCCTTTGTTGTGCTGGCAGTTTGTTTTGTGGGCCAATATGCCAGGACCTGGGCCCAGGACCTGATTCAGCCCGCAAAGGATGCGGTTCGTATCCCTGTTTACAAGTCAATCGATGGGGTTTATGTTTGCTTTTGGCTTTGACTGCTAATGGCATCATTTCAGCCACCTCGAGGCAAAGTAAATGTCAATTTTAAAATTATGCATTCTTTAATATAATATGCTTAAAGGCTTAAATTTACCCAAGAGGACTCGATTTCATAGTTAACGTTGCGAATGGGGCCCACAAAATATTCGAATGTGTCGAATATGCAAATGAATTAAACGGAAATAAAAACGCTATAGCTAAGCTTTTGTACAAATTTGAACAGCGAAACAAGGTGCGCCTTCTAATTTCCAAAACGGAAATACAAAAGGCTCAAATAACGCCCCAGGACAGTCAAAAAGAAGTACAGGAAAGAGTTTGGCCACAGGTAGAAAAAAAGTTGCTGCTAACGGAAATTGGCTGAGTATTAGCTTACAGTATATACAATCACACACACACACACACACACACCACATACATGCAAACAGATGTATATCGCGTTGTGTCCTTTTGTGCCGCCTGGAGTTTTTCGCCGTTTTTTTGTATTTTGGCGGTTGGCTTTTTGAGCCTGCAATTTGCTAACGATATGCATACAGGAAGATTGGCTAAAAGAGCGAGGACTCTTACAGATACATACATATATTTGTATGTATATGGCACTATATGCAAATGGCAAAAGCGCAAAAAGGATTACACGTTTTAGTGCCTGAAGGGGACACAGGACTTCAACATAGGCAGGCAGTCAATAAACTGTGATCAACAGACAAGCTCGGAATTGAAATGGGGGAAGCTTAGTGAGTTTTATGAATTATGCGGAAGGACAGCAAATACCATATGTACATACATATATATGTTTAATTAATAGCCATCAGAACGCTATCCCAAGAGGCTGGGGCAACAACCCTCCAAGCCTGCCACAGATGATGTCAGACGCGGCAACACATCTGCAGATTGTATTGAATGAAAGCACAAATCACAAAATTACCGCAAATTGTCGCTACAAATAAGCAATTTCTTTGCTTATATAACTCATGTGTTACAACACACACACAAACCACAGCAATGCAATTCCACTAAATGTAGCAGTGCTGAACTTCAGCTGCGATTTGGATTTTCTTTTTTTTTTTTGGGGTTGCCGCCACACACAAAACGAAAATCTCATAAACTTGTGTAAAAACACGCAGTTATAAAGAGGATGAAATGTTGGGTGTTTGGTTTGGTGGTATGCTGTGGCACTCATGGGGGATTCAGCAAATGTAATCAATAAAATATGTTCAGCATGAACTAATACAACTCGCCTCGTTGGCGTTACAAAATGGGAAAAAAGAGGAAAAAAGAGCTTTGGGTTAATGGCATCAAGCATCGTTCATGCTTGTAAAATTCTTATGCAATACGAAAAACCACACCCACACACACACAACTCTGCAGTGTGGAATATGCATTGCTCGCAAAACTGTGGTGAACACTCAGTGACAGGTTTTTTGATGAAATTGTAAATAATATATATGGTAGAAGGGAATGAGCTGAACGAATTCACAGTGAATGAAATGAGATATTGGAAATGCCAAACTTTTAGTTACAAGGCAATAACTTTAATATTTTTATACAAAACTTTAGTACCGAACTTATTTAAGGCCAAATGGTAGATTGGATAAACTAGCAACTTTAAAAACAATTACCTTTAAGAATCATGTAAAAATATAATTAGTTTTGTACCCACAAAGCCAGATTGCTAACTCGTTTTCCATAAGTTACCACACCTTGCATAATAAGGTCCTTAAAGAAATAAACCTTAAGGCAATAACAAAAAAAACCTATCATCTACTCAAGTATAAAGCCAATTGAATGCTTTGGGCTTTTAAACAGTTGCCTACTTTCAGGCGGCAACAACCTATTTCCGCTTAGGCAAGGACAGACTACACACACACACACACACACACACACTTTTTAAAGTCACAGTTGTCCCCCCCTTTTCGATTTGGGTGATTTATTTTGCTGACGAATGACAACTGACGAAGGAACACAGAATACACAGGGAGACGACTGATCCAAGGAAAGGGAGAGACAGGAACAGGAAAAAAGCCAATTGAACAAAGCTCGCAAATTGGGTGCAGACAATGGTTGGGTGGGATACGGGAGGGAATATAGACACGTTGATATTCCCCAAAAACACAATGACAAACAACCAACAGTAAAAGCAAAATTAAATCAAAGCAAACCGCACAAAAGCACCCAGAAAAAAAAACCCAAAAATAGAAAACCCCTAAAAAAAAGGATGGGAAAATCATCGAACAAATGCAATCTAGGTATATGTTTGTATGTATGTGTGTAACTATAGGGAGTAGTGACCAACTCTCTTAAAAAGGAGAGTATATCTACTGCGTTGGGCAGTTTTAATGCGTTTAAGTCGTTGGCTAAAGTTTTTATTGTTCGCAATTCGGTTCGGGATTCTCTTGGACTTAACGGGTAGTTAACGAAAGAACGAATAAAATTGACAACAAGTGAAAAGGAGAAGGTAAAGACAGAGAGAGATGGTGAGAGTGAGCAAGTGTTGAGCAGACATAATCCAGGACCACTTACATAGATAATGCAAAATGCTCTATAAAACCGAAGTAACGAAAAGGCTACTTTATGTTTGGAAGTGGCAAGCGGAGGGTTTATATCTGATTAGTCTATAAACAATTTCATTTTATAGAGATCTTCATGATACATATAAAACTAGCCTCAAATTTCAAAGAAACTGTTCCTTTGAACGTGTGGTAAACGTTTGGTAGACAAATCAGCTTAGCTAGAAATTGAAAGTGATTATATATCAATTTAAATTTATTTACTTTAATACTTAGTTTTAGGTTTATTCAGTTTATGAAACATTTATAACGATAAGGTTTACTTCTAAAGGATTTCCTTGTAGTTTCCTATTACAACAAAGCTGTCAAATGTCTATGTGTTGCACACTTAAAGCTTTTACTACTTGCATCTAATCCAACAATAGATCACAGAATGCGCACATGACCAGCTTACATACACATATGCATTTATGTAACTACATAGTATGTGTTCTATATGGTTAGCTGTAACTAAGTAAAAAAGACAATAGCGAAAATCAGTTGGTTGGTTGCCTGACAATTTCCTTCGCTGGCGATTGAGTTAAAAGTGTCGACACTTTTCTGGTCTGATTTGAGACCGCGGAGAAGGAGATCCCAGAGTCAGAAGCCAGAGCCACAGCTACAGTAGCTGCTGTCCAGACAAAGCAATTCAATTGAATCGCATCATTTCAGGGCAAAGGGAAGAGAGTGAGTTCAGAGTGTTAAGAGCCAAAGGCTGAACTGCAAAAAAGCTGAAATGTAAGCGACACTTGCGAAAATTTGCTGACAAATAAGTCGCATTAACCGAAAATAAAGGCGAACAAAGCAAATCAAATATATCGATAAAGGCAAAAGAACACGAAAGGACAACCAAATTCACGTATTGTTTTTGCTATTGTTGTAGTTGTCGCTGATGTCATGTGGTTTGACATTTTGTGATGAAAGACAATGCGATTGCCATGCAATTAAGCCCTGCAATTTAATCAATTTATCAATTAAGCAACCAAAAAGTGTTGTACTTTGCACAGCACTTTTGCTGAGAACCGAAAATCAGCTGCTGAAATATGTCTGTGTTTTTAATTTCTTTTTTTTAACTCCACTCTCATTTCGTGTTGGCTCTTTAAAAGCCAATTTCATTAGCATTTCAAAGTGCGGGAATTTGGTTGGTTGATTGCTCCTGCTTGGCTGACTCATTGGTTGACTGACTGACTGGTTGGTCAAAAGGAGAGGTAAAGTGGTAAAGTCAGTCAATAATGTTGTTAATTGGCAGCTATGGAGGCGCGCACGTTTGACATGTCTGCGTGGCGGGGGCGTAGTTTACGACTTTACACATGTACTTCAACAACAGCAACAACAATGCTGTTGGTGTGCTACCAGCCGGCAATTAACATTTGTAAATATGCATAATTGTTGCGAGAAATGTGCTGGCAAGATAACAAAAAAACATGATATAAAAGCTAAGTTTGCAAAGTTGAACACTTAATACCCTTTAATCTAACAATTATAATATGTATAAGTTCCAAGTGATTGTAATGTTCAAAAGCCCAGCGAAGCCAATCCTTATCATAGAACATCGCAAAATGTCATCTTCATAAAGCATTTTGTACCTTATGTTACAAATCTCTTGACATAATCAATATACTCTCTTCTAGAGTACACAAAATGCTGATGGACCGACTACAAGCGGCGTCCAATGAACAAATTTTAAGCGTATTCAATTCAATCAGTGGGTTCAGACAGTGTTTTAATTGTTAAAAAGCATTTTGCATAATTGCAATGAAAATATATTCATAAAATGCCAAGTGCATGTCAAACTGTGCAGACTTTAATTTTGACAGTTAATCCTGTCAAACAGTATTAACAAAATCAACTCGTAGTTGCGCCCCTTTAAAATCGCAATTGTTTGCCAACTGTGCTTGCACAACTGTAATTGCTGTCAAACTTTATAAGCGGCCGCATCGCATGATAATTTTGCATGTTTGCGAATAGTTTTAAGAACTCCGAAAGCGTTGAAGTTTTTAAGGAGGGGGTGTGTGTAGGGGGCGTACTTACAAAGACAACAACAACAACAATGAGAACGATGACGATGACAACGTTCACGTTGTGGAGAATGGCTGTGAACTTTTTAATTTAATTAATAGACGATGTCAACGATGCCGCAACGAGCACTATACAAGAAAAAAAAAGAGGCCAGAGACAGACAGGCAAAGCAAAAGCATTGAATTACACAAAGTTCAAGTAGAAGCAACTTTGGACGAGCTCCAAATGAAAATGAGCTGCACAAAGGTGTGTTGGTTCTGCTTCTTGAAACTTATGATTAATTAAAAATAATTTTCACCTATAAGGCAAACACACACAGCACAGTGGCATGTGCCGCAGAAAATATTTATTGAGGCTTCATTCTCTACATTCTTCATGGGATTTAAAGATTAGAGAAAGAAGAAATAAAAGCCATATGGCACGTGGCAGGCACAACAGACAGCAAATTGGCAAATTATAGTTCTTAAATTGTTGGTTTGTTCAATTCCACAGAAATGTGGCCGCAAAATGAGGCCACAGTAAGCATTCGTTTGACAAAGACAGGTAAGAGTTCTGTGGCGTGGATAGGTGGTGCGGTTGGGGGTGGGGTTGCTTACCTGCCACTTGTCGCCTTGTGCCCATTTTCCATGCGCTCTCTTGGCAATTTTCATCGCTTAGCAGCAGTTGGGCTGGGCAGACAATTAACTTAAATGACTGTAAAAGAGCTGTGACATTTGAAATTGTTGTGCGGCAAAGTGGTTTTTTCATCACCACCACCCAAAGAATACTGTCTGTCTACTCCTGCTACCAAACAATGTCCTTGTCAAAGTGCTTTCGCACCTTTTGATGGAAATTGTGTAGAGTAGAGTACAACAATTAAGTTTGAAGATGCAGCTGTCGCTACAACCAAAACCATTTCAACTGATGCCGCAAGCAATGCTACTGATTTTCTTCTTCTTTTTTTTATTGTTGCTGTTTTCGTTGTTGTTTTTGTTGTCGTCTGTAGAGTGGTTTAGTTTGAACCGTGCAATGCCAAGTGTTGAGTCACTGACGATTTATGCCTTTGTCAGTCAGCCTCGAGACATTCGGCAGCTGTAAATCTCGTGGCAAAAACAAGTTAACGCGCATCAAAAAAAAAAAAACCAGATACAGGTTGACATCTAACTAGATTGACATATAAAAGGATGGGAGGACAGTCAATCAGACAGAGCTGAAAGGTATTTTTGGCGAAAAAAGAAGAAAATCTTGAGTGAAAGGTGCAGACAAAAAACAGGAATTGAAAGCGAAGATTAAGAAAAATAGGTAAAAAAAGGGACCTTGAAAAATCCATCTGTTAATTATTAGAGGCAATTAGCAATGCAATTTGAGATATTCTAAGTGAAAGAACACAATGTTGAAAAATTTAAGATATGAACTAAAGATTGTCATGAAACTTTACCGAACAAAAAATCTATTTCACTATTTAGATGTAGTTTCATTATGTAAAGTTTTGAAACTATAGATTAAAGAATGCATTCTTTAACCTACGGAGAGAACAATATTTTTTTATATTTTTAATAAAGCTCTTACTTGTCTGTCAATTTTATGTTCACCAAACAGACAACGTTTAATAGTCACTCATATGTAAAACAGCAAATAACAAATATTCAGAAAAATATGCGCAACTAGTTGACAAAAATGTATATGAAAACCCTTGCCACAAACCCGAATGCTATTTGGATTTGCAGTTTAACAAGAAAAGGACAATCGTCTACTCGTCTCCCCTCTTCGAATATAGGGCATAAAATATTTAAGGCAATATTGCGGCAGAACAAGAAGCTTTTTGGAACTGATGCTCAATTGGAGGCGTAAAACGTTTTGCAAAATTATTATTTGTACAAAAAACACAACGAAAAAAAAACAAACTTATCCTTTTTTTAGGACAAACAAAATCGATAAATATGTAAGAAGTCGCCCTAAGGGAGACAGTTTCAGATTCTGGCTGCCGCCTTTTGGGCTTTTGGCAGCTGTCAGAGGTGCCCAAAATCGCATTTAATTTAAAACTCATAAATACGAAATGCGCCGACAGATAATCATAATAAAATTTCAGAACACAATTTTGCTCAGTTCGCTTTCTTTTCTCTTTTTTGTTGTGTGTGTGTGTGCCAACAAGCAAAATTGCAAATGAGATTTTTTTACTCCAGCTATGAAAACGAAAATGGAATTGAAATTGCGTTTCGAATGATGATGGTATGGGGTCAACAACAACAACAACAACAACAACGAAAATTTTGCAACATCAGCAAAAACAATTTGTATAATTGCATAAAGAAATATGTATATACGGATATCAAGTGTATTTTCTCGATGTTGGAAACTCATGTTCACAGTGTGTCAGTGACAAGTTGTCGGAATGTTTTTGACAATCGTCCAAATGCAAAACTGTGGCGAAAATGCGAAAAATTATTGAAAATCTCAAGTGCAATTGACTGGCAAAATGGAGAGTTTGCATAGCCACAAAATAATAGAAGTCAGCCAAATGTATAAAGAAGGAGCGAGAGCGAGAGTTTTGTAGTCAAAAAGTTGCTTTGAGCGCCAACTGGAGCGTGTTAAAGTGTTGTTCCATGAAGTCAAGTGAAATGAAGTGGATTTCGCTTAGAGCAGCAGTAGCAGTTGAATGGAGTCTAGACGGGGAGCTAGAGGAGTGGGAGGTTGTAAGGGCTCTCTATGAGGTCTACACAAGTTGCCGAAAATAATTAAGAAAATGTTTACCAGTTCGTTTATATGGCCCATAATAATAACAGTCCAAATGAGAGTCAAACAGTTTGCAAAGATTTTTAAGGACATTTCGCTGAGTTAAGCACAAAACTTTACCACAGCAATTGTTGTTGTATATTCTGGATTGTGAACTTGAGAGGACATATACTTTGTAAGGTGTAAGGTGTGTGGAAAAGGGTATTTTCTTTAAGATGAGTACTGAGGATAAATTGATACAAGTTATTGTTGTTATTTAAATATTTATCATTTTTAATCTTTTTTTAAACTTTAGAATATGTTTTCATAATTTTCCGCAGTTTTTTTTCATTAAATTTTACATTTTACAGGGTATGCCTTGGTCTCTTAGCACTCTTGTTATAGATTTTTGACAGCCTGTTGACAGTTACGAGACATTTTCTCACTGAATAGCAAATTAAAAGCTGCACAGCACACAAAAATGAGCAACAGCATTTTGAGAAGGACACAGATAGAGGGAGAGACAGCTGTGTGAGTGAGATAGTTGCAGAGTTAAGTGGATGAGAGATGACAAACTAATTGAGCCTAGGCAACAGCCTTTTACTACTGTGGCAGCAGCCAGACACGTGCCTGTTGCAGCCAAAACTACTTGAGACACTAGTTATATTGGGCTAGCAATTTACACAGAGAGTGAGAGAAAGAGCGGGGTGGGTGATGGTGGGTCTGGAAGCAGATGATTTTGAATTATAACGCGTGATTTGCGCACAAAAGATCGGAGCTTTAAAGATGCCTCGCACATAAAGTCAACTTATGGCAGGCTGAGTGGCAAACAACTTGAGAGTCAAGTCGAGGCCTTCAACTTTGGCAAAAAGTTTTTCTAATTTATGCATATTTTAATGCAAAGAAATGAGTGAAGCGTATTTTCTTCGAGTGCATGTGTGTGTGTGTATGTGCTCTCTAGTCGAGTGCTTGCAAACATTTTGCAGCATTTAATTTTTGGCAGTCAGATTGTATGCATAATAATGAGCACACAAATGCTCATTATCATTAAACAGGAGACGCCGATGACGATGATGATGACGATGTCGACAAGGCGCGCCTTGAAGTGGCCTCCAGGGTCTCGGCTAATGGCCCGCGGCGCCGCAACTTCTTTTTTTTTCGACTCTTTTACCCAATTTTTATATATTTTTTGCAACTCTAGAGAAACGAATTTAGTGCACTCGGCGCAACAAAAGCAGCTCTGCTCTGTGCTCAGTAGAAGAAGTTTTGTAAATATGAAGTTTGATAAGTTGTAGGCGGAAGTGGGCAAAAGTATAAAAAACCAGCCAACCAGTTGAACTCTTGGCTGCTCCCACCCCCTTATCCCGAGCCAAAACAAAAAGTTTTTTCGCCGGCTGCCATAGTTCTTTATGAGGGCGCCAAAGTTGGTATGATATGGGAGTTAAGAGACAGGACTCATCACAACAGAACAAAAACGAGTCAAAAAGCAAGTGCATTCTTTGGAGATTACTGGGCACAGTGTGATATAAGAGTGCAGTAAGAAAGTCTGACAGCTTATCAGAGTTGTGATAAGAAAAGTTTTTGATCAAGCAAAAAATGAGGGGACAAAAGTTGAGGTTTATGTTTATGTAGAACAAACTAATTTAGATGAGAAATTCAACAAGAAAAATATTAGAACATTTTTGTATAGTTATATTTTTCTTGCGGCTCATAAAATTTTAAAAGAAATAATTTTCGATGTTTTCTTTTGTTTAGTCTATTCATATTAATCTCATTTCTACCACTGTTCATGCACAGACACGCACAATCTAGCTTAAAGTCGCGAGCTACAAGGACGACTACCACCAAATTCCACTTGTACTTTTCGTTGGATGGTTTTGTTGGCGGTGGTGGCAATAAGTTTGGTGGCTCTTTGTTTATGTTGTACAAAAGTGGCAATCGTTTCGCCGCAAATGTTGTTACGTGCACAAGTTGCGCTTTTAAAATAATTACAAAGCCCAGAGACGCCAAATAGACACACACAGCCACACCACCACATAAAGTTTTATCAAAATTTTTTATTTTTCCAGCAAATATAATAAACGAAAAAAAAGAGCAAATTTCATTGCATGCTTTTGTGCGCATCGCTTAATGGGTTTGACAAGCACTGGCAGCTGTTACACAGCAGCCAGCATATTGTCAATAAGTACTTAGTACTTATGCAAGTCTGTCGCACTGCACATAACGACATCAGTTACCGGCTGATAACAAGAAAATGAAGAAAGGAACCCAAAAAACGCAGGCAAGTGTGTCTAATGTTTGCTTTAAGCATTTACTATCTTTTTTTTAGATAATAAATATGTATATATGTTTATCCGGTGCAGTACTTTGCTTTGCTGTCAATAACTTCATACAAAAATTGCATATAAAGTGTCGCACATGGTTCGTGAAATCTTTGGCCACAACACACCAGGCAACGACAGCAACAACAAAGCCAACGAAACAAAATTTATTATGCACAGACGATAAAACGTTTTGTTTGTGTGTATGAATGTGTGTGTGCGTGTGCAAGACAGGAAAGAATAAAGAAGACGAAGCATAGTAAAAAAAAAAGAGGACACAGGAAACAATAGACAAGCCTTGAGGGCGCAACGAGGTGTTAAGGCTGCTGACTGAGCTGAGTTAAGCTCTTGGCTGGTGGGTGGGTTTTTTGCGGGTGGCATTAAAATGCCACAAACGCAAGTTGACACTATTTCTTCAACAACTTGCAGGAAACACACACAGAGCAACAACAGCAACAACAAGAAGTACTGGTGCCGCTGCTGCTGGGCAAGCTTTGAGCTGCGTCATCATCAAGGAAGCAAGGATTGCAGTCTTTTTTTTCTGTGTGTGTGTTTGTGGGTATGCGACGAGCGTTAATGGGTTAAAAGTGCGCTTAGAGCGTGTATAGATTTTATAATGTGTTTGCCAAAGCTCAACTCTCCCCCCCCCTACATGACTTGCATTTACTGTCCAAAAGCAGCAGAAGAAGAAAGGCGACACCTGCTGGAAAACGCCATTTTGCAAACACACACAGAGAAAGATACCAAAGCTTTCACTTCCGCTTGCTGAGTTGGCAACTTTTGAAGCTCACACATTGAAGTTGTGTGTGTGTGTGGCTTGATTACAAAATACAGTTTAATGTTGATTACACATGGAACAGGCAGCAAACAGGCTGACAACGTTGAACATTTCATTTTCAGGCTGTTGCCATGGTTAAGACTGGCTTATATAACAAAGGCTTGCCCGCCTGCCTGTCCTGCTCGATGTCGGCCCGAAGCCTGCCACTCCAACGAGCATTCTCAACATTCTCAACTCGTCTCTCATTACGCATACAATGTTGACACTAAAGCTCACGACTAGTTGTTTGCAATTTGCCGAAACACGACAGCGCTATAGCACACAGGCTTAGAGCATGGCTGTACAGTTTAAGAAGCATTGGCTTGAAAACGACATTTAATTAAAACATGTGTAAGTATGTAATTTTGTTCAGATGTTTGCATACCTTATTGAAATACGATTATTCCCTTGGAATCATACAAAATTTTTAAATTAAATCATTTTTTAGTCATGTTTAAACCTTTAAAATATTCCACAATTAAGTCTAAAAGCCGCCTCTTAAGCCTTATTCTTTAAAGGAACTACTGAAAATCTGTCTAAAACTAAACGCATTTCCATGGTTTAGATTTAAATCCCTAAGCACGATTTTTCTATCCATAAAATTTAGCTTGGGAATGTTCCAATTCTTTATCCTCGTCTCTCCCGTTTACTTCAAAAACCAACAAAGTATAGCAATGTTTTGCAACTTTAAATGAAATTGTGCAATCATCACTCTCTCAAATAAGCAAATTGAATAATTCGAGTTAGAGCTACGCTAGAAGACATTACATGGGGCTAAATAAAGGGACGTGTTAATCACTTGGCGACGTTTCTGGTCTGTCAAATGACATAAACACAATTTATTTGCAAGAGGCTTCTGTTTTTGCCTCGTTTCGTTCAATTTGTTTTTTCTTTTGTTACACATTTCATTTGCAACAATGTGTTGAAATTGTGTTCGCAGAAATTTGTCGTTCAAGGCGCAAATTTGATTTACATAGCGACACAGCAACAACGACAACAGCAAGAACAACAACAGCAGCAATAGCAACAATTGTCGTGACAATTTTCATCAACCGACAACAACAACGGTAGCAACAATGAAAAAAGTGATTGAAACGTGTCGGAGCTTTCAACCAGCAGCAACAAATAAACAATAATGAGCATGATGATGATGATGATGATGAACAATCAACGTTTTGCATGAACTAATAACTAAATTATATTAAGTTGTACTCGCTGTGCAATCAATTTCGTGCACTTAGCACATTTGTTGACAAATCGTTTGATGGTGAATGAGAAAGAAAGCAAAAGCATAATTGAAAAGTGAATGTTGCTTAAAATCATATTAAGTATACGCCGCATTTGCATTTGTTGCATTCACAAAAGGTGTCAAAAGTGTAACATAAGATTGTGTGAGTAATTGATATGAGAAGCTGTCTGAATGGGTCTATAAGAAAGAAAACCATAGAGCATGAATATTTAATTACAAAAGCTTAAATTATACTTACTTTTTCACAATTAATACAACTATGGCATAACTAGGAAAGTTAAGGTTTAAACATACTAAAAAGCATTTGAAGTAAAGATTTGGAAAAGGCACTTAATATTGAATTATCTTTCACTTTCAGCTCTATCTGCTCGTTGACACATTAAACATTCTTTGCGCGCATTTTCCGTATATTTTAGCAGTACAATTTTCTTTTTTCAAGAACTCTGCCCCATTGGCTGCTTCTCACGCATCGCTGACTGCATTTGAAGTGCAGTAGGTAAGCCAAACAAAAATAAAAAAAAGAGAGGAGAAGAAAAGTAAGCAAACAAACTCACAAACAACGTTCGCGACTTCAGCGCGCCTCAGGTAAAACGCTAGAATATATTTTGATGCAACAAAAAAAAAAATACCATTACACTGAGGTTTTATGTGCAAGGGTTGCTCTGATCCTACTTCTGCTCCAGCTTTTGCTTCTGTGGCTGCTGCTAATGGAGCCTGTGCATGCTGCTTGGTTTGTGTTCAAAGTGCAGACACGTGCCGCATTTGGATCAAAACTCTGGTTGCTGTGCTTACAGTGCTGTCCAACAATATTGCATACACACCCAGAAAGGGAGTTGGGGGTTCATTGTACCGCTAACGCAGCGTGCCGAATTTGCATGACTGACGCGACAACTGAGAGAGCAGCAGCAGCAAAATCAGCTAACCAACCACCCAACCACCCTTCACATACATCATTCAAAATATATGCACACACACAGAACTGAACCAAACCGAACAGAACAGAACAGCACAAAACACAATCCACCCATTTGTGGTGTTTTGCTAAGGTCCGGCCGTTGCTATCACAAGCTGCCACACGTTGGTATTTGCAACATTTTCTAGCCATGTTATGCCTGTTTTGTTGTTGTTGCTGTTGTTACTGTTGCTTATCAGCGCACACGTTGCCAGCCAGACCTCCTTTTGGGGGTTGTTTAGCATTTTTTAGGGGTTGCCCGGCCGCCTGCAATCGATATGCGACCGCGTTCTCTAGCTTAGAGTTTGGGCATTTTTTTTTGCGGTAGGCAAAAGTCTTTGACCAGTCATTTCAGCCACCACCCCCTCAGGTAAGCGCTCTTCTTCCCCTGCTTAACAATTTTTAAGTCCGACGCTTCAAGTGCCGCGCTTAAGTTACCCTCGGAGTTAAGCACTCGATAAGCGAGCTTCAGCTTTGTGTTTATTTTTTTATGATATTTCATAAACACACACACACACATTCACACAAATGCGTCTTGCGTTGTGTTGTCCTTGACAGGAATGGCTTCTCTTTTACTTTTTTTATGTTTTTTTTATTGCTTTCTCTTTCGTTAGCAAAATATTTGTGAAGCTTATTTTGTTTCACACTTTTTCTTTTTGCCAAGCTTGTTTTTCCAAGCCATGGCCATGGGCTTGCATTTGCATTTGTTTATCGAGGGTGCGCTCAAATAACAAAAACAAGAGAAAATTTCTAATTTTAAACCAATTAAAGTTGTCAAAGTTGCAACTTTATGGCCTGACGACCTAATCCAAGGATCCCGACCCCGCAGCAGCAAATGTATATTTATTTTCATTACAGATGCCAAAGTCTTAAATTTTATTTACATAGACAAAATTTGCATTACTTTGTGTGTGTGTGTGTGAGTGAGTTGCTTAGTGCATAAAGAAAGGCGTTGGAAATTGAATTTTCAACTGCCCCAGGGGTGGTCTGATTGATGGGGATGTTACAGTTTGGCACTGTTTTAACATACAGCCCAACGTATAGGGAAAGTTTTTCCATATCTGAACTTGTCAGCTAATCTATAAAGCGAAAAGTTGGTAAGAACGAAAATGAAAAAAACTCTGCAATTGAATCTCTCTCTGACTGTGGCAAGAAAATTGAAATATTGGAATTCTTTGCATGGAATTTAAATTTGCAATATTACTTAAGAGTTGGATACAAATGCATTTACTTTGCATATAAATTGAGTATTCAGTGCTATTACTACTTTTGTAAAAAGTTTTCAAATTCGAAAAGAATTATGTCGAAATTTTGAGCTTAAATTTAAACATTTAATTATCTTGCAGAGGAACAGTTTAGTTATTATCTTCACACTTTACAAGATTTTTCTTTATCAAAATTTTAAGGATTTTATCTTATTTATAGAAAAACAATTAATAGTTCTTTGGTTTTTACTATGTCTTCAATATATTTCCTTAGTAAACCTTAGCTTGTGATTTTAACTTTAAAGTCACTTTTAAAAAATTCGCTATTTTAAGTTGTCTGCTTCTCTCAATCTTTATGTTCGTCATTTTGTTACAACCCCTCGAAACCTTTAACATTGTCTCTTTGACATTTACAGCGCTGTCTTGCATTTCCCACATTCATTCTCAAAGTTCAATTACATTCGTTCTACATAAAAAATAAACTTCAGTTATCTATGCTTTAAGTACTTTTTTCTATCCGCGGACTCTCAGTTTAGTGTGTGGCACGTTTTTCCGGTTGCGCCTCATTATTTTTTATGGTCGCGCCATTATTTCTATTACATATGCCTGATGTCTCGTCGCCGCACAGTTGCTCTCCAACTGTAAATTGCCATTTAACGCGCATTCAAAGTGGCATTAAGAATTCAAGGAATCAAGCTTTGAGCCATATTGAGGACCCGTCGGCATTTCGCTAAAAAACCATCCATTCTAAGCTGTATACTTCACTCACACACACAAACATACACCCTGCCCCTCTCTCAGATCACTTTTTATGTTGCTTTCTCCCCTTCGGAGTTGACAATTCAGTTGCTTGCAACGTGTGTTACTTTCAACTTCCAACCCAAGTCCACCCCCCGCGAGACTGTCTCAACAGATTAACATGAGATTTGCATAAATTGAGTGCTTCCTTTGAGTCTGTCGGTGCCACCATGCCGTGCCTCTGAAAATGAATTTAAATCTTTTATGCAACAAAAATTGCTGCCGTTTTTCAACAGTTAATGTTTCAATTAGACGAGGGTTCTAGGTCCTGAGTGATGTTGCGTCTTCTCCTTGGCAATTAGTTAAGTCACTCGAATTCTTTTTCACTTCCCTATATATACGCACGACTAAAAAAGAACAATTGTCCCGCTGGGCGACTTCTGATTTGTATGTGACAAAGATGAAGGCACATAGAAGGGACAGACTGGACCCAGTGAAGGGTTAACAACATTTCGCACAGCTCAGCGCTTTTGGTTGAAGTTGGATGGGGTTGTCATTGAATTTGATTTCTACTACTCTCCTGGGCGAACGATTTTATTTGACATAATTGGCGTAAAGTCAACCGGAAGCGATTACTTCCACCAGCACTAAAAGTGTGTGTGTATGCATGTGTGTTTAAGTGTGTGCGGGTGCTGTCAAAAGCAATTCAATTTGTGTGGCATGCTTTCTCATTTTTTTTCAAGGGTGGTCAGTCCGGCTGGAAACTAAAACTAAAATTGTCGCATTGCGTCAGCTTACTTTGGATACGTGTGGCAGGAAAAAAGAAGCGGCGCCTGCTTGTCACACAACACCCACCACACCACTCTAACCTCACCCCTCACTTCACACACTTGTTTTGCAGCAAGTTTTTTAGCTTGGATTTTGCATTAAAAATGCATACGACAAACGCCGACCCGCTCTAAAAAGGCAAATGTCTTTTAGAAAAGTTTCTTTTTGCAAAGGTGCGTTTGGATTTGAGCAAAAGGTTAAGAAGAACATAAATAGCGTCTGCTGCCTGAAGGCCAAAGCTTTTTGCCAAAAACTTTCTGACAGTTAGATGCGGGCTTAGATCAAGACTGAGAAAAGAAAGATGGTCAAAAGTGAGTGAGTGAGTTGGCAGCACTTTTAAAATGCAAGTCAAAAGCTAAAGTTTTCAACACCAGACATGACAGCTAATCGATATGTAGATATATAGCGAGACAGACATATATAAAAAAAGACATACATAGTTTGCAAGTTTAACCTTCACATGCAAAGTCAATTATAGTGTGTAGACGATGACACAACGCACGTGCCACAACAAATTGAAATTCCCATGATGGCATTTTTTATTTTTGTACTCGACAAGAAAATAACTAGAAAAACATACTGAACACATAGTTTATTAGTTTAGTAAAAAAATTCTGAGATAAAATATACTAGGTATTTCAGATTATTATCAAGGACAAAATAACGAGCAGCAAAAAAATTATTCTATAAGCTACAGCAAAAAAACAATTCGCTGGAAAATGTCAAGAGATTTTCTGGGTTGACAGTTGAAAAAAAAACAACGTTGACATTGTTGGCTTAAGACATAACTCTGCACACACACACACACCCATGAATTCCTGCAAAAAAAAAGTTATAAAATGGATAAGTCCCAACAAATCACAGTTGTTGCATAACTGCTGCAAAAATGAGCTGCATACAAGTTCTAGTTTACATTGCATTAGCCAAAAAAAAAGAAGAAAGAAATCCAAATAAGAGAAATGAAAATCAGAACAATGAAAACAACAAGAGGGGATATGCAAAAGCACGGACCCTTTTGCTCTGCTTTCTCAACATGAAATAATATAATACTCGTGTTTCCAAGGAATTTGTCCCAAAGAATTCTAATAATTTGTATGTTCGCCTGGCCATAGTAGTTCCAGGAACTTGTTTGAATGAAAAGTTCAGCGGAAAAGCAATTCTTGGTAATTTTGTAATTACGTTCAAGGAATTACTAACGAGATAGCAGCCCATAGAATTCTTGAATATTTATGATTTAAATACCAGGAAGAAAACAAACAAGGAATCCTTTTATTCTGCGGTTGTTATTTAACAAAGATTTAAAAGTTTTCTTTGCAACAGTTTTCTAGCAAATTTCAAAATATTTTTTATGAATTTTTTTAATCTTTTTATTTATTTATACCCACGCCTTCCACAAACTAAATGACATAGTGCATGTACTTTCTTTTGTAAACACTGAATACTCCCCGTATGGCAATAACAATGCATCAGACGTGCATTACTAATGTTGCACAATCAACGAGGCGATGGCAACATGGGCTACGAATTGGAGTCATGGAATTTTGAAATCTGTGTTGCATATGCAACATACGCTGACTGCATCCTTTTATACAAATTGTCAAGCTAGCAGCTTGCTAGTTGTACTAGTAGTTGTTGTTACACCCACTCTCTCTTTTTTTTTTGTGGCATGCAACAAACTGTAAAGTTCAACTGAGCGTATGTGTAATGTTTGCGAATGACAATTTGCGTTATGTAAACATAGTAAGAGGACTCCTATCCTCTACTCTAACTCCCTATTCTCTGAACTCTGTTTCTCTCTCTATTTTCTCGACCGTAATTGGCAACTAGACAAAAAATTCACAAGTGTGGCGTTTCTTTTTTTTGTTTGCATTTAGTTATTTTTAAGTGGTATTGCCATAGCGCCCAAAAGGCGACTACAACAATGTTTCAACGACGCGTTTCTGTTTGCTTTTCATTATTAATGGCCAAGCGAAACGGCGCCTGCAGAGAGAGGGAGGGAACAAGAACAACAACCACTTCTAACTATGAGTCACAAGCTAATCTACAACAATAACAATAACAAGAACATGCAACACTGTCAACTGGCACAAGAAACCGCAGCAGAAACCGCAACTCAGACACAGCAAACACCTGACATATTTCCCAGTGTCGATGGCTGGCATTGAACGATATAGAAATACGCCTCCTTAATAGCTCGTAGGAACAACAGCTGTCAAAAGATGCGCCCTACAGTTCTTCCCTTTTCTATGTCGCCACTCTTTCGCTCCCACTGCGGTCACACACAGTTTGATTGATGGGCCGACCAGCTTTGCTTATTTTTAGCATTATTTGTCTTTTTTTCATTCACCCATTCATTCTCCCTTCTGCTCTCAAGGACATTCGCGAATTCAACTTTTACGTTTTCAATTCTTGTTTGTTTTTTGCGCAAATTACTAAAAACACAACAACGGAAAGCACTCAGGCAAATGAGCTGTGAGCCCATACCACAGCAAAGAAAAAAAGCATGCATAGGTGAAATACTTGAGTCTTGAGACTCTCTCTCTCTGTCTGTCTCGAAACGTTGTCAACGAAAAGTGACAATCAATGTTTTGTGTCATTTGTTTCTAATGATAAAGCAGCCTATAAAAAATGTATAGAGACAAGCATGCTTTACTTTTGCTTATGGTCTAAATTTGGCGGGGTCTTTTTTAAATGGGGATGAAGAAAACAATACATTTTAAAGGTGCAGCTCATAAAACAAAAATACTTAAATAATACTCCAAAAAACTAATTAATTTTTAAGATTCTACAAGAAAGATAAATGGGTACCAAAACAAATAAATGACTTTTAAGTACATTTTTTATTAATATTTTAAAAACTTAAAATATTTTTTATGGTTTTCTTGAACTCATCTAATTTTTTGTTTTTCCTATCACAATATTTACCTAAACTTTAAAGAGCTTAAAAATACTATAAGAAAAACTTAAACAATATTTCTTATTACACTTCCAAAATCATTACTCATATTTAGTTATTTTTCGCACTTCACAACAAGTTGTTAGTTCAAGTTTATTAGACTTCCTTATATGCGAACAAACAGTTCGATAATCAACATAAATTCGAAGCAGTCAAGAGGAATTAGGCCCATAAGTGAAACACAAACAAAAAGAAAAACGTACTTGTAATGAGCTCATTTGGCAGCCCTAACTTGAAACACAATAATGAAACACAATAATGAAACAGAAACAAAAAAACTTCCTGAAACTTTTCAGTTTGAGTAATTCAGAATTTATGACTTCATTGCAGGTTGCGATGAAGAAAACAACGAATAAAAGGCACAAATCATGCAACTGCCGTAAAACCACGAAAAAAAAAATACCAAATGAAATACGCTAAAACTCTTAAGAGCCAAATAAAATAGCTAGCTAGCTGGCTAGCAGAAGTAGCAGCAATAAGCCAAGGGAAACGCAGGTAAAAATAAAAACAAATATAAAAAGCAAAAACTTGTTTATGACTTGCAAATTTTTGTGTAAATGCAAGACGAAGGCAATCCACAAGATAACTAAAGATACAAAAGACACAAGCTAAGGGAACGAACTGTTGTCGAAACAGTCAAAGAAACAAATCTAGTGCCAGGCCATAAAAGTAGGCGACAAAACAGAGACAGAAGAGAACTGTAGAAGTAGAAGCTGAGGAGGCGGAGTTGACAAACGAACTAGAAATCCCCAGCACTTGACTAAATAACACGGTACGGAAGTGTAACTACTGGCGCAGGATGTTGATAGAGAAGGGAGAGCGAGAGAGAGAGAGAGAGAAGGGATAGTGAAGAGGAGCTTGTGGTAAGTAAATGAACTTTAAAATGGATACCCCGGGGCGGCAGAAAAGACGACGTCAACATGGCTTGCCAACTAATGTAATCAAATCAAAATCACAACGACCCGAGTACAGACAGACAGACCTACCGACCGACCGGCAAAATGCAAGCCACAACAACAGCAAACCAACCAAACTGAAACTCAGACTCAGGATGGGACAGTGAGAGAGAGAGAGTGCAATGGACTCCGGAAAAATATTGTCATTGAAATGCAATGCTCGTTGGGGGCGTCCTGGGAACGCGACAACAACAACTCCTTACCTGACTATGCAAATTGTAATAATAATAATAATAATACTCATAATAATTCGCAACAAAAGTCAGTCAAGTGGTTTGCGGTCGGCTGAATTGCATAGTTTTGTGTGCTCTTCTTGTTGTCTTTGTCAATATTTGCCAGCGCCAGCAAAGCCATCAACATCAAGCGTATCCTCATCATTTGCCAGCTACAGTTAAACAATTCGCTTTTACAGTCTGCCCATCAAGTTGATGACTTGGCCTGAAGACAACAGCAGCAACGTTGAGGACAACAAAGCTCATCGATATGCAGCAGAGCAAACTGCTGCGTCCCGAAAAAACATTTCTTTCAGGATTATTGTCAAGGAATATTTGTTGGTGTTGTTGTTGTGGCTAGCAATCTCTTTGCGCTACTCATTTGCATTCGCACATTCACAGCCAGTCAATCATTTGTTTATTTGCCAGCAAATAGTATAAGCCCACAAGAACACAGCAAAGACTGATGAATATTATGTGCAAATGACTACTTTAGGCTGACCAAGCGTAGACGCAAAGTGAAGGCGCCTGTAGTTGAAGCCAAGCTGAGTCATGAGAGTTGCCAAACAGGTAAGAAAAGACATATCATAAGCTATAGAAGCTGACGATGCTGAATCATCAGCTGAGCAGCAATTAGCGCCGGATTATAACATCATGTTCAGTGGGAAGTGGGAAATTTAAGAAACTTTATTTTTCTTCATATTCTTTTTTCTATGAACAGCAAAGAAATTGAAAATTACAAGGAAAACAGACAGTATTAGTTGATTATACATCTGTTCGAAGGGAGATTTTTTTGTGCACAAGTTGGACTTTTATATTTCATGGGAATTTTAAGCTTAGTAGATGAAAAGTTTTGCTTTTGGAGAGTACTTAAGTATTTTGGTATGTAAATTGAAAAGTTTTATCAAATGCTGCGTTTGTTATAGAAAAAAAAATCTTTGTGGACCAATTCTAGGAAATGTTTGATTTAAGAAACAAAATTAAAACAATTTTTTACATCTTTAAAAAGGTCTCAATTACTGTTGTTTTTTTTAGCTACATGGCGCTTAAGGCATAACAAATTATGTAACAAATTTATGCAAAGTCCTGAAGCTTACCATAACTTATCAAATATCCTGCCATTGTACCTAAGCTTACTTTAAAATTTATTAAACTTTAAAAATAAATAACTTGACGGTAATAGGACTTTAAGAAGGTCTTGAACAATTTGCGAATATGTTTTGCCCCAAACTCCAACTGGCAGCGAGCCATGTCAGCGAGTGGGGCAAAAATAATGGCCAATCTAAATTCTTATGACCATTATTTCCACTTCCTTACGCGCACAGCATTTTCTCCAACATATTTGCAACAAAAAAGAAAACATTTTCATAATTTTAAGCTGACCCTTTGCAAGCAGGAACACATTTTGAATATTGGCATAAAAACTAAATGGAAAATAATATTCAATTTGCAGCTGGCAAAGAAAAAAACTTTTTCTTGACCCGACCCGTAAAGTGGCCGCTTCTCACTACAACTTGAAAATGCACAAGTTTTTCTCGCCTATTTTTCTTTCTTATTTTAGTTGAGGTTTTTGTTTTGTGTTGTCGGTCTGAGGCGATCTAAACTGAGATATATACAACGGTAATTGTAGACGCTTGGTATGCGCGGCTCGTGGTTTTATTATTGCCAGTTAGAGTTGTCTGGCCAGCTGTGGGCGTGGCACTGCTCTTCTTAAGCCCAAAGCAGCCAAGCAAACATTTACTTTTGCACACAGTGGCAGTGCAGCAGAGAAAGAAGCACATAAACAACAACAAACAATACAATAGAACACGAGTCAAAACATGGCAGAAAACACATATTGTTACCGAGTCTTCTGAAAGAAAAGTGTTCGACTAGGAGATACTGTGTATTGAGCTTAAAAGCTTAAAAAATATGCTAAGAGTTAATATTAAGGATTTTATGTGAAAAAAATAAATTGAATAATTATTTGAACAGATCACAAAATTAAATGTCAATAATTATGAAAGCGAGAAGCTCATATAAATCTAAGCATAGCTTTATTATGATAAAGAAATAAGTAGGCAAAAATCATTAAAAAATAGTCTTTGTTAATATTAATTGGTCAATAATGATTAACGAAACTAAGAATCAAATAAATAAAGTATTAAATCTACCAAATACAAAATAATGAATAGAAGGTTTCGATCTAAAGAAATATATTTAAGGTAATAATATTTGAATATGAACATATTAAAGAAAATTTAAACTTTATTATGTTAATATGATTCTATATGGATAAGATTAAAAAATATTTATTAAATTATGATTATAAAAGGTATTCAAACAAACACCTCCATAAAACGCATTATCAAATATGCATGTAAACACCTCAAGTAACATTGTATTTAAGCTTCACCCATTACAAATTCCTGGCATACCTTAATAATAATACCCTGCTGCTGTAACTGTACCTGTAGTCTAGGATTACAGCATAATGTAAAATGCTGCTGATGCTACCAAGACTCGGTAACAAGCAAGACAATAGCCAACGGCTGTAAATTGTGGAAAAGGCTAAAAAAGTAAAAAAAAATAAAAAATAAAAGTAGCCACCGCAGAGCACAACGTAGAATGTGAAATGTGAGAGGCTGACAATGCAACATAAGCAACAGCAGCAACGTGTTAAGAACAATGGTTGCCCACAGTGCTGGCCAAACTGTAATTAAAACTGTGCAGCTCAAACTGCAAATGCAGACTGCAAAAAGGCGGCCCACCCAAACAGTGAAGAGTGTCAAGTGCAAAGGCATGTGAAAGCAAGTGAAATGCTCTGGCTGAAATTGAGTGGGTGGAGGAGTAGGAGAAATGTCGAGAAAGTGTGAGGGATTACATGACGGAAATCATTTTACGCCATGACAGACAATATGCTTGCTTTCAGGAAGAAAAAAAGGTGAGGAGAAGGAAGGAAGCCATTAGCAGGACAGCAGGTGACTGTGTATGTATGTATGCATGTGTATATCTGTGTGTACAGGTATGTTGTATGTATGTTATACATGCAGAAGAGTATCACTTAGTTTGCGCTACAAAGTCAACACCTTGAACCATTTAAGGAGGCTGGCCTATCGCGAGAAGCTCTCAGTTAAGGAAGAGAAGAAGAATTCATCACAGCAGCAACTCAAAATAATGAAGTGCCACAAAGGGAGGCAAGCAAGCAGTGGGCGGGCATGCAGGCAGGCAAGCAAGCAAAAGTCATTAACGGAAGACGCCTTGGCAGGCACTCTACAAACGCACACACAAAACACACACACTCCACACACACACAAAACACACACACATAACTCCACATTCTGTTCTTGTTGTTGTTGGCTTGTCAGGAAATGCAGCAAAGTTTTTTCTTGCCTTTGGGGTCCAAATTTGCGACGTTCTCGTCGTTGTCGTCGTCGTCGTGTGCCCATGTCAAATATTTAACACTTGGTTTATTTTGCATTTGTTTTGCATTTGGTTTCGGTATGGAAATTTAAATGTTTACGCCTTTTGTGGCAGCAAGTGGGCGAAACCTTGTGTCTTGTGCAACACAAAATTGCAGACCAATTTGAGCCCCACACAAAATCCATTAAATGTCAAAGCTGCAGATAAATATAAATCCAGAAAAACCGAAAAAAAATAGAAAAAACCCTCACAAATTCAAAATGCAATCAGCATTTATTCAAGCGCCAAATGCTGCAACAAATCACGTAGCATCATATTTTGTTATTATTGACAAGCCAAAAGTCGGCAGGAAAAGCCGTGGAAAACTGAAAATGCTCCATTTGGTGTAACCAAAATGTTTGTATGTCTGTTGTACTATTGTATTGTATTTTTCTATTTGTGTGCAATTTTCAAAGTCACGCGCTCAAATGCACAAAGCATGGAATATCAGAATAGACAATCGATGACAATGCTGGGAGATTGGGAATGGAAAATAGTAAAAATACTTAATACTTACTTAAGATGGAAAGTTATTGAAATTATGATTGAGTAGAAGTTTGAAATGCTCTTTAAAACTATGAATAAACGTTTGGCGTATAAGAAAATAGAGTTATGTAAATGAAGCTACAAACTCCATCTTCGAGAACAAATACTTTTAGACTTTGTTTTAAAATAAAAGGTATTTTTGATTTATTTATAATTGTAACACACCACGGGACAACAATATAAAATTTTTATGAACTTATAAGCATTTTCTTAGCGTTATTCAACACTTTTTTACAGAAGAAGATGCCATTCTGAAGGTTTTGCGGTATAAAAAAAGTCACTTAAAAAATCATTTGCTTATTTTTAACAACAAAAACATAAATTATTGCTTCTTTTCTAGGAGCTTCTTTTGCATGTGAAGATGCAACATTTGAAGCAACAATTTATGTTTAAATTATTCCCATACATCTCAGACCTTTTAGCATGTCATAAATGAACGCTGTCTTCATAAAGTTCTCGGCAGTAATACGTAACATCAATAAATACAATATATCACACTGACAAATTGAGCAATAGTTTTGCAGTACTTTATGTGTGTGGTAAGAGTATATATAACAATAAGACTTCAGTTCTGTTCTGTTCTGTTGTGCAGCTGGCGAGACATAAAAAACCGAAAGGGAGCTGGGAGATGGGAGAGAAACACTGCGACAAGACGAATCACATTTCTATTAAAATGCGAAAAGCCTTTTGCGGTTGTTGCTGTTTGCACTCTTTGTTTGGCTTGTCTCTCTCTCTCTTCCCTATACCTATCATACCCACACACACACACACACACACACTCACACACGTATTCACATCTCGAAGCTTCTTATCCGCCTCTGCAGTTGGTCTCTGGCATTGCGCCTTGTTTATGCGCTGTCTCGTTGCATTGTTGTTGTTGTTGCTGTTGGCAATGCACTTTGCATGCAAAAAACATAATAATCGGAGAGTGTGAGTGAGAGCGGGAGAGAGTTGATCGAGAAACGGCTCGCATAAGCCACCGAAAATAAACAATGGCAAATGGAAAGAGACATAGATAAACAATAAATAAACAGCACAAAAAGCAATTGCAACGAACGAACGAAAGAGAAAGATGGTGGCTGAGTAGGAGAGAGGAGGTAATGCACAGCAGTGTCATTGAACGGTACAATACAGATACATGTGTATGCTCATGAAAGTGTGAGTAAAAATAGAGCGAGGGAGATGGGTAGAGTCAAATTGCGAGACAGACTGGCGGCAGACATCTTCTTCTTCTCCACTTTGTTCATTGCTCGCAGCTACTAATTGCTAAATTGCTCTCAAACTGTTCAGAAGAAACTAGAATGTAATTCAATTTCTAAACGCGTTCCACTGCGGGATTTGCTCGAAAATGTATTTGTAAGTAGTTTTGTTGCAATAAAACAAAGAAGAAATATTGCCGGCTTACAGCAAACAGACAAGAACAGACAAAACAGACACAAATAAGCAAAAAGCCAAAACGGCAAAGTGAAAAAAAAAACAAACTGATAAAAAAAAAGGGAAAAACATTGAAAACTGAATTTTACGATTTACGCTTGGGAGGCAGTGAATTTCACTTAAAACGCTTTTATTATGGTGAAGCCAAACCAGCCAGCAAATGTAAAAAGTCAAAGAGTGTATGTGAGTGTGTGTTGTTGTGTGTGTGTGCGTGTACGAGTGTGTGTGACGGTCTGTTAACTGCTCGCATTCAGGGCACGTTTCAGGCAAACGTTGACGCTTCGCTTGCCAAATGGGCGCGAGAGGCGGCAGCAGAAGAATAAGCAAAACTTTGCTTCTATTATTTTTTATTTTTTTTTGCCACTCAAACACAGATACACATGGGTATACGTGTGTGTGTCATGTACCTGTGATGGTGGCTGCTTCGACAACAGTTTAACAGCTACAACAACAACAACACCAACAATGGTCTCTTCACATATGCCGTTTAAAAACAAATTATCGAACATGCAACACACAGAAGCCTCAACCTGCCATTCACACAAACACACACACACACACTCTTATATAATAAGTATACGTTCCGTGCATGTTCAAAAAGAAAGTACAAGGTAAAAATGTTAATAGACAAGTCAATGATAGTGTTCAATATGTATATATATGGTAGTATTTCCAATAGTTGACATGCGCCATGGGACACAAAGTGATAGGTAAAAAGAAAGAGCATAAGGTATACTTAACATCGTAAAGTATTTTCAAGTAAGTAAATAGAATTGATAGAACAATTGAATACAAGACTTGTCAATTACAGTAACTGATATGTGAAAGAGAGATGTACTTTTGTGTATTAAGAAAAACGACAGATAATATTAGTTGCAACAGGGAGTTGATCAAAGAAATACAAATATAAACTTTCAACTAAAACATGCGAACAATGATTGAAAAAGTTTAAAAGTGGAGAAGTAAAGGTTGACTAAAAACCTTACACAAAGTGTTGGCAGTAGGAAGTTGCTTCCTGATTTCGATAGCAATTTTTTTAACTTTCGGTTTCAAGTTGAGTTCATAGATCTTCATCATTTATTAATCTAGAGGCCAAACCATTATTTCATTTACCCAATCGGTTAAGATCTAACGAAGTTATTACATTTGAAAATCTTCAGAAGCGTCTTCAATTCAAGTTTTTGGGTTAGGTGACAAAAAGGACCCCAGATTTAATTAAATTATAATTTTAAAGATCTAACTATTACTAAAATTGTTTGAAAATTAAAGAAACGGCATTAAAATCATTGCATTCATACCTAAGGTCAAGATCTTTTATAAAACCTCATTGCTATATATCTACTTTACTCTACACACTTCAAAAGTTCCGCACCCAAAGTCAATGCGTCAAATTTGTAATAAAAACATCTCTGGCACCTCGAAATTATTTTTTGAAAAACTTTTTTGCTTTATGTTTATGGTGCTCAACATTTGAGTTTAACGATTTTTAACCATGAATCTAGTTTGTATAAAAATACAAGTACAAGGTTTTTTATTTTCATAGCTCTATATAGTTTTTGTTTACTCGCAAAAGAAACGCGTCAAAGGCCGTGTGTGTGATTACTCATACGACGTGAGAGAGAGAGAGAGAGAGAGAGGGGTAGAGAGAGGAGAATGGGAGATGAATGAAGATAAAAGAGCTTTTGCCTTTGTATTTGGTGCTTGCAGCTGCTTTCAAATGCTTGAAGGAGCATCAGCACATATCAATGGCAGCAGTATATTAAAGCGAACAGCCAAAGCGGATTTTACTATATTTTGCGAAAGGAAAAGGAGAAGAGATATCGGGGGAGAAGCTGCTCTTTGCTCTTCACAAATCAGAGAGCAAATACAATGAAGTCGACACATGATGATGCGCGATGTGTGCGTGTGTGTGTGTGTGTGTGTATCTGTGTGTTTGATAGTGGCAACCTAAACGAAGCCAAGTCACTTGAATGGACTCCAATACTCTCCGGACACTTGAATACATGCATATATATAGATGCGGGCAGTTTGTTTGCAGAGAAGAGGAAGGAAATTGGGAGTTGTAGGAGGCCATTAGCTGCTTATCGCGCTTTGAGTAGCTACAGGCACAAGCAGTGAGAAGCGAAGAAAGGAATGGGGGAAAGAGGCAAGAAGTAGGTAGTCGTGCGGTACTCAAGTGTAAAGTTATCAAGTGCTGCTTGGGACAGCAGCAGACGACTTTCGACATCGCCGCTGCCTGTCAAGGGTTAAAGTCATAGACAACGTCGAGTGTTTGGCTATGGCTTGTGACATAAAATGTTATCAAAAAGGATTATGACAAGCGCACAAATAAAAGACAGAGAGACAGACTGAGGAAGAGACAAAAGCACACACCGACAACAGTCAGTAGCAAAGTGTATCAGTGGCACAAAGAGACTGACACAACTACTTGGAGCACAGTGATATCTCTTCACACAGATGATATCGTTGACAGTCCAGCAAATAAAATAAAATAAAGTAAGATGAAAAACAACAGGCCGGCGGCATCATACTACTTATAATAAAAAGAAAGCTCAAAACAAAAATTTAAAAAAAATAAACTCAAAAATGAAGGTGCTGGAGACTGTTTTAAGTGTCAGATTGTTGTCACAATCGCTGTTCAAAAAGTTACAGATTTAAAGTTACATAAATAGTATAATGCTAATTGTTTCAACAACTAAGCAAAAGTAGTCAGATTGTTAGTTGTTAGTTTAGCAACTTTATGTTAACAATATCTTAAGCTTATAATCCAACATTCACTCTAAACATAAAAAGTTTCTTAACACAACAAAAACAAAGCGGATGAATGAGGCTTAAGATTGTGCCAGCAACATAAAGTAGAAAAATAATAGGAAATTAGCTAGAAAGAAGACCTATTATGGGTATAATGAATATTATATACTCTTCTTAGTTTTTTATTAATTGGCTTAGAGCCTGTTATAGGTTACATAGATTTTAATGGTTAAATTTGTTCAAGATTCGGTTAGCCTCAACATATTTATTGAAAAATACTTTATGGACATAAACCAATTAGTATAAGGTTCAATAATGATCACATTAAAGAGAATATTTATAGGGTTCATAAATGTTATCGCCAATGCGTTACAAATTAAACAAATAATTTACAATACCCTCACAAGTCAAACTCTAGAAAGAAAAAACCAGACGCCCAATGTCAGAAAAGTCAAACACCCGTTTCAAAGTTCTTTTAATCTCTCTTTCTGTTTTTTTTCTCTCTCCCTGTCTCTGATTCTTGGTTCAGGTTCTTATTCACGTTCTGGGCTTAAGTTGCTGTTTGCTGGAATCGTGAGGCGCCGTTAAGCTAGTGAGGTGGGTTGACTTGAGGGGGGTCTGTTAGCAGAGAGCTCAGTTTAATGCAATTTACTTAATGCTTTGGACACAGCCAATCCCCAATCCCCAACGCTCTTTGCCCGTCTGCTTATAACTTCATAACTTTTATTATTGTCAGCCAAATGAAGCAGTTTGAGCTTGTCGAGCTTGTAACTAATTGGAAAGAAAACCCATTGAAATTGAAGCAACATCAGCAACAACAACAACAACAACGACTTATAGCAATTAACGATAGTTAAACGCAGCAACAACGAACTTACAACAAACAGTTCCTCAAGTAGCTTCTGCTGTAATAGCCTTGACAGCAAAGGAGATAGATAGAGATTGAACGACAAAAATAGAGAGAGACAGAGAGCAATAAAGAAAAACTTGCCAAATGGAAGTTGTGTGACATTCTTGGCTTTGCTTTTGCAGCAAGTTGCAAGTAGCATCAACAACTGCAAGAGCAACAGCAGCTGTTGCAACTGTTCAATAATGCAATGAAAACATTTAAGTTGCAAGCAAAACTTGGCGACTTGGCTGCAAGTTCCAAACCATTTTTCCATCCCCATCCGCATCTTAGAAAAACAGTTTCTCAATTGCAAAATTTATGAGCTGCATTCACTGGCGAAAATCGTGTGGAAAATAACAATGAAATTGCCAAAAAGCAGCAGCAAAAAAACCACTCTGTTGCAGTTGCAACTGTCGCTAGACACTTTTCATGCAATGTGAATTGTCGTGTGGCAAGAAAAAAGACCCCAAAAGAAATTGCAATTTATTCCAAATATATTTTGTATTTGTTGGTTTTGCTCTTGAGTGACTGACTCAAGCTGAAGCTGGAGCTAAACAGGCATTTGGTATCCGAACTTTAGCTGCGCTCAGGAAAAAGAACTCTTGACGAAAACTTATATACTATGCATGGATTCTTAAATATTGAATGCCAGGCATTTATGTCGCCAAGTTTTTGTTGCACAAGTGAACAATTTCGGAAATTGATTGAATGAATGATTTGGAGAATACGATTTAATAGAATATTCTAGTTTATTTATAGTCGAAAAAGTAGGGTACTTGGACAAGTGCTGTTAGCTGGTGTTTGTTTGGGGTTTTGCTAAGAATTCTTTGTCCAACTTACGCTTAAATTCTTTGCTGATAAAAATTATATCTCTTGCATGAATTTGAAGGTGTTTTTAAATCCCTTGCTCATTAAGTTTATTCATATTTATTGCACCTGAGATATACTTAAGTATAAACTCAAAATAATACAAGAAACGATTTTGTTATTGCCTCATTGAATGTTTGAAGTAACAAAAAAAAAACTCTTAATTTGGTTCAAGGCAGCCTTCACAAAAGCAGAAACTATTATGATTAATATTATTATTTTATTGGGTATCCAATCAATATCAATAGCTATTCTGAAATTCACAATTTCATGCCAAATATGGACACATGGAACTAATCTAATGTTTTGAATAGAACAACAACAACAACACCAACAACTGACCATTAAACAAATGCGGCTATTTAATCGCTCACTCCTTGTATGGTGGAGGCAAACTAAACAGCTGTTGTTGGCTTGTTTCTGTTTAGCGGTTTTGCTCGAATAATGTGCTCTGCACATAAAGCGGTTTTTTTTTGTTTCTGCTTTAGACAAAAGCCAAACTTGTTTTCGATACAGCCAGCAACATCAAAGCGATTGTGGGCGTTGCGAGAGACAATTAGCCGCATGCCGCAACCCAAAAAACGGGTTTCTGGTGAGTCAACAACAACTACGACTATTTGCTATACGGAATCACAACGGCGCCCCCAAAAACTATACACAAAACTCGACGAGGCATGACAACGCAAACAACAAGAACAAAACTATGGAATTTTCCAAAAGAGAGAACCAAGCGAGAGAATTGAATGCAAAAATTGCAGTTTGAGCATATTCTGGATTATTTTCCAGCATTTATATTTCGATGTCCTCTACCCCCAACTGTCTGTCAGTCATAGTCAGTTTGTCAGCTGCTGCATTCAATTACCATAGACAGCTGCGAAGGAGGGGGAGGGGGCAAGAGGGTAGCGCGCTTTGGGGGCTGCCACACCAAAAAACTGTTTGACCATTAAATGCTTTGTCCAAAATGAATCAACATTGACAGTTTGTTGTTACACATAGCCAACATTTGTTTTCCATGCGCTTCTTCATTTTTTTTTTTTTTTTTGATATTTTTCTATTGCTCTCAAAAACAGAATGCAGTTTCTTTTTTTTACATTTTTTGTAGTATTAGGGTGGCCCGCAGGGTTTTGTAAATAAAAACTCTTTTGGCATCGCGTGTTTGAGTTGTTTTTGACGCAACGTTGGCAGCTTTGACAGCTCACTAAATAACTGCGGGCAAATTTCATTTCTAAATATTATTACACTCTTCAATTTTCTATTTTCTGTCTTTTTTTACCTGTCTATGTGTGTGTGTGTGTGTGTGTCGAATATCATCTATTGGTTCTGTAAACTTTACTGCATCAAAGCTCTCTCTTTCTCTGTCTCTCTCTATATCTCTTTCATATTTCAGGCAATAAGTTTCCCAACTGGATTTGAATTTCACTTTTGGACAGAAGACACAACTTTATCATAACTTGTGCAGCCAGTTTATGGCTTTTACTGTGAAACTAATAAAGTTTCGTACTTAAATTACGTCTAGTTTCAGCCAGTTACTCATTTAAGTTTTGTATTAAGGCTTAAAAGTGGCAGAAATAGTGCAAAGAACTTTAAGGAAGTGTAAGATTAAGTTTTTGATAACTTAAATACCATATTTCTTGTCCATATATAACATAGTCCAAATTATAAGAACTACATAGCTGAAATTTTCACAGAAGTTTCCTGGGGTTTAAAACTACGTTGTATGAAAACTCAGTTTTAATGGTTTACTTGGCAATTTATAGAATAGTGTATGCCAGTTGTGGAAAGAGAGAAAAAATATGAGAGAGTTGATCAATACTAGCGTTTACTTAGTTAAAGAATAATACAATAAAACAAAAACCAGGAAATACTTTTTTAATTTACATATAAGGTTAGACCTGGCCATTAAATAATCAACAATCAAGTGTTAGTTCCCCACCAAGGTCTACTATCTTTTGCATCTTATTTATTAGCAATTCATTGCTGAAGTAATCTTGCATTTATTTTCAAATTTAACTTGCGAGAATTATTACATCGAATGATTCATGCACGACATTTTCACAATGCTCAATGCAACGCCCGCCCCACGACTCAAATCAACTTTATGTTGCCATTGTAAAAAAATGAAATTTATATATAAATCTATTGTACAGCAAACTGCACCCACACACACACACACACACACATATACACATCTATGTGCTCTTGGCTTCTGTTGCCAGCTTTTTTTGTTCGTAGCCCATTTATGGTTAGCTTTTGTTGCTGATTTATTGTAGTTTTGCGTTTGTTTGTTTTAGAGTTCTTTTTCCGAAAATTAATACATTTTTGTTTTTTTGTGGGTGAACAAAGTTTGAAGTGTTAAGGGGCCAGAAAAAAATTCATACACTCGGCGAAAATCAATGAATTAATTATTTTGAGTGGTACTTACTTAATCTGCCAAAGCTGTGCGACAATCGCTTTTTGAGCTTCTGCAGGGCGCCGCCTTTTTTCTCCCTTATTGTGACGGCTGCAAGAAATAAATAAAAATAAGAAAATTAATTTTATTATTTATTACGCAAAAGTTAGCTAATTGATAAATATACTTAATTTATGGTACAAAACTCTTGCTCCCACGCACACACATACACAACAATTATTATAAAACACCAAAAAGCCAAAGCTAAAAACCAAACAACAAAAACACAGCAAACAACAACACTGCAAGTTGACATTACAAATTAACATAAATCAGTGAAGCGTGGTGTCCCATAATAATAAATAGATAAGTATACAGACAAGACCGAAAAGACTGAGGAGACTGACCCCAAAGCGAGGGGGGACGAAAAGGCAAAGGGAGAATACAACAACAAACACGCACACATTTTCCAAAATTTTCTATCGTAAAATTCAAAAATGAAAATCTACTCCAACATACAAAATGCACTCTTGTTGATAGCTATATAGACTTTATATAGTTTATATATATTTTTGATTTTCGAAAGGGACGCAGTCGATTCGAATGCCTTGCTTATTTATGTGCATGAAGGGAGAAGCATAGAGAATTATATATATTCAAATATATATTTCGATGCATTCGTAATTGAGTTGTGTAATTCTGTTGTTGTTTTTGTTGTTAGAACCTGCACTGCTTTTGTTTATGTAGTTGTTATTGCTGCTGGTGTTATGGCTAGCCATCATTGTAATAACATTTAACCAAGTTATTTCAGTGCTCAGTGAGCCATACCAAAATTGTGCAAAAAGTATTTACAACCACATTCAAATTCCCATATTTAAAAGGGTGGAGTACAAATTGTTGTATCAGCTGTATTTTGTCATTGTTTTGGCATAAACTCTTATTGTTGTTGTTGTTGGTGGCGATTAGTTGGTTCGTTGATTGGCGTAATGATTGGGTTAGCACTGTATAAATATGAATGTCTGTTGTGTTCAATAATCAATTGCTTGTTTATTCAAAATTCGACAAATGGTTTTAGACTTACGATTTTATTATTGAAAAAAAAAAAAAATGTTTATTTTTGGATTTTGATTATTTCAAATCTATTTATAATATAGAATTTAAGCCAGTTTATGAATTTTGATTTAAACTTTAAGGCATTAACAATGCATCGCATCCTCTCACATACTTCAACTGCATTTCTTTGACACCACAATGGTATTTACAATAGCCCACTCAAACCAATTTAAACTGGTTATCACATATCTGCACTTGCCTCATTTGCATTCCACAGGCCACAAGGCTGGAGATAGGAGTACTAGAAGAAGCCAAGGAAATTGGCACTTACAAAGTCATTTATCAAAACTCTACCCACTTGAAAACATCAACAACGAAAACTGACGTTGATGGGTAGGAAATTTCCTACACATTATGTTGCATGCCCAGCCAGATAACGACACTAAAAGAGTAGCACCTTGACTGCTGTTCAACCAAATGGATCAAGCAATTAAACGTATATATGTATGTACATATATATCTAAAACTACATTTTTGTAGAATAAATATCTTTTTACAGCACTAAATCATTCGATAAGTGTATCTCTCTCTGCCTCATTCTCGGTGCTGAGTGTCTCGCCATATCTAAAGCCCACTTCCATTACGACTGCATTTGCCTTTGTTGCTTTCAAAAGCAATTTGGCTTAACAACAATGCAGAGACAAGTAAATGTATGTTCGTATGAATAGATAGATAGATATCTGCATACAACACTTTAACTCAATTAAAGACAGCAATTCTTCCCATCAAGCAAAGTTTTTGCTTGCTGCTATTGTTATTGACTTTCAAACAATAACAAGTATCCAAAATCATAAGCATAACAACAATTAAGCAAACTAACAAGCTAAATTTACTAGCTTAAAAGGTTTGCTTATTTCTGAATCCTGTGAAGCGTATAAGAACAATAGTTGAAATACCAAACACAAATCATTTGAATCAGCTGAATGTACAATATTGTGAAGTAAGTATAAAAACGCATTATATAAGTTATTCAAATGCAGTTTATTTCAATGAATTTAATCAACTTATAGTTGTTTACTTTGCTGCTTCATAGCTGTTTGAGTTAAATTAATTTTGTGAGAACAGTTTGCAGCTTTCATTTTCTTTTTTCGCTATCCCAAACTCACACTTTTTACTCCCACAATCTTATTTAATTGATACTCAGTGAATGTAATATAGCTACTAGCTGGTTGCATTCAACAAACAACTCTCGTTCTCTTTAGAAAATGTTCACTGCGATTGCATACAAATGGGAGTCAGTGTTGTTGTTGTTGTTGTTGTTTTGTGCTTCGCCTGTTTGGACTTGCATCAAATGCAATATGCAAATTTAGTGTAAAATAGACGCCATTTGCGAACAGTTTTGTTGCATCTGACAAATTGTGTTAAAGCCCAACAGACAGCGAATGCCAAATATACACAACTGCATTTTGCATTACATTAAACGAAAACGAAAGAAAATCAAATTACTGGCTGTTGTAGTTGTTGGTTCTTAAAAGCCCATTAAAGTTGTTTGCGCCGGCTACGAAAAAACTTTTTTGCCAAATGAAAGGCAAACAAGCAAAATGAGTTGCAACTAGCAAGCTCGCTGTTGCTGCTGCCGCTGCTACTTGCATCATCAAGTTGAGAGATGCACAAAACTTATTTAATTAAGACTGCAAAAGGCGCTGCAAAAAGTTTATTGCAAAGCAGATGCTTCACTTGCAGCTTGTCGTCGTTGCCGTTGTCGTTGCCATTGCCGTTGTTGCATTCAGCTTGTTGCATTAATGAGTTCGGTGTGCAGTCTACAAATCATCATCAAATCAAAGTTTGCAATCGTGCTGTTTTTTTTTTCCACTAGTTTGCATCAATCAGTGACAAATTGCAGGTGGCATGTCTCGACAAGTTCAATAGCCAGCTCAGAGAGACAAGCTGATAGACACGCCATCTACAGTGAGCTACAAAATAATTCACACTGCTTTTGACACTCAATTAGCGCAAAGGAAACAACATCAAAAAATAACCTGCCAATTGTTCATAATTAAATGCATTTGTAATTATACATTTGTGGGGAGCCACTGTTAATTATCGCAAGTAAATCACAAAAAGGGTTGAAAAAAAATAGAATAAAAAACAGGTCTTAATTACAAGATAAAAGAAAATAAAAATGTTTCCAAGATAGTCTCTATAAAATTATAAATGGCTAGACGATGTGTGATGAAGCATTTAAAATGATTACAAGATTTAAAGATTTTCAATTAGATAAAGAGAAGCATAAGCAATAATATTTATTGTATAACAAATATTTAAGCAAGTTCTACTAAAATTGTATTTAACCTATTTAATAATAATAGCATAGCTTACAGCTAAGAAATTCCTGCTGAGGCTTGAAATTCACCTTTAAAATATGAAATATTATAAACTTTCATATTTTAATATTAAAAAACAACAAAAAAAATTTTTGTAACAAAATGGATGATTTACCTTACATAAAATGTTAACACTATCTAAGTTCCCACTACAAAAAATATGCCTCATTAAATAGTTTCCAACTAAAACATATGTATCTAATAATACACGTGTCAAAAGGTATAAAAGAAACCAAAGTGGCTGTAGTTTTAGCATTAAGAAACAGACAGAATTATAAATGGAAGCACCAAATGAATGATATGAAGCGCACTTTACAAGAAATTTCTTGTTAATGACGTAATTACCACTACGTGGAATAGTGGGATGGGGTGGGGTGGGGGGCATGTGGCAGCTGCCTAGGCAGCACACTAACTCGGATGATGACATGCGAGAAGTAGCGAAAATGTCGCCATGGCGTGCCACACGACGTATACGTGACATTTTGGCCATGCCACGCAAAACTCGTTCAAACTCATACCACATGCTGCAAGAAACATAAGGCAGAAGTGTCAGCCGCAGCAGCAGCAGCTAGAAAACCCACCTGCCACCTCTTGCAACCGCTACACCTTCCCTTCGTCTTAGTCAGAGATGCGTTTGTTTCATTTGTGGGCGCTTGGCCAAGTTGAGTGAAAAGTTGCAAGAGGCATGAAGAAAATAGATTTACTGTACTAATAGAAAATGTTTGAGCGCAAATATTTTGACACTTGGCGACAGCAGCTAACTAATTGCGGAGAGTGCCTGGAGAGAGAAAGAGAGAGAAATCGGGAAACTATTCTGATCAGTTGGCTATATAAATAGATTATACTGGCAGACAGAGAACAGCTGACGAGCAAGCGATGTCTGATGATTAAATGTTTTATAAATGACGTGAACAATTTGCACGATTCTGGCAACAACAACACAAAACCACAAAAATAGCCAAAAAGGTGACGACAACAGTTCAGTTCAGTTTGGTTAGCGTTGAACCTGCGTTGAACTGTCAGTCAGTCGGTGGGGGAACGCGTAACAAAAGGGCTTGTGGATGCCACATACACGGCATGCAGATTAATTGATAAGCCTGCGGCTAACAGGCGATTGATAGCTGTAAGCGAATACAGCACAAACAAACACACAATCGCATTAAATTTCCACTCTAGTCGTATATATAAAATACAAAATATAATTAATGACAAATTTGTTGCCTCATCATTTGCATAATAATCCTTAAATGTCGCTTTGTGTTATGTAACAGAGCTTATCGAGAAAGAGAGAGAATGAGGATTTAACTGCTTTTGTTTGTGTGTTATGAAACATTAATTAAAATACATTCGAATGTAATTAAATTTGAAATAGGAAAAAGGAAATAGATTTATTTTATTTATATATTTTACCAAGGTCGTACTAATTGTATGAACAGTAAGCCAATAACCAAACAACAAAAACGAAATAAAATAAATAAATGTAAAATCTTTTTTAAATAAACAGCTATGCGTTTATTTTGTGTTTTATACCAGTCTGGATTAAATTAAAATCCCATTTTTGGCAAATGAACTAAAAGCAAATCGAATTATAAACGAATTTGTATTTGGTTTTTATTAATTGATGAAAGCGCATTCAATAATATGCAATTAAGTACATTGAGAATAAAGAACAAATTATGTAAATTGCATATATTGTGCACCGATTACTGAACTATCCAACAACAAAATCTCCATTCGATAAAATAAAACTGAAAACAAAAAACTGATAATGAACATTTTTTTTTCTAAAACGCAACACAAACATTTATTAAGTAGCCCATCCATTAAGATAACCATAAATTTTTGTCCCCATCAAAATAAAACACTCCTATCAATCAACGCTGTCATTCACACACACTTAACACACACACACACACATTGAAGCAATAAAATTTAAAAAACCATCAACGAAAGAATTTTAACCAAAAGAAAAATAAAGCCACAACCAGATAAACAGCTTTAATAGTGCAACATGGTAGTAAGAGGGGATTCGTATACGTGATAAACATACATGTTAGTATGTATTTACGCATTTAGGTATGTGAGTGTGTTTGTGTAGAAAATCAATGAGTTTTATGCAAAACACGTTTGGCAAAGTACAAGCTTTATTACCATATAGAACTATTTTTTTATCGCCAACAAGAAATCAAGCATCAGATTATCGTCAGGCGAGTTAAAAATGGCAAAAACCAAAATCATAATAAAAAGGGGGAAAGTGGCATTCAGCTCTGATGAATGAGGGGAAAGGTGGCGTGAACATGGGGCGTAGACGATAAAGCCAACAAGGTATTTTTAATAAAAAAAAAAAAAAACATAAAAAATTAGTCAACCAGTTGCATATGAAAGTCACCCCCAAAAAGTCAAAATCCAAATAAAACCCAATACCCCAAGAAAACTTAGGCCAGCCCAGTTTTTCATTATATGTATATTGCCCACCTGTTTTAATGGCCTGAGCGCACGAGCGACAACATTTTGGCCAAGTTGCGTGCCTCTTGGCCGTTTATCAATGTTGCCAAATCGCCATAAGAGTAAGAAACCCGCCCAAAAGTCAACTGAGAAACTTAATTACAATTTACACAAAAAATATGTACCAACATCAAAGTGGCGAATCTTAATTACTTTGGAGCCTCGGCTGACTGTCTAATCGATTCAGCCATCAAACTATGGACAGCCTTATACAAATCTAGTCTCAGATCTCTCTCTCTGTCTAGCTTACAATTTCGTTGATTAACTAATTACAGCTGGTTGACATCCAATTAATTTATATTCAACTAAACAAGTTCCTGTGTTGCCAAATAAATCAAATGTGAAATTTCACATGTGCGAGTGTCAAACAATGAATATGTCAAAAGTTACCAAATTTGTGAAAGGAATGCAAAAAATATAGCATCATTATACAAAAATATTATAAGGAATAGAAAAGTGCAGCCAATAAAATGTTTACGAACACAGAATTACAAGAAACATCGAGGAAGAAAGACTGAGAAAAGCATAATACATATAAACAGAAACTTTTTCATTTATTTAATTAAGTTTATGTGTGACAAAGAAATCGCTTTTAATGTAAGAAGTATTATATGCCAATAGTCTTGCATTTATTTCGCACAATTTGGTTTTTTCTTCAAAAGACTTTTCTAATTCTTTGAACCACCCACTCACAACTTCGTACAGTTTATTGTAATGAGTTCTGATTATAGTGTTTGCTCCGTCCGACCTGATAGCGGAAATGTTTTTGGTTTAATGTTAGGTATGTGCTCGTTCGTATGTTAGTTTACTTTGCTTATCATTTGCATATACACTAAAGCTGATTAAATAACTGATTTAACAACTGATTAGAGCTTCTATATATGTAGTATTTTGCATATAACTTTTCTTTAATGTCTTTTCTTGACAGCGTTGGGCTGAAAAAGTTATTGCTGCTGACGTCGATGCTGGGTCAATGTTCTAATAAAAAGTTCAATTCATCTTGAATTAATTTCAATTGCACACACAGCAGTAAAAAACAACAACAACAACAGCAACAAGCAAGTCATTAAAAATTGAGTGTCGGTTCGAAAGACATTTGCGTGCCGTGCCTTAAAGCCGGTTTCATTGAAGTTGGGGAGATATGTATATCGGCATGGAACTGAGATAAGTTACACATGCTCTCAATACTGTTTCTATATATATATTCGGGGAAATAATACTGGCTGCACAACGTTATTTATTATTTGTATCATATGCAAGTTGGTTCCATTATTTTTCATTTTTCGTTTGTGTTGCTGTTGTTAATATATTCGACTGTCGGCGTGTCAAAATATTTGCGCTTCATTTAAATAAAGTTTACTTTGATGCATGCCTTTTCTTTCCCTTTCCCCCTGTCTGTCCTATCCTGTCTGCCTGTCGCATTTTTTGCAGCCATTTAATATTTGAACAGCATTTTAAATAGGCTTTTACGCATATTTAAAAATATTTATTTGGGCGCATGCATTTTGTTTTTCTCGTTTTTGGTAGTGTTTTATTTTTTGTGACAAACTGAAATGTATATGTATGCATATTTCACGCTCTGTTAACTCTGTGAAATGGGGCTAAAAAAATGTTTGAAGTTTTTTGAATTCTCAGGCATTGAAATGTTTAATCAGTTAAGCTGATTTAAAGATTAAATACTATTGCATCAATTCTTGGCAAAACTAATTAAAATTTACAAAGAAATTAGTTGGGGCATTTATACACGAAAAGTACGGAAACTTAAAAAAAATTTTGACATTTAACTTTTTGCGTTTTCTTCATATAAAAATATGTATTAAGTATTTTATATATTAAACGTAGTAAAATTAACTCTTTTTTTTATTGGAATGTCATGTTTTTGTGCTAATAAAACTTCTCAAATAGTTTTACACTGAAATGAAACTATTTCTAAACAATCTCAAGAACAATTCTTTAATAATAAACACAGACATACACAATTTTCTAAACTCTTTAGCTGTTTATTGCTCTTTAAAGATTTGTTGATTTAAGCAAGAAAAAAAATAACAAAATCAACATTGATGGATTTTATATAAATGCCAACAAGATGTATTAATTAAGAATATCATATTATACATTTAATTTTTGTTTAAACAATTTGCTAGCTGGGCAAGCATGAAGACTTTATGATTGTTTACTTAAAAAATTCCAATTTGTTTTTGTTCTGCTTGATTTTATTTTTGTTGTGGCTGTAAATCAAGCGTAAATATTCTGAAGCGAAACAAACAAGGGAGAAGAACACACTAAAGAGTGTGTGTGAGTATATATATATATTATTTTAATTGAAGAAAATGTTAAATATATAATTAAATTTCTAATACGCACCAGCACCAAAATTGTTGTTGTTCAGCTTTGTGGGTTGATTGATTAGTTCGGCCATTTCAAGGCCGTTTTTATTTTTTTTTTTTTTAAGCTGATTACGATGAAATATTTATTTATCAGCGAGCAGTTTTGATTGTTTTCTTTAATTATTTAAATAATCTTTTTTTTTGGTTAGTCGGCAGCAAAGCTTTTATTTATTGCAAACATTTTTGCTGTTCATTTTTAAGTATTTTTTGTTCACTTCTATGGCACTTTTTCTATAATAAAATATATTGTTATCAGTTAAGAATTACTAGATAGATGATAGTCTCTCGCTGGAAAAACGAGGTCAACTACATATTTTTTATCTGCAGACAGAGCAACAACAACGACAACGGCGACGACCACAGACAACACACAAAGAACAAACAACAACCGAAACAAAAGGCAACCCCAGAAATGAATTTGATTTTATGTTCTTTGGGGTGGTTTCACAGTTTGTTATTGTTGCGAAGGGTGTTTTGCTCGTTATAATCTTTAGATTTTTGCTTTTAGCAGCTCATCGAAATACTTAAAAAACAAATCACAAAAAAAAGTTTAAGTGCACAAAACTTAAAAACTCATAAAGCTTAATACTAAAACAAACACACATTAAAGTTTAAGAGAGTTCAAACACACACTTTGACATTTAACTTGAGTAACACTTTCAGACCAAAAAATAATAATAACGACGTAGATAAAGGAATTCTTTTTACGAGTTTTGTTTCGCGGATTAGTGGTTCAAGGAGTGAGACAGAGCGAGAGAGAGAGCTCAGCGAAGCCGGTAACGGAGCTTTGCACAACCTGCCGCGTTGAGTTTCGCACACGAAATGAGGTCAACAAGATACTACTACGTTACGTTACGCTTTTACGTTGAATAGCACAAGCAGAGCCCATGACATGAAAGTAGCGCAAGGGCGCCAGCCACCTGATTTGGGGGTGGGAGTGGGTGGTGAGCCATTGCTGCTGCACGTTCAAAGCGAGCGAGAGAGAGCGCTGGCCATACAATGTTGAGCGAGCGCTCTCTTAAGTTCCACACACAAGCCGGCGTCGTGGTGAGTGTCGTGACACTCTCTTTCCGCATTAGCCTTTCTCTTCGCGTTGCGCCCGGACAAGCGTAGCGCGTCTTTCAATAAAATGCCAGTTTCACTTCTATTACGTATGTTGATTACATGATGAGGTAGGTGAGTAGGTCGTGTTGTAGGATAGAAGGGGGGTGGAGAAGGCAGTCTATAATGTTGTTATACTACTTCTGGGTCAAAACACACACAGCAGCAAAAAAAACAAACTCAATTGATAAGCCATAAAGCGTCAGCTCGTGTTTCTGTGTATTTGGTTACGTTACAACAGTTTGACAATCACTGTGAGCTCGCATTCGTGCGTCACAAGCAGCTAACAACAAAAACAGCTGCCGGCAATGCATGCAAATTGCATTTGAGCCAACTTTCTCAGTCAGCTGACACGAGAAACGAGATAAGAATTTCGTTAGAACTTTTCGTTATTGAAACTGGGTCACAAGCATCTTTCAAACTGTAAACTCCAACTAGAAAACTCAAAGGGACTAATTTTCGGGAAAATCTTTGAATTTGTTTTTTTATTTTTTTTTCAAATTTTCTAGTTAGCTTAACAAATTTAACAAGTTAGCGATTTGTCAAGGGTTTTGGAATAGCTGAAGTAATTTTAAGACCGAAAAAATAGAATTTAGAACATAAATGAATATTGTTTAAGGCATTGAAAGTTAATTAAAATTTCTTGTTGTGTTATTGAGTTATTTTTGATTTGTTCCTCGTACAAAGATCTTTAAAATTGCTTTGAAAAATTTTAAGACTGACTAATTTTGAAATTTTTTTAAAATTACTTATTGAGCGTAATGATTTCATTTAAAATTAATATCTATAAATTTGAAGGTGAGAATGAAAATGTACAAGGCAATTATTCCACTTGAAGTAAGGAAGCTCTGAAAACTCTTCCCAAAACCGCTTCAAAAACTTTTTTTCAATTCAAATACAATTTTTATTCCTCCAAATAAAAAACTCAACTAATGTCCACAAATAAAGCCACAAAATTTGTTTATAAAAACATTTCAATCCGCGGCAAAACTAATAAAATGTGCAAAGAGAATTAAGAGCCTCAAGGTTTTGGCATTTTAGCCTTTTGGCGTTGTTTCTAATTGGAACTCTCTGCCGCTTTAGCCGGCTGCACAAATAAACAAACACAAGAGGCACACACACACGCACACACACCGACAAAAACAAACACAAAACACACGCGAAAAGCACAAAGGCAAATAAATTAAGCAAATAAATAATTCAATTCGATAACAAACAAAACAAACGGCAAACACAGCGAACGGTAAATTGAAGAAATAGCGCACCAAATTATTAAATATGATTGTTTTAGTGCCCTTTGTTGTTGCTTTTGTTGATGTTGTTGTTATTTTAGTGTTGATTTATGATGCTGCGGCAAAAACGCGAACGAACGGAAGCGCTTCGCCAAAGCCAAAGCACGTAACAATATATTATGACGTTTGTACATACTACGTAGCGCAGGTTTAGAAGCTACTAGTCTAAATGAGAGAGACAGAGTGAGAGAGAGCAACAGACACAAGTGGGTTTACGTCACACACACACACGAACACAAAGCTAAAAAGAGAGCGCGACGCGTCAGACACGGCTAGCGTTCAAATGTGAACTGAATCACAAACTAAAACACCAGCAGCAGCAGCCAGCCAGCTACGTCAATAACCGTTGCAGCGACGCCGTTGCGACGTCAGCAGAAATGAATTGCACTGGCTGCGGCCGCTGCTGCTGCTGCGCGACAGCTTTCGGCTCTGCTGTGGTGAGTTTTGAGCGTAATATTCGAAAAGTATTTCATTCAGTAAGCGCAGCCGGCAAACGTGCACACATATGTGTGTGTGTGTGTGCTATTTTAACAGCGTTCGCATACTTACGTCACTGCAGCGCAGTCGACAGCAGCAGCACAAAAAAAGTAAACAAATAAAAGCAAAACATAACAAAAGCTGATACTTGGCTGTTGCTGTTGCTGCTGGTTCTGCTGATGCTGATGCTTGCTGTGTGAGGAAGTGTCGGAAAAATAAATTATTTAAGCATTACAACAACATCAACTACAACAACGCCAACAATCAATTGATGTGGCAGCAGCATCGCCGCAGTCAGAAAGCATGAATCATCCAAATGCGTGGGGGAAGGGAGCTAAAAGAGTAAGCAAGCAAGCTGTCTGCTATGGCATCCCACAAATGCACATGTGTGTGAGCGCGTGTGTGTGTGTCTTTGCTGAAGGAATGCGCCGAAAAATGCCAATGCAAAGAGCGCACGAGAGCTATAGAGAGCGCAAGAGCTGGGCGCTCGCTCTTTTATTTTGGCATTGGCATCCACACAGACAAGTCGAAATTCACCACAACCACGCGCCACTGGGCCAGCGCTGCCAATAAAGGGACAACAACAACCAAAGACGAGCGCGCATATTTTTGCTCTATTTTAAATTATTAATGAGCAGCTTGTTCAGTTATTAAAAGCTTGGGAATATAAAATAAAGCAACGTTCACATTTTTCCCTCAGGTGTGTAAAAGATTGTCTGCAAATGTGTGGAAGATATCTTTGACGCTGCAGAAGGCGAATCTCGCAAACTTGATTAGGCGATCTCCCGCTTGGATTCCGAAGATTTGATTGTTGGGGCCGGCAGCGGTGGCGGCTGGTGGCATTTGAAGTGCAACATAAAGATCGTATATTTGGCAAAAATGAACTGGATCAACCTGCGAATGTATTTCGAACAGAGTCTTAGACATGAATCCATTCAAAATTTTAGACAAGTGTAACAAAATAGTTCCAAAACAGGGAGTTTAATTTAATTGTTTCACATCAAGTTTCATTAAATAACTTTGTTACGTTTAAATAAAGTTTAAGTTCATTTAGTTCCCAAACAAACATTGATTTACAAATTCCCATTGTTGCCACATATTGTTTTTTCATAGCTTCGAACCCAGCTCAAACCGAACTTGCATTGAATTTTAATTTAAATACTCAATGAACCGAACTCAGATAGAAACTTACACATTAGTATTTTTTTTTAATTCCAAGCACGCACATTCCGAATGCAGTGATTACTGAATAATTGCTTTAGTGTCAGCAGCCTAAATGAATTTTGGACCCTTAAGGCATCTCGTATAATTCGTGCCACCCATCGGCACCCTAATCACAGTCTCGAAATGTCTCGAAAGTTTTCTTTCAATTATGCAACCTTTTTATCTTCACGATTTGACAATTTGTGACAAAGCTGATTTGCATTTTGACGCCCCGCGGGCCTTAACCACAAAACCGCACCTGAATAAAGTTTGGGAGTGGGTGGTGGAAGGTGACTTTCGAGTACTCTATATATATATATATATATATATATGTATATGAGGAGTAGGTAAACAAATAAATTTTGTAGTCATGACTCGCCTGTTAAAACAAAGTGTTGCATTTGTTTAGGCTAAAGGCTAAAGGTGAACACCAAAGCAACTCAACTTGAATCGAGTCGGCGACAACAACACGCACTTCTACCTGAGCAAGCAAAGGACCTGCTCTTGGGAGAATAGTTCACAACAGCAACAAAAGGAGACAAAAAATTGCGTGCGAATTGGTCTTAACTTTTGCTTTTTATCTTCAATGTGCAACAGCCACGACAAACGAACAACGAAACAACGAGCAAAAGTAAAATAAAATTGCCATGTCCTTTGGGTTACACAGACAACATTACATTACGCATACGCCACGTGGTCCACTGTAAATATACACACATATTTATATATGCATGCGTGTGCGTGTGTTGTGTGTATGTGTGTGTTGGCAAAAGTCACAGCTTTGGGAGGGGGGCGAAAATCTCATGTGAGGTTTTGTTAGTTGTTTTGCTCCGGTTGAAATGAAAAACTTTTGCTCGACATTTTTCGTTTATCAGGCAGGCAGGCAAATTTAATGGAAAACGACGTGTGTCGACTTTAATACCACGAAACGCCTACCAAATATAACCTCAAGGGGCACCTGAACAAAACAAAAAATGGTTGACAACTTATATCAGGTAGAGACTGTAGAATACTCTCTATATAAGAAAACAAAGACACAACTAATTTAAGGAGGTATGAAATAAATAAAAATAAAAAGAACAGTAAAACATTTGAAAATCAAATTCTTAAGATCATTTAACTCGATTTTCTTGCTGTCCCAACCTTTTTTAGCAACCCTTCATAGCTCCCTGCTCTACAGGGTATCGACATCTTTAACTTTTTGAGTCTTATATTAAGCATACAAAATGTGAATAAACTAAATGAATTTATTGCAAATCGAAATGGATAAGAGAAGCAAAACGAACGCAATTCAAATAGAACCAAACTTGGGGCACAAAAAAAAGGACCAAAACTAAGGGCGTCAGAGGGAAAAGAAGGCGTGGCCTAATAGTCAATTGAACCACACAGACATATATATTGACACATTTTAGTTGGTTTGAGGCGATATCCGGACTTCGGACTTAATTGACTTTTGAAGTGATGATGCCCCCAATCCATAAAGTTGCTTCACTTTTTTGGGGGCACCCTACCCACACAAACACACACACACACACACATGAACACGTACATTCAAGCATTTAAATAATAAATGCGGCAAAAGTTTATTAAACTGAAAGGCTGGCCATAATCAAAGTTTGACTACGACCGAGAGAGCGAGGAAGAGAGAGAGGAAGAGGATACATAATGAAAACATTTACAAAATGTTTGCCCCATAAAATCAATAAAGCCAAATGACGACAAATAAACTGAAACTGGAGCAAACATATGAATATGCATAGCATAGTTAAATAGATGGCAGCTGCTGCTGTTGTTGTTTCTGTTGCATATATCTACTTAATTGGCTTAACATTCCAAGGCAATCTCTCTCTCTCTCTCGACTGGACATTGTGACACTAACGAAACAGAGGCAAAACTGGTAGGAACCTGCCTTGCCTAATGATGTGGCTTAAGTGTGCGCTCAACTTCACATTAAAAGTTTCTTCTTCAGACAAGTATAACAAAATAAAACGGGCCAAATAATTGGCAAAAATTCGCGTTAGCTTTCTGTTTGGATTTTGTTTGCAGGTCGTTCTTGTTTGGTAAACCGCACTCATAATTCATACGACCCCAAAATATATATGTAGATTTATATATGCTAAATGCTTGTTTAACTATTTCTCTCCCTCTTTCTGTCTCTCAAATGTTTGTTAGTTATGTTTTTGTGGTTTAGAGTTGCAACTGATGGGTTTGTGGTTGTTTGCATTACAGTTTGTCAGAAATTTTTGGTTGGGTTTATGTTGCATGATTTGGTTTGTAGAAGCGAATTAAGCATATAACAAGCTTAGCCGCATGAATATTGACGCTTATTAAACGAGCTATTGATGGCTGTTGTACAAAGGTTTTTTATTATAAATACTTTTAGCACAATATTGAAATATTTCTTTTTAATTAAAATCAATTTACACAGTATTAAAAATAACTTTAATTAATTTCTTTAATTTGTTAACATTCTTTGCCATTTAATTTAACAAAACTTTTTTTATGTTCACTCTTAAGCTCCCATTTAGAACATTCTTAACTTTGTTTATCGGTTTCTGAATAAAGTTCGCCGCCACTTAATCAACCTCGAAACATTTGTACAAATCCAATCAAATGAATTCGAAGGCAGCATTTAAAATTCCAACAACAACAACAACACCAAGTTCATTAATCAAACAAACGACTCAAAGGCAAATTCGAAGAAACCTCTTGTTGTGTATACAATAAATTTTTAATGTGCAACACTTCCCGTTTAAAACGAACCAGAGAACTAAACCGAACAGAACCGAACCGATGTGCAGTGAAGTGACTGACCTAGCAGGCAGGCAAACGGGCGAAGATAACGAACAACAACAAAAACAAGTGCAACAACAACAGAAACCAAAGCAAATAACATTTGCAGCTAATAAATTTCATAACTTCAAAACTCACTGAAATTTATTTTCATATACTTTTTACTCTCGGCATTGAGAAGCTTAAAAATAGCTCGACTAGAAGATGCCCTGTTATCGATAAGATAAGAAAGATTCGATAAGATAAGATAGATAAAAGTTAGATTACCATAGAATATCATAATCACATTATCATAATCATATTATAATTCAAACATAATTTTTTGAAAGCGATTCTTGAATATTTATTTTAATAGGAAGTCGTCTTACATAATTTGCATTGCGAGCTTTAATATTTTAGTCCTTTTAAGAATCTCTTGAAACTAATTTTAGGTTAAGATTATGCAAATGAAATTGTGTTCACAACTTATCATACCTCATCCATTTATCCTTTCTTAATTACAGGATATTTATAGCCAACAACAAGCTGTACAAATAAACAGATAGAAAACCCAAAGTTGCAACCTCAGTTCTCGAACAGTTTCGCCCTAAGATGCACACAAAAAGATTTGCGGCCTGGGTTTTTTTTGTGGGTAGGGGAAGAAATGAAAAACAAAAAGTCAAAGGGGTAGCAAAGGGTAAGGAAGGATTGCATTTTTATTAGCTACAGAGTTGCAAGCAGCCGTAAAATAAACAAAGAAACTAAGGAGAAAAAGAGAGAGCGAGAGAGGCTTGAAAGAGGAATACTCTTAGCCTGGTTTTAGCTTTATGAAGGGAGTCGAGTTTTTGGCTTCCGAACAAGAACAACAACAACAACAAGTACTCAAATTTGGGCAAGCTAATTGTCCAATTATGCAAAATAGGAAAAAGACTCTTTGCTGCCAGCAATAGACCAAAGTTTTCATCTAAATTGAATTTTGTTCAAGTCAAATAAGTTAAGAGCGCTTCCCAAAATGAGTTTTTAAACAAATTATGTTTCTATACAATGCATATATATATATATAGCTAAAAGTACTCTTGTCCAGGCAATTAAAACACTTGAGACATATCGTCTTTTGACACTTTCCATGGCGGATGCTTTTTGTGGCCGGATTTAGTTTCAGTTGCCCCTTTCCCCCATTTTTCGTTAGTTGTCCAGTCAAATAAATGCAAATGATTTCCGTTTTCGCTTTTTATGCAAATTGAAACTGAAAATAAACACACAAAATTCACATTCACAGCATTCGCCCCCAACTTGAATAAGAATCACACATGTTGTAGATACCATATATGTTTGTTCAAGGGGGAGAATTGTGTTTTTTCCACATCTACTCAAAAAAAAAAAAACAGACCCATTAAACAGTTGTGCATTTATGTTGTGTTTGTAGTTCTCGTTTCTCACGACCGCAGCTCAAATTTTTATTGAGAAGATTCTTCTTTTTTTTGTTTTTAACGATTCGAAGAGCATTTTGCATTTTATGTGCTGTTTTTTCGCGTTTGTGTTGCTCAATTTCGCAATATGCTAGTTGTAGAAAAGTGCAGCACTAATTGAATGAAATTAAAACCAAAAACCGGAAGTTTGTGCCTCGGGCTCTCAAAATCGTTGATTGCAATTGTAAGTGGTCGGAAAAAATTTGATGCTTTTTGGCATGGTTTTTTGAATGGTTTAATTTTTAAATAGTTTCAAGAAGTTTATCAAGAACTTTCGAGTGCAGCTCACAAAATCAAATAAACATTGGCTAATTTTGTGAGTTCAAAGAAGAAATATTGAAAAAATTGCAAAAATGTTATTTTGACATTTAATAAATTTGAATTATTTTAAAGCTGTAGAAAAATTAGGGGAATTATATAATGATTAAACTTGTTTTTAATTGAAGATTAGATCGGATGTGGCTATGAAGCATCGAGGCCTTAACGTGATCTTGAGTTTTACAAAAAATGCCATCAATAAATATCTTAGCTTATAATTATGTCTGAAAAATATTTATTGCGTTAGTTTTTCAATACAGTCGAATATATTTTTAATACAAAATGGTATATTGATTGAACAAAATTGCAACTTTTCGGAAATGAGTTTCTTATAGGGAAATATGGGTGGCTATCTCTAAATATCTATTTATGATGCATTCTTAACTTTCTTCCTTAAACGATGAAAAAAAATTGTTGCACTTGTCTGTTTTGCCATTTTTTGGCTTAACTAAGTAGAATAGAATTTAAGACCGTGCATTGTGCAACATTTGAGTTGCTGTTGTGCGTTGTTGTTGTTGATGTTCGTTGTTCATTTTGTTGTTGCCTTTCAGCAGTATTATTACTTAGCTACCCTTGCACCCCGTTCCCGTTCCCAATTCCATTACACCCACATCCCAAAGACTGTGTGTGTGTGTGTGTTTTGTATGTTGTGTATGGCAGGCAACAAACAGCAGCAGCAACAACAACAACAACAGCCGTCGTCAGTTCTATAAGGATGCATGTGAAGTGGCAGTTAAGGGCCTGACGCTGCCATTTTCTTTCTTGGCTTTACAACAACGATATACAGGAGACGAAGAAGAAACAGAAGACGTCGCTCGACTTGCGTCTCACACATGAGCTGATTACGAGAAGGCACACATCAGAGCCGCTTTCTCACACACCCCTCTCCCCACTCTTTCCCCATTACATCTCATCAACAGCAGCAGCAGCAGCAGCAGTGAAACTTGCGCGGTCGTTTAACTTTTGAGTCGGCGATTAAATGCAGAATTCTTGGACTCTTCATTTCACTCTCTTTCTGCTTCTTATTACGTGTTTACTTCACTCTAAAGAAAGAGAAGTAGATGAAGAAGAAGAAGAAGCAGAGAAAAATGCATACTTGCACTAAGCGCATTAATTGAATTGTAATTGCTGCCGACTGAATGCTGCAGTCTTAAGTCTCAACTGGTTTTGTGTGGTTCTGTGGCACGTTGCACAAAGGACGTTGAAGGTGAACAACTTACTTGCGACAGGGTAGGGTGGGCTGTGGTGCGGCGGTAGGGGTATCCAATCTAGTAACTGGTTCTCGACACAGCAAAATAGAACAATGTGGTTTCTTCTAACCAGTTCATGTTGCCCCCCACTCAGAGTCAAGTTGCAACATACACACACACACAGACACAAACATTTACTGATTAGAACGTGTGGCATGTTTGCGCTCTTGGACAGTTTAGAACATAAATTCGCGTCACTCATACGCCGTGTGGGCTGCATTGCTAACTGAGATTTCACTTTTGGGAGTTTGCTTTCTGTTTTTTCGAGTTTACTCAGATTTTTTTTTTTTTTGCATTTTACAGTTTGTTGCATTGCATTCGTTGCAACATTTCTTTTTTGTTCCCCCCCTTTGGATTGCTTGGCTCTGTGGCACAATCAATTTATTGCCACCTCCCACACCCTATTCCCGCACATTACATTACTCACGTTTTTTATTGGCCACTTGCCACGCCTCCGCCTCCGCCTCCACCCCCCGTATATCGTTTAAGCCATTTAACCCTTTTGTGTATTCTCTCGATGGCGTTGCCTTTTAATTTTCTTGCCGACTGACTGACTGCCGCCGCTGCTGCAGATGCAGAAGAAGCCACTAGGCCAGGCCATTTGCTACTCTTGCCACTCTTCACCTCACCCCTTGCTGCCCAATTTATCCCATGTTGTTGTTCTGCTTGCCACTGCATTCTTTGTTGGTTGCAGTTTGTGCCATTTATGGCTACGGCTCAGCTCCGTAAATTTCTGACATAATTGAGCTGTCGCAATTTACAAAATCATGTGGGAGCAGGGAGACAGGGAAGCAGGGCGGCAGGAGGCGCTGCTGGGCTGCACTTTAGGGAATTTAATGAATACGAGCAATATTTAAAAGAAAATATTTGATAAGAATCTTAGGAGAGAGAATCGTTTTGTGAAGAATATAATGTTTTTATGGACTTAAAGTCTTAGGCGAGTATTTCTTGAAGAATTTTTAGCTAAATAGTCAACATTTTGTAAATTGCATGCCAGGAAAATAGCAAACATTTTTATTAACTAAGTCTTAGGCGAATTAAAAACTATGAAGTGTTTAAGATATGATATTTAAGGATATACAAAATATAAATATACAAAATAAATTAAAATTGTTTATTTGTTTATAAAGAACAATAATTATTATATTAAATTTCATTGCATTTTCATTTATGCTCTTATTTCCGAATCCTTCCATTGTTCCTTTGCTTATTTCCTTTTGCTCGTTGACAATTACATGTCTAATTAGCGCACAAATCATTTGTCATCAGATACAGCTGCATCGAAAAGCTAACAATAGTAAAACTTTATGTGAAAGCACAAACACAAAAGTGTGTGAGAGAAAGAGCAAGCTCATTTGCCCACTCTCTCTGTTTTAACTTTGTAGCTCATTCTCGCGTAACTGTAACTATCCGAAAAACTGACACGAAGCTCATGTAAACAGAAGCCACAGAGAATTGAAAGAGAGCAGAACCAGAAGCTGTAAAGTTACATAATAAAACTAATAATAATTATCAACGCCATTGTCAAGGCATCAAACAAAAAGGAAACCAAAAACCAACAAGCAACGAGAAAGAGACTGAAATAGAGAAAGACAAACGAAAGACGGTGTAAACGACAGGCAGTAACAACAAACAAGGCGACAAAAAGCTTTGCCATTTTTGCTATTGTTTTTCGTTTGTTTTGGCTGCTGACATGACTTTAGTTCCCAATGCTTTTGTTATTGTTGTTGTTGTCGTTGTTGTTGCTGGCGCCCACGCTTTCAGCTGTTTGCCAGTTGGCATCTGACACACACACACACACGCGCGTATGCTACTCAGTTGACAACAGCCGGCAAATACGCGTTTGACATTCCGAGAGAGCGAATGAGAGAAGCTGATGATGATGGGCAAGCAAAGCAGCCATTTTCTATCCCCAAACACAAACAAAAACAAAAACACAAACAACAGCAGCTTTTAGTGGCATAACATGCAGCATCATCATCAGGCTACAAAATGGTCGCCAGGACAATAAAATGGCATAATGAAAGTTTTTGCAGTCAGCCCGAGCCCGAGCCCGAGCACTCGAGGCGATTTCATCGTTCAGAGTTATAAATGGTGTTTAATGGGTTTGTTGACTGGTCGTCGCTTTGGCTGGTTGTCTGGCTGGCTGGCTAGCAGGCTGGCGCTTGTTGAATTGAGGGGATTGGTTTTATTCGGTTTTAGTCATGCCTCGTTATGGGGCACACACAAGCTTTATGGCTGTTTTCAAGCCGTTTTTCACAGCGTCATGATAAATGCATGTCCTTGAAAACGGCTCGACAATTGTCAGAGCGCGCAGTGCACAAAAAGGCTTACCGCAAACCATTTGCGTTGATTAAAACGAGACCCAAGTGGAAATGCTAGTAATTGAAAACTTACCTGAAAAAGAGAGAGAGAGAGAGAAAAAAAGAATTAATTATAATTGAAAAACAAAACTAGAATAAGAAAATATTTTATTTAATAATTTTAATTATTTTTTCAAACGAGAATAATAAAGCGTATAATATTAAAAGCATATACTTCACACTAATTATCTGTAGCTAAGTTCTAGTTAAGTTATCGATTAGTCCATCGAAACATATTTTCATACAGTTTTCCCAGCAACCCAATTAATTGAAATGCAACGCCAACTTGAACAAGCATAAACAAACTCAACCACTTTGGTTCACTAGCAATATAACTGACAATCTGTGCAACATCTTGTTAAAATGTGTATTTATAGCTGCCATTCATTATGCATTCAGCAATAAACTCGTGCAACAAGAAAAATAAAACCTTTTCAACAACTTTATCTAAAAGCCAATTAGTCTCATTTTACATTTCACATTTTACGATTGCACATTGCGCATATCAAATGCAATTTGATATCGTTTTCGATTTTCTTTCAGCACATTTGCAATTAGTGTACGACTGCACTGCAATTGTTTTTACCCCAAAACGGTAAACTGAAAATGTTGCATTTATTCAAATGACCGAGTAAGAGAAATACACGAGTTTTGTTTGTGTATTTTTGTTCAATGTTGATGTTGGCTTTCAATTAAAGTTTAAGGCAACGCCCATATACACATAAATCGGACATGGCATACATACTTATATATATATGTATATAGTACATCTGTGCTCGTGTTGTAATTGACATTTCAAGCATCTCTTTCTCATCACACACAGAAAGGCAGACAGTGCGAATAATAAATTTTCTGCACACAATTTATATATGAATATTTTGCCAGTTAATTTGCATATCATAATTGTGCATTTTTGGCCTATACAACACATGCACATACATACATACACTACAAATATAACATGCAACTGCATCTCACTCTTTCTCATCCCCATCTCTTTCTCACTATGTAGTCTTATTTTTGTGTGCCGCATTCAATCAGTTCGTTTTAGCTGACGTTGACAGCATTCAGTGCACGCTTCTTGCCTCATCTCACTTTAATCATTGGCATTTTATTTACGTGCCACAAACCGAACAGTGCCTCTCTCACTTTGTGTGAGTCAGAATGTGCCAAAGTCAGGGTCGAGGGGCCGGTGCTTAGACAAGACTCAGATAGAGAAAGATAGAGACAGAGAGAGAGAGATAATGTTGGCTTCAGCTTTGGCTTTGGTTTGGCCCTGCGGCACAGCAAGGCTAATGTCAAGGTTGACTCAGCTGTCGCCGCAACAGCAGCAACATCCACATCATCAGCCTGTCGGTCGACAAGGCCTTTAGGCAGCCGCTTGGATGGATTTGTGTTGCATTCGAAATGGATTATAATTGAGTTGAGGCTTGGCGTTACAAATCAGCTTTAACCCACTAACAACATGCAGCAAAAAAATAGTTTTTTTTGTTTAAAAATTAAAAATTTTTAAGAGACATTTTAAGATAGCAAACTTCCAAAGAGTGTTGTGGGAGATATGTTAGAAACATGGTTCAAATACTGAAAAAAATTTAAGTACATATCAAAAGATCATAAAATGCAAGCCAATAAAGTATTTAATGGGTTAAGCTGCAAAGAGTTGATTGAAAAACATATTTAAAAAGCAATCAATAGCAACCGGAAACTGAATTAAGGAATTTGAAATATGCATTTAAACCGACACAGCAGACACAATAAATGATAAAAAGCAAACAATTTACGTTGCTTGACGTCACGAAATTAGCTTGCAACAAGAGTTTGTAGTGTAGTGTATATGTAGAGTGTAGAGTGTATATCTATGGCTTGTTAACCCCAATTAGTATGCATTTGTGTTGGCAACTTCTTTCTTTTTTTTGTTGTTCGAAATGCCACACTGATTGAGTGTTGAGGCAGCAGCATCAAGTTGCATGCTGCACCACTGGCAACTCTTTTCTCTAGCCTCATGCCACACATGTTAATTAAAACTGAAAACTAACACACATGTAGAGTGCATATATATATATGTATATGTATACTCTGCTTATAGCTTTAAAAGTTAAGACACACAGCTGGGTTTGTGTCTGACTTTAGAGCTGCTCATCTAACGTCATTTGCTTGGGCTGCCTTTTCTTTCGCTTCAATTACGGGTTTCATGTTGAGCATGGCAGGCAAGGCAACTCTTGAGATTTATATCAGGCATATGTAGAGCGATCTTTCTCTTTTCACTTCTCTTCTCTCTCTTGCACATTGCATGTGCTGTTGAAGGATTAAATTTTATGCACACACACAGTCATTTAGCAGTCGTTCATCAACGTCTTCTTCTTTGGCAACTCCAAGTTTCGCAGCAACAGCTACTTTGTCTGCGTTTTTCTGGCAATGTGCCGTCTTTTTCTTCTCTTTTTTTGGTAGCAGGTGCTACGATTTCGGATAGACAAAAGTGTCAAATGAGTAATGCATAAACAGTTCAGACGGAGAGTTTAGTGCTTATAGTGTGTAACTGCTATCTTATGCAAACAAGTTGTCTGTCAGTGGCAACCACAGTAAAAGATGCATACAAACATTAGGTAAGCCCAAAAAACAAAAATCCAGAAATTTGTGTCATAAGAGTGGGTGAAAAAAATAAGGTGTTTATTTATTTCCTCAATAAATAGTATTGATACAAATCGATAACAATATCTTGACTTGACAACATTTTATCTGTGTACAAATTTAAGCGAGAACAGTCTAAGCTTGATAACAGAGTATTTTCTAGTCGTTCCAATCTTATTTTGACGGAGTTCTACTTCTTAGTTTATTATGACATGCAATTTGGGCTCGAGTTTGTTGTTGTTGTAAAAGGAATTCGAGGTTAAGAAATCGTCGACTGTTTTGCCGTTTCAACTGATTGAGCCTGCCTGAGTGGCTGGCTTCCTTTGCTCTGCTTTGCCTGCCTTGCCTGGTTGGTTAGTCAGTCTCGACGGTTTGCCTTTCCAGCTGTCATGCATATGAAAGTAGGTCGTAAATCTTCAACACTCGCTTGTTACACAATTGCAAGTGCAAGTTGTCGTTGCTGTTGTTGTTGCTGTTACAGCTGTTGCATATTTGATGGACAGCAAATGTAGCCGAGTTGTATGCACGTTGAAGCGTGTTTGGATGCACACACTGCTTTGATTAATAACTGCAAATTGCTGTAATAGATCGAGTGATTTTCATTGTCTTTAGTCTATAGTTTGGAGCTAAGTTTGAGACTGAGTCTGGGGCGCTGTTGCTGCCTGTCAGTCATAACTTCTGACACCTGCGGATATTTGAATTCTCTATGCATCTGCCAGTTGCAAACTGTTATGAGTCAATAAAGCTTGAGTCTAGAATCACAACTATCTATGTGCAATGGCAACTAAAAGCAATAAATGAAGAGCAATTTGAAAATTCATTCAATACCAGAGCTTGCTTTTTATAACTCAAACAGCTTATGTATGCAATAAGACAAATTGCTAACAAATAAAATTATTTGCATGAATAATATCTTTAATTTAAGTTGTATGAATTAAGCTTTGACTTTAGTTCATGTTATTCTAATGATTGAACCATAGAATAAATGAATAGCTTGTTGTAACAGGAAAAGACATAAAACAAAGCGATTTTAAGTACTTTATTAAAGTTAAAGTACGGTATTAAATGAAAACATAGCTAAGCTTTTTTTTTCATTAAACTATAAAAAATTATTTATAAATATTTTTTTTAGTTTCCACTGAGAAAATTATTATACTTTTTTGATGGAAAGAAAAAACAATGTTTATATTTTTTGATTTATTCCATTTTGCTAAAAAAGTGTTGAAAAGTTAATCAGATAATTATGGCTTATGCTTGTTTGGTTTTTTTATTTTTAATAAATCTAGTAATTCATATACTTTTCAACATAGTAAATTTTGTAATCAGTCTATTGCACTTCACCAACAATTTTACAAATAATGTTTAAGCTCATAACTTTAATTATTTCAGTTTGTTTGTTATTTTTTGTAGCTCAACCCAATCAACCGACTGAACCTTCACTCATTAACCTGCTCATAGCTATAGTATGTATAATGGCCATTCTATAAACCCTTGTCGTAATTAGTTTTTGTTATTGCAGCTGTCACACAATTTGTGCCTTTTGGGCTACATTTTACATGGTCAGATGGCAGGCCTCATTCAGCATCTCTTGCCCGCAATTTTAATTGAATAAAGTGCACTTACTAAGGCCCGCAGGCACCCTACAGAAAACCCTCGACCCCCTACACCCAGCACTCTATAGCATGGTGTAACAACTTGTGACACTTTCATTGTGAAATGTCCTGCATTTAAAGTGGGGTAAAATGAAATGGAAGGACGGGTTGTATGGACTGTCATTTGTTGGTCATAAAGAGTGCGCCAATAACCCAGTGCACTTTATAGCCCCAAAAATAATCCTACACAACTTATCTACTATTCTCTGTGCCCCCCTTTCTCTCGCTCTCCTTCTCTCTCTGTACTTAAGATACATAAAATGGCAAGTATAGACTGATGGTTAAGCATGGCTTTCGTTTTGGCCCCCCTTCATTTTTGTTAATTTATAGCTCAAGACAAGCACGTGGGCGTTATAAGGGGGGGCTGGGTTAGCAAAGGTTGGGGAGGCATAGGACGACCATTGCACGTCGCAAGTGGCGATGCTTAAAACTTTTTGCTACGTGACTCGACAAGTGCGAGCCGGAGAGTAGAAAGGAGGAGAAGGAAGTGGGTAGCTTTGGTCGGGCATTTAGCTCCAATATGTAGTAAACGTGGCTCAATACCCACGCACGCACACACCCACCAACACACACACACACACACACAGATTGTGTGGCTGGGCGTGATAGACATTCTGGCATATCAACTCCTCTCTCCAAGTCTTTCTCTCTCTTTTTGTCTTCTGTCTTTGGTGACTGCCTAATTTCCTACAGCATCTTGACGCTAACACACACACACACACATACTAACACGTATATGCACATACATCTACATAAAAATCAGGTCATGTTCGCTGCTCAAAGTAATGGAATTTGTAATGCGTTTTCACCGCTCCTCTCGGTCTCAAAGTTTCTCAACCCATCTAAAAAAAAGTTCTTTCGCCGCGGAATGTCGTTTTGTGTGCTCGTCTCTGTCTCGGTTACACCAAACCCTCCTCTCACGACTTTCCCACTTTTCTTACCTCCCTTTTCTCTCAGTCTGCAAATTAACTTCTTCGCGTGCTGCTCGCGTCCCTTTTTGGGGTCTGTGCATAGTGTTTTGTGCTCTTGTCAATGGCTTGGCTTGGCTCAAGTGCCAAGGCATCGAAAACGAAAAAGACAGAAGAAAAAGAAGACAAAGACGAAGTAGAGTTGGGAGTTGGCAGACGTTGGAGCTCGTTTCGCTTGTTTGCCCATTATTAACAATCTTTGTTAGCGCTTTTGTGAGCGCACCATGTGTTTCAGGCAGGGCTCCCCGATGCCCTGCCCTGGCCAAAGCTTAGTCTTCTTCTTTTCTGGTGCAAATGTATTCAATTAGTTAACTGAGAAAAATTATATCATTAGCTAAAAAAGGAGGAGACGCTGGGTGGAACGAGGTGGGAAGGCAGCTAGGCGTTGCCTGTGGGCAGCTTCCATTCTTTGGTTCTTCCATTTGCCATTCAAGTTTATTAAAATTAATAATTGCCTTGCCAAGTCGTTGGGTGGGCAGACTTTGAGACCTTTAAGAGAGTGTGGATGTGGGGATACAGTATGTAGGATGCAGCCTCCAGGGATACTTTGTACATATCGGGTGGGGTTACAAGTTACCTTGTCAGGAAAGAGCAGGTGGGCAGTTGCTAGGATGGGTTGTGGATGGGCGGGCAGTTTGTAATGATGGCAACAAAATGTGTATAAATCTTATGAAAAGATTTTCAATTGTTGTGCTTGAAAATGTTGTCAAGCTATGAATAATTTAAATAAAAAGGTCAAGTTTTATCTCTTTTTGGGTTTAAGAACAATTTATTTAGAGATTTAGGTTTGAGTTTTGAATTTCTAATTCTATTTTACTTTCTAATTATAAAAAATAAGAAGGGATTTTCAAATAAATAAGAAGTGAGCTTATGAGGCAGCAAATTACACAAAAGTTACAAAAACAGGAAGTGAATAAATGAGAAAAAAATGTTAAAAACAATATATTAAAAAAAAAACATTTTACATACTAAAAGGTTAAATAAAAAGTTAAGAACAGGTTTATCATCTGTTACATGATATTTTTAGTATGTACTTTTCAAATCATTAAATACATTCTACCAAATATTGGATCCTTTTCATACTCTTTAAAAATCATTCACAACTTTAAACTATAATTTCTACAACTTAATTTCCATATATAATTAATTTTCTATTTGAATTGCAAAAATAGCCATCGTTTAATTTCGATTCATGACGAAAAAGTTTTTTAGTTGACCGTTGAAATTTTATATCTTGCCATCACAATTTTATTTAATTGCGTGTCTATTAAAAGCAGATCTGTCGCTTTAATCCGATTAAATTCAATTGAGCAAATATTTGCAGCTACAAATACCTATATATATATAGGTCATATCAGATGCTGTTTCCAAAACTTTTCAAAGTACTTCGAACAAATGGCAAAAGTTGCACGAAAACAAAAAAAACTCACTTGATTTGCCGATTGGCAACAAAACGCCCTAAAGGCGGCCACGCCCACTTCGATATAGCCCCGCTGCACTGCACTTCAGGTCGTGTTTTTTTAGTACTTCCACACCACTTCCCCATTCCATAGAGAATGAGGCAAATTCGAGTGCCACAAATTGCAGCTATCAAACTTTTTTTGGGTTGGAGCATTTTGTGTACAAATGTTTAAAAATACAAAGTGCAAAATGCCACAACAAACAAAACAAAAACGATATGAAAACAAACCAAACAAAACAACAACAACAAGAACAAGTTGCAACAACAAGTGCAACAAGAACAAACTGCGACACATCGAAAAAGAACATGGCACATTCCAATGCTAAGCTAAATTTTCTATTTTCACACACTCGTTGGCCCAAATCCAAGAAATATAGCCAGCAAAATATATATCTGACTATCTATACGACTATCCAACATATGTATTCTCAACAAGAGAGGAGCGGATGGGAGGACGTGGAAGAGCTTAGGGGGGTGTGGTTAAAGTTTAGCTGGGCGTGTGAAAAATAAAATGTCAGTGCAAAGTGAGGGAAATCCGCGAAAATAGCTAGCAGAATAATAATAAAATCATAATAATAATATAGTGCGGTCTCTGATTGCGTGTACGAGAAGAGAAGAGACGAGAAGAGACGAGGAAGATGCGCACAATTGTGGCACTGTGGACGCATGCGGCGTATGAGTAACGCAATTGCAATGTGACCCAAAACGCAATGGGAACTAAATACGTGGTATGCGGTTTGCCAAGAAATGAAAGCAAAAGGGGAAATATTGCCAGAAATAGCTTTAACATTTGAGTACTTAATGTTAGGCATTAGTAATTATGGGTCGCAATTAAGAATTAGGCAATGATAATAAATAATTTCCTTGTACAAATATAGAGAAATGCTTAAAAAAAAAGTAAAGCGTAAGTTTAAACAAGTATCAGTTTTTGTTTACAAGGTGACAACCCTAAAGATATTATTCTTTAACTTTAACAGAGCAGTAGCTCAAGTGAATTAAGCAACCGACTCAAGTTCAGACTTATTATAAAACATAAAGTGCTTTAAATGCTCAAGTCGTCTGGGCATTAAGTCACCCAACTTCAAGTTCACTTTTTAAGCTGTTGGGTCTTCGGGCAATTACGTTTGTATTGTTTTTTTTATAGTCATTGCTTAATATACAATAACGTATAACATTAGACGTTGATGATATACACAACATCCAATAGAAATAATCGTAAAACACAAGAAAACATTTGTTTCTTGCCTCATAAAAAAAAACACTTGTTTATGTGTTCTTTTATATTTTTGAGGGATCTGTTCTGTGAAAATTTATTATGTACAAAAATATGAACATGACAAACTTTTAAACACAAATTATTATTTTTTTATTTTGGGAATTAGTTAAGCGCTCCTAAGCTTAAGCTAATTTCTTATGTAACAAATCTTTTTTGAGTCATTTGCTGAACAGTCTGTTTCTCATTTAATTGAGAGCTTTATAAAATAACAATTAGGTGTGAGATTTTCGCCTTAGATCAATCGAAAACAAACATGTTTAAAGGTTACACTCAAACACAGAAAGAAGCTTACCCTAAAATCTATTACTTATGCAGTTTAAATCCTGCTGAGCTCGCAACAAGCTAAGTTAAAATTAAATCCCAGACAAAGTACACTTACACACTCGTAAGGATTTGTACGAAAAAGCGCATGTGTGCCATAAAAATAGCTGACACTGCCAAACTACTAATTGATATCGCTGACGAGGGGGAGACCAGAAACAGAGACAGCGACAGCGTTTTAACAAGGCGTCGAGCACTTCAAAAGGATTTGCACGAAAACTATTTAATAAATATACAGCCAGACAAGAGAAGCAGGAGCAAACCCTTTGACTTTTGCACTTTTACGGCGACACTCTTTGGTGCCAAATGCGGCGATTTGTCGCATGTCGCATGCGGACACCGTGGGGCGTCCAACGTTGTTGACACTGATGGACACGGAAAAACTTTGTCCGGGTGAAAACAAAAAGCCAACTAGCCACTCAGATGAGGGGAGAAAAGTCCTGGCAACATCGGAACACAAGAGTTGAGAGTTCGTTTGCCGTGTTTTTCTTGTCTGCATAAAATATGTAATTCAATTTATATTTTACTTGTGTATTTATTTTTTGTTCTTTTGTGGCTGGCGACAATTAGAATTTCTGATAAGCCCCTTGCAGAAACATTTAAAGCTGCTGGCTCCCTGTCAATCGCAAGACAGCTCACACATGTCGCACCCTTCTCCTTACCTCTTTCCTTTCCCACTTTCGTGTGTGGCCATTGCCATAAAGCAAACGTAAAGCCAGACCAGAAAACTTTAGAGTTTGGTGTTTTCGTGTGGAATTAGTGCAAACAGACGCATAAATAACACAAACACTTTATAAAACCCAAGACAGCATAGTAAATGTGGGTGGGACAGAGAGGGAGAAAGAGAGAGAGATTTACCCAACCCATCAACACACGCCTCATTCCATTTTGTGTGCATTTTGGCTGTCTCCTAATGTCTATAAAGTGGCTTTAAATGCAAATATTTTACATTGATATGCTAAGCAGATGCGTCTGTGACTTTCGTCTGCGGCATTTACTATATAACGCGACATAAGCGATATACTAAAGTGAATGGCAACTGGCGACTGTCGTCTGCCTGCCTGCCTGCTTGTTGGATGATAATGATGTTGATCTTTTCGTGTAATTGCATATTGTATTTTAAATCAGAAATCATTTTATTAATACATGCATTGCTACTGTAAATAGGCTATAACCAGAAAGAAATATCAACTTGAGTTGTTCATAGAATTGTGTAGCGAAATAAAATCATAGGGCATAAGAAATTATCAGTCTAAAAAACTTGTGTTGAATTTTGTATAAATAACTTGCAGAATGCATTAGAAAATGTCATACAAAACTAATTCCTAAAAGTACAAAAGATTGTGAGAATTAAAAAAACTTATTTATGATATTTTCTAACGCTACAAAAACAATCAACCTTAAGAACCTTTAACACAAATATTTGTTGTATTATAATATTGCTGAAAAGATATTTTTGCCAATCTAAAAATTCGCAATTTAACAGTTCGAGTCAATCAATACAATCTCTAACGACTCGAGTTCATTGATCAAAAACTAAAGATTCTATCAAAAACGTGTCATCTTCGTTAACTATATGCATATCAATTCATGTCTTTCTCTTATCGGATGCCTTTCACGCAGCAAACAACAACAAAAAACGTGAAATATCAAAAGAAATCCAAATATTAAACTGCATATATTAAATAACCAAAAAACAACAAAATCAAATTCAAAAATCTCTGCACAGAACAAATCCAATCAAAGAAGAAATAAAAACAAACGTGAGTTAACTGACAACTCAATTTGAATATATGTATAACGCAAGCAAAGAAAATTAATTAAATCAAATTAAAATAAAATGCAAAATGCCAAAATAAAATTGAAAGAAAATAAATGAAATTTGTTTCATATATTTTTTATTATGCGCAGCGCTGAAACTTATTCAATTAACACAATAAAAATGGCACACAAAAGGAGCCAAAAGGGAGCACACAGCTGCCTTTGATTGCTTTGCCACTAACTTTGACTGCTGCAGCTCCAAGAACAACAACAACGACAACAAAGTCGAGAAAATCGTCCTTTGTTGAGGTGCACTACTCAAAAGGCAAAGACGTCGGTCCTTGCACTCTATTTCGCCCTGGCGCCAGCTTGAAAAGACTCAATGCGAAACAAAGCACATGGACCAACCACACATAGCATCAACCAACCCCAACCCCAACCCCATCATTCTCATCGGCAAAGAAATCTAATGTGGAGCACATAGTTGGCTCTGAATCATTCCATCCATTCCCTGGCACTGACACTGGACTCTCGACTCAACTCGAGTCGACTCTCCTGATTTTGTACACAGGACACGCGTCGTAGAACGCGTGAAGTTATCCGCATGCTCTCACATGTGGGGCAGTATCCAGAACAGACTCACAATGCCAGGAAACTAAGCAAACTCGGCAGGACGACGCCAACGAAGCCAGCTGACGATGAAGAAGAGGATGACGCTCAAGGCTCAAGTGCACTAAATGCAAGCGGCAACATCCGTTTCATAAACGCAACGTCACAAACAAATACACTTGGAGAAATTCAAGACAAATTTAAAGCTTTTAAACTAAAAATGTTTAAGGTGAAGTGTATAATAAGATGTAAGTAAACTTTGAATGCTTTATATATATTTTCAATTTTCAAAAATCTATCAACCCGTTGTAAATATTTTATTTATTTGTATTTTAACGACATGAAAAATCTTATTCTTATTTGTTTTTTTCTCAGTGTTGTTCAACGGCCACAACTTCTTTTCAATTCCAAACAGAGAACCTGTGTGCAGCGCAGTCTCTGAACTTTGCCATCCTGTGACAATTTCTATGGCAGGCACCTACCTTAAAAACTCCACCGACCCCTGACCCCTCGCCACTTCGTCACCTCTCTAGCAAATACGGCCGCCACTCTTTGGTGAAGCCATTTTACGCTTTTACGCCACAATTGTTGTGGAAGTGCATTGAAAGGTTTTGCACATAAACTTGTGGCAAGCATGACTTTAAAACTAGCCCACAATTGTGTGTGTGTGTGTGTGTGTGCGCGTGGCACATTGTGTGTGTATGGCACACACAGTTTGACAATCACAGGCATTTTTTTTCGTTTTGGGGCCGGCGTCAAATGCATTGTGCTCAGGTCACTGAAATGCCTTTTGGGCCAACTGCCAAAGTTCATGAACTTTTATGAACTCCCAATCAGTGGCACTCAAACTGTTCAAGCACATTACGTATAAGTACTCACGCCTCTTGCTCTGTGTGTGAAAAACTCATTAACAAATTGCCTAAACTGTGTGCAGAACATGACAGTCGACAATTTATGTGGCAATTGACGCTGTCAGACACGGCTCCCTATAGACTGATCCACCTGACCACGACGTAAATGAACTTGGACATGCAAGTGAAGGAGAAGCAAACATAAAATGAAACCGAACCAAACCAAACTCAACCGAAACCGAAACTCATTGCCGCCTTATGCTTGTAGTATGCTCGCTTGTTCGCTCCGGCATGCTCCACATTTGACTCACGCCGCATGTCACAAAGTCGCCACGTCACGACGACGACTGACGACGAGAGAAGATGTGGGAAAATGACAGTTAAAGTTGTAGCGGGGCAGAGACAAAGTACTGCAAAAGCCATTAATAACTGGGTTATGTAATCGAAAGAGTGTGAGATAGAGTCGAGTAGGGAAATATAGAAGATGTGAGGTGAAATTCGTTGGGGTAAATATTAACTTTGGAGAGGTTGGTCTACTTTGTGTTGTGACCGAAATTTGCGACATTGGGTCACATTATGCAAGGACATAACTTCGTTATAACTGAACTGAACTGTACATTATGGAAAATGGTTTGGCTTTAAGAACTCAACTGCCAACCATAAAAACCCAGATTTTTCATTTTTTCTACAAAATTTATTTGTAGTATATTTGGAAAATTTCGACCATTTGACTTTTCCAATATAAAAAAACTTGTGTTTCACATTCATATTTCGACTCGAGGTAAGTCGACAAACTTCCCTTCGTGAACTTAGCCGATTTGTAAAAGTCATAAATTTAATCAGAGATTGATCTCTAGATTTATATCTTAAAACCAACTTTGCACTCAAAATTAAAGTTATAGCTCAATATAAATTAGCTTGGCAACTTTCTTGCTTTCGATTGTCACATCGAAGGCAACAAACACACACAAGCATACACCGCTTTTTTGTGTAATGATTTCAATTTAATTGCCATGCGATGACAAGTGTCAACAATTATCAAGTATAAGCCACCTGCACACGGCCTACTCTACGTCGACGTGCGTCAATTGACGAGGAAATTAATTGAGCGCACTCATGAGACTACCAATTAGTAGGACCGAGCAAATTTATAGCCCCCAAAGCAGCGTAAAATCAGCCGAAATGAAACGTAGCGAATCGAATATATAGAGAGAAATGAAAAAAACACAAAAACCCAATTCACATCAAAAATCAAATCAAATAAAATAGCTAACTTAAAGCTGATGTCAATGTGTTAGGCAAAATGCCTAACGCGTGTCCAGGCCATAAAAAACACGCTAATCAAATGTTTTTAAGTAGCAAAACGATGCTTGAAAAGTATTTTCCGAGTGGCAAAACGTCAAACACATAAAAATAAACACAAACACGCACAGAAAATGCTGTCTAACGAAAAAATGTCAAAAATTAGCAACGAAAATAAATGAGCAATAGAGAGACAGAGATAAAGTAAGGAAAAATAGAGTGAACAAGAGAAGAAATATTTTTTCTATAAAGTTGCGGGCAGAGTTAAAACAACAACAACAATAACTTCTTCGTTGCGAAAATCACCAAAAAAGTTTTTTGCTCAACTCTTCCTTGGACTTTTTGGCTACATTTTTCCGCTGCGGTCGAGTAATTTGCGCTTGACAAAAGGCAACAACTAGAAACAACTTTTAACAAATGGTCATCATAATGTTTAAAAAGTAGCAAACCGCAAAGCACAAAAAAATAAGTAGCTCAAAAAACACAAAGAAAAAAAATGGAACCATTAAAAATTGAAGCTAATTTTGACAACAATTTGCGAATCTTTTCTGGCTTAAACTTCAATGATGGCTAATTAAAAGCCCTTAATTGCCAGAAACAAGTCGAAAAGTTTATCTACTCAAGCAAAACGAATACGACGATAAGTTCTTGCACACAAACAAACAGCAGCAATTAAACATGTTGTCGTATTTTCATGTTTGTTTGGAAAACAAAAAGATATTTTTGTGTTGTTCAAGAGGCCTCCCACTTTTGAAAATAGCTCACAAAGATACCAATAGTATCAAAAATAACAACAACAACAACCACAAAATATTTGTAGTGCATATTCCACTGACAGCGGCAAGTGCTTTTGTTCTTGTCTATTTTGATTTTTGTTTTTTTTTTTTTTTTGTGTGTTTTTAACCCCCAAACTTGAGTTTTTTTTTGTCTGGGATATGGAAATGCTCAAGCAGCCGCTGAAAGCAAAAGTTGGATGCCCACGCACACAAATACAGATACAGATACAGCTAGAGATAAAGAGATGACAGTGATTGAGGGGGGAGGATGGGGGTTGGAAGACGCAAACAAATTACAGCTGCCTCCAAATGACAGCTGTAGACCAACCAACTAGAACAATGACAAACTCAAGCACACATACAATAGCACTTCGCTTATGCCCAAAACAAAGAAATATTATACTACATATAAATGAACAAATACGACAAATTTAGACCATTAAATACCACGTGCTTGAAAACCCTAATAGACAATAATTATTTATTTTATACTTGAAATTCTTGACAGTTTTATTGAGCAAGATTTTTGCTTGTGAACCCACAAAATTTAACTTGATCGCCATAATATTTATCCACAAAAGCACAGAGCTTGGAAGAAGCCGGCTTAGAATTTTTGGATAAACAAAAGCTCGTCCTTGCATGAGAATGCTAGGAAAATAAGCTATACAAAATATGTTGGTAGGCAACCCGAATCAACAAACATACAGCGCTTTGTTAAAGCCCCTCAAGTGTAACTGTGTGTGTGTGTGGGCGTCAACGTGTGCTGCAATGTGGGCGTGGCAGAGAAGAGCGCAATCAAGCGTAGTTTCCGAAATTTTCAACTACAAAAAACGCACAACTACAGAAAAATAGCATTCAGAGAAGAAAGCAAACAGCTGCCTAAAAAAAATCATAGAACGCTTCAATGGAGTGGGCGTGGCAGGCGGGGAAGGACACAAATTGTAACTGACAACAAAGGCAACAACAACAAAATATACGAACATGGCAATAATCATAAAAAATTTTACGCACATTTGAGCAAAGAAACAGGAAGGAACTAAAGCTTGTGTAGGTGTGACTGTGTGTGTGCGTCAAAAGGCTGCCCAAGGACACGACAACAGGAAACATCTGCTGCTTGTGGCAACCAAAAATTTGGGGAAAAGGCAACGCAAATTAAAGTATCAAAACTTTGGATTGCAAAACGACTGGCTCCGACTGGCATCAAATATTTAATGAAAATTGTTTCGCATATGTTGAATATGGTTAAAAAACAAAATAAAAATATATATGTACATGTATATTTGCAAAGGGTCGTTTTGAGGGAAGTTTGAGTACTGTAAACAGTTCGCATTTGCATTTGCATTTAATTAATGTACATTAAATATTTACTAATTGCATTAAATCACTCTCTCCACCGAATGCCAAATGCAACCAAAATTCAAGTGTTGCTTTGGTTGAGGGGAGTGGGGAAATGCGGTAATTGTTTGCTCCACATATTTCGAGTGTACTCAATGAGTGGGTGTAGCGAGGCGTATCTATCTTTATTTCGCGCTCGCTCTCTCTTTCTTGCTCTCCCTCTTTCTCTCGTTCGACGACTCTTCATTTGCCTGTGTCTGCTAATTGTCCGGCACTGCATTTTGGCGGTGAATTTGGTTTGCAGCAACGTGCAAATTTGTTTCGATTCGGTGCGTGCTATTCCTCTTCCGACTTCCCTCCCCTCCCCGCTGCAGTTGCCACTTGCATTGCAATGGCATTTGAACACTTTGTGTGGCAAGGCAACTTACAACTAACAGTGGATAGCAATTAAAATATGTTTTTTAACGTATTAAATATTAAAACTATTCATTTTTAAGAGCATTCAAAAAGAGAGCATCATTTATTATTTGAACATGTTTTTGCTTGAAAGCATTTTTACATTTTGATGTCTTTTTGGTGAAGTGTTTTAAAAGGAAAACTAAAACCCTTTCAAGCGAGCAGTTGTTGCAAAATACATATTTATATTAAATATGTTTTAGTTCAAGTAAACAATTTTCTTAAGACTACTATTCAAGTGTAATTTAAGCTTTTTATTTAACTTGTTATTATTATTATGGATTTATAGTTTTAAAAGTTGTAAAAAAATGATTAAAAATGCTCATCAAATTATTTATTGTATTAGAAAAAAAATTAAGATATACTTACTTATTTAGATTTGATATTTTTCTGATAAGAAAAATCATTCAAACATTACTTTCTATACAAGAAATTAAATTAATGTGCTTTGATCCAATTACAAATATTATTACTTTATTATATTATTTATTGAACTTTATCATTAACTTTTAAAATATTATTTATTTTAAATTAAGGTTATAAGTTTTGGCCTGAACCATACTGTTAATAAAAATATTATTTTGTAATTAGCTTTTGTTTTCAAACAAAAAATCTGTTACTTTCATACCACTGTTTCTCTTCTAATTTCAATAGCAAATTGCAAACATGCTCGAAATAACTCAAATGCAAGTTTAATTAGTTTGAGAGTGCGATGCTCGTCAAACTAATACACGCGAATTTTGGTTGAGAAACCTGGATTCTGTTTGCGGCTGTCATTGGCATGAAGAGACTGATTAAACCAAGTCGAGACGTGGGTGTTACCAGAGGAAATGCATTGGCTATATCTTATGTGTACCATAACTGTCGATGCGTAACCATCGTTAATAATATACGGAATGGGCAAATCTTCCAGCCAATTTGGCTGTTGTGCGTCAGTGCAACGCCTCCACACACAACCACACACACACACACACAAAGCTTTTCAAACATGCAACATGCAAAACTGTATATAGTCAGGCGCACAAATTGCATTTTTATATCTCTTATAGCCACTCAACACAAAAAAACAAAACGAAAACAAAAACGTTTCGCTCGAAAAAAAAAGCAAACAATAAAGCAATATAGTTTTCTTTTCTTTTTTGGCGCTGCCCATTTGAGGTGCCAGTGAATTTTTGATGACAGCAAAACGAGCGAAACGTCAATTAAAAAATAGGCAAGCAACAAAAAAAACTGTTGCAATAACTATTTTTTTGCATTCGGTAGAAAAATTGCTAGTCGATTGCATCGCTGATGAATCCGGAATGCTGTGCGATACGTCACAGAACATTCAAAACTATTCGTGTGGAAATTGTGCGCTAATGAGAGAGCGCACCTTCGAAGCAAGAAGGAAGGAAACTGGCACGAGAGGCAGGGAGATGAGGACGAGGAGAAGTATTTCAAGTGGTTTCGAGCTAACTCAAGGAGGAGCTGTCACAACTGAGCGAGTTTTCGATGCGACCACGCACCATTTGGTTAATGCCAAGAGTCAGCCAAACAGATGACGGCAGGTGGGCATATCAGCTGGAAGGGAAATTCTCCTTCTTGCCGCCCACTCGGCTTTGCTTGGACATCATCTTTAGAAATGCAAAATATGATAGTCAATGAATATATACAAAGATATACTACGTATATATACCTGTGCATATTTTTGTGTAATCAACTTGCAGCCATTGCTTTTGAGCAATAAACATTTTAATGAAGCGCACAACACATAAAACGTAGACGCCAGAGTGGACATTAAAGGCACCAAACAAGGATCGTCGGAGGAGGAATGGTGTGGGTGGGGGTTGAGAGGCAACGTCAAAGCATTTTATGCGCGTAATTAGCAGCAATTACCAAAAAGGGGCAACGACTAAAGGAAAGAGTGCGGCACGAAAGCTTGATTAAATGACGACGGACATCTAATTTCAGGTTAATTGAACAACATTAGACAGTGTTGCACAATGCTGTGAATAGTGTGTTAATTCAAATACTTTTGATTAGCTTTTATGGATCTGGGATCTGTTGAGAAAAGTCAAAGAACTAGAATAAATATATAATTTATGGCAACTTTATTTTTTGCCTTTTTCTACCGATTTAGCTTCGTTTAACTTATAGCTTAAATTGTTTATTTCTTTTGTTTAATGAAAGCGTATTCGAACTATGCGTGATACACTTTTTTAAAGAGTTCGTTGTTTTTTCCGGTTTTTTTTTTACTTCACACGCCTCCAAATGCCGCTCGCAGAATGCAAATTACGCTAAGCAAATTAGCGCAAAAGCGTCAAAGAGCAAAAAGACAAGACAAACACAAAAGGGATAGAATTGGGGGAGGGGAAAGGTACAAAGGCTACGACCCCGAAGGGGAGACAAGAGATAGGTGCTGTTGAAATATAAGACAAATTAGTTTGCACCAAGGTGCAGCAACAAATAATGTGGAATGTGGGAGTCAACAGCCAGCTATGCAGTTAGGTAGAAAAACTATTAAAGTTGTTCAAGCTTGCGGAAATATAAGGTTGGGTAGTAAAAAAAAGAGTATGATTAAGAAATTAGTCGCAAGTGAAGTTGAGTGTTGACAAAATAGTTTGAAAATTGGTTTTCAAAAAAAAGTTGATTCTTTTGGAACAATTAATTATTTTTCCATTCATTCTAATTTGTCCTGAAGATAATTTCAACATTTCATTTAATAATGAATGCAATTTACTTTGTTTTTTCCCCCCTTTGCATTCTGTTAAGACAATAAACATCTCAAATGAAATTACACTATTTATTTTAAGTAAAAAAACAACTTTAGTCTATATCTAATCGTAGTCAGCAATCAGCACATTTGAAATTTAATTTAGTCAGTTTGCCAAGTGGCAGCTGTATTTTTTGCTGGCTGCAAGCGACAGAGTTTGTAATAAAGCAATTCGCAAGTGCAACAGTCTCACTTCTCTTTACTTTTTTTTCTCATGGCAATTCAGCAAATTTGTTGTTGCACAAACACACACACACAGAGGCTGGCCACAAATCAAAACGACCTGAGCCCTGCTGACTGAATGCAGGAAGACCGACGAGCACCTGCCTCCGAGTTAAGCTGCATGGAAGCTATGAGGCTTTAGAGTTGGACTCGCAATTGGAGTCGGGAGTCGGGAGATGACAAACTGCCGCCACTTGAAAGCAAATGTGGCAGTGGCAAATGAAAAATGATGCCCAGCCGGCTCGACGCTGGAAAAAAATGCATTTGCCGAATGAGCTTCAGCACGTGAAGTGGAAACTCAAAATGCAGTTTACCCAGTGGAAATGAACGCCAAACAACAACAACAACTGCAACTGCAACTGCAGTCAATATGTTATATAAATATATATAATCCCAAGCTGAATTATTTTATTATTATTGTCATTATTATTAACACAATATATGTACATATTTAATTATTTTTTTTACTTTTAACAATGAGATGATTTTCATTTATATTGTACTATAAAGTTATCTGCGATTTAGCATTGTTATTGGAATTATAAAGTGTTTTTTATGTGTTTATATTCATTTTTTTTTTTGAATTGTTGACTTTGTACCGTTGTGCACTAATTGAAAACGGCAACAAGAATAAATAATTGTGTACGTTTATTATTACTGTGTATTTGCCCTGGGTAAAGTTGCATTTGCTGATAAGCACGAAATCCCAACTGATAACAAAAAAATATAAGATACAATAATAGTTGAATGTAAATACATAGTACATACATACATACATATATCTATGAACGGGTGTACATGTACTCTATTTTGCTGCTAATGGCTGATAAAATGCACAACAACAACAACAAATTGGGCCAACAATATGAAGCTGCTGATAAATGTTGAAAAAATAAACACAGCAACAACCAAAAGGTTAGTCTAGAAACCAAAAAAAAAGGATTGAATTAAAATAAATGAATTTTTTGAATTGAAAAGCCGACCGCAAATTGTAAAGCTCTATTTATCAACAATCAAAAAAAATATGAATATAAATATTTCGTATAAAAGAAACAAATGATAATTTAAAAAGTATTTAAAGTATTTGCCATCAAACAAAACAAGCATTTAAGGTATTTTCCGTATCCATAGAAAAATTACAAAAAAAAAAAACACTTTTTATATAAATATTTTAGCTATGCTAAAAACTGTAATTGAAATTCCATAAAGCAAAACGCATATCAAAAATAAATTGTCAATCAATATGAACATTTTAAGCTGGCAAAAAAGTAATTTAAAAAAAAATACATCAACAAAACTAATTAAATTATTGCAGAAATATTTCAGCTGTTTTATCAACTTTATATATATAAATATTCCATTTACTAATACGATTTATTTCCTACGGCCCATGCTAATTAATTGTCTAATTAGTAATCAATCATTCTTTATAATAATAATTTATTAATAATAATTTTTACTTATCAATAAATAAAAACTACGAAATTTTGTGTAATTGTTCTTATCAATAATATGCCGATAACAAGAAATCAAATAAAATAAATAAAATAAAAATCAACTTTAAAAATGTTTATAAATTGGCATAAACTGTAATTAAATAAAGCTTTTGATCAGCAATTAGCCGTTAACTTTGATTAAATTAAATTATTGGGTGTGTTGTAGATGTTTATTAATGACTATGAATAATTTTTGACTTTGGCTTGACCATCGACGAGATTTGCGTTTCAGCTGCTTCTTGGTGCTTTATTTTGCACACTAAAAAATCAGGTTTTCCATTTGGCCTTTGGCATAAGCCAACGCAAAAAATCCAAATGCCGGCCCAGAAAACCGTTCACCGAGTACTGCCCAACAAAAATCGGAACAAGAGTCGCTCCGACCGGCAACAAACCAAAGAAAAAAACAAATGACAGTATTAAACAAGTAGAAATGCAGCTAAGGTAGAATGGGTGACTTGAGGTTGCCCTGTATAATATTTATAAAATAATTATTTTACTTTCAGAGCTTAAATTGTGCCTTTAATCATTGATAAGGGTATTTCCGCCGAGGTTAACTTTATAATTAAAGAAATAATTTTGTATAACTTCTGAACTGATTTTTAAGATTTTGAATAAGGCTCATACCCTTCTTAAGCTCTCTTTACACATACACATACACTTACATACACTCACACACATACAAACATATCTAGGTATCTTTTGAGTTGTGTTTTTTCAGCGTGTAAAATCAATAAATGCGAGCGGGTTCAGAGGTGACGACAACGTCGAAATGCTTCTGACCTTCAGCGCACAAAACCTTTTCGAGCACTTTAATGACCTTCAATTCCGTACAGCAACAACCCGGCTTTATCTCTCGCCCGCTCCCCTTCCGCACCTCACCTCTCGCACACACACACTCGATGCCAATTAAATTTATACGTATATACATATGTTTCTTAACTTAATTTTGCACGCAAAAATACTTAATTACCAAATTGTTTGCGGCTGCCGCTTTTTTCTTGTTTTACTGCTTTTTTGGGCTTTGTTGTTGTTTTCCTACTTTTCGACTTTTTGGTAGATCATTAATTTTATAATCTATATAATACTACAATGAAACAGTTCGAGCTAAATTAATAAACATTTCTAGGGGAAATACCAAAAAATTTGACCAATCAAATTTCACCGGAGCTCAACAAGTTACGTCAGCGTGCCAAATATATTGAGAGCTCAGGTGAGTAAGCATAAAATACAAAATTGAAACTTGTCCCTGAGGTGAGTAGCTCTTCAACAGTTTTGCAGTCACTGCAGGCATATGCAAAACTATGTCGCGCTTGCCTTGAACTTTAAAGCACTGTTAAAACGGTACATTTTTTTTGCATGCTGTGTTTTTAGCATATTGGTGGAGGGGGGACCCAATGTATTTTTTGTGGGTCAGCTATAAGTAAATTTTAGTGTCTTGAACTTACCATCTTTAGGATTTGTTGTTGTTGTTGCCATTGTTGGTGTTGTGCTGGCAGATGATGCGGACGCTGACGCCGCTGCCGACGCTGCGCTGAAGAATGTTGTTGTATCCGCAGCAGCTGAGAGGCTACGCGAGCAGTGCATTAGTCACGTTTCTTATTGTTAGTGTTGTTGTTGTTGGGTGCAGTGCTAGTCGCAGCGAACTTGAGCCCGACGTCGTCGTTGCTGATAAGGAACTTGTCGCGAAAACGCTTCACAATAACCGTTGGCGCTGCGCACACACACAAACACACATAAATAAGCAACGTAACTGTGTGTGTGTGTTTGTTAAACAGAGAGAACAGGAAACAGAATGCACGAGCACTAAAACGCAAACAAAGGCAAAAGGCAACAATAACACAAACAACACACGCAAGCAAGCAAGCAAAGCAGATAATAATTTCTTTTAGTTGTATTTTATTTCATTTTCTTGTTGTTTTTTTTTTTTGTTGTTTTTTTGGTTTGCTTTTATTCCGCTGAAGACGCGTCGTCGTAACCGAAACCGAAAGAAAACACAAAAAAAACCCACACACTAAATGCAGCCTCACATCAATTAGGCCAACTCTTCTCTCTTTTATTTCATTTAATTGATTATTTGTAATTCATTTTTTTTGCTTCTCTCTTTTATCATTAACATGCACAAAAATCCAACAACAGCGACTGCGACGTCGATGTTAAGTGCTCCACGATCCCGTTGATTGCAAGCCCAATTGTTTTGTTGTTGCTGCTGTCACACGCACGCACACTCAACACACACACACAAGCAAACAGCGGAACATGTTGTTGTTGTTATTATTTTATTTGTTGTTGTTGTTGCTGGTGCTGCTGAATTTTGAAAATTGGGCGACAATAAATAGCAGCTTGGAATTGATGGTTGACGATTATTTTGTGTTTTGTTTTAAAAGCGCCTAATTAAATAGTAATATTATTGTTGGTTGGTGGCACTTGGTTGCTGCGGCTGTTGTTCGCAGCTCTTCTCGCTTGCTCTCACTTGATTGGTCTTTGTTGGTGTTGCTTTTGTTGTTGGTGTGGGCGCATGCAGCGCTACAATATTTTGTTGTTGTTGCTACAGCATTTGTGTGCGTGCATTCACTTTGTTGTGGTGTTGGACGTACACGCGCATTGGGCACACATTTTCTAAGAAATTGCACGTGTTTTTAACATTAAATTTCATTTATTTAACAATATTATTAACGCGGACGCGCGGCGGTAATACCTATCGATAGTTTTGCGGCCTCTAACTAGAGAAGTGGACGGAGCCAACTGGCTGCTTTGTTTTTTTTTTGTCGGCAGCGTGTCTGTGCTGTTAATTCTGATGCAAATGTTATGTTGAGAACGCTGTTAAGTTACGATGTATCGATAGTTTGCAGCGACAACGATGTTTTAGGGTGACCAGTTTCTGCATGCTAAGCAGCTTCTGTTAGGTGTCATTAAGCGCGCAAAATTTTACTCAAATTTATTTAAATTATTATACTAAATAGCTTCTGTCAGCTAACTTTTCAGTTGTCGCTCGCTCAGCAAAGCTGACTGCTTTGATGGCCGGTATTTGGCGCTACTTTTCAAATAGTAAGTATCTGTTAAAAGTCAAATCAATATAAATATAGCAATTTTTTCCAATATTTGTTGGCATTTAATATTTTTGGAACAGTCATTAGGGTTTTTAAAATAGTTTTGTGACATTCCCAATTTGCATATTCCCAAATTCCATAAAATTTTACTTTTTGTGCCACTTTTGACACTTCTGACTAAAAACAATTCACCCGAATTCAACCAAATTATCAACTATTTTTCGTGCACATATTTGACCTTGACAGAAATATGACACAAATATTGCGTCACAAAAAAACAGAAACGAAAAAAAATCGAAATTGTTAAAAAGTGTGACGAGATCTGTTGACGCCTTCACTTAAAAGTTGCCCACATTTATTTGCTCTTCTTGTTGTTGTTGTTTGTGTAATTGTTTATAATTCCGATTCCGCACGATTGTCAAGTGAAAGTTGCCACTGTTTGTTGTTGTTGTTGTTGTTGTTGCCACGCCCCAAATGTAAACGCCCGCACATATCGTATGTGAGCAAGGTGTTAATTTGAGTTTGCAATTATTTTCGACTTCGATTTTTGATTTTTACACTTTGAATTATGCTAATACGTCAGACAATGCCCGAAAATTAAATTGTTGTGGCACACAAAAAAAACAAACAGTTAAATATGTGTGTGATAACACCACACACACACACACACACGCACAATAAAAAAAGGTTGCATAATCATTGTGTGTGATACATATATATATAAATACATTTATCGCGGATTGAATTCTGATTCGCAAAAAAACAAAGAAATTTAAAGGCAATAAACAATTGGAAGATACGTAAAAGACATCAATTAGGTTTAAGCCCAGTTAACAACAACAGGCTAAGAAGAAATAAAATCCCAGCCGATGTCAATGTCCTTTATGTGCAGCCAAAGAAAGACTCAGCTCACTTGGCCAGCCTGTTTGCTCTTCGAAAAGGGCCACAAACAAGTTCTTTGTGCTTTAACCAAAGTTGGCAACAAACATTGCCAGCAATTGTCTGCCATTTTGGCCAACAAACACACAAAACAGTGTCAAGTTCAGCGGCAAAAAAAAAACAACAAAAAATAAAAAAGATGCAAAAAAGTTTTGCTTAGAAACGAGTGAGTTTTAGCCACATCCCTTTGCCCCCCTACACTCCCGCTTCAACTTCATCTTGGCCACATTTGTTGACCCATTTAACTACATTCTCTAATGCCTTGAACTGATTTGCATAAACAATTGTCTCTGGCAGCTGGCGTTTCAAATCAAGAATTATTAACCAAATAAAATGGGTGAAAATGCATTTTAAATCCAAACTCGAGACTCAAACTCAACTTCAATCCCTATCTACAGTCGCCGCATCCAAAACTAATTGGCTCTAAAAATAACCGCACTTCTTGGGCAAAGCTGAGCTGGTTTTCAAACTTGTTTCATCGCAATCAAAGAAGGCCCAAAGACCGAAGACCAAAGAAGACTTTCTTGTTAATGGCTAAAAAGGGCCTCAGAGCACATCGGAGGAATGAGAGTGAAAAATCCAAAGACACACGCTTATGGGTAGGGCGAGCGGGTGGCGGGTGGAGGTGGGTGGAATGGTTGGATGGCTGGAAAATACGATGTTCGATCGTTCGGATCGATAATAAAACACAAAAGGAACATGGCATAAAAAACCAGTTGCATTGTGGCACAAAATGCATGTTTAAACAGCGAAACAACAAACTAAGAAAAGACAAAGCTAAGACAAAGTTAAGACTGCCTTAAACTTAAACGACGATCGTTAATGTAAATGGCAAGAACCAACTCGAAGAGGGATTTGATTTGTGTGTGCTTTTTTTTTGTTTTTGTTGTGCATCGAAGTTCAAATGCTCTTGGAACTAAAATGGTAGAAAAAAGAATGATTGAAAAGGGTGAAAGTAAAATATCTCAAGTATTGGGATAATGTTAACAAAACTTCATTTTCTAGCTTACAAAAATGTAGAAGTCGATATGGTAGAGATCTTGATTTCTAACAGGATGCTAGGACCTGTAATAAGAAGCTTCCTAAAAAAACCAAAAACTTAGTTAACCAATTCTTTAATAATTAAAAGTTCTTCAAGACAAAATATATACCCTGCCCCTTTAAGCTATAAACTTGAGATAGTCGAACACAATTTAAAGAATTTGATTTTTAATTCCAAATTTAAAGTTTAACTTTTATTTTATGTAAATCTTGACTCTAAACTTTATAGGCTTTAATGAGTTTTGTTTAAAAAGAAAGCTGAGGCATCTTAGATTAAAGTAGTTCTTGGTTTAAGTTTATTAATAGCAAAGTCTTTCTAAAAATAGATTTTTAAGGTATTTTTTTGGAAACATTTCCCACTCCAACGAATCTCTAACCTAATTTCTACTTCGCTCAGTGCACACAGATTTTCGGTGATATTTTTTATGCCTTTGACAATCGATTTACGACCTTAGGAACGGTTTGTTCTTGTTGTTGTTTTCGAGCTTATTCCGTTATTTTTTTTAATGCACTTAATTAGCATATCAAAGACATAATCTTTACTTTTAAAGAGAAACAAAAAAAAAGAAACCTATAAACCTTTAATCGATGAAATAAAAATAATAAACTCAACTCCAACTTTTCCCATAGACTGAAGAAGGTAACCTTGATCAGTTCTATTTCGAGAACACTTGGCTAGCATCAAGAATTCTTGTTTGGCTTAAATTGACAAGACACAAGTGCAACCCCACTCCGCCCTCCCTCCCTTCCTCCTACCACACGTGCCACACCACAGAATTGTCCAATTTAAACATGCTGCGATTTCTTTGGCCTCTTTGGTCGCTTTGGCTACTGTGCGTGTGTGTGTGTAGAAAACCCTTTTGAAGTGCAAGATCTTCTTTTTAATACGTTCGCCTGCATCCAGTTCAATGACATCAAGCACAAGAATTGCCCAACAACAACGTCTGCAGATGCTCTCTCTCTGTTTAAGTCTTCGTTGTGGCAGTTGCTGCCTCTGCCTCGGTCGACGCCGCTGTCGACGTTGGGCTTATGCGTGGTATATAAAAAGCGACGAGGCTAAAGAAATTTCAGAAACAGTTGTGGTCGCAAGGCGTTAAGCTATAGTTTGAATCTCGTCGCGTGTGCAGAGAAGTTACAAGTTGAAGCTATGAAGTTATTGGTTTTGCTGCTAATCTGTCTGACTCTGGGCAGTCAAGGACGTGTGCTGCAGACGCCCCAGGAGATCATCGATATACCTGTCGAGATCCTACAAGAGAAAGAGCCACAGGCGTTGCCCCTAATAGCAGAGAAGGAGAAAGAGTTGGAGTTGGAGAAGGAAGCTGTCAAAGAGTTGGAAAAGGAAGTGGAAAAGGAAAAGGAGCTGGAAACGGAAACGGAGGCCAAAACACAGCTACCGGTGGAGCCACAGCCAGAAATCAAAATTGAAATCAAAACTGAAGAGGTGAAACTTGATATTCCTGCCGAAATCAAAACCGAGTTGCCCAAAGCTGCCGAAGAGCAGCCAACCGAAGCCCAGGCTGAACCACAAACCGAATCACAAATCATCTTAAAAGCTCTGCCAGTCGAGGAAGTTCTCGCTGCTGTTGCTGAAGGTGTTACCGCTGCTGAAGCTGTAGCTGTTCCTGCTGTGCCAGCCGTTGAAGAAACGGATGCAGTGCAGCCAAATCTGCGTCAGGCCACACAAGCCACGCCCACACAACAGCAAGCAACAACAACGCAGCAGAACTTTGTGCAACAGCTCATACAAAACTCGCCCATCGGTCAATTTCTGAACCAATTCAATGGCAACCAACCGCAGCAACAACAACAAGTGCAGCCGCTAGCCGATCAACCTGCCACACCAGCACCGACATTGCCCGGTTTCCTTAATCCCAGCAACGCTATTACCACGGTTCAAAATGCCGCACAATCTGTGGTCAATGGCACCACACAAGCATTCCAGGGTATCCAACAGTTTGCCAGCAACTTGGGCACACAATTCCAAAATACACTTTCGGGACTGACAGGCCAACAGCAGCAACAGCAACAACAGTCGACAACACCGCGCGCCCCTGGACCCATTCAATCGTTTGTGAACAATGTATTCGGTGGTGGCAATAATGCCACGGCAGCAACTGCTGCTGCACCAGCACCACAGCAACAGGGTCCGCTGCAGGGCATTATCAATTTCCTGGGCGGCAATAGGCCACAGAATCCAGCACCAGCAGCACCGGCTGTTGCTGTTACCCAAGCACCACCCAAACCAGCAGCTGTTGATGATAAGATTGAGCAATCCGATGATTTGGCCGAACAGCCAGCGGATACAGAGAATGAGGTGCGCAACAGTGCCGAGGCCATTGATGATTCCTTTGAGGAGGCGGTGCCAACCAATGAGGTCATTGTGGTCAATGATGATGCCTCCGGCTCGGATGTAGCTGCCTTGCCCGAACATGTCGAGAGTCTGCCCAACAACTCGGTGGAGCCAGCTGCTGTTGAAGCAGTTGCTGCTCCTACTGCTGCTGCTGCTGCTGCCGCTGCTGCTCGTTAAGAATTCATATATATTTTTTGCATCTCAAAATAATTTACTTTATATAATACTAAAAAGAAGAAGTCGCTGACAGACTGATGCCATTTTTGTCGCCATTTTTCGAACACGATAGATAAGAAAGCTAAAAAGAAATACTTTCCACATAGTTATTTAAGTGCATGCAAACAAATTATTTATTTCATTTTTCGCAGGAATTTATATTTAATACACAAAATAAACAAAAAACACAAACATCAAATAAATTATGAATAATACGAAACTTTTTTTTAACTTTTATTTCTTTTAAAGAACAAACGAAAAGTCAAAAAATACCCTTGATATAAATCGTCTTAATTGCACCTTTTTTAAAGGTATAAAAATACTTGACTTCGTTGACTTAAGTCTTTGGAAAAATGTATTATCTTGCCGGCTGCAAGTTATTTGAATCCTGTGGCTCATAATAATAAATATTTATGTTGTTAGTCTACCAGGAGTTAGCAAATGTTGTTCCTTGTAAGACACTCAAATAAATTATCCTCTATTTCCTAATGATTTTGACCTGGGCTAAAAAAACAGCTGAAAACAGGGAACAACGTAAATAAATGTCATAAAAAAACCAAAGTTACCTGCGAAGATTTTAGGTAAACGAAAATATCAAAAAGGTTCGCTTCATTATTAGACTTTATGTTTTTATGATGTTTTCTAGGTATTACCTACCAGTTTCCATTTCCAACTAAACCCAAAACAGATCTTTTTCAAAAAATTATCTCATATTTATTTAAATTGTTTTCTTTTGTTTTTTTTTAGTTGTTACACATTAAGGTGGTTCGATAGCTCAAAAATTGTAATATCTCAACCTAGGGGCAAAAATGTACACTCATATATTTATTTAATAATCGTATAAGGCTAGAGGGGGGAAAACAAATATATAAAACTCATCAGAAAAACTCTTAAAAACTAAGTACTTCAATATAGGTATTGCAGCTGGCTCAAAACTTATGCCCAAATATTTGCGCTAAATTTGTTTCAATTATTATTTTTCGGCTGATTTTTTTGTATATGAAATTCCATTTCATTTTTACATAGTTTTTGTTTTTCGCTAATAATCTTAAGCTGCCTTTATAAAGTACTTTTTGAGCTCGAAAATTTGTTCAAAACAAAACTACTTAAAGTTAAATGTATAGCTTAATGAGGTGACTGTGATGGGGAGAAGGGGAGTGCGAGGGGTAGTTATGTATTGCTTTTTAAAACAAATATTCCATATTTTACTTATTAAAAATGCGACAAAGCGAATTTTTGGAAAATGTTTTTGAGCAACAATAGAGCAATAGAGAGAGGTTAGAGTTGTGGATAGTTTGAATGTGAGATGTGCTTTTGAGTATTTTAATGATTTGATGTTAGTTCTGAATATGTTAGTTTTGATTGTGTTGTTTGTTTGCTTTTTGTTAAAGTCTCTTTCAAAGAACATTTTCAAGTCTTTTTGGTTTTCTTGCCATTTTTTTTTGATTCACGAACTTAGCTGCGTTTGTTTTTGTTTAGTTATTAATTTATTATAATGATAGGTGCACAGCTGATCAAAACTTAAGAATAGTTTCGATCAGGCCGATTTATTCAAGTATACAGATTATTAGGTTTTTTTGGGGCTTATATTCGTGTGAAATTTGTATCTAATTAAACGTTTAGAAATAGGCCAAACATAACAGTATTTAAAGCGTTTCCATTTAGCATTTCGCTCAGTGTATACATGGTAAATGAATATATGAATATATATAGAGATGTATATATCGAGATTTATATGTATGTATGTATGTTTGTTATGTGGATTGTATGTTGTATGTTATGCTTGTAAATAGACGAGTAAATAGGCATTTTAATTTTGATTACTGGGAGGGATTACGCGTTTACATAGTATATATGTATGTGTATATATGTATATAGAAAACGTTCCGGTAGATAATTTGAAGCCATTGTAAGGTTTTGTATGTGACTGTGTGTTTGTGTATATGTGAATATGTCTGTTCAGATACGTTAATATGTATATCTAGTATTTAGCAAAATGCATACGCTAATTTAGCTGAAGTTTACATTTTGTTTTTCACTGTGGCGTATATCTTGGAGCGTATAGGCTGTGGTATGAAGGTCATCTAATGGGCAGGAATGAGTACAGTTGCTGCAAAATTGTTACTAAAAAGGTACAGTACATCTTTTGTATATAGGTTAAGTAATAGATCGGGCATTGCTTTATATATATATTCAATTAGAAGCTAAAATTTAGGCAGGTTCTTGGCGGTTTTTGTTTTCTTTAACCGTGCGGAATTTCTTTCAACATAATTGTAAAAACACTCGAATAGGGTTTTTTTTTCTTCTATGCTTTGGTTTTCATACTTTTTGGTCGCATTTTATAAAAATAAAAATTCGTTTCAGTTTTTTTTTTTTGGTATTTTTTTCTCATTTTTGCTTTTCACGCTAATAACAAATATTGCACAAATTGGAATCTAGAAAAAATAATGCGCTTATCAAATATCCAATTTATTTTTCTCAATTTTTTTTTTTTTAGCATTCGTATATTGGTTTTTGTGTTATCGTTATATAGCCTAGGCAGATATTTTATAGTGTATACATATATATTTTTAATATTAATGGATTGATTAACATGCAGACACCAAAAGGTTATGCGAAAATTTTGAATATCATATGCATTTATATATCGATTTTGTTTTCTTGGACTAGCATCGGGAGTTAATGGCGTTGAGAAGAGCTAAGAGAAGGCATAGGAATGAGGAAGACATAAATGAAGAAGGAATTCTTTGATAAAGTTGTGGGAGAGAGAAGCTAAGTTTATACAGTTTTTACAGGAAGACTTGAGAAAAGTTTTTTAGAATTTTTTGAAATATTTTCTTTACGCCATGTTTCCCATTATGTAAGAAGCTTTTTTGTTCTAGCTTAGAATTTAGTATTTATAGCATATTGTACATTAACTAGTTTATGTTTACTCCTTATAAGCATTCCCTTTTTCCATTACTAAACTTTTTTTTTGCGCTAAACTAGAATACAATTTTGGTTTAAGGTTTTTTGATTTTTTGGGAATTTGTTTGCTTATAAATTCGTTTCAGTTCTGTGCGGTGCAAGGACACTGGGCGTGGCTGCCACAGCGCCACCTGGCATAGCCATGCGCACTCTTTCGCCCACTCCCGGACCAAGGACACGTGTGTGCCGCAAGACTTTTCCACCCGAGGCAGACTCGGATGCACGCATAGACCATTCGTTCTGTTTGAGCAGAAACTGTTTCACATTATACTCCATCTGAGCAATGTCCACATGTTGGGTTGTGGTATGGAGTTCCGCTTGCACGGAACGCGTCTTGTCCGTATCATTGGGATAGTATTTATAGTTGAGTATATCACACGTGGGCTGTTCGGGGCACTGGAGTGCTGGTGAACCGGAGGAGGAGCAACGTTGCGATTCCGTACCGGGTGGCATCATTGTTGTCGTCGTGGTTGTGGTTGTATAGGCAACGGGCAAGCCGGAGCGTGTGGTGCGTCTGTAGTAAGTGGTGCAGAGATCCGCTTTTTTGGTAACAATATTTGCAGCTGCCAAAGCTGCAGCTCCCTTCTGGCTGGGCGTTGGCTCTGGCAGTGAATTGCTTGTGATGTCCGTTTTGGGTGAGAGTGAATCCTCTGTGGATTTACCAGCATCCGCATAGCCATTGGTTGGCTGCTGTGGCGTTGTCTTGTAGCCCGAATCCATGCTTAGTTTCTCTATCGATATGGAGTCCATGCGATCCAAAGTGGAGTACGAAGATTGACGCTCTGTGCCCGAGTTGGAATCTGTGGCAAGAGCAGGTTGTTGCAACGCTCGCTGCTCTAGTTGTTGTGTATTATGCTGCACCCATTCTGCCACACGATTCAGTTGCTGTCGGCGTAGCAGCACACTCTCCTGGTAGTCAATTGCATCGCTCACTGAGCTCGAGTTGGCTGAGTGCTTTGGTGAGACGGCAACAGCTGTTGGTCCTGCAGATGCCACAACTACTTCAGCAACAGCTGCCACTTCAACTTCTTCCTTCACTTTGATGCCATCATCTATTTCAATGTCCTTTTCAGTCTCTTTTGCCTCCACCTGTGGCTCCAGCACTGGCTGCAGCGCCACATTCTCCAACGGTGTTGCAGGTCCTTGCCAGGCCTCGACTGCAGCTGCCGCATTGCTCTCCTTGGATGTGATAATGTCCTTGCCATCGTTTAGCTCCTCGTCGAGAAGTTTCTCCCTTCGCTTGTAGATCACTGGCACATGGGTTTCAATAGACTCCAGATTGTCCAGCAGTATATTACTCTGACCATTCTGTTGGATGCGCATTGCACATAGGCGTGGTCCACGATACTTGGGATTCTCCGCCTAAGAAAGTGAAAATGATTTTAACCAATAACACAGAAACAAATATCGTAATACCATTCCATGCACTCACCTTGATGGTCTTAATGAGATTCCTGTTGAATGTCTCAAACATTTTGGCGCCTTCGCAACTGCTGGTTTTATTGCTCCATAGGCTCTGAACGCTGCCCGAGTTGGTTGACTTTAGCTGAGAGCCAGCTGCTGCTGCAGCGGATGTGGAGGCAATTGGAACTGCGATTGTTGTCTTTGCCGGTTGTGGTTCACAGACATCCTCTGGCTTAGCAATCGGTATGGCTGGTAGTTGCTCCGATTCTAGAAGATGACTCTGCGATACGCCCGATAGTAATGGTTTACTGATCTCGTCCTCTAGATCCAGTTCGGCAGCAGCAGTGGCTGTTGCAGTAGCCTCGAATTTATTGAGCAACTGCAGCGCTGTTCCTCCACCATCAACAAAGCGACGCTGCTGTTGCGGCACTACAGATCCTTGACGCAGTTGGCCCAGATTACTGGTCTCCAGCAAATACTTCTCTGCCGCATAGGCACCCAAATGTGTAGTTGGATACATGAGAGTGGAAGCTTGAACCGATGTTCTCTCGCACAGTCTATGATGACCCAGTATGGGATTAACCATCAGATCATCCTTCTTCGGTGGCGTATACAGTTTATCCATATCGTTCAGATCCGAGACGGAACTCTTTGTCTCCGATATGACTGAATCGCTTGACTTGACCAACTTCATCATGTAAGGACTATTTGTGCGCGATGGAGAGTTCAGATTGCTGTGACATCTCAAACAGAGCTGAGTCAACGGTTCATTTGGAAGGGTTGAAGTTGGTCCCAGTGAGTGTGGCGTTTGGGTTCCCACCGAATAGGAGCGTGAGACATCCGCCAGCACCGTTAGATCCTGTTTGGTGCACTGGCACGTATCGCAATGCTTCACATCGTTCACTTTTAGCTCATCTTCCAGGAATTTGGCCATTACCGTTGGTGATATCATGTCCGGATCAACGTTTGTCTTCGTCTGTTGACTATTGAGCGTTTGACTGGAGTTAAATTTGTTTTTATTATTGTTGACTGTATCCTTTGCGCAGTTATTGCTGGTGCTGTTGTTGTTGTTATTATTGTTGCTATTATTATTATTATTGTTGTTGTTGTTCGCTGGTGCTGTTGGTTGCTGTTGTGCATTGATGGCATTGCCATTGGTTGCATCTATTGATGATATAAGGAAAATAACTTTGAGTTGATAGCTTCAGAAGTTTCTTTTTATATTATTTATGAATATGAGACTATTTTTTAGTCATTTTAATATTATTTGAAATATTTTATATTATTTTTCTTACTTTCTTTTATTTTAAGCTTTTCTTCAAAGTCATCAAAATATCTTTAAAAATTGCATAATTTAAAGTTTTCTATTTATGCGCCATTTTATTTTTAATAATCTCTCATAACCTTTTAGCTATTTCGACTAAGCCTGTCTTAAGTTTTAATACAATTTTAATAACCATCAAATAATATTAATCTAATCTTGTTTTAAACTTTTATAAAAGTTTTAATATCTTTCAACCTTTTGATACTTTGCGATAGTTTGAACATTTATTTGCGTTGCCTTAAAGCAAACTTTGTTTTCTCTTCATAACTTTTCACATTAAATTTCTCGCATTAAAAGCAATATTTTCACGATTAATAGCCAACTATATTATTGAAGTTTGATTCATTCAGGTAATAACTACACTTCAAACCACTAAATAAAATTGAATAGCATTTGTAGAGCTCGCCAACGCTTCGGTTGATTAAACAAATTGATTTCATTGCTGCATTTCAAAAAGCAATTATTCATCAGAAATATGTTTGCGAATTCCAAACGTTCATTCATTGCAATTATTAATAATCAAATATTGCCTAAAATTTCAATCAATCATAAAAAAATAAATGAATATTCCCAAAAGAAACAAAAATCAACAAAACATTATGCATATTATTTACAGTATATTTGAGCTGTTATTTGAACTATGTCAATAAATCGAAATAAAATCAAAATGAAAACAATTAAAGCAAGCAAATTTGAACAAAAAGGTCATAAAGTATTTACACACACAATGAAAATAATAATAAATAAATGGGCAAATGCTGTTGCTCGAATGAATATGATCTGAACGATGATTCAATTAAATTAAATATGCTAAAAATATATAAATAAACGTAAATATATTTTCCCATTTTTGCCGAGCAGGAAAAAGAGAGAACTAGAGAGAGAGAGAAATAAAATTCAATTGCTAAGCAAAAAGAAAAAATATAAATATGAAATAAGAAAATTAAATAAAGCGAACGAAATCGAAAGAGCAAATAATAAAATCAACATGGTCTACTAACACTTACCAAGTCCACGCATCGAATATACCATGGCGGTGGGCGGAAATGGACATGGCGCTGGCGGTGGCGAATCCGAGACCGGAAGCACTTTATAGGAAGCTTTTGTGGCAATGCCAACACCACTGTTGCTACACTCCGAATCCGAATGCGAATTGGTCTCCAAACGCATATAAGCCGACACCTTCGACTGAATATCAATAGGCAGCTGCAATACATATTTATTATTATTTATTAGGTAAGATATATATACTTATATATGTATATTTCTTGGATAATGAAGATGAATACTTACCGAAGACACCTTCTGTGGCACAAAGCTGTCCGGCTTGCACTGCAGCAATTGTATGGCAAGACTAATATCAGCCTTGTAACGTTCCTAAAAAAAAAGAAAAGCGATAGAAAGAGTGTAAGAGACAATATACTGTAAGATAAGAGCGTAACGGAAGTTGTGGTCTCATATGTTAGTGTCTGCGTATGTGTGAGCTTCCCTTTTGTGACAGTTTTCGTATGCAAATCTCAAATATGTTTGCCATTGTTTTGAGCCCCAGCCCCAGAATCTCAACCCGTTCCCGGCCATTTGCCGTTTCTAACCATTTCTCAGCTTTTTAACACATTGTTAAACAAACTTTTTGCTTTGTTTTTTGTGTTTTGTGTTTTCTCTTCTCTTTGGTGTCAGCGACAGCCTCAAAAAGTTCCTTTCACTTCCATTTCGTTTTGTTTTCCCACACACACACTAGTACACTCAAAAGTTTAGATGGTGCTTAAATTTTACAAATTTGCGCTGCACTCGAACTTGTTAAACAACAACAGGCAACTGCAAACCGAAACAGCAACTTAATGGAAACAGTGCGCGACAATAAAATACCAACAATTACAGTCAAAGCTAACGAACTCACAAAAAAACAGTTTCACTTCATTTCTTTTAGTTTCTTATAGTATATAAAGTAGTTTTTGGCTAATCACAGGGTATTACAGCAACTGAATCAGTTCAGTACTGCATTGCTGACCTACTTACATACATACATTCAACAAGGGAGAGACAAAAAGCGTTAAGGAATTTTCGCACCGCGTTTACCAACACTTACACGCTACGTCAGAATGAAATTTCTTGTATTTTTTGTTGCGTTCGTTTCACGCCGCATCGCAACGCAAAGCTGCTAAATGCCGCCGCTGGCGTTTTTACTCCATCCTCTATTTAATTCACGTTTATCCTTGCATTTTTATTTATTTTTTTGTGTTGCAGCAAAGTATATTTGGTATAAAAGAGCATGCAATGGAAATGAAATAAACCGTAAAAGGATTGTATATACATTTTTATATGTATATAAATATCAATTTGGAGGGCATTGCAAATGGCATAACGGTAGCGTGAGCTTTAAATGGCTTCAAAATTAGCTGCTATAATTGAAACTTGATTGACAGCACACGATAAAGCCACCAAAGCCACCAAAGCCACCAAATTGAAAGTCACAATTAAATTCGAAATAAATAATCGAAGTTGTTTTTCTGATTTATTTTTTTGACCAACCCTTATACAGTAAACTACAAGTTGAGTAAACTTAACTAAGGAGAATGATGATCAAATTTTATATAATGTTGTGGCAAAAATTGTGTTTCAACATTTAAATGAAGAACTCTTTTAGAGATCACTGCTTTATAAAAAGACCCTGAATTTAAAAATCTGGAAAATTTTGACAAAGTTATTGTTATAAAAGTTTCACGGCCAAATTCCACTGCTTTTAAAAAAGAAGTTTTGGGTTTAATTCAACTGTTACCATAAAATATGTGAGTTTTAAGTCTGCTTAAAAATTAACAGCTTCATTTCAGCTTCGAACACACGTTTGCTATTTTATACACATTGCCCAAAAGTGAATGTGTGTGCAGCAACAAATTTAGTACTGTTGAAAGCTAAAATCTTTAGGGCAAGCCTTCAAAAAAAATAAATATAGGAAGGCAGGCGGCTGCAGTTGATGAAATTTACAGCGTTGCTGCAACGAACATGGCAGGCATGAAATGGGAAAAGGAAAATGAAAGAGAGACAGGCGCCATCAATCGCCATTCAGGCTGAATAACATGCAACAACGTTTGGCACGCTTGGCGCATGATGCAAATAAATTTTTTAACTTTACACCCCTTTAATGAACTGTGCCTGGGCAACAGCGATGGCAACGGCAACAGCGATGGCTACGGCAAAGTGCAAATTTATTCTGCTTCTTTGGACAAGTGCGCTAAATTTAAAACGTGCTGCGACTGGAATATCGATTCGGATCGCATTGCATCGCATCGAATCGGTTGGGGTTTTAATTAAGCCCAAGTGCTGAAGCACGGCCCGCATAAAGTATATACATACAATGTAAGTGTATATGTGTGTGTGTTTTCAATAGCAACACACATGAACATATTTGAATTGTGTGTTTGCACATGGTAAAGTTATAAGGATAATTGAATCATTAGCGCGTGTAGCTAATGCAGGCATTGTATGCATTTAATTTGAATAACGAAATTCCTTACAGCAGCAGCAGCCGCAGCAGCAACATCAGCTGGTACGCGACAATTGACCAAAACAGGCATTTAAAAGATTTTGCCTTATCAAACATCATCAATGTTGCATTAATTGCAACAACGTTGCAGCATGTAAATGAAAATGGTTAACAGAGGACTCAAAAAGGGCTATTGGAATATGTATGTGGAAAACAAAACACACACACACACATTCATACGCCGCAAGTTTGATTGCCTTTTGTGCCTCGTCACTATTTCTTTTCTCTACCTCACTCTCTTTTTCTCTGCTGTTTCTACCTCATGTTTTTTTTTGTTCCAGTCCAACACGATTGCTGTGCAATTTCACGCTTGTTTGCTGACCAAGAACCAACTGACCGCAAGCAAAACAGGGCAAAACCGAACCAAGGTACACACACACACACACACACATACGTTAACTCTAAACGGGGAACGGAGAACGGGTAACGGTTTGTGTTTGCTGTCCGTGGTTCGAGTTTTTGCTAATAGAAACGTTGACATGCATGTCCCGAGGTTTATGCAGAGCGTAAATATTCTGATATTGTGGCATAAATGAGTTATGTATGCGCTGCTTAAAGCTGAAAATTACTAAAAAGGGGTTGGCATTGTGCTAAAAATAGCACCCTGTTTTGTTAAAAGCACACACAAAAGCAACGATGCAATCAATTTTTATGCTGTATACGTTTCGAATTCTCAAGCGGTTTCAGGGCACACAGAATAAAAGTGGTTGACCTTGAAAACTTATCAAACAGCTATAAGATTTGGCCTTAAGTGCTCTAAACTTTTATAACTTGCTACAAATGGCAGTCAATTCTCGAAATGTCAAAAATACTTGTAAAAAAAATACAAAATATTTAAAACAAAAAAGAAAATGTCACCAAAAAAAATGTGTTAAGTGTAAAGATGTGTCAATCAATGTTTCAAGCAGATAGAATTTTTCCATCATAACGAATTTATTTATATCATAAAAATGTATTTAGTTTGTCCTTTAAATAACATTCCCACATATAGCCAATTACTCTTTCACCAAACCTCTCGCATAAACTTCAGGTGAAAGTTAAACAGTAATTGGGGACACATTAAATTAACGTGTCCCTTGTCGGAATTATACATATATAAATATATAAAGCATTTTGTGCGACATGGCCCACATATTTCTATATATTCGTTTAACGGGCATTGTGCATGTGCGGAGGTTCTTACTGATTTTGCACTAGTGTAATGGAACGGGTGAACATTACGTATGCGTAATATTTGTGCGCTAATTAAGGTTTTTGTGATGTCCATACGCCTGGCATGAGTTGAAAATGTCCTTTAGGAGCCACTCAACCGCAAAATCAAAACCACAAATGCCAACTAAATCATGAGAAAATTAATTTTCCACAACAACAACAACTACAGCCGCAAACATAATGGCAAAAACAACAGAATTGCATAGTAAATTAAGTTAAACTTGAGCAGGGGAATGCTGCGCTTAGTGCAACCCCAGGTAGTTATGGGCACAGCAAGCGGAAGTGGGAGTTTGGTATGGGATATTTATAGAATTGAGCTGTGGCACGGCGGAGGGAACGGTATGACATTCAGAATCTAATTAGTAGCTCAAAAGCTTTGCAAGCGCAGCAGTCAGCAGCAAAACGTTAAGTAAAGTGAATCTGCATGTCATTTAGATGCCTTGGACAACGGAGTGAATAGGCATAGAGGAGGCACAGGAGGCGCCTGCAGGCGGGAGTTGGCATTATTATTGCTTAAACTGCTGCATTTGATTTACGGGATTTATGCGACTTATCTACACAGCGAGCGAAAGAGAGAGAGAGAGAGAGAAGGGAGCACAATAAAGCCAACTCTGACTGTTTTAATCCGAGTGCTAAATGCTCTTATGTGCCACACATCAAATTTGTTGCATGCATGCTGGTTAAACCACAAAACAACAGCAACAATAACAACAACAACAACAAGGGTACTTTAACAAGAATAACATTAAGGCAGAATGCCAACATGGCAAATACACTAAAGCGCCACTTGAATCTGTCCTAAAATTAGCATAAGTGTAAACATTGAACCAACTCCATTTGTTTGTTGGTGTGTGCGGTTGTGTGTGTGTGTGTTTGTTTGTTCCAAGTTAAACATTTGGCACTGCATTAAATACACAAATTTGCGCATATATTTGTACGAATAATACACACAAACTAACCCCCAAAAACTTGACACAGTTGGTTGTTATCCGATCGCCACAGGACTAATATTTTCCATGGACAGGACCAAAGTCATATTGACTGCAGATTCCGACAGGCTCTCACTCTCTCTATATGCAGGACACGCAATAAATACATAGCGAGGGGAAATGTGATGGTCGTGTTGTCTAATGCCAAAAGCAAATAAAAATGGTCGAACGACAGATGTGGATGGGCTTTAAAAGAGACGGGGGGATAGTATAGCGATGGGATGGGCTAATAATGTTCGCTTGTGCGTAGAAAATTTAGAATTTAGATTTATATTTTGGGCAAAGCTAGCAAACATATATGCGACACATGGCAATTGAGGATATTACTCAGAGGACAAGAAAGAAAAAACACAAAAAAAAAAACATTTTATTAAGAAAAATGTAACAACTATCAAATACTCTTCAAAAAAGATGCCAAAAACTATAAAACAATTTTCAGTATCGATTACCTTTAGCTTTTAGAAGATACAAAGTATCCTTATAATAATAAGAATTTAAATATTAAATAACAATTTAGATTACTTTTGAATAACATTCAATTTGCTTATTACTTTTCAAAAGTTGAGTCTAATAATACAATAATACAAATTTTGTTATTCTATAGAGTATAGTTACAAAGCTACTTATTTAATACAAAAATCAAGGATGCTTTTGTGTTTGATATTGTGAAAGTTCTCCAATTTATTAGCAATTTGTGCAATAACCATTTTCTCGTTTATTAAAAGCACAATAATCATCAATTCAAGTTGTGAATTGTAAGAGATTTGAAGAGATGTATATATTTATGTGTAGCTTATTTGACTCTTGTGACACTGGCATTTCTACAAACCAATATATATATTTATCCATATCAAGTGTGCGTGTGTGTGTGTGATAAGCATTGCATGGTCAAAGCGAAACTAAAGCAAATCATTGAAACTTCCAAGGCGCATCATTTATTCATCACGCACATTCCGAATGAAAGCTGGGCAATAGCCATATATTATATGCCCCACCCACTTTTCCCCATTGAAATTGTATGTGCGTGTGTGTGCAAGTCGGTCAATCATGAAAATAGTCATAAATATGTTTGGGTGTGCGTATGTGTGTGATGGTTGTTTGTTGTGTTCTGCTTTTGATGCTTTATGGAGGCTCTGCGTCCAGTTTGATATCAAAGTTCGGACCATTTTCAGGCTAACTGTACACTTGTCTAAAGTGCTAAAGTTTTTTTTTATATTTTTTCTGGACACAAAAAGATGTGTGCGTTTGTGTGGTTTCGTTCTTTTGATTTATTTGTTTTTGTATTTTGAGGTTTAGCCACAAAATGTCAAGTTGCAAAAGCTTTGAATATAAAACCTTTTTTTATTATTGTTTCCAACTTGATGGGCTTTTTAAACATTCTTTCAGTCTGTTTGCATTCATTTAATTATTTATATAGTCTTTCGTAAGATTGTACTCTCAAGGTCGAAGGACAATCGATTTGCCTAATGTCAAACACGTGCAATAAAATACAAAATGAGACATTTGGGTGTGAAAGTAATTTGACAGCTCGATTTGTATTTTCTGAACCGAGAATCAATCTTTCAAAGTTGGCTTTTGTTTTGTGGCTTAAATTAATTAAGTAGCTATTGAACTGCTTAAGAAAGTGCAAGAAAGTAAAGATAGGTTTATTTTCTAAAAAAAATCAAATACATTTTTAGTGTATATCTATAGAAAAAATAACTTGTGTACTCCTCAACAACTTTGAAGTTCGACACTTATTTGGCACAACTCATTTAAAATATACAGCTCTATGGGGCGAACGACAATTTAAGTCCTTTATTTGTTTGCTTTCTCCCTCAGCTTGTTTACAGCATGTAAATAGAAAATAAATGGGCCAGCCATCTAAATTCCATTGCGAACAAACACACAAAAACGAAGAAAAAACGTAAAGAATTGAGAAGGAAACTCAGTTCCAGTTTCTTCACCTGTCAGCTTGGCTGCCTTTTTGCCATTTGCCATTTTCTTGGCCCAAAGCAGATGTAATTATTTTTAATGAGCACCTGCAAAAATTACACATCAAACATGTTGCGTCGCAGAAAGGAAAGGGAAGGTGGGAGGGGGGTGGGGCGGGGAGAGGAGAGGAGTGGTAAAAAATGGCGGCCAACTTGTTTATGGCTCAAATACATGTGTGTGCTATGTGGGTCGAGGTGGTTTTTATGCTTCGAACCACAAACTTTCTTTAAGTCGAATTAAAATTTTTAATGCTGACCAAAGAAAGGAAATAAAATAACAACAACATTTAAATATCAAATGACTCAAACAAAAAGTAAATATTTCGACAGCATCCACAAAATGACATCATAAAATGTACTAAAAACTTATACGATATTAACAGGCCACATGCAACATGTCAATCTATGCGTACACACTAATTTAAGTCTTGTGTTTTAATTAAAACAGGGACAATATAAACATGCATGCATGTACATATATATTTTTGCATGAAAACGCAGCTGACATCAGGTCATAAGGCAAAACAACAGAGGACAGCAGCTGCCCCTAGGAGTAAGTAATGAATATATATATATATATATATGCATGTTTATATGTTTAAACAGCAGAGAGCAATCAGGACATGTAATCGTGTATATGTGATGAAAATCACAAAAATTAAAATGAACGGATCGATAAAAAAAAAATAAGAAGAAATACAGCAGATTTTCATATGAAAAGCTTTTTAATCAAATATAAAACAACAGTGGCGGCAGTGGGAGGTCGGAAGGTCACATTGCGTAAGCGTACAACGTGCAGAACGTACAAGACACAATGACTATGAAGGCTGTGATACGCTTGATAGCTGATTGGTGATGCCTGATGCCTGATGCGATGAATCATGCAGCCAGTTGGCGCCAAATGCCAAAACAATGCAAGCAGCCAACCCAACCAGCAACCAACAATTTATGATTTACAACTGGCTAAGCGATAGGAGAGAGGGGATGTCACATACATGGCTGGCTTGTTACGTAAAATCAAGCGATTACTTTGCAGTAATTACGAGCTAAAGGCGTACACGCTGCGTATACGCAATTTAACAAGTAACAAAGGGTCACAAAAAACATGTCAGGCTCAGGCAGGTAGAAAGAGAGTGAGAGGAGGGGAACTAGTTCAAGGGGGTGGTATTTTGGGTTTAGCAAATAAATTTATTTGCGTGTCAAACTCAAATGCAAAGCATTAAAACAATAAAATTCCCCCAAAAAACGAGCACGAAGAAAACTTTAACAGAGAAAACATATACATATTTACTATGTGTGTGTGTGTGTGTTGTGCAATTAACGTGGAGTGTTGTTGTTGTTACTGGCTTAGCTAATAATTTATGCAAACGTTGACTGCAGCAAGTAAAAGGTTGACAATAAATCGGAGAGTGAAAGATTTTTGATTGCATAAATAAATCAGTAAATTAAACAAAAACAAGCACTTAAGAACTGTGTCTTAAGCTTAATATGCTAATTAAAATATGTGCTGTGTTTTCTATAAGCCTTACAATGTTTTGTTGAAATATGTCTCACATAAGCCAAGCAATAAGTTAATAGTAGATGACAATTGTAATAAAATTAATTGTATTTAAATTGTTTGTTAAAGACGTTAAAATTAAACGTTTCCATGAACGGTTTATTAAATTTTCATTTGTAAAGCATTTTTAAAACTGATATTGTGTTTTTAATAAAACATTGATTAATTAAGTCTACTTTTCCTTTTGGTTTCCATTACAAAACCATTCTCAAAAATAAAAATAGGTTGCTCCATCTTCATCTGAGTACTTTATTTGACTGTCGTTATATAAAGATTTTTAAGAAAATCTTCGAGCGCATCTTTCTCAATGTCACTTAAATACTCATTCTTTTGCTGTCGCCGTTTTGCTTTATTTATCTAATACATATATATTTCAATTTTATATATTTGGAGCGCCAAGTCGCTACAGTGTTGGCAACACAAACGACAACAACAACTAGCAACACTTCCGCCACAAACTGCGACGGCAAAACCAAAAAAAAAGTTGCCTTTTATATTTTTGGGGTGTCTTAAAAAAGTTGAAAGCTGCCACCCGCAAACGAGTATTTTTCAAACACCAGAGTTGCCAGCTGCTGCCAGGGACTGGAAAAAGGTTGGCTAAAAGGCCAACTAAAGGTGTTGCAAATGTCTGTATGTGTGTGTGTGTGTGTGTGTTCGAGCTCCAAAGTGCTTAAAGTGCATGCCAAACTATTTGCCACAGCATTTTGTATATCAGCTGTTATAGTTTGTTGCTGTTGTTGTTGTTGTTGTTCGTTGCGGCTGGGAAGATCGAACAAAGTTGTTTGGGTGTTTTTGCTTTTATTTGTTTTGTTTTTTGTGTTGCTCACAAACTGCTCGGCAAAGTGATAATGTGTACAAAGTAAAAGTAGCGAGAGCAACAATCCTGCTGTAAGGCTTTTACACTAAACAACAAAGTTAAGTTTTGGCAGCAACAGCAGCCGCAGTCCTGAGAAGTTTTATGACTACTACAACAAAACAACAGCAACAGTCAGTCAACTGTGTGTGTGTGTGTTGCCCAATCCGCACGTACAACGCGGCGTTTGCACTATGTGCGGATTGGTACAACATAAAAGCAGAGAAGAGGGCATGAAGAAGGGTTGAAATATGCAAGTCGAGGTCAATTTCTGTTACACTGCTTCCCAGCAGGCCGATAAATTTGTATACAACATCGACTAAGTGCAAAAGTGCGATAAATGCGAAATAAAAATGGCATAAATATCAACAGCATAAATGTGGCATGTTTATGGATTTGCACCCAATGATGTACAAGCGCTTAAAAAACAGAACGAATATGTGTAAGTAGGTCTTATCCACAATATTCTAAGTACTTTTCTAATGCAGGGTAAGCTATTTAAGGTGTACTAAAAGAAAGCAAATATATAAGGAGCTAATCGATATGTGTTTAAAGGATTTATCTATATGATTTTAAGTGTTTTCAGCGGAATTACGAATGACTTATTTCACTGTATATCAGCTTTGTTTTGTTAAATCAATACCAATTTTGTTTACTCTCTGACATTTAGTCTATTATGCGCATTTGATATAGCAATTGCTTTTTGCTGGAAAACTTAATACTCTTTTACTCTTTTATAGATAAAGTTTAGCTTCATTGATTACCTTTAAATTTTTATACCTGCTGCCATTTACCTGCTGCCATTTAAGTATGCTATTTGTGAAGCAGTTTTGCTAATTGTAAAGTATAATCTTGCATAAAAGAAATGCTCAAAAAAAATATATTTTTGGCGATTCGAAGTTTCTAACTCCTCAGAAAAGTTATAATAAGTCAAAGAGCTGCAAAGATTTGAGTGAGTGATAAAAGCATTTTCAGCTTGTTCGTTACAAATGGCACTTAAGTCCCGAATGGTGTTTGTGCCACAATAACACTCAGCATGGACACTCGAATATGGGGCACACTCACTCAGCATGGACACTGGCTCTGTGTGTGACTAAAGATTTTCTTTGGTTCTTTTGCTTTTTGCTGTTCAGATTGATTTATGTAAATTATTTGCCATACTTTGCGTTACATAATAAATAGAGCACAAAGAGAGGGAACAGAACGTGAACGTGTCAGTGGAACGTGCCGTACAAGAAAGCCAACCACTGCCAGGAAACTAATATAAAAGTATAAGACAACAGAAGAAAAAACATAAAAATAAAACTAAAACCGTTGCGATAGAAACGATAAGACGAAGCTCACTTGAATGGGTTGCATTGGCAAGGCTGTTCTCCTTCTGGTCGACTGACGTTGAATTTTTGCATGCCACTTAATACTCAGCCAGAGCAAAAGAGGGAGGCAGAGAGAGTTAGAGAAAAGAAGTAGACAAAGCGGAAGAAGCAGACAAATGATATATTGCTGATTTGCGTGGCTGACGTGTAACAGTGTAGCAATTCAATGTGCATACATCAAACATAATATATATACTCGTACATATATTTCAGCATGCTAAAATATCTATACATACATAACGCATACGCCACGTTAAGCTTGACAAATGGGCACAACAGGATGAACCGTTTCTTGCTCAAACTTTTGTTGACACTTGATTTAGAAATGCCAACAACTACAAAAGAAGTGTTACGCATATTGCTAAATTAAAAACACAAAAACAAGTAAGAGATGGCAGTCGGCTAATGGAGCGCGTCCCTGAAACTCATTTCAACTCCCCAACTTGTCCTTAGCCTTTTTAAGCCACAACGGGGAAAACTTCAAAATGAAAATTGCATAGCTTCATTGCGAGAGGAGATACAGGAGCAGTGGTAGCAGAAGCAGCTATCTACACATACATATATGGGAAAAAGCGCACTTGAGGGTCTGCGACGCTGAACCAAACTCGACTCGACGGGCATATTAAAGTTTTATGTGGCTGCGTTGTAAGCTGCACTAATACCACACCCTCACACAGCTGCAACACTTACAGATACATATTTGTATATATCTATGTTTATTTTTTTTCATTTTCCACATTTTGTTTGGCTTTCAGCTTTTCTGTAGAGCAAACAATATCTAAAATTGTTTGCCACGTGCTCTAACATTTTTTTGATGTTTGTTTTTTTCCACAACAACAACAAAAACAAAAACTACTAACAACAACAAATTTAGCATTGCTTGTTTTTAGGCCCTCGATTCGACAGGCAACCATGTTGCTCAATTGCATTTCGGCTGTCAGCAGGCAGGAGGGGGGGAAGTTGAATGGAAGCTCCACTCGGGAACTCAACTGTGGCAAATTTCAACTATGGTCATAGTTTTCAACATTAATCGGATACAAAAAGGCTGTTCAAAACATTCAAAAATACAACTGAACGCTTTTGTTGTGGCTTTTGCTGTGTATATAAAATTTTCCCATTTTCAACTAAAATTTTGTGTTATATGTTTGACGATTTAAGCTTTTATTGGTCACCACTTTATGGGTGGTAAAAAAAAATAGTAAACAGATTTTAAATCTGACATCATGACAATGAAGGAGAGCTCAATTAAGCTGGCGGCATAAATCATGATTAAAAATTCATTATACATATAAAAAAAAAAACTGTTCTGTGATATATTTATAGATAAGTTGTTTTAATTTATCACTTTTTTAACCCCTTACTTGTTGTGTCTATTTTTATACAAGCAATTTATTGCAACTTTTAAACCTCACATTTTTTATTCCACACTCAGATAGAAAGCATAATATTAGCTGCTCTTAAATGGAAATTGGCTACATTTATACAAAGTGTGCTCTAATGTTTTCACTCTTGTCTGCTACTCTCTCTCACCCTATTTAGCATGCAAAAAACACAATCAACCCACACTTGACCCAACACTTAACAGTCCAAATCTCAGTGGACGGCAACACACTGTCTGCCTTAAATGCTCCTTCAACTAAAATACACACATTGCATTTTCGAGTTGTGGGGTTGGGTCTAAAAATAATATATATACTCGACAGCACTCTAAAAATAAGTTAAGGCGCTTTATTTTTGCTGTTGCTGTTGCTTTTATCATGATTGATACACTAAATTAAGGCTAATTGCAGAAAAATATGAGGTGCATATGTTTCCAGAAACGTTTTTCTTTTGGGGGTTAAAGCATTAGGGTGTATGTAGGCAAACACGAATATACTTATATTCGGTTACGGAAACGAGCATGGACATGGACATGGACATTCAACCCGGGTCACAGCAGTTGGGGTCTGTGGCGCCAACATTGTGCGCTTGGCGCAGACATTAAAATGCTTAAAATATCGATTTGTTAGACTCAAATGAAATTCCGTACGGGTCCGCTTTTTTTTAACATCCAACAAAGGAGCCAAAAAAGCAACAGTCTGCCACTTAAAAGGGAAAAAGGTAATAGCAAGTGAGAAAGGAATTTACAGTAACGAATAGTAAACACTCTTACATTGAGGATTGGGGATCTATTTAACTAAAGCTAAAATTAGAAGTATGTTTTAAAACACAATTAAAAAAATAATTTATTAAATTGTTTTTGTTTTTAAAATGTTAATTTGATTATTTTCTTTGATTTGATGTAAAATACGTTTTTAACATTTTAAGCATAATTTAATTTTATTTTAAATTACTGATGACTGAGCATGCATTTTTAATATTTATAGAAAATGTTCCTAATGTAAGTCTGTTTCTAAAACTTATTTTTGGAATTCTTATCTAAAGCACTCTGTATTAAACTTTTCTTCCTTGTAAAGTTACCACAAAGGATTGGTCGGTAGGAAAAATAAAGCCCTGTAGAAAAGAACTGCAAATGGAAATGGAAAGCCATTGCAAAGAATAGTCGTTTTCGCATCAATGCGTTACATAGTAAATAACACAGTCATTATAGCCTTTAAAGGCCTGTTAAGACTGTAGCGAAAAAACAAAAACCAAAAAAACGTAAACCAGGAGCCACAGAACAATGGCCGCTATCTATCTTTATGGTTGTATGTAAGTGTGTAAATGTGTATGTTTGCGATATGCAAATGTGTGCGTATAGGTAGACATTTATAGACCAGAAGTTTGGTCGAACGTACAACAGTTGTTTGTCAGTATGTGTTGGCTGCATGGTTGCCTTGGTTTTATTTACTTTGGCTGCCTTTTCGCTCTGAGCCCTTTTTTTTCATTTTAAAAATGTTTGTATTTTATTTTTTGTCCGTCGACCGCTTAACATTTTTAACCGTACGTTTTTTGTTTCAACAGCTGCAAAAGACAAACAAAACAGTTGAAAAAAAAATGTCCGACTCATATCAGTTCAGTTGTGATTTTCCGCACCGTTATTGCTGTAATATGAAACAATTTTTTCTGCTCGAAAATATTTTTCAACTCTTACTACGCTTCGGTTTACACGGTTACTGTTTTTTATTTGTTCTTTTTTTTTTGAGTGCATTTTGGCCGCATATTTTCCGGTTCCGTTGTTGTTTTGCTTCATTTGACATGCAACCGGAACAATTTCAATGTTTGTGCAGGGAAATTAAAAACAAGGTGCGTTCAATGGGATTAGGTGAGCTATGAATGCTCATGAATGCTTGTTTGCTTTGGTTTTAATTTGATTTTCCAGTTTCATGTTCTCACAAAGGCATAGGGCATTGTTCAGATTTTGTTGATAGCGTAAAGTTGAACTTAAGAATTTTTTTTTTTTGGCTATTTGGAATCTTTAAAGCTTAAAAAGAAGCTAAGAAATATTTTCTTTGTGCAAATGCCTTAGCTTTAGCCATGTATTGTTTTGTTTGTAATCACAGATGGAGAAACATCTCTGATTTTTCCTATATATGTGATCATACCTTTAAATATTATCAAGCTAATCACAGTTTTAAATTTGTTTCATTTACATTCTTTTCTAATGCTTGTCTATTCTTTAATAAAGCTAATTCAACGTCAAAATATTTGTCTCAAATAGCACATTTTACTAGTTCTCTAGCAGTTTGTCTCTCTCTCTTAAGTCCCATGCCTACACCATGCCATGACTCTTAAATCATCCGTCAACAATGGGGTGGCTGGCACGCCCACAAGCTCACAATCGGCAACTAAGCCTCGCTTGCTTAGTTGCAAAAAACCACATCAGGCAAATATGTAAATAACTTTTAAGAAATTAAGCACACAGGCCCAAAACAAGCAGCCCGAAAGCCGGCAGCAAGATGCCTAGTCTAGGCCCGGGCCAAAGTTGAGGATTTCGTCTTGAGTTGTGGCGAACACAGGAAGGAACAGCTCTGAAATGTAATCACTTATACGCACCGTTGCACACAGCAGGTCCCAAAAGGATGGACGAGGGGGAATGTGTGAAAACGCATTGAAATAGAACTGACAATGGGCCAAAATGTCTTAAGCCAAGAAGTGAACAACGCCAAATACTCAAAACACCTGCCGCCAGCTACGAAACATTAATTACACTCGTTCGTGCCAAGAGAAAAAAAAACAGGTTGAAAATGAGAATAACGATTGCCACGTGAACTGTAGCATGTGCTCCAATCTGCATTTTATCTGCTCCAATTGCAGTGAATTTCGCTCCGAGGGGCTTCGAATGAACGAGTGCCGCATCATATTTACAATTACTCGGCATTTAATGCAAGTGGGAATTACAATGGATGACGCCCCAGCTACGGACGAGGCTACGCCAGTTTCAAAATGAGGCTTTTCAAATATTCGAACGAACCCCAGAACAGAGACTGTAGCATAACATCATTCCCAGGAACACAAAATGCATCAGCATACCCCGTAAATTGTTTAAGGGAAAAATTACTTATTTTGAAGTAGGGTAAAGTTTTGTGGTATTAAAAGTAGCTGTAACTTAAAGTTAATTCAAGTAGATTTTAAAACTTCTTACACATTGAAAAGTTTTAATTAATGGTCTAATTATTTGTTCTACATAAATATATGCATACAATTTTTTAACAATTTTTACATTTCTCTTTACTACATGCTCATTATATTTTACTATATTAAATTATATACTGAATAAGCTTCCACGCAGAATGTCTACAGGGTATTTGCGCCGTCAAACACTTAAAGAACGCAATCGTTTTTGCATACAGCTTTGGCAGTAAACAATAACAGTCGACAATAACAGTCAAGGGTGGCAAGCGATTACAGGTCTCACCAACCACCCACCCCACCCACAGGTCCCACAAACTATGAACGCAGGCATACGGCTAAGTGTTTTGCAACGGAAATGCCAAGCTATCATGCAAAAAGCCAGCGCCAGATTAACGAACCATGGCCAAGGCATGCCAAAGGTATACAGGATGCAGATAGAGCAAGCACGATAGCACATACAAAATGATAAAGACCAAGAGAGAAAGAGGTATGTATAGAGTATTTGCCATGGCACGTGACGCAGCGACAGTCCATGACCAAGTGCTGATTTTTCATCAGTCCAAAGAGTAAGGGCGGAAGAAAGAAAAGCGTACCAACGACAAAAGGTTATTGACATTGTCGGAAAAGGACCAACCCAAAAAAAAAAAACACACACACATACACACGAAACAGCAGGCAGACAACAAAAGCCAAAAGCAACAGCAGCAAAGCATAAACTGCAATCAGCAAAAATCCATATACGCTTGCCAAAAATTGTACATAAGACGGCTGGCCACATGCTGTACTCAATCGATTGGCCAAAGTCTAAAGGCAATAATGTGCTCTGATGGGCGATTACAATAAGAACAGTAAGTATGAAATAATAGCTGCAGTTTCAGAGATGTGACTTAAATAAATATGACAAATATCAAGTATACCTCATGTGCGCCAAGGTATTAAATTTCAATGCATTTGTTTTAACATTGCACGCTGGGAAGTGCTCGTTTTAAGTAATGCCCAAACACTTGTTCGTAGTTCCATGGCGATTGTGTTGTGTTTGTCTTTAACTTAGGGTTTGCAACATTAACCATTACCTCAACTTTTTCGTTTTTTTTTTTTGGCCAATGGGTCACTAATTGTTACAAACATGGGGCGATAGTCTCCATCCACAACAAACACCTCGATAGCCAACTATAATACAGTTAAGTGCGCTAAAAGGCTTCGTAGTGCTCCTTCGGTCATTTTTAGTCCTTTCGAGCAGCTGAAGTGCATTTCGGCCCGATGGCATTTTACTGTTCGCCTTAATTGAAAACTTTTCGCGCAGATATTTTTCGTGTTTGCCTTCACAAAAATGTGTACAAAAGCTTGCAGAAAACAACAAAAACAACAAAAAATATAAATGAAACTAAATACAAAGTGAATTGGAAAAGTTTCTAGTTTTTAACGCTTTGCCGCCTTGCATTTGTTTAGCTCTACTACTAAGCGACTTTCAGCGGCTTAAACTTGCAGCCATAGCAACAAATTTTTACTCACCCTACAAATAAAAGTTGGCCGCCAATTAGTTGCTTAGCCCCACCGGGAGTCAAGCGAGCGAGAAAACCAAACTTGATGCTCTTACCCCCGTTTGAAAAGTGTATTACAATTTTACTGTTTCGCTGTTAGTTAGCTATTGATGTTGTTCGTGTTGTTGTTGTTCCGACATTTGTGCACAGCTGCACTAATTGACAAGCCATGAGAAATGCTTCCTTACGGTTGCTTCTCCTCCACATTTAACTTGTATGTGCAACATGTGTAATGGTGTGCCACAACAACATAAAATACAAGTGCATCAATTATTTAACAAGTTGGTTTTAAAAAGAAATGTTTTAAGTAGTTGTTACGAATGCTTTCTGGCTGAACTGGGTTTATATACAATTTTTATAATACAAACTTGAATTTAAAAAAATCGGTTTACCAAAAAAAACAATCAGACAAGGGCGTATTTAAGATCAAAATCCAACAAATTACATGGTATCTTAAATTTTTAACTAATATTTTGTAAGGTTTATATTTATCCCTTAAAAATCTTGTTCTACTTACAATTTCTCTTTGCAGCTTGGCAATATTGAAGTTTGCCTGTGCCAAACGAACGCTGAGCGTTGCCACATCGCTAGTAAGTTGAGCACGCTCGTTGGTATTGCGATCAACAAGCTTAAGCATCTTGTCCTCCAAGGTCTGATTGACTTTCTGGACACGCTTGTGCGACTCGTACAGACGTTCGTACTTATCCTGCCACGCAATCACGCTATCCTCCAGCTCCAATTGGCGTTCCGATTCCCGGAGACAGGCTGTCTCCAAAGCGTAAAGTTGCGTTTGCTTGTCGAGCAGCGCTTGTTGAAGTTGCTCGATTTCTGCGCTGGGCGTGGTTAATGTTGTGGTTGCTGTTGTTGCTGCTGTCACAGCTGCAACTGTTGCTGTTGTTGTCAGGGCGCCCGCTGTGCTTAGCGCTTCGTTGGCCGTCTGCAATGTCAGTGTTAAATAACGACGTTATACATAAAAATAAATAATGTTAAATTATGTGTATTTTGCAATTAATTTTGCTTCCGCAACAGCAATGTCAGCGCATACCGGACACAAGTGTCACACAGTCTCGACTGCAAAAATGCTACTAAGCACTCCAAGCGAAAAAAAGAGAGAGACAAAAAATCCCGCAGCACGGCATTGGACTTATTACAAGCGAATCTTTTTTGTTATGAATAAAATTAAAAACAAAAAATGCTTGTTGCTTTTGCTTCCCTCTGTTTGAGCACATCATAAAAATGCATGTCATGCCCATAAATGCTACATGTGGAGAGAACGCAAGAGAGCGAGAGAGAGAGAGAGAGAGAGAGAGAGAAGGAAGGGAGAGCGTATGTGTTGATTAGTGGATTTTTGTAAAGGGGGCGAAGAATGCTGAGAAGAGCGGCACTGATAACATTAGCAGCTACTATATCAAGTCAGAAGAGTAATCATCTGGTTTTAATACTTTAATTGCCACAGATAAGACAAAAAAAAAAGACTTAGAGATTTACTCTAGGAAAGGAAGATATATAATTCTACAGTCAAATTTCTATATAACGAATTGCAAAGGGATAAGAAAAATCTTCGTTAGGCGAAGATTCTTAATATGGAATGGGTTTTTGATTTAACCCAATTGCAAGGTTTTGGAATTTAATTCGTTATATACAAAACGCTGTTCAATGGAAGCTCAAGTGCAGTAATTTCATTAAAATAATAATTTTCTACTTGAATTAATGAATCTGTCAATTGTTGCTTCTTTTGTCCACTATGCACAAATTTAGCTTCCCCACTATACATGAGCTATTGGATGTGGGTTTGTGTTAAAAGAACAATTCTCTACCCCGTTTGCCCAGCAGGTCAGACGCTGATAAGCTGCAGCCACAAAGAGCGGGGTAGAGATAATGAGATCACTGCGAGTAGAGATCAACCAAACAGAGAGTAATGAGCGATCATATAATTTAATGGAATGGAATATGTTATCAAACTAATGTGTTTGAGTTCTTGTAAATTAACAAAGGTATAAGTGTGCACTCGGAGAAAAATAGCCAACATTTTAGTTTAAATATATGGAACATTTTTGCCTCAAGACATTTAAGCAATTAAAATTGATTACAAAGAGATCTGAGCAAAAGTTAAACTGTAAATTTCCTTACCCATTCTTATAATATAATACGCGTAGTGAAAACTTTAAAAACTTTTTGTTTCCATCCCAATTCGCAATTCTCTTATCAATTGCAATTTTTATCGTGCGCTATGATCTGAAAGAATGAAACCGCTGGGGACGACTGGCTCCAAAACCAAAGTGAAAACTATGCTCATATGCACATACATATAATCATGTACATATGTATGGAGTTTGTGTGCTTGTAATTGGATTAAGTTGACAGAAAACAACAACCAGAAGAGCAACCAGAACGAACGCCTGCCAGGCTAAAACTTTGTCTTTGGTTACAGTTACAGACAACCAAACCGAGCTCTGAGAAAAGCCTTAGCAGGAGAAACAAGAGAAAATAGAGAGAAAGATAGAGAAAACGCGAGAGAGAGGCAAACAGAGTCAAAGGACTTGCTTGTCATATATGAGACGATGAGTTCTTCGTTGTCTTCTCAAACCTAAAAACTGCAAAATGTACAGAAAATTTAATTAAAAAAGGATTTTCGGTCTGTGCAAAAGTTACTTGGCTTCACTGGCTTGGCCTTTCGTACTACTCCGTTGCTGCGGCCCTTCTTATGCTTTCCGGAGGATGTCTTGTGCCGCGCCAGCGTTTTAAAAACACTAAGTATTTTGCTTGTCTTTATCGCATATATGTATTTTTACTGCGTACATACGTTGTATTTGTGCAAACGCATTGCAAAATTGAATTTATAGTTTTCGATGCGTGTTGTCGCCTTGTTTGGGGTGGCACATTGCCAGCTACAGAGAAAGCAATTAATTAATTTAACTAGCGACTGTTAACTAACTAGCAAACGGCAACAATTAAACCTAGCAGCGGTATAAAATGATATTTGGCTGAAGGAAAACACATTATATGTATGTATGCAAGTTGTTATGAAGTTTATCGAGGTAATTGGAGTTTATTAACATCAGTTTTAATCATGACTTGGTAAAATGCTGTGCCAAACATTCCACTATAAAAACTGTGTTGAACCGACTTTAAGTCAACTAGTAAAAAAAAAGTGTTTTTAATCTGAAAACACAATTTGGTTTCAAAAATCAAGAAAAATCGTTATCCCATTAAAATTAAAATTGGGAAGACTAACAAAATTTTCAAACGACAGATTCGATCAAAGTCGTAACAATAATAAAATCATACTAGCCAAAATAAAGGACAATATACGCTTGACTTTTCTATTCTCTTCGTTTTCAATGTGTTTATTTTGTTTTGGCTTTCATCATAAATTGATTTTCATGTTTTACACATTTTATGTTGTGTTTGTCTTTTCATGTTGTCAGCCTGTATTTATTTTCTTTTATGTTATCATTTACATTTTTTTGCATACGTTATTCGATAGTTAGAATAACTAAGCAAATGTTTACGATTGTTTTAGTGATTGTAAAATTTAATTAAAATTTAATTTTAGTGAGAATCAAACAACAGTTGCCAGTAAATATTTATGTTATTGTTGCATATTAAAGTATCAAAATCTTAACAGCTTAATTGATAAAATTTATACAGTCGCAACAATTAGCTAATAAGAAATTCAACTTTGCAGAGATTTTTCAAAAATTTAAAACAATATCATTCCGAATGATAATGAAAAGTAAGAGCATAGCTTAAATCTTTTGCACGCTAGAATGCAGTTGAAAAGAGTTTTTCTGCTTTGTTTATTTTTTCGCCTTGTTTTCCAGCAGCTCATTTTTCACGCTAAAATGGCCAGAAACAAAAAATAAAAACAAGACGAACAAATTTCAAAAAGAACAAGCACTGTGAAAGCAGTAGATGGAAACCCTTTTTAATACAGTGCCAACGATTTTCTAATTGTCATTGTGCTTTTAAAGACACAACAGCGAATACAAAGCAAAGAAATGTGAGTGAGTTTTAATAAAACAGCAGAGAGGAAGGGGGAGGAAAGTGGCGAGGGCGGATGCCTTACTCATGGTTGCATTACACATTGCTTTGGGACTTGTCATTATTTATTATATTTCTCAAGCCCTTTTATTACAAAATATTTTTGTCTTTCATTTGTTGCCTTTTGTGCGCCGTGAAAATGTGAAAATGTGAAAATACATCCAACTAAATTTGCCTGAACTGCGCGTGGACGAAAAAGTGCCAAGGAAAATTCATCCTCGTCGTCGCTGTTACATTCCATGACAACCTGCTTATTTACAGTTATTTGTAAGATGCTTGGCGATGCTTTTTTTTTTTTTTTTTTTGCATTGCGCCATGCAAAACAAGGCTTAAAAATAAAACGGAAGTTGCCATATGGATATCTTCTGTCTACTCATCAATAACTACAGCTAAAAACAGGGATCGCAGCATGAGCTTTAAATGTTTTTCAGCGTCATTTGAGTCGATAATTACAGAGCTGAAAAGCTCCCTACTGTAAAAACTCATTTTGCGCTTGTGGTGTTTTAGTAACCCAAAACTTTGCCGTGCCGTAATCAATAAATGGATTTTGTAAACATCAATAGAGACTGTCTCTAACGGCGGGTGCATTGGTAAACAATATGCTCCCAGTGGCTTTGATGATTAGAAGGTCAATTGCTGTGACCCCAGGAGCCGCAGGGACCATCGACGACTATCGCTGACATTTAACACAAACTATGAACGAACGCTAACGCAGTCAATGCCAATGTATGTATGTATGTATGTATGTATGTCTGTATGGATATGAGATGTGCCACAGCGAGATGGCAAAGATGGCGGCGGAATGTTTATGCGAATGCTTGGGCACAAACATACGTGACGTGCCTCAGTCTTTCTGTCTATCTGTCAGTCTGTTGAACGTTGCTTAAGCGGCGGAAGTGCGATGTGCACCAAACTGACAGCGAAGGGACAAGGCAAAAAAAAAAAAAAAAGGAAAGGAACTAAGGCTGCGACAGGAAAAGAAGTTGAAGTCTCTCTGCTGTGTTGCCAATTCAGATCTTTCAGCTGGAAAAATGGCTGCCTCTGGATCGCTGACTGACAGTTGTCGTCATTTTTAATTTTTCAGCAACGAACGAAGTTTTGCAAAAAGCGTTTTCAAATTTAAGCTGTTAACTGCACAGTGGTTAGAAATCTTGTAAAAATTCATAATAAAATAATATTAACAGATCTTAAGTAATGCGTCAAAATTTTATAGCAAACATCAAAATTTCAAAAAAGAAACTCACAAAAATTTTTTTATGTTCTAAAAAATATTTTTTTTCGTTTTTATTTTTATATTAAAAACATTCATTGCAGTTTTATTGAACGAATAGTTTTACCACAAGATGTTTTATCTTATATTCTTTTTAAGTTAAGCTACTTTAAAAACGTTGGTAAAACGTTTAAGCTTCAGTAAACTAAGTACAAACATATCAACCTAGTTTCAATGTGAATTCGCAACCTCGCCTTTAATACGAATATGTTGAAAGCATGTCTGTCATACAAGAGGTATGTGTATGCAAGAATGTATTTATGTATGTGTGCGTTCACATTCCGTGCCTTTTGTGCTGACACATTATGTTAATACATCAACGGTTTAGCGCGGGCAAATATTGAACTTCATGTGGCAGTTAGCAATGTTCTGTGCTTCTGTGTGTCAGCAGGGAACACATAAACACACACATCCACACGCACATTAATGCATATTTTGATGGCAATTTGAACGTATAACACAAAATGTCAAACACATAAAAGAGCTGAGCAAAAAATAACAAACTGGTCTAAAGTGTAAATCGAACCGCATTCAAAATGATTTCGTCAACACACGCAATGGAAAAAACATAAAAAAATTATTGAACAACATACAAACGTACAGATAAATATATAAGCGGAAATCGATGACAGCCATTTTGCAGTAAATTGTGGCATTTGAACATAGCGTTAGTGTAATTGCATTAGAAGAAAAGAGATAGGGGAAGGGCGAGATATAGGAGAGAGAATGCAACAATATTCGCTAGCTATGTATTTGGCGGCATTTTCATTTAATTTGCTGGCCATGCTGCATAACTAAAATGTTGAACGCCGTTAGAGAGATGAAAGATGATACCAGGAGCTAATGGATGGGGATGATGGATATGATGAGGAATCGGGGCTGGATCGTTGCGGTGTACAGAGGAGTAGGAGAGGGTGGGAATGGAATGGTTTTGCCAGCTGCCACTGCTGTCGGTTTATGTTTTTCAATTACGCAAGCCTCAAAATTTGCAATTTAGATAACCTGTTTAGGCAGCAACTGCTTTTTTTTTGTATTCGACTCTCTGTGCAATTTACTAAATTGTGCGTCATTGGTTGAGATAGAGCGAGGGAGGGACATAGAGTGTGTTTGTGTGAATAGTACAGGGAGATAATAAGCTTTAAATAAACGTGTGCATCAAATATAAAGCCAATATTTTAATCAGTCTAACGAAAATTCACTTGGCATTTGAAAATGTGCATGACAAATATGCGGGCATTATAACAGTATAAATATGTTATGGCCTTTATTTCATTTATTAGTGCCTGACATTGAATTATCTCGTTTTTCTGACAAACGCATTTAATGGTGTTGAGATAAGTGGAAAATGCAGATATTAAATATGTGTGATAATTCCAATTGACATTTAATATTTGCTTTACATAAAATAAATGTATATTTATTAATTTTTGCCAGTTACCAGCATTTGCTCTGAACTTTATCCCAACTGAGTAGCCACGTGTGCATAAACTTGGAAAATCCGTGTGCAATGCCAGTTGCAAGCCAGTGATTGCAGACAGCAGCAACGGCGACAGCGACTATGTGTGTGTTCAACATGGCGTATGATTAATGAAAAATTGTGCACGTTTGTGCTGACTGTGTGTGACTTTGTGTTTGCCCAAGTTGAAAAAGCAAACTCCCGCAAACTGTGAGAAAGCTGATAAAAATATGTAAGCAGAGCAAAGAGGAAAATAGAGAGGGAGCGGGAGCGGGAGCGGTAGAAAATGTGTGCGAGAAGCTATGCAGAATCGATTAACAACTACGCTGATTGAATTTGCCACAAAATTGCGTTTTGCGAGGCTGCGGAAGACAATGCAATAGTACAACAGCGAGTCAGTAGCAATTGAACCCAGCAGCAACAGTGGCAAGAACAGAGAACAGCAAAACAATAACAATATACCAATTTTGCTATTGGCTTCTTTTGTGCAAAAAGGGAAATAAGCAATTTCAGCAAATAAATCGTAAAAAGTAAAAGTAATAAAATCAGGAAAATGAGAAAAGAAACAACACACACACACACACATTTACAAAGACATATGTGAGTTTCATTTTGGCAAGACGAGAACAAAAAAAGTATGTTAAAAACAAGTAAACAAAATAAAAGCCTCATTCGAAAAGCCAATCTTTATTGCTCATTGCCAAAAAGTGAAGATTTTATGTACGCATATATCGACAAATAAATTGAACCTTATGAATATTCAATTCTGGAAAGAACAGGAGACAGGACGACTTGCTTGACTTTAACTTTTCAATTTTTTTGTGATTGAATTTTTGTTTGTCGAAACTCGCTTCCTGCCACAGCCAGAAGCAACCAATAAGGAATGTACGATAAATAAAGCTATCAGCAGCAGACAATCGGGTTGGCGAACATGAAGAATATAAGCCAAAACAGTAACAGAGATAACACTTAATGAGTACAAAGTGCAAAGTCCTTGCAGTGGGATTAAAATTGGCAATCAAATTTTAAAAAAACGAGAAACGAAAGTTTTAATTGAAAACTACAGTAAGTTAAGCAAAACTGTCAAACAGTGATTTATTTGCAATTTTTAATGCGCAATAAGCTAGACCATTTCTTCAACAAATTTGAATAAAAAACTTCTGTATTTAAAACGAATAATCAAAAGCGAATAAAGCACCAAATCGTTTAGATACTATATCTAAAAATAAATGATTTTATACAAATTCGAATGCCAATTGTATAAATTCACGGTAAAATCAATTTACAAATCGATTTTAAAAGCCTTTTAAAGTTTTGTAAAAGGAATATGTTTTTTTTTTTTAAAAGCTTACCAGTATTGGGGAAACTTTTTTAATCCTTTCTGGCATAAAACGCTTTTACGCAAATGGCAAACGAAAGTCATTTAGACTCGGCACAGGATGGAGATTCCCTTTTATATGTATATGTGTGTAATGCCAGCTCTCACATAAGAACAAAAACCCCTATTTATACCACAAAGAATCTTACTAAGCTTCCTGCAAACCCCTCTCAAACACATACACACACACACGCAGACACAGACACAGACATAAAGAAACTGTGGCTGTGCTGGTTATAGTTTCGTCCATTCAAAGGATATAAGCAAGACATTGAGTCACCTCTATATATGACTGTGTTTGTGTGTGTGTGATTGTGGAAGTAAGTTTTTGCTTTAGGTGTGGGCAAAAGCAATCAAAACACACACACAGAGGGAGAGACACAAAGACAAAGACAAACAGACAAACAAAATATTGGATTCGCTAGGGCTGCAAAAAACAAATAAAAAGAAAAGTCAGCAGCAGGAGCAGGTGAAGTAGATATATGTTTATAATATGGTATATGGTATATATATACAATATGTGAGATTGGACGTTTTATGAGCGCTCAAAATGTATGTAACAATAAATTAAATCAAAGCTGTTAAATTTGACCTTGGGCCTTGGACAGAGGCGCCGTTTAAGACGCCCGAGAGAAACGCGATGGTCACCAACTCGTATGACATGAAAAGTAGCTTCCATTTGGCGGTCATTGCATGAAAAAAGAACAAAAAATACGAACGAGAGAATGAAAAATGGAACACTGAGGGCCATGAACCTTGAAGCTTTGTAAGTGTGTGTTTGAGTGTGTGCAGCCCCACCCCCCGCGCGCCCCTTTTGACAGTGTGCATCTGAGCAAATAAGCATAACGAAGCGAAGAGTATAAAGGGTATTATTATCCTTGGGGGATGCAACTGCTGCTCGCTTAGCTCAGCTCAGCTCAGCTGGCTGACTCAGTGCACAAATACGCATACGCCATGTGAGACGCAACGGCAGCACTTTATTATGCCGCCAAATTGAAATAATATGCATATAAACATGAATAACAACAGCAACAAAAAACAACAACACGTCAAAAACAATTTAGACCAGGATGCAGTGCGTCCATTGTGCACGGAGGTCGACTGGCTCCCATCCCCCACCCACAGCGACACATCACACGTGCGTTTCTTCTTCTTGTTTGACTTTTGTTTTTTTGCGAGAGAGCATGAAATGAGACCCGGCATCATTAACATTATGTAAGCAGCAGCAGCGGCAGCAGTCGCAAACCGGCGACGACGACACTGACAGCAACCCAGCCAGGAGGCAGCAAATAGCGAACCCCAAAAGCCGGTGGCAAGCAACTACATACATATGGACATGTACGTGCATGTATGTATGTTTACCTCAAGCATATTTATGTATGCGCGTTTCTACAATAGGTAACCTCTGAAGTTGTAATTTATGCTTGGGCAAAAATGGTGCACAAAAAGCAGGAAGCTGCGGCAAACTATACAAATGTATGCATGTGTATTTTGTATAAGTGTGTGTAAGCGTGTGTGTGGCTTCATGAGTATGGCTAGTTAGCCTATGCACCGTTACAAATCGGGGTGTTATATGTTCACACATCGTACACAATACATTATTCATTGAAGGCACGACCCATAAATATATCTTAATTTATTATGCATACAAATTGAGTTCGGATAATGAATTAAAATTGCTTATTTAAGGCTTTTCTTTTGCCAATTAAATGTTAAAAAGAACATTTCAATGTTAAATGGGATAATAATAATAATAATAGAAGCACGAGAACTATTTTCCCCCATGAAAAAAGTGTAGCGTACTCTTAAGGGTACGCTTCGCAAGTATTGAATTAAAGCGAAAGCAATAAAAGGACAAACTTTTGATTGAAAATGAGTCCTTTCATCTTAGAATAAAAGGGAAACGCCAAGCAGCGTTTAATTATATTCATAACTAGAAACTCATTCATTCCAAGTTTGTGGAGCTGTTATTCAGAAGAAATATATAATTTAAGACACTTTTTTTTTGCTGCAGTAATTTAAGTAAATAAATAACTAGCTATAAAAACTAGTTTATATCTTAGCCATCAGTTAATAAAAACATTTTGACTTCCACTCAGTAACTGACAAAAATAACCAATTTAATGATATATGTAAAAAATCATGAGCTCATTACACAAAAAAGTCAAATCCCAGCTCAACGATTATTTATGGTTTTTCATCTTTGGTACACGTTAACGACGCAACATCGAACAAAAAATATACATTAAATACAAGGATAATATAGCTTTTTCCCAGTAAATATGCAAAAGCGTTTCCATAAACGCTTGAAATGTTTTCTTTTTTTCTGCTTAACTTTAATCTGGCTGAAAAAAAAAAGCTTCTTTGGCTCACCTTCATTCTCCTTTCACTCTATCTCTTTTTCACATGATATCCTCCTTCTCATGTATACGTACGTATGTATAAGTGTATGTATACGGAACCGTCACTTGGCAACGCAGCGCTGCAAAAACTTTTGACCAAACTGCATCTGGCGAACTTCTTATAAAGTCTATAAAACGTAATGACTCGCGCTACATGCGCGCCTTGAAATATGCAACAAAAACTTTTTTGTGACTTTGACGCTGACTTGAAGCAGTGAGAACACGAAAGACTTTAGATATGCGGTATACGCAACGCACCCTAAAGGAACTCAGTCAGTCTGTCAGGAGCCATAATTTGCATAAAATTAAGATACAATTAGACAGAACGTGAAAACATAAAGTTTAAATTAAAGGCACTTCAAATTTGCTAACAGGCGAGTGGAGCTAGAGAAGAGAAAAGAAGAGAAAGGCGGTCGGTCGGCTATTGCAACAAAATGTCAAATCACAGACACTGAATTTGAATTTAAAGGAGATGTAAACGAAATTTGCATGCAACGTCGCGTCAACATTGCGTGTTTGGGTGTGCGTGGGTGAGAGTGTGTAGAAATGGATTCCAATTTGCTGACAAAATGGCAGCTATTTATATTTGTCGCTGTCTGAGTCTGAGTCTGGGTCTGGGTTTGGCACTTGTCATGCTGATGTACAGATTAGAAATTAATCGAATTTTTCTGTCAAATCGAAGGCAATACTAACAGCAGCAGCAGCAATAGAGCGCCTAGCAGCGAAACAGGAAGTGCCAAGCGTCGTCGCCGTTGGCATGGCGATGCAAAACATTCAGCACATGCCAATACACTCACACACACACACACCCACACACACATTGTTAGTGCGAAAGAGAGGGTAAGATAGTTGGCTACACCTACGCACACAGTGACACACAGACGAACAGACAGACGGACGGAGATACACTGACACTGTATGTTACGCAGTTGTCGGCATTGCGTTACGTTATAAATACCGTAAGTATTTGCCTTAATTACTGATAAGATTATATAAATTTTGTTTGCCGCATAACTTCCAAGCCTTTTTCTCACCTGTTCCACAGTTGTCGACATTTTGGCTTTCTTGCTTCTGTTGTTTGCGTCAAGCTCGATTTTTTTCTATATATTTTCTTCTCTACCCACTGTGCTCACAACGTTCGTTTGTTGTTGTTGCTACTCCTTCCCACACACTATAATTCACGGCACATTTTTGTTGTTTTTCGTGTTGTTGTTGTTGCTGTTGCTACACATGTATAAATTTGTTTTTGATTTAATACTCGTTAATGATAGTTTTTTTTTTAATTTTTTTTTTTTGTAACTGGACACTTGGGCAAAATGCGTGTTTCGTCGCGACGTTAAGCAGTTGGCTGCTTCTGATACTGCTGGCGACGGGGTTGTGCTGCAAAATACAACTAAAAGTATTTTTTTAGCAGTCAGGATTTTATCCTGCAATACTGTGAATGTCTTCTCTGTTAAACGGTGGAGTTCTATGTTAAGCGGTAAAGTAAGTGCGCATTTTGCGCTTACGTTGCTCGCATTGCGCTTACGTTACGCAAGAAGCGATAAGTTACGTTACGCGTTGTGGGAAATATTAGATTTTTTAGTGGTGCTGATAGTTTCTCATTTTCTATTAAGCAATTTACAGTAAAGTTATTTTTAGTATCTAAATTATATTTGGTAGCAAACACTTAAAACCCTATCACATCCAATTGTATTATTTTAACACCCACTAAGGTACAGGAGAGGCTGGAGGGTCATCTTCGCCCAAAAAACCGTTCAGATAGTCCAGCCAATTTTGAACATTCTCAAAGCGCATTACTTCCAGTAATAGACGACGCAAGTAGCGTAAATGACGCAGATCACTGCCATAAATCTCAGCCCCTTTGCAGAAATGTATTCGGGCGACGGGCAGATTAACTTTGGGTTTGGCCAAATTCACATCCAAGTTTATGCGATCCTTCCAGCTATGCGCCTCCTTTTGCATCTCATCAAGCATAAATATTTTACCTACATCGCCGCTGACAACGCCAACGGGTGTGGCTAGCGGACTGTTTGTTCTTGCCTGCAGCTGTTGAACGGGCGTTTTGGTTTTGATATAATCCCAGCATGCTTGCAGGTTCAACCACATGCAATAGTCCTGCAGTGCATTCAGCATTATCTTTAAATAATCCTCCCGTGACAACTGCTCATTGTCTGCCTCATCAATGTCACTGCGGGGTTTGTATTTAAGCCAACGCTTAGCCTTCTGCTCTTCGCACACTTTTTCCAGACTAAATTTCTCATTGGACGAGTAGAACAGCTGCAGAAATTGATCGGCAAACTCGAAACGCACATAGGGCTGACTCAGCTGTGGAATGGTCCTTATATAGGTTGTAAGATCAGAGGGATTTTCCGATTTAAATATCTTAAAGAACTCGCCAATGAGACGACGTGTTTGCGGTCCCAGGCTGGGATAAATAACACAGCCGTCCTCATACTGCAACTCGGCCGTGTTGCTAGCCTCCATAATGAGCGATATAAAGCGCTAAAACAAATTGATATTAGTAACTATTATTATAAAAATTCTGTGATAAATCTACCTCCAATATACTGAGGCGCGCTGGATACATTGACTTGGATGCAGCTCGACTATACAAACGAAAGAGTTGGCGTATTAGCTTTGTGAGCCGCGTTTTTGGCGTCATGTCAAAAACCAGAAAAACAAAGGGCTTCGTCTCTTCCTGGAATATCTCGGGCTCAGCTTGCTGCAGACGATTGTGATCCAGCCAGGCGAGGAACTCACGCTCCAGAACGCAGCAAATCATGTTCAAAGTATTGCTTAGACGAGCCAGGCGCACTGCTGGTGACATTTTCTTCAAGTCATTATCGGACCTGCCGTTTTGCCAGTCAAAGCCCTTCGTATGATGCAAAAACGCTTCCTCCGCAGCCATCTTTGCACCCTCATCATGATCATGCACATAGTCTTCGAAGAATCTCGTTTCCTCTTTCAATTCAGTATCGCTGCATTTGGACAAACAGTCCTCGAGCAAATCGAGGAGCAACTGCAGCTTTTGTGGCTTCCCATCGGTAGCGTTATTCACGCCCAAGAAATTTAGATAATAAGGTCGCAATGCTGTCCAACAGGGTGGAAATGCGTCGACCAAAACATTAAAGATGCGTTGAACATTGACGTATCTGCTCTTTAGTTCGTTCATCGACAAACATTTGGTGGAAAGAATCTAAAATATATTCATAACATTATTATAACATACAAATGTATTTATATTCCGAGTCGCTGCTCACCATAGTCAAATCGAAGAGTCGATCAAAAACCGCATCTTCGGGAAAAACTGACTGGATCGCCATTATTTCAAGCATATCCAAATATGTATCGTAGAACTCATTGTTTAGATGACTGCGCAGATTCTGAGCATTTTCAATAGTGGGTGCATCCGGGAGCATGGCACAACGATGCCTGCTCACACACTGGCCTGTATTGTGCAGGCACCTGGGCACACGGGCGGTGGGCAAGCGACGCTCGCTTTGCATGTACAAATTTGAGATTATTACACGCAGATTCCATTTTAAACTTTGCCTGGCTTTGGGCTCAGGTTTTTGTATGTTTGATGGTGCAATCTGTGTAGAGATATCGTCTTCATTCGAAACCATTTCTTTTTTTACTACTGCGACATTTGCGCCAGGTTTGTTCAATTCGATGTCGGCGGCAAATTGCGCATCCAGTTTTAAACTTTTTGCTGGTGGTTGCTCATTCGTTTCACTTGCAGTGACAGTGGTGCTGTTTGCTATGATTACGGCAACATCGTTTGCTGATATTTTATTCATTTCGTCGCTTTTATTTGTCAATTCAAACATTATTTTATTTTGTTATTTTGCAATTTCGTCTAACAATTTATTAGCCGGTTGTCTTCCGACACCGATTACTTATCGATAGTTCTTTATCCAGTATGCAGCTCTGCAAAAAGAAGATATCGTTTTTTACAGTAACAGCTGTGGTATGCAGTGTGCGAAAACGTTTAACAGTAAATCGATTAAAGTTGGCGCGTAGCTTGAAACACACATTTGATAATTATTAGCGTGATACATTCAAATAAAATTAAAATAAATATAATTCTAGCATGGACCACCTGCTAACTGACATCCATGCTAATGGTTTGCATATATTACATGCAAATTAAACATTAAAGGCAATGTGGATCAGAAAGTTAAAGTGCACGACAAGCGTGAGTTCTTGCCACCAAAAAATAAGGACAAAATTTAGAATTTAAATATAGCAATTAGGCTGATTTATACAGCATGTCTGCAACTAACATTAATTGCGGCTAACCAACAAGTGCCCCACAGTCCAATGGAGCCTGAGAATTGTGGCGCCGCAAAGACACACACTGGCTATGAATGTATGTAAATTTTGGACAAACGCGCAAAAAAGAGAAACAAACAAAAAAACCTAACAAACAAGCCAAAGTCGAGCATGTGAAAACTGCAATTTTCACGAAAAAATCAAATAAACTGGTGCATGCAGTCAATGCAATTAGCAATGCCTTTTGGCTGTCCTCAACTTTTTGGTTTTGGTATTTACAGACAGCTGTGCCCAATAATCAAACAACCCCCGCAGATGTTATTACCTCAAATATCTGTTATTTGTTGCTCTTTAGTCTATTTTAATGAATTTCCTTAAATGTCAATTAACATTGGTTTTTGGCGCTGTTAAATCAACGCCAATTATTTGTGTTTGTTTTTTTTTTTCTTTTAACGCTTTATACTTAAAAAGTAAGCCAGATAATTGTGGGTCAATTAACAATCAGTTTGGCTATCGCTTATTTGTTTAATTGCTTTCATTTATCTCAATTGATATCGTTGCAATTTATTCAATTCATATGCAGTTCGTTTTTTTTTTTTTGTCTTTTTCAAATTTACAATTTGCATACAAATTTAACCTCAATCGACGCTTAATTAAGTTATTGAACATTTAATTCGTTTATCGTTTTATGTGGGCGTCAAACTTCAAAAGCCTATTACGCATATGTGTTGCATTTTGTTGGAGGTGCAGCACTTGAGATTTAAAGATAATTGAAGACATTTCTGGGGCAATGTTAGCTATGAAGTTGTTTTAGGTGGAACTTTTGAGCGTTGAGAATTAAGTATTTATCTCATTTGCAATCTTGTTAGTTTTAAAAACTGACTTATAGATACCCTTTATACTTTTTTCTTAGATGTAACAGATATCTGATATAGTATTATATTTACTAGGAATTGTGGGTCAAACATTTCTATAAAGGAGTTTTTTTAAACTATTTTTGAAACATGTAAAGTGCTTAAAAAAAATATGTTTAAATTCAACAGCATAATTAACCTATATGGTCACAAGTATATCAAATTTCTATAAGCCTTACTTTATATGCAAATAAAATATCTTTGAAAACAAAAGCATAAAAGCTTTGCCAGTTAAACAAATACAACAGGATTAACACACAACATATTGTATACTACTTAAAGCTACTTAATAGTAATTTTGATCAGCTAAGCATTTTGCACGCACTCTAACTACTTATACAACCGGTAGCTTATTTTATGCCCATTGATGATTGGCAATTAAAATTGCATTTGTTGCATAGATAATCAGATATTTACGTGCACGACGTACATACAAACATATACTGACCCATATACGTATCGATCTTTGAGCTTGCAGCCGGTTGTTGTTGTTGTTGTTTGGTGTTGCATTTTGGTGGCAAATGTTGGTCAGTGGTGCGATTGTCAGATAGCCAGAGGCAGACAGGCTCAACAAACGGCTACCGGTTCGTGGAGTTAGTTAAGTTTAGTATAGTTTAGTGTGTTGCTTTAGTTACTTAGTTTAGGCAATTTTTTTTCCCAAATTTTTGCATTTTTTGGGTCTTTGGCAGCAAGTTCGCTTTACTATACAAGTCATTCAATTCGGCTACCAGGCAAATTAGTCAAAGAATTATATAAAAATCGAGTTTTATTGAGCTATATATATATATATATATACGTATAACTAACAGTGCCAAGTGGGCGTTTGCATGTTTGCCTTTCACTTTATAGAGCACTCAGCTGGCAGGATATACATTTGAACAAAACTTGGTATATACATATATATAAACACGTCTTATACAATAGCACAGATAAAAGAAAAAAAAGCCTACATATCTTTTATTTAGTTATTTTTTAGCACGTAATTAGTTGAGCGACTTAGTTGAGCGACTTTAAGCGGTTAACTGTGAACTGGGCAAACAACTGCAAACAATGTTGACTTTGTCGCTGTTGTTGTCGCATGTTGCTTGTTGTTGTTGTTTCAATTGAGACATTATTCAATTTGTGACAATCGCGAGAAAATTTTAACGGCCTGGCCGTTAACTGAAACAAAAAACCAAGCCGAAATCGACAACAATTAAAGGCATTTTGCCGATTTCCCAAAGCGATGTTCTAATTTTGGTCAAAATAGCCAAGCAACAACAACAACAAAGACAAAAACAAACAACAGTTGCGGCAACAAACATTTTGTTGCCGATCTGCTCAACATTTAATGAGCACCAAAATTGTAAATTTAATTTATAACATTTGTAGCGCTTTTTGTCAGACAACAAATTTCGTAAGTTTTGTTGAAAAATTCAATTTTTTTTTGTTTATAGTTGTTGTTGTTTTGTGTAAACTGTGCCGATATAGCGTGCAGCAGTTGGAGTCGCCGCCCGTTCGGCGTTGCATGTCAAAGGTGCATAAGAATCGGATCCAAATGAAAAGACTTTGACTCGATTTTTGGTTCGTTTTGTGTTACTTTAATTGGCACCTCGACACCAGCTGTGTGTGTGTGTGTGTTTGTGTAGGTGCACTTGATAGTGAGTGCCACATGTGCCACGCATTTTTTTAGAGTTTTTGTTCTATGTGTGCATTGTCAAATGTTAAAAGCGCGCATTTGTTTTCGCACATTGTAACACGGTTGGCCAAAATGCTTCTGGCCAGCTGACAGTTTGGCCGACAGCTATGATATCGATATGAAGCATGATCACGCAATGCAATATGACATGAGTTACGCATGTTGCACCATATACCATGCACCATGCAACATATATGACATTCAGTTGCATTAGTTATGCTAGCTTGCACTTTAAGTTTGCGATATTAGCTTGGAAATTTGTTTGTTTGTTTAAATCAAAATTAATGGATTTTAAAAGTATTAAACTTATGATTTATGACAGACAATTTGAAAGATATAAAGTGCTTTAGTTTTGGCTGTAGAACTTATCTAGATGCAAACGACTTCGGTGGTAAAAAAGAAGGTTAAGAATGTTATGGCATTGGCAAATTTGTGACTGTATTCTAGAGGTTACAACTTGGGAGATTAATATCCCGTGCCACAATAATCTGTTATCCAAACCATAAACCAAATCAGCAATCTCAACTGTAATATGTGTAATGTTATCTATAGCGGGATCTGACCCAGACTTTAGTTTCATATACAATCAGTTATATTTTAAATAATTCTAAACAGAAAGTCACTGGAGAGAATGCATCTAAGCATTGGCTCTATCTGGCTACCCAATTAACTGTTCCTTAACAATTTTCAATTGTTTCGAATCACCCAGTTGATTCAATGACCTAAAGTTATCTATATAACTTTATTTTTTATGTAGAACACTTTTAAACCAGACGCATTACAAGCAAATCGTTAATGGGACCATTTTTACTTGCATTTCATTTTCATTACAACCATGTATGATGTGTGTGTGTGTGTTTGCTTGTTGTTGTTTTCAGCTGTTGCAATCACTGAAGCTGACCAGACGCGAAATGAAATCGAAATCAAAGCGAGACAAACGAGAGCAGCAGAGCCGCTGGCTGTTAATAGTGAAGAAAAGTGGAGACAACATCGAGATGAGGGAACTGCACAACAACTGGATAACAACTGAGCAACACCACCAACAAAAACAACAACAACAACAAGATGTGGAACTGTTGTTGTGAGTGAGACTGGAACGATGGCTTGGCGGCTTACATAATCGCTAAAATAGAAACAGAGCACAGCATGGTTTTTGGCTCTGAGCATTATATGCAATTTATTGCAAGAAAGAAATCAGTGAGCAGATCACGCTCCCCCTACCCTATCCTTCCCGTATCTTCATCCTGTCTGTTGACTATTTAGGCATTTTCTGGCTGTCTGTCGGGCTGTTTGTTTGGTCAGCAACATGATTTTTTGGCATGTGGCTTAGTTTTGCTTTTAATAGACTTTGATTGCGATTTCTATTTTTTTGTTTTTTGTCCCTCAATAACAACAACAGCAATGACAACGATTTGCATTGCATCATGGATCAACTGCAACAGCAACAACGACTCCAGCAACATAAGTCATAATGTAATGGCACATTTGGCTCATTCGGTTGCGTGCGCTGCTAAAGGGCAAACCGAAAGACTTAGGCAACGAACTAAGTCTAGCTTGACTGCCTGCCTGCCCGCTTGCTTGTGTCTTAATTACGAGTGCGAAATGGCGTTAATAGTCCCCAAAACAAAATAATAATACAAAAAAAAAAAACAACCTGCGAATTGCAATTCTTGATGCGGCCACAGCGGCATTTGTGTAATGGGTAATTAAGCGACGCGGCTGGCCAAAGCAGCAACAAGCAGCAGCAAGAGGTAACAACAAGTTTTCCCACGATGCCGTTGCCCGCCCGGCTGCCTGAATGTCTCACTGTCTGTCCGTACGTCTAGCTTGGGCTACTGTGCGCGCTTAAGAGCCCAAAACAAACTGCTGCCAAGTACCAAAAGCCAATGATATATGCATTTTTCATGCCACAACAACAATAATAACAGCAACTGCAACAATGCTGCCATCGCTTATAAATTAGAAGTAGTCAAAATAATAGCCATATTTCTGTTTGGCGGAACCCTCACACAAAAAAGGTCAAAGCTGCAACAAAACAGATAAAATTGCAGCTGCGTTTTTGGTTTTTGCGTTTTTCCTCTTGTTTTTTTTGGCTATTTTTATCATGACTCCAAACTATGTTCGATCTTTAAGCAGGCATTATAAAGCATCAAATGCAGTTGGTGCCTAATCAGCTGAACGCACTTAAAGCGATTTTCATGTTTTTCTCTAAGCAAATTGATGAGCGGGTGGCGAGTTTTTACCTCTGTGTGTGTGTGTACAGGTGTGTCCAAAATGAGGCTGCACAAATTGGTCAATAAGCCATTTTATTATAATGAGCACACAAGTGAGCAATTAATTGTTACTTTATAGTTGAAATTTTATATTTCCAGTGTGTTGCCAAACTTTTCGTGGCACTTAAGGTAACTTTAATTACTTTGCGAATTGCTGTTGAGACGCAAATAAAAATTAACAAATTTTATTTAAACTAAAAATAGCAGCAAATATTCGAAAAATCAAGTGCAAACGTTGCAGTCGTCCGCAACCGACTTCGGTATAATCGAAACCTATTTAAAAGCCGATAAAGCGGATGCGGCAGGGGCGTGTCATCCAAAGTTTTGATACAGTTTTTTCGGGGATTCTAGGAGCTATCTCGTTACCACATTTGGTAGTCGTAGCTGTAAAAATGTAGGATTTCCCAGCCAACCAGTAGGCGTGGAAGGCCAAAAAATATATTTTTGTTAAATAATTTTCCAAAAATCATAATAAAAATCTAATTAACCTAAAAAGTATTCTGCTCTGCATTAATGTTGCATTTAGGAAATGTGCAATTAGCTGAATATCACATCTAGTAAATAAAGCCAAGTTATCAGCAGGCATTGGGCACCAGGTGACCGCATCACTGGCGCGCTTGGTCAGTTCCACTTGGATTGCGGTATCTATTGATGCGTATAATTTGTGCGGAAATATGCAAAATGATTGTTTGTGGTGACTATTGAAGAAACCTTTTTCCCAGTTACCCCGGGGAATATATAAATAACTGACAAGTGCAACATTTCACGCTTAGTATTCCGGCAAATGCATTGGAAGAGAGAAATACAAAAAAAACGCGAAACGCTTTCGAGGATTAAAGTCAGCTTAACGCCAAAGCGCTGTTGAGGCGCCAAGATTTCAAATTGGATTCATAATTCAATCAACAAAAACGCAAACACATAGCAATGAAGAAGACACAAACAGAAGCAACAACAAAAACAACAGCACCATTTGCCAGTTGTTGTTTGTGCTTCCGCGTTACGTTGGAAGTGGCACGCGTTGAGTGGCATCTTTTGGTGTTCACTCTTTCGATCTTCTGCGCATTGGCTCAGCAATGCTCAGCGGTTGGCTATTCGTACACACGTTTTGAGGGGCCGGTGGTGGGGCCCGAACGATTGGTCACTGTGCCCGATGCCTATGGCGGTGGCACGCACTCCGATTATGTGGCACGGCCCGAATACAGCTTTGCTTATGGCATCGAAGATGGACAATCGCGCGTGCTACAAAATCGCAAAGAGACTCGCAACGGCGACGAGGTGCGCGGCGTCTATAGGTGAGTGGTGCAGCTGTCAACACAAACATTCATTAATGTGCGTCAACACGCAGCGTAGTCGATCCTGATGGCACCCTGCGCGTGGTCAAATATACGGCAGATGACGCTAATGGTTTTCAGGCCGAGGTGATCACAAATGGCGTTGCCAGACTCCATGGCCATGGCAGTAGCGATGATAGTCCGGCTAATGTGGCACATCAAGTGGAGCATGTCGAGGCCAATGAAGTGGGTCATGATGCTGATGAGGAAGATCAGAATGAGCATAGTGATGCTGCTGTCGAAGACGAGGAGTATGACGATCATGATGATGAGCGACTTTCTCCCAAAAAGGCCAAGAGCCATTACGAAGTGCATGAGGAACATAACAATGATGGTGAGGATGACGGGGAGGGTGAGGAAAACGAGGGCGGAGGCGATCATGAAGAATATGAGGCCAGCAGCGAAGAGGGCTATGAGGATGCGAAAAAGCACAATCAGCAGGATGATGAGGAGAGTGAAGAGTATTAGGAAAGCTTGATTGTAGTGTAGATAGTGTTTTTGGCATTTAGTGATGATTTCTCAAATTAAGTTCACAATGACACTGTTGTGTGGCGGATTTAACCAGGAAACTAAAATTTAAAAATCCTTCAAAACACAAAAACTTTAAAAACTTGTTAATTGTCATGGATAGTGGTTTTTCCTTCCTAAAATAAACAACCTAAGTACTCTTTATTTTTCTTCTTAAGCTTAGCCAACCCTGAAGTATTTTCTTGTGATACACTTTACCAAACAAAAACTTTTAAATCCTTTTTCTTACTTTGATAAAAATCTAAAAAATTTGTTGAGTGCCTCCATTTAAGTGCTCAATTAGGTTCATAATTAAATTTTGATATTTCACCTGTAAAAAATCGAATACGTAAGGCGTAAAAACAACCTAAGTGCGAGTACATAAAATATGCTTTTTATATAAGCTCAACATGAACAATAAAAAAATCGAATGCAAAAGCTAATTGAAATATTTGTTTATTAATTTTGCGCGGCTTTCTGTGCTGGGAATGGACTTTGCGTAATCCAGCTGGTAACAGAAACTTCGTCGTCGTCGTCGTCGAAGCGTATGCGTTTAGGCATTGCGTTTCGATCGGAATCAATCAGGCGAAGCAATTGGCAATTGCCTCAGCCAGGCATCGGCTATCGACTTTGTTGCAAAGTGGCACGCACACAAACAGAGTAAATGAAACTGAAATCGGTTTCTGGCTGCTGCTCCACTTTGGGGTAGACTGGTCAGACTGTCAATCCATTTCGTCACTCGCTTAATTCATACGCGCAAATGCGCACAATCGCATTAAATGTGCGAAAATATCGAAGAAACGAGAGCGGGGAGAGTGGAAAGAGAGTGAAACTCAGCAAAATGGCAAATCGAAATGGGATCAAACGAGTTTGGGTCTGAGACGATGCGGTAATGATGCCGAATTGGCACTAATACCAAACACTGACCGAACTTAGAGGCGCCACAAGGTATAGAAGGAGATAAATGAGGTGCAGCGGGCGGAGGGGTTGTAGGGGTTGTTGTCAGCGTGACCAAATGCAGTTAGTAATCTCACAATTGAGTTGGCGACACAATTGGGTTGGCAGCTCTTTGGCATTTGGCTGGGCTTCGTGTGCCTAATTGACAAGCGCCTTATATACATTGTTTAAAGATACTCTATCTCTATCTACATCTTTTGAAAACAACAAAAACTAACATCTCTCACTAATGGCATCCCCAGAGCCGATGCAGTTGCAATCGCTGCAACCTGGTGAAGATTTATGGCGTGCCGCTTAGAATGACAGGCCAGGCTCCAAAACTGGACACCATGCGTTTGGCCAAACGTGCAAGAATGCCAACGAAAATGTTTTAATTAGACACACAGATGCAATGAAAAAGTCTGACAAAAAAACAAAAAGTCTATGGCTTATGTGATTTTAATAAGCAAGAATTTTGCGTATATACTTATGTATAAAACTTTTAAGCATTTAAATGGTAAGATGACTGAATAGATTTGATCCATTTGCAACTTCTGATTTATTGTATAAAATTTTCTAAAAATCTACAACTTGCAAAACATAATAGCACAGTTCAACACAACTTCAAATTTTCATTATTGTATAACAATTCAAAACAACGTTGCGTATGTCCAATAAAATGATATGGTTCACAGAGGATTGTATTACATTATGGCAAAATGAAATATATACTAACTTCCCATCGGGAAACGTACAAATAGGAAGCAAAGTAGTACAAAGCAGAAGCTGCATCTGCCGGAAATCAGAGCGTTACGCATACGCAGCGTAGTGAAACAATTCAACAAAATTTTAGTTAAGTCTTAAGTTACATTTAGGCAGACAACTATGATTGCCTTTCTAAAAATGACCATTTCTGTGTGTGTGTGTGTGTATGTGTTAGCATAAATCAATGTCAATGCATAACACACAAGTCATTAAAATCAAAGTAAAGTGCGTTTAAATGTTCAAGAGAGCCGCCATATCAGAAAACCCATTGTCCAAATATTTGCATGCAGCACATAAATCAAGATTAAGATGGAGAAATAAAAACTCTGTTCTACATATTGACGATTGTGATTGGTTGACGATTGAGGCAATGATTGCAACTTGCGATTGCAAGTTGATGCATGGAGTGGTTGCATTTTTGTGACATGCGTCGACTTTGTAACTGCAATTCCAACTGCTGCAATTAACGCATTTTCATCGATGTCGCCCTCACAATAATACTATGTGACTCTCAAACTGTGGCACATTTTTGCTATTGCGCAATCATTGAACAAAGACAAAAAGCTGACCAACTAACCAACTAAACGGCAAAGGCAAAGGCTCAACTACTACCCCCCCCTCTTCCAACCTTCTTACTCCTACTCAAATCGGCCAAAGTGCGATCGCGATCGTGACGTGGCCAACTTGTTTGCCAACCTCGAGCCTGCAACATGCCAGCATTGTTGTTGTCGTTTTCTGTGGCAAATGTTTGCATTTTCTTTGTGTTTTGTTTTTTTTTTTTTTTAGTGTTTTTGGTGTGCCATGAAAATGTGTCGCCTTTAAAGTCATTTATGTAAGTCGATTCTGTTTTCGTTACGGACCACAAATGATCTTTTAGTATGTTTTAGTGCAGTTTTTTTGTTGCACCTTTTGTTTTCGTGTTTTTTTCCCATCGTTGCTGCACATATGTTTATGTCCGTCCGTCCGTCCGTCTGTTTGTTTGTCTTGTTTTGTCTTTTTTTGTTGGCCACTTGTGCGCTCTTTTGTGACTACAAGATATAATAATAATTTTCTGATATGTCAGTAAAGAACATTTCGGATACTCGTACCTTGCCTCACTGTGTGGGCGTTTTCAAGTAAATTTATAGTCTACGTGTCCAAATTTGACATCTTGGGCATAGAAAATTTAACGCCCCATGTGGGCATGAATTTGGCAAGACCTATTTGGTAAGTGTTTGGGTCTGTCTGGATAGTTAAGTGATTGATGCAGTAACTTAATACAACTAAATGCAGCTATGCTTCAGTTATGGTTGCAGCTACTTAGTTGGGAAATAATGCAATTTATTATAATACTTACACCTAATTAAGGCCAAACTATGTTTTTTTATTAATGCAGCTAAGCTTGATGTGGTTGGGAATGTTTGCATAGCAGATACCCTATAAAATAATTGGATATAATTTTATTTCTCTTGATTACAAAGAAAAATATAAATAATTTTGTTATTTAATTTATTGATTGTGTTACCAAAAAGTCTTATTAACTTATCACAATAATAAATTAAATAGAACCAGAAAATCTTGCTGAAATTTAATTTGCTTTAATTTATTACTTCAATCAAAGTTGTTTTAAATGATAAAGTGAAAAAAAATCAAAGTTACATAGTCGACAAAAAACAGCATTACTTTTTAATCATAAATAAATATTCAAATCCAGAACTTGCCTTAAAAAAGATTAGCATAATTATAAGCTTAGACAGACAACTATTTTTATGGTTTTTTCCAGCAAAAAATTTAAATTGCTTTGTGCCGCAACATCAAGTTGATTGAAAAACGAGTGGCGTTCGATGTGCGTAAGGAAAAAAAATACTTTTTTCTGAAAAAAAGAAAAAAAATATGGCAATATTGAAATTCCTCAAATAAACACACACACATGAAAGTTCTATGAGCGAAAATAAAAAACTGTCGTGCAACGTATTGCGGCAGGTATGTGACTATTGCGGTATATTAAACACCGCCCGTTGATCTCTATAGATATGGTAATAATATTCGCAGAGACCACAGTCTGTGACTTTGTGGGGCGGCTATTAAAAGCTGCCTCTGACTCTGTGACTCGTAATTACGGCAACCGATCAATAAATAAACAGCTTACAACTAAAGCTGCAACAAAAAGTCGCATGCAAAGTGTCACTTTCAATTGCAGCGTTATCTGTCCTTAACAGTTACACACAACTGCCGAAAAACCAAGTAACCAAAATGCTAGCAACGCCTTCTTAACTTTAACAACCTAAGAAACAAAAAATGCCGCACCCAGCGGCAGCAGCAGCAGCAACAACTTTAGCTGCAACTGCAACAGCAACAACTCTAAATGCAACTGCAACAGCAGCAACAGATCTTAGCCGGCACATGCGTGGTCTCTCTATGTCTTCGTCGCCTTACCACCACCGCCCGCCTTTCCTCCCTTCCTCATTGCTTTGGTTGCTGCAGCTGCAGCTCGACTCGAGTCGATTCGTCGTCGTCGTCGTCGATGTTGCTGCTGCTTGCTTTGCCTTGGCATCGCCTGCGCGTATATAAATACTTTTGGTCATCGTTGCAGACATCAGTTCAGCTTACGATTTCGTGCTATAAACGGTCCTCAAAAGCGTCTTGGTTTGCCGTTAACAAACTCACAGTAGTGCCAGTTGTTTTGTTACAGTTATATTTTGAAACGAATCCTTCGTCCTTATCAAGTTCGCGTTGTGCGTCGTCGTCGTCTGTGCTCAATAGAAACATGAAGGTACGCAATATTGCAGAAAAAAAAAAAAAAAAATAAATAAAAAATGCTGCGCAACACCAAAAATCATATTCAACAAGGACTCATTTTCTGCCTCTTCTTTACACACACAAACAAACACACACATATTCAGTACTTTGTTGCCATCGCTCTGCTGTTCGCTGCCGTTCAAGCTGTGCCCATTGAACTGGGCCACTACCCATCGCTGTTGCAGGTGCATCATGCGCCCGTTCATGCAGTGCATGCTGTGCATGCGGAGCCGGTGGCCTATCCCAAATACTCATTCAACTATGGCATCAAGGATCCCCATACCGGCGACATAAAGTCTCAGGCTGAGGAGCGTGATGGTGATGTTGTGAAGGGTAAGTAAGAAAGAGACGGAAAGCTATTTAAATGCATTTAATGCAGAAAATTAATTTGTCTATTAATGTACTTAAAAGTACCTTAAAGCATACCAAAAACGAAAAAAATGTCTGACGTAACCTCCAAATACTTCTAAAACAAATGACTTAGGCAACATACTTTTCTTACAACAGCAAAAAAGCAAAAACCTTGCTGTTTTAAAATATTTATCAATATTAGTGAAGTGTTTCTTTAAAAAACAAAATATAGATTTTATTTGTTAAAAAAAATCAAAACAAATATGTTCCGTGATTTTCATACTTAACTGTTGAACTTAACAAAAGTTGATGTCAAATACACCCTATCCCCCACTAAAGTAACAAGCAAATCAAAAGACTTAGACAACAAACAAACATAAACTGCTAAACTTACTTCTTCCATCTTCTATATTAACCAGGTCAATACTCGCTGGTCGAGCCCGATGGTTCAGTGCGTACCGTGGACTACACTGCCGATGATCATCATGGTTTCAATGCTGTCGTACATAAGACCGCACCCAAGATCATCCATCATGCACCTGTTGTGCACGCTCCCGTGCTGGCACATCATGGCCCACTTTTGCACCACTATTAAGCAAAGCTGAGTAGAGGCCGAGTCAAGAAAGGTGCTCTCTCAAACAAACAACATCCATTCACCACAATCACAAGCAATATTAATAGGAACACAACAGGCAGATAAAACCGATCCATCGAAACAGCAAGAAAAATCGTTGATAAAAAAACAAACAAACAAAATGCATGTAAATCTTTTTCGTAAGTAAGTAAAATGTAGCAGTAGAAGTTTTAGTAGAAAACGGGCAACATTAGTGGTTGCCCGGCACCCGGCTGATCTGGCATGGCATGGACGAAGGAAATACGAAAACAAACAAACAAAACATAAAACAAAAGCAATGACTTGATCTTGATCATAGTTTGATGATGATGATGATGATAATGACCACGGTTAACGATAATAATGATATATATAGTAAGCGTACACTGAAAACACAATAAGAAACGAGACAACGTTATTTTTAGATATGTATAATTTGTATATTTTTATTCAACGTTTCATATTAGGTGCAACTCTTACAAGCACAAGCCGTTAAATCGCAAAACGTTCCAAGGTCAAAAAGTACAAAAGATATATTCTATAGCTGTGTAAAGTGCTCATCGCAAGGGCATCCAACAAGAACTTTCGATCCAACAACCACATGTGCAATCTACTGTGCAGCCTTTGTCAATCTCGTTACTTTAACTTTTCACATTTTCGTTGCTCAACTTTTGTAATATATATTTATGCAACTCTCGCTCTCTATCTCTACACTCAACTTTTGGATGCCTGTGCACCAAACTGTGACCAACTGCTAAGAACTGCCACGCCTATTATGCCAGTGAGGAGGGGGCGTGCAAACTCCGTTAACATTGTTTAATATTTAAACAACGGGAGCATTTTGTGCCATTTCGGTTGAAGCACAGTTTGGTGGGCATTGGAAAAATAACACAGCAAATTTTGGAACGCAAAAAGCAGGAAAACGGTTTCTTCAAGCCATTCAGTTACGTCTTAACTTATACTTATTATCAAGAACTCTCACCCAATCACTATCTCACTCACTCAACTGACTCTCTTTCTCATGCTCACTCACTATCTCACTTTCTCTCTCTCTCTCTTTCTCTCTAACTATCGATCAATCTATCAAACTTAAATGTTCCACTGAAGCTCTCACTATTATCTCACAACATTCACTCTCAGTCTGACACTTTTGTATCTAGTTTCATTTTTGCATTTAGTATTCTTCACAATTTGTGTGTATTGTATATTTATAAACAATTATGCCGCTTAATTATAATATCAATATCTATGTATATAAAAGTTAATAAGAAAAATCACAAAAAAAAATAATAATCATTGTTGTCTCTGTAGAAAAACAAAAACAAAAAAACTCTCACATGTCTCTCACGCTGTTCAATGTTCAATGAGTAATATATATTGTTAAAATTCTTAAAAAGAAAACAAACACGACAAACACAACAAACAGCAAGCGAAAAGCAAAAGCAAAAACATTAATCATAATCCATATTATCGAATTATAAAAATGTATTAATAGAAATCTACAAAAAAAATCAATAAAAATCAAATTTAAAAAAAATCATGCCACGAACCTATTAATTATAACACCTTCAGGGGTCAAGCTGATTATCAATCTGAAATAATTATTATATATTATTTGCTTAGCTCAATATTGTTGCAAATTTATTTGTATGAGCTTGCTGATAATTATTTAGCACGCTTACATTGTACTTCTAATTAGGGCTGTGAGCTCTTGGCTCTCAATTATGTTTCGACTGTCTTCAGTTCTATTTGGCTACTGAAAGTGCTCACAAGTCACCGGAAATTCGGATATTGAAGAAACACAAGTACAGATAAGAATATTGAGAACGAGGCAACTGCTGAACATCAAACGTGACTGCGTCTAATTTAAATTCAGCATGGATACTTTGTCAAAAATATATCGGCTGTGGCTGGTTGTAAGTGTGTAGATAGATTGTAGAAATCAGACTGGTCGACATGTATTTGTACTTTGGAAAAACTTTATTAAAACATTAATATTGGAAATGCACTTATTTTGATTTCCCAGATAGCGCTATTTGAACTACATTCAAGCATTCTCATCCGTGACAATCTGTCTAGAATTATTTAATCAGAAGCTTATGGTCGATGACAGGAATCGAACCTATGTCCTGTCGTGATGCCTCAATTATAATAGCATCTTGTCTATGTTTGAAGAATATAGAATAATTGAAAAAATCATAGATCTCACCATTGTCCGCTTTTTTTATTAATTCGTTGCTGGATATATACTCTCTTGTTTGTTAGCCTAAAAGTCTGCAATAATGTGAACTGCCTGTTTCAGTTGATGCTGCTGCTTATGATCACAAAAGTATACGCCGCATTGGCCAAAGCATTGCCTGAAAATGAAAGTGCAGCATACTCGAAGACATCAGATGAAAATCGCAGTAAGCCAAGTAAAACGAGCAACTATTTTTTGCATCAGCCTTACGGTAGGCCAAGTTAATGTTATAACGTGAGTTTTAAGTAACTTTAAATTCGCTTTTAGGTCCCAACACCTATGCCTTTGGCTATAATGTGGAAGATGCAAAAACGGGCAACGTGCAGTTTCGAGATGAAAGCCGCTTTTTAAATGGCAGCATTGCGGGCAGTTTTGGTTATGTGCGACCCGATGGAATTGTACAAGTGACACGCTACAAAACCGATGAGAATGGTGGCTATTTGGCGAATTCTCAGAGCTATGCGCCCGGAGATCAACCAATTGAGCCAATTTGGCCACAACATCTACCCGAGTTACTCAAGGATATACATCAAATGGAGCCAGCTCAGAATGTTAGCTGGGATGCCAAAAGTCATTTGAATGTTAGCGTGGATCAGGTGCAGCATGATGTCGCAGATCAGCTGAAAGATCAGCATGGCTTGGACTTGTTTCACATCAATGTGGCACAGGATGTGTTGCAGCCAGCTGTGCTGGACATAGTCAATGGCAAGACACCGCTAAAAACCCAGCCCAATGGCAGTTTGGCCTTTGAAATGTTGCAAGATTTCTTACCCCACGATTTGCCCCTGGTGCCGTTTGAGTTGCCAGCAAAAGAACTCAACATAACAACAGCAACAACCACAACAACAACAACAGCTGTAGCACCAATGGATGAAAAATATAACAAAGCCAAGTCCAATAACGATGAGAAGGCGCCACAAGTGGCAGTTGAAGTTGCAAGCACAGCTACCACGCTACCAACACCCAAACCATTGATCACAAGCAACACAAACGAGACCAACTGGTACCAGCGAATCATTCAAGCAAATCGTCGTGAATTCCTTGAGCATTTACCAAATTTAAGTCAAGTAAATGCTTGAAAACTGTGCCTGCCCCACACTGTAACCACCAGCCATGCCGACACGCCCCCCTTTTCAGTGACTACGATATTAGTATTAGGTAAGAGGGAGCCGGCAACATCTTTCACTTTTTCTAAAAGCATTTTGGGAGCGCGCGCTCAACACCAGTCATAAGCAATTTTAATCTGTTCAACGAGAAGAATTTGGAATAAAAGCGGCGCATAAGTCAAAACAAACAATTACACTCGACTACATGGACTCTGACATATTTCGAATATCTTCCGGGTTGTTACCAAGGCGCAAATTGGAGCAAGTTTTATATCGCTAATCGCTATGGTTATGCTTTTTTCTTACGGCCTAATCGATGAAAACGATCAAAGGCGGCATTTGGTGAGAGAAAAAGAAAAATCGAAATTTGTGGGTTAAACGGCAAAACATTAAAAAAAAAGTTGGTGCGACAAATGGTTTGAAGGAGAAACCCAATACGTACACATATACAAAGAAATACAATTTACACAAAATACATCATAAGGAAGCCATAGCGTGTCCATCAATGATCCATAAATGTTGAAAATGCGTTCGCCAAAAAACGGAAGGAAATGTATTGCATTTTGATTTTCTCACTTGTTGTCGGTGTTTATCTTTTATTGCGCTCTGCCTCATGCATATTTAAGCTCTTACATTTATATTGTATTATTCCATTCCATTGCAGCATTAATTTGGATCACGCACGCTGACTCGCCACACCTGACCGTTATCTATGGATTGTGCAACAATAGCTCAACATGTATTCGATATATTTATACATTTTACATTTTTATGGTTGGATTTTACATTGTAGTTTATTTTTATTTTATTATTTAGTCTGTTGACTTTCGTGCACTCTCACTTTCAATGTCTGTTTCTGTTCGGAGAAATGGTTTTTCAATCGTTGCAATAAATGATTAATCGAAAAAATTCATAATTACAAGTTATCCACTATTATTAAAAATGTTTCAAGCTTAATAAAGTATCTTAATTGATGATTTAATAATGTTTGTAAGAAAACGATGAGAAGTAATAGGAAAGTCATGGGTTAAATTTATTTATTATTTGAAATGAATTTAGCTTTATTCTTTATTTTCTGACTGAGATCGATTTTCTATTCTTTTTTTTTTTTTTTTTACTTCAAACAATTTTTATAATGAAATCGCTTTTTCTCTTTCTCAAGTTTCTCAACTTTTCTCTTTCTCTAGCTTTCAATCTCTCTTTCATTTCTCTAAAAGGCTCTTTCTCTTTATTTCTGTCTCTCACTCCCCCTGTCGATAACCGTTTCAACTGTTCATATTAAGCTGTCGACGTTCATAACTCAATAAAGTTACATATATGGCCACCAATGGGGGGGCGGTTGCACTCAATTTGAAGGAGCGAATTGATGGAATGACTGGCATGAGGCATGACACAAGTGGAACGCGGCATGACTGAGTGCTGGGAGTTGCATTGCTGCCAAACTTTCATATGCATTCAAGTGTTTTATTGTATGTTAATTAAATTGTTGCTACGTTCATTTCATTTCATTTCGTTTCGCTTTTCTGTCTGCTGCATTATTTGGCATACATATTTGGTCATTAACTAATTGATGGCAGGCCGCTGAGGTAATCACTTTTTCTTCTATCGCATTATTATAAAGCCAGTTACCAAATGAGCCCACTCACTGCTTGGGAATAGACTTTCTTTCTTTTCAACTGATTATTAACGTAACGCATTATTACGTATACGCACAGTGGGCACAGTGCATTCGTTAAGGTGTTGCAGTGGCTGATTGCTGCTGATGGTGCACTTAAACTTAACATTGAACGCATTTTATCCCTGCACGCGGCAACGTGACCATTATTTATAGTTTCTTTTGGCCAAATTTATGTGCGTGAAATGCGTCGGACGACAAATGACAACTTGATTAGAGGCGGTGGCCAAGCCAGTTAATCTTCTTTGCGGCACACACACATAGAAACACACACACACACACACACCGGTTGCATAAATTTAGCAATTTTATAATCTTGATATGGCCAGGACGGGGCCAGCTTAAACTGGTCAATTTCATAACATCCGGTTGCAGCGCGCTTGAAAAGTTGTTAATTGTCAAACGCTGGGGGTTGCCAGACAACAGGAAAAACTAAACAAATGCAAAGAGAAATATAAACAACAACAACAATACAATATACAAAAAAAGTAAACAAAAAGATACATTCACAACAGCTGCCAAAAATGACGGCAATTAGCCAAACTGCCAGCCTGGCAAAATAAGGTAAAAGTATTTAACCTACTTTGTTCAACTTTTAAGCGCATTTCGTTGTAGGAAGTCAAGTGTCTATCCATAGATATCATTCCAATAGCCAATTGCCTAATTAATGAGACAAAAACACAGCGAGGAGTAGTAAGTAGTAAGTACCCAAGGAAATGGTCATAAGCAACGAGTTAGCAACGAGTCTTCAGCAGTTTCCTCAAGTGAAATGTGTGAAGAAAATCAACTGCAATCTCGTCCCAAAATGTTTGGCATAGTTTTGCAGCGTAAATAGTATTTTGATTAGCATTCACATAATTAGACCACAACTTGCCACTCTGACTTAATTTCAATTGAAAATTGCCCCTTGGAAATTGTCTAGCGAGTGGTGAAAGAAAGATCTGCTGCTGCTGAGAGACTCAGACAGCAGCTGAAGTTGCTTGCAAGTTTTCCGTGTCTTGCAACACATGACGTTGAGCGCCTGAGTACGTGTGTGTGTGTCTTAGACTTATAGCTGCCATATGATATGATTATGTGATTTGGCAATTTGCATTTAATTAATTTTCTGCAGCTATTTATTATGTCAACGTTGGAACACGACGACGACAGCGATGACAACTTGTGAGAGCAACCGAAAGACAACTGAATTCAAATTCCATTCCAATCCACACCAACTACCGCATCGAATTAATGCCAAACATTACGCTTTGTTAGTCTTCCATATCACGAATGATGAATCAAATTTTGGTAAAAAAAATATTCCTGATCCACCTTAAGCCGAGTGTAAACTTAAAAACGGCATAACTTTGTCAAAACTGAAATTATTTTTGAAAGTAAAAGCTTTTTAATCACAGTTTGAGCTTTCGATTTAATGTTGGAATTTCTATTTTTCTCAACAAAAAAAAAGACTATACACCATTAGGGAATGTTTCCAAACTTTGAACTGTCATTATTGTTGAAGTTTAATATCTTCCTTATGCAACTTATTAAACCATACTCCTTTTGAGCTTATTATTTAAATGAAGTATTTCAATAAATTTTTATTTTGTCTTTCTTTGTTTTGACAAGATTAATTGATACAAAATTTTTAACACATTTTTGGCTTCTCCCTCTTCTCTCTCTTTTCCGCTTTTCTTACTCTTATTTATTTAAAGCTTAGTACCATTACTCATACGCCCCATTTGTCGTGCCACCTTGTCAATATGTTGTTTGCAATGTTGCTACGCACTTTTAAGCTGGCAACATTTTTCGCTCAAACGTTGTTTAAGTTCAATGTGCTGATATACTAATAGTTGTTTGAGTTAGACTCATTAGGAGTGCGTCTGCAATTGAGAAGAGGAATATAAAAAACAACAATTGCTGATGTATTTTGCTTTGAAATAAATGAATATGAATTGCAGTCAATAAAATTATGCCATGGCCTAAAGGCTTTCGCTAAAGCACTTTAAAATGTGATTTTCAATTACTTGCAACGGCAGCAGCAACAATGCCTGCTGCTGATGTGGCAGTTGCGCAAGCTTGCTGCATAAAAGGATAAGCATTACAGCAACAAAAACAGCACCAACAACAACGAACGATTCCCACGACAACTTTGGAAAGATGCACGCGTCTGCGGCGGGCTCGTTAGGAGGCCAAGAGTCCAAATAAATATGAGACAATGAGACAAAAGTTTGTATGCCAGTTGCTGGCTGCCTGCCTGTTGCTGCTGTTACTGTGGCAGTCAAATGAAAGACAATCAGCCAACTGCAAGTTGCAACTGCAGCACTAACCATGTTGCACATGCACAGCAGCCGCACTTAATACATGTACTAAATGTCCAACAGTAAATATGAGTTACTAGGTAATTGCCGGGCACTGCTACCAGAGCAACAGCTGCTGTTATTGTTGCTGCTGCTGCTGCTCATACATGCCCACAGTTTAACTGAAAATTGCAAGTTGCGTCGTTTTTTTGACTTTTCACTTTTCGTGAGCGCATTTTGATTGAGTGCCCAACACCACAAGCTAAGCTCAAAACTAAAACTATAACTTTTGGCTGCAAACAAAAATTGAACTAAAAATTAACACCTGCTGGCAACAACAACATCACCAGCAGCAGGAGGTGCAATAACAACAATAACAGCGTGCAACAAACGAGGCTTCAATGAGCAAACTAAATGAAAATATGTGCGCACCGATTGCAACGATGACGACAACTTTTTGCATATAGACAGCGAACCAAACAACAAAAACAACACACAATCCAATAAAAAAAAATCAAATACAAAAAAAAGGAAAATATGTTGTTATTGTTATGCTTACTAAATGTAGTGTGGTGAGGGTATATTAACTAAAGCTTGACGCTGGTAGGGGATAAAAGAATTGTTGAAGAAAGCCGAGTTATCAGTTGACTTTGATACTATATAAAATATCTATTGAAATCTTTGTTAAAAGCAGACTTGAAATTGAGATAAGTACTGCTTAAAGCATATAGTGCTTTAAAGTACATCTGAAAATATATTAAATATATATCATAAAGCTCACTTAAAGCTTAAAGCTTAATTCGCAGATTTTGCTTATAAACGTTTGACTTTTTAAAGATTCTTTTCATTTCTATACCTTTTAAACGATTTTCAATAGAGTATCCGCGTCGTCAATGTGCTATTTTGTTGCGTGTTTATTGAATTGCTGCATTTGGCACGAAATGAAAATAAAAAGCAGCACTGAGACCGGGCACTGGAAAATTGTATCAACATTGCGTTCAATTTGCGTCGCTTCGCCAAATTGCAAAATATCTCAAAAAACAAAAAAAAAAGACGTTGGCTCTTTGGTATGCTATTCCAGCTTACAGCTCCAACATCAACTCAAACTCCAACTTCGTAGTCGCATGTTGACTTGCGTTATATTTTCCACCTGCAGCAACGCCAACGCTACACACACACACATATTGCAACAAATATTTGTATATATGTATGTATGTATGTTCAAGTATGTGGATAGTCCCCTTGTCGAACATAATTAAGCATTTATTTGATTTGCCATATTTCTTGTGATACGTGCAAATGGTTTTTAAATTCGAGATTTGCGGATTGGTAATCAACAACAAAAAAACAAAAAAAAACTATTTTCTTTTGAATCGTTTGTTTTGATGTTCGCTTGTTTGGCTTGTCATGCTTTGCAACGTTGTCAAATGTTGTTGACTTTAAATTTAGCAATTAAAATATGAAGCTACATTTAAACGTACATCAACCTGCAGTTAAACGCCATGAGGTAAAGTCAGTTCGCTCTTTAGAATTGAGGCTGTGAAAAGTGGAAGACGACAAACGATGACGATGTACTTTTAGGATTAGCAAACAAACTGGGATGCTTGCTTGGAGCTTAAGAAAGATTTTTAGAAGATGATAATTGCATAAGTTGGGCTATGTGGAAAGAGTTTGTTTGTGGACCTTAAACTAAAGACGTATAAACCATTACAATCCCAATAAATTTCAGCTCTTTTTATGTAAACTTTCCGGCTTCTTTACAATCCAATTCAATTGCTTTCAAGGCTACTTAAGCTACAGCTCATTATATCCCATTACAAGCAATGTTTGTAGGCCAAAAGTAGACCGTCCGTTGTTAAAAACTATTACATTGATGTTTACATTTACAAAACCAAGTCATATGTGAATAACTTCTAGGCTAGACGAAAACGCATAAGGTATACGCTCCGTTGCCTAATTAGCCAAGAGTATGCAGTTTGGAGACACCTTCCTGGAAGCGCTCTAAAAAATGTTTCAATTGAAAATTGACGCAAAATAATTGGTCAATTTCTCAATGGTTGCTGTACTTAACTCAACTTTGAAGTACAGTCTAAGCGACGTGCAGCTAATGAACATCTAGCCAGTAAAAATAAAAAAAAATAGCCTGCAGCAGCAACAGTAGCCGCACTTAAATATTACAAAAGTTGGCTTATAGTGCGCTACGTTTTTTTATTTTTTTATTATTCAATTTACGATTTGCGCATTAAAAATAAACGATAGAAGATCAAAAGTTGCCCAGCAGCAGCAACAATATCAAATCATGGTAAACCTAAGCCACAAATTTAGGTCAAATGCTGCAAAATGGTGAGGGGTAATCTTATGTAGACATTCAACAATGTCATAAACGTAGCATAAACAAACTTAACGTCAGACGTTAAAAAATTTGCAATCCCAGCAGCCACTGCAAATGCGTCATCAGACAATACAGAGCACCTACACACACACACACAAAATAGTATCCAAACAATAACAGTTACTAGCCGCACATTAACAACAGCTACTAACTGAACTCTTTAACATTAATTCCGATCTCTGGCTGCAGCTGCAGCTACGCTCGCTGCTGACGTCGCGTCGACAGCAGCAACGGCAACGACTGAGACGTTGGCTTTGTTGCCGACTTTCTTCCTAACTATATAAAAGCGGCCGTGGCTCGTTGCAACTACATTATTCAATTGTGGAATCCCGTTGCGTGCAGCTCGTAGAACGTCGTTTGAAAATTTTATAACCAACCTACAATAATACATAAAAATGGCCTTTAAGGTGAGCAAAATGGCCAAAAAGGATACAGTTAATCAAGGATATGACAAATCAGTACACCAAACCGTGTAAACAATGAACTCAAGTGGTTAAAATTTCCTATAAGGATATCAGTGAATTGAATATTATAAAAAAAAAGTGCTGTGCAAATATTTATAAGAAAGAAGTCTAGCTCTTTCCGTAAATCTTATTTTAAATCTGACATTAATTGAAAGTTTTAAAGGAAGATCACATTTGTTTGTTGGGAAAATATAAATCTATTATTTTCGCGCTCGAAAGATTGAAAATATATTTTGTATAGTATTATTTTTAATTGTTTTTATCGTAAAATGAATATCGGTTATATTAAAAAAATTTCATTTATTTAACTATAAAAGGAAAGCAAAATCCATTAGGATATTAAAGTCAAAGTAAATGAAATAAAAATTATCTACATTTACAATCTTAAAGTAAAGCATTAAATTAAAAGCCTCTGTAAGCATCAAATTAAATCACATCTTAACTTTATCCATAACTATTTATTAAAAATAAAATTAACTATCAAGCTCACACAGCTAAAAGATAATTAATTATTTATAAATCGTTTACAAGATAACTTAACTCAAACTCGATCTTAAATTGCAATTATATCTTGACCACAAAAAAAGAAATAAGAAAATGGCTAAAACACAGCTAAACACAGTTAAAGTAAATGAAACAATTTAAACCACAAATCATTAAATCAAGTAGAAAGATAAAAAAATTAAAAACAAACACTTAAAAGCCACAGACAAAAAGCACTTCATTAAGAAAAGAAAAAAAAAGAGTGTTGAGAGCAAGTTGTTTGCTGGCTTTTCCGCAAAGTTGTTGTTGTTGAACTTACGCTAATTGCGAGACCACAACAAGCCATGTTAACAAACAATTAGCTTAAACCACCGCTCAATTATGCAATTGCAGTATCTGATTTTTGCGTCGGCTTTGTGCCTGAGCTTGGCCTATCCGGTGGATCATCATTACTACGAGCATAGTGGCTACGAGCATTTGGCTCACCACGAACACGAACCGATACACGACTATGGCCATGAGCATCATCATCAGGTTGAGCGCATTTCCCTAGGCGAGGAGCATGGACACCACGAGCATCCACACTACGAGGTGGAGCAGCATCATGAGGATGAACATGTTGATTACTATGTGAGTTAAAGGTGGTGAAAAACTGCGTAACGTGAATTTTTTTGATAATTTTTGCTTCCGTTCAAAAGGCTCCTCCCAAATATGCCTTCAAGTATGGCGTCAACGATTTCCACACTGGCGATGTCAAGTCACAGCACGAGACACGCGATGGTGATACCGTTAAGGGACAGTACTCTTTGGTGGAGCCGGATGGTTCGATTCGTACCGTTGACTACACTGCCGATAAGCACAATGGCTTCAATGCTGTCGTCCACAAGACGGCGCCAGTGCATCATCATGAGGAAATCCATGAGCATCACGAGCATCAAGAGCATCACGATCATCATGAGCATCACTACTAAGCGGTGAATTCGAAGATTAAGAGAGACAGACCATAACTATTGTTTAAATCTTTGCACTAGACTTAGCCAAATTTTTGATAAGGCAGCTTCATCATCAATCGAAGGAACGAACGAAAAACGAGCAATCACACACACAAGCATACATACATACTCATGCAATGATCGATCCATATAAATGTAATCAGCTTCATATCTCGTAATTAGGACACTGACAAAAAATCCATGCACCTTCCAATGCATGTGTTTTCTCATAATACTCATTATATCGTTTTTATATCGTATACATACTTTATTTCTGTGATAGCAAATAACATCCACTTCAACTATTCATTCAACTACATACTACTCTCATTATTTTCCTCAACTGTTTTCTTAGTCACTAAATATTTCATTCATTTTTCTAAGGCTAGTTCATTCACTCAGACGAATTTATCAATCTACCAACTATATAATTTCATATCATAATACTATGTTTATAAGTTTGTTTACAGAGAACAACAACAACAAATCAATTGTAAATTGTCTAATATAATAAAAATGTGAATTATGTACTTTTTATAAAACCAACAAATGAAGAAATCCTTTTTTTAATACTATACATCTTAACTATTTCCTCAAGCAACAACAAGCATTGAACTTGCACTTATGGCCAATTTAATGGATTTATGTCTAAATCTGTGACATGTTCAACTGGTTTATGCTGCATCCAAGCAATAAAATGTGGTTACAAGAAATGCACACAAATATTTTCCGCCTCAAAACAAGTTGTGTATTTCTTTTGATAAAAATTACATAAGCTGCCAATTGCTTCCTAAATTGTTTCGAATAAAAAATAAACAAAAATAAATGGTTGACAGCATTGGTAATAATTAATTAGATGAAAACATGAAATGTTTATAAGTGTTCGGTTACAAAAAAGTCTGCAGAGGTGTCCAAAATACTTGAAAAAATAAATAGTAAAGAAATAACTTATTTTATACAGGTTTACGTGATTTGAAAATAAATGCTGTTAAATGTGGAGTACTTCTGTTAAGCATCTGTCTAGCGGCAGCTTCGCAAACTATCTCCAGTGGCTATTTTGGCCTGCGACCTCTAGCGGCAGCTTCGCAAACTATCTCCAGTGGCTATTTTGGCCTGCGACCTCTAGCGGCAGCTTCGGTATAGGTTTTAAACATGCAAGTGTGTACACACTGCCTAAATTAAATAAACAGAATGATAACAAAAGGGCAGAGTACAACAGGCAAATGCGAATATAAACAAAATGTTGGCCAAAAATAAATATGTGCCGCGTGTAAATCAGGTAAATACCTTATTAAAAACAACAATACGAATTATTTACTAATTCAAAATTCAGATAGATGCTATTTACCTCAACAAGGACATAGCACGCATGATACGCAATAATCTGCTGGAAAATTTACAAGCCATATCGGTAGCTAAACCCAAAAGGATACCTGAATGTCCTACTAATAATTATCTTCACTTTAGCCTGTGCTGTTTATCAAAATTCAACCCGAACTTGACCTGCTCATACAATCAGCCATTTGGTTTGGCTCCGTCGGCAAGCGGTGCTCAACTTTTGGCCAACAATTGCTAGTTTTGGCCTACGACGCCGAGAAATTAACAGTTTCCCGTTTGGCGCTACACTTTGCACTCACTGTGCTGCCCGGCTATATAAAGAGCTGGGAGGAGCGACGTCTATCCCGCCGCGTCGAGTGGTTTAGCCAGGCAATAACGTGGACGGAGAACAGCGCCCTAATCTTAAATGTGCTCAACTATTTTAGGTTTTTAAAGACGGGCAGAAAACCAACACTGATCGATTATTTGCTCGGCTTGGACTACATTAGTTTGCGCAACAATCAAAGACGCGACATCGGCTACAAGTACCTCACACGTGAACTGCTTTGGGGCGGTTTTATGGTGAGGCAAGAACAACTTAATTTCTTACAAAATAATATTAATCGCTTTGAAACTTACAGGAAATTTTGGGTCTCTTGTTGCCAATAATCAATTTTCGCAAGATCAACAGGCTGTTAAAGACTGGCTTTAGTGGCACCGATGGCCAAGGCTCGCTGCGAGAACTTGTCGTCGCCAAAATGACTGCAAATACAACTTGCACTTATTGTGGGGAGCGTCCCACCCTGCCGCATCATATGGGTTGTGGGCACATCTATTGTTATTACTGTTTAAGCGCAAATTTGCTGACGGACTCCAACTTTTGTTGCGTTAAGTGTGGCGCCAACTGTCCAGAGCAGGGTGTACAGAGTGTTTGATAATTGTGACGTGATTTTTATACACTAGATAATAAGTATTGTTACGCATAAATGCAATATGGATAACCAGGATAACCATAACTGTTTTTATTGGCGGGCTAAATAGTGTATCCACATAATTTGGTAAATTCGGATCAACATGATTTGGCCACACTAATAAGTACTGAGCGGGGTGCCTGGATCGCAATTGTCAAAAATACTTATTTACAAGATAATTTATTAGTTTAAACACCACAAAGTGCATAAATACTAAGACTTAAGTGCAAAATTTCATATCAAACTGTTAGAACACCGAAAGCATTTCAATTTAATCCGAGAGGTAAGTGCAAACATCTAAAAAAAAGCGCGCGAAAATTCGGGTTCGGCTGCTTATCTCAGCTGTTGCGTTCTAAGTGAGCGTTGCCACCTGCAGTCAGCTTAACTCACAAAAGCCTTTAAATGAAATATCGTTTATATCTCTTGAGTAATATGCAAGAATTATGGTTAATTTTATTATTTCTAAGTTTTAAAGTGAATCTAAAAATAGTTTGTAAGTTTTGCGAAATCAGCTGTTTGCCTAATCTGGCAGCACCTGCACTTTGTTATTACATTACATTTGTATTTCTGCTGCGCATTTGCCTTTTTTTTGCCTTTGTTCGGAGTGTGTATTAGAAAACTACAATTTACTTAAGAAATACGCTTAACAGCATAGATAAAACGCAAAACGCCCAAAATTGAAATTATACGCAATTAAACAATTGAACTTTATAAATTCAACGAGAATAAACAGCAGAAGAAGCGACTGCAACAACAACACAAACAGATAACAAACAAGGGGAAAAAGAGAAGAAACAAAACGGACTTGAAACAAATAACAAGCAAAAGAATAACAAAAAAACAAAACGAAATTGCGCATATTTTCGTGGGTCGCAGCTGATTTCACAAATCAAGGTCAGTAAGGTGGCAGAAATTAAAAAAGAAACAAAACAAAAAAGATTTTTATACAAAACGGCGACTGAAATATTTTCTTTGACATTGTCTGCAACAGAATAATGCTCGACCTGGAAATAGTGCCTGAAATCTCGCTGGGCTGCGATGGCTGGGAATTTGTGCTTGGCATGCACTTCTCTCAAGCGATAGCAATCATACAATCCCAGGTGGGCATCATAAAGGGCGTACAGGTGCTTTATTCGGACACGAATCCGCTGGGCGTGGACATAATTATAAATCTGCCGCAGGATGGACTCCGTTTGATATTTGATCCGGTTGTGCAGCGCCTGAAAACCATTGAAGTGTTCAACATGAAGCTAGTGAAGCTGAAATACTGCGGCGTCTATTTTAATTCACCTGAAGTACTGCCCAGCATTGAACAGATCGAGCATTCGTTTGGCGCCACCCATCCGGGTGTCTACGATGCTGCCAAACAGTTATTCGCCCTACACTTTCGAGGATTGAGCTTCTATTTTCCCGTCGACAGCAAATTGCACTCGGGCTATGCTCATGGCTTGGGCTCCCTCGTCTTTCTCGATGGCAAATCCCCTGTCGTATCCAAGATGTCCCTTTATGCAGGCAGCAATGTGGCCGAGAATCGTCCACCACCACTGCCACTGGCCTGCTATCACCGTCAAATGTATCTGGAGTCGGCAACAGTGCTGCGCACCATCTATGGCCACACCAAGGGTCTCAAGCTCAAACTCTATACAGAGGGTTCGGGACGCGCCCTGGAGCCACGACGTCAGTGCTTCTCGCGCGAGCTACTCTTCGGTGATAGTTGCGAGGATGTCGCCACCAATCTGGGCGCACCCAATCGCATTTTCTTCAAGAGCGAGGACAAAATGAAGATACACAGCTCGAGCGTGAATCGCCAGGTGCAAAGCAAAAGAAGTGATATATTCTTTAATTATTTCACGCTGGGCATCGATGTGCTGTTCGACGCACGCACACAGACCTGCAAGAAGTTCATACTGCACACAAATTATCCGGGACATTTTAATTTCAACATGTATCATCGCTGTGAGTTCCAGTTTCAACTGGAAATCGATCATCATCTGACCGGCGAGAGTGAGAACAAACACGATCACGTAAATGTATCTGCCTATAGCAAATGGGACGAGATAAGCTGTTCGTTGGCCACCTCGGAGCGTCCGGTGGTGCTGCATCGAGCCAGCTCGACGAATACAGCGAATCCTTTTGGCTCGACCTTTTGCTACGGCTATCAGGATCTAATATTTGAAGTGATGCCCAACAATCATATTGCATCTGTGACGCTTTATAATACTGCACCGCCACGACAGCCGGCGCACTCCTGGCAGCAGCACAAAATGCAGGATATTCGCCTGACTGTCGCCTAAATATTGTATGTCTGTATGTGTGTGTGTGTTTGTATTTCTGTATGTTTGTGTGAGTGTGTGGTCCTGTGGGGCACTGTGTGACGCTTGAAGATTCTAGTTTTAAGCTGCGAAAAGAGAGATGAAACGGATCTAACCTAGACTTTAATGATTAGTAGTTACTTTACCAAGTATCTATAGTTATATTTATATATAAATAAATTTCTATATATACTAGCTGCTAAGCAAATTTATCAGACCCACTCACTAACCATTAATGTTCAGCGGTTCTAATATTATTATTCCATTGTGTTAATTCGCCTACCCACACATACATAATTGACAATTAATTAGCAAACATAATTTTTAATTGCATGTCGTTAAAATATCTAAATATTTTAAGCTCAAACCGTGTATTTCTCTTTAAAAAAGAAACAAACAAAAAACAAAAAAAAGATAAAAACATCAAAAAATAAATATAAAATATAGCAATAAGGTTTCGACAAAAAATAGAGAGTTGTTTTTAATAATGGCTATTAAGTTAATGCTGTGGTATTTTTTAACAACCGATCGAAGAAGTAAATATTTATATTAAGTACAAAGATCATAAAGCCACGAAAGTCTCTCTGGAGACAAACAGAGACCAGGTTGTAGGTAAGATTACAAAGCTAAATTTAAACAATAAAATGATATTTTGCGTTCCACGCTTTAGATAAAAAAAAAAAAAAAAAACAAAATATTTTCCATGATTTTAATATTTAAATTATTTGTTTTTAGTTTTATAGAGAAGTTCACAATGCCGGAACAAAGTGCAGAGCAAGAATCTCAGCCACAGGCGCAACATCAAAAAATAGTTCCCGTTTATGATGCAAACATATTGCCGGATATGCTGCCCGTTTACTACAGACGTCTCTTTCCGCATGAACCCTTCTATCGCTGGCTCAACTATGGTCACTGTAAGTTACAAAGACTTTTAACTATTAAAACAAACAATAACAATCTCTACTCTCTGTAGCTGAGGATAACATATTTGTTAATCGAGAGATTTCGTTCACATTGCACGATGATATCTATATACGGTATTTGTGTTTTGAGACCCAGGCGGAGCTGGAGAAAGAAATCTGCTCGCGTAATCCATACAAAATTGATATTGGCGCTGTTTTACACACCAGACCGAAGAACTTTCGCACCATTGCTGGCGGCTTGCAACCGGTGCAACGTGAATTGGTCTTTGATATCGATGCAACGGATTACGATGATATACGTAATTGCTGCTCCGGGGCAGAGATGTGCCTGAAATGCTGGAAATTTATGATATTAGCTTGCCGCGTCCTGGATGCCGCACTGCGCGAAGACTTTGACTTTGAGCACATGCTGTGGATATTCTCTGGTCGTCGTGGCATTCATTGCTGGGTCTGCGATCACACAGCCCGACATTTGGATGCACGTGCTCGCGCTGCCGTCGCCGAATACCTGAACATACTCACCTATACGAATAATGCGGCACGTGTCCAGATGGGCGATCGGACGCATCACAGTCTGCGGCGTGCTTTGAAGATTGTGGAGCCCATGTTCGAGGAGATTGTGCTAGAGGATCAGAATTTGTTTGGCACACCAAAGGGCGTTGGCAAGCTTCTGCAAATGGTCAGCGATGAGGGTGCACGCAACGATTTGGAGGCGTACCTGCAAAAGACCCACGAGGATGGCACCCATTCAAAGCTGATTTGGGAGAGTTTTGTGCGCTATGCAAACTCGATGCGCACCAGCGCTGCCAACGTTTGGAGTCGCAAGCTCAAGCACATTGTGGAAGAGGTGCAGCTGTGTCTGCTCTATCCACGTTTGGACATCAATGTAACCAAGGGCTTCAATCACTTGCTGAAGGCGCCGTTTTGCATACATCCTGCGACGGGAAAGATTTGCATACCCTTCAGTGCCAGCGCTGTGGGCAAGTTTGATCCACTAACAGTGCCAACCATTTCCCATTTGCTGCAGGAGATCAATGCCTATGATGACAAAACGAAAAGCTATATGGATGCCCCGGAGGATAAGAGTCGTATTAAGGATTACAAGAAGACAAGCATGTTCAAAGGCGTTGTGGTGTTTGAGGAGTTTCTGCGTAAACTCGAGCGTAACTTTAAAACAAAGTCGATGGATTTTTAAACTAGATTAACAAATCTTATTTTTAAAACAAATCTTATTTTTAAGAAATAAAACAAAATTGTTGTATTGAAGCTATTTAGTTTTTGTGTTAAATCTTTAATGAGCATTTAGTATTACAAATTGATGCTATAGACATAATATATATAAAACTCTCTGTATAATTCTGATTGAAGCTTCTGAATTTATTAGATAATCGATACTATGATAAGTATTAGGCTACCAACAATAAATACACTTAATCTTTGACCATTCACATACAACGTAGTCGCACTAAAGGCACTATGTTACCATCCTTTTCTTTATAGTCTACCTCCACTTCAAGTTGGAACAGGCCATCATCAATGGTGGGTGTCGTATCCGGCATTTGCGCCATTATCTCGCTTTGACCTGTGCGCAGCTTAAACGAGGCTAAGGCATCGGTGGCATCACCCTCACCGGACTGGGGCAGTGAGACTTTGATCTTGGCTGGCAAAATGCTGCCCTTGCTAAGCACAAGTTTGGCATTCGACTCATCGTTACCATGCCAAATGAACAGATCATCTTCGACAAGCACACACTCATCGGCCTTGTGCAGCTGTGAGTGCTGTGGATCTAGCAGGAATACTGCCTGACGTGCACAGCCAATGGCAACCACCTCATCGGCCGAGTGGCTGTTGTGCAGCTTGGCATCCGGATATCGAGCCGCAAGCGCTGATTGAAGTTTTGGTATTTGCATCGTGGCGCCCAGCAGCACAATATGATCAATAGACTTAAGCTCCGGATGTTCCTTTTGTGCACGTTCCACGCATTCGCTGAGCTGCTGTATAAGCCCATTTATCACCGGCTGTATAAGACTCTCGAAACGTGCCCGCGACATTTGCGCATTGAAGTCGACGCCATCCATTAGGGAATCAATGTAGACCTGCGTGGAGGGCAGCGTTGTCAAGATATGCTTGCAATTGGCAGCATTAGTGCGAATTTTGGCCAGCGAACGACGTGACTCGTGCGGATCCAGTTTGTACTTGCGCTTGAACTCCTCGCAGATGAACTGCACCAGAGCTTCGGTGAACTGCTTGCCACCAATTGGGAACGGGCCATATTTGGCCAGCTCAATCAGGTAGCCATTCTCGACGGCATACAGCACAAAATCGCTGTAAAGTCCTCCACATTTGATAGTCAGCACATGCTGACGCCGAGTCGATTGTTCCAACTGCTCCTCGGCAATTTTATAGCAGAGTACTGCAGCTGTGGGTTCGGCAATGATTTGTGCCACCTGAAAGCCAGCGTCCCTTGCAGCATCCGAGAGTAGCTGAATTGATTGCGGTGGATAGTAGCTGGGTATGGAAAGCACAGCAATGGGCGACTGGTCGCTATCCGTATGATATTGTCGGGCTAACTCGAGTTCGGCTCGCAACAGCTCGACGGTCACTTCAAATGCGCTCATCTCTTTCGTAACTACTATATCGTCTTGATCCTCTCGATCGGCTGGCCTTGTGTGCTCCATTCGAAAAACAAAAGACTCCTTGTCATATTCACATGGCACCTCCTTCAGGGCACCCGTCAGTTTGTCCTCGGTAATTTCGGAATCTGGCTGCAGCAGCTGAAAACTGTGCGCCACCGCCTGCTTGGGTCTAGTTGCCATTTTTTGTTTTGCCGTCAGGCCGCATTCCGTTTCTGAGTCGCCGTTCCACAGCAAACACGCTTGAGATACGCGATCGCCCTGCTTGTTGGCAATGACTTCAGCCTTGCCATCGGGTCTTACGTAAGCGATGCACAGTGTGCTATTACCAATTTTAATGCCAAAACGCGGCCACATCTCTCTGCAAATTACAATTTTGTCTGACAAGACTGAAGTTTAGTTACAAAATTAAAAATATATATTACAAACGAAATGTAGCACGCGCACGTTTTTTTGTCAGACAGCGCGGTAATACTATCGCCACTATCGATAGCTATCAGTCGTGTCACACAGTGCTGGATAATGTCTATTTATGGTTACTAGGTTTGTGGATGTTGCGAGGGGAAATGTATTCTTGGTGATCAACGAACACAAAACGACTAAGCTATCGCTTTAAGATTGTCTATCATTTTGTTGTGAATTTATAAAATTATTTTATTTCGTCTTATTTAGATAAGAAATGTTTCGATATTGCCTATTTAAAAATTTTGTTCTGCATATACTGTGGACTGTAAGATTGTTGCACTTTTTGCATTACTAACCAGCACTTATTCGTAAATACGCTTACCAGCACAGGAAAAATATGTAAACAAAAATCTGTACATCTAGTGCCGTAAAGAAAAAGAGGCAAACTATTGACCCCAAATACGACGACATTAGCGCCACCCTACAAACTGTAGTTTTTGTGTCAAGCAAACAACACACACGCACACTAACACACATGCAGTGCAATTGACGCCCCCCAAACAGACCCCCAACGTGAAACGTTCCGATTCGTCATCGATTTAAGGCAAAAGACAAACAATGGAGTGTAGGTGCAATGAAAATTAAAAAGAACTCTCGCAATTGAAATTAAACAAAAATAGAAATTCGTTTTTGTTTAATTGCACAAAAATGCGCATTTCGTAAGCAACCTGAAAATAAACAACACAAATTCGTTGCTGTTTAAATACGCGTACACCTCGGGTAGAAGAAAAAACAACCTTGAAGAACACATACACACACACACACACGTACATCCAGTGCATAATGGATGATAATGTGAGCACGAAATCCTCGGAGTCTTCGATTACAACCAGCGGTGAATACGAGATTGTCACCGATAGCAATGTGGCAACGCCTTTGGAACAGGTGGCTCCACCGCCGCCTGCATCCACAGTTGTTGCAACAAAAGTTGCCGAATCGCTAAGCCCACTTTCGCTCTCACCAGACGGTGCTGGCGGAGATCGTTCGCCCACCTTGGACATGGCGCACAATCGCAATCTGAGCGACATCCAGCATGAAATGACAGATGCTCTGCGCGACCTGGAGCTAGAGCGCAGCGCCCAAGCAGCCAATGTTGGTAAGTAAAAAAAAAAAACTAAATTATCGAAAACTAAGCCAATACAAAATTAACTGAGCAAAGTCAGTTGTTGTTTACCAGACGCCAGCTGTACACATACATTGCGTTTGCTTCCTAATTAGGCCAGCTTGCGCCCCTTCCTAAAGCCTTCTTAAGTAAGCATAGTATGCAATCTTATCGAAGCGAGTGCTGCATATCAACTCCACAAACATACATACATATATAGACATACCCATCGCTGTCATGGCAACACAATAATAAACAAACAGCGCTATAAGAAAAAATAAAAATATATCGAATATGATATATTCAATAGAGTACTTTGTCGTAATTGCCAATTAACATTTGCAGCTGTCGGTGATAAGACGCTTCAACCACAACAACAACAGCAGCAGCAAAAATCATTGACTTTGCCAATAGCTGGTCACAAAACACAAACTGAAGCCGCCGCCGATACTGTTGAAATGCGCTTCAAATGCAACTTATTTTCGCCAAACAAAGTCGGCGATGAGTCAGAGGATGCATCCATATCGGAGCACAATCGCGTGGGTCAATCCGTATTCTATGATTGCATTGATGCCAGTCCAGCATGCATCGAAGAGAAACGTGATGCAATGAAGCCGGATAGATGCGATACCACCGATGAGGAGGGTAAGTTCCATATATAAAATTTAAATCTTACACAAAGTCTTTCTAAGCTTGCTTCTATTTCAGTTTCAGAAATCGATCAGGGTTGCACCATATTCGCGGGTGTAACTTATTTGGGCGCTGCCAATATCAATGCACCCAAATCGGAGACAGATGTCTATCGCATCATGAACGAACTCAACACCGGCTCCAAGTCGGTGGGCCTTAAGATAACCGTCAGCATACCCAACTGTTCCGATGGTCTAGTGGTGTAAGTATTTAAATAAATACAGATTATGTGTGACTCACGATATTATATGGTCCCCTTGAGATTCGTTTAATGGAAGTTCGACTGTATATAAATAGAAAATTTGATGATGTTTTTTTGTTTGATTTACAGTCTGCACGATGCAGAGAGTAACACGATTATAGCGACATATGAAATATCGAGCATTATATTGTATTATCGTGGGCCAGTTGATACGAGTGAGAATGGATGCTTTGCATTCACGTGGCTACATGGGGATGCACTGTTCCAATGCCATGTATTCCGTTGCCATATACCCGAGGCGGTGAATCAAGTGAGCGGTGAGTGTGTGCATCGAATACCAATCGCAGATTGAATCATATTTGTATTTATTCCATTTGCAGCCTGTTTCCAGAAAGCTTTTCAAACTTATGCGCCCAGCATGAGCTGCAGTCTGACTTCAGCTGTCGATATGGTAAATTCGGTGACATCGGATGTGAGTGGCAATCCGCTAAATACAGCTGGCTATGAGTTTATAGTTTCGTTGGAGATACGCGAAAAGGTGGCAAAGAATGCGTATGCAGCGGTGCCACGCGACCGTGGCTGCTTTAAGCTGCGTGCCAATACGGACAAAGAGGTGTGCATCACCGTCAAGCAGACAGCATCGAATGTGCTCCAACCACTGTTTATTGAACGCTGCTTTGGTGTACTCGTTGCACCCGGCAAGCTTGTCGTCCAAAAGGATATGCATCTCATTGATATGCTTAACATGGGCTATGTGCCGATTCAGGGCGCCTCTAGCATTGAACCAGATTCGGTAAACGCCTGCCTGAGTGCATATGCCATACGTGCCGAGTGGAAGTCACAGGAGAGGGCATTCGAACAACTTAATCTGGAAACGTCCAAAACAAATCTCACTGTTGCTGTCGATATTGTTATGCGTGGCATACAGGAACCAGTGCGTTTTGTCATTGAAACACCGGTGACCATTCAGTCGGCTAGCGATATGCGCATCATGGATCACTTTATGTCAAAGCGACCGATGACATTGCGCTTCTATTTGCATCTCAAGCGCACCGATGAACTCAGCTGGAAGGTAAATAGCATTGATCCCTCAGAGGAGATCATCGAGCAGCCAAGTGCACAACAGGGCTCTTCTTCGCTGCTCAAAATGGGAATGAACAATTTGTCGCGCATCGTACGCAGCTCGTCCATAGCTTCCATTGAGGATGATTGCCCTACAGATTATAGCAGCGATGGCGACGAGCCGCTGCTCAGCGGCACCGGTGAAGTATCCAAGGATTGCTCGCAGGACACACTCGATGAATGGGATCCCATACTGCGCGAATGGGATAGCGAGAAGCGGCCCAAGAATCTAGCTGCCTTGGTACGTCTGGGCGTGCCTGAGGCGCTGCGCGAAAAGATATGGCAAAGGTTAGCCAATGTGGAGCGCAAGGTGGAAATGAATGACATGTATAAGGTTCTTATAACCAAAGTGAGTAATTTATTATGCAATTTTGTCGCTGGTGACTTAAGTTATATTTTTATGTATCAGGAAACCAAATGCGAGACAGTCATCCAACGGGATATACATCGCACCTTTCCGGCACACAAATGTTTCAAGGAGAGTGGCGGCTCTGGTCAGGATGCCTTGTTCAAGGTGTCCAAAGCATATGCCGTCCATGACAGCGAGGTTGGCTATTGCCAGGGTCTCAGTTTCATTGCAGCCAGTCTACTTTTGCATGTAAGTTAAATTGACTTTGTTTTTACTATTAGAAACGTTTATATAATTCTTGCTATAGATGCCGGAGGAGGATGCCTTTTGTGTGCTCGTTTCTCTGATGTACGACTACGGACTGCGTGATCTCTACAAGGCTGGCTTTGAGGTGCTCTACTTGCGCCTTTATCAGCTGGAGCGTCTTATTAAAGATCAATTGCCGAGACTGCATGAGCATTTTACTGCCTGCGGCATTGAGACACACATGTATGCTTCGCAGTGGTTCCTCACACTCTATACGGCGCGTTTTCCGCTCTGCTTTGTATTCCATGTATTGGATGTATTCCTTCTGGACGGTTTGCCTGTACTCTTTCAGGTGGCAGTGACATTGTTGTCTATCTGTGAGGCGGATTTGCGTCAACTCGATTTCGAGGGCATACTTAAGTATTTTAAGGTAACGTTGCCCAAAAAGTGTCGCAGCTCGAGTCAGGCGCGCAAAATCATGAAAATGGTATGTGAGCGTAAGATTAAAAAGCTGAAGCAGTACGAGGAGGAGTTTCTACTGAAGAAACAGCACAGGGAGCGTCTGGAGAAGGAGGCAAAGATCTATGAGAATCGTTTTGGTGAGGAGCGACGTAAGCTGCAGTTAGAGGTTGAATCGCTGATGCAGCAGCTGTCCAGTGCCAATGAGCGTGCTGTGGACAAGGAAAAGAAGCACACAGGCATCATACAGGAATACAAACAGATCATACAGCGTCAGGAGCAGGACATGAATACGCTCAACGAAACGTTGGGCCAGGTTATGGTAAGTAGACTTTCATCTCAAGTAAAACTTCTCTTAATACTTGAAACTATGTAGCTCACGGTTTCCAAATGCTCGCACTGCGTGCAGCACATCGATGTGGGCAGAGATAACAGCCAGCAAGAGCAGTTAGAACCAGGCACCGCAAAGCGGCATTCTCATCCACTACGCAACGCCAATGAGGGGCCATTGGGTCCATTGGATCCACTCAATGCTGCCTCGCAGCGCATACGCGAACTGGAGCTAGAGCTGGCACAGGCCAAGTTGGCTCAAGTCGAGGCCGAATGCAAGAATCAGGACTTGAATCATCAGCTCAACAATACACTCAGTGAGCTACAAACCAATCGCAATAGCTGGCAACCCTGGCTCTCCAAGACATTCAATTCGCTGCAGGAGAAGGTGACCACTCGAGGCGGTGGTGGTGGCTCACATCGCGGTGATCATCCCGGTCCCACATTCCAGTCGTATATGGGCCAGGCGCCAGCCACAGTTAGTGAGGCGAGTTCCCCAAGCGCCAATCAGGTAACCTGACCAAAATATCTAAACTCGAAGCAAATTGAAAACCCATGACAAACGCAGGAGCGTTGAACAGTTTTGAATTTTTAAGTTTCTCCCAGCATATTATCTTTATAATATTATTTTTAAGTTTTCGTTTGGAGTATTATTATATTGTTTTTTTGCTAAAAGCTTACAATTGTTGTTGTATTGAATACCAAAATGCAGCAGCCTGCATTGCCATTAATTTCATAACTCCAACTGTTTAATCATACCTATTTATAAGCGCCACGCACCCGTTCATTTTGAAGAATTTATTTACACATAACCCATGCATACTTATATTTAGTTGATTAATTTAATATCTACATATTGACCTTACCTTGCTTTAGTCTTGTTTTGTTTATTGATATTGATTAATGACCATTTATTGCTGCTGCAAATAAAGCATTAGAAATAAATCAAATACTCTCACTCTCTCTCTCCTAGGAGTACAAACCATTTGCATTTGCTTCGGTTGGTGGCTCCCCAAAATTGCCGACTAAATTTCAGGCTGCAAAAATAAGGAACAGCATCGATAGTTTGCGTAATATTGTTGTCCCGCTGGAGACGGGCAAATCACTGCTTGCGGAGAATATTAAACAGCAATTGCAATCGCAGCCATAGATATAGAGATATTTGTGAATGTAGGCCGATCTGGCTAGCAGGCAGTCCTACGCCTTCGATAATCGTATTCGTCTATATATATAAAAATATATACAAATGTAGTCTCAACACATACATATATACTCGTAGAATGTGCATTCCTTGATTTCGATGTGAACATTTCTTTTGTTAGTTACTTTTTGCACTTAAACGCACCCAGGCTTGTCCAACTGTAAGTGGCCTGTGCATACAGTTTGGCATACATTGCATAAACCTTAAATAAAAGAAATGCTAAAACTTATAAAGCATACTACATAATATATACACAAAATATCAACACAAAAAAATTAAATGTCTTGTTTTAACTTTTATTTAGCTTGGATAACGTTTATAACATTTAAATATACATTTATTTATAATATTAATAGGAAGTTACAGGTCACTGGGAATATAATAATTCCACAACACAATTAAGCTTAGGTTTATTTTTAATGAATATTAAAAATTAAGATCAGCTCTTGAACAGCATCACTCCAGGCCACATAATACTATCGTTCCAGTACAATCCAATGAATGAATTCATTATCTTAACCTTATATAAAAAACAAGCGTTGCATTGTTTTTGCTTCCACATCCGTATCCCTTTGCATGTTTGCATAGATCAGTAAATCCGCGGAGGAGCTACGTTGCCTGAGACGTCTTTTGACCCCGCCGCCGGCTCGAGTACTGCTAAAGGATCGACTCCTGACACGACGTCTCTTAGGACGTTGGGAAACAGCACCAAAGCAGGAAACCTGTTGCTCCGCCTCGCTATCGCTACAGCCTGGTATCAAGTCTTGTTGGGACAACGTCATATCCGAATGAAGCGTAGCCATGGAACGGTCCATATCATTGGTTGGCGTCTGGCATTCACTTTGCTCAGCTGCCGCAAGTCGAGCACGTTTCCCCACGCTGTAGCTGGAGGAATCCCGAGAGAGTTCAGAGCCAAAGTTGCTGCTGCTGCGCTCATGCGGCAGGTTGGTGCCGTAGCTAAGAAAATCCGGATATGGCAGATGCAATTCATGTGCACTAAAAGCCTCAGGTGAGGAGAAAGTATGACGCAATCGCTGGACACGACAACGTTGTCCATACGGCGTCTGTTGCACCACCAGCCAGGAACGCTTCAGATACGTATGCTCGGTGCAGTTGCTGCTCAGGTTTTGTTTATGCAGGGGAGCTGGTGTGTTGGTGACCAGGCTGCCCGATGGGTTACTACTGCTCTTGGGCAGTCCTAGAGTGAGTGATATATTGAGTGAATTGTCGCGAAAGGCGTCGGTGCAATCGTCCGCCGTGCTGCCTGGCGTCGTCGGCTGAGCCGCTCCAGCGGTTGTGGATAGTTCACGCCCAGCGGAAAACGTTGCCGGGCACGCCGGAAGCCCCATGGTGCTGCCGGAACCGCCGCCGCCGCTGCCGCGTGGGAACGCTGTTGTCGACCCAGACGCGCTTGCAGCGCCTGCAAATGAGATTCTGTGGGTAAATTAGCAAGTGCAGGGGGCGGGATTAGGATAGGGAGCAAGGCAACCTTACCACATATCGCTGTTGCCATCAGCATGCGCTGTGCTGCATCCTGTGATGTATCTGTGGATGCCACAGCTCGGGTCATTGCTGCCGCCGAGGTGCTCGGCTGTTCCAGATCCAAGCTGCCGCTACGATGCAGTGGAACCATTGATTGCATCGTGCAGTTGCTCGACACACGACTGCAACTGCGTTCCCGCTCCCGTTCCCTTTGCCGCTGACGTTGGCGTCGCTGCCGTCGCGGTTCGCGCAGCTCCTGTTGCATGCCCACCTTGATGACCTCCTCGTAATCAGGTGGTGCCTCATAGCTGGGCGGTTCGTCTGGTGTGCGCTCCTCATCCTGTCTATCCAACAGCTCACTGATGGTCTGCAAATGGCTCTGGAGTTCACGTTGATGTCGCGCACGGACACCCATGCGATAGAGGATGACCATCCAGCCGGAGAGTACACCAAAGATGCCCAAGGTACTGATTATAAAAATGCCCGTGGCTGTTTTCAGATCCGGATACTGATCAATCTTGGGAAAGTAGTAATTGGGCTTGTGGGAATACCAGCGACGATCATGATGCAAATGCGCCCAATCCTCCTCACAGGAATCCGGCTCATCGCTGCCATCGCCGCAATGATCAAAACCATCGCAATGCAATCTAATGGATATGCAATGATTGTTTCCACACAAAAACTCCGAACCGATATAGCAATCTACAAAGGAGATGAACAATTAAACATCGATTACCTTGCTAGGAGATTAACCCTATAAGAATATTTACTCAAATAGTTGAAGACGCTGTACACAATGGCCAGTTTGGAGGACATGCCAAAAACTCCTCGCAAACGTATATAGTAACCCGTTAGTATGGGAGCAATATGATTTTCCTTGCTTAGTCCATTATGCGGCCACATCACATTCTCAATCTCCATTGCCTCCGAAGTAGTGCCCTGTCTAATTGTCAGCTCTGATCGTGCTGCCATTCCATAAAAATCATCGACACGCAACGAAATGTGCGTCTTCATCATCATATAGTTATTTCCGGGCTTTATAATCCAAATACAGTCAAACAATCTAACATCAGTGGCATTCTCAATCATGTTCATCATGGTGATAGCACCTCCAGGTCCAGTCACCATGCCACCACAATCTGTGAAAGGGAAAAGATGAGTCCTTACATAAGATAGGTGAAGTGAGGATAATAATATCTTCCAATCAAACTCGATAAATCCTCTAGTTTAAACCTAAACCAAACTATTACTTAAATCTTATTCTCCTTATCACATACCATTCCCTAAAGGTATCTCAGCTATCAGTTATCTGCACTTGTTACGTTTCCAAGAGCGTTTGATGTTTTTAATAGAACTTGCCAGTCGTGTGACACTATCTAAGCCCCATTTATCCCACCTACCCCAGCAATATTGATTGTGCTTACAAAACTAGACCATGCCAAAGCAGACAATCGTCTGTTTCTTGCTTAAGTTTCCACTTAAATGCTAGCCATGACATTGAAATTTATACAATAGCAATAACAACAACACCCACCCTCAAACAATACGACAATTGCAGACCCTCAAGTGCTATTTCCCCTTTGCTGCTTACCCGTATAAGGCACTAGTCGTTCGTCCTTTAGCTGCTTGGAGGAGACAAAACTGACCTCGGCACGAAAACCAATACCCGATGCGGAATTGCCGCGAAACTGCAGCAGCAATGATTTTCCACTGCTTATAGTTATGGGTGGACGAAAGTGCTCCCCGGTATAGGAATCCAACATCTGGCCATTCGAGTCGAAGATCTCCAGTGTTGAGGCTAAGCCCAGTTGAAAGTCTGTAAAGTCTAGGCGCACCTGACAATTGTCTGCCTCACAGGTGAGTATGTGCTCAATGCCATAATCCCTTGGGTAGGCCATGGGGAAGTATGGGGTTGATATAATCTGAGGCATGTATTTCGCATTCCCATTGCCAATGATGGACTGCTTAGGTGATCCGCTCACAATTTTAACGTTACCTGTGAAGAGAATCAGTTAAAGGAAATTTCGATTTCGTGATTTGTTAAACTTACGCTCCGAGAAGTACTGCAGGGAGAATACATGTGCATTGGTGGCCCTATAAAAGAATTTGAGCTGCAAGGTTCTTGTCTTGCTGCGAAATACTTTGCCATCTCCACAAAATTCCTGACCCGAAATGGTTGTATCATAGGGGGGCTCCGAAAACTGAATGTGCTCACACGGACACATGTTGGACTTGCCGCCTGTATTGCTGCAGCTCTTGGAGAAATTGGCATGGGTAAAGGTCACACGGATGACACACTCAGCACAGGTAACCAGCTCCAGATTGCATTGGTACCATACATCTCCGGCAGTAAATTCGTTCTTAAGGATCAGTGGCGAGCTCTGGGGGTAGGGTATTAGGAAAATAGGAAAAATCCGATCCTTGTTGTTGAACTCACTCGATATGCTGTGGTGCTGACATTTCGAGCATGCAGCTCACCACGTTCGCCCAGCTCTAGAAAATGTCGCCTGCCATTCCAGTGATTGCAAATATCCAAATCTCGATAGCTATTGGCAGGATATGCGTGGCCAGGCCAACTGACTAAAGCAAGCACATAGGCAACAAAGTAGCCATAGCCCACGGCTTTGGCCAGCATTGCACGTTGTTCCTGAGCTTTTTGACTGTCCGTCTCTATTGTTAGACGTATGCGTTGTTCACAAGCGTTGACACAAGACTGAAACAAATCCAATAAGCTGTGCAGCTCAAGAGCTCGAAACGGAAGCCGGCTAACTGAACCAACCATCTAAATATAATACACACTTGGCAAGCATGTAACAACGTTTTCAGGTTAAAGACCTCACTTTGACCAATAAAATATTTGCACGGAAATGGGAATTGCCGGAAAACAAAATAGAAAACCCCTAAGCTAGAAATTACCGAATTAAATTAAATCAATATCATTCGAAAGCAATACAAAATGCTACTTTAGTGGTATAAAAATATGTTTATTTGAAAACAACTTTTCGTTTTACATCTTAGAGGGGGGAAACAAATCATTTTGAAATGCCATGATGGATGATGAGGTCTCGCAGAGACAATGAACATGGAAACGACAGAATAAAAGCGAACCACAAAAGGATGACGTGGACCTTAAAATTGCACATGCACACTTTTATACACAGAGTTCTACGTACAGGAAAATGCAACTCAATCGAGAGGACTTAAATATGTGAGGCCTGGTGCTTGCCGGGTTTGGTGAGTGCGCTTTCCAGGTTCTTGGCCAGTGTGTCCATGAACTCAAAGGTCTCCTGATAGTCCTTGCGCTCGACGGCAGAGATGCTGCCCTTGATGCAAATGGCCAGATCCTTGGTCATTGCACCACCTTCGATGGTATCAACGCACACCTGTTCGAGTGTCTCGGCAAACTGCTTCAGTGGCTCATTGTTGTCCAACTTGGCGCGATGCAGCAGACCACGTGTCCAGGCAAAGATCGAGGCAATGGGATTGGTCGACGTCTCCTTGCCCTGCTGATAGAAACGGAAGTGACGCGTCACTGTACCGTGAGCAGCCTCCGCCTCAACGGTCTTGCCATCGGGGCACAGCAGCACCGAGGTCATCATACCCAGTGAGCCGAAGCCTTGAGCAACGGAATCGGATTGCACATCACCATCGTAGTTCTTGCAGGCCCAGACGAAGCCGCCCTCGGATTTCATGCAATAGGCAACCATATCATCGATTAGTCGATGCTCGTACCAGATACCGGCAGCTTCGTATTTCTTCTTGTACTCCTTGTTGTAGATATCCTCAAAGATGTCCTTGAAGCGTCCATCGTAGCGCTTAAGAATGGTATTCTTGGTGCTCATGTACAGTGGGAGCTTGCGATTCAGCGCATACTTGAACGAAGCATGGGCAAAGTCCACAATGGACTCATCTGTGTTGAACATGCCAAGAGCGATGCCAGGACCCTTGAAATCGTTGATGACCTCCTCGATGATCTGGCCATCGTTGCCCTTCCAGGTCATGGTCAACTTGCCTGGACCGGGCACCACATAGTCAACAGCCTTATACTGATCCGCATGGGCGTGACGTCCAATGACAATGGGCTTCTGCCAGCCGGTGACCAGGCGAGGCACATTCTTGCAAATGATTGCCTCACGGAACACAGTGCCGCCAAGAATGTTACGAATGGTGCCATTTGGTGATTTCCACATCTTCTTCAAATTGAACTCCTCCACACGCTTCTCATCCGGCGTAATTGTGGCACACTTGATGCCCACATTGAACTTCTTGATAGCTTCGGCGCAGTCGATGGTCACCTTGTCATCGGTCTTGTCGCGATGCTCTATGCCCAGATCGAATGTGTGCAGCTCAATGTCCAGGAAGGGCAAGATCAATTTGTCCTTGATCGACTGCCAGATGATGCGGGTCATCTCATCTCCGAGCACATCGACAACGGGTCCAGCGCGTATCTTTTGGGCCATCTGTGCGGACGAACAAATTGAACTCTGGGTGTAAAGACAGTATTTAAATTATAAGCATGTGTGTTTGATAGACTATATATATATTATGGATATCACCTCGCTGCAACTATCCATTACTAATATAGTACAATATTTATTTTATTTTGCTCGAACAAATTAAATTTTAGTTGATTGAAAGTATAAGTATGTTTATGTTATTACAAAGCAAAAGTGAACTTTGTTCGCAAGATAAACAAGAAAGCTTTCACAAAAACTAATGCCTCCCCTCTTACCCTTTGGAAACAGAGTACAAATATAAATCACATACCGCTGCGGAGACGCCGAAATTGGCCTTAAACGCGGCGCGCGGAAACAAATTCTGTGGACGGCTGGCCATGTTGAGAGTGCGGCGTATGGCAAACATTTTGCAATTTTCGCTTTATTCCTTATTGTTTTTAAGGTTCGGCCGAGAAATGTGTATTGTCTGCGCTACACTTGACGCTTCTCAACTGATAACTGTAAACTGCGAGCACCGTTAGTCGCTTAATAATCTTAAATGCACTAATTACAAATCCGTTGCGCAATCGCTGTTATCACAATTTTATACAATACAATAGTCCAGCTATCAGATAAGAATGAATTATATTACTCTCTCAGCACATGTTTGTTACTACATAAAATTTTGTACTATGTCTAAAACAGGGAATAAATATACAACAATGCCCCAAGTTTGTAATCGTTATCGCATATGCCGGCCGCACACCAAAAACTAATGTCAATCAACTTTTTATTGCGCTGCGTTTGCCGCTCTCACTCTCACTAGTTGGCTCTCTGTGCTTGTTATTTTATTTTTAATTTGTGCTAAACTTTTCCACTAACAAGTTCATGGCCACACTTATTAAAAACTATGTTGATAACGTGTGCGTGCGATCTGTATCGATAACGATAGCTGACACTTTGATACACAGCGCAGTGTTGTATAATGTTGAACTTTGAAAGAGGCGCCAAAGTGTCAACATTCTTATTGGAGCCTTCAATATTTGTGCATCCTCAAAATATTTACTTTATTAATTGTGAAATAAGTTTTTTAATTAATTAATTACGCTAATTACGTCCATACCTTAATTTCACCTCCTTTGCATGCGAAGTGGCTTGAGTGAGTCTTTTGAAAAATCACGCCATATGTACGCCCCAATAAGAAGCCCCAACAAAATGAGAGAACAAAAATCGTTGTCCAAAAATAATTGTCGACACTTTCACCAAATATGTTTTTTCTTACAGCAACTTTAGGCATTCTCATTATACGCCTTGAACATTATCAGCAAGAAAATAGTGGGAATATTCGTTTACTGATAAGATTTGGCTGGCACTGGGCAGATATTGTAGAACTTGTTCATATTACAATGATAATAGCGGCCCTTCAGAACTGCTCGATCTATCTAGTGTCTAAATAAATAATGACTTGGCATATGTTTAATTCAAGATTAAACTTTGAACTCTATCGGACGAAAAATTTCAAGGCACAGGTTGCCAAAGCTATTCAACTGGGGACGTGTAAATAAATCTCTCTCTCTCTTTTGACATCTCTGAATAGCCGGCCACAGACAAACCGGCTGTGCTTTTGGAAAAAAACAAAATAAACAAGCAGAAAAATTGCATATAAATTGAATATGTATGTGTGTGTTAGCATACATAAGCTTTGTATGTGTGTTGTACACATCTTTGGATGTGTGTTGTACACATCTTTGTATGTGTGTGTGTTTTTGTATGCTGGCGAAAGTTTAAAAATCGAACAGAAAAATGTCTGGGCAACAAAAGCCATTTGGAAGACTAGAGGTTATACAAAGCTTAAACAAACTTGAATTATTCATTTAAACACACCTCCCATTTTAAGGGCTATATTTACATTTGGCATTTTTGTATACTATACGTATAAATTGATTTACAATTTCAATTTGCAATTGTTGCAAGTCAGCATTAGAAGTGTGTTAAAGTAATATTGTGATAAGTCAAATTTCAATGGAGCACATCTTAATTGACATTAAGTAAACTTCTTTTATTAAGCAACTCAATGCTTGACTTACCTTTTAAAATTTTAAATACAATTGCCGGTTGTCTAGTATAACGAAAACTGGATTTCTATTTTATAATTCTTTGCAGACGGCAAAATGGCAAACCACTCCCAATCGTACACAGCGTAGAACTGATGAGAAACGAAAACAATGGAGGGAAGAAATGGTCTGACTGTGTGCGCGTGAACAAAGATAAGCCTCTAGATAAATACAAGTTGGGTGACCAGCTGTTTTGCATTTGCTTAAAAGCTTTCGCAGCGTGGCACACTCATTTCGCTGAGCTTTTGGTTTGAAGCTGTGACAATGAATCTTGGAGCAGTCAGCTTTTGATGGGTTAGCCAAGGCCGTTAAAATTTAAATGTGAATTTGAATGTTTGACAGTGAACGTAACTTTTCTAAGCTATAATAGATTTTGGAACTAATAAAAATACGAAAGTCATAAGCATCTTTTATTGAATAGTTAATGAGCGAATTGAAATTTCATGTCTTAAGCTGAGGTGCATAAAAAGCTCCATAAATATTATAAATCGTGTTAAATCCAACAAAATCCAACAAATTCTACAAAGTGTCATATTATAGTTAAGAGATACAGGTATTTTTGCATATGTCATGGCAACAATTCGTATTGCCTTTCCACTAAATCAAGTACAAGAAAGAAAGAAGCAATTGAATGAAAAATAAGTTGGGGCAAACTTGTCTAATTGGTGGCGTAGCATGCGCCGCTTTCATTTGTACAATTAGATAATCGTTGAACAAATAAAAATACAACAAGACAAGATGTTATATAATCTAATTATAACAAGCTTTAATCGAGCCACAAAAAACCAACTGCATTAAATAACAATTACAAAAATAAGAAATTCAAGTTATTGTACTTTACACGAGTGCCGGCGAAACTTTATTTTTTTGTTGCTGTTGTTCAGTTTTGACCAAGAGTGACAATTTGTCAAGCTTGGAGCCGCGTGAAGCCATTAGCCAATGGACGTGAAATGAACGTTATAAAAGTGCATAAAAGTGCGTGCCTTGTTTCAACAATCATTTATATACCTTTAACGACATTTGATTGTTATGTAAAGAGCAAAAAAACAGAAGCGATTGTGGGCCAAAAGTAAACTAAATTTAATTTCAGATCAGCGACACTTAAAAGAAAAGTAAAAGCAGCGCTTTACTTTAATCTACTATTGGTTAAAAAAATAGTTTGTTTTTTGGTCTTGTTTTCGTTGGCATTTTGAAAGTGAAGAAGCTGAAAAGCAATTTGCATAAATCAACAAAAACCAAAAATTAACCAAAAATGCTCGTAAATTGTTTAAGCATCTTTGTTTTGTGGCCGTTTATTTTATAGTTGTAAGCCACACAAGGCGACGTTGACTTTGACTTTTCACTTGTTACACATACGCCCCGTTGAGCGATGCAAATTTACAAATGAGTTTGTTTTTTGGAATGGCTGCTGCACGCCTGCAGTAATAAATTACTTCCTGGGCAACATTCCGCAGCAGCAGCAGCTACAGCATCAGCCGTCGCTGCTGTTACAATTCTCAACAAGACGTGCAACAGCTAAGCAACAAAAATATTACTATTAATTATATTGAATGGAGAAAGTCAATTTCGTCAAAGTGCCCGGCGTCAGTGTGTGGCTTTTGTGCGCCATTTCTAAAGACGCAGCAGCAGCAGCTGTCAGTCTGTCTGTCAGTTCGTCATTGACTCATTCACTCAGTCAGTCAGTCAGTCAGTTAGTCGGCCAGTTTCCATTTCAACTTGGCTTTCAATGCAGCTTATCTTTGTGGAGCGTCGTCGTCGTCGTCTTCATCTTCGTGGCATTCTTTTCGATCTCAGTTTGCCGCTGCTCTCCGGTTACACTTGATATTTTAATCGTCTTGCTGATCATGTGGCATGTGCGACACACATTTATATTTATATTTTCTGCTTCTTTATTTTCTCATTTCACCAAATCTGTACAAATGCAAATGATGTGCGTCAGCGCAGAATGCGATGCTCTCTTTATTTGTAGATGGAAATAATATTCAAAATAACCTTTCAAAACATGACGAATCAATGAGGATGTTAAAAATATTTGATTAAAATATAATACATATAGTGAAATCGAAATTTAATTTATGCACATTCACCTTTCTAAAAGGGTATCCGTTAGTCGCCCATTTTGGCATTCTATTTTCATATAGGCCTTATGTTATTTATTTTTCGCTTTTGTTTTGACCAAACAACAACAACAGTTCCAAAACACAAAGTTCGATTTGATTAAGTTTACAGTTATGTCTTCGTTTTTTGGAGCTTATGCAAATTCACGCAAAGCTCAACGACAAACACGAGTGTATGTGTGTTTGTGTGTATTTCTATTTGGGATGCGGGTTAGGGGCTAGCGATTCACCCATTTGATTGGTCTCTAATTTGTTGAGCGTTTAGCATTGTGCTTAGTATTTTAGCTGCGGAACGCAGTTTAGCATTTGAAAATATATTTAAGTATTAAAAAATAAATTTGCTTTCGGTTACTATCAATAAAGCTAAAGACCCCGGTAGCCATGCTAACACAATACTAGCCCCTAAGTTGTAACTTTAAGCTAGTATTAATGAATGAAAAACAAATTAAACTTTATTTCTTTATTACTTGTAACAAAATTTATTTGTATAGTGCTTTATATTTTGTTCTATATGTTTGTGTGTGTGTGTCTGTTGCAGGCTGTTATTGTTTAATGTTCTTACTGATTTGAAAGAAACAATGAATATATTCCCAAAAATCAGACACTTTCCTTAATAAACGCAGATCGCCTTTCTACGTGATTCTCAATAACTCAAGTAAGGGACAAGGAATTTTGCTTTGATTTGCAAAGTTCAGTGTTTGTGTGTTTAGTATTTTAGTTTTATTAGCAGTGACTCGTTCTCGATGTTCTCTTTCACTCTATTTCTCTCTCTCTCCCTCTTTGTCTCTGTCTCTTTAGCTATTTTTCTCTCTCTCTCTCTCTGTCTTACTCTCTCTTTCTCTCTCTCTCCCTTACTACGTTTTAATAATTTTTCTAAATTTGTATAGCCCTCGCAATAAGGACTCTTCAGACCGGACACCTTAGGATTGTCGGATTGTAGAGGTGCCGGATAAGCCAGATTGCAGTGTATTTGCTCTCTTGTCAATAGGTCTCGGCATGCGTGTGGCTAGTGTTTGAATAAATAGCCGAACATGTGTTCGTCAATTATGTGTGACAAACGCTGCTTAGCAATATATTTGCTTTCCAAAAAAAATAAAATCCACATGCAAAAACGAAAGCCAAGCCAAGAGTCAAAGCAACAACAACATTTGCGTACGTTTTATTTTTCAAGTAATGAACTGCAACAGCAGCAGAAACTATCGCCATAATTGTTGCCAACTGACTTTGTTGCATACCAAATGTCTACTGGGTCAATGTATCTTTGTTGGCCCAAACCCCAGACCAAGCCCCATACAAACACACACACACACACACGCATCCCAGCCTCATGTGAAAAAAATCATTAATATGCTCTTGCAGCTCACCAAATTGCTTGGCCATGTTTGCTGGCGGCTTTCACATGCTGCAGACCTTTGGACAGCAACAACAGGTAGCCAACCACCAACTAAGCTGGGCAACTCTAACCGCCTGGCCTCTATTGTTGTGTCAGCTTAATATGGCCAATAGCCAAATATTAATTCCTGCCTTCATCTGTTTATATGCAAATTTTATATTTATTTTTTTTTATTTTTTTGACGTCCTATTTGCAAAGTAATTCTAGTGCAACTTGGCGCGGAAATGTTAAAAGTCAAATGGGAATTGCTTATAGAATTGAATACAGTTTCGTTGTTGCCTTCGGCAGGACACAACGATGGTGAGTGACAGGCAACAAGCGAATTGTTGATTACAGCCAACCAGTTTTGAAACGTTCTGCGTGCCTTAGAAGTTTTACATTAGAACAATGTACGCAATGCATTCGGGGTATTCCCAGATGTGATAAGGAGTTTAAGTTCATAAAAAGAAGTTTTTTTTTATGAAAAAATTATTTGAGATGAAATGCAGAATTATTCTAGACAAAAAACAAATGTAGCCTGATTGTATTAATGCAAATTTCAAAAAATATTTAATATTTAAAAAAAAATCAATTTTTAAAATTTTGATGAAGTATGAAAATTCTAAGAACCCATTTCTTGTGCTAATATTCAGTATAATTTTGTTGTTAGAGTGTAAATAAATAAATAAATGTTAAATCAAGTCTTCTGTTTTTGGCTTGCCATAAACCCTAATCAGTAACTAAAATGTCTTTTATGTTTAGTCGCTATCAAAATTCCCGCAACACACACACAGATACCGAAAGATAAATCGTAAATGGATTGGAAATCTGGCAATCAAATGTCAAGATTTCATGTTTTTTCCATGTTTCCCATGCAATCATCATTAATTTCTCACAGCCAAAATGCGAATTATTGATTGAAATTAAAAAAAAAAGCGACGACAGCATTAGTATGTCTTTTATTTGGCACAGTTGGAAATTTAAATGGCAGTCATGCAGCTTTCAGCCGAACTCACAAAAACTGAACATTAAAATGCAAACAATCAAATTTTGATGGCTTTGTTTTTATCTCTCTAGTGAAACTTTTCCAATAATTAAGCACGTGTGGTCAGAATTGTTCCAGTTACCCAAATGGAACTCTATGCTCATCTCGCTTCTTTTTTTGGTTTTTTGGGTCGCAGTGAGACTCTCTGACACGCATAAATTGATTTGTTTCGTAACCGAAATTAGATAATTCCGTAAAGCATTTAAACGTTTAAATCTTCTTCTTGTAGCAACTTCCGACCACGACGACGACGAAGACAGCATCATCGCTCGGGGCACATTCAATGTAATTTTCTACAAATTTTTAACCGAGTGAACCGACACGTGAAAGTTCATAAACGAAAGCAAAAATGTAAGAAAAAAACATACACGGCAGCGACATGTGCTTTATGTGTGTGCGTTTTGTATCTTTCATTGTCATTAAACAAAATGAAGCAGAACCGCGTCAGGCTATGAAAGGCATTTAGATGAGTAGCATCTAGTGTGTGTGTGTTTGAATGGGTGAGCGGCTCAGCAGGTAGAGGGGATAGGGGATAGGAGGAGAAGGAGGGGTGGTTCCCACACTCACACGGTGAATGTAGTAAGTGTATGACGACGATCATTAAATGCCAAAAAGATGCCAAGCTGTTTGAGGGTCCAAGCCAAAGAGTTGAGAGCCAAATTATGGCAAAAGGCAAAACTTTAACTGTAATGCTTGGTTTCACTATCATTTGTGTGTGTGTGTGTGTGTTTGCGTGTCTGCATTAAAAGTGAAAATATGTAAAAAGTCATCACATATAGAAATGTTAAGCTGAAGCTGAAGCTCTTTAAGCAGGGCTAACACACATATGGAATACAAATTGCGTATACGTAATTTTTAATTGATCGTTTAAGCGATTTGTTTATGATTGTTGCTGCTACGGCTGATCGCATTTACATAAGTTCATAATACAGATGCTCTATAAGTTGGCTTATGCTAATATGACTAGCTCATTTAGAAGGATGATGACATGATGTTCGCTTTTGAATAGTTTTTTGTTAAGAGATAATCAAAAAAAAAAAAACTGAGTAAAAGTTATGCAGATTTTTCGTGTTAGATAACGTGCGATGCTTAGCTTTTATCTTATTTACCCATTAGCAATTTATAAGGTTGACAATGGGCTAAGCTAGTCGCTATTTGGCACTTATCCCATTGGAAAGTAAAGAAAAATAAAATTTCTTAGCATCTTTTTCAAATAAATAAATCAACATTTTTATTATTATTTTCAACTACTCTCAAAAAAGATTTTCTAGCATCTTTATCTTCCAACCATTCACAATATATCACATTCACATTTCAGCACTTCAACACTTTCAGCTAGTTGCCAAAAAAATAACCTACTCTCATTAGACAGCACCGCAAATGCTTTGACAATGTTAAACAGGTCTTTGAGTGTAGCTTTTTTTTTTTTTGAAGAGTAACACCTTGAAGTCATTGAAGTCAAACAAGTGAAAGTGCACAAAAAAACGTTCAATTTTGCTATCAATTAACAAAGCTCATACAAACACTTATATTTTATTGAAGTGTATAAGAAATTAATATTTTCAGATTTTATTTATAATTAAGGAAAAAGATATACACACTTAAAAACATAATAAACATATTTGACTTCAAGCTGACTCAAAATAGCTAAATAAATTTTTAGTAAGGTTCGAAACTCACTAAGAATTCTTAAAAAAATATGTTTTATAGAATTTGGCACCTAGTAAAATTTGTCATAAAATTCATCATCGAAAAATTGTGAAGCTAATTTGAAAGTTTTTCGTCATTAAATCTTATGGAAAACTGTCGTTAAATTCTATAATGATGAGGAATTTTGATGTGAAATCAAATAATTGTGATTAAATTTATACCGTAGTTGACTTAAAGCTGATGATCGAAGGACATTATTTAATAGTTTTGGTTCTAGGAAAAATCTTGAATATTTCCTATCACATTTTTAAAAGACATTCTTTCAGCCTTGACTTTAAAATTTTAGCAGATAACAGGGCATCTGACAGTTAGGATCATTAACACGTTCTCAATTGCATTACGGCTTGCGAAAAACAACAAAAAAAAGATCTGCAATGCTGCCAGACAGCGTAAAAAAAAACCATCGCTGCTGTTGCTCTCCATTGACCTCGTGCACGATGAGCTTTCAAAAATGAAAAACGAAACGAAAAACGCCATAGCCAACAATGGGACAAGGTAGCAGTATGCAGTAGTTGTAGATGCCGCTAGAAGCCAGGCTTCGCAACACAAAGCTACAAGCTGGCCCCTGGGATTTGGAGTTAAAGCTAAAGAGTTTGGGCTTAGCTAGCCGGCAAAAAAACCGAACGGTACCCAACACAAAACAGATCTGAATCTCATGCTGCGTAAGCGCCGATGAAAGTGCCTGCCTGCCAGCCTGCCTGACTGACTGAATACTGCCTGCCACAGACAGTGGCGCAGACACAGTGTTGTTGGCTCTCTGGATGGTGCTGTCCCATCATTTCTCCTTGGGTCCATGATAGTAGTCAAATAACGTTGGCATTTACTAACTTTGTTTTTTTCCCCCTTTTTTAACATTTGCCAAAAGTGTCCGCAATGCGCATAATAAAAGCGAAAAGCGTGTAAAACACAAAGCACAGCAAAAATCAATTGGAAATTTTACTTTCAACGACGAGCATAAAAAGTAAAAATATATACGAATGCCCTTTTGGCAAAGTACTTGACTAAAATATGCCCTGTAAGCTAAACACTAGTTCACTTTTATTCATATTATGTTATAGTATTTAATATTTTGTGTTTTTATTTCATCTGCATTGCATTACAGGGTATAGAAAAAATAAGCAAAAATGTATTAATTTGAGAGGCGGAAGATTCCACGAGGCGACTGAGACCAAAACCGATCTTTTAATGTTCACATTTGTCGACTATTTGCTTGCTGTCATTAAACTATAATTAAATTTCTTTTCTTTTGGGGAAAATCAAATCTGCAACTTAAAAGTCATCCTCCATCTCCGTGTGCCATGAAGGGTTTACCAAAACTTCACGCCTGTCACGCCTCTATGGAATTTGTATTTCATTTTTGTTTTAACGTGAATTTGTGATTTTTTTTGACAAGTGAGAATATCATCTTTGGTATTTTGCACATCAAAAAGTTGCTTGTTTCGAACATTGATAGCCTGGTACAAAAAATATGTGTGGGGTTCCTTAACAACAAAACTTATACCTTTTTCATTATGGTCTATGTGTATTGATAGTTCTTTGCATTATTTTTACACATGTTTTGTTCTAAGATTTTTTTTTCATAAAAGAATTGATAAATATTATATTCTTTAATCCAATCTACATCTTAAACTAAAACAATTATTTAATTTTTATTACAAATCTTCTAGCAAAAGTCTTGCTCAAAATCTTCACACAAGAAGTTCTTGAGACCCTCAAAGTCATCATAGATCTTCATCTCTCTCACAAAATTTAACATTGTTCTTGTTTAATGCGTGGGCATTTTGGCAGCTGCTACATTTGGTTGCAACATTGCAAAACGCTAATGAATTTATGAGCTATCGCTGTGTCCAGGCATAACTACATACATCTACAAATGTATGTGTATTTGTGACATGACTGCTTTGAGCTGCTTGCCGCCTGGAGGCAGCAGCCACATGTTGCAGATGTGAAGACCCACCCAGTGGCTGCCGCTGCTTGTACTAGCTTGTGAATTGAGCATGTGCATGAGCTGGTTGCACATTTTGAAGTCTTCAGCTGCAACAACGTTTCAATGCTTCTTTGTTGTGGTTCGGTTTGGTTTGGTTTGGTTTTCGGTATTCGTTTGGGGGTTTGGGTTCGGTTGTGCCCAGTCCAGTCTAGAGTCGGTGGTTCTGGTGCATGTCAGGCGACTTTCAGGCCAACTGCTACTTACGACTGCCAACTGGCCATAATATGTAATTTCAATGATTTGCATACAAAACACTTTTCACCAAACCGAAACAACAACAACAAACAACGAAGCCACAAAGCAGAAGCTAAAGCTGGAGCTGGAGCTGGAGCTGAGGCTGGAGCAAAAGCAACAACAGCAGCAGGCATAGAATTGGCATGGACAAACAAACACGTTAAATACTTCCGCGTTGCAGTCGCGTTCGTTGCATTTTACACTTAAAAAATAGTCATTGATGTTCTTCAAAAAAGTGCATATGAGATAAAGTACAAAGATAAGTACAAATAGTGTTTGAACTTCTATAAGGCGAGTCTCAAGAGAACCAAATAAAAAAAAACATAGTTGTAGAAAATTTCGATTTAGAAAAATTGGAAATGAATTTGTTATATAGAAAGCTTCGTTGTACGGAAATTCGCTATAGAGAAGTTCGACTGTGTTTTAGAAAAATCAATATAAATATATTACTTGATTTAGATTTTAAATTCGCGATAGAGAAATGTCCTGAAGTAAGATATTTTTTGTTTCGTCCTTTTAAGCCAAGCTTGACTGAGTGTACTCTGATTTTGTTATCTTTTCTCAATAGTTCTTTTTCACAGTGTACACCTAACAAGTGTAGAAAAAGAGCAGTAAGAGACAGATGGTAGCACTAAGCTGATCGTAGTTTTTTCGGCTCGTTTTCATAAGCTCAAAATATTCATATTTGTCACGAAGCCGAATGCCGTGAATGCTGCACGCTGTTGTCTGTTGTTTCTCGTTGTTGATTGTTGCTTTTGCCATGGATGCGAAAATTTCCTGGCCAAAAACATCAAGAAGAAGAGGAATGAGGCCAACTAATGGGTAGCTGTTGCCGATGTTTGCTTGCTCTCTGTGTGTGCTCCCTGGTTGCCTTTTTGCCTTCTTGTGCCTTTTGGTGCCTTCTTGTGCCTTTTAGTGCCTGTATGTTGCGTGGATTCTGCGAATACCGAAAATTATAATAACCAGTTTAAACATGGGATTCTCTTTTATGTGTAGTATTATTTTAGCTGGCCGTCTTTTTATTTTCGGCAGGCCGGCCAATGACCTAGCACTTTAAAAGGGCCACCAAAAAAAATACGAAGCTACGCAGTCTGGAAAAAAATAAACGTGAGGAGACATCGATTCTTGCATCTTTTTAGTTTTCAGCAAGGTCAGCAGGAGCTGTGAGAGGTGGGAAGTGGGGGTTGGTGCTGGTAGTTTAAGTGAGTGGTGGGTTTTGTTCTCTGCATCCAACGGCTTCCAGCCGGCGAAAGTTTTTGGTAACCCGAAAAAATTGAGCAGAAGAAGTAAAAAAAAAAACAAAATCAAAAAAAAAACGTCCATTTAGATTTAATGAGATATTGGGCCCAAAGTCAAGTCGCGTCCGGCGTGGCCTTTCCTTTGGCACAGAAGCATATGAAAACTGCAATAAAGCAAATGCTTGACGCTTGTGGCCCATAACGAATGAATAGCAGCAGCAGCTCCAGCCGCCACAGCAGCCACAGCAGCAGCAACTACACAAATGTATTTTTGTTGAACGAAAAATTCCAAAAGCAAATCCATTTTGTTCCGACTTTCATTTTGGAGCAGCACAGCACTCACACACACACACAGATACAAGCAGTGAGCCACAGTTGGAGGCAAGCAAAGGCAATCGCTGCACAGTTTGAAGACAATTGTATAAATGAAAGTTATAGATCTCTGTCCGTTCCTCTGTCTGTCCGCCTGTCTGTTATGTGTTTGTGGGGCAGGGCAGACGTGTGTGCGAGAGCAAGTGCGCCCCTACTCTGTTATGAGCTAACGGTGGCGCTGCCACACACACACACACACTGACACTGCCTGTGGCAGCGACAGGTTGTACAGCGCCGGCACTTGACCATGCCCCACTCCACAGCCGGCACGTGTTGGCCGCCAATGAACAAAAAATAACAGCAATAACAACAGCATTGTTTTCAATTGTTTAGCTGTTGCTGCGGCTGCTGCTGCTCAAAACCCATTTCTCCATTGCAGGCGACTTTGATTTCGATTTACTTTTGCTTTTCATTGTTAATAGTTGTAGTTCCGCCAATGCGATGATGATCACCAGCAGCAGCAGCAGCAGCAGAAGGAGGAGGAGGAGGTGGAGGAGGCTATCATTATTATTTGTTTTGTTTGTTATAAAGCTTTTATAAAAATTTAATGGTTTTTATCGCAATTCGCTTTTTAGGAAGCCCATTAAGTGCTGCATTTCTATTGATAGAAATAGATGGCAGGAAGAGAATCTGACTATAAATTGAAAAAGGATCGTTTAATACTATAACCAAAAAGCAAAATTAGATGCTTCAAGGATATAGAAGGTATACTTGGGAAAGTAGTTTTTCACTCTCAATAAATGTTAATGTCAAAATGTGGAGGTCATATAAAATGGTACAGTAAATAGGGACAGAAAAGTGTTAGTAAAATATTAATAAAATAATTCTCCATGGATTGGCTGACCAATTTAGACAAATCTTTCTAGCATCGTTTTACGACATTTCTTAGCTTAGCTGCAGACCTAAAAGGACATCACTGTTTTAACTATTCCCGAAACTCAAAAATAAAAAGGGAAAATTCTGAGCATTATAAAAATAATGCTCTCTTGACATTCAGCCACAGACGTTGATTTCAACCAGTCACATAATAAGGAAAAATTTTTTGACCCTATATACTGTCCTTTACTGACCGCCACTTAATGTTAGGTACATGTTTCTGGGTACCGTTAAGACGAATCGCTATACGATACATAAGTACATAAATATTGCTAAAATGTTATTTAAAATGTTCTGAGGTAACTAAACTGAGATAGCTTTTTCATCCTGTTGAAAAAGTTTAATGTTATTACTGATAACTTTGATATTTATGTTCTTTGCTTAAAAGTTGGTGTCTAAAGTAATAGTCTGACCTATTCCTTAAGATGACGTTTCGATTGTGTTTCATTTTGTTTTGCATATACAGACCACAGTTCCCTCAACCCAAGCGTCGTCGTATAATAAAACTGAAGATCATTTCCCCATTTCATACATACAATGAGGGTCAATTATCGATTTAAACATAAATATGTTTTTGGTTGGACAATAAAATTTACGATCTTACGCCTTCCGGTGCTCGAAAATAAATCTTCAAATTAAATTAACCAAAATCGAAGCAAATTTTTGTTGTCTTCTGAGGCAAGATCGGAAAGAAAGAAAACGAAATCAAAAAAGATCAACGCTTTCCAGTGCCCACTTGGCACAATATATAAAATACAATACAATACCAAAAAAAAAAAAAACCAAGATTGTTTTTTGTGCAAAGGCGATTGCTCCGCGAATGTGTGGAAGTGTGCGTGTGTGAGTGGGTTGTTTAAAAAGTTTATAGTGCGTGGGGGTTGCAATATAAAACTTCATTAATGAAACTAAATTAGTTTTACTTAAATTACCCAATTAGTGTTTTAAATAATATTTCAAATATTAATTTAACTTTTGATGGCCCTAAAGTTGTTCAAATTCTATGTTATTATCTCAATGTCTTTATCTTAAGATCTGAAGACTTCTAAGAACCCTTTTAACCACCCAAATCAAAACAAATCAAGCTGCGGCATAAAAATGTCTTGGGTTGAAGTGCTGGAAACGAACGCAAATGCGAAAATTACACCCCAAGCAACCAATTTAAAGCCATTAAATTATAATTTTAAATTTTAAAGAGCTTACCCGAGAACTTAGTGCTCAGAGCTGAGAACTGAGCATTGAGCAATGAGCCGTGAGCGGACAGCGCAAAACAGAAGACACCCAAAACGCATTATTCAATTAGCGGACACTGAACGCTTTGTTTATTTTCGGAGCAGAATTGTTTAATGTTCTTTTTTCTTTCGTCTTATTTGTCTCTCAGCGTTCAACTAAGTTGGCAGTTTGGCAGTTGAAATTTGTAGCGATTGCCCAACTGTCGGCTGGCGGAAGCGCAACGAACTAAAAACGGTTAAGTGAAAAAAACTGAAGAAAAAAAAAGCAAGCGAAGTAGGTGTGTGCGTGTGTGAGTGTGTCTGTGTGAGTGTAGGTTACGTTTATCTGCTTTAATCTGCGCTTACAACTGTCGCCAACCTGACACTCATAATTAAAGAAACAAATAAAGCACAGCAGCATAACAGAAGACAGCATCAACAACAGCAACAGCTATAGCGCAGTCGCAGCGTTTACATTAACATAGTGCAAGAAAATAATAATAACAACAACAACGAGACAACGACGACGACGACGGCACTTGTCGTGTCTGCGTCTGCGCAGCGTTGACGTCCACGACTTTGCAAAGCTTCCAGCTGCTGTTGCTGCTGTGACGACCGCTTCTGCTGCTGCTGTTGCTGCTGCCTTGACTTTGACTTTGCCTTTTGCCTTGGCCTGTTGTTCGCCAGCCAAGACGAAGAGCTTTTAAGCTGCGCACTGCGCCGGCGTCGCTGCCTCAGTCGCTGTTTGTGGTTACTTCTTCGTGTCTGCAAAACGGCTGCTGTCTTAGTTCTTAAGTCCGTCGTTGGCGTGCTCCTCTTCAGTTCGTTGCTGACCAACGTAACGTGCGGACGTGCCAAGCTCGCCAACACATAAAACAACTTCTCAAAAAAATATACGAAATTAATATAACGACAGCGTGTTTCAGTGTAAAAGTTGTTGCTTTGGCTACAACAAAAAAAAGATAGACAAGCCAAAAAAATATCTAACTTTAAATGGTAAAACTAAAATAAATTAAATCGAGTGCGCGACGCGTGTGCAAAAATTCACATTGACAAAAAAACCAAAAATAAAGAAATAGAAAAGAAATAATTGAAAAAATGATCATAAATAATATTAATAATAATCATGATTAGGGCTAATGTGTTGTACTTATTGATTGCTGATCCTTATCGATTTATTTCGAATGCCTTGCCAAAGAATTTCTCCAAATTGCTTCAGTGTGTTTTTTTGCGTTTTCTTTACGGTCTCAACAACATCGCTTCAATGGGTTATTTCGTATGTGTGTGTTTGTTTGCTGTTTGGGGCTGTGGCGGCGTTGATTTTGTCCATGTCCATGCATTGGGAGTCTGTTCACTCTGTGTGTGTGTCTTGCAGTTGAAGTTGTACCATGTCCAAGGCGCGGCCAGCGGCGACCGTAATTTCTGTCTTGCGCATTCTAAACACACACAAACTTAGAAACACACTCTCGAAAATGCAAACAAACAAACAAACAAACATGGAACGCAGTCAAGTGAAGACAGCGCAAAGTTGCACAGACGGGAACAGAGAAGAAGAAAGGGTAACCGGAGGAAGGGGTAGAAGTAGACAGTTGAAGCTGAGGCAGATGAAGACACTGATGCCATGGCTAGTTTGGCGAGGAGATGCAGATGCAACTGCAACAGCAGCAGCAGCAGCAGCTGCCACATGTGTTCAGCACTCTCTCGCTCTTTCTCTCTCTCTGTCCATCTCCATCTCGCTTCCGCACGCAGCGTTCGCCATATTGGGGCATAACGGTGCAAAAATCGCGCTGCTTTTTACTTAGCACAGCACACAGTGCCTTTGTTTATGTGTCTGTGTGTGTGTGAGTGTGTCTGTGCTTTTCTTATGCTGCCAAGTTTATGTCTTATGTTGTGGTTGTTGTTGCATTGATGACGACCCAGCGACCGATAGACCGAACGACCAAACCAAAGTGCGATCAAGCGAAAACCGCAAATACAAACTTAAGCAAAAAAAATAGATATGGTATATGCATCTGGAAAGAAAAAAAAAGAATTGCATTCATTTCGCAGTTTTGTGGTTGCTGCCACACCAAACACTTCTTCTTCTTAATCTTTTACTGGCCGCTGATCGATTTTGCGAGCTGCCAAAATTGGCATCCTTAATCCTGCTGCAGTTGCTCCTGTGACTGGGTCAGCCTGGGCACTCAATCCAATCAATTGTAATGGCTCCAAGCTGCTGATTGAATATGCCCCCAGCACATGACACGCCCATTTGGCCTCTCTTTCTCTCTTTGCTGTTGTTGTTGCACTTTGACCGCAATGCAAATAATCATAATTTTGCAGGACTTGTTCAGCAAAAAAAAACTATTCAAAGTGCTAGGGGCACTTGCAGCGTGATTACACTGAGCAAAAATAAAGGTATTACGAGCCTAGCAAAATTGATGAATTGAAATTTTAGCAACCTGATAAGTAAATTTTTGCTAAAGGATGCAATAAAAGCTAAGGCTAAACGTCAAGAGATAAACTGATTCCAATAAAAAAAATTCCAAAAAAGTTGTATCTGAAATTAGTTTTTCTTTAAAACAATAATCTGCTAAATAACATATTTCTCTTGTTAAATTTATACCACTTTTATATCTAATAAAAATAACATGTAAAAGAGCTACAACAAAAGATCTTAGGCATGCGCAAATTTTGAAATGTCCAATTTTAGTTAGTACTTTCAGCAAAAAAAACTACTGTGAAAATTGTAATTGTTCCTAAAGCTTCTTTCCCGTTGATTTTTTTTTGGGTCTTTGTATTCCCACCAAATTTTAAAAACAAATTTAATCTAGTCACTGTTAGCTTTTGTTATCTATGGCAAACAGCAATTTATAAACAAAACAAGTTTGTTTTAGTTTTATATTTTTTCCCACAACGGTTCAGCACATTTTAACTCTGTGTCTAGCTGGCTATTATTTATAGGAGCATTATTGGTCAATAGGTTATGGCTTGGCGCAGTACTTACAGGTTCTGTGTGTGTGTGTACGCTAGTGTGTGTGTGTGTGTGTAGTTGCAGTTGCCCCAGCTTGAAGGCATTAGCATAGACTGCAGTTTAATGGGCCACACAGGCCAAGCATGAACTGTCCGATACTCACTAATTTTTATTTTTATGTGTGTGCAAAGCTTGCGGCGATATTTTTATATAGGTTTTTTTTTGTAGATGCTCAGCGTTTCAACCCACTTTAAACGGAACTCACAATCCGGGCAACGCCTTTCAACTCAAAATTTCTTATTTTTATTAAGCTATAAAAAAAAACTGTATGTCTACAAAAACAACAGCATGCATAGGAGATAAATAGCTGAGAAGTGGCCCAAAAACTTTAAAATTTGAATGCCCAACAGACAGAGACGCATAACGGTATATAGTAGAACCGGCCATCCACAAACATCATTGCAATAAAATTATATTTTATAACTTGACGAAAAGAGACAGCGTAAATCCAAAAAACAGAAGAAAAAATAAATAAAATAAAAGAGTTCTAAGCACAGACAAATGTCGTCGCTGCAAGTGAAAATAGCGACAAACATAAGGAAAATAGGAAATAAAAACAATTTTTGGCAGTCAGGTGTTAATTTCAAGTTCGTTGCCTAAGTCTTTCGTTTTATTTTTTGTAAAGTGGAGCAAACGTCCCCGTTGAATGCGAATGAGGGGCATGCGAGTCGAGCCGGCCGGCGTATACAACAAATATACATATGTATATGTACATAAACAAAAAAATAAACACATTCTCATACTATATTTTATTATTATTTTTATTATCGTTTTTCATTATTTCTTTTTGGTTTTAATGGAACGCACATTAATTTTCGTTACGTTGTTTTTGTGGTCATTTTTAAACGTTTCGTTTTGGCTTTCGTTTCGTTTTTCGTTTCATTTCCGTTTTGACCCCCGTCAAGTTCAAAGGTTGTGCCAACAGCAGAATAACACGCACGCAACTTTAACAACAGCAACAACAAAAACCGAATAAATTGTAAAAAAAAATCACAACAAAAAAGCCAGTTGCATTTTACAGCAAAAAAAACAACATATATATATATATATATATATAGCTGGAAAAAAAATAATTCTTGGAGCAACGACAGCAACAACAATGGCAGCGACAGCGACGCCGACTGCGACGTCGACTGCGACGAGAAAGCAACCTGCAAATAACGCGATGCTGAGCAAAGCTTTTACGGTTAAGCGGCTCTTAGCGGTAAGTCTGCACCAACAAAAGCTTCAAATATACCATATTGCGAATCTAAGAAAATAATAACTAAATTTGCAAATGCCATTGATGGGGGGAGTTTTTTTTTATATTTTTTGGCCGTTGCCAATGCGAAATGCTCCAAAAATAAAAATTGTCAACTGCTTCGCATTGTGTTTCTCTTTGCAATATAAAGTAACTACTTCTTCTTCATCTTCTTCCACAACAATTTTTTTTGGCGTGGGTTGGGCTTTGTGGCATTTACTTTAACTTGACTTTGATCGTGGGCCGTTGGCCAAGTTTTTTTTTTCTCACTCAGCACGCTCCATGTACAACTGTGCATGTGTGTGTGTGTGTGTGTAACAGAGCTGTGAAGTCGGCCATTGGGTCAAACTGTGCCTGATAGATGGATAGGCGTCGATGATGATGTTTTCTCATACAGCTGCTGCTGCTGCTTCTTCTGCTTGCTATGACTTTAGCTGTTTGCTGTTATTGTTCTTGTTATTTGCTTAGCAGGGAGTCTTCACTTGAACGCTGAGAGTAATGTAGTCAAATTAATCTAATAAAAAAGGTGGGAGTTACTTGGTTTTTATTTGTGTTTAGTTCTGGGAACTAGAGTTTTGCCTCAGTGCTGATGTCGTTTGGCATGCAAGCTTATTTTTTTTATTTCTTAAATTATTACCTTCATAAAATGTTAATGGAACTTTCGAGAGGAAAAATGGTGAAGAAATGTATTTTTAATTTTTCCAGCGAAGTACTTTATTTTAAAGATTATGCATTAGTTATAGTTTTTTTTTTAATTTGTTGTACATATAATTCCATGATAAGAACAAAGTTTCATATCACAATAACAACAAAATATTTCAAACTGAAATAAGTAATTGACAAAACTTTCTTAAATAAATAACTTTTGACGCATTTGCGAACCATGCCAAACCACTTAATACTATCGGTATTGCTTTATTTGTTTATTGCCTGGCTCTCGATCAGTTTTGTGTTTGCTGGCCACAAAATGCACTGGTCTGCCTCTTAGCTGTGGCAAGCTGGTGGTTAAAGGTCAGCAGACAGTCTGGCGCCCGGCGATCATTAAAAAAAATTATTTACAGAAGAGGAAAAAAAATGTACGAAAGTAATTTGTAAAACACGAAAAATGATTTGCTGTTTTTGTCTATTCCTCCCTCCTCAATTTTTTCGTGTGTATGTTGCATGTTGCACGTTGTTTTTGTTGCTGTACGGTCCTGTTCTTTTACGATTCGTACGAGTGAATTACGAGTGCCGAGAGGAAACTGGGCGTTCGGGCCACTTCTTCATTAGCGCAGCGACATTGTATAAATTGCCAAGTGGCCATAAACAAAAAATAAATCAAGCCGAGAATGCAGCAGCAAAAGCTTTGATGATGAATGGCAATAACCAAAGGCGTACTGTGAACGTGTGTATGTGTATGTGTGTGTGTGCGAATGTGTGTGTGTAGATCAAGATGAATTACAGGTCGGCACTTGCAAATCAACCTGGGGTGGACATGCGTCTGGCAATTATTTGCTCAAGCAGTCATCTGCAAATATTTCATATTTTCGGCATCTATTTGAACAGCTTTCTTGAAAGTTAACTGCAACAACAGCAACAACAACAACAATTACAAGAACAAAACGTCTGTCAATGAAAGTAGCTTTGGCTTCTTAATGGGTCAACCTGCCACAAAGACACACCAGCACATGGATGAAAGATGGAGAGGTAAAGAGAAAGATAAAAAGAAAGAGAGAGAGAGAGAGAGACACTCTAATGGGCAACAATGATCACATTCTCTGCTCGAAAGCATAATTAAACAATTTTTATTGACTTTTTTCAGCTTGTTGTTGTTGTTGTAATACTATTGATGCCGCCAATGAGGCTGCCGCAAATTGAGAATGGAACTTGTGTGTCTTTCAATTCTTCTACTGTTGCTATTGCTGATGCCATTTTACCATTCTTTTTCAAACTCGAATACCAATTGCTTTGGCTGCTGCTGTTGCTGTTTCTGTTGTTGAGTGTTTTGTTATGAGCCCACGTTTAGTTTTGCGGCTTGTGTCAGCTTATAATAGCCACAGCAAAAATCCAATTGAAAATAAGTAGAAATTGTGGTTGTTAAGTGATTGTTGGAGAAGTGCATGAGGCCAAGTTTCATGCTACTAACTGTGTATGTATCGACTTTGCCAACAAAAAAGTAGCCTAAGCTTAAATTACACAATCTATTCTGGCTTACAATTCGAATAAATCAAAATATTCAGAGAACTTTCTTAATAATAAAACTTTTAACGAGCATGGAATATTTTCATTCTGATTACTTTTATTTTTTCTAATAACCTTAGATGCCATAACATATTTTATCAGTGTTTGGAAGAACTTTCTTTAACGATAAAACGAAAAATAAACAACAAATATGTATAAAAATTAAGTATAAATAAATATAAACATATCTTAATGAACTTTCGATCGAAAAACCAGCTAAAAATGTCTTTACTCCTAGTATTTATTACTCATAAAAAATTATTAGTAGTAAATTTTATGTATAGAAATATTCTAAATTGCTTCCTCAATAATAAGTTCCAATTAGATTTTATCTATTAATTTAACTTCCTCAATAATAAACTCAATAAACGTACTAAAAATATATATATTGATCCCAATATTTATTCCCCATGTAATTAAAGTCTTAATAAAAAATATTAGCTAGCAAATATGTTTATAGCTATTGTTAACAACCAATCTGCTTGCATAAACAAAACCATTGCGCAAAACTTGCGTCATTTGCCACAGAGCTCCTGCTGCGTTCAGGTTCAACTTCTTTTTCTTTATAACTTGCAACTTGCAACCAACTGCAAAAATAACAACTGCAACAACAACAACAACTAACTGTAATCTTATGTCTCAAGTGGCTTGAAAATTTGTTAACGAACAACTTTTGGCTTGTGTGCTTTGTGGAATTCTTATTGAAAATTGCGATTGCGATTGCGAATGCGATTGAGTCTTGAGACTAAAGTTCTGTTCTATGGACAGAGAGAGAAAGAGAATATCGTATCGTATCGTATTACTAATTTAATGCTGTCATTGAATTTTATGCCTCAGCAAATTTTAAGCTGGAAATTAAATACATAATTACACAAAGCAAATGTTACGCGCAGTACCGTTTGTACTATGGTTGGAGGAGTATAAAAGAGTATACATACTACATACATACATATATGCAAATAGATTTTTACTAGCTTACGTTGGTGAGGTAACCGACAGAGAGAGGAGACTACCTAGCAGTTGGCTTAATTAATGGCGTGTGGCGCTTAACACTCTAACTTCGAGTCGAGTGCATTGTACTTTAGCTCTGTTTTCCTCGTACTTGTTATTTATGTATAGGCAGATACACTCGGGTTCTAACTGCTAGAAGATCCAACAACCTGATTTAGAACTGTATCTTATTGTTGTTGGAGTACCCTTGTTTAATTATAGAGCCCAATGGGTTCGGTTTCAGGCCTCAGTCTGCCATGAAAACAGTTCGTCTATCGGTCTGTCTATCTGTCTGTTGGTTGTTATTGTTTTGGGCGTGTTTGTTGTGTTCAGGCAACTGTTAATTTGGTTTAACAACTCTAGCTATTGTAGTATGTATGTGTATCTTTGTAGCATCTATAACGTGTTCGTCTACTTATCTGGCTTAACTGCCAGTTACAAACCAAAAAAACCCTAACCAACCTTACACACCTGTATTCTCTTCATTCATAAAAGCAAAGTATCTGAGGCTGCGTATCTTTTTTTTGATTTTTTGACTACACAAATTAATTATATATATGAGCAGCAGCTGCATAGTATTTTTTCCTCTTCTTGTTGTGTTGTTGTTGTTTATGGCCAAGACTTTTGGCTAACGGCAGTTTCGTGTGCTGCAACAATTAGTCGGCAACTTGGCAAATCTCTAGCTATCCCCAGTCTACAGTCTTTCTCTTCACGCTTTTTGCATGTGCTGATCAAATTTTCTGCTTGGCTGGCCATTAAATATGTATATTAGGTTTAATTCTTATATCATCTACATTTGCTGTAGCGCAATTATGTAAGATTAGCGAATTAAATCATGTAAAAGATGATGTTACTTAAAAAACCCCACGAATCATCATTAGCATCATTTACATGCTACGCTAATGTGCCACACATTGTGCGTTCATAATCATCTTAAAGTTTATTAGATTAATGATGTCAAATGTGTAATTTTTTGTATTGCGGAGGATGGATGTGATTATTATTTGAATAATACATATAATGTTTATCAAGTATTTTGATATAATTCATAACAAGTTTAGAAAACTAAAAGATTTCGAATAATGCAGAAATGAAAAAAAATATAACTTTCGTTTAACATAACTTTATCTGAAATAAGAATCCTTGCATCATTGTTTAACTTTCCGAACTCCCAACAAAAATTTTACTGCATTATAAAAGAATCTTAAAATTCTGGAACGGACTATTTGTACTATTTCTGACGTTTTCGCATAAATGCGAATTTTGTCGATTGTTTGAAGAGAATCGAAAAAAAAAGAATGGTGTAATTATAAAAATTAGCTTATTTCTTAAATGTTCTTAAAATTTTTTAAGAACCCTTATCCTAAGTAAAAAAAATCCTTATCAAACAAATTTTAATAATTTTATCAATTTTTCTTGCAGATTTTGGCATTGTTCACACTGCTGCTTAACACCACACAGGCTTTGGAGTTGGGTGACAAGTGTCAGCATGATATGGACTGTACAGATTTCATCAAGGGCAGCAGTTGCTCAGCGTTGGGCTACTGTGAATGTGCGCCCTACTTTGTTCAATTGGATGCCAAGCGCTGTTTGTCATGTAAGTAACTAAATACATTTACCTGTAGTAGTATATATGAACGTAGTACCTACACAATAACTAGGCAAAGTCAATCTTTGAGTAACCCTCATTTGGAGAAGCAAACAAAACACATTTCCCTAACTTACCTTTATTGGTAAGAGTGTTGTTGTTTTTGTTGTTTGAAGTTTCTAAGATGTTTACTTTTATGCAGAACCGTTACTTATATTCTCTTTGCATCTCTCTTTTCTTTAGCTCAACTATTGGGCGGCGATTGCCAGCTGAGCGAGCAATGCTCCATGAAGGTGGCAAACAGCAGCTGTCTGGATGGTGCTTGTAGATGCGTTGAGGGATTCTTGCAATTCCGCAAGCACACATGTCTTGGACGTAAGTATCAGACAACTGTTGACCAACTGTGGCCCTAATAGCAAGGAATTTCATAATTACACATAGTACTATGTGATGCGTAAACGTAGTACATATTACTCTATTATTAATAATAATAAGTTCATTTTAATGACGTTCGTTCAACTTGTTTGGTGTTTGGCAAATAATTGCAATAAACAATAAAACAACAAAAGAATGGAACTTTGATTGCTCAACAGCCTCTCAAGATATACATACTGTACATAGATACATACATAAATATACATAAATGTATTTTCTATCTGTGTGATCTGTTTTTTCAATCTGTTTAACCATCTCATTCAGTCATTTCCGTTGATTGTTTGACGTTCGTTAACACTTCAATAACAATTTTCCTTTTTCATTCTGCCGCCACTTGACACAAACAATTAACATGGCCATAAGAACAACCACATGAAGAGCGACAACAATAACAACAATTGCTACTCATGGGCTAACAAGACAATCGTGTCACTAATTGTACGCATAATTGGTTAATTTTCCAAGAACTTTACAAACTGAAAAAAGAAAACCAAGCATAAAACGAAACGTAAAATGAGAATTGTAAATGCTGAATTTTAATTAGAATTCTTGGGTTGGCATGTGGACGGAGTTTTTCAATTGAATTCCAGAAATGTGTGAAAAATATTTATTAGTTGTTATACTTGTACCTATTATATCATTATGATGATTTAATAAACTTGCTAGGGAGAAGCAGATATGGTAATCATAAGTTGGAATAGCTTTCCAATGGGAGATATAGAGCGATAAAGTCTTAAACAGTCTTCAAAAGGGTTCGATAAGAGAGAAAAGTTATACAAACTTAAGAGTTCGATGTGATTGCATAGATAAGCTATTCAAATTTCCCAGTTATTTTCCAAACAAGGACAGGGGAGTTAGTATTTGACAGGATTAAACGGATAGTTACTGAATTTCCTTAAAAAACGAAAAATATCTTTACAAAAATTATTTGAATTCCAAAAGGTTCAAGTATTAAAGACCAAAGCTTTCTTAATCGAGAAGAAATTTAACTTGTCGGTTAAAATAAACTATACTTATACTAAAATATTAAATATTGAACTTGTTTTTTTGTGGGATCTCAACTTAAAGCTCCTAAGTATTTCCCAATCATAACTTGTGCTTTATGATTAAGTTAGTTGTCAAAATAAGGAAGCACTTGCTGTATAAAAAATCATTTTTTTAATCCCAATTCTCTTAATATAATTTCAAAATAACAGATACCAGCTGCACTCAAGAGCAAATAACATTTTTTAGAAAAGATCTTTAAGTGTGATTTGGCCATTAGGCAAATGACAGCAAATACAAGATTTTCCGAGTTAGAAAGACAGGAGAGGAGGGGAAAGGAGAGAGGATGCTTTTTCTAGTTTAACTTTTTTGATTTGGATCAATGCCTTTGGGTCTTCGCATTGCCTCCGTGTGTTGTCACATTGGCTCCTAATGGCGTTAATCTGATTAGAACGTATTCTCGAATTCGAAACGGATTGTTAGCAACTCTGCCACAAGTTGCGGTACAATTGTGTTTGCCCTGCCGCTTAGCAGACACGACTTTGACTTCGTCTTGGACAACTGTTACAGTTCGTGTTTATGCCGTTCACCTGTTGCACTTTTGCTGTTGTTGTTGTCATGGCTGCTTCTGGCGACATAATTATAGCGCATTTAAATGCACACTGAATGCAATAAGACCGCCCCCTGGGCGTGGCAATTCAACAGCTGACATCAACAACAACAACAACTATCTTTAATATTTAATTAAAATAATTTTAATGACATGTGGTCAGATCGAAAGAGTTGCTATAGCTGCTTTGAAACATTTGTGCTGCTGCCAGTTTGCCATGCATTTATGAGATACTTTCACCAAAAAAAACAACAACAACAAAACAGAAACTAAAAAGTAAAGTCAAGCCAGCTGTAAAGCGAGGAGCAGGCAGAACCTTTCACCAAAAGCTGCTGCTTGTCCTGTGTACAGCCTCCGTTTTTTGTTGTCGATTTCTATCTGTGAATGCAGAACTGTGACTGCTTTACATGCCTAATTGCCCGAACTGGAGCTGCATTTTGTAATTAAATTGCACTGATTATGTGAAGAAAGAAAGTCAAGCGGACAAAGAAAGTCCAATTAGCGTTGGAAGCAGCAGCAGTAGCAAGAGCAGCATCAGAACTCTTGACTCTCTGACTCCAAAGCTGGCCAAGAATTTAAAAAAAAACTGCAACTGCAACTGCAACTGAGACTCCCGTTTAGTCAGAGTTGACAAACGTGCCCTCTCTCTCTCTATATATATCTGTCTCTCTCTCACTCTCTCGTACCGGGTCAAGTTAAGCAAGTGCGCTGTGCCAGTTTCTTATATACATATATATTTTTTGGGCTTGTGTGCAGGCTTTCGCTAGCAAGTTAGTCAGGCCACTTGTTCCAGTTTCCCATGCACCTTAACCCAATGCTGCACACACAGCCCAAGCCCCTTTTTTGGTAGTTGTCTGTGTGTGTTTGCTGCGGTGTTTTATAACGAAGCGATCTTTATGAGTTATGCACACATATGACAATGTATGTTGTATTTGCCATGCTTTTCTTGTCCAAAACTGAAACTGTTTGGCCAAAAGTATGCCAAATACACACACACACACACATCTGCATGTGCAGCCAAAACAGTTACTAAACAGACAGACAGACTGCAAACAGAGAACCTCACCATGACGAAAGACAGCGCAGAGACATGCAACAAACAGATGAGAAAAAAGTCTTGGTTTGAGAAATTTCCAAGATTAAGATCTTCAAGCGTTTACATGCATACAAAGTTGCAGCTTGCAAGGAAAAGTGAAGCCAATTGGGTTGTTAATTAATCACTTGACATCAGCTAACTGGACTTCTTTTGGTTTGTCAGAGTTGTTAACTCAAAATAGATGCTACATATACGATAGATCTGATTTATACTGCATGCAGTTTTTCTTTAAGAATATTTTTTTAATAACATTGTGAGTATTTGCATGCAGAAAAAATTGTCGTTGTTTTCACCTACAGTGAATATGCTATCATTTCGTGGAAAAATTATATTGCTTTGTCTAACCGTTTGGACTGTGCGTTAATCGCAGTCAGTTTAACACAAGTTCAGATATTTTTACATAATTGCTTAAGCTAAGTATAGTAATAAAATAGAAAGATAGAATTTAACCTTTTCTGATTCACTCCTAAAAATAAAATTTCCCATTTGTGAAATCTGTTTTTAATTCCAAGAATCATAATTCAAATAAATTACAAACGCAGACTTTTAAGCCCGCTAATTAAGCTTTGCTAAAAAATATTTGCATAAGCTATTAGCTACTCTATATACCGCTTTAATGATTTAGCGGTTTTATTAAAGACAAATCTTGATTTACACATATTATGCAAATACTCTGGCCATTCTTTGGCTATTCTTTATGACCAAGCTAAAAGCTCAACATGCCTCTCACTTTTCTCGACTTAAATTCAGGTCTTCATCTTCGACTTAAAAAACACGCCAATTTTGTTAGTTGGTCAACGTTAAAAAAAAAAAACACTTTCCATGCTTTGACCAAAAAAATACAAAATAAAAATGCCATTTCATTTCGTTTGACCGCTTTTAAAAACACCGAAAGAAACATAATAGCAATATGAATTATAAACAACAACAACAAAGAAGACCGACAATAATACTACAACTGTGTTAATTTGATTCTATGGTGGGGAAAATGTGTTTTGAGTGGCCATTTGACAAAATTACGCCAGAAGCAAAATTGCATGCAAATTATGTGGAATAGTTTGCTGAATCATAGTCCCCAGAGTTAGAGGCATGACCAGTTTCAGTTCCACTTAGATGCCACCACTTCCGCAAACAATAAACCAAAAAAATGCCATAACAATAAAAAATAATATTGTAGTAGCATTAGAAATGAAAAGCCACATTCACACACAGAGAGAGAGAGAGAGAGAATAAGAAAAAGGTGTCGCTGAAAGATTGGAACTTAAACGTACTTGACAAACCACAAAATGAAACCGAATATCAAAATGCAAAATGTCTGCAATTAATTACAAATAGTGTGCTTTTTTCGCAATGAAAGTTGGCAGCCAAATTAACATAAATTGAGTTATTAAAACCACAGGAATGTGGCTCTCAATTGGCCACTAAAAACAGTAGAAAAAAAAGATGTTGACACAGTTTTTTTTTTGCGCTAGCAAATATAATTTATGCCTATTTTAGTTGATCAAATTACTTTTTATGCTGTTGGTTTTTTATGATGAGTTGCGGGAGCTGCTAGTCAGAAAAAAGAAGAAAGAGAAGCAACATCAGCTGCGATTTGAGTCAAAGCATTTTCACACGCGCAACCGTAATCGAATTGGGTTACCAGATGCAGTCGTGCCGCATTCGCATGCAACCTGTCACACCGGTGCGCCAGTCTAGCTCTCAAATATCGAGAGAGAGAGGAGGTCTCTCTGCTAAGTGGTCACGGCATTGCACCAGCTTATCGATCAGTGTACACAGCGGCGTCGTCGTCATATTCAAACGGGTGGGCCGCCATTGTTGATAATACATTGTTGTGGCATCGATGTATAGTAAGTAGTCTATATAAAAGTGAAAGAAATCTCAGTGTCGAACTCTTAGTTCCATATTGGTGTCAAACTGCAGACTGAGATACGTTGCGAGCTACTCGAATTGTCTACCACAAAGTCAAAGATGCTGAGAGCTTGAATTTGAGTTGGGAATCGGGACTCAAAGTCAAAGTAAACCAAGAGGCCAGTGTCAGTGTCAGTGGCGCGCATTTGTTAAGTATACGCCGTGTGTAAGCGTTGCTTGTGCCTTTTAAGTGCAACCGGTTCCTTAAAAACAGCTTAAAATACCTTTGTGCAAAAGCCGACAAACGTTTGACTCTTTGTCAGTTTGTAACCTTTTTCTCTCTCTTCACTTAAGCTCCCGCGGGAAATTTTTTGGCGACTTTATTGAAGATGAGCTGTTGTAACAACTATTACTTTACTCAAATGGTTTAAAGTACTTGCGTCACGTGCTTGGCTTAAGCCTGTGACTTAGCGGCAAAGTCACGCTTTCTGATAGCTTCATTACAGACACTTCAATCAAACAAACACATAGTAGTAACACTATTTATTTATGAAAGTCATTCATACTTGAAATATCTTACTGCAGTTTAAGCTGCCTTTTATTCTTAAGTTTTTTGATGTTTTCAGTTGCTAACTCAAGTGATATAACAGCTTAAGGACAGCGATATTCGGTGATAGCGAATCACTTATGAGATAATAATTTGGTGTTGCATTACTTTAGTAATTGAGCTATTAAGTTCAAATAAACTAGAAACAATTGAAAATAAAAAGCTTATAAATTTCAAATGTACAAAAATTATATCATTTAACTATCATCTTTTTCTAATCTTTACTTCAATACTGTGACTTCTTAAACACCTCTAATTACAAGAAAAAAATATCACAGCAAGCGCTCTCTTAGGCTACATTAAAAAATGAGGCGCCTAGTTGGCTAACTGCACTTTCAGCTTGCCTTAACTTGGCTCATTGTTGTTGGCTAGATGCGCAGCGAGACGCAGCCCTAAGGGCAATGTTGACGCCAATGTTGGGCAAGTGGGAAGTGGGCAGCAGGTGTGGTGGTTGTGCAGCAAGTAGTGGTGCAGGTGCAGCTGGCATGTCGCTGCCAGTTGTTGTTTGCCAGTTGCTTTTGCCTGCCACGCCAAAAGTCAAAACGAAACAAGTGAAAACAAGTTGAGCGCCTGCAGCACCAGCAACAACAACATCAACAACAACAGCAGCAGCAACAACAGGCGGCATGCCCGGAAAGTGGGTCAGAGTCAGAGAGTCAGAGAGCGAGCGAGGTGGTTGAGGAATCGCTAAGCAGCTAAGCAGCTCGAGAGCTGAGATTCAGGTGGTTGGGTAGGCCAGCTATGTGCAGTAGCTGCTGCTGCTGCTGCAGCACCATATTCGAAACGGGCGCTTAAGCTTTGGAATGCTGATGAGGTGGGAAACGGGAATATGGAAAGGGGAACAAGGTGGAGAGAAACGTCGAATGGGCGACGTCATCAGCATTTGCTATGCGTCGATGTTGCAGCTGTGATGCAGGTTGACTCTATATTGACGGTTATTAGGCATGTCGAAGGCGGTCTAATGTCTTGCAGATTGTTGGCATAATACTTACAACAACTGCAACACATTGTTGCTGTCGGTTGTTGTTGTGGTTGTCTGTGCTGTTGTTCTGGTTGATGATGATGATGGGTTTTTAATATGCATTTGGTGGCTGATGCACGCTTTACGGTTAGTTTAATAACAGAATGTGCAGCAAATCAATCCGCTTGCCCCTCTTCAACTCCCCTTTATTCAACCAGAAGCAAGTCGTATGCGGTCTTTTTGTATACTTATAACTTGTATCGAATAAAAATGATCGTCAATAATAAAAGTAAATGAAATACACAAGAGAAAAAAAAAGCATTGTCTCAATTAACTGACAAATTGACTGACTGCTATCAATGCACAGCACAAACGGTAAGGCATAGCGATCGAATTTAGTCGCAAAATTATAGCAAACGGATCGTACATGAAAACTTAGGTACAGCCGCAAGTGGATCTCAATACTCATCTCTCTCTCTCTCTTTATTTTTCTACTTATGCAGCGGCTCATCCTGGCGCCGTTTGTTACAGCCACGCCCATTGTCAAATGTTTGATACACGCACCCATTGTGACTTCCTCATACCGAATCTCTTTGGTCGTTGCCAGTGCACGGCTCCAACTCGCATGTTGGGTGGACTTTGTGTGGCACCTGCCGCAGATGAGCCAGTAACAGAGGAGAAACCCATTGAGAAGGCTACTACTACAACAACGACAACAACAACTCCTGCACCCACAACAAGACGCTCATCGACAACAACAACAACAACGACCACTCGCGCACCTACAACAACCACAGCTGCTCCAGTGCTGCTAGAAGATAATCTGCCCAGCAGTGTGGAAGAGCAAACCATCGAGGAAGATGATGTCAATGGTTCCAAGTTAAAACCGCAAATCACTGAAGTTGATAATGGCGAGAAACAGGATCCTACTGATATGGCCCATGAGGAAACGGAGCTAACGCAACAACAGGAGGAGCAGGACAAACTCGAAGCGGAGCAGGAACTTAAGCAACCAGAGCAGCATGGGGAAACAAAGCCTGCAATCATTGAGCAAAAGCAGCCAGAACAAGTCCAAGAGCAGAAACCCCAACAAGCAGAGGAACAACATTCGACGACTGGAGCACAACAGCTTCTAACACCCGCTGATGTGGCTACCGAAACTATGGAAGCTGTTGAACAGGAAACTGAAGCAGCACCCGCCTACGATTATCCCTACAAAATTGATGAGGAGTACGTGGAGGAGCATGAGAACAAACCCGACGCGGATCAAGTAGAATCCGAAGCAGAACCTGAACTTGAAGCGGTACCAGAGGTGGTGGCAAAGCCAGTCACGCACATTGAGCCTGAAGAGGAGCTAGAAGCATCGGGTGCACAAGAAATTGCTGCAACAGCTGGCGACGATACCATGAAATTCGATTATGAAACACCTACCGAGACAGAGGAGCTACAACCAGAACACCAACAACAACAACATCATGATGAGTTAGAGCCCGAAATTGCCTCGGTGGCTATTGAGAAAAATGAAGAGGAAAACGATAGCGAGACTGATGCGGAGACAGTCACTCAGAATTCGCATCAACTGGAGGAGGAAGAGAAGGAGGAGTCGGCTGCTGCTGCTGCTGCAGGTGCTGTTGATGATGATTTGATACCCGTGCATGGCGATGAAGTGACGGAAATTGAAAGTGTGACAAATGCGCCAAAGAAACAGCCAGAGAACTTTGAAACGTTGGATGGGCAGCAGGAGTTAGAGCAGTCGGGTGATCATGGGGTCGATCCAGAGACTGAAACTGAGACTGAGACCGAGCTGACACCTCAGGCAGCGCCAGTCAATGATGAATTAGAGGAAGATGTGCCAGTTGAAAAGCCAACTGAGGAGCAAAAACAGCAACAACAAGAAGCTGATACTGAAGCAACCGAATTTGAGAAACCAGCAAAATTAGAGGATAGCTTAAGCCAAGCAAGTGAAATAGAGTCCGAGCCAGAAAAGGAAAATCAAGAAGAAGTGGAAGAAACACATAAGCCCCAAGCAGATACAGAAACAAAAGCAGAAGTCGAACCAGAAGCAGATACAGTAGCTGAAGCCACAGAAGTTGAGATAGCTACAGAATCAGAGAATGGAGCTGAAATCGAGACAAAGAAAGAGACAGAGGAAACCCAGTTGGATACCGAAATCAATCAGGTTGAACAAAGCGCCGACATAGAGCCGACAAGTGGCGAAGATGATTTAAATGAAGCCAATCAATTAAATCAAGAGCAACTAGCAGCTGAAGCAGAAGAACCACCAGCAGCAGCAGCAACAGAAGAGCAAGTCGAGAAACTAAAAGAGACTAAGACGCAAACGGAGCAGGCTAATGCTGAACTTGAAGCTGAAGCTGGTGCAGCCGTGGAGGCAATCAGCGAAGCTCAACACGAAGAATTGACTTACCCAACAAATGATGATGAATTGGCGCCACAGCAACACAGCGAAGAACAGACCACAGATCAAGCAGAAGAAGAGGAGGAGAAGGAGGAGGAGTTGGAGGAAACAACTCAACTGACAGCAGAAGCAGAAACCTTATCCAAAACACAGCAGCAGCAGCAACATCAGTCTGAGCTAAATGCAAATGCAATTAAGACGCCCGAAGTGTCGGAAATAAATTCAGATGAGCCACAGCCCGTGGTGAAGCAAGAGACAGTGGAGAAGGCAGAGGAGGTTGAGGCAGAGTCGCATACAGAGCGGTTAGACAACATTGCTAATGATGAGGTGTCGCATGTGGATGCTGAAGGTGCGGCAACTGAAACAGTGCCAATTAACCACGATGAGCAGGAAACCACCGAAGCTTTGAAGCAAACCGAAATTGTATCTGAGGAGGAGGCGACAAAGCAGCAGCAGCAGGAGGAGGAAAATGTCAATGCAGTGATCACAAGTGAAAGTGGAGATCAGCAAGATGAAACGGAAATGGACAAAAATGAAAATGATAATATCATACAAGGAGCGGAGCTAAATGTGGACCAACAACAACAAGTGTCAAACGAGGCCAACAATGTAGTAGAGCCAGAGCAAGTTGCTGTGGAGCCCGTGCAGCAGACAAAACCGGAAGAATTGGAGCTACCTAAGCCCCAGCAGACTTTGGAGCAGCAGCAATCGGAGGAAATCCCAGCAGAAATTATAGCTGCATCTACAGAATCTATAGTAGAATCCGAACATGATCCTGAGACTGAGCTCGCCGCCACGCAGATTCCAGAACTGGCCGCCGAGGTGCCCATTGTGAGTGAGGAGCAGAATTCGGATGATTTCAAAGAGAGCGAAAGCATTGCGGGCATACTAAACGATCTGATGCTGGATGGAGATAGCACCGTTCCACCTGTACCATTTGGGCAGCAACCCTCACAAACAAAGCCGGTGCCAGCGGGCTCTGCAACTGAAAAGCTGCATCAACAGCAGCTGGAACATGAACAGGAGCATCAAGAACAGCCTGAAGATCCCGCCATACCTGATCTTCTAGCGGAAGCAGATGAGCTACATGAACAGCAAGAAGAAGAACTACAGCCGCAAAATAGCGAACCAGAAAAATCTACCGAAACATCAAACAATGAGTTAGATGACCACCTTATCACCTTTTATCCTGAAGTACCCTCAGAGCATGGTGTTCCACCAGTTGATACGAAGACGGAGCTGACGACTCAGGAAGCAGATGAAGAAACTGAGCAAGAAGCCACCATCTCCCCAGAGGATTTACCGTTTGATTTCACTGATAACGCCGGTCCAATTAGAATACAGCAGCTGGAATCCGACAGTTTGGTATTGGAGTCGACCACATTGGATACTCTTCTCGATCACAACAATCATATTGAGCTGGAAAGTACTGCTGGCAGTCAGCCACATGAGGAGGCTACACCTAATCCCGCTGACATCGTAGAGATCACCACACAAACAATGCTTGGATTGGCTAGCCGTGTAACGCTCATGGAACCAGCGGCACCGGTGGTAACCACCCTGGAGCCATTTATGACCTCGGAGGAGGCAACACCACAACCAGCTGCCATCTTCTCACCTGAGATTCCACCTGCAGTCTCCACACTGCCAGTGGTGAACAGCAAACCTGGTTCAGAGTTACGCAAACGCGTCGACTTGGGTCTTGAAGCCATCTCACTTGGTCTATCCTGTGCCAGCAATCGTCAGTGCCAACTGGCCGATCCTAATACTGTCTGCAATGCACGCGGAATCTGCGACTGTGCGGCAGCAAGTGGAGAGCCAGGGCAATGTAGCGCTAAACGCACAGGATGCAGTCCAGGAACGTTCCAGGTAAGCATTCATTCATCCTAAATATCCTTGCCATAGCTTCGTCAACAGTAAACTGGTTTTCAAAAAGTTGGTTTCTTTATAGTCATAGTTTGAACTTTACTTATTTCCTTACATTTGTGTTTTTCATCGCGATTGCAGTGTCGCTCGAGTGGCGTTTGTATCTCATGGTTCTTTGTGTGCGATGGACGCGCTGATTGTAACGATGATTCGGACGAGGAGTGCACCCATAATGCACGCTTGAACCAGACCTGTCCGACGGAGGCGTTCCGTTGCGAGCGTAGTGGCCGCTGCATCTCGAGAGCGGCACTCTGCGATGGACGCAAACAGTGTCCACATGGCGAGGATGAGCTTGGATGCGATGGTCAACTCAAAAATGGCAACAGATGTCCGGCGCATACTTTCCGCTGCAATAGTGGAGAATGTTTGCCCGAGTATGAGTACTGTAATGCGATTGTCTCCTGCAAGGATGGCAGTGACGAGCCACCACATCTGTGCGGCTCCCGCGCCGTTCCAAATCTCTTTATGAGGTTAATCGAGGCGGGTGGTCTGCTAGCCAGCCGCAATGAGCCTGATGCTTATTGTCCGCATCGTTGCAGCAACGGACTGTGCCGTTCCACGGCAATTGTGTGCTCCGGTCGCGATGGTTGCGGCGATGGTACCGATGAGCAAACATGCGCTGTCTGCCGTAAGTTTAGCCACAATATAAATCCAAGTCATATTTTAATCTCTTTTCCATCTTGCAGGCTGTCCCGCCCCCAATGCTTCTAGCCTGCCTGCCCTTTTGGCTAGACATCGTCCCATGCCGCTGTGGTAAAGTTTACCAGAACACCATTACAACGTTTCGCAACACTACTTTTTCGAGCAACGCGACTATTTCCCCCATCACTGTGCGAACCAATTTAAATTTTTGTTTACCATTTAAGTCGATGTAAAACCAATTTATTTATTATTATTTTGAGGAGTGCGCCTGCCACGTCCAATTGCCCCCTTGCTAGCAAAGGATTTTTTCAAAGATCCTTTGATCCGGTGATGCTGACAATTGTGTGCCCTAGGCGCATTCTACACCCTTCTGTCACCAGTCACCTTAACCCTTTTAGCCCATTCAAACAATTGCATATCGGCAACCTACACTCATTATATTCACCCACATTTAATCTATTTATTCTACTCATGTGCCCATTGAATTATTTATGCTCACTTTTCACTACACTTTCTAAAACTATACACATTCACCTAGCTTAGTTATATGAAATTATCTAATTTATTTAAATTATGGTCAGGCAAAGAATCAGTGAAAAAAAACAAATGATGCATTTTTTATTATCAATTAATTTGTTTGTAAATAAGTTAACAAAATGCTTGATGTACATGATGACAAATGACTATAACAAGAATGTCTTAAAGGCATAATGTACCAATATTAAACACCTTTACTATATATCTTTATATATTTACATATGAATATGTAGTTGCATACATTTTCTTCAAGTCAAAACGCATCACAAAACATATAAAATAAAATAAACGAAAAACCATTAAGACAACACAAAATGCTTGAATTAAATGATAACAATAATAAAAATAACAAAAAAAGAATAAATTTTTCTTAAATAAAAAAATGTCAAACTATAAAGAAACGTGTTTTACATTTGATTTGCGAAAGCTTTCAAACGATTCTTGTTTACAATATTAAAATATCTAATACAAAAAATTATTCAGTTAAGTTATTTTACCAATTTTAAGATGTCAGAAGAAAAAATTCGACTGCTTGAGTTCTGGGATGACGATTCAGATACAACTAAAAAGCTACATTGGACAACATTTCAATTCTTTCCTCCCTGCGGCTCTCGTCAAAAATGTCGATGTCGAAACATTCTGCTAATCTCAATACTCTCTATGCTGATTGCGGCATCTTATTTAAGTTGGTTTTCCATAGATGATGGTCCTAAAATTCAGACATCAAGTGTCGAACAACTTCATCAATACATTCATAAAAAATCAATCATTTTGAAAGAAGGTTTGTTATAACGCACTAATTTTAAGTTCTTGGTACATTCCATCTTTCGATCAACTTTTTACCGCAAGGTTATATCGTATACAACAACGTTTGCCGAATTGTCGATCACTATCCTTACAAGCAAAATGTTATGCAGTATTTCAAGCGCATTTCCTACAAACCCTGCCAATCCAGCCCTCCACTTACCAAAGTGCGCTACGATTCCAGCACTCAACGTTACGTTCTGAGCATTGATCCTATTGCAGTCCCCAGCTACGATATAGGCAGCGAGATAAGTTGCTGTTACATGAGTGTGTTACGTCTTAATGAGTCGAATGTCGGCTATTCGCCATGCATAGCATTTGGAACCAAAACTCAGTTATCGAAAAAAATAGACAGCATCATTGTCAGATGTACAGCGGACAATAAGGTAATCTACACGAATGGACATCCTACTATTCCCGAGCGCGAGACAGTAAGACAAAGGCTTAAGCGTTGGGCTCGTAAGGATCAGGGCAAGCGTGTGCCAAGTGTGCTAATGATTGGCATTGATAGCATCTCTCGGGTAAATCTTATACGTGCAATGCCCAAGACTGCACAAAATCTACACAAAAATGGTTGGTTTGAACTGGCAGGATATAACAAGGTAAGTAAAAGTACAGATGTGTAAATAATGCTACACCACGCATCCTTTCAGATCGGTGACAATACCTTTCCTAACATAATGGCTCTAATGGTTGGCTATAATAAGAGTAATGCCTTTAAGCTTTGTAATCCCTTTGAGGAGAATGGTCTGGAGCAATGCGATTTTCTTTGGACATTGTTTCAACAGCATGGCTATACGACTGCCTTATGGCGAGGATGCAATCAGGATAAATACCTTCAACTACAAAATGAAAGGCTTCCAGAAACCGCCTGTGGATTATTATTTGCGTCCATATCTTTCTGCAGCCGAGAAGCTTCTCGAAAGCACTGTAGTTCTTGGACTGCCCCACTGTGTTGGCTATGAAACAGAATCGGAACACGTTTATAACTATGCAATGGAGTTTGTGCAACGTTATCGCAACGATAGTTTCTTTGGGTTCTTCTGGACGAGTACACACAGTCACAATGACATTTCACAAACTAGTTCAATGGATGACTACTTAAAAAGGTATCTGAGACGTCTGGTCTCGCAAGGCACCATGGAGAACAGCATTGTTGTCTTATTCAGTGATCATGGACTTCGTTTTGGACCCACTCGAGCCACGTGGTCAGGTTATTTAGAGGAGAGACTGCCTTTTCTTTTTATCTGGCTGCCGCCCTTCATCAAACAGTCCCATCCCGAGTTTGTGAAAGCCTTAAGACAGAATCGCAATCGTTTAACTACTCCCTTTGATCTTCACATGACACTCAAACATATTCTCAGCCTTTCGGGTCGTGCTGGTAGCCTGGAATCTCTGGGTGGCGCCAAAGATTGCCCCAATTGCCAGAGTCTGTTTAAGCCAGTTTCCCTGAATCGGAGTTGCGAGGATGTTGGCATTGCGGATCATTGGTGCATGTGCTCGGATTTCAGAAGATATAACAGGAATCGCAAACTAATGACCCAACTCGCAATTCGCTCGGTTAACTATATGAACAATTATGTGCGCAGGTTCTGGAACGTTAACCTTGCTAGGCTCTGCCAGCCGCTTGAGTTGTTCAAAATCAAATTAGCTTACAAGGCCCATCTAGTGGATGTTAATGCTAGCCATCTAGAGATTTACTGGCTGACCTTTAATACGTTACCCAATAATGTATCTTATGAGGCAACTGTTCGCTATAATCCAATTCTTCCAGAGAAAGATTATGATCTACTTATTGTCCCTCCAAGTCGCTTAACAGCGTATAATGATGATTCTAAGTGCGTAGAGGATACACCCATTGAGAGATATTGCTTTTGTAATTGAATTAAGCTAACGAAAAATTTATCAAAATTTTCAAATTAAGTTTCTCTTAATATAGTATGTATACTACATTTTACTCAATATTAACTGGGGGTATCAAAATATGCATTTTGTGTTTTGTTTTCATTTTGGGACAAACGATTGCTGCAAATCCACACAAATACTCACATCACGCAGATGAAGAAAGAGAGGGAGAGCGAGTAGGATATTTACATATATTAGGGACATGCAACAAGTTGTGTGCGCTGACTGAGAACAAGTGCTAACTGCGCAATCGCTGTGAAAACGACAAACAAAAAATATTGCATACTTTTAGGCAGCTCTCACAAAATGCAGGCGTCTATTTATTCTATTTGTGTTTCGGTTGTCGCTCTCTTTTCATTTGTCTCTCGCCCTCTCTGCATACCATGTAACGTACGTGCCAAGTGTGGATGTGTGAAAGCTCTCACACTTACACATTCAGACGCCTCAGACTCGCTGGCGCCATCGTGCAAAATATTGTGTGTTATTATTATCTGTTTGTCAGCCTTTGCAACAGGACATGCGATAGCCGCGTCTTATAATTGTTAACTTGCGCGTGCTTGTGTGCCAAATAAAATACCAAATGCACATACTTTATAGCGCAACATTCATTTGCAATCAATAAAGTGCTGCGAAACAATTGCAAAATTTATTCAAGTGAGTGCAAAAGTGTCCAAAGTGCGAACTTATAAGAAAAAAGGATTGCGAAAATATTCTCTACACTTATATTGGTGTGTGCGGTAGTAGTGGTGGGTGTATGTGAGTTTGCGAGTACGCGCAGCTTGTTAGTATCTATTGTGTTTGCAATTTTTACGCCGACGCTGCAACTGAAAATACTTCAATAGGATACTTCTCAACACTCTCTCAATGAGTGTGTGTGTGTATGTTTGTTATTTTTACTACGTCACTATGTCCTCGACATACCTATACATATGTCGATTCAAAATACGTACATGTTCGAGTGCACGTAGTAAGCTCTTTGAAGAAACGAACCCTTTAAGTGACTCACGTGCTGCTTATATCTTGGGTGTTTCATCATTAAAATATATTTACTCTCATTAAGACGAATGTGTGTATGTATGTGTGTGAATATTTTCTTAAGCAATAGTTGGGCAATGTTCAATCGTGTGTTTATTTGTTTTGATTTACTTAAAGCCCGCATATTTTTGACACATTTATGTTTGTTTTCACAGCTTTTGTAAATGTGTTTACAATTTTAACAATTTAGCAGCAACGCGTAACGAGACAGCTAGTATAGTATATAGTATAGTTTCGTTTAAAATAAGTGTTGTTGAAAAAGATTAAAAGAGCTGATAATGAGTCATGCACTGCTAATATAATGGTTTTAATGCCAACAAAGTGCATGCATGCAATCTTTGACAAAATATTATCATCATGGGACGAATGGAAATGTTTTTCAACATGCAAGCAAACAAACTATTAAAAGAAAATTGGTTTTATTATGGCGGGGTTAACGGACCAACTGTGTATCCAATAAGGGTAAAATGGTATACTATTATTAACTATTAATGCAAGTATGAACATGTGTAGTGCTTCCGTAAGAGATATCGAAAGCTCATATTAAATATTCGCGCACATCACATTTCATCATTCATGGGAAGTCTAAGCACATTTATCTCCGCGTCTGTGGAGAGTTAATTTTCAATAACATTTTCGTCTATCTCATGATAGTTTCAACAACAAACTATTGTGTCATAGTCGGAAATCGTGACGTTTGAAAAAAGCATTGAGCATTGTATAATCAATCATTGTTGCTTTAGCAAATTTCGTGTCTTAGCTCATAAGCCATTAAGAAGAATAAATAACCTTCAAGGTGATAGGCCACGAAATACGCTGTAATTAATAAAGCATTATTTATCAAAGGTAAATAGGAAACCTTCAACAAGGTTAAAAAAAAAACATATGGTTCTATATTTACTATTTAATAGTTCTATAAACGACTGAGTTTCAAGACTACAATTAAGTAACTACATACATCAATTAATTGAAAATTGTTCCGAATTTTATAGCCCACACGCCTTGTGCCCTTTTTTAATTACAGGGTATGTTAAACATAAACTGCAGCGTAAGGTCATAGCTACAAATGCTGTTGCTTGCAGTAAGCCAATGCAAATCAATCGGCGATGCACTCATTCACATTCAAAGCTGCAACGCCCTGGCTAAAAACTAAATAAACAATAATAATTTAAAGATAGTCGTCGGTCAGCCGAATGGGCATCGTGTGATTTGGTCAAACTCGGCGCAAACAATAACGATTACGATTACGATTCGCATTCGTCAGCAAATGCTGTGAGCATTTTTGTATCTTCTTTTAAGTACTCACGGATCGTTCGTTGTGTTCGGCTGGCGGAGCTTAATATTTACGGTTTGTCTGCTGATCTGCGCATATTTCAATTCATGCCAATTTAAATTGTTAAACAATTACAAAATATGTCACTGTGCGGGCTGATTAGTTAATTTAAATGTGAGCGGCAGCCAGCTGTTATATTAAACTCATTTACAAGCAAACACACAAAAATGAAAATGTAAACAAAAGTGCAGCACTAAACATTGTTCGTAGCGCATTAGGAAACAGACACAAAATACAAATGCAGAACTCATTAGTCTGATTCGTTCTTGGCAGTGAATGTGCAGTCTAGTCTATATTCTAAACATAGATTTACAAAAAAAATACACAACGGCGTCAATTTTAATTGCAACGGTATTAAAACATTATCTGGCCGTTTGGTTCGGCATATTTAAGCTGAAATGCATCACGTTTAATTTCAAATTGAATTCAAAGCTCAATGGTTCGTCAAGCGGAACTAAGCTTTGAGTAAGTGATTCAAAAGGCAGTTTAAAATTGAATCAGAAAAGAAACTCAATATTTTTCGAGCAGTGTAATTGTAATTTTTAATAGCAATTGTCTTCATATTGTCTGTTTACAAAAGGGATATTTAAGCAAATAAATGAAACAGAATTCAGATCGAAAAAATCAATAGATTTGAGCTTGAAACTAAAATAAACTTCTTATTAAGAACAAAGCTGCTGAAGACTATAATGGCAATCTGAATTGAAGTTACGTTTAGCTTTATTAAAGTTTATTTTAAGTCAAAGAGAACCAAAGAAACTGTCCAGGTTTAAGCATTTCATACTCATTTTAAAGACTTTATACTTAAAATCAAATTAAATATTAGGAAACTCAAATAGTTAATTCAAGGTCTTTTAACTTTTATTTAGAAAAACTTTAAGTAAACAATTAACTTAAACTATCTTTTGTTTAAACACAAAAAGCATTAACTTTAGTTTCAGAAATAAATGATTATGGTGGAAAGCATAAAAAAGATAAGATTGAGAAAAAGTCGCTTTGTAAGCCACGAAACTAATTTGATTAACATTAGATCAACCTGAATTTTAAACAGGTTACAGGGTATTTCAACACAATAACTCAATACATTCAGTTGTTGGTAAATTATAATTAGTCTTTTTAATAATTCATAGTTCGTTTTTTTATCGATTTTGTAGCTTATTTAATCACTTTTCAACTTGAAGCACAAGAAAACAGCTGATTTTATTCACACATTTGTCCGTATGTACGAAAATATATTGAATAATATAATTATTAATATTGCTCAAGACACGAAATAGTTGAATGAGACTTTTTGTGAGCAATTAATTTTGATGCTTGTGTTAAAGTTTACTCAAAACAAGTTTTTAATAATTGATTTTTCTCTTTGTCTCTTTTTTTTGTCTATTGTACAGCAAACCTAAAATGATTTTACAAGGAATCCTACTCAATATAATAAGCTAAGTGATGGCTGACAAACGCCCGCTTCTTGCAGGCAATGATGATGAGGCAAAGGATTTTGAAGTGGAGCCATCTTCAACAAGTATCACCTACAAACCCAATGCTGCACCCACTCTCATGTGGTACTGTCGTCAACTAGTGTTGCGCAGAAAGCTACTCATCGGTCTTCTTGTGATCTTTGTATTCTCCTACTTTCTGATTGGTCCAGCAGACGTTCTGGATCTTGAGAATGTACAAGTGCATCACCGGTCTAATGTCTTGGACATGGAAGGTATACACAATTTCAAGATTACTATTGTACCATATTGTAGCTGCATTTGTTTTATCTCTCCTTTTATTTGTATACTATATGTAAGTAGGTTGGTTTATTTCATAAATTTTTTAATTATTTTTTAACCTGTTTTGTTTTTTTTTCAAATTTTTTGTCTTTTTTGCATGATTTATTCTGTGTTTTTGTTTTCTGCCCAACCACAACAAGCTGAACACGCTGTCCATCAAACAAAACCACCAACAACACCCGCAACAAAACCACCACAAACAACACCAGAAAATCTTACTATCGAAAGTACAAAAAACTCGATAATTGATCAGCCAACCAAATTTTTGTCAAAAGGTTACCTCGTATACAGCAACCACTGCCGGATTGTCGATCTCAATCCCTACAAACGGGATGTGATGCGTCATTTTAAACGCGTCTCCTACAAACCCTGCCGTTCCCAGCCCCCACTAACCCATGTGCACTACAATGCCAACATTCAGCGCTATGTGCTGAGCATCAATCAGGCATCCTTAAAGTCCTACAAAGTTGGCAAAGTTCTCCATTGCTGTTACAAGGGTGTGGAGCGTGCCAGTGAAACCGAAATCAACTATACAACTTGTCATTCATTTCAAAATGAGGCAATACTATCAAACACGACGGAGAGCATCATTGTCAAGTGTAAAACGAGAGGTGAGCAAATCTACATCAATGGACATCCTACCATCCCAGAGCGAAAAGTAGTAAGACAGAGACTTGATCAGTGGTCGCAAAAGGATGGGAAACGGCGTGTGCCAAGTGTGCTAATGATTGGCATTGATAGCATCTCGCGGGTTAATCTTATACGTGCAATGCCCAAGACAGCACAATATCTATATGACAATGATTGGTTTGAGCTGGCAGGATATAACAAGGTTAGTTAGATGTACTACCATGACGTGTACAAAGCTTATTCCCTATCATTTTACAGATCGATGACAATACCTTTCCTAACATAATGGCTCTAATGGTTGGCTATAATCTGAGTAATGCCCTAAAGCATTGTAATCCCTTTAAGGAGAATGGTCTGGAGCAATGCGATTTTCTTTGGAAATTGTTTCAACAGCATGGCTATACGACTGCCTATGGCGAGGATGCAATCAAGATAAATACCTTCAACTACCTTAAGAAAGGCTTCCAGAAACCGCCTGTGGACTATTATTTGCGTCCATATCTTTCTGCAGCCGAGAAGCTTCTCGTGGGCAATGTAGTTCTTGGACTGCCCCACTGTGTTGGCTATGAAACGGAAGCGGAACACGTTTATAACTATGCAATGGAGTTTGCGCAACGTTATCGCAACGATAGTTTCTTTGGGTTCTTCTGGACGAATACACACAGTCACAGTGACATTTCACAGACTAGTTCAATGGATGACTACTTGAGGGGGTATCTGATGCGTCTGGTCTCGCAAGGCACCATGGAGAACAGCATTGTTGTTTTCTTCAGTGATCATGGACTTCGTTTTGGACCCACTCGAGCCACGTGGTCAGGTCATTTAGAGGAGAGACTGCCTTTTCTTTTTATCTGGCTGCCGCCTTTCATCAAAAAGGCCCATCCCGAGTTTGTGAAAGCTTTAAGACAGAATCGCAATCGTTTAACTACTCCCTATGATCTTCACATGACACTCAAACATATTCTCAGCCTTTCGGGTCGTGCTGGTAGCCTGGAGTCTCTGGGTGGCGCCAAAGATTGCCCCAACTGCCATAGTCTGTTTGAGCCAGTTTCCCTGAATCGGAGTTGCGAGGATGTTGGCATTGCGGATCATTGGTGCACATGTTTTGCCTATGACAGCGTCTACAAGAACTCCAAGATGGTGCGTCAGATTGCAAAGGGTGTGGTGCATTTTCTTAACGATTATGTAAACAACTTTCGCAATGGCAGCTTGGCTCATCTCTGTATGCCCCTAACACTGCAGAGCGTTAGTGCTGCGTATAAGGCTCGTCCTGATGATACCGATGCTAGCCATGTGGAGAGCTATAGGCTTGTATTCTATACGGCACCCAACAAGGGGTTGTATGAGGCAACTGTAAGGTATGACAAAAGCCTTCCAGAGGAGAATAATCTGTCAGTTACCGGCTCTGTGAGTCGTCTAAATACTTATAGTGGAGAGGCAGATTGCATGAATGACTTTGCCATAAAGAAGTATTGTTACTGCCGACATAAAGGCGGTTAGAATAGAATTTCGGAATAGGATTAAGCCCCCAAAGTGCCGTTAATTGTAGTTGTGTAGTGTAAATTTAGTGCCGTGTGGGCTTTAACACCAGACTTGTGAACTTTTCCAGAGCAGCAACGTGATAATATTTACTTAGATATTTAATATATGGTGTATATAAACTATATAAATTTTTGCTCACTTTCTCTGCTCTTCTTATATCAATCTGTATTTAATGCCAATTTATATTCTTGTATAACCCAATTAAACAACAAATGTCAATGTTTAAATTATGTATGTACGATAATTAAGTTAACAGTATATAATACCAAGCTGATACTTAAAATATATTATCCAAGAATTTAATTAACACATCAGTTACATAGTTAAGTTCGTAGAAAATGGAAATTCTCTTAAGTAAATAAACTATTGAAATTAAGAAAATATAGAAGTTTATGTTTACTCGCTTTCAATACATATCTACTAATATAGATATTGGCAAAAGACCAGGTAAATAATTTAATAGATTTATTTGTATAAATAAATGGTCATGTTGTCAAATTTAACTAAAATTTTATGTGAATAACATTCGAAATGTTTTTGTTTTTGGTAACGTTTGGCTTTTTATATGTACATACATTTAGATATTTTCAATTCTCTTAAACACTATTGTATAGTGTAGTCTGTGGTGTAGTATATATGTAAGTATTTATATACATATTTGTCGGTCTGTTAGGTATAACTTCATTGCTTTTGACGCCTTAGCGTCTTCGCTGATCTTGAAAATTTAACTTTTCCTTGAAACTGTAATTGCACAGCATATTTTTCAAGGCTTTAAAGAACTTCGTAAGCGGACTGTTTTTTTGTAGACCCAAATCGTCACCAGGCATTGGACGCAGTTCCAAACTCAGTTCCTTAAAATCCGGGGCAAGTACTAATGAAAAGCGTCCCTTAAGATTGACGGCATAACTAGGATTCTGGGGTCTTGTTTTTAAAAACTCCAAAGTTTGCTGCGTTTGAAGGTCAAAGAATGTTTTCTGTGTTGAACGTTGAAAGCTGCGTCCACTCCAAGTATCCAGCTTGGTTGTAATTATCCATGTCAATCGACCGGGCAGTTTAATATTATCGAGGGGCTGCTCTGGCTCAGTTTGCAGCATATTAAGCCCATAAATATTAGCCAACATATCCTTGATAGCATGAACATAGCATTCCGTCCAATAATAAAAAATTGACCCCTTCGAACAGGTATTCTTGATGATAAATTCAGTACGCAAATTCTTGAGGTCATTATTTGTGGGCTTTAGTGTGCGCACATGCATAAATGGCGTCGAATTGTCCACCGAACTGGTTCTTGATAAGTTTACCGTTGAGTTTGTGGCTACTTCAGTTGGAGATTCTACAACTGTGGGTTTATCTATTGTTGGTGTTGTTGCAACTTTAGGTTTCGTTATAGTTTCAACAGGTGGATTTGTTATTGTTGCTGTGGCCGTTGCCGCTTGCTCTCGCATTTGTCTGCGCAACTTAGCCGGATTCCCCGATTCCGCACGATGAACCTGCAACAGTTGCTCGGCCAGTCCAAACAGCAAATAGTCATAAAGCCTTGCCTTCACTTCTAGTAGATTTCGATTTGTGCACGCGTTATAGGCATATCTCAAACATTGGCGCAAATAGTAGAGGTTCATTGGCGATATAGACTGGCCAACATTGTGCTGCAACTCAAAGGGATCCTGCACACATACGCAACGTTCACTCTGAAATGGCTCTGGCTTCTCGCCAGTGAAGTTCTGTATGTCTTTCAATTGCTCGGTATAACTAGGAAAAACAGTCAATGCAGTTTCCAAGTCCAGAGCATAGCCCAAGAACGGCGACAACAGTTTCTTCTCGAAGTCAATGCGCCGGTACAGTTCAAAGAAATTGGTTATGAGCTCCAATGTAGTTACGCTGTCCGGAAGCGGTGGTACCTGCTCAAAAGAAAATGCATAGTTAATGCCCAAGACCTCAAACTTTGGGCAGTGACTCTGTAGACGTCTGATGGATGGCAGCTGTTTATGTTGTTGCAAGCAGAAAATGATGAGTGTAGCCAGGCAATAGCTAGTCATGCTGCCGTTGCCAATTATTTTCAATTTCTTGGCCCACAACTTAAGGAACATGAAGAGCTCCCGCAAACGCATATCGCGTTGCAATAGCTGAGCAATAAATCGCGAATTGTGTGTGCTGTTGGCATTGGACATATTGATATCGAGACTGATGCCAGTGCTGGCGTGCTTGCAGCGAATGATGGGCACGCGAGCATGTCGTATGGCAATCACATCCTGAAAGTAATCGCTGCGGCGAATGAAGAGGAGCATCTTACTGAAGAGGTCTCGGCGTGGCAGGGCATTTGAGCTAGTATCCGTTTGCTCAAGGTACAAATCAATGTCGCTATCTGCAAGTGTTGAAATAAGCGTCAGATTATAACTCATCCAAATCAAACAGATGAACACAAACCTTTTAGAGCCAATCCTGTTACAAGCGAACCAAACGGAAAGACTTTTACTTTGCCCTTCATCTGTCTGTGTATGCAATCTCGCACATCGGCAAAGCATATGGCCAGCACATCACAATCGGCCGAATAGTGATTTAATACGGCATAAAGTTCCCTGCCGGGTAGCGCTTGGCCAAGCACCGAGTTCAGGATGCGCCGTTCGGTTTGGATTTGCTCGCTTTTAAAGAGTTTCGTGATTGCATCCAGGCATTTGCGTATTTTCTTTTGTGGCTGAGATTTGTGCTTTAGCAACTCGTGGGCAAGGCATTCCTGTAAAGTGTTAAACGGCTCCTCGCACGTTTTGCAGTTAGTCGTCGCATTCTTCGGTCCAGCTGCTGTGTCACTCATTTCTGTAAAATTAAAAAAAATTTAAAAAACACCAGTTAAAAACATGAAGCTTTTTAACATTTTATTTACAAGACCCAGATCAAACTAAAAACATTTTTGTTTTTCACATAATCAGCCGTTAAGTGCTGATTAAAAACACATCGGCTTCCCCGATCGTCGATCAAAAACACTCTCAAAATATCGTTTATCGATGCAACCATCAATGACGTTGTTGCTAGATCGAAATAGTGGCAGCTGATCTGCAAGGACTTTGGCCACACTCAAATAGATCAGCACTTGGCAATCGCTGCGAAAACCGCTTAATGTTGTGCGATCGTCGTCTAATGCGAAATGCACATGATTGCGTTTCATGCGCTTAAGTCCTTGAGTCCTGATGCTCTCCCAGTTTCTATAGTAAGTGCCATGAACCACAGCTGAAGGTAGCTCAGAGATGCTATTTATACGTTCCATGCAAGCCTCCGACTCCACAGCGTTTATTGAATGGCCTTGATTAGCTCGTATTTCCTTTGCCCCAGTAAGAGGATTAGAACGCAGCGTATATCGCTGCTTTGCATCAGTTGATACAATTTCTTGCAATTTCTCAATACTATACTGCGCGCCGTAGCGCGAATGTTTTAAAATATCATTGACGCACACAAATCCGTCGGGCTGTATTGTGAATCCTTCCTTTTGGGCGCCATGACGCAGTAGCCAAGAAAGCTGCTTGCTTAGTTGCACGTTGGACCGATCTTTTGCCATTTCTATGTTTTACCAATTGTACTTGGTACTCACTTGTGTGATTTTATAGCTTCTTTACGTCGCAAATGGATTTACTCATATTGTGAAAATTTTTAAGATACAAGAAATAATTTAATAGGAATGCCAACTTTCCGATTAACGACCCCAACAAATCGATAACAGCTGCGTGGGCAGTTATCTGCTGTGACGTCCCAAAAGCAAAATAGCAACAGGTACATGAATTATTTAGATTTTACGTTATTTATCAACAAAATATAATAAAAGCAAGCACAAAAATATGGTTTTTATTGTATCAATTTTTTTCACATTACAAACTCTCTGTGCAATGCATTACCTTACTTAAACAAAACTCACCACACTACAAACAGCTGACTACCCGGCAGTGTGTGCAATTATTACATTGCCTTTCGAAATTCTTAACAAATCAAAATTATGCGACTTTTGGTACTTTATGGCAGTCAAACTGGCACTGCTCAAGATGTGGCTGAACAGATATGGCGTGAGTCGCGGCTATGGGGCTTCCACGGCCCAGTGCTCGCTCTGGAGGATTACAGCATTCAGCAGCTAGTTGAGGAGCGCCTCGTCATCTTTGTGGTTGCAACCACCGGTGATGGCATTGAGCCCGACAACATGAAACAAGCCTGGCGCTTTCTGCTTAAGCGTAGTTTACCGAGCAACTCACTGGAGGGTCTACAATTCGCCTGCCTAGGACTCGGAGACTCTAGTTATCCCAAATTCAATTATGCCGCCAAAAAGTTGCACAAACGTTTGCTCAATCTTGGTGCGGTGTCAGTCTGTCCGCTTGGATTATGCGACGATCAACATGACTATGGACATTTGGGAACATCGCTAGCCTGGGCAGCAGAACTATGGCAGACACTCAGCAAAACATTGACCATAAGCAAGCAAGATGGGGCTACAGAGGTGATGATGTGGAATGTGCGTGTGCTGCACGACAAGCCAGCTTTGAATGAGAAACGCCTGCAGTGGACACAAAGGCAGGAGCCACAAGTTTTTAAATTGACTGAAAATCAACGCACAACAGCCGAGGATCACTTTCAGGATGTTCGTTTGCTGCGACTTATCAGCGATCACGCAACCTGGCAGCCTGGCGATGTCCTCGAAGTGCAGCCACAAAACAGTGCAGAACATATCGAGGAGTTCTTTGAGTTGCTGAAAGAACACCATCTCGGTTTCAATGCCAGCACTGTGGTCGAAGTGAGCAGCGCACATAAAGATTTACCTCTTCCCACAGCATATGCGTTGCCGATATCACTGCAGCAGGCCGCCAAGTATGTTTGGGATTTGAGCGCCAGACCCCGCCAACGCTTCCTCGAAGTGCTCGCCCAGAACTGTGAGGATGAGCTTGAGCGCGAGAAACTTCTGGAATTGTGTACAGCCGAAGGTCTAGAGGATCTGATAGCTTATGTAAATAGGCCGCGACGCATGGTGCTGGAACTGATGCAAGACTTTAGGCATGCAATGGCCAAGCTGACCCTATCGCAGCTATTCGAAATGATGCCTTTAATACAAACGCGCAGCTTTTCCATTGCCTCCGATGTGTCAACAGGCACATTAGATCTGTTAGTCGCCGTAGTCAACTATAAGACAATTATGCAGGCACCACGTCTGGGTCTATGCTCCAACTGGCTTAAGGGCTTGCAGGCAGGTAGCGAGATAAGTGCTATTATTAAGCCGGGTACCATGAGCTGGCCCAAAGAGTTGGCAACCCCGATGATTATGATTGGACCCGGCACTGGCATAGCGCCCTTTCGCAGCATCATTCAGCAAAGATTGCAGTTACAGCAAACGGGTTGTCCAGTGGGTCCACTTGTTGTGTTCTTTGGTTGTCGCAACAAGACCCAGGATTATCACTTCGGGCAAGACTTTAAAATGTGGCAAGATAATCAAAGTGTGGAAGTGCATGTTGCCTTTTCGCGGGATCAAGAGCATAAGGTTTATGTGCAGCATTTAATCAAAGAGCATGGCGCATATTTAGCCAAACTTATAAAGGACCAAAATGCTTATGTCTATGTAGCAGGCAGCTCGAACAATATGCCAAAAGCGGTAAAAGAAGCATTGATTGAGGCACTTGATGACGATGTTGCCTATATGGAACAAATGATTAAACAGCGACGCTATCAGGAAGAAACCTGGGCTTAAAAATCATATAGTAAATAAATGTAGAATTATTTTAGTTTCTATTTGTTGGACGGATATTGTAAATACAAAACTTTAAACATTAACTAATCATATGTTATGATCAAAAGTCTTCCAGTAACTTATCCGACGAAGTGCGACAGAAAGGACAGTAACCCTTTTGAAGCACCTGTAGCTCAAAGTCCTCGGCGTAAAAGAGCTGTAAGTTGATAACAATGAAATCTTTAGGTCTTGAAGCTATATGAGTAGACTTACCAACAAGCAATGGGAACAGTAGGTAACCTGCAGATCGGGCAATATATTGCGATAGTATATGTTGCGTATGTGTTTATCTTTACGCTTGAGTATCAGCACATGATTGGGATCGATAGCTCGCAACGCATGACGATCCAAGCTCAAGGGCAGAGCGCTTGCAACGTCTTCATTAAATGGATCTGCATCATCGGGATTTTTAGTTGGTGCCAAAAGCAAGCGTTCTGCTTCAGCATCGGTTATATCCACCTCTGGATAAAATTGTACTAAAGGCAAGATTTCTAAACAAAAACAAGAATAATAAGTTTTGGATTGTTGTTAGATTTGGCCCACTTACCAAAAGAAACAAATGAAAATATATAGCTCTGCCTGCAGGTAGGACATGTATTATTATTCAAGTGCTGGCTATAGTTGGAGCACTTGTAGCACAACGGCAGCAACTCTTCCGGGTCATTGAATCCACTCTTGCAAGCCTTGCTGTTTAAGAAGTTCAGCTGTGAAGTTAAGGTTAATGATTTATAAGACAATCTGTCTATTTAACTGTCTAATTGCAACTCACATCGATCTGCTCTTGAATACCCGCAGGTGGCTTGAGCGACTGCAGCCGCTTGTTGACCAGCAAGCAAAGCTTGTTGGCTTGCAGCAGCTTGGCTTGTTTAGCCAACGTAAAGAGCACCGAGCTACAAAATCAATAAAAATAAGTTACAAATGTTGTGAATGTGTCTATAAAAGTTACATACAACATGCTGACACCTTTTGGTGCACCCTTGCTCTCCACTTCATTGAAAATGAAACGACTCACGTTAAATAGACTGACGGGTGAGTGGGTGGTAAATGGCTCTTTCATATAGTTGAAAATGACACTGTAGGCGTAATAGACCTTTGCAATGCGCAAATGGTTTTTGTACTCGCTCAGATGATGATCAATAGCATTTTGCTCACTATAGAAGAATAGAGTTAAATAATGTTTAAATTATATATAAATTATAGCCTACGGTTTCTCGTGATATATGTCCAAATATTGTTTAGCCAGCAGCCAATAAAAGTAGCTAGCATCCAGGTAACGCTCTTCAGCAATGGCCGTATTGCTCAGCTGTTTTAGCAGCCGATTTGCATCCTTGGTGCGTCCGGCCTTTAAATAAGCTAGTGAATAGAAAATAAGTTAAAATTGCTGCTTCTTTTAACTACTTATCTGACTTACCCTGATGTGCATCAATAAATTGATCCGTTTCCGCCAGCCACTGTGCATGTTGATAGTGCACATTGGGTAATAGCTCGGGCAAAGCTTCGGCTAGACGGAACGCCTCTGTCCAGTCTTGGACCTCAACATGCAGCTGCACCACTTGAGCCTCATCGCCCAGCTTTTTGAACATCTCAGCAGCCAGCGGTAAAGCCTTCAATTTCTTTAGATTCTGAGCCACCGATTGGACAGCATCGCGTTCACTGAGACTCAGACGTCGTCCAATATCATAAAGGCTGCAAATAGATCAAAATTAAACAAAAGTTCGTTCATTGAGGTTGTGGTTAAGCTTACACATCAGCCCAACCCTGTTCGGCGACAATGTCAATGGCCTTTTGGTGCTCGCCGGCAGAGAGGAGTAGCTCGGCTGCGGCACGCGGCTCCTTGACAGAATAGGCCCACTCGGCGCGCTTGCGCACCAGCTCACGCTTCTCCTGTTCGCTGCCATTCTTGAGGTACTCCTGCGCCAGATCAAACATACGCAGATCCGTATACATTTCGAGCGCTCGATTCGTTTGATTGCATTTGAGAAAGAGACGCGCTGCCTCCTTGAATTTGCCAGCAAAGGCACAACTCTCGCCCAGCAGTACCTCCTTGGGAACTGTGGCGCGTTGTTGCTGCTCTCGTAGCTCGCTGATCACCTGCAGCCAAGGCAAGTTGCGCACCTTGACATAAGCATCGCGAGCAATATTGATGTGTAGTGCTTCTAACGCAGACTGCGCCAATCCCTCCCAGTCGCTGGTTGTGACTCCCAGGCAGGCTACCTGATAAGCCTCGCTATGGGGAAAAGGAAATAATTTTTATTTTTTTATATATTGATAGCTTCGCTTAACTTACTCAAACAAACCCGCCTCAATGAACTGCCACATTGTGGCACCCAGAGCCAGTGGAGTATTATGCATTACATTGCCACGCAGACAGAAAGCCGTCGCAACACACAAGCCCACAACGACGCCGTGCATGTTCTGTGGCGTTCTTGGCGGTAGATTGCCAACGCGAACACTTAGTCCCCCGCTGGTGTGGGTGTAGCAAAGCATTGTGTCATGATGCGTGTTCCAGGTGACACTATTAACGCCCAAATCCTGATAGAGCAAAGTATCGTTGACCAGATCTCGCACCACCAAACGCCCAGCATCATCGACAACGGCGATTTTGCTGCGATTCGCATTAATGTCCAGGCAACGAACCGCTGACACAGCCGACGTGATCAGCAATGGCAGCGAATTGTTGAGAAAGATGCGAAAGACTTGACCGTTCTTTAGACCCACCATGAGGCCTTCTCGTCCCGGCGGACCGCCTGTTACTTTGATGTAACGTATAAATGAATCCATGATCCATTCCCTTTGCAGTGCACCCTCAAAATCAAGGCACTGCAGCCGCTTCTCCTGGCACAGGACAATGTGAAGACCGCAGACGACCAACAGGCTGCAATCGAACTTCTGTTGAATCTTCTCCCTGACCTTATAATGCATGGGCTGATTCTCTGTGGAGCTGAGCTCGTAGAGCACGACACGTTCCGGGAGCTGGACGGCCAATCGATTTCTGTAGATAGCTATTTTCTGGACGAGATCACGGCACTTGATGCGCACCTTTTGACCCGACATCAGATGCTGAATGATCACATCGCACATATTCTCACGGAACGCATATCGCTCCCGATACAGGGCATGCACCGTGCTGGAGGCAATGTTGAACGAGGCTAGAGTGCCATCCTGGCAGCCAATGGTATACGATTGTCCATTGGGATGCAGTGCCACCGACCAAATCCACGAGTCGAAGCCATCGCCCAGTGTGCCCAGGCGCACGCCATCTCTGGTAAAGAAATGCAAATTGCTTGTGCATCCACCAATAACACAAAATTCCCCGCTGGGAAAGTACGTCATACAGAGCGGATCGAAGCCGAGGCCACGCTCCTTGCCAATCATTTGGCCACTGAGCGTGTGAAACGAAAGCGTTTGTCCCCAATCCGCAACGGCAATTGTGTCCACATTGCCAGAGCCATTGAGTGGACAGCACTGCACGGCAAAGACGGAGCTACTGGGTCCACCTGGACGATCAATGCGTCCTTTTTCCTCGCCCAATTTACTTCGTATGGATATGCTGCCATTTGCCAAGCCAAGTATCAAATACTGTCCATCATTCGTCCAGGCACAGCCATTGACACGCGAACCAATTTTGTACTTTTGCACAGCCTTCTGATCCGCTGACCAAAATGCAAAATCCGATGTGGAGCACGATGCCAAATGATGTGAAACGGGATTAAAGCACATGCACTGTATGGAATCGCCATGGCTGTAAGAAAGTTATAGTTAAAGCGTGATGATGATGGTGGTGGAAACTATTGCTTACGAGTATTTAAGCAGCCCCTCTAGCTGTGGTGACCACACAATGACCATTTTATCGGCTCCGCCGCTGGCAAAGCGTTTGCCATCTCGGGAATATGCCACCGAATTGATAACATCCTTGTGCGCCTTCAGTGTATTCAGCAGCAAGCCATCATTGGGATTGTAAATGAGCAGACGCTCACCTGCTGCCACCACCAATTGACTGCCGTCCGGAGCATAGCAAACGGAATGTACACTAGAAAAACAAAAACAAACAGGTTGAGCAACAGGTATTTGTTGTTATCTTTATATTTACCTTGTGTTCTCATCTTTGGCATTTGGGAATTCGATGCGCTCCAACCATTTGAGCACTCCACGCATTTTGTATTTTATTGCAATTCCATAGTCGTTAAATTTTCCAATTTATTTACGTTTTGTTTGTGGCCAAAACAAGAAAGTTTCCATGGCAACCAAAATGCCGATATCGATAGCTGTGGTGAGTATAGAAATAATATCGATGAATATGTGCAGCAACAGCTGTTTTGTTTTAGCTGTTCTGTGAGTGTTTCACTTTGCTGATGTAGTGCAAAATCAAAACAATGAATAATTTAGATAGTTCGGTGCAAGCGCATAACAAATTGGAAAAGGAAACAACCAATTTAATACTACTTAAGGACCGTGTAGACAAATACCATGATCTCTCCACGCAAATGTCCAGCATACTTACGATCTTCGAGAAGCGGCTCGGCAACTTGGAGCAAACTATTCTGCCTGTCTATCAGGAAACAGAACAGTTGCAAAAGCGACAGCAAAGTAACTAAATGATAAACAATGGAAGATTTTTTTGTTCGTTTAAAAACGCCCCTGTTTTCAAGATTTGGAAGCTACCTTAAATTGCCTAGAGAGCGTACTCTCCCATTACGATGTCTCCCAGGAGGTTTGCCAGCTCATTCATCAGGGCCCCATTGAGGGCAATATTGGCGCTTTCCTGGACGCGCTGGCCAAGCTGCGTGCCGCCATGGATTACTTTCTGCATAACAATTCGCAGAGCGTCGAACTTGAAAATGTAACCAGTTTGTTTAACACGGGCTGCGAGGGTCTCAATCAGCACTACAGCATGCTGTTGAAGAAGCACAGTGCACCCCTGAAGCCTGTGGAGCTGTTGGATCTGATCTATATTGAGGATGATTCATCGAGTGATGAGTTTACATCTTTTCGTCAGCTTTCGCAGAGCACACGCGAAGAGCTATTCACTATATCCTTGTGGCTGGAACAGAATATGCGGGAATATACACACATTTATGCAACGGAGCGTGGTGAGGTCGTTTTGCGGTCTCTGCAATTGCTGAAGGATCATCAAAAGAGCAGCAGCTGGGGCACCGAAGCTTTGGTGAGTACAACTCGAGCTACAATTACAAGTTTCACTCAAAGAAAGCTCCATTGAGAGCTTTTGAGTTTGTTACTCAACTGTTTAAGTGTTACCCTTTTAATCGGGATCGAGAATGCAACACTGCATTTTATTCCAGTTCGTGTAACGGCAGATTTCCCAAAGCGAAAAAAAAATCAAACGCGGTCGCCATTACGGATTTTGCACTTTTCAAGAACGCTTTGTGTCTTTTATTTAAATTTTTTTGTGTGTTAATTTTATTGTAAAAAATGGCAGAATTTTGCTCACCAAAAGCCACTCGCCCGATAACCTATCGTCGTGCGACGAAGTCCAAAAGAGCTTGCATTTGGAACACTTTAACCGTGGAGAGCATTAATATACGCTGCTCCACGCCAATTGTTGGCGACATGCGTTCGCCGAATTTGTCACCTATAAACGATGCCCGTTTGATTAAAAGTCCTGCATCTCCTATGGTCTTTAAAACATTAAATGGGCCGCACGCACAAAAGCTTGCAACTCTTGGCAAGATTTCGGGCAACAGATCGATAACTAAAGAGGACGACAGCAACAATAGCTTGGATTTTTTCCTGGATGACTCAAATGCAAGCAATACGGAAACATCGCTCTGTCGGGAGGCACGTCGTCGCTCGTTGCAGGCCACGAACCACTCTTTTGTTCTCAATCATGCCACCAATGTGAAAGAAGTCTTGCTTCTTGTCGGCCTTGAGACTTATCAGGACAAATTTGATGCATCGCATATCGATTTAATCGATTTGGTGTCAATGAAACGAGATGATCTTAAGAAGTTGGGTGTGCGGAAGGATGAAGATTGTAGCCGCATCCTGGAAGCCCTCAAGGGCATCTAAAACGTGTATTTCTGAAGCCTTCAAGCTATCGCTGGTTGATGCGCTTGCTGAGCTTCAAAACTTTTTAATGTGTATACCAAAATAAAAAAAAATTGTATGTTTATCCATTAAGTAATAAAACAAAAATTTTATCAACCCAAGCAAAAGAAAGAAAAAAAAATCTAGATTTTTATTTGAGCTAGATAACAAAATTTGATATCCTTTATCTTGGCCTTAAGATAAATCTTTATATTAATTGGCTAATTTTTGCAGAGACCACGCCACAGCGGTCGTCAAAATGAGCCCAAGAAGAACACCTCGGCGCGGTTGCAGCAAATGTAAGTGTTTTATCAAAATGCAGTGAAGAACAGAAAACTTATCGAATTAACTTTCTTTAAAACTAGCTTTGAGAAGAAGGCCAACAAGCTGTATTTGCGTGCCACACAAACCATTGAGCAGTCCACGGGATTCTCCATTAAAAAAGCCTCATCACACTCGGACCATTTGACATCGGAGGATATGCTCGATGGCGATCAGGAGTTGGACAAGTATTTGGTCATGTTGCTGGGCCTGCAGCGATTGCTGAACTGGGAGCGAGCCATAATGCGCGATATTATACCACAATCGAAGCACAATGAAGTATTTTCACGTCTCGCCTACAATGCCATCGAGCTGGTAGTGAAAGATGCCGAGGCGATTACGCAGCGCATCTTACGCTGCATATCGCGCAAAGAGTGGACATCAGCGTTGGGCATCTTCTCGGCCTTGAAGCGTGTCATTCTTTTGCAGCCAGATATTGAGCGCACCTACGATGCCAATCAGCGGGAACAGTTGACCAAGGTGCTTAACAAACTGCAGCAGACGGGAGCAAAGGCACTCGAACATTTCCTGGACGTTGTCAAGGGTGAATCGAGCACAAACATTGTTGGCCAAAGCAATGTACCCAAAGATGCTACAGTGCATGAATTGACATCGAATACGATTTGGTTTATTGAACACTTGTATGAGCATTTTGATGTTATTGGCGCCATACTGGCACAGGATGTTTTGTACTCGACACAATTGGACACCATACTGATGAAGAAGGCACTGCCCGGCGAGGAGCGCAACAAGGCACTGCTGGCCATCTACATAAGTAAGATCAGAGCAATTGTCTTTGCTTTCATCTGTGTGTATCTAACACTTAGCTATTTTTGCTTTGCAGAGAAAGCGCTTGCTGAACTCAATTTGTCCATAATGAACAAGTGCGAACAGTATAATGATCAGGCCACGAAACATCTATTTCGACTTAATAACATACATTATATACTCAAATCACTGCAACTCTCCAATCTAATTGATTTGGTCACGCTGGCCGAGCCGGAATGTGAGCATAGCTATTTGGAAATGATACGTGAGCTAAAAACGAGCTATCAGAAGACCTGGTCGAAAATGCTATCAGGCATTTATTCGCTGGAAGAGCTGCCCAAGCCAGTGGCTGGCAAGGTCAAGGACAAGGATCGCAGTGTGCTCAAGGAGCGGTTCTCGGTACAAAAAACAAAAAGAAAACAGCAATTGTTAAAGCTTATTATTATTAAAATATTTTTTGCAGAACTTTAACAAGGACTTTGAGGAGGCTTGCAAAATACAGCGTGGCATTTCCATACCCGATGTCATATTGCGTGAGGGCATCAAGCGCGATAATGTCGAACACATATTGCCCAACTACAATCGCTTCTTCGAGATGTACGCTGCGGTTCAGTTTAGCAAAAATCCTGATAAATATGTTAGATATCGGCCGCATGAGATAAATGCAATGCTGAGCAAGCTGTTTGATGATTCTGCATAAAAAGCATTCCCCAAAAATTGTATACGTTCGGCTTTTTAATTCCAACACAATAAATACGATTTTTAAAAAAATATACAATACAAATACAATACGTAATAGACTGTAGCCTAAAAATATTAAATGCCATTGTAAAATTATAAATGACCGCTTGACGACGCTCAGTGTTCAGTAAAGGAAATTGGTTGATGGCGCCTCGGGTCGTCCACAGGCGCCATAGTGGTGCACAGCCACAGTGCTATTGGTGCGACAGTTCTCAATGTCCAGGAAGCAATCATTCAGATACGTCTTATAATCGCTGCCACAAACGGGCTCAAACTCTCTGGGGCAGATGCGGGCACAGCCCTTAAACTGAAAGACGGCCAGGCAACGTTTCAGTGGCACAACAAACACATGCTTGCCACAATTCTCCTTGCGCATATGACACTCCGACTTGTAGAACTTGTTATCCGAACCGCAAACAAAGTTCGGCGGCTGGGCATCACAATCGGAGTCACAGTCGGCAGTTAGAGCGCAGTTCTTCAGCGAAACGGGCACAACGCGCAAATTGCAGGTGCGTCGCTTAAACTCGCACATGGAGGCAAAGGTATTGCCATCGGAGCCACAAACCGGTTGCTGTTCCAAATCGGCACGCGTGCACGCATCTCCACAGTCCTTGGCCGGTGTATTCAGATCCGTGCAGGGTCCAATGTGTGCCAAATTGACGCCACGTCTAGTTAAGAATTAAATGAGTGAAAAATCATGGATTTGTTGAACTCTTAATAACTTACAGGCAGGTGGCATGGGCCAGTTCACATTCATTGTTGTAGGTTTTGGCATCTGTGCCACAGAGTTTATCGTTGCGCTTGGAGCTAAAGATGGAGCCGAAGAGATTGTTAAAGTCCTTGCAGGGCGGCAGCTGTTTGCAGCGTGTCAAGCGATTCTTGCACTTATCCATGCTCATCTTCTGAATGGATTTCCGTTGCGGACTAAAAAGAAATCATATTTGATGCGAAATGTCTAGAATTTTATCTGTTCCACCTACCCACAGTTGAGCATCTTGAGCTCACACAGAGATGAATAGATATTGCCATCGCTGCCACAAACATATTGAGATGTGGCATCTGCATCGGATTTGGGGCACTCGGTGGGGCAGGTTTCAGCTGCCGATTGGCTGCCATGACGCTCCTGGGGCATGCAGAACGACAGCGGCACCTCAAACACATGCTTGCCACAATTGGTGGAGCGCATCTTGCAGGGACTCGCATAGAGACGACCATCGGAGCCACAAGTGGGCCTTGCCACACGCCAACACGACTCTCGGCACATTCGTGTCGACTGACAGTGCTTGCGACTTGTCTTCACCACGCCTTGGCCGCACGTATGCAGCTTCATCTCACATGTGGAATTGTAAACGTTGCCATCGGAGGCACAGATGGGGCCATCCTTGGGAGCACTGTTGCAATCGACGGGGCAGGATTCGCGCTGAGCACTGGTGTTGCTGCAAGGACCAACGTGCGACAGCTTGACGGCAGCCAGGCCAACGCGACAGGATTGCACACGCAACATGCAACGATTCAGATAGGTGCGTCCATCTGTGCCGCAAACGGGATCCTTTTCAGTGGTGCAGCGATGCTTGCAATCGGAACCCTTCGAACGTTCACAGCCATCACGCACATCCTTGATCAGCGAGACACCGTTGCGGGAGCAGGTCTTCTTGCGCAGCTCACAAAGATTGGCATAGATGAGGCCATCGCTGCCACAGACGGGCTCTGCACCCACCGTCAAACTGGGCGGACAGGAGCGTGGACAATTATTACTACCGTTAGTGGGGGATGTACTCGATGCCCGATGTTGCCTGCCCTGCTGCTGATCGGCCTCCTCATGCAGTAGATTCTCTAATGCTGCTGCAGCTACTCCCGGCGCTTGCATCAGCGTTGCCGACAACTCTGGCCGTGCATCCTGGCGATATTGAATGAGCAGTGAATCCGACGCTGCATCCGCGTTACGGTAGCGTATCACAGGCGCCTGTGCCGGCAATTTAATAATCTTAATGGGCGAATCTGTTACGGCGCCTGCAAAGAGAGAGAGAAACAGCATGAGAGAGTGTCAGAGTTTTCGATTCTGTTTGCTTCTTTTGGCATGCGGAAGAGTCGCTACGAGGCATATAAATATCGGATTAGCTTTGGAGTGAAGCAAAGCATTCTGCGCAGTTGCGCCCCCTTTTGGGTGCTGGCTGCGTGTTGAATGCCACAACAAATGTTTAGTTGGAAAACGTGTAAAAAAGAAACTTTCCACTGTCATAACTCTACGAAAACTTTACCGATACTTAAAAGTTATATGTACATATATCTTTCTTATTAGTTTGTCCTCTGAAATAAATCTGCATTTAAAGTTGGAAACATGATTTTCTCTCGAAGTTTAAGTAAATAATAAGTAAGTATCTCTGGAATTTAACTTTTCCTAAAAATTCATCGATTTTTAAAAGCAAGAGATTTTATATCAACATTAATACATAATGCATTTAAATCTAAAAACACATTTTTTTTTCAAAACGTATTCAACATTCTGCTCTAAAAATTTCTTGGGAACAGTTTCAAGCTTTTTAATATTTTTTCTCATATTAAAACATATCGAACAAAACATTTTTTATCATCATTGATTTAAGATTTTTTTGGTTCAAAAAATGTGAGGAAGCAGTTAAAAATAATTAAGATTGGTTCACCTAGAAAAAATTGAAATATTGTTGAAAACCTTAAAAAATTGCGAAAGTTCTTTTAAATGATCGAAATATTTCTTTAGAATATTCTTCGAGAAAGATTATTTGAAGCTTTTGATATTTTAATACTGGCTCTTATGTAAAATATAGCTTTAATGTAGTTCCTAATGATTATACTTCAAATACGGTTTTGTTATTCATTTAAACGGTTAAAAAACTGACTACACCTAGGCAAATCTTTAAATTGTTCACACCTACAACTTGGCCAAAACTAAAATAAGAAACATATCAAAAAGAAATTTATTTTCTCATGTATCAGATACTAAATGAATACTGCATTTAAATTATTTATCAAAACGATTAGTCTGGTGTATAATTTTCCGATTTGGGCATTAGCTTGGAATTCAATGAAAGATTGCTGAGAGCCGTTCCATTAACGGTAAACAACCCACAAACAGTCAAGTATTTAGTAGATATTTTTTAATAGTAGGTTTGGAAACCTATCAATGACCTCCATCTATAATTGAGCTCGGTAATCCCCATCGAAAAATCTAGCCAGTTAAAAACTGCAAGTGAAATTTTCACACTAATTGCCAACCAGCCCCAGCCAAAAAAAAATCAACGCCTTTAAGAGTCGTGGCTTGCGTCGGATGTTGTTGGTCTCCGTTTGTTTTATTTGTTTGCAAAGAAAGCGAACGATGGACGACGACGAGGCATGGATAGATAGACTCAAGAGCAGCGGCAGCAAAAGTACAAAAATCTATTAGCAGCGCGATTGTTTGCTTGAGATAATTGAACCCACGTTCAATTTGTACCAGCTGTGTGTTTAAAAAAAAACAAAAGAAAAATCGTAAAAATAATAAAAAGCTAAAACACTTAATCCCAGACGCAGTGGCATTCTCAACATATTTTTAATTTTTTTAATGGTCACACACAAGTTGAGAAAATTAAGCGGCGTTAGAAATTAATACAGACAGATCTATCCACATGCCACACATACATACGTATTATAGTTTCGATTGGTGTCTTTCTCGCCCATACATTTTACACTCTATGTGCCACATTCCGCGAGCAAGAGCAAGAGGCACAGAGGCACAGAGGCACTGACACGCTGGCTCCTGCTATCGGATGCCATCAATTGCAAAAAAAAAATAATACAGAACGCATAACGTATAATTTTTAGAAGTGGCAAACAACAACAACAACAAAAACTGCAGCAGCAGAAATGCTGGGCAGGCTTAGGCCAATCTCGACTCGATATCTGTATGTGTGTGCGTTGTTGTTGTTGTCGCTATTTTTCTGTGGCTGCTGCTGCTGCTGCAACTGCTGCTGCTGCCCCCACATATCATGATGGCAGCAACTCGCACAGTGGTCATAGATCAAACAATTACATGGCCAATTTATAAATTCCCTGAAGGATAGAAAATAAACTAAAGAAAAGTTAGTTAAATACTGCAATAAAAAAATCATTACACCTACTTGACCGCTTCGCTTGATCTGCTTATCAATCAACAACGAAAGCAGGAACAACATTAGTCATCGAATTCAATTAACGATGATGAATAAAACAATGTCATGATCTTAGCGCCGAAGGAATTTCAGATATTTAATTGAATGACGATCGTGTCGAACAAGAAGAAACAACAACAAACAAATCGTTTGTTTGACTCCAACAATTGCCACAGGTCAACCTCTTTCGATATGACCTCATAAGGCAATCAAGCAAATGATTCGATGATTCGCTTGCTGCTCTCTTTAATGCCACGCTCCATAGCCGTAACCATAATTTTTAGCCCGTTTCCATACCGTTGCGGTAACACTGTGGCAAAACCCTAGCCCCCTTCACCCCACCCCACCGTACCACCGTACTAGGTTCAAGTCTCGTTTTCTGCGATGTTGCACGAGAGCAAGTTTAATGAATTTATTTGAATGTTGGACAAATTGTGCACGACGAACAAATTTACGAGCCTGTTTGTCTTTTTTTTGTTACTTTACTTTTACGTTTCGTAAGTGTGTGTGTGTGTGGGGCAGGGGGCTGGTACGGTCATGGGCACATGCCACACATACTGAATTCAACCGGAGAAAGAGGGAGGGGCAGGACGGAGGGGGGGTTCTCTGATGTGTGTCAGCTTTACATTCACTTTGTACTCGTACCTTAGATATTAATTGCTGCCTGCCGCTTCTAAGCAGCTTTTTTTTTTGGCCTTTCTACCGCTGTGCTGCACAGCTGAGTTGGTCATGATCTTGCTACATTGTACACTGATAAAAAGCAAGATTAGTACAGTCAAACGACCATATAACTTCCATAAACGAAGGTTTCTATATGACAAAGTTTTCTATTGTACGAATTTTCTCTAAAATTAAGTTTTTTTTGGTCCCCTTGCAACATTTTTTCCTTTTCCTAGAAAGTTTCAATTTTTAAACTATTCTTTCCCAGAAATTTTAGTATATTATTGTATGATTTGGCCAACTAGAATATTTAGGATATAAATCAATATTTTTTTCTTGTCAAAAAACCTTTTTTTTGACAGTGCAAAAGCTCCCGTTGGGCTCGTCATGGCTAGGTGGTTTAAGTGTATTAAATACATACATATATGACTTACCATTAGTGAGCGTTGCCGTTAAAATTAAAGCCAACAGTGCGCCAAACAGCTGGCACTGGTACTTTAGCCTGGAGCGGTACTGCAACGACGACGACGACTGCTGCCGTTGCTGTTGAGGCTGGATCGGGCACATCATTTTCACTGTCGACTGCACTTTCCTGGCCTAGGCTAGACGACTACTAATACGTATGTGTGTGTGTGCGTGACTTCAACGCTTTCGCTCGTTAATAATTGAAATAGAAGCAGTTGCTACTATTGTTGTTGTTGTTTTAGTTGTTGTTTTTAGTGTGTGTGCTTCTCAAGTTCAACACTAGCTATGCGGCAGCGTGCAAAGATCACGACACGACTTCGAACTTGCGTTAAAGAAAGTTTACTTTTTCCAGTAGCTCTAACCGCTGGCTGCTATGCAAGAGAACTGGTGCAAGCTTTAACCATAAGCTTAACGCTGACGCTGACGTTGCTGGCGCCTCTGCTGCTGCTGCTGCTTGCTGCTGTCAATGATCACAATTAACGGTTGTCGCTCTCTTTGTGGTTTGGCGGTTCTCGCTCATTTGAGATTAACGCCTGGTGTTGCCCTTTTATGAGTTAATTCGTTCGCTGGCTATTAAGGTTTGCGGTTTTATATTTAACAGCAGCAATTATTACACATGAAAGCTCCTTCAGCAACTTCTGCTTCTAACACTCGGCGTGTACTTTTTCTATTTGACCTCTCGCACAATGGAGCATAATTTCTTTTTTATCGCCCTGCCTTCTTTCTTTTATAGTATTTTTTTGCACGTTGCTTCAATTCGATTTCAATTACGACTGCGGCTTTTGAAGTTTTACCACAGTTACCGTTTGTTCAGTCGTTCGTTCTGCGGTTGCCTCTTTTCTTTTATTTGCTTTATTGTATGCACACAAAATATCTTTTCATCAAAGTCTTCTGTGTTCTATTCAGTAGTTCGTTACTCTTTTTTTTCCTTATTTTTCTTTTTAATACGCAAACATTAACCGTTTGAATTTGATTTTGATGCGCGCTCGTTGAGTTTCGCATGCGAAGTGATCGCTGTGAATGTGAATTTCGGTGGATGTGGTTGTTGTTGATGCTGTTGCTTCCCGATTGCTGTCGACGACGCTGTTGACGACGTTACAGCGACGACTGCATTATTTATTGTTGTGCTGACTGCGTTTTCAATGAATGAACGAACATGCACACAACTAAACACACACATGCATACGCATACGCATTACACTTACGCTCGGCTCAAGCACGCACAAACACGATCGCGCTTTGCTTTGATTTTTACACATTCATAAAAATTATAGGCTTTTATTGTTGTGCCTGCCTGCGTCTTTTGTTGCGAGATCAACTGGGAGACGATTGCAGCTCCAGAGCTCCAATTTCGTATGCGACAAAAAAAAAGCTGCTGCTGCTGCTGCCGTACCGAACGACACGAGAGAAAGGTTTGAATGACACTCACACTCGAATTTGCAATGCCATTTATATGAGTGAAAGGCAGCCGCAGCGCAGTCGCTGCGCAGCTAACGTCATTCGGGCGCCGCACAGTGGTGAGCATTCTAAACAACACTCCTTATGCATATGGTATAAAAATGATTTTGTATTTTTTTGTTGCAAAATATTTCTGTTTGCTTCACCAATTAAAAAAACTTTCAATCAAAATAGCTATAAATTTTATGTCGAATTTCTTTTGTTTGTTTATAAGGCCATATTAATTTAAATGATGCTAGATATGAAAACCACATTTCACATTTTTGCAAATATGTATTAAAATTAACAGAAAGCTTTGACAGGAAGCCGGAACATGAAAGCTTTGTATTGTTTGTTTTTGTCACACTGTGCGCGAATGCAACTTCTTCATTGGGGCTTTGTTGTTGCGCTTTAGCCATTGATTAAATGGAGTTGTCGGTATTTAAAATAACAACTTGGTCATGTTGTTGTCTCACAACCTAATCGGTTTTGCGTACAAATTTAATTTGCCAAAAGTGGCAGCAAAATCCAACCAAAAAGGCGAACCGCATTTGAAATTATAACAAATACACACACACAAGCACATATCGAACACAGAGATGCATTCATATGCAGGCACGATCTGCGGAGCAACTCTGTCGCCGTAGAAAGTGCGCAGCAATTGTTGTTGTTGTTGTTGCTTGGAAGCAGCCGCAGACGTTGCCTAGCCTGGAAGCTGTGTGTATGTGTGTGTGTGTCTGTGTGTGTTTATAGACATGTCGACTTTTAAGCCATAAATTTTACGCCTGAGTGGCGTTGCGAATAAGGGTCACACACACACACACACACACACGTACACTATCACCTGAGCTTTGGCGGTTCGCTGGCGTGCATTGAGTGGTGCAGCGGCAGTAAGTAAGTAAGTAAGAAAGAGGTCAGGTAAGTGGAAGTATTTACAGTTAGATTTTGGGCAGTGGGGCAACAGGCAACAACAACGTTGCAAGCCGACAGCTCTATGACACACAGCCGCCGCCCAGAACTAATGCTAACCGCCGCCATCGCCAGCCAAATGCACCACCAAAAGCCACAACTTGGACAAAAAATTAATTAAAAGAAAGCCACGGTTTGGCAGGAAAATAAAAAAAACCTTTGGCAGGCGTGCAATTTCTTTTTGGCCATAACCGAAGATTTGATGTTGTGGCTGCCAATAAAAATGGAAAGTGAAAATTGTGATTGCAATGCCAAATGCATATTAAAAAAAACTAACCAAAAACATAATAAAAAGCTAGAAGCACTAGCAAAAACAACAAACAAACAACAACAACACGCACCTGTTCTTCAAGTCGTGCGAGTTTTCTTCACTTCTTAATCACAGACCAAGAAAATGCCGAGGCAGCGCGCGAGTATTATATAAATGTGATGATAGACTCGCTGCGGAAATTATATGGCATAAAAAAAAGAAACAAAAACAACAACAAAATCAAAAGTGGTTGTTAAGAATGCAGCTGTGAAAATGCCAATTAAAAAATTGATGGGTCAGCAGCATGCGGCATGCAGCATTTGCAGTTATTTGCTAGTTTTCACTATTTTCTAGCTTTTGCTAACTGTTATGCTAACTGCTGGAGCAAACATTGCACAGCTTGTTATCAAACATTCAAACAAACAAAAAAAAGTAACAGTCATGAAATGTAATATTATTTTTATAGAGCAACACTGGAGGGTATGTTTTTTAGCATGACTTTTACAGCACTGCAGGCAGTGTTGCTCAACGGACCTATCGATACTGGCACACCTATCGATAATGCCCCTTACATCGCTACTCACACACACACAGTCACCGATATGTACGCACACAGACACACTCATTGAAAAAGTCGGAGAATTGTGTGGGAAAAAAAGTCGTCTGTAACTAACTGCGAAACGCGCAAAATTGTGCAAATACAGATGCCTAGTAACATAGGCAAAGTGAACGTTTGATTTATTTTGGGTGCGCTGGCTGTTTGGGGAGTTAGAAATTAATGTTGTCGCTGCTGTAACGCGTATAAGTTAGTGGTGTGTGCGCGTGTGTGTGTGGTTGTGTATGTGTGCGCGTGTGTGAAGAGTGAAACCTACAACTTTACTCCCCAAACCAACAGCCACACCAACAACAACGACGGCAACAACAACAGCAGAAACAGCAGCAGCAGCAGTGTTGAGAGAAAAGATGGCGACGAGTCGCACCAGTCGCATACAATCACAACCAAAAATTTTTCCTTCAATCTTATCGAAATTACATGGAGCAATATCGGAGGCATGCGTCTCGCAGCGCCTGTCGACGGACAAGAAAACGCTGGAGAAGACGTGGAAACTGATGGACAAAGTGGTCAAATTGTGCCAACAGTCGAAAATGAATTTAAAAAACAGTCCCCCCTTCATATTGGACATACTGCCGGACACTTATCAACGCTTGCGTCTCATCTACTCAAAGAACGAGGATCAAATGCATCTCCTTCATGCCAACGAGCACTTCAATGTCTTCATTAACAATCTGATGCGTAAATGCAAGCAGGCCATTAAGCTCTTCAAGGAGGGCAAAGAGAAAATGTTCGATGAGAACTCCCATTACCGACGCAATCTGACCAAACTGAGTTTGGTCTTCTCCCACATGCTGAGCGAGCTAAAAGCTATCTTTCCCAACGGTGTCTTTGCGGGCGATCAATTTCGGATCACCAAAGCCGATGCGGCTGATTTTTGGAAAAGCAATTTTGGCAACAGGTAAGCGCAACAATCTTAAATGATTTTTATCCATAATAAACAACAAAATTATGATTTTCTAGTACACTGGTGCCTTGGAAGATATTCCGTCAGGAGCTAAACAAAGTGCATCCCATATCGTCGGGCTTGGAGGCGATGGCGCTTAAGACGACCATCGATTTGACGTGCAATGATTACATATCGAATTTTGAATTCGATGTCTTCACGCGTCTATTTCAGCCTTGGGTAACGCTGCTGCGCAATTGGCAAATCCTCGCCGTCACCCATCCCGGCTATGTGGCCTTTCTCACCTATGATGAGGTGAAAGCGCGACTCCAGCGCTACATACACAAAGCGGGCAGCTACGTATTCCGTTTATCCTGCACGCGCCTCGGGCAATGGGCCATCGGTTATGTGACGGCCGACGGTGAAATATTGCAAACAATACCGCAAAACAAATCGCTGTGTCAGGCGCTGCTCGATGGGCATCGGTAAGGATTCGATAAGACTTAGCTTTACTTATCGTTAATTTATATATCTTACTTTTCTAGGGAGGGCTTTTACCTATATCCCGATGGTCAGGCCTACAATCCGGATCTGTCGTCTGCGGTGCAAAGTCCAACCGAGGATCACATAACTGTCACACAAGAGCAATATGAATTATACTGCGAAATGGGTAAGTGTAAAAGAGAAAGAATTCCTCAAAGCAAATACTAAACAGACAATTATTCCTTTTACTTTTGCAGGCAGCACATTTCAGCTATGCAAAATCTGTGCGGAAAACGATAAGGATATACGGATTGAGCCTTGCGGGCACTTGCTGTGCACACCCTGCCTCACCGCCTGGCAGGTGGACTCGGAGGGGCAGGTAAGCTACGAGAGTTGACAATTGCAAAATGGATTTAACTAAACGTCGATCTTTGTTCTTGTTGCAGGGCTGTCCGTTTTGTCGTGCAGAGATTAAGGGCACCGAACAGATCGTTGTGGACGCCTTCGATCCGCGGAAGCAGCACAATCGCAATGCAACGAACGGACGACAGCTGCAGCAGGATGATGATGATACAGAGGTATAGTTTTGTGCAGCGCTTTTGAAATATAAAGCCGTTTGACGCCTGCCCCGCGCTGCCCGCCTGTGCTGCCTCTCTCACTTATATAAAGAATTCTTATTACGATTATAATCAAAATTAATTTTTGGTTCGTTTATATATATGTGTATATATAGACATATATATATATAGTTCATATATTAAGTTTTAGTTTTAGCGATTTTGATTTATTCATACGTAAATTATTAGCTCAAATTCTCATGCAACTAACAAACAGTGCGCACACACACACACACACACAGACAGAGAAACCAATACACAGACGTATGTATGTATGTATGCTTGTATGTTGCTCGCGAGCGGAAGTTACTCATCAGCTTTTATCAACTCGCTCGCCGCTTGTTGTTTCTGTTTTCTGTTTGCTGTTGCTGTTTGTGCACTGTTCGTTGTTGTTGTTGTTTTGTTTGTTGGTTGCTTCTTCTTACTTTCATACATATATACTATTTCATTCATTCAATCACGCTCGCTCGTCGCCTCTGTTTATGATTCATTTAATCGTGTGTTATTATCTCATACATATATGGATATATATGTATATAGTATGCATCTGTATCATTAGGCAACAACAACAACATCTGATTAGTGCTGTATTTGTGTTTATTATTATTATTTTATTGTTTTTAGTTTTAACAAAACTTTTGTACATACTTAGCTATAATTATAATTGTACTTTAGTGAGTTACGAGCAAAACTAAAACAAAACTAAAAAACAAAAAAAAACTTTCTAAAGTTCATCTTGTATTCGAAACCTGTACTCTTCCTTCAGTATATATACCCACCCATATATTCATCAATGGTATTTTTTTTTTCACATTTTAGTTTATTGTTTGATACTTCCAAAGATATATTTATAGTTCATCGAGTGGTTTATGATTTTATGTTTGTTTTAGTTTTCAATATAATTCAAATTGTATGTATGTTTGTTTTGTAAGCCCTAAGACTGTAATTTATTAATATTTAATATGCATATGTATAATTATCACTTATAATTATTATTATTACTATATTAGTTAGCTGTTAACTGTCACAAGCCTAGGCCAGAATTTATATAAAACGTTAAAAGTATTAGCAAAGAAATTAACATTTTTTGTGTGTATGTGTGAGTGAGTGTGTGTGTGTATGAGACTGTGTATTTTGTCATTTTGTTTGCATTCTTTTTTATTATACATACATTGTTCATTATTTAAGTTCGTTTCCTTAACATTATTTACATATAAATAAAACATCAATTTAGCATATATTTTCAATATTAATAATTATTTATGTTTAATGTTATACATCTAATGCAATTTATTATTATATATACATATATATTATACAATTATACATTAAATTTATAATTTTTTCTAATTTCCTTAATAAGTTTTACAAATGCCTAAACAAAAAACAAACAACCCAAACCGCAAAAAAAAAACATAAAATGAATATATACATATACTATATATATATTATCGTGTATAAATATTGGTTTTAATTTGTTTGAAGTGCTGCTGCAACATTTTTTTGACTCACGTTTATATAGTTACATTTTTTGTTGTTGCTCCTTTTTATATAGTTTTTTGATCCGTGTGCATGTCCAACAAAAATGACTTTGATTTTGCAGCCTCTCGTTGGTTTCTTTAGCGGCATGCCACAACCTATAAATAAATATTTGATAACTATGAACAACTGACTACAATACCCTTACCCCTACCATACCATACCCCCCTTACACACCACCCGCAGGATATGGGCGACTTCAATATAGCAACATCGTCGCTACATGCGCTCAGCACCTCGGCCGCCTCACAATCATCGATGGAGAAGCATAGTCCGCACACATCACCACGTCTTGGCCGGCGGAGCACTACGCCAAGTTTGATGGCGGTCCAAAATGATCTCTATGCTGGCGGTGGGCCAGCGCTAAGTTTGCCCTGCAGCAGCGGCAGCAACAGCAGCAGCTCATCCTCCTCAACAAACTCGACGCATCAGCAGCAGCACCAGCAACAGCAGCAACCATCAGCGCCGCCTGCAGCAGCAGTGGTTAGCAATGGAGGAGGCGGAGGCACAACATCTACCGGCAGCAGCACCAATTCCAGCATCAAAAGCACAAATCGCATGAGCGCACCACTTATGGGCTCCAGTGTGAACAACTCCACATATGGCCAAAAGTTGCCCAGCAAAACGGAAAGCGGCATCTCAAGTGAAACCGCATCGATTAGCTCCTATGCCATACTACAGAATCTTCAAGATGGCATTGCAGCAGCAGTATCCAGCAGCAGCCCAAGCTCAAGTTCAGCGGCAGCCGTTGCTGCAGTTGCTCCACCGCTGCCACCACGCAAATCGCCGGGCGTTGAGACGCCCATCAAACCCTCGAGCAGCAAGAGCATCGATAATATCCAGTGCAGTTTGGACAATGTGCCGCCACAGACGACAGCACCGCCCATTCCACCGCATGTGAGCAACAGTGTAGACACTCTAGCTGAGGATTTGATGCAACAGCAAAGGATTGCTAGCAGCACAACGTCGCCGGTGCTGTCGCTGCTCGACGATATGATGGTCGAGGTGGGTCCAGCCGAGACCATAAGCGGTGTCATCGATACACGTCCGCTGGAAGCACGTGGAACGCTGCCAAAGCCAAGTGGCAACAGTAGTAGTGGTAGTAGCAATAGTTGTGGCCAGCAGCCAGATGCAGCTAGTTCACACTATACCCAACTGTGCACAACGACAACAAGTGCAGCAGCATTGGCGGCAGCTGCCTCGCTGGCGGCCAATGGCAAGAGGATGACGCTGAAGCAGCCAACGCCAGCACTGCCGGCACAACAGCAGCAACATCATCAACCGTTGCTCTATGCGAATGTGACGATCAATCAAAAAGACTGCGGCTCGGTGCCATATGAGAATATCAATCTGGAGTATATAGCCCGATTGATGAACGCTGGCTATTCGAAGGAGAATGCAATCACCGCTTTGGGCATCTCAAGGAATAACATCGAAATGGCTGGCGATATATTGCGTGAATTTGTCTCCAAGAATAGCGCCTAAGCAAACAAAAACAAAGATAGTAAGAGATATGTGTGATCCCCCTCCTCCCTGACAAAAAAAAAGAAGGAAAGTTAGCGTTAGTTCGATTTTCGATAATACGATCCCAAAGAAACAAGGCAAATGATAAATCATTAGCATAAATAAAAACCAACTCTCTCATTACTTTCTCTATCTATTTCCATATATAATAAAATATATATAAATATATATTTATAAATTTCTCTATCTCGCTTTAAGAGCACACACTCCCCCCCTAGACACTCCCCACACAGTTTCATATAGAGTTAGGCTTAGTTTACTGAACCCAAAAACACAAAAAACCAATCTTGGCGTAGCCAGCACAAGCAATTAGGCATTTAAAAAAAAACTCGTTCGTTCTCTTTGAAAATTATTTAAATTAAAAAAAAATTAAAAAAAATAAAATTTCCACTCAATTTAAAGAAAAATCAAACAAAACAAATAAAGCACAAGAATCCCATTAATATCAAATATAGCTCTATATATACATAAAATATATATTAAGACGTATCTCTACTTCTTCCTATTAAGCAAATCAAAAACAAAGCAAGCCAAACAAAAATATTTCTATATATATACGCAGCTTCGAAAACGAATCAAAAATTTGCCCACCCCCGCAACTTTTGCTCTCGCTCTAGCTCTTTCGTAATAAAAGACAAAAATCAATAAAAAAAAAAAAAACAAAACAAAATAAGAAGAAATTCATTCATTATCATAAAGCCAACACTCACCAGAAAGTCAAATCAAAACAACAACAATTTTTATTGGTGCATCGGCAAACATATTTTAAATATAAATAGGAACAGCTCTTAAGATTCATTCAACACATAAAACTCATAAAATTATATTTAAAAAGAAATGCCTTTAATAAAAGCTGTCCCCCAAGTGATAGCCTTCAGTTAACTTCCTTATCCGTGTTATAACAACAACAACAACAACATAACGAAGAACAAACACCAAAAACAACAAAATTTCCGATGCACTATCAAAGTTTACCTCGATTTTTTATACAAAACTCAATGTTTTTTGTAATTGTATATTTGTAAGTGTATGCAAATCGTCAAGTGTGAGTGTATTCGTATTCGTATTCGTTGGTAAAAAATCAAAAAAGCAAAAAACCAATTGTATGATGATAAAGTTTGAGATCGCGATTTAAAAGAAAGAAGTTTGTATTATGGATAAACCCTTTTTACTGAATTTATAATTATATAATACAAATAATCGGTTTTTAATTCGTCGATAACTTTCTTAAATCCTACACGCAATTTTTGGACATATAGTATCTAATAAATCCAACAAAACAAAAAACTAAGCTACATACGATATATATATATACAGACATATACACGCATATACATATAGGCGATATAATCATTTGGAAATAAAGTCACAAACAAAATACAAACAAAATCAATGCAATATATTCACTATAGACAAGAAAAAAATGAAAGCGTAAACTTTTAAGTAACTTATATATATATTTACATAACCTCGAAACGAAACGAATAACAACAACAAAAACAACCAAAAACTATTTATAAAATATTTGAACTTTAAGGATACAAAAAATCTGCGTTAAAATACAAAATAGCATATACTAGAGCATAGCAAACACAGCAATTAAAAAACAAAAACAAAACAAAAATCCAAAAAACATTGATGATAATGGAGTCACCAGTCGATAAAGAGCGGATAGAAAAGTAAGTAACATCGAGTTATAAGCCGATATATATATATATATATATATAAAAAGAAAGCATATAAAGAAAAGTAATAATTGCGATACCATACCATAGTCACGTCATGTAATCCGGAAACAAATCTTACAACAGATATAAATTATTCTTATATATAAAATAAAAAACAAAAAGAAACCAAAAACAAATCAGCGAAGTTTTCTTTTCGGGCAAATTGTAGCTGGAATAAGTAGTTTTACAGTAAAACTCGATTTTGTTTGTCTTTATTGAAATATGTATTTATTTTGTTTTGTTTGTTTTTTTTTTATTATTTTGACTTATATAGTTGCGTTTCTTGTATTTTTTTTTTGTTTGTTTTATTTTTCTTTCGTATTCAAGCACATATGTATTTGTTTTTTCTTTTGTTGCATGTTTTTTTTTTGTTTGTTGTGTGTATGTTTTACGATTTTTTCCATTTTTGTATTTTATAAATAAGGATTAGTTGATGTTCTGTTCTGTGTCTGTGCTGTTATCATTTCTTTGCATTGCATACATCTCAAAATGCCTCTTTTTTTGGGGGGTGGCACATCAGACGGTATATTCATAGATGTCTATATACTCGTTTGATATAGCGTTATACATATTAATTTAAAGTTTATCATTTTGTTGTGTTGCTTAGTGTTTCTTGTGTTGTTGTTGTAGTTGTATATATGTATAACATGGCTATAGTAGGACGTACTGATCCCAAAATTTGTTGTTAGCTTGTTAAATTGTTTTTTTTATTATTAATATTTTTTTTTTTTTTTATTATTAATTGAAATTCATAATTTATTTTTCACAATATTTGCTCTTTGTTTCCGACACGATCTCTTTGTATTTTGTTTTTGTATTTTTTTTTTTTTTTTTTTTTTTTTTTACTATAATATAATATACTTTTATATTTAAAAATACATTTTTAAAAATTAATTTTTGTAATCTTTCATTAAATGGTTTTAACAGATTTGGCGCAGCAAATTTCATTTGCTCTTTTCATCATCATCCTCACACAAGACTTTGAGTTATTATAGTTTTTTTTTTTGTTTACTATTATAATTATTACTTGTTTTTTTTTTTTTTTTTGTTTTTTGTGTGTTAGTTACAAAGTTCGATTTCTAGATATTGTTTTTGTTTAACCTTTGTTACTCATCTTTTTAAATAAATATGTTTTGTTTATATGTATGTTAGATGTATGCATGTATGTATTTGTATAATATTTATGTATGTGTAATAATTTAATGCAACCCTTTTGAATGCATAATACAAAAAAAAAAAAACAATAAAAAATTCGTTAAACATCATACACAGATAATAATAATATTCTTGATTTGGTGTTGAAATTAAGACTTTGTTTTGCATTTATAAATACTTCTTGCATTCATTTGATGATTTCCTTGATCTTATTTTTTGTTGTATACAATCATTATTCAATAAATATATATGCCAGGTTAACAGTAAGACCATTGTAAAGAAGCAGTGAAAGAACAATTGCGAGAATTATTAGAATAGAGTAAATAGAATTAGAGCATATATAAGTAGAGAAAAAACTATCTACGCATCTATGGCATATAGTGTTTGTTTCTTGTATTTATTATTATTTGTATTTGTTTGTTTGTCTAACGCACTTATGCAAGGATTTCGTTGCCATTATACAATAATTGTTCATTATTTTTTTTTTGCATTTTTCTGTTTTTTTTTTTTTATAGATTTCATTTAAATATATATGCTAAAATTAAATTAAAGCAAAACTAGTTGAAAAATAGTATACGTTTACACACAATTTGGTTTCATCTTTCAGACACTTGAATTTCAGTTTTAAGCAGCGCACAACTTCAAATATAACAGAAAAAATATATATATATAGACTGCGTGTTACAAATAGGAAGAGGGCCCTGGTTATATTTTTTTGTTTTTTAAGTTTAATGCGTAAGATAACGTTAAATTTCATTTAGATTTATATCAGACACCTAGAAATTGTTATTGGAGCTTGCCGATTAGTTTATTCATTCATAATTATACACATATATGTATGTATGCAATATTTGTTTGCTATCAATTATTATTATCGTTTCAAATAGTGTTTTTCTTTTGCTTCTAAGTTAATATAGTACTTAATAAATGTATGTTTGCTGGTGTGCTTGCATCATTATATGTATGTATGTATATGGTTGTAGCGACAAGTTTCACAATGTAGTTTTTCGGTAGTTGCGTATTTTTATCTTTTTGTATTTGCAGTTCCTGTGTCAACTTCTTCATATAATCAATTAGTAATGGTGTATCATTAAGCCTTGTTTATGTTGTAGCGTACAATATATGAATATATAAATGTATATGTGTGTGTGGGTTTTTGTTATCCATGCAGTTGTCTTTAATTTGCATTTAATATCTGTTTTGGAATTACTCTACCAGGACGCCTGTAAGCAAAGAATTTAGAATTAATTCAAATTCAATTCAATTCAAATCGTGATGCACCCACCTGGAATGCGTGGATGGCGTGCGAGTACGGAGAAGCCCTTGCCCTGCGGCCCTTTGGGTGCGCGTATAAGGATTAAACGTGGCACACCATCATCGCCATTGAGCTTAAGGCGCGAGATCAGACGATCGGGACGATCGTTTATTTTCAAAACATTGCAGGCCGACGATTTGCCATTGCGCTGTGAATAAAGGCAGCAAGTTAGTATTTAGACAAAATTCCACCAAATTTAATAGTTACAATTGATGTGCCCACCTGATTGGTAACCACAGAGAACTCGACGGTATCACCAGGATGTAGAGCCACTGTGCTGCCCTGCACCTCGGACATGTGAAAGAATAGCTTCTTGCCGTCCTCCACCTCGAAATTGAGGAAACCAAACTGGCCCTTAATCGAATCGACAGTGGCACGTTTCTTTAGCCTCACTGCATTTACCTCGGCGGCCCGGCCGCTCTCATCGATGCGAAAGCTAACCAGATCGCCCTTCTGCAGCAGATCACGCTTGTTCACCAGACTGGTGATGCCAAATTCATGGTGCGATATGACTGTGGTGCGCAGCTCATCCAGTATTTCAATCAGTCCGGCATATTCCTGCTGATCCGGATTAATGCAGCGCAACGGACGCGCCACAACGCCATTGTGTACCGTCTCCAGCAGTGCCGGCTGTGGTATTGCGTTCTTGGGCAACGTGCGCACATTCTCAGCGGGCAGACAATTGCCGGAGACGGATGTGTTGCCATTGGGCGCCAGTGTATACTCCACTTCCTGACCCAATTCAAGCCAATTGGGATTGCCCTGATAGTTACTAAAGTGAAAGAAAACCTCCTCGTCGTGCGACAGCGTCTCGATAAAGCCAAAATTCTCCTTGATGACGGCAATAAATCCACGATACAGCGTTCCGCTAGCTGCTTCCGCATTGGCATGATTGTTATTCTCCAGCTTAAAGTCATCAATGTGGGGCACGCAAATCTGCTGCTGTTGAGTGGTGGCATTGCTGCCCACACTGCTGTTACTGCTGCTGCCACCACCGGGGCTGCCATGCATCACATAGCCATTCTGCATGGGGCTAGCATTTGTGCTGATGCCATTCGAGACAAGCAGTTGATCGTTCTGATTCAAATTGACAACTGGGACTTGTTGGGCAGCTGTTTGCTGATTTAAAAGTTGTTGTTGCTGCAGCTGCAGCTGCTGCTGTTGTTGTTGCTGCTGTTGCAGCGAAACTTGCTGCACATTAACGGCTATAAATTCCTTGTTACGTTTGACCTGGCAAAGGGATAACAAATTATTAGATTGTTTGATTGATTGAATAAGTTAAACTAATATGTTCGTACCATGTAAATATCGAAGCGCACACGCTCGCCGACTCTTGGTGGTTTTTCGCAGTCTTTAAGAAAATACATAATAGTCTTTTTAACATCGCCATGCTCGTAGGTGATGACGCCACCCTCAAAGCGATCCTGAGATTTAATTGGACTCTTGGGCGCCTCGCGTGTCACGAAGCCTGCAAACGTTACAATTAGATAAGTTCTGTAAGGACAATGCAATAGTATGATAACGTACCCTCGATATTGCTGGCCATAAGGGTTTCGAATTCCACTGAATTGGGCGGCAAATGTTGAATGCGTATGGCCTGCAGACGCGAGTTATTATAGGCCAGACCGGGCTCCTGAATGACAGTAAATTCAACCTCATCATTGACATCAATTTCGCGACTCTGCAAGAAAGTATTTTATAATTGCAATGGGGCAATAGAAGAGTTCATTTCAAACAACTCACCGTATCGAGAACCTCCGTAAAGTGAAAGAACAATCGCACTTGACGCTCAACGCAACGCAAAAATCCAAAACCCTCTTTCAGCGAGGCAATGGTGCCCTGTTCACGCTTCTCGCCGGACACCTTGAACGTCTCATCGAGCAGTGCAATCGAGGTGGCACGCTGCAACTGATCACGCCTATCGGTAGCCAACAAAAATTGCACCCAATCGCCATGGCGCAAAGTGAAATCACCCTTTTGATCCTTATCGCCGAACGGCACCTCAACCTCAGAGTAATCGGGTGCACGATAACGTATGCGTCCTGGCAACGGATCACTGTTCTGACGCACAGGATTGTTGCGATCCAGCGACTTGAGCACTTGTCCCTTATAAATGGTCGTATCGACATCTTCGAAGATGACCGAGCCAGGCGGCAATCGTGTTATGTTGCAGGCATACTCACGGCCCTGCGGCGGCACTGAGGCAGACTATTGTTTTTTGGTTAATAATAGATAAAGCACTAATGATCAAAAAACTTACGCTACGCGTTTGAATGGTGAATTCAACATCGTCACCGGGCCGCAGCTCAACATTGCCCTCCGCTTCGGAGAAGTGAAAGAAGATCTCTTTGACAACATCGGCACGCTCAATGAAACCGAATGACTCCTTCATTGAGCAGACTACGCCACGATACTTGACAGGCATGGCCGGATTCTCCAGGCGTATATGGCAAGCGCCCAGGTTGCCTCTGCAAGTTGAAAACATATACATTAAATTTGAACTTATATGTTGAGTTTGTGTTGTTTTACCTTTGGTTTGTTGCAATTTGAAAGCTAACCTTGTCGCCAGCACGCAAATTAACATTGCCCTCAACATCGTCTTTGGTATAGGGTAGAAAGAAGCATTCACCGCGATTCTCATAGCTAATCCGACCAGTTGTCTCACTGGAGCTGAGCACATTGTTGGCACTGTCGGTGCGCAATTCGGTGGTTACTGTGCCAGTAACACGCTCCTCGGACAGCACTACTTCTGGCGCTATTTTGGACACTTGACTAGCAATCGGTTTGCCGGTGCGCCGATCATAGGTCATCTCAAACTCGACGGGATCACCAATCTTTAAATGATCAATGTTGCCACTGAATTGCGAGAAATGGAAAAAGAGGCGTGCCTGACGCTCACAGCACTGAATAAAGCCATAGGAATGCTAGAATATTGATCAAAAACAAATTCGAGTTAGTTGACATTTTAAGCAAATTTAACGAATTCTACTAATCAGATACAAGACCCACCAGTAGCTTCTCAATGATGCCAGTTTCACGTGTCGTTGCATTTGGATCGTTGGCGGCATTCGCTGAAGAGTTGCTCGACTGCGAACCGAATATGGATGATGAGCTGCCGGGGCCGTTGTTCAACACGCTGTTGGACTGAAAGACGCCAATTTGTGGCGGATTCTGAATGATGTCGTTCACCTCATTTGCATCAAACATGCCAATGCTTTGATGGTGTTGTTGTTGCTGTTGCTGCTGCTGGCGTTGTTGCTCCTGTTGCCGTTGTTGCTCCTGCTGCTGTTGAAGTTGTTGCTGCTGCTGCTGCCGTTGCTGCTCTTGCCGTTGTTGCTCCTGCCGTTGTTGCTCCTGCTGCTGTTGTTGAAGTTGTTGCTGCTGCTGCTGCTGCATATGTTGTTGCATATGATGGTGGTGCTGCGGTTGAGAGACTTGCATTTGGACAGCAGCTGGTGTTGGCGGTCCATGCGATTGCAGCCCCAATGTGGTCGAGTCCAACGTGAAGGTGCCAATTGTTGGAAATGTTGTCGGTATGTTCATGTTGCGCATGGCAGTCATGTCGAAGCACTGCAAACTTTCGTACAGTTCTGCAAGATTTAAGTATCGTTTAATATGAAATCAAGAATCTTAGGTTTAACCTGGATCTTACCTTCGCCGGAGCGATATACTTTTGATTGCGTGTTCATGTTGTTAGTTTGGATGTTACAGAGAAGAAGAAAATGCTGATAGCGACTAGCACAAGAAGACTGGTTGGTTGGTTGGTTGGTTCGACGATTGATTGATTGATAACGATTGATGGCGAGAATGTTCAAAGATTTTTAAAAAGAGAGACCGAACGCGGATCAAAAACAGATCCTCCTATTGGATTTTACTTAATTTTTTAATTTTATTATTATTTTTTTGTATTACTTATTGATTTTTTATATATATATTTTTAATAGTTACGATTTTTTCGATTTTTTGTGTAATTTTTGTATATCAAAGAGAAAAAACTAAGCAATAAATACGTATTTGTTGTGTATATATATTTTGGCTAAACACTGGCACAAGAGGCACTGAAATTCCTTGTCTTCGAAGTTAATAAAGAAACAATCATTTGTTGTTGTTTTATTTATTGATTTTTTACTTTTTGTTTTGTTTTGTTTTTTTTTTTTCGGGTGGTCAACTTTCTTCGACTTTTTATGGTTTTATTTTTTCGTTTTTTTCAAGAAATGTATTTAAAAATGCCGATAGTATTATTAATGTATAATGTTCAGTTTTTGCGATATTTTGTGGTTGTTGTTAGTTTTGAAGTTGCGGCTGCTTCGTGTTTTTAAAAATATATATATATATATATATATTCGTATTCGGTTGAAAAATGCATTAGCTGCTGCTGTAGTTGCCGTTGGTTGTTGTTGTTGTTGAAGTTAGATGAATAAACATTAATTATTTTTTTGTTTTTATTTATTTATTGCGATTTGTTCATATGCTCGAGTTGTAATGTTGTTGTTGTTGAAGTTTTTATTATTATCTTTTTAGTTTTACTAGAAAAATACACTGGGCGCTTTACGGAATACTTTTGTTTTTTTCTTTTTGTTGTTGTTAGGTTAGTTAAGAGCTTTATTTTGATATATATATATAATAAATTGTATTTGATTTCCTTTTAACTTCTTAGTTGGTTGAGGGGGGAGGGGGTTGGAGGGGAGTTGGTTAATATGTTTGTTATATTAGGCGCTTTTGCTTTTTGTTGGTGTTTTTATATTTATATAATATATAATATATATATATATATATGTTTTAGGCAATCGTTGTGGTTTTTTGTTTAGGAAGTATTAGTGATTTATTTTACTTTTTATTTTGTTATTTACTTTTTTTCTTTTATTGTAATACGCTTTCTCTCTCTCGCTCTCTCTTCGTATCCTCCTAGCGGGCCGAGGAGGGGCAGGGGCTACACCTACAACAAGTGTTCCGTTATGTGTTTGTTTTTTTTTTGTGTTTGTTTTTGTTTTTGCTTTTCGCTGTACGTTGTTGTTGCTATTACTTTTGTTATTGCTGTTTGGTTTACTTTATTCACAATGCACACATTATGGAGTTTATTTATATATAGTTTATAGTGTTATATATAGATAGATAGATACTCTTTAATTGTTGTTGTTGTTGTTGTTGGGTTTTTGCATTTACTATAATGTTGAACTTTTAGCCTACGTTTTGTTTGTTTAGTCAATACATATATACTCGTATATATATATATATATATATATTTGTTGTTGTTTTTTGAATGCGCGTTTTGTTTTTTAAAGTCTTTGTTTTAACCTAGGGTTGTTTAACTATTTAGCTTGTTGTGTTGTTGTAGTTTGTTGTTGTTTTTTTTTCACTTATGGGTTTTCATTTGTTTTGTTTTTTGTTTTTCGCTTATTTACTTAATGTTTATATAATATAATATATAATATATATAGTATATGTATCGAAGTCCTTTAAGATATCACGAATTTGTTTCAATGTTTTTTATCTTTTAATTTGCATTTGCTCTTATGTATAAAGTTGTTGTTGGTTAAGACGTTCGTTTCTCCTCTTCTACCTCGTTTTTTGTTTTGCTTTTGTTTTTTTCTTCTTCTTCTATAGTTAAAAATTACATTGTTTTTGTTGTAGTATTCATGTTTTTGTTATTTCTATGCTTAGAGATTTTTTTTTTTTTTTTGCGATTTTTTGTTAATGTTTTTTTATATTTATAAATTTACAGTAATTATCACAGAGTTGTTAAATCTTTCTTTGAATTTGTTTTTTGTTTTTGTTGTTTTTGTTTTTTACTTTTTTTGTTTCAGTTGCTTTTAATCGTTATCGCATTTAGACTTTTAACATTTCTCACTAGGTACACTTATAAAAAAAAAATGAAAACTATTTAAAAATAAACAATAGTCTTTTTATTAAAAATAAAAAACTGTTTTTGTTTTTGGGCACAAGGCCGCAAAGTTCAGTTTTATTTTGTTTTTTGCTGGGCGCTGTTTATTTTGATTTATTTACAATTTTGTTTTTGTTTTTTTAAATTATTGGCTAAGTTAAAGTTGCAGTTTTTTTTTGTATTTTTTTTTTAATTTTTTATTTTTTGTGTTACTCAGTTGCATTTGTTGCTGGGGGTCTTCTTCATATTTTGTGTGTGTGTTTTTGTTGTTGTTGTTTTGTTGTAAAAGTGACTTAAAATTAATAGAATTCTTGTAGATTTTTGGTTTTAAATGTTTTTCTTTATTGTTACCGTTTTTAGTTGCTCGTTTTTATCTGTTTTGTTTGTAGTACGTTTTTTTTTTGCTTTTGTTGGTTTTTCTTTTGCTTTTGCTTATGTTTTTGTTTTTCTTTGCGGCACAATTGTTGCTTTATCGTTTCTTTAATTAATTTCTTAATTATCTCTGTTCTATTACAAGGCGGAACTACTTTGACTCTCTCTCTCTCTCTCTCTCTCTCTCACGATCGACCCGCGACTTAGAAGGGCTCTCTCTTTTCTTTTGCTTCTCTCTTTATGTTTCGCTCTCTCTTAAGTTTGCGCTTTTGCACTTTTTTTTCCACACGGCCGCCGCTTGGCAGGCGACAAAAATGTTTTGTTTTTTGGACTTAAGGACTATAATATTTTTGTGTTTGTTTCTTAACTAAATTGTTTAAATTGATGTTGCGTTTAAATTAAATGTTTTTAATATGTTTAAATTATGTTTTTGTTTTGTATCCGTTTCTCTTTTTGTTTTATGTTCTCTTTTTTTACTCCCGGTTATTTTGTACTTTAAAACTTTAATTCAGTTGTTTGTTGGTTGTTGTTTTTTGTTGTTGGTGTTGCTTTTGCTGTTTGTGTTTCTCTTTTTTTTTGTCTCTTTGCTTGCTTCCTTTGTTCCTGTTTGTTGTTGTTGTTGTTGTAGAGGCGGCGTTTTTGTAATCGGCTGGCTTAACTTAAATTTTATTAATTTTATTATTTTTAGCAAATTGAATTCACTTTGACTTAACAAAAATTCGTAAGTAAATTAAAGCTTTCAGAAAAAATAATGAGGAATATTGGGATTGTTTTTAACGTGTTGTTGTTGTTGGTGTATTTGTTGTTGTATTATTGTTTCTTTCTTTTAGTTATTCGAGTTGGACATCAACGTCAACGCCAAAGCGCGTCGCGTTTAAGCTGCTTTTGTTTAAAAGACAGTTTTTCTCTCGTTTAGTTTTGTTTTTATATTTTTAGTGCGTGCGTGTGTTTTTGATTTGTAATTTGTTTTTGTTATTTGACTCCAACTCCGTTTTACTTCAGTTGATTTCTCTTTTGTTTTGTTTTTGCTTTTGTTGTTTTGTTGTTGCTTTGAGTATTGACGAGTTAATTTCACAGCGTTTCAAGTGTATTTGAATTTTGTTTGGTTTGTTGTTGTTTTTTTTTTTTTGAAAGTCTTCGTTTCAAGCTTGGCTTGTTTCTTATTTTGTTGTTGTTGTTGTTTCTTTTTTTGCACAGATGCGCAGTCGCTATGTCGTCTCTCTCTCTCTCTTGCTCGCTCGCCCACTCTTGCTAACAGACTCTTCGCCTCCCACCGTCGACGGCGACGTTTCCTCTTCTTTCCGTGTTTGTCTTCTTCTTTTTTGTCGCTTTCCTACTTTGAAGTTCTCGTCTTTTCAGGGCAAATTTTGTAGGTGAGTCGTCGGTCGTTGAGTTTGAAGCGAATTTGCAAACGAAAACAAAGGAAATTTCAAAACTATAAGTTTATGGCAAATGCCCTTCGTTTTTGGGTTTTGGTTTTTAAAACGCCTCTTAGACTTTTTGAGCTTTGTTGTAGTTGTTGTTTGTTTGTTTGATTTATTTTTGTTGGTATGTAACTTATTTTTTGTTTGTTTTGTTTTTATTAGATGATTTATTATTATTTGCTTTTTGATTCGTTTTCGATGGTGTTTTTTTTTTGTTTTTATTATTATTATTTTTATTCAGATTATGATGAAAGTGATGTCAAAACGGAGTTTTAGTTACAAAAGCTGCAATGAGAAGAAAGTTAAGCAATTAGTACACACCAATACATACATACATGCAAATATATATACAGTATTTTAACATTTTGCCCCAGCCTCCCAGTGAAATCTACACCAGAAAAGTCGGCATTGTTGTTGTTGCTGCACTTTTATTGATTTTTAGTGTTGCAAACCGGAGACTCGTACAATTCGCATGCACACACACACGCTCACGCAAACGGTTCCATGCGCACACACTGACACGCACACAGCAGCAGCTGCATAGAGATTTTACTATTGTCGCACACAGCACCACACATAACAGAGACTACCGGAAAAAAATTGCACGCACACATTCACAAACACACACAGATGCTAAAGAAAATTGCTATGAATGTAATTTGTAAACTATTTTTACACATTTTTGTTATGGTTTTTAGCAGCCAACTGTACACATAAGCAAACTCATACACTCACACACACACACACAGAAACAGTGTCATGTCGGTCGCAAAAGTTTTTTTTGTCAAATTATTTTTTCGGTCTGCAAATTGCGTACACTTTGCACAGACAGATGCGAAAAATGTTAATAATGCACGAAAACGGTACGCGAAAGGCAAAGTTTCATGTGTAATCACAACCTAATTGATCGGCACATGTTTTGTGCATATTTTTATTGCAAATTTGAGTTAATTTATTTGTTAATTGAACGAAAAGAAAATTTTCACACTAGCAATACGTACCACACGACACAGCACAACACCGGACGCCATGTTGGTTAGTGTTGCTTAGCGACAAAAATTTATTTGCAAGGCAATTGTGACGTCATAAATAATATTTTTTAAATTAAACTACAACCTTTTGGCTGTACAACTTATAAAAAAAATAATTAATATACTTTATTTAATGTGTTTTTCGGGATTTTGAGTGCAAATGTTTTCAGTTGCGCTTTGCAACACTGCTTGCAGCGACCAGCCCTGGTCACGAAACAGCTCTGCCTTCCACTATTAGCTGAAAATCGAAATTTCACAATAGCGCAACATAAAATCTTAAGCATTTTGTATTTAATTTTTAACGACATAAATTTGGAAACAACATTGGGGCCATATGAGGCGGCAACACGTGGCACTACGCACAAATTAAATAAGTCAAATTTAAGTGGAAACCAAAAGTGCCGCTGCAGCGTTGCGCTTGTGTTATTTAACCTATAGAAAATAATCGACACACCCCCCGCCGACCAACCAAAGAGCAACATGGCATTCCGGCTGCTCAGCTCGTCACAGGCAATAAAAAGCCTAATTCAACGAAGCTATACGCAGGGATCGCTCACAGACAAGGTGCGTATTGGAATAGTTGTCCAAAGATTCGTTCTTATCTCTGTTTCCTCAGCAGTTCCAACGAGGAGCCGGCATTGAGTTGACGCCGCTTATGCGTTATCTGGTGGAACAGTTTCAAATGTTTTGTAAGAAGCCGCCAAAGGGTTTTGAGAAGTACTTCGAAGCCGGCGGCAAGTCGACAAAACCCAAAGCCGCCGCTGAAGCGGCGGAACAGAAAAGTGCATCGGGCGGCAGCAAATCCTCGAGCAGCAGCAGTAATAAGCCCAAACCACCTGCAATGAAACCGAGCACAGCCAGCGAAACCAAATCGGATTGGAATTTCGGCATGTTTAGCAATAGTTCCCGGGGTCCCGGCGCTCGAGGCGCTGGCCCACCCGGCGGTCGTCCGCTCAGTGAGGGCGGCGGCGGCGATCGTGAGCGTTGGATACTGCTAGGCGCTCTTGGCGCTGTTGTTCTGATTGGTTCGTTTGCGTTCTTCGAGATGGGCTACAAGGAGATCTCATGGAAAGAGTTTGTCAACAGGTTTGGGGAATTTCATCACAAATTGAAATCGTTTCGATTATGTAATGCATTTCGTCTCTTTGCTTAGCTACCTGTCCAAGGGCGTCGTCGAGAAGCTGGAGGTGGTGAACAAGAAGTGGGTTCGGGTGCGTTTGTTACCAAGCCAGAGCAATAGTGGCGTCCTGTGGTTCAACATTGGCAGCGTCGATTCGTTTGAACGTAATCTGGAGACGGCGCAGACGGAGCAGGGCGTTGAGTCCATCAACTTTGTGCCGGTCATCTATCGCAATGAGGTGGAGGCGTCCAGTATGACAGGATTATTGCCGACCCTACTGATTATCGGGTTCCTTGTCTATATGATGCGGAAATCGGCGGACATGATGGGCGGCGGACGTGGACGCAAGGGCGGTGGACTTTTTGGTGGCGTTATGCAGTCGACGGCCAAATTAATAAATCCCACAGAGATTGGCGTCGGTTTCAAGTGAGCTTTACTTTAAACATCATCGTTCCCATTTTATCTCTTTCCCCCTTGCAGGGACGTCGCCGGCTGTGAGGAGGCCAAGATTGAGATAATGGAATTCGTCAACTTCTTGAAGAATCCCCAACAGTATATCGATTTGGGCGCCAAGATACCCAAAGGCGCCATGCTAACCGGTCCGCCGGGCACGGGCAAAACGATGCTGGCCAAGGCGACGGCGGGCGAGGCAAATGTTCCGTTTATAACCGTCTCCGGTTCGGAGTTCCTCGAAATGTTCGTGGGCGTTGGACCCTCCCGAGTGCGGGATATGTTTGCCATGGCCAGGAAACATGCGCCCTGCATCCTCTTCATCGACGAGATCGATGCAGTGGGCCGAAAGCGTGGTGGCAAGACCTTTGGCGGCCATTCGGAGCAGGAGAATACGCTGAACCAGCTGCTGGTCGAAATGGATGGCTTCAATACCACGACCAATGTGGTGGTGCTGGCCGCCACCAATCGTGTGGACATCCTGGACAAGGCTTTGATGCGTCCCGGACGCTTCGATCGTCCAGATCTATGTGCCGGCGCCGGACATCAAGGGCCGCGCCAGCATCTTCAAAGTGCATCTGGGTGCATTGAAGACGGAGCTGGACAAGAATGGGCTGGCCCGCAAAATGGCGGCTTTGACGCCGGGATTCACCGGCGCCGACATTGCCAATGTGTGCAACGAGGCGGCGCTGATCGCGGCACGTGACTCCAAGAAGAGCATCGTCCTGAAGCACTTCGAACAGGCCATTGAGCGTGTCATTGCGGGCATGGAGAAGAAGACCAATGTTTTGGCGCCGGAGGAGAAGCGTACGGTGGCGCACCATGAGGCGGGCCATGCCGTGGCCGGTTGGTATCTGGAACATGCGGATCCATTGCTTAAGGTCTCGATTATACCGCGCGGCAAGGGATTGGGCTATGCCCAGTACCTGCCCAAGGATCACTATCTGCTGTCCAAGGAGCAGCTATTCGATCGCATGTGCATGACTCTGGGCGGCCGGGTGGCCGAGGAGCTGTTCTTCAATCGCATCACGACCGGCGCACAGGATGATCTCAAGAAGATTACAGACATCGCCTACTCCCAGGTGGTGCGTTTCGGCATGAACGAAAAGATTGGCCAGGTCAGTTTCGATGTGGGCCAGTCGGGTGATCCGGTGTTCAGCAAACCCTACTCCGAGGACACCGCCATGATCATCGATAGTGAGGTGAGGGAGATTATCAAATGTGCCCATACAACGACCACCGCGCTGCTGGTGAAGCACAAGGAGGATGTGCGTCTCGTTGCCGAGCGTCTGCTGCAGAACGAAGTGCTCTCCCGCGACGATATGATCGAGCTGCTCGGACCGCGTCCCTTCAAGGATAAGTCGACGTACGAGGAGTTTGTTGAGGGCACCGGTTCCTTTGAGGAGGACACAACGCTGCCCGAGGGTCTCAAGAGCTGGAACAAGGAACAGGAGGAACCGAGTAGGACGGAGACAACAGACACAACGCCGCCGACGCCGCCCACAAAGCCGGCGACGGCTTCGACCTAAATCCTAATGGATTTTTTTGTTTTTGTTGTAGTCCTTAGTCGCAGTTAGTAAATGTTGTTGATTTGGGGTCACTAAATTCACGATGTGCTTTAAAATTGCATTCATGAAAATATATTTCTTGCTCTATTTCTACGAATTCCCCTTATTACATATATCGAATCGCTTTACAACCCTGTTTGGAACAGACTCTGGTTGAAGGATCGGAGCTGTGCTAAATTTACCGTACTCAAAACGAATTACTTTGTAAAATGCAATAAAAACTTATAAACTTTTCAACAAAAACAACTTAAATATTTTTCTATTATTTTTATTATTTAAAATATTTAACAGTGTAAGCTTTCAAAGCTCAAACATAAAAACAATGTTAAGCTCTTAAATGTCAATCGCCCGCTCTTAAAATGTTTCGCTCTGTTACGCACGCTCTCTTTATTGCAAACACAAACACAGTCTCTCTCTCTCGCTCTCTCTACATTGCTTATCACTTATCAGCTGTGCTGGCATTTCGGCACGATGCAGCCGGCTGCCTAACTGTTCAGTGTTGCAAGTTGTGAGTGTGTGTGTGTGTGTGCACAAATGTTTTTGCACACAGCCTCTGCCGACGTCGCCGTCGCTGTCGCCGCAAAGCTTTGCTCAGTGCTAAAACACAACTACACACGTGTAGTACAACTAACAACCACTACAGATGCAGTGGCGCGCGTGTGCTACTGTGACCCGCTGCCGGCGTTGCTGCTGCGACGGCTGCGACTGCTGCTGCTGGCTTCAGTGTCAGTGTTCAGTTGTTTGGGGCCGTTTGTGCCGTGTCTCAGTGTCGTCTTGTTGGTTGTCGCGTTCGTGTGCGCGCACTAAAATCAAGCAGCAGCAGCAGCAAGCAGGCAGCAAATTGCAATTGCAATCAAATCAAGTATATTATAATTTCAGTTCGCGTTCCGTTGCAGTTGCAAGGCATATAAACAACAACAACGCACATGAACAAGAACAACGATTTGTTTATTTATTTGTTGGGGCGAGGCGGCATTGGGGGGCATTGTGTCAATGCAAAATTGATGATTATATAAAAGTGCGCGGCATTCAATTCTAATTACAAACAACGACAAACAAAAAATGCAATTTAACTGTTTGCCTGTGTGCGTATGCGTGTGCATGTTTGTGTGTGTGTAAAAAGGTGGCAAAGTGATTTGTTTTTTGAGGCCAAGTGTTTGTTTTAGCGGCGACAGGCCGGAAATACAGAAAGTGTTGCCTGCAATCAGCTTTGTCGATCGCACGTGCAAAATGGCGGCCGGCCGGCAAAACGCCAACCAATCATAACAACATCAACAAAGGAAGTTTCCAAACTGCGCTGATCGTGGTGGCGCCAACTGGCGGCAGTTTACTGCAGTCGATCATATTTTTTCGCATATTCGCAGTGAATATTTTTTACTGCCAATTGGTCGCAATTGTGTCGGGTCACGTGTTTGCTGCCGCCGCTAGTTAACTTCTGCTCTCGTTGTAACGGTGCATGTACCGTAACTGCCTAGTTGCCCCATCTCTCTCTCTCGCTCTCACCCATGTTCTTTATTTGTGTCGCTTGCATGCTGCGCGTTATTATAGGTTATTGTTATTGTTGTTGTTGTTGGTGGGGGAGTCAACATTGCATGCAATAGTCTGTTTATATGTGTATATATGTATGTGTGTGTGTGGGAAAGATCAAGGCGTGTATTGAAAACAATGGCAAATAACAAAAACAAAAACTGCAAAACAAAAGCGAATTTTAGTTTTCGCTTATTTCTCATTTTTGTGTCGCTCTCATTTTGCTCGTTGGAGATTTATCAATGCGTGAATCCTTAAGCCAAAGCATTTAAATAAAAAAATAAATAATAAATTGTCATGGCAACCTCGCCATAACCTAGCTTAAAAGATAAGCTTCGGCTGACCAGTGTAGAAACGTCAAAGCTCAGCTCAAAGAGAGAGAGCAAGCGAATCCGTTTGACTAACTAAAAAGAGCTTTTCGCCTATCAAACGCTTAAATGTAATCCTATACGACAACAAAAAATAGAACACGCACACAAACAAAGCATTGCCACTCCTCTGTCACAAAAGGTCAGCTTGAATGAAGCTTCTTTGGAATTAAGAAGTGCATTGAAGTCAACCTTGTCAAAGCAAACAACAACAACAACAATAAGCACCTTTCTATAGAGTTGTCAGAGGAAGCAGAAAAAAAAACATGAATAATATTTCAGTATTTTCTTTGAGATTTAGCATCGAAAAGTTTCGAAACTAAAATTTATCTGTTCAGTTTTCGAAGACCTTTTTGCACTCGTTTTGCATTTCCAGCCACTTGGAACTGCGAACACAAAAACAAAAACAAATACAACATATTTATTGTTATTGTATTTATGAATCTGGCCCCCTTTTGATGTTTTTACGATAAGACGTTCCGAATCGTTTGGCTTGTGAAATTAGCATTTAAGCATTTGATAATCAGCGAAAAATATGCCTTGCAGTAATATGTTGCCTTCAAATATAAAATAATAATCATTAAAATAAATAAATACAAACAAAAATCAACAAAAACAACAAAGTTTTCAAAACAAAACCAAAAGTGGCCTGCATCAAAAAAAACAAAACCAGAAATGTGATTCAAAAGTGCGAAATGTAAGAAACAAAAACAAACAAACAAAGCTTCTAATAAATAAATAAAAATAACAAAACAACAACAACTCCAAATGGAAGTGAAGAGAACATCGAAAGTGGATTCAAGTAGCGAATTAGCAGCGTCAAAGGATCAATGATTAAAGGAGCAATAGATTGATTTAAACTTGGAGTTGCAGTCGCAAACAGTTTTGTTAGTTAGCGTAGACACCCTTTGTCCCCTCGTCGTCCCCTCATTCACCAAACACAAATGCAGCAACAGTTAAGCCAACAACAACAAGAGTTTTTAGGATATTAGCCAAAACACACACACACAGACATACACACATACATAGAAGTCCAAAGGAGCAGCAGCCAACATGGACATCAAGATTGAGCAGCAACAGCAACAACAACAACAGGCGCAGCAGCAGCAGCAACAGCAACAAGCTGAGCTGGGACCCATTTCACCCTCCGAGGTGCCCAATGATCCTGGGTAAGTGTCGGGACGTGGCTGTGGCATTAATTGTTTTAGTTTTAAGTTGTCATTATTGAAGAGGGAGCGAGATAGATATACTTAGTTGGAGCCGGAGTGTTGACAGAAAGTTTTTCTGTGTCAAACTCGAGTCGAGTCGAGGGGAGGGTCTGACCGGTTTGCCTATTCCACACAGCTGAAACTAATTAGAAAACAATTTGCTAAGGACATCAAAATTCAATTAAAGCCATTCAGCTTAGTACTTTAGTGCACTGCAGTGGGTTCCTATCCCATCCCATCCAATCCCATCCTTCGTTCCATGCCACTTGGCAACAGTTTATTATCGTGCGCTTCAAAGTGGGTTAAGTTCTCTGATTGCGGTGTCATATGCAGCAGATTAATTGCAAAATCTGCATTGCCGATAATTTGCATCCAACTGTTTTCAGTGTTTGTTGGCTTTTAGCTGAATGTTGTTTGTTGTTTTTGGGCGACGCCAACTGTCAGAAAGTCAGACGAAAACAAAATGAACGAACGAACGAGCCCCAATGCCCAAATGATTGGCAACTGAAATATTCGAGAACGAGAGAGATTGAGTTTGAAGGCTGATTTAGAGCCAAGTGTGAAATGTAAATGAACAGGTGCAATAAATGCCCCAACACACACACACACACACACACACACATGCATGTGTGACATGAATCCATCTAAAATGTGAAAATGTTTGAAATGCATTTTGCGCACAAAGTGCAAAATTATGCAAAATTTGGAAAGCCAATGCACTAAATTAAACATTTATTTTTGCACACTTTTAATAATTATTAAATAGTAAAATCTTTCCAAAGTTGTAAATTTATCAAAAATAACCAGAAATATTCATGTTAAAATATGGTTTGAATTTAAAATAAATACTGCATTTTTGAGTTAAACAAGAATATTCAGTTTGATCCGAAATCGTGTTGAAAATTTAAGAAGGAAAAATACTTCGGAACGGTTCCAAATTTACCATAAAACTAACTTTGTTTCGAACTAAACAAAAACGAGTATTTTTTAGCATATAATATAAATTTATTATGATTTATTTAAGTCTAGATTTTTATTCGAATTTCATACACATAAATTTCTCAAGATAAACTTATAGTCAAATACAAAAATTTTATGTTTAAATGCTTTAAATATTTATAAGTAAGTATTTATTATTTATAAAAATTCTTTAATTGTATTATTATATCCTTAAAATTTATCTTAAATGCGATAAAAACTAATAAAACTTTTTAAAAAAATAACTTTTGAGTATTTTAACAAAGTTTGAGTTGGAAAAATTGTGAAGTGTCTTTCGAATGTTGCTTAAAGTTGCATTTGCAACAAACTGCACCCGTTAATCAGCATGTGCAACTGCCATGCCGCTTGCCATGTCAAGTAATGTTGAGTTTGCCATATGGCCACATCGCTGTCATCATCGTCGCCGTCGTCGTCGTCGTCGTCGTTGCAACCCATTGAACACGCAATGTCTATAAATTATGCAGTCCCCATATATATATAGTATATACAATATTCATCTCTCATATATATATATTGTACATCCATGCATTATCGAATCGTTGTATCGCCCCCAAAACCCCCTTCAGCTCATCTTGTCTGCATTAGTTTGCCAAACACACAAAAATAGGCTCACCCGAAGGAAAGAAAGCTACCGGATAAAACAGAGAGAGAAAGATAGAAATGGATCACCTGCTGCCTGCTCCAATCGTCGACGCAGACGCAAACGGTGTGGCAGGTGCAACAGCGTTGGGGCAACGTCTGCATCGAGCACCACAGCAAAATGTTGAATGCATAAATCTTGAATTAATGTAAAATACCTTTTGATGGCGCTGCTAAGATACACACACACAGAGATACAAATGTATCTTTTCACGCTAGCTGTGCAACTTTTTCGCTATATACATATATATATGTATATATATCGCGACTAACAATTCCATTCACAGTTTTCTTTTAGTTTTGGCGATCGCGCGGCTGCTTCACGGCTCAGTTAATTTGAACGTCCTATTCACTCTGCCTAACACACCCCCGCCCCCCCCCCGCGACGCCAACCACCACCCCTTTCGCCTAGCCGGCTACTTTATAAATCTTTTGAAGGGCCAAACGAAAAAAAAGATTTTTTTGCAAAATGTGGCTAAGTAAATAAACACAAATGCGAAACAAACGACCAAAGAAAAGAGCAAAGAAAAACAAAAATAAACAAAAAAAATAAATATCTAAGTATAAAAAAAAAACAACACCGAAAGAAATAACTAAATAAATGCCCTACTATTAATACAATTCACTTTGCCAATGTATTTTTAAAGCAAATACACAAACAACAAGTGAGAGGCAAGTAAGTGAAGCTAGATAGGGTGAACGACTGAAATACCCTGTAGAAAATGCAAGGAAATGAAGTTTGAAAACACAGCAACAAGTAAAATATTGTAGAAATTCTTAGAAAATAAAATGTCAATTGCTAAAATAAGCTGAAAAATTCATACAAAATAAGACATTAATAAATAACTTTTTCAAAAATGCTGAAAATTTTAAGATTTGTAATTTTAATAAAAGATCTTTTAATTGAAATACTGATTTAAGTAGATTAATCTTACATTTGAACACATAAAAAGATGAGAAATATTGTGAAAAAAAATACTATAAAACTTTTCCTTGTTAAAGTACAGATTTTGTTTCCAAAGCTTTTAATCTATGATCAATTTAGTTTAAAATTTGAATTTATGATCATTTTAATTTTAATAATTAAAGAAATATTCTTGTAAAAATATTTAATATTGTTTTCTTTGAATTCAAAATTATAAAATTGGATATTTTTAAGCGACTTCTTCGACTAAGCGATCCGAATACTCTTACAGTGTACCCTCCCTTTTACAGGGTATATGGAAAATGAGGTACAACTGGCATGCGACTTCGACAATTATCCATTACAACTGACACGCGGGTCCAAAATAAAATGTACACACACTGTGCACACACACACACACACACACACACACTGTCGCAGCAAACATTGCGGTTTTGTCGTTGTTCTCATTGTTGTTGGATTCGGCTTAGCCCGGGCATCATTTAGCGTGTGTGTTGGTTGGGGACCCCGAAAAAAGCAAAAAACAACAAAAAGCAAAAACACTGCAAATGCAAGTTTTGCAATTGGAAATGCAATTGCACTCGCTGCTCTTTTCGTCTAATTGTCTCGTTTTGTTCTTGTCTATGCGCCTGGCATATGCTTGTTGTAATTGTGGCTTTGTTACGTTTTCGTAAATTGATTCATTGTACACGGTCGGTCGGCAACTCCCCGCCTCCCCACCTCCCCACCCTTCACCGAATGGCTGCTGTAATTGCTTTCAAATGATTTTGTGTCGCTGCGTGCCGCGCAATTCCATATTGTCGTCGTCATTTTGTTTTGTATGTATGTATGTGTGTATGTTTGTCGCGTCGCCTGTCTGACTGCCCAATAAGCGCTCGTATTTAAGTATGCATAATGAGACCTGTGGCAATTTGTGCTGCTCCCCCAAAGGGTCGGTCAGACATTAGCAGAGCAAAGTGCCCAAACAGCCCAAAAAAATCAGCACCAGTTTGATGTAATTGCTGTAATTCCTTGTTTTTGCGTTGACAGTTGAGCAACAGTTGGCTCCTGTTATGCAGCCCTGAAATGTGATCTTCTAATAACAGTTGAGCAACAGTTGGCAACTTACGAGTTCAAAGCGCTTGCATTTAATTAATAGTTCATTAGCATGAATTGATTGGCTTTAACTAATTGCCATCATGTACTGTTTATAGTAATTATTGCACATGTGCTAGCAAATATAATACATATGTATGTACAAATATCTACACAAGTTGGCTGCCGGCTTTTTGCTGTGCGGCCATTTAAATTTTGTGGCGCATTTGTGATTTGCTTTTAGTATGTTTTGCCGAATGGGGGTTTGTTAGTCATGTGCATAAATTTTGTTGTGACTTAAATATGTGATTGTCGGGTTGTTTACAAATGTTTTATGGCCCATTACAATTTAACAGTTGGCCACTTAACATTTCGCTGTTAATATTTATTTCTAAGCTCAACATTAACACGTGCTGATGCTGATGTTTTTTTTACGAAACAGCTCTGTCTTTAAGCTGCTGTTAAATCTAAGCTCTTACATGTGTGTGTGTGCGTGTTTTGCTTACAATTTAACATGATGCTGTTATAATACAGATTGTTGTTGTTGTTGAATTTACTTTACCGCAAACAGAAACTTCATTTTATCCAATTGACATTATCAAAATTCAATTTACAATCTCTCTCTCACACAAAGAGTATAAGAGAAAGGGGGGTGGGGGTTTGCGGGTATAAACTTATATTCACTCTGACACGGCATTTAGGAAAAACTTTTCATTTGCTTTAGCTGCACTTTTTGGTAAACAGTTCGATTAAAATGGCGCAACTTGACAGGCTTTGGATTCGAAAGGAATCGCTTGAATTGCGCACTATAATACTTAGCCTAAGCATACACACACACACACACACACACGCACACATACATAGTTATCTCTATCCGTCCGTATTTATTTCCAACTTCCCTTTTCAAATCAATGCAAGGCATAAAAGAAAAAGAAAAAAAACGAAGAACTTTTCCCGTTTGCCTTTGCTGCTAAATGCAGTCATAACTTTTGGCAGCAGCCAAGAAAAAAACGAAAATAAAAGGAAAAATAATGGAAATATATATTCCAACTTAGAAATTGCACGCCGCCATTAGAAAATGATGGGTGGAAGGGGGAGGGGGAGAGGGAAGGGTTTTATTGGTCGCCCGTTTGCCGCCTACAAGACGCGGCTTATGCCGGACACGGCGAAAAAACAACAGCAACAACAACTGCTGCGACGTATGATTACGCAATAAAAATAACAAGACGAAGAGAGAGGGAGAGGGAGGTGGAAAGAGAGTGTAGAGTAAAAAAAAAGTTTTCCTCGTATCTTTGTGGTTTTAAGAAGAAATGTTCCGTCGACATTGGGGCACAATGCATCCTTTCAAGCGCAAAGTGCAGCATACAGTTATAACCCCCACCCCCACACCCCTCTAACTTCCCACACACATATTCATTATACATAAATATTGCAAGTAGGGCAACAACAACGAGGCTGAATTGCTTTAAATGAGCCAAAAAGCCCGCGCGGCACGAACCGAAGCGTATCCCAATTTAGGCCCGGTGCCGCTCCAGACGCAGTCGCCGGTCCCCCCAACCCCCCCTCCGCCGCTGTTTTAACTCCAGTAGCTGTAGTAGTTGGTGTATTTAGCTTTCCGCACGATTAAATCGATGCAACTGTAAAAAGTTCTTTTTCTATTACGCACACAGGGAGGAGGGCGGGGGTGGGGTGGGGTGCGGTTGCCATCTCCCATGGCCATCTAACTGTGGTAGTATAAAACATTGCCTGCGCTCAACATTTAGACGATGTTCTTTGTCTAGCACCTTTCATTGCACCACCCCCAACCTAACCCCCAACCACCCGCACCACCCTCTCCTCTTAGTTATGCAGTGTTTTGCTCTCCGCTCCCCTCGCTCCACTCGCCTTCAATGTGTCGCTGCCTACTCCAGACAATTGTTGGGCAAACATATTTATGCTTTAGCATTTCTCGTCTGCTTCAAGTGCTTCAAGTACGTTTTTTTTTTTTATGTATTTTAGTTTTGTCCATGTCGCAACGTTTGCCACAAAGAGAGGCTGTAACCACGCTGCAATTGCAGCAACTCTTCATCAACCAACAACATTTCCCAAACTCCTCTCCCCACCCCCCCCAGCACACACACATTTTCCCATCCACACAGCTGATTGTTGTTGCCGCATTTTGATGATGTTGTTGATAGCCGCCGCATATAGTATGATAGTCATCGGGCTTGGTTTTGACTCTTTACCGGGAGTCAAATTGTGCTGAGCTTTTATGTCCGCATGTGTGTGTGTGTGTGTATGTGTGTGGGCTATGTGCGTGTGTACTCTTAAAGGAAAAGCTAGAAAGATTGGTGAATGAATGCAGCAAAACGATGTTAATATACCCTTTACAAAAAGATGTAACAAAATATGCCAAAAATGTTTTTGTCTAAAGAAACTTAAATGTAATAATTATTATCTGTGAAAATTTGATCAAGATCTGTTTAAAAATAAAGAAGATATCGTAGATTGAAATTTTTACAAGCAGGTTGTTAAAAGTTTAAAAATATTTTATAGTGGCACATGATTTATCCCTAGGCTTCAATGTATATACAAACTTATGTATGGAAAGAAAATGCTTTAAGGTATACCTGCTACCCTCTTCTTTTTTAACGTGTCGCAAACTTGCTGACAAACTTGTTATGCCCTTGGGTGCAGAGTAGTGCATTTTAAAATGTTTAGCAAAATATTGTGCATTGGGTTTGCGTTGGTCAGGCGTTTATATGCTTGCGAAATCCTTTTATAATTTGTTTAAAGACCCAACCAATAGACGGCGAGACTGAATAGAAGAGTAAGTTAGAGATAGAGAAAGAGAGAGAGAGCGAGATAGAGAGAGAGGGGCGGACAGAAAGAAATTGTCTAGTGTTGCAAATGAATGTGTTGCAATGGGAATCGATATGTTAATAGCCACAAGGCACAACAATGCGCACTGATATTGTGTGTGTAGAAATAAATTGATTTTTATAAGTACAGTAAAAAATCATAAATCAAGAATTTTATTATGAATTTCAAAAATTAAATAAATAAAAAAAAATTATAAGTTTCGAATTAAAGTAATCAAAAAAATCTAAAGCAATTAAAATAGAGAACATTTGTTAATAAATAAATATTTAAAAATATAATAATTAATTTAATTTGAGAACAATTTTTTTTGGGAAAAATTTTATATTTAAAAACACATCAAATTAATAAATCTGTTTTAACATTTATTTATGATCCCCGCATTCATGGAATTATTTTTGAAACCAATAGATTGTTTTTTTCCCCGATTTGCAATCCGTTATCTTTATCCAAGCGCATTTATCAATGCATAATTGAATTGCTCACGACTTTCATCGCTCAATTGCGCATCCACTGGGGAATAAGTTGCTCGACTATCTAGTTAAATACTAGAAAAAAACAGACTCAATCCAAAACCAAACTGACCATCAACCTTCCCCAGTTCCCTTGCCTTCCCTTCACTCTTCTCTTGCATAACGTTGGCCTCTATTTGCTCGCTTTTTGCTTTTGTCACAGCTCGGCGCCTCTTGACTCCTCACTCTTCATGTTGCACTTCAGTCCATACAACTGTTGTATGGTGCACCATACTATATATGTATGTATGTATGTATGTATTTATGTAGGTACTCCAGACGTCGTCGTCGTCGGGAGTCCGCGCTCTGGCCTTTTGTTGCAACTTGCAACTGCGGCCGGGGCTCTCCGCATTCGACGCTCACATAATTTGTCATGTGAAAAATTACTAAAGTTACAAGATCTGCACTTTTATTTCCATGTGTGTGAGGCAGCGTTAAGTCCACGCAACAGACGACTCTGAGTCTCTCTTCTATGCATGCGTGTGCCCTCAAGAGGCTAGCCGAGGGGTGAGGTGGGAGGGGTCGCGTTGCGCTTGCTGTTTTGCTATTTTCTTGCTTCTCGTTTATATTTTATTTTTTTTATTTTTATTATTTTTGTTTTTTTTTTTAGCGTTACTATTTTGCACATTTTTCTATTCAACAATGAAGCCACAATAGAAAAACGTCAACTAGCGCTAGGGAAACACAAATGGTTGGGGCGAGGAGGGGTGTAAGGGGGTGGGGTGGTGGCATGCAATTGTGTGTGTGTGAAAGCGAGAGAGCAACATATTTTCTATGTGCATAGAAAGTCTGAACGGATTTTGAATGGCAAACAAGCGGCAATCGGCGGAGCAAGGACAGAGGAAAGGCAGGGCATTGCGGGGGGACTTTACAAAGCGCACCGAGCCCGGCGTCACCTCAAACCGTAAGCTCAGAGCCCATAGCACGGCCAGAGTTGCAGTTGCCAGCACAGCGTCAGAGCTGGAGCCGCACAACCAGCAACCAGAGCCATTCGGCCCGTGAATGGGTGACGACTTGCGCGTGAATGACACAAGTGTGTGTCAGTGTGTGTGTGTGTGCGAGTGTGGGTGTGTGTGTAGGGGCTGGGGGGCTGGAAATTTATAGTGGGTTGGGATTGTGGATCAGCAAACAAAATATACATAAAAAAAAACTAAAACTAAAAATTACTTTTGGATTTTTTTACAAAATATTTCTTTTAATAAATATAAATATTTTAACTTTAATCCTGTTATAAAAATTTGTTTTGGAAGTTCACAAAAATTGTTACCGTCAATGAAGAAATATTCAATACTGATTCAAGAAATTTTTATTGAAGTGTTTCGAACCTTAAATACTATTTTATTCTTGACAATCTACAATTTTCCCTTTTAAAGAGAAGTTTTCTGAGAAATATTAAATATTTAGTTCCTAAGTTCAGTTTCTATAGACGGACATTTTGTATTCACATTTAATGTCAAATAGTATTTCTCTCAGTCTGTGCTTCGTTTGCAGGCCTTTAGAAAAGTGACGTGCGCTTTACAATTATTTCGTAATGCAAGCAAATGTGACCGAACAATCAAGCAAGGAGGAACAGCTATAGCCCCCCCGCTCGTATGAGCTGCCAGCCACAACGAAGTATCTTCTAAGGGAAGTGGGGTTGAGAGAGATATAGAGAGAGTGTGAGAGAGAGAGAGAGGGATGCATCAGCGACGTCAGTGGTGACAAATGTCAGTCGGTGGTTGCACTACTAATCGGACATGTTGCGTTGACTTGTTTATGACTGCCAGCTTAGCACGCACATAAACACATTCACACACACACACACACCAACACACACTCGAGACATATATTTGTGTGTGGGTGTGTGCTGTTTTTTTTGTAATGTGTGCGGACTTGTGGGAAATCTGTAAATAGCTGCAAAAACCAGAAGCCATCGACGTCGCCCAAGAGACAAAGCACTCGTCATCAAAGTTGTTGTGTTTGGTTCTTGTTGTTGTTGCTGCTGCTTGTTGCTTGGCATTGCCCGCGGGAATACATATATTCAGACAGCCAAATAGGCAACAGCAGCAACAACAACAACAAACCTCAATCACAGTGACTGCGATTTAGTGTGGCGTTGCACGCGTCGTATGCGTAATCTTTGAGTTATTATTATTATCTCTTTTGACAGTGGTTAAGCTTTAACTTACACTGAAAACGGCACTTTGAAATTTTATGCTTTTTAAAATCTTCAATAAATAAAGAAACGTTTGCAAAAGTTATAGTTAAATAATAAATAAAATAAATTAATTCTCATAATTGCTTTAGGATCAAAAAGTACATAATTCCCAATGGCCAAAAACGAGCTTCAATAAATGGTTTAAAACTGTTAACAAAGGGCAAGCCAGAAGTGAAATTTAATCAAAAATGAGAGTAAACTTTATTTAATAAATACAATAGGGTTTAAAAGACTTAGAAAAGTTTTCAAAAGGTACTGAAAATATTACATAAACTAAAATCAGTTTAACAATAATTATTTTAGGTTCTATAGATAGACGAAGTATTTATTGCTTATCAAAATTTAAGAAACAAAAAGCTACTATATGGAGTAAATTATTTATTGGGAATATCTCTTAAAATAAAGTTGAGTTTTTTATGACTAAATAAATCATAGAAAAAACTTCTGAATTGATTTGATAATAAGAAAGATTCGAAAGAATAAATCGATTTTTATAACTTAACTTGAAAAAATCAATCAAAATTTTCAACAGGGTATCTTCTTGTCTGATATTCTCTGGTAAAGCGTTCACATTCTTACTTATTTTGCTTTGCGTTTAGCTTTCGGTTTTATGCTATTTTGTTTGCCATGCCAGGCGGCAATTACGCGTCACGCAGCTGGACGCGGGTTGCAGCGACACAGAGGTTGCAGTTTCGAAAAAAGCAAACGCGAGTTCCGAGCTCCGTGCTCCGAGCTGATGTTCCGAGCACGCAGCTCGCGTTCGGTGAGCTGCAACAACAGTCAAATACACACACAAATTGCCAGTGTAGGACAAGGTCGCATTTATTTGGTGCAGCCACAATTGGGCAGCACAACGCAGGGGATATACATATATATATTCGGGAGAGGGGGTCGTGTTGCGTGGAGATTGCGAGGGACGGAAAGAAGAGTGCCATGCTGCGCATGAAGGTTACACCTGCAGTTCGCCCACCAACACACAAACACATAGATATAGAAAGAGAAATGCGTTTAAAAAAATGCTGAAAAATTATGAAATAAATACAAATATTTGCGGATCAATGGGACAACACACACACTCACACACTCATAAGAAAAATAAAGAGTCATCGCCATTGAATGTTTCGCCTTCAATGGGACAACATGGGGCGACAATGTGCAAATCAAATGTGATGGATGTTGATCTCAATGCTAAGTACTACGACGACAAAACGAAAAGAAAAGTGTGTAGAAAAAATTCCAATAAAATTTGAGACGCCTCATGAATAAGTCAAACCCAAGACAAAACATTGAATAAATGAATACACTTTATGTACTATATATATATATATTTTATCTGGCCAACAATTTATGTTAAGCAAATCGCACCAAGGAACTTTTAAATTCAGAGATTTCCAATAACTTGACACGAGTTATGCTAAAAATGTTTCATCAGATTTCCATTGAATGCAATTGTTACATTTCTGATTGTAAATAGTTTCAGTTTGCTCGATAATTTCATAATCAAATTGAATCGAACAGAGCCAACTATTTTGCAACTTATAATATTTGCAAACCGATTCAACTTTACTGCTAAATAAATATATTTAATTGTATAAACAAATAACACCATTGATTATTTCGTTGAATTTATTTTCAAATTTAATCACTTGTTTTGATTTAACGTTTGCCTAAGTTATTGCCACTAGAACTCTCTTCGGTTCTCTTCGCTGTCCAATTAAAATTTCGCTCTTTGCCGCAAGCGTCCAATTAAGTTTGAAATTAAGTGCTTCATCATCTTTAGTCCTACATTTCTTTTTTTTTCCAAATGATTCGCAGCAGCAAATCGCTTTCCTTTTGCTTGTTTGCGGCTTTTCACTTTTAACGTCAAAAAATGCCTCTAATTAACTCTCATAATCAGTAATTGCGGTAACCTCATTTAGACATATGACTAAACAAACTTAAACTCAATCAAACGAGAAATATTGTTTCACCCATATAAGCTTATTCCTCATTTTTGATTGTGTGGCGGTTGATTCCGTCTAAGTTTCTAAATTCTAAAGAAAAATCAATCAACAATTCCGTCGGCCAGGCAAGACAATCTACTTTTAAAATATATTTTAGCAGCGATTCTACTCTTTCTTAATTGAAATCTTAGTGTAGCTTCTTAATATGCTTCTGCTTCGTTTTGAGATTCATCTAAATCTTTGTTTCGATTAATGACAAATTGTGTGGCATGCAAATTGTTGGATCCATTGCCACGCTGGCCATTATCCAATACATTTAAAGCGTTTGCTCTGCCAAAACAAAAAAAAATATTTTGTTACTATTACAGCACCTAAGCAACCCATTTACCTCCGCCCCCCCCAACAGCCCTACCACACCGTTTTCGTCCCCCCGTTTTGACGGTTTGTGCCTGTCGCTGTTGTTGACGCTTCTTCCGTTCGCTGGTTTAGTTTTTCTTTTAGCTTACTTTGCGTTCTGTTTGTTGTACGATGTTGTTGTTGTTGGTATTGTTGTTATTGTTTGCTGTTGTTGCACATTTTATTAACATTTTCATTTAGTTGCATTCGCGCTTGCTCTCTCTGTCACTCTCCCTTTCTGTCTCGCTCACACTTGTTTTATTTTGCTTTTCATTGCAATTTGTGTTTCTATGCATTTTTGTGTGTGTTTTACATTCGTTTTCGTGTCGTTGTGCCACCAAAAAAAACCCAAACCCATCCACCCACAGTCTATTCACCCAACTCCCCCGCCACACCGCCTGCCCCTTGCCCTCTGCAACATTGTTGCCACTGTTGCGCTCTTTTACAGTTTGTTGAAGTTTTCATAATCATTGTCGTCGTTGTCGTTGTCGTCGGCGTTGCAGTGGCAGCCCTTTGCTTTTGTATTTTGCACTCTTCTTCATTTTTCTTTCATTCTTCTTGTTTTTGTTGTTTTTTTTTTCTTTTTAAGCCGACGTGGCTTTTGGGCTGGTCTGGGAGATTTTTCGCCAGCATGAAAACAATGCCGGGAAAGCGGCTTATTTTCTATGATTTAAATAATGACGAAGACAACAGTCAGTCGAGCCGAGCCAGCCCAGCCTAGCCACCTTCAACTGCTGCCTGTTGATGATAATGCTCTAAAGATGTTGCACATAATAATGATCATTATCATAATGATGTTGCCAATGACAATGGCAGAGACACGAGACGTCATTGATATGAAATACTTTTAGACACTGTTTGCTTAGGTTTCGATTTTTCTTTTTTTCGTCCATCTACTATATTATAAACATTTATCTTTTGAAAACAAATATATATATATATATATATGCATCTATATCTATAGCTAATGCCTCATTTGTCTGATGTATTTTTTTTTTTTTTGGATTTTTTGGCTCGTTACAGCAAAATGTTCATTGGCGGCCTCAGCTGGCAGACCAGTCCAGGTAAGTCTTCATCTTCTTGCCCCACATCTACACATCACAAAAAATTAGTTGAGCTGCGCTAAATTTGCCAATACTGAACAGCAATTAGCATTTATTTGGCCATAAATATTTCATTTTGTATCACAATCGTATGCTAACAAGCTGCCCCCACCCATTATGCCTTCTACGAATCATATTTTCCTAACTATTTGTATGTTACCCCCATATGAGTTGTGGAAGCATGCGATTTTTCTTTTAGGTGAAAGCGGCAAATATTTCGAGGCTTTTTACTTAGATACGAGTGTGCTATCTTTTTGGAAAATCAGAAATAATTTTCCCTTTGTTTGATTGTTGCAGACAAACTAGGAGAAACTATATGAATAATTTTATACATCCGTATGATTGAAGGAATATCTAGTACTAGAGAAATTAAAAATAGAGAAACACATTTTTTTAGTGTAAATTACTTGTTACATTGTTTTTCGAGTTTCCTTTAAGCACAAAATCGAATTTTAATAATTCACTGACTGAAAAAAGTTCTTACACATTCTTAAATTCAACAAAACTTTTTTTTGGGTATTGCAATAATGCATTTGCCTTAGTTTTTTTTTTACATCTGAATATAATTATAACATTTTCTGTGATTCGAAAATACTTTAAAAGATATATATGTATTGACTTTTAATGTATTTTTAAATGTTCTCCAATCGAATTATTCAACAATATTTTTATTCAAGCATCGCGTATCTAGCTCGGAAACATATGTATATATATGTATGTATATACATTTCAATTTGAATGCTCTAACGAATTGATTCATTATGCAGTTGAGTTGTTGTTTATTTGACGATCGAATATGTACAATGAAAAGAGACAACGAGGTTTTTGTTTAAATTGAAATTGTAATTGATGAAATGCTTGAGATTTTACTGCGTCAACTCAACACACACAACGATGACGAAGACAACAACAACAACAACAACGACGACGAAGAAGACCCAGCGTCGTAATTTGACGTCAATTGGCGGCAGTTGCACAGATGTGAGAAAAAAAATGAGGCAACCGGGTGAATAGTGCTTTATAGAAAACGAGGTTGGGCGCTTGCTCTTGGCGCATAGTTTCATTAGGCTAATCAAAAGGCGGCTACACTCTCTTTGCCACATATTAACCAAATTTGATGTTTACCCCCATCCCCCCTCCTCAAAAAAAAGAGCCACTCAAAACGTTGGCAAAAAAAAATAAACAAAAAAACTGGGGCCAAAAACTGCAAGATGCCTTTTGATGGCCGGTTTGGGGCCAAAACTTGGAGTGTTGCAGTCGCAGTCGCTGTTGCTGCCGCCAACACATCCGACGTCGATGTGCAAAATGAACACACACACAAACACACTCTTACAGACACTTACATAGTTACAGTCAGAGCCGCATTGCCTTTTTTGTTTGTTGCTGTTGCTGTTGTTGTTGGCGTTTGTGTTTTTGTTTAGCGAATTTGTTGGCTCCGCCCATCATCAGAATGGCACTCGGCATTACGCTAACATATTATAACCTATAGCACATATCTACACACACACACACACACACACACACACACTCGTACACTCATGTGTCTCTTGTTCATATATGCCGCAATAGTTGAAGAGTCAATGCGGTCTTTGGTTTTGTCTCTTTATTTTGGTTCGTTTCACGTTTTTTGTACCTGTGCCAAAAAAAAAGAAAATTTCAAATTTTCAAATGGCTTCTTCAATAGTTTGGCCCCAACTTGAAATTGGCGAATGTGCTTTTTTTGTGGTCTTCCCCCCTGCCACCCGCCCTCTTCGTCTCTGTCTTTTGTTATCTTTGCCCATTTTGGTGGGTCTTCAATCTTTTTTAATTTTTATTGTTTTTTCCTTGTATTTTTTATAGTGTTTTTTTTTTCTGCTTGTGGCTTTTGGCATTCGCTGGTTGGTTGGCTTGGTAAATTAGCCAAAGTCTGAAATATCTTGTGTTAAATTAAAGACTTGCCCACGTTGTTGCATTTTATGTGGCAAGTGCATGTAGTAATTATATGTGCCACAGCATATGAAATGAAAATGATTTCATACAATGTGAATGGATAAGTAATTAAATTTCCAACTTGTAAGAATTATAGGAATAGTTTTATAATTAGAATACACTCAGGTTGGAATATACTAAGAGATATTGTTTTAAAAATATATATAATCGAAATCGCAACCAAAAAACTTTTGTAAAATTCTTCTTAATATTCTCAAACGATTATAATAGAATTGAGAACTCGAAAAGAACTATAGCAAATTGTTGGCCTTTTGTGAACCGGTTATTCAACGATTATGTCCTTAGTGAACTGTTCAAGCACTAGCACACTGGAACACTTGAAACTACACACAGTTTTTCACACACACACACACTCTTTGGTAACAACTTCCACAATCTGTGATCATGCAATAGTCGCTCGCAAAGCTGGCATCTTTGTAACTTCATCTGTTTCCGTTTGCCAAGCTTAGACGCTAGGACTGAGCTAGGACTAGGAACCTGCTGTTGTTGTTGTTGCATGCTACATGCTGCCGCTGCTGCTGTTGTTGAGCGGACCGAGTCTCTTGTGGCCCCCGGAAACAAGCTGCGTCGGCTCAGGCTCGCATACTCTCAAGTGGCAAACCACTCGCGCCAAAAGCTTATGCTTTTCGGATTCCTCTTCTTCATCTTCTCTTTTTTGCCAGCTATCGCCACTCGAGCACACACACACACACATTTTGTCAGTGGATACTCGAAAAAGTGCTGACAAAGACCTAATCTAGGGCGTCTATAAACATTTTGCACCCCAACCAACACTCCCACACCTCCATTTCTAACATCTAACTAGTTGCGAGCGGGCTTGGGACGGGCTGCCTTAGACAGGTCGTCGGCAAAATGTACGTGTTGATAACTGCCTAGATGACGAGAACGCATCCGCATTGCAGCAGTGGGTAACACACACGCGCTCTCTCTCTCTGCTTTTCTCTCCTTCTCCTTAAAAGTTGTAGATTTTTAATGATTGGCACGATTGTCTTAGCTACTTAATGATGTGCTCAAGTGCGACTAACCAGACCAACACCCAAATCTCAAACCGCCCCACGCCTTATTGTAATTTTCGTGTCAACTACCGAGAAGAGCATTTTTTTTTTTGCATATACAAAACTCATGAACTTTTGCACCCTAGAGCTCTTAACTTGATAATTTAATTTTAATTTCGCAAGCAGTTTACTGCAAAGTAATTGTATGCATTGAAAATGTATTTGGCTGCTATCGCTGGAAAACACTCAACACACAGCGACGATGACAATGCCACTGATGAGTTCAAGTCATCAGACAGACAAATAGTCTGGCAGTCAGTCAGACAGTTGCTCAATTCATAGAAATAATATACACATAGTTCTTAGCACCTCTTGTTGATGCCTCCCCCCGCGGATTTGTGTCAACTTGAAACACACATAAAATATTTTCGTTGAAATACAATACTTGAGGCAAAAAGGCAAACGCCTTTCCTTTTGCTGCTGCCCGCCTCCTTTGGCTTTACGCTATTTTGGCTGTGCGTTCAACTGAAATACTATTTATACATGCGCTCTAAGATACGCAGATACATTTGCATTTGCAACAGCAACAGACGCCCATTACTCATGCAACACACACACACACACTGAGCGAGAACAACAAAAAGCGTGTAAAAAAATCAAAGGCATCCAAAAACAAATGGAAAATCTATTCACATATATATCGCTCACATTTCGATGCCGCTTAGCGATAAAGTCAGGCAGCAACTAGACTCAGATACAGATACTTTGCGCAAATAAATATGCACCCGATGCCTGATTCTCCATTCCCCCCATTCCCCATCCTCCATTCCGCTATTTGCTTTTGTTTGTTTGTTTGTTTGTCGGTTTGCCGGTTTGAAATGAAAATAGAGACAGCTTGTAAAGCAGCTGCTTTATTTGCCCAAGGCATTACCTGAGACTCTTTTTATATACATTTTTTTCTCTTCTGGTATTTGCATCTGGATTTTTGACTGTCATTAAATTTCAAACGCATTTGGGGGAACGGCTTCGAAATGTAAACAGCAAATTTGTCAACACAAAAGTTGGATTTTTATTTGATACTATGGTAAACATTTAACCACATAAGTTTCATTTCGGAAATGTTCTAAGCGACCTTAGTCGAAAAATCTATTTTAAGACATCTTAAATCATCGTCAAGCTATTTATTTAAGCCCTAAAACTCATGCGAAAATTGTGTCCCAAATATTTGTATTTATTTCAATGTTTAACAACTAGATTTATATTCAATTTATTCGCAATTAGTACAAAAAAATCTACCAAGGAAACATTTCCAATTTTTTCCCAAAATACCAAATTTAACTTGATTAAAATCTAGCTAACTTTATAACAGTTGAAACTCTAAGCTAACTGTATTTGAAATTTTCATTTTGTTCAATTTCTATTGATGCAGGAAAGGTTATGAGGGAAAACGGAAACGGGCAATCGTGCAAGCGGAATTCAATCAGGAAACGAAACGATGATGAAAATATTTGCGTGACGATTTAAAAAAAGACAAATTTATACCTATGCGTCTAAAAATTTGGTTGAAATATCCTGGATGTGTTTTTTGCCACTAAGCACACTTCAGGATGCAGACAGGCAGGTGACAAAGACAAAGTGTGGAGCGGTGGATTGGCAATAGAAAGGTGGTGAGAGTTTAAAGAAGGTTGGTGCTTCGATTTCCTGATTAATTTATGCAGTCGACGGCGACGCTGGCAGCCAGTTAACAACAATTTGCCGCAAGCTTCGTTAAAATTGAAAGCGCAAGAAAAAAATCGTCAATAAAATGACTGTCAACGCAGTCTGTCTGTCAGTCATTCAGTCAGTCAGCGAGTCAATCAGTCACTCAACGACTTCGGTGTGTGTCCATCAGTCAAAAGTTCACAGCCAGCACCTTGCCTTGCAACATTTCCTGTCTGCCTCGTCGTCGTCGTCGTCGTTGGTGTCGTCGGCTGCTGCCAATCTTTGGTCATGTTTTTGCAGCTCGCTTCATTTTCCTTTTGAATGTGATTATCCTAAGGCAGTGGGTAGGCAACGCGTATCTTCTTCTTTCGCTTTGATAGATGGTCGCCTCGCTGGCTAGTAGTCCTTACTCTCGCTCCCTCTGCTTCCTCCTCTTTCTTTACTGCTTCTTCAACTTTTGCGTTTGCATTTAATGTCCCCTGCACTTGTCCAAGTGGCTACCGGCGACGACAGCAGCAACAACAACTCGAAGTCCAACCAGCAGCTGGCTCCTTGTTCGCTGTTTTGTTGACTTTGGCACGAGTTTGGCTAAAAAGTTCACACATGCCGCATGCCGCACGCCCTCTTTACAGCCACGCCTCCCCCATACATATATGCACATATAGATATCCTCGTTTCCCATATATCTAAGTATGCATATGTGTAAATGTCCCGGTCATGTTGTTGCGCCTTTGGTGCTAGCCTCGATCTTGTTTTTATACTCTTCTAGAGTGGGTATAATAAAGCAATTGTATAAACAGGCAATGAAGTGCATGTATGACTCTATCAGGACAAAATGTGCATCGATTGATTCATTTTTTTTTCTGTATAGCTGCAGTGATCTTTGCAATTTCCAAAGCTGGAGCTAATAAATTTGATACAAAGACTTTAAATGTGGGAAATGTGTTAAAGACAAATGAAAAAGTGTTTATTCATTCCTAAAGAACAGCTCCACCTTGTTATGATTTTTAAATCCGATAGCTTTCTAAAGAAAGAAGCGCAAGTTTCAGACTCTTCTATAACAAAACTTCGTCAAATCTTTAAGAACTTAGACATTACACACATTTACAGGATATCTTAAATTCGTTCACCTTCAGTTCTTAACTTTCTTACATGCATTTAGTATTTTTTTGTTATTTTTCGTAGTCTTCTTCACGCTGTAGTATGTTGGCTTTCAACTTTAGGGGGCGTCTGTCTCCGGTTTGGTGTTTGAATATTTACATAAGTGACACTGCATATACACCACTCTTCACACACACGCACACACGCGCACACACACACTTACACTCATGTGTGAAATATGTCTAGGGTGCTGGGCAACAATTAATTAACTTGTACCGAGTATCAAACGTCGCCGTCGTCGTCGTTGTCGTTGCCTTTGGTGACATTTTGCAATTTCAAGCTGGGCCGCCTAAATGCATGCTACGTTAATTTTAAATTAATAAGCATTGCGCATAAACGTCCTCCGGGTGGTGCAGTCAGTGGTGGTGGTTCTGTTGCTCTCTTTAAGTCGAGCTTCGAACCTCGATTGCAGCCGCATGTGGCGCTTGTCATATGCCATTATCATAGAATGTTCGTTCATTCTGGGGCACACCAACTAATAGACAATTTTTTGGCAACCGAAAATGAAATAAACGTGCTGCAGGACGTGCAACAGCAGCAGAAGTAGCAAGCAGTCGAATGAAATGGGCAGCACGATTTCCAAAAACCATGTCGAGGGATCTCGTGACGTTGCCAAGGATACTATGGCAGAGGGATGGGCGAGGGGTCGAATTGGCGGCTTGTGCGCTCTTTGCCGTGTATGCAGCGGAAGCATTTAAATTAAGGACGACACATTAAAATTATGCAATAACAACAGCTATTATTATGAGAGAGGAAGACAGAGTGAAAGACAAAGAAAGAGGGAGAGATAGAGTAGTTAGAAGAGCTGACTAAATTGTAGTTAAATTTTAAGTGCGCATAGACAAAAACAAGAACGGCTTTAGTTGGCTTTTCGTAGATTGTGTGCATCATCAACATTTAATTATTATTAATTTAAGAAATTTAACAGGTTTGAGTAACATTCAAGATAAATAAAAGGATGATTAAACTTTGGGCTGCTAAGTTCAGTTCAGGATTTTAATCTTAACTTTTAAACTCTTTCAACTTTAAGACGCTCAGAAAGTCAGGTTAAACTAGGATAATACAATTTATTGCTATGTTAATATATTATTTACAAGCCGGCAGGATCATAATCCTTAGGTTTAGTTACAATATCTTGGGAACCAAAAAAGTCTCCCATATAAAAACTCAACTTCCGCCTAAAAGTTAAGAGAAATGATTCTTCACAAGTGTGTCTTTAACTGGTTTTTTGGGTCCATGTTGCGGCAGTTTAATGAGTGCTGTGAATGTCAACACCCACCGAGACCAAAACATAACAAAAAACCAGTACCAATGGGTAGTCAAGTGGGTGTTTTGGTTTAGCTTGTTTGGGTGTTTTTTGAAGGGTTGAGTGTTACGGGTAAGTTATAAGTCTAAAAACTAAAATAGGCAAAGCGGTAGAGCAAATATGAAGCACATACAGGCAGAGGCACAGTCACAAAAGGCTGGAGCAAGCTCGTCTGCCACACACACATACACCCACACACACATACATACATTCTCGGTCTCATCCTGCATCGGCGTTGGGGATTTCGGTTGTTGCCGGTGGCACCCAACCGGGTTATCGACTTTATGTGTTTGTTGTTTTCGGTCCCAGGCGCCGCTTCCTTGTCTTTTGGGGGCCCCCTTTTCAATTGCAGACGTTGCTTCTACCGCTGCTGCTGCTGTTGCAGTTGGCTGCCAGTTTTCTGCTTGATATTGCCTGCTTTTGTTGCCTGCTTTTGGCTGTTTTGGGCTCTGTCCTCCTCCGCTGTTGTTGTAGGTGCTGTGCACCGTAGTATACCCCGTACACTCCTTGCGTCTTGCCAAACTGACTGCATTGATTTGGCTACAAGTTATTCGGCCTTTAGCTGCACGCAAATGCTGTGAAGTGCAAATTTCATTTTGCTTTCCTTTTCTCTCACTTTTAGAGCGGATGCAATTTTTTAATATTACATTTAGAACCTGAAGACTATGGCTCTTAAGCTCAGGTGCGTCGAAGAGAAAAATAAGACTTGCAAGCAAAATAAACAAATTTAAAGATTAAAGTTGAATTAGAAAGATGCGAAGCAAAGAAGTGCAATGGAAACATTTAACATAAAAGGCTTGGATACCATTAAAACGTTAAAAAAATTTTAAAAGAGGCAGGAGAAATCATCTTCGGAGCTATAAAGTATGTGTCTGGATGCCGCCAATCTCAAACCTTTTAAGAGTTCGATTTGGTATTAAAGCCTTCCAAAAGTTAGGAAGATTTAGTTCGTTTTAACCTATCGATGGCTAAAATAATAGGCTTGAAATATTTGTCCTTTTTTAGAAGAAACTTTTTCTGAAGTATTGGCACATTCTTGACACTTGATTTGGAATAGAAAATCTATTATCAAGCCTTTTCTAATGTATATCCCATATCGTGTATTGCAATGTTAAGCCCTGCCAGGGTATTTATTCTTCCTTAACACTAATATATATTTATGCCTGCGTGCTTAGTCTTAATATGTCTTGGCATTTAATAGTACAACTAAATATGTCACACGGCATATTTAAGAGTTTGAGAAATTTATCACCGAAAAGAGGCTCACTACAAGTGGCTTCAGTTGCAGCAGCTTTCTTGATTTTATGGTCGCATTTAGAGTATAGTTTTGTTAGTTGCTTCAGACAGACTTTTGTGGCATTTGCAAGTGTGTGTGTGTGTGTTTGTGACACTCAGGGCACAGTGCCGACTACTTAGTTGCTGGCTGGCTTATCAGCGCGACTTTCCGACCGAACTTCGGCAACAACTTAGCCTTCATTGCTTCCAGTTCGTTGCATGTTGCTGCTGCTGCTCACGACTCGGGCTCGTCTCTCTAGGCGAAGCTAGGCAACATTTTCCGATTGTGCCTGGCTGCTTGCTGCTGGCTTTGTCACCAGGGTATAGACAGACAGAGAGCAAAGACAGACCTGTGCTTCAGTCGCGCTTCCGCTTGCAGTGAGTTAAATATATTGCCAACTTCCTGCAGACCCGGCCCGGCGCAGCCCAGGAACCAAGCACAGCCGCCTTCTTGATAGGCCTTTTTGTTGGTCGACGACAACTAGAAATGCGACAACTACGACAAACAGATATAACAAAAAACATTGTGCTTCATTTGTTAAAAAGAGTTTAACTTTCGTATACCACGCACAGCAGCTCACCCACTACATAAATTATTTATTCAGATAATAACGTATAGTAGTTTAACAGCTATTATTGGCGTGACCCAAATGCCCAAAAATTATAAATGCAAATAGGTTGTAAATTATCCAAAGTATGGTTGAACTTTCAAATTTATATTAAGTGGAAAACCTGGAAAAAGTTGTCTCTAAAATATATGCCAATCGATTTAGAACAATTACTAACTTATATCTTTTTAGGGTATTTCTGCAACTGCTTTTCCTAAGCATTTCACTGAACTAAGCTCTACAGGGTATCTTCTAAAAGTTATCTAAGTTAAATTATATAATAAGACATACTCGAACATACGCCAATATGTATACTATAAAAAACTTAGTTATCTAACAAATCATTTTTGATTGATAATCATTTCCAACTTAACTACTTTTGACAAAATAATACGCAAAATACGTTCGCTGCTGCCAGCTCATTTACCCAAACAATTGGTACCATCTTTACAGGGTATTTCAAATATACTAAAAATTCTAGACCCGGCTCTCGACATCGATTAAGTTATTACGAAATGTGCGCTACGTGCAGCGTCTTCTTCAGCACACACACACACAGACAGTCGCATGCGCCTATTTAGTTGTGTATGCGTGTATTTGTGTATATATGTGTGTGTGTGTCTGAGTCTGAGTCCTTGCTGTCTGCCACCCGCATATCGCAGAGGATTCACGTAATTTTGCCTTAGCCTTTAACTGGGTCACAAAATTTTCGTACTCGTTGCTTTTGCATAACCGAAAAATTGTTTTGTATTGCTGCAGACAAATTTGTTGTTTACCTGATGAAGAGGAGACTACTCCCTCTTTACCTGCACCTGCACCTCCTCCTGCTCCTTGTTGTTGTCTTGTGTTTTGTTATTATGTCAGCTGGTCTGTCTGTTGTAGCTGTCTCTGTCTCTTTGTTTTTGCTGCTGTTTCCCCCTGTCTGGGGGCGAGGCGAGGTCAAGCCAAAGAGTGTCACAACATGTCTGCTTCCGGTGCACACACACACACACACATCTAAAGACATTCACACAAAGAGAGTAACATGCATAGCAATACAGCAGTTAGACACAGACACGCGGTCTTGTTTACATATTAAAGTTGCATGACCCCGCTGCAGCGGCAGGCAGCAACAACAATACAATTCGAGTCTAGCAACACGAATTTGCAACACCAACAACAACAATAACAATGCAACTTTTGCAACTTCACAGCTGTTAAGGAAGTCTGTTAGCTTTACAGTTGCCGCTGCCGGTGCTGCTCTCTCTCTCTCTCTTTTCGTGTCGCTCTCTTAAGCTCTTGCGCTCTTTTACTGTTATGCGCTCTTGCTCTCTTAATGTGCATGCGCTCTCTCAGTGTGAGTGTGATACATGTGTGGGAGCTTTGGCAAAAGCGCTTTTCATTCATAAAAATGGCTGACAAGCTTTTTTCTTTTTGGTGCTTATTTGCCGGTTGTTGTCTAAAAGTGACGCCAGTTGGCGCCACTAAGCTGGCAACTGTAACTGAACAAAAAAGCGTACAGAACACCAAACATTTCAACTGCATTGAAAGTCTTGTGCATCCTGTCTTGTGTCCTGTGCTGTCCTGCATTGAGAGATATTCATGTCCGCCCCTAATGTCAGCGCTTGTTTTGATGCAAGCTCACGCGCCGTAAACAACTTATTATCATTGCCCTTTTTTTGTGTGTCGATGTTGTGGTTGTTGTTGGGGCCAAATTTGTTGGCTTGCTTTCAAGTTACAGTTACAGTTGCAGCGCACATACAATGCGCCCCAACGGAAACGCAACGCAGACATTTGCAATAACGGAATGGTATATAGTATATGTGCTCTTCCTCTTCTTCTCATTTTTTTCTACCTTTCGTCCTGTCGCCAATCTGCGTCGCCTGATCAGCAGCATCGTCGCTTAAGTGGCCCCATCCTGGCTCCTAACTGAAGTCCAACAAAAAAAACCCATCAAGCCGCGTGCCAAGTTTCAAATTTCACGACTTGCATTTAAAAATGTGATAGAGTGAGAGAGGAAGCGAGAAGGGTGGGGGAGATGGAGATAGCTGCCATTGCAAATGATGGTATACGCCTCCAAATCTGGCCAAAAAGTTTTATCATCGTTTTATTAGTAACTGCCTTTTTTTTTGGCTTGGTTTTTTTTTTTTTTTTTTTAGATATAAATCATAAATACACTCACATTTCATTTGAAATAATTTGTGGCATATTGGCAATTATTCATTTCGTGTTTTTTCTTGTCCATAGTATTTGCTTGCTTGTTGTTGCGAGGTTGTTGTTGTTGTCCTTTGAGCTTTTTGCAAAAAGGGCAACAGCAATGGCAAAGGAAAGGCTCTGGCTCTGGCTTAAGTGCGACGAATTTTTTCGTGATGTGGATTTTGTTGCGGATTTGTTGTTGGCTTGGGTTTATCTCTTAGCTTGGCTTAAAGTCTGCGGTGACATCGCATAAAAGGTGTAGACCATAAAATGGATATGAGCCCCAGCAACTTTCAGTATTATCCTTTGTAGAGTGGGTAGAGCTGGGGAGAGGGGGTGGCATATGTGGGTTCAAAGCGGTCAGTGAAGCATAAGTTGATTTAGTGTTTGGCTGCTGATAAGAACCTAAACACTGAGACTATACAGTATATATACAACATGAATATTGTGTAATAGCACACACAGTGAATTTGTCTGCCTTAATATTGTTCTTTTTGGCAGTCATGTTATGAGTCTGAATGAAATAAATGCGAAATTATTGAAAGCACTTGCTGGTTTCTGCTTGTAAATGTACAAGTAACAAATACTAAAGGTCGAAATAATAAAATATTTTTATAATGGGTTTTTATGTAAGAAACTTTTAGATTTTTGCACTTTCAAATTATGCTAAGTGTCCTGCACCATTTTAACATAGCTATTTTTGATTTGCTTAGAAATTTTATTAGTTTTTTATTCTTAAACTTTGACTTGTCTTAAACTCTTCAATCAAGTACAAATATAATATGAATTATCTTATTTCACTAATAAATGAAGTAATTAATTAATTTCGTTTTGATTAGTGTACCTTTTCAAAATCCTTTGAAAGCTCGATTCTGTTAAGTATCTGCCAAGCTTATAGCTTTCCCAAAATAAATCCACCATGACTTGGATTTTTTGATTATATCATTTTGTTTATTTTAAATTCCAATACACTTTTTCTATTGGTAAAAAAGATACTCTTGAAAAGTGTATCGTTTTCACCTAAGCATATAGTATATATATTCTTGATAAGCATCGCGAGTTGAGTCGATTAAGCTATGTCTGTCTATTTCTGAGCTATCGATCTGCAACTTTGGCAATCGTCATCTTTTTGTTGCTTTTGGATCTTTTGTCAAAATCGGCCACATCGGACAGCCATAACATAAAGCTGATTTTACTATAAAAGACAAGTGTATAAAATATTCTGATATGCCATAGCTTCCATTCTTGTTGTTTTTTAAAGAACTAACGTTGCTTTTATTGTTAATTTTAATTAATTAATACAATTAAATGTTAGCTAAAATAAATGCCACAAATTTTGTCGAAATGCTCTTCGACTTTATGAAATTCAAATTTCTATTATGAAAAAAAATGTAAAGTTTTCTCTTTAAATTCATTCATTTCAAGTTAACTTCACTGGAAAATCCATTCTAGTTTATAGTGCAATAAATAAATGAATGTCAATCAATAAAATCAAACAAAATAAAATCCGATTGATTTAAATTTATGTTAAATTCAATTGCTAATACACTAACTCCCCTCCACACCCCCCTTGCGCACCACTTCAAATCCCGCTTAGCACGAAATTGCCACCAATTGGCCAAATGCAAATGCTAACAAATGGGGATAAAAAACTATCAGCCAAAAAACGAGAGAGAATTGATTCGATTAACCTTTTCAGTAGAACTAAAAAAAAAAAAAAAAAAATAAAAAAAAATGATGAAAAGGACCAAATTTCTAAAAATGTCGTAAAGTTCGTTGCGAACCCAATCAAGAGGCAACAACAACAACAACAACTGCTGACAGCTTACGGGCAGCTTAGTGGGCGAAATCGAGTTACTCACCCCTAACCCACTTACCCCTGCCTTCCCAGCCTCTCTACAAGTCGAGCTATTCAATCCTTGAATAGCAGGTGTTAATGTATCTTCTCAAATGATCTTTTCTCCCCTTTCGCCCACCCATCGACGGTTAAATTTGCAATGAAAGCTAATTTGCCAATTGCTTAACATCCTTCCCCCAACCCCCAAACCATCTACAAAGCATTGAGCTGCAGTGCAGCATTTTGAATCAGTTGCCAAAAAAGTGTGATTAAATGTTCTAGTGGCATGTTGGCCAGCTTTTGTTGCGTTTTGGGGTTTTTTTTTGTGTGTTGGCAGCAGATACAAAGATACAAAAGTAATACATAAAGATACAGATACACCATGCACATGAGACATTAGACAACTACAGTGGAGCTGCTACTACAACATTCCACAAAGGACTAAGAACGCTACCAACCCAACCCAAACCCCCTCACCCACTTGAAGCTTTTGTATTTTCTTGCTCTTCATTTTTTTCTTCTTTTTTTTTATTCTGCTGAGTTGCTAAAAAACTTTTTTTCAACAAACGTTTTGTGGTCCAAGGGTGGTGGTGGGTGAGGGTGGCGGTAAGGCTCTGAATTGGTTTGGGATTGGTTTGCTTGCTGTGTTTGCCGCAAACAGCGACAACAACAACAACAAGCAGTCAACCCCTCTCAAATGAAAGTGAAAGAAAAAAATCAGTTTGCATATTACACCGAAGCATTTGGTGGGAGGGGAGATGGGGGGGTTGGAGAGAAAGAAAGCTGAGGTTTCCCGCTGCGCACGCTAGGTGTCGCCAGTGTGCAACGGCGCCAGCCAGAAAACACAGCCGAGACGCGTTCGAGCATCTTCAAAGTTGAAGTAATGCGGCCTCAAGTGGCAGGCAGTCCACAACGCTTCCTCTCGGTTCCTCTCTTATATGTATGTATGTATGTATGTATGTGTATGTGACACTCGTCCTTGCCGCACGCTCTGCATGATGCCTGTATGAGTGGGTCGGCTGGGAAGTGGGAAGTTGAAAGGTAGAGTTTTGCCTCGTTCCCATTGCCATTTAAAATTGCTTGGCTTTGGCGCTTGTCCTCACCTGTGTGTTATGTTTTGAATGAACGCCTGCGTCTTTTATCTTTTCATAAATTTTTTTGCTTTTGTACCACGCCCACGTCTCCCTTTTCCTTTTCCCCCCACCTCTCCCTGGCTGCCAACCTGTGCCACTTACAATCACTTTTATTTCGCGGTGCTGTTTCCTTCAGCAACTTTATATTTTGTGTGATACACTTTTGCGTTTGGGTATTGCTACTAAGATGTCGAGTTTGGTTGAGGATATTCTGTAAGTATGCTCGTCTATCTGGACTAACTTTAGATTTATCTGTACTCAACAGCTTACACCCATATCTTTCATTCGACCTATCGGGTATATTTGTTCTATGATATAAACTTTTATTATATCAACTCTACTATATCCTATTCTATCGATTTCTTCCGGCAAGTGTATTCAATCTTTGACGTATAGTTCATAGCCTTTGCGTTCTTGCTTCAATTTTTTCTCGTCGTTGGTATGCTCAAGTTTTCTGCAGCAGCATTTTAATGCTCAACAAAATTTGAATTGAATTTGCCGACAGGCCGTGGCGGATGCGTTGCCTGTGAAAATGGCTGCGTTTGCCTTGTACGGGTTGCCTCACCTTGCCTTTTTCAGGTTTTCAGCTCTGTAGAATTTTTCTTCTCTTTTTTCTGTGCTCGTACTTTTCCTCATTTTTATTTCCAATTTGCATCGTCGCTGCCTTCAATTTGCCCAAACTGGCAGCTGCAGGCGCCAACTTCAACTTCAGCGTCAGCTTCAACTCCTATAACTTCTACAGGTGAAGGAAGGTAAAACTAAAACTAAAAATGGAGATGACGCTGGCGGTGGCGATGGAGATGGCGATGGAGATTGTTGTAATGTTGAAGTTAACGCAGCTGGCTCCAGCTTGCTTCTTCTTCTTCTTCTACTAGTTGTTCGCCCAGTTTCACGCTTTGGTTTCCTTAATCGTTTATCCTTGGGATTATGGTAACATAACAATGCCCAAAGCGACCAAAGCGAAGGGCGTCGCTTGCATCCTTGCGGGCCCCTGTAATTGGATGTGAAATGCAACCTAAAACTTGGCCAAAGCAACTCAGGTGCGTTGGCTGGTTGGTTGCAAGGTGGGAGGGAGTGCTGGAGTCTGCAATTGAGCGTCTGCAAATGCACATTTAATTCGTTTTTGTGCGCATGCAAAACGAGCAGGAGAATTCGAGTACGAGTACTTCTAGTGTTAGTCGAAAGCATCCTTGTAACCCACTATGATAGATGGAGTCGCAAAAGCTTTTGATTTATATAGCCATCGCACTATAGGGCACATTTATAAATATGCTTACCAGCCAGCGAGCGCTTAACTTGTCATTTCGACACTAACAATAAATAACCAAATGAATTGTATAGAGAAAGTAAGAGAGAGAGAGAGACAAAGTTCAGTTCAGTTTTGTTGATTACAATTATTAATAGATTTGTTTATTGGAAATTAATTTAATTATCAAAGTATAATTTATGGGAGTTATTGATTTTAATAAATTTGAAATAAATATTTTATTTTGATTATCTTTTTGTTATGGCTTTAATTACATTAATTTGGGGTTCTTAATTTGATAGTGTAGGAATGTTGCCTAGCGATCAAATATATTTTAAAGTGTGAACTGTGTTGTTTAAGCTGAAAAATTGATTTTTATTGAAGCAAAACTAGTTGTCTTAAACGTAGGTTATTTACTTATCATAATTTAGAACATTTTTCTACTTTTCTTAAATCTGTACGCAATGTTGTCAGTCTTTGTTGAAGTGTGGAGAAATTAGTAACAATTCTTTTAGCTACAAATTTTGTATTCCATAAAAATAAAGTTCTCTACCATATTCCATCACTTGTCTCCTTACTTCTTCTATTTTTAAGTTGGTAACTTAAAAAGTTCGTTGATATAACTCCCAAACGATTTGCACATTCATCATTGCCATTGCTTGTAGAATAAAGTGGATGTAGAATATATATACATATATATCTCTGTATAGCACTTATCCCAAGACCATTATGCAAAATACAAAATATTTTCGTTAGCAACTTAAAACGCAGCAAACGAAAGCAACAACAATTTCGCTTCATCATTTAAGCATTCCAATTTTACGCACACCGTTCTTGTTTGGGCCATTTTGCAACATTCTCTTTCTCCTTATATTGCTCTGCTCCTTGCTGCTATATAGAAAATTTCACACACATACATATACACATATACATATACATACAAACGTACACACAAAAGTACGCCACAAAAGCCGCACTTACGTAATACATCACAAAATGTCCAAACAAGGTAAAAAGGATTTCCATGGCATCGCAAAACTCATTGCCATTGCCACTACGAGAGAGAGAGAGACAAAGAGAGCGAGAGAGAGCGAGAGAGAGTCTCCCCTTTAGAATTTTTGCTGCTGCTCCTACTTCTTCTTGCCATATTTTTGTAAGCCAAAATGCAGCTTAACATATCAGGGCGCCAACAAAAAAAAATCGAAACGAAGAGAAAGCGAACCGCTGACCGAACCACGGGCTTCCCAGCTTTAACAGCAATGGACTTGGTTCTGGTTCTGGTTCTGGCTTTGGTTGCCAACATTCACGGTGATGCCCCAAAGCACCTGCCCAAGCCTGTCCAGACCCACACACACACATACACACACAGTCATACGTGTCGAGAAGGCTGCTGCGGTAATTAATGCAGCGCGTTTGCGAAAATGCGAATACATTTCGCCATTTTGCCTGCGAGTGTAACACACAGAGAAAGAGTGTGAGAACGAGTGAGGGAGGGTCAGGGTATGTGCTGCAGATACAGATACTGTGAGAAGAGAAAGGGCAGCGGGGCTCGGGGCTCGGGGTGGTGCAAATGTATTCACGCTGAAACGATTTCGGGTGCACGGCGACACCTTGGTTTGGCGCCCGCTAACTGTAAACACATACATATGTATTACGTATACGTATAGCAGATATTCAGTCGAAACCTTCACCTGCACGCCCCTCTGAACTCCCTCGCACACACACACACACACACATACATGCATGTGTGAAAAGTTCCACGTTGTGCTGTTTTGGCAAAATGCAAACGACGACAACAATGGGGAGCCGCAGGGTGCTGGATGCGGGGGAGCAAGCTATTGTTGTTGTTGCAGCACGTTGCAAAAAGTGAAAGAAGAAAATCAGACGCAGAAATTTTTTTCAAAAAAATAAAATAAAAATACAAAAATTTGAATATGTTTTTCTTGAAGCAATCGCGCTGAGAAAGAGATTTTGCTGTCCGATGATGCCTTTTGCCCATTTGTCTGCCTTTCACTCCCCCCTCACCACCTCTTCGTCTCTGTTTGTCTTACACATTCTCGTTGTGTTATTTATTTGTTAGTTTTGTGATTCAAATGTATGCAACTCTGCATTCAACTCGTTCCCCTCTCTTCCTACATATTTGGTTTCCTTTTCAGCTTTTTTTTGTTCGTCTTCTCTTTTTTTTTTTTGGTGTTGTGCTGTTATTTTTCAAGTGCCGCTTATTATGCACATTTTAAATCATCTACGCAAGCGACAACGACAACAGCAACACAGAGAAGGACGTCCCTCTAACAGCAGCAGCAGCAGCAGCAGCAGCTAAATTAAGCACACACACTTTCAAACCATATGAATTGCATGCGTATCTATGAGATACAGTAGCTGTGTGGAGCTGCAGCAAAGGCTGCAGTCAAGTGCTTTGCATATGCATTTCTACTATTTGGGCGTTGCAGCTGAAATAATAAGTACATACACACACACATACATCATGTGGGTGTGGCGAAAAAAAAACATTTTCCACAAATACTACCAAAAATAAATCCAATTAAGAGCAAAAGTTTCTTGGAACTAAAAATTCATATTCAAATACGTTTGAACCTCAAACAACAAAGTCCGATTATATAAGTAGAATAATATTTTTTTTTTCTAGGGAAAAATCAAGTTACTTAATATGCAGACGAGCAGATGTTACAAGTATTATAATTTTTCATTGTTTTTATTTTGCGAATTTTTCTGTTTTTCTACGACCTTTCAATAAAACTTGCTCTTTCGGAACAAAAGCGAAAATCTACATACCAAGTAGTGTAAATCTAGATTTTAAAGACGCGGAGGAAAAGAATCAATCTACCATTTAGCCCATACTATAGCAGGGTACAAGAACAATTTTTCATTTCTTAGGATTGCATTTGAATTGTGGTTTTTCTCGATAAATATCTTATTCATTAGAGCAAATGTTTTGAACAGATTTTACAGGGAAAGTATACAACAAATATTTGTCCACATCAACAAATAAGTGATTATTTTTGTTAGCAAGTAAAATATTTGTTCTTCACTGACTGCAAATTGGCAACGAAATAAAAAATGTATTTCAAATTTCATATTGAAATTTATACATTTGTATTTTTGAATTCTTTTAGTTCTTTGCAATTTTTGGCGAAACTTGGCAAACTTTTCATTTTATTTGAGCATTTGCGGCAATAATTTCTTTTCAAATATTGTTATATCCTTATTGTTCAATTACTGCAACTTTTATTGCTGCAAATTATATCAATAAACTGCGTTAGAGAACAAGCTCCAAACAAGTGGGACAACACTAACCATGCATAACAAATACTCCGCACAAAATACTGTTTGCATTTCATGGCAATCTAAAAGCGATTGTAAATGTGCCAGACGGTAATTCCATGTTACTGGCTATAAAAATACTCGCACTCGAGCAATAAATAACCATAAGACAAACGAAATTAAATAGAAAAAGTTGAATACATTTTCTAACCAAGTTGAAACAATATTTTATGTGCAAAGAATGATTAATATTAGATGACTTGGGAATGTTAATCATGATTAAAAGAAAAAGTAAATGAAAGTGTTTAAAAAAAAAAAAAAAAAAATCAAAAAATCGAAGTATGGGAAGTCTTAGCAATATATTTTAGTTAAGTTAGTTTCTAGAATAATATTGAATATTCCTATAGCTACCATTTAAAGAAATCAGCATATTCTAAACCCTATTTTCAATGTAATGTCTCCGATAATAATATGCCCCACGCTATTTGATACGGTACGCGTATTAACTGTATCTGTTTGCCATGCCCATTAAAACCTGCATTTTATTGCTCATACGCCGCATGAGCCCAATTGGCTGGTCACAACAACAACAACAACAACAATAGACAAAAAAACCAACAATAATAAATGTGCCCGCCGGCAGCCGCTTTAACAGTTAACAAAAGTGCCCTTAAATGTGTCGCCCTGTTGAGCTGCCACTTTTTAGGTCCGTTAGCGTTACCCATACGTAACCCAGCGAATTGTCAACTTTCTCTATCTCTTTCTCGCTATGTAACTGGCTTGTTCTACTGCTCTACAGTTGTATAGCTCCATAGCCAGAGGCTAACCTGCTGTCGGCTACCTGTTTCCCCATCGTCAATGTCATCGTCATCGTCGTCGTTGTCGTCGACGTCGTCAACGTATTTAATTTGAAAACATTTTCGTGTCATTTACGTGAAGTGCAGCGATTAGATGCGGCTGCCATCTCCGCTACCTTTTTCGCTGTTTCACTTTTTCTGTTCTCTCTTCCTCACTCCCACTCCCACTCACTCTCTCTCTCTCTCTTGTTCTATCCTACTCTGTTTGTCGCTTGGTCCGATTATCTGTTTTGCTTGTTTTGGTCTGCTTTGCTGCTCTTGCAAAAAGTATTTTGATTTTCTTGTGAGTTTTGTTGAGACTTCATTATTATCTTATAGAATATTTTCTCATTATTTCTGATACCTTATTATATCTTTGTTTGAATTTCATAAATTATGGGTATTTAGATCGATGTCTTTTTTTTACAAAAATCGGAAAATTAAATTTTATAATTCTCATTTCTCCCATATCTATTTGAAAATGCTGTTCCATTTTTTAAGAAAGGGCTAGAAGCTTTCTTTTCTAAACACATATTTATTCTATCAATAAGATTTAAAAATAGATTTCTTGTACATTTTGTTAAGCTTTCCATTTCATAGAGACTCTGTTAGGGTATAAAAACTTCGATGCACTCGAGCTCAACAATAATTGTTTTTGCTTGGTAAAAGTTTTTAATTCACACACACACACAAACACACACACACTTTTAGAAAGAGACCACCTATTGAAGGTAATTATGGGGCAAATCCAGGGAGGGACAGTGTGTGTTTGTGATTTTTGCTCGAACAACAATTGATTACAGTTGTTGTTGCTTAGCTTTCCATGGCCGAGTTGACATTTGACAAGGCTTCGCTTTAGTAGTTGTTTTAACGATAAAGCTTGTTATTGTTGTCGTTGTAGTAGTTGCTGCTTCTGTCCTGCAGTCCGTTATTCAGCTTGTTGCAATTATCATAAGAAATAATTTATGGACGTAACGACAAACATGAGTAGAAATTTAAAACTTTTATCGATACACAGACTCAAATACCCTACAACTCGGATTATATGTAATAAAAGCAATTTATTGTTGAAAATAAAATCAAACTTCTGTAAGAATTGGCTAATTGTTTTCTTGAGTGCATTTCGGTAATATGAGATAAGAGCTGTTGAAAATGGAAAAATATGTTTACTAAAAGGGCGAGTAGATTTGAGATGGTGAAGTATGTAATATGATGCTAGTTAGTAGAAGGCCTTTAATTAATTTTAATAACTTTAAATAAAGTGAACTGTTGTTATTTGACATATTTAAACATTTTATTTTCGCTCACAGATAAAGTTCAAGATATAGTGCAAATACTCTTAGCACATGCAGTGTCATAAAAATAGCACATCAACTTTGATATTTTACCTTTGACATGTGTTTGTATGTTTGTGTGTGTGTGTGTGCGTGCGTGTGAACTACTTCTAATGCATGCCAAATGGCGTTCGCATCAATAAAGCGTACGTCACTTTAATTGCACACAAGCACACACACACTCGTACACACACACACAACTCACGCACACACATTGCAGTTAGACTTTAGACTCTTTGTATGCAAGCAGTGGATAAGAGTGAAGAGTAAGGTTTGGGGGTTTGGGAAGGGAGGGTTGTCGTGGCAATGGGTTTATGGTTAGTGTAATGCCATTAGCTGCCAGCCGCGCGCAAAGCCATTTGAAAGTTCAACACGATCAAAGGTCCAAACATGCGCTTCTCTGTCTTTGTCTTTCTTTCATTCTCTCTCTCAGTTGCGCTTTATAGTTGTCTTGGCGTGTCCTTTTTGCGCAACTTTCACTGTTTATTCTGCTAAAAGCGCTGGCCAACACTCTCATGCACTTGAAGCCACGCACACACAAACACACACATCTGAGTGGGCGGCATAGATAGATAGACATATAGACGGAGAGACATATAGACAGTTAGACATTCCGACGAAAAACTCGAAACTGTGTGAGCGCCAGCTGGAATAGCAACTGGCTTCGCTTTTAATTGACTTTTTATGCGTTGAGCTGCGCACTTCACTTCACTACCAATTCCAACTTACCGATTGCACGCACCACCCAATCCACCCACTGTTCTGTGCTATGAGTTTGAATTTGAACGCGCTTTAAGTTGGTGCAAGTTGTGTGTTTCTGAGGGCGATTTGCATTTGCATTTTGCCTATCCAGAGGCGCAGCCACTGTGACACTTTGCAAGCCATTAAGCATTTTCATTACCTGACTCTGGGCTGCTTTGCATTTTGATAGCCACAGCATTGTATTCTCTCTCTGTCTCGTTCTCTTGCGTCCTTGCTCCTTGTTTTGTATACGTCTGCGCTATTAATTGCCACAGCACCAAAATGCAAATTGCAAATGCAACTGCAAATGTCCAGTCAGACAAGGGCATGGGCAGGGGCATGTAGGGAATGTTGCAAAAGAACATGGCAGTCAGGCAGGCAGTTGGGCAGGCAGGCAGTCGAAGTTAGTCAACTGCCAAAGTGAATTATTGTCCTGGCTTGCATATTATGCTAAAGTTTTCATTTGTTTCCCAAACGTTCGTTCGTTCGTTTGTTGGCTCGCTCGCTCTCAGTTCGTTCGTGGGTAATTAAAACGCTTAAAGACGCATCAGTGCGTGACAAATCTTGCTTTTCACTTTTCATTCTGGTGAGGAAGTAGAGCGGGGGAGGGGGCTTGAGAATTTCGAGTGCAGTGGTGCGGCAGAACGGACCAAGGACCAGCAGCAGCAGCAGCATCAGCAGCGACAACGAAAGATCTCTTTAGTCCTGTTTGGCTATTGTTTGTCTTGTCACTCAAAATGGTGAGCCAAGTTTTTCGAGCCCCATACACTTTCAATAAAACAAATGCTCAAGAAAAGGGTTTCTTCGCTTTATCAGTGCGTATGTGGGCTCTACTTTGAACTTGTGCTAATTAGACAAATTTGTTATCTCAAGTCAAGAAATTTATCTTTCAATTGTTCCTTAAATAAAGGATTGGCTGGTTGTAGTTATTAAGTTGCTTTGAAGATGCGTTGCGGAAGTAAACAATATTATAGAAAAAACTATGGAAAATCTTCAAATCTTAAAGTCCCACACTTAAAAAAGTATTTATAGCTCGACAAAATCTAAACACAACTTAAATTCTTACCCAAAGCCGACAATTTCCATTATATAGCATATGTTTTAAGGCCTGCTTAACATTTGCAAATAAGGTTCATTTTATGCAAATGTTATGAGCTCGATCATACTTTCTTTTAACAGCTTTAGCTTTTAGTTGTCCCAAAGAAAAAAAACCGCAAGTTAAAGTTTCCCCAACTTGACAGTTAATAAAGTTATTTTTTGTCATGATTTTTATCTATATTAATCGTTAAAATTGAGTGCTCATAGAGAGCATTCTAAAGTTGAAGCACTTCATGCTGTATCCATTCTATTATCCTGTCATTGTTATGAAAGGTTTTGCTGCCCCACACTTTCTCCCCCTCATCACCCTTCACCCACCTCCCCAATTTCTTGTCACGCAGCCACTTGAAGCTTCATTCAACTAAATTCTTATGAAAGAGTTGAAGTTTGTGTGCTCAGAAGATGAGGCAGAAGCAGAAGTAAAAGAAGCAGAGTGCCACCCAACTGGCAGCAACAGCAGGCAGCAGCAACAACCACATTTTCGATTGTGTCTTGTACAGTGTCCGGCACTTGGTACGCTTGGATGATAAAGTGTTTTTATCGTATATTTTTTTTGTTTTTGTGGTCTTTTTGGCTCAATATTAAACTGTTTTAAAGTTGTGTTTGTCTGCACGACACATTTTGTATGTAAAAATGCCGCAAGAGTGCGGGCAATTAGTGAAAAGCTGGCAGTTGTTGCTGTTGCTGCCAGAGAATTTGTCGCAAATCTAAAAAGCCAAAAAATGACTTAATAGCCAAAAGTTGTGCATGCGACAAAGTAAGCGTTCGTGCGTGGCGGCAACCAACAATTTTTTGGCTTGAGAACTGATGAGGAAGTAAGGAATGGAAGAAGGGTGGCAAGGCGGAGAGTGGGGTGGTTGGATATTTGTGGCGCATATGAGTGACACAGCCAGGCTGACTTGTCGGCAACAGCAACAGCTAACATGGAATGGGGAAACAGGCAGTAGCAGCCAGCCAGCCCTTCAGCCCAGTCTCATCAGGCAACGCGTGCCGTTGGGAAACTTGCCAGATAGTCAGAGCAGAAAGAGATTCAAGCCGCAAGAGAATGCGTGCCTGTGGACAAAACATGTCATCAGCCTCGTCTCGGGCAGTCTTCGCCATCGGTTTTAATTCATAACAAAATGGATGATGAACCCATGAATGGGACTGCGTGTAAAAATGAAGAATGGGACAATGTTTCCTCGGCTGTCCGGCTGTGCAATATAAAATGAGCAACTACTTCTTCATTGTGGGGCAAGCCAGCAAATGTTCAGCTGGCAATTATAATTTTCAATTTGTAGTTTCATTTTGGTTTACGTTTTCGTTTTTCGGTGTGTTAAAAATATGATTCAATTTATTTGGCCTAAGGCGAGCAAAGATGCATAGTATAAAAATGTTTGTGGGGTATATCAAGCCTACAAAGATATTATAAATACTTAAAATTTATGATAAACTATTATTTGTATTATATTTCATTTATAACAAATTGCATTTCCATTTTATTTAAATGCGTAAAATATTTAAAGATGCAATATTTATTTTCGGTGCTGTGTTTATTTCATGAAATGTTAGGCAGTTTCATATTTTTCCCAGTATAGAAAGTTCTTTATAATTTAATTTGTTTGCTTTGTAGGAAATCTGTTTGCATAATAATTCCAGTGAAATGAATGCGCTAAAAGATTTATATACATTTAACAAAGAATAATGAAATCGTACAAAATCCATTTACTTATCTAGTCTTAATCAAGTTAAGTAATAAATACGCGTTTAATTCATAATTTCAATGGAAAATATACATTTGCTTATATTTCCATAAACTTTGGTTTCGGTAGTAAAATTCTTCATATAAATAATTTCAATTGCATCCTTTATGCTCTTTATTTTTATATTCCCACAACCAATGCAAAACTTGCTAGAACTATAAAATTATTACTTGTTCAGTCATTTCTCATGTTGGGGCCACAAATCTATGCAACAAATGCGGCATTAAAATTGATTCGCTTATCCAAATAGGATAGGAAACGGCGTGATGTAGTGTGGGTAAAGGAGACGGAGTGAGAAGCGTCTTCATCCTTCTATCGCCCTGAATGTCTCGGCTGTCTGTGCTGATTAGACCTGGAGACGAGGATAGACGACGGCGTGTAAATGGCGCCTGGCAAAAAGGTGTTGATGATGACGATGATGATGATGTACATAAAGTGCCGTTGGGCTGACAATCCCAGCTCTGGCATTCCAGATAGAGAGAGAGAGTGGAGGGGTAAAACAGGGAATGTAGGTGGAAACTCTGGCTAAAACTTGTCGCCGCGCACGGAAGCACGAAAATTGAATTGACATGACAGTCAGTCAGTCTGTCCGGTTGTCTCTTCATACCTTCGTAGTAGCATAGCATAGTCGTCTCAGCAGCAATTTTATCACCACCCCCTTCCCATAACTCGTCCCCGTTTTTTTTCGGACTGACAACAGTTTATGTTGGGTACGACAGTTCGGCGTACGCTTCATAAAATTCATTTCCGCGCCGCGCTGCTGCAAAAGTGATTAAAATTATAATTAAACTGTGACGGCAGCAGCAGCTGATAGACTTTTATCTTCTTCATATACATATATATATATGTATATCTATATAGACATTTACTGTTCAACTCCTTTGCTTTTTGGTCTTTTTTCCTTTTTTCGCAATAAGTATTCAATTTGAACTAAGCCCCAACTAGCGAGCACATGCGGCGTATGAGCAATGAGCAAATTCTATCCGTTTTATGCATTCCCAGTCAGGCAACCAACCCCCGTTGCCTCCCTCTCTATATCTGTTCTCCTCCTTCGGTTCGACCGGTTCGTGCATTCAACGGTTCATTGGTTGCTATAAATATATAATACGTGACAAATACGTGCCGAGTTCTTTTCAATCCGTGTGCCGTTCCTTTCGTTTACTTCCTTCCTCCAACGTACGTACGTATATGTGTTGTACAACAAATCCTTGCCAGCGCACAAAAAGGACAAGGCAGCACTAGCAGAAAGAAATGGTTAGCAATAAAAGCGTTCAGCGCACTGTTGCATATATGTATGCTGAGAAGGAGAGTAGTTCTCTTTCTTACCTCTCTGCTCTCAAGACGGAACGCACTTGTTGATTGGCACTGAATGTTGTTGCGTCTTAAAGGATTGATGTACTGCTGCTGCTGCTACAACTACGACTGCTATTGCCGGGCAAGGCACTGAGTGTGGACAGAGGTGCGTGGGCGTGGCAGACACACACCCGCACACACACACACACACACACTGAACAACTATTATGCTACCATGGACAACATCAATGATGCACGTGCTGCAACTTCTTCTTGTTGCTGGTTCTAGTTGCTCCTGGTGGCAAATGCCCTGCAATCATCTGCAGGTGCACATTATTACCAAGCACATTTATTATACCTTAGACACACATACGAACATTCATACACACATACACACACACACACACATGTGTAAATGCTGGCCACGCTGACAGGTGTAAGCAGTTAGCAAGCGTCTCAAATGGTATACTAAGTGGTATTTATGGTAGTTATAAAGACTGCATAAAGTACTTTTATAAATATAATATGCAGTCATTGTAATGCAAGAATGTTCTTTAATACCTAATGGTAAACTCGTTTAAAATAAAGTATTAATATCAACAAAAGCACAATGGTTGTATTTCTAAAAGCATTACTTTAGATTCAATCAAAGATAATTTTAGCTGCTGTTGTTACAAAATTTGTGATTTCCAGAAACTTTGTTAAAAATATTGCCATAAATTTCTTAAAGGTATTAAATAAAAAATCATAGCAATTTTTTCTAAAAATGTATCATTCAGAGTCGGCTTCCTTTTAATAGTTGATTTTGTTTCTTTTTGAAGAGAGCTCACAACATCGATGATTTTGACGCACTTTCCCTCTTTTGGGCATAAGCTTTCACTTTCACTCACATTGTTCCTTTTCGGCTGCATCTTTTGCCCATTGTAGCGTATATCCGTAATCGCCCACATCCTCATGGCATTGGCAATCCCAACATCCATCCAGCCAGTCAACCCGTCATCCATACAGCAATCCATATATCCATCTTTCAGTAACAAGCCAAAGCAATGAGCGCGCTTATTCCATTTGCTTAGACACGAACAAAACAACCACAACAACATCAACAAAACAGAACAGAATCGGAAAAAAAGTGACGATGGCTGTAAAAAAGCGCACGAGAAATAGGGAAACGGAAATTGAAAATCTGAAGCTTTTGGAGAGCGAGTGAGCTGTGAATCCTATTTCAAGTGCAATCTTCAGTCGCAGTCGCAGGTTGGAAAGTAATTCAATAGTTGGCGGCTCCTGCTACTGGTGCTGCTGCCGCTGCTGCTGCTCCTTGCATTGAATGGCAATCGAGAGTGGCACGTAATGCCAACAATTGCTGTAGTGCGCTCACCAATGCAAACAGTCAGGCGGGACATGGGGCAAGTTTACTCATTGCTTGCATGTTGCACGTTTGTGTAGATAACACTGAGAGAGAGAGAGAGAGAGCGGGTTGTGGGACGAGGGAGGCACCAACTGCTACCGGCATAACTCCAACAGCAGCAGCAGCAGCACCAGCAGCTACTTTGAGCTTATGCTCGCAGCTCCTACTTCCTGGCTCTTGTCGCGGCTGCGTACACAAAATTCATTTATGTGCACGCAAATCCCTAATCCCTAGTTTTTGCTGCCTGTTTGTTCTTGTCTGCCTCAAATCTCTCTCTCAGTGTGTGTGTGTTTGTGTGTGTGTCGCCGCAGCTGAAAACGTTTGCGGAAATGACTTTTGAGCGGCTCCTCGGCATATGTCGCAGCTAACAGCGGACGGATGGACAAACTGACTGACTGGCTGCCTGCCTGTCAACTGTGGCCCGGGCTTAGTAACAAAATTAAAGTGCCGCCTCACATGCCAGTTCAGGCCCCCTTTTGACTCTGCCACAAACCCTTCGTCAACGCACCTGCTGCAGTCGCAGTTGGCGATGCCTGCGCTCGACACAAGATTGATGTAGCATTCATTTGATGCGGATTAGTATTTTATAGCTGCACTTCAGCAGCAGCTAGGCAGCCAGCAGGTCGGATGTGGAGGCCATCTTCGTGGACGCCGCCGTTCTGGAAGGTGTTTCAACTCACAAAAGGGCAAAAAAGGGAAGAGTAAGAGAGCAAAAGCTTGTGCATTTTTTGTGCTCTTGTGCCTCACATTCCTTGCAATTGATTGCCTCCGTTTCGCAAGGATGTGAACAAGCGCAAGCATGTGTATGTGTGTTAGTGTGTGTGAATGTGTGTGTGAATGTGTGTATATGCATTGTCCGCAACACACACTGATTGGGGTCAGAGCCATTCTTGATGGTTGGGTTTTGAGTCTGGGGTTGATGGTGGTTTCTTCGGATTGAGGTTGAGGTTTGGCTTTGGAATTGTGCGTTGCTTTGGGGCTATTGTTTAGCTCTTAAGTTGCTTACTTGATTTGTAGCACAAATTCAATTCAATTGGCGCATTTGCAGCACACCGCTGCAACACTGTGCAACAAATTTAGCTGGTTCACTTGATGAAAAAATGCCAATACAACAAAATCGAAAAAAACCTTTGTAGTTTTCAAAAAGATTGATGTGAGATAAAACTCAAAGTATGCTTTTAAAAGATTAGTTGCAAACACAATACACGTTTCTTTCTTTTGAAGGTTAACTTTAGTTACAGAAAATTATTGAGAAACGCATTATAATCCCATCAAAAAGTAAATTCAAATGTTTTTTGAAAGTTAGACAAAGTTGAAAAACTCATCATTGATAATGGATATTTATAGCTGAATAATGAAGGGATAACAAACCGATAAAATATAACGAATCGATTAAAGAAAATAACCTTTTTCTTTTTTCTTTTTAAAATCACAAGCAATCACAGATAATGAACGGAAATCAAATGGATAGAAAAATTGCACTCGATAAGTATGAGAAGGATAAAAAAATGAACATAAAATGCTTGAAAAAAGTGAAAAAACTTGAGAAACTCAGAGGTGTCTACCCAACAGTTACATTAAAGCCTGAAATTAGCAAACAAATTGGCTTTCTATATAGTTACTTACTTTGTTTGTCAGCAGCTTGGAAATAATTTGATAAATAATTTATTTAAGGTTTATGGTTCATAAATACCTGTTGGCTGCCACCGCAGATTAGTGGGCGTGGCACGCGCACACACACAGCATATTGAAGCCCGAAGTCTTGAGTTCAGTTTGTGTATTTTAGATTGGTAAGCGAGACATTCGCCACTTGTCGCTGCTTGCTGCTGCTGCTGTTGCTTTTGCTGTTGCTTGTGGGGCTGCAAATTAATTAACTTTGACGCGGCAATGGATGTTTAAACCATTTTTCCTCACCACCCCTAAACCAAAACTCCACCCAGTTGAGCAGACGAAACTTTGGCAAATATAAATTGTGTGGGCCCGTATGCAAAGGTTTCTTGCAAGGTTGTGTGTATGTGTGTGTGTGTATAATTACTTGCACACCTGTCGACAGCTACACATTTACTCTTCTCATTTAGCGGGTATAGTGAAACCTGCCCTCTCCTTCTTCTCTCTTTCCATTGGTCTCTCTTGGGATTGCTTAGTGCAGAGCTCAGCTGCTGGGTTTAAGTAATTTCGACCGCTCTATGGCAGCCATTACATATAACTTGCCTCATGCTGCCTGCCCGCCCGCCTGCCACAATTGCAAATGATTTTCACTTTCAGATCGACTCTGACAACCTCCAACTTCAACACCAGCTCCTGGACTCCAGCTACCATTTCCATTTCCATCTCCATATCCATATCCAGTGCGCATAAATTTTACTTGCACACACACACACACGCATTTACACACCTATGTATGTATATAGCGCTAAATGTTGCCGCTCTGTCTGATAAATTACCCTTGAACACCTTTAAGGGTACCTCCCTACCAACTTTGGCCCGCCGCCCTCAAGGCATATAAATTGAAAGCTATTTATCATACATATACAAGTGTTATGTATATACGTATATGTGTATGTGTGTGTGTGTGTGGGATTTACAGCCACAGTTAACTAAGTTTTTGGTTGCGCTTGACTTGGCCAGTCAAAAATAAAAAAAAATATAAATAGAAGCCCGGCGCTTATTACCTCCCTCAACTCCAGCCGAGTTGTGTGGCATGCTTCATTAAAGCGCACACTTCAAGTTTTGTCTGATGTTGAAGGATTGGCTAGGCTCTGTTTTTTTTATACTTTATTATTAACTCAAGCATTTGAGTGTACATTTAATGCAACACTGCGCCGCATAAATTGCCACAAAACGTAAAATTTTCTTGGCAAGCCGGCTAACATTTGTCTATGAGTCTCATATGGGTCATAAAAAAATTCGTATAATCGTCCCGAGTTTTCCTTCTTGTTTGTATTTTTCTTCTTCTTTCTTTTTTGTGTTTAATGCCATTGAATCCGAGTTGTGTATCTCCAAACTCGAATGGCAGCTGGATGCCATCCAAGGACATTGTTTCTATATATTTTTATTTTTTTTAGAAATTTAGTTAGCTGCTATTGCAGCAGTCGCATGTGGCGAAATAACTGTACTTAATGTTGTTGGTGTTGTTGTTGTTGTGCGGCCAAAAGAATAATGAAAATTGTAGCATTGTAATGAAATGTGTATGTGTACTTGAAAGCGGAAATAATATACGCTAGCCAGCCAAATGCTATTCAAATTGAGTGGTAATCTCTTTCTCGCTCTCTCTTTTTTTCTCTATCGCACACACAACTAATTGCCGCTTTGGGCGAGATTTTAAGGGTATGCATTTGCATTTAATTGATATTATATATCTGTATTCGGATCTGTATCTGTATGTGTCTGAAGCACTGCCAACAAGTGCATCCTTAATCAATTGTGATTTAAATATACAAAGCGTATACGATTTTTTTGAGGACAAATTCTATGATCCTTATGCTCTGCATAACAAAATTAAATATTAAAACTATAATTGCATTGGGAATTAAATATTTAATAAATATTAGCCCTTATCTCTTTGAATGTTAAGTGAAGGAATGAGAAGGAAAGTATATTGGAAAATATTCAAAACTTTATTTATTTATTGAATAAATTTTATTCGCATTCATCGAGCACATTTTTCAGCAAATGCAAAATCTTAATGTTAACTATCTACATTATAAGTTGTAATTTTACAATCAAAAACGATTTTAAATTGCCAAATCCCCAGCATATCTTTTCTTTAACTATAAACTCCTCATAATTGTATTCTATTCACATAATGCTTAAGAAGTTATCATTTGGAACTTTCATTTGGCATAATAATTAGTTTCTTCTCCCTGCCAAGTTTAGTGTTGCTTTCATTAATTTCTTTTATCACTTGACTCTTGTCTGCAATCAGTGCATACAAATTTCCATAAGTGCACAATACTCGGCTCATTTAGCTCATCTACATATGTATGTGTTTGTGTGTGTGTGTGTATTCATGTCCTTTTCCCATACGTTTCTCGCTATTTTGCGTCGTCTCGCTGCTCAATTTCAAGTCTCAAGAGTCCCCCGAATGCTTCCGGCATCAGTTTCTGCAACTTGGCAAACTTTGAAACGCATTTGCCATGCCTCACTCAATGCGTGTGTAGTGGCTCCAGGGATGGGGTGTCGTGGTCTGTTGGCTTTGGCCACGACAATTACAACAACAACAACAACAGCCACAATAGCAACAAATTCACAATTGAGAGTCGGAGCGCGCGCGAGGGAGAGAGAGATAGCGCAACAAGAAATGACAACAGAATTACGGCTACAAAGTCTAATTAGCGATAAAGACTGCTCTAATATTTGTCACTTGAGACCGAAAATAGCAACTTGCCACCCCTCATCCTCATCCTCGACACCCTGCACCCTTCTCTTCGCATCCCCCCAGAGAGTTCACAACCGAAATCGCTGCCAAATTGCAGTGTTGTTTTTTTTTTTTTCATGGTGGGGAGTGGAGAAGATGAAATGTTTTGCTGCTTCTGTTGCTGGCAGCCAGCAGATTTTGCCGGGTTTTGTTTATGAAAAACTCCTGTGCATAGCGGGAAGGGTGGGATTTGGGGGGTAATATGCGGATACAAAGCGCTCTCTGTGTTTTGCGCCAAGCATTCCTTAGCCGCAGCCAAAAACTGTAGGCGTGGCTGAGGGCGCGGATTAATTGCAAAGGTGCGCTGAGGCAGCCAGTCGGTTCGACTGAGGAGAGGAGTGAAGGAAAGTTTGTGGCCCACACTTTAGAAGCCCATTAGGCAAATAGGAGGCGTAGCTAGGATCAAGCAGAGTGAGAGGGGAGTGAATGGGAATGGGAAGTAAAGCGTGCAGCAGCTCATTTGGCATTTCGAGTGCTTTTTGAATGTTTTTTTGTTGTTGTTTTGGTTTTTGGTGTGGCTGCCAACAGCGATAAAATAAAGTACCAAACACAAACGAGCAGACCAAAACCTCACAAACAAACAAACACACCAACACACACACACACACACACATTGAAGCAAGCAAGAGTTGATTTTGTTGGTCTAGATCCAAAAAGTCGCTGGCCATAAAAACTTAACGCTTTTGACCATTTTGACCACAAATGATGCATTATATCCCAGTACCCAATGTTCAGCTGGATTAGCTTCAAATATCACTCCAGGGACAAACAACAAACAAATAAAAGGCAGCTTGAGCTTACAAAAAAAAAAAAAAAAAACAACTTCAAACTATTTGTAATCTATGGCAAACAATTTGGGCAAAAACTCATTTGCTAGCTGGTCGTCGTCGTCAGCTTCTTCTTCTTCGTCTCTTATTGAATTTTTATGCAAAACTCTGAAAGACGTAACGTAATGTCCAACGTAATGTAAGCGTTACGCTACGCAACATTACAGCAAACGAACAAAACGAAAAACGAAATGAAACGAAGAAAATGAAAAACTCTGAAACTCACGTCATGACTGGCCAATAATTTTCATGCTGGACGCCTGAGCAACATTTTTTTTTCTTATTTCTTTTTTTTTCTCGATATTGCCTCATGACCCCTGCAATTGGCGTTCAAAATTTATTTCACTTTGCACTGTGCAAAATAAAAATAAAGCAAACGCATAAAAAAGGAAGGAGAATGGATGTTAAATCAAACGAATTTTGTATGCACTTTTATTAGAAAATATATTTAGTACAAGTTCAAGAATAAAGATTTAAAAGTCTAGAAATTCTTGTTAAGATAAGATAAGATAATGTTCAATCTAAAGAAAAAGTTTAAACATTTTAATGAATGAAATATTTCATTGAAAGAAGATTTTTATTTAAACTTGATTTTTTTTAGAATAAATAAAGAAGTTGAGATTATATTAATTTAAAAGAAAGCTTGTAACTTACAAAAAATTATGTTGTTGATTTAACTTTAACTTTTGTAAAGATTTATAAACAAATTAATAAATAAATAGCAACAAGATATCAAATCAGTTTAAAAATCAGCAAAAATCATGGGACATCGCACGAAATAAAAAAAAAAAATTTTTTCCCAAAATTATAATTTCCTTTCGTGATTTTTTGAATAAATAATCTTAAATATTAATAACATAAATCAAGAACCAAGATTTTATCAACATCCGCTTAAATTTTACAAAATGCAGCTTTTAATGTCATAATATAGAAATACCCAGAGCCAGAGAAAGGGAAGCGGAAGAAAGAAAGCAAAAGAAATGGAAGAAGAATCGAGTGCGCGTAACAATGAAATTGATACTTTCGTTTTTTATTTTTATTTTTTAAATAAGACTCGGGGCTGGGGGAGGTGCGTAAAGAATTGTTGGGAGTAAACTGTGCTGCTGTAACTCAACTACAGTCAAGTAGAGGGCGTGAATGGTGGCAAGGTTGGTGGATGGTGGCAGGGGGGTGAGCGCTGAAGGGTATGAAGCGTTTGATACGTGCTGCGAATGCGTGAGAGATTTTTATTTGCCTGCCAGTCGAGGCTATCGATACACTTAGAGAAAAACACATTCATACACACACACATACAAGCATTGGAATACATATGTGCGTGTCGAGTAGAGTGGAGGAGAGCAGAGGATGGAGGGGAAGTAGTGGCAGTTGCAGAAGCAACTCGAGACATCAAGCATTCAAAAACAAATGGAAAAAGTAATGATTATTTGTTTAGCTAATGCCGCACAAAGTGGCCATGGCGTGGCGTGGCGTGGCGTGGCGCAACCGAAACGTTGTGCTTGCTACATTCTCCTGGACAAGGTCCACGCAGCCATTGCGCATACGCCCCGTGGCACATTTGATTGCTGTGCATAAATAATGTAATGCTATCGATTTAGGCTACAGTTGCAAGCAACCTATGTTCGTTCTTTTCGCTTCTTTTCTGTCTGCCACTATTGTTGCTTATATATATATATATATTTGGCTTTTTTTTGTTCGCTTAGCAAATTAACAGCTGTGCGCAATATTTGCATATTTGTGTGGGGCAAAGGAAAGTGAAGTTGGGGCGTGAGTGATCCTTGCTTGTCTCCGCTTAGCTTGCTTGGTTTGTTCTGGACATTTGTTTACCATTTCGATTTGGCACAATTTGTCACTGGCAGAGGCAGGCTGTCATCTTATGGCTTGTTAGTTGGATTTTGTTTGCCAGACTTGCCTTGTGTGCCCAGCTCAGCTTATGGACACCAACAAGTGCCTCCGCCTCTCTAACAGGACTTTAAAGGCTCCCTTTTAGCTTTGGACACTTGCTCTCGTGACTGATATGTTTGTGTGTGTGTGTGGCATGTAGTCTCTTGTCACTCTCGTTGACTCTTATGTATGTGTGTGTGTGTGTGTGTTGTCCTCCTCCTTCTGTTGCGTCAACGTTGTTCTCGTCTTTGTTTACACAGTTGACCCAATGTTGTTGTTCTCTTTGCTTCCCGGTTGTTCCCACTGCAACTGGCTGCTGCTGGTCAAACGTGTGGCTGCTTATTGTTGCCTGTCTTCGGTTGCCCTCTCTCTCACTTTTTCTCTGTCCCTTGGACACTCTGTGCTTTCGGTTAAGTGTCAATTTGATGCTGCTTGATGTTTTTTTCTTTCATGTTTGCCATAAGTGCGGCATTTTGTACAGCCATCTAAGCCACTAATGAGGCGGCCACCTGCCGCTGCCAATGCCAATCAACTGCCACCAGTTGGCAAAAGACGTCTCTTCTCTTTCCCTCAATCCCCCCACCTGCCTAGCCTGTTCCCTTGGTACAAACACTAAAGTAAATTGCTTGGTAATTAGTATGAAAAATTGCGTAAAAACTTGAAAGCAGCGCTGATATGTCCGGATGGATGGCTGGACGGCGACTAAATGAGCTGTGTGGCAAGTGGCAAACTGAGCGCATATAAGTAGACAGTAGTTATAGTTGGTATATTTGTAATGACAGGCTATTTAAGTGAAAGTGTGCATGGAACAAGCAAAAAAGAGAAAAAAATCAAAGAAATTCCGTCTGAATTTTTAGAGTTATTGATTCAAAAAGATATAAAAATAACAGAAAGTTTATACCTTAAGGCAGGCAATTTGCTTTGAATAATGCAATTATGTTTAAGTATGTAATTACATTAATTCTAATTGACTTTGTGGTAAAAGGAAAAAGTATTTATTTTAAGACCCCTTAAAACATTGACCCTTTTGAAGCCTCTTTAGGCGGAATCACAGATTGCTTACTGTTAAGAATTCTAAATCAGTTTCTAATCCATGCCCTCATCACTTTGGCTTACCATCTTTTAGATAACAATTATTACAACCATTGTTAGCACCAGCAATGAGACAATCTCTCCCGCTTTGATATCTTAGTTCAACCCTTTGGAAAAACATTTGACTTTGGTTTGGCCCTGACGTTGTTGCTTTGCAGCATTTCTAATTTGTTTGGGATAAGCCGCAGTAGCCAAGTAGCAACAAAACCAAAATCCGAGCTTAAAAAAAATAAAATCCACTTCAATTTTTAATGAATCCAATTTGGTGTGTGCGTCTTGCATTAATTTCATAATTTTGTGCTATTAATTATAATAGAATTTCTCAGTCAGTCAACGACGCTTCGACGCCGGTTGCCTTGGCTGCAAACTTTTTTCTTTATTTTTTTTGCGCTCTTTTAATACCTCTTTTCCCCTTCCACTCATCGTTGGCGTCGTCGTATTATCGGGCACCATCATATGCCCGTAATTAAAACTTATTTCGAGGTTTTTGTGTAGCCAACAAACCAAAAACTTAATGCGCCGCGCAACCCATACCAATACCCTTTACCCCCCCACTTTCCCCTTCCCATGCTTAATTCTTCCTTTCCTTAGCTAGCAATCAGTGTTGGGTTTGTTGTTGTGTGTGTTGTTGGTGGTGGTTAACTCCCCGTTCATGAGCTATGTTGCCTTTAGCCTGCGCCTGCCAAAAAAACACTTTAATACATCGAAATCTTGGCAAGCCGCCGCTCTGCCTCACTGCCTGTGCTGCACGTTCCTTAAGTAATGGATTCAATTATAAAGTTAAAATCCATGGTGGCTTTCGTTCGCCCGTTGCCCGTTGCCCAGTGTGTTGTTGTTGTTGTAGCGCAATCCGACTGGAAATGATTCGCATAAATTCACAATAATTTATAAGGAAATCCTTAGAAGCCTCTCCACCAGGTTCACTGATACGCATACACGCAATATGCACCCCATCTACATTCATCTACCATAATAATACAAAAGGCGACTTCATTTACGTTAAGCGTCACATTTTTGGTTTATTGGGAAGCTCTGTCCCCTCTGTACCCTATCTCACCCTCCCTCACGCTTGACCCTTTTGTTCGTTGTGACTTATGCTGATTATTGACTTGACTGTCTGTCCATCTGGTGCCCCCATCTCGCCCAAATGAACACAGGAACTTCGCACTCGCTGTGTCGTCCTCTTTTTCATATCGGCTACATAGCTGACTTGACTTTGTTTTCTATCTACTCTTTTCATTCTCTCTTTCTGTTTGTTTGTGTGTCTTTCTTTTGTCAGTTACGGTTTTTTTTTTTTTTTTTTTTAATTTGCCGTGAGGGATTCCAACGACGACGACGACGACGGAGATTTACCTGCGCTGCGCAAAAATTTATTCCGTTCGAATGCATTCGCAAAAACAAACTTTGCATTTTTCACCCACAACCCCCGAAACCCTCTTTTCTCTGGTTACGGCTCAAAATCAATTGATTCGCATATCAGAGAGGCAGCTCTAAGCTTTCATTTCTTGACCCTTTTTCGTGCTTGACTTCTCGGCTACGTCTCCGTAAAACTTGCCTCCTTCCACAACTCACATCTTCTCATACGCATTTGGGAGGCGTTGCGGCCGTAGCTGGACATTAGCATGCTTTTGATGCGCCCACGTCTTGGAACGGAACGAAAAGAAATGGAACCCGGACTGGTGTCTGGGCTCTGGGGTATTTGGTAGATAAGAAAGCGGGGTGAACTTCGCTTACTTGACGGAAAGTTTTAGCTTTTGTGTGTTGCCCTCTTTGTACGAAAAGTTTTTTGGCCGCCTTTTGTGCGATGACTTCTTCTTTTGCCTTGGCTTTTGTTTTCGCAAGCACTTTAGCTTGGACTTTGATTTTTGACATTCTATTTGGCTGTGGTCCCGTTTACCTTATGTTATTTATACGCATAAGTATATACACATCAATTCATTTATATATATTTGTTGGCCTATTGTTTGGGCTCAGGCCACTATCGGTTATTGGAGACAAGCAACTGCCAGCATTCTCAAGTCTCAAATCTCTGCTCTGCTGTCTCCAATTCCCATATAAACTATTAAAATGACTTGGTCCCAAAAAAACAAAAGATCCACATTTCCACTCCACAAGTTCCCAAGTCTCTGTAAGGACTTGTTTATCCTCCCTGCCTCTGTCTTTTTCTTCATCCCTCTCTCTTTTTTCTTTCTCTTCCTTTTCCCTCCTTTCTCCCTCCATTCATCAATCATTTTGTGTGCGTTGATTTTAATTTGTGCGTTCGTTTCAACTTTGAACGCCGTCTCACATAAATTATGCAAAAGTTATCCACGCGTCGCCTTTCTCAGCGATTCTCATTCAATGCAATTATCGTAAGTGCTACATAAGTCAAGGTAAATCCATAAGTTTATGACTTTTCTATCCATAAATCGCGCAAACTTAGGTAAATTTGTGCACTTCTCTCAACTGTCTTAACTCTTGCGCCCAGGCACTCACACACAAAAAATGGTAAAAATGCCGACGCATGCAAACAACTTTATAAGGGGAGGTCCCTCCCGTTACTATATATCTTTTTCATCTGTCATTCCTTAAGGTGTTTGTGAACTAAACGTAATGTAGATTTGCCATTGTCTCAGAGTTAAGTTAATTATATTTTCCCATTGCTGCATTTTAAGTTATTTTGTAAAAAATAAAGTAATTAACTTTTTAGTTTCTGAAAGTTTATCCCCAGATCCTGACAGAATGGGAGCGTGCAAGTTAGAATATTGATTTTTTATATTTTAATACATGTTTTTTTTAATTTAGTTTTTCTCTAACATTTTTATCAAAAATCCCCATTTGAAGGCAACCTTTTTATTTTACATTTGTTAGTTCCATTGGGGCCTATAAATTGTGAAGAGCAAAAAAAAAGTTTGTGTGGTTGCTAAAATAAATAAAAAATTTGTACATATGAATGAAATGCGAATCAGTTTAGGACTGAGTAAAAGATACATATGTATGTATAAAGAAATAAATAAATGTGCAAAATAAAACAATTTTGTGCTTTAAAATTTAATTTAAAGATAAATCAAATGAATATAGAAAAGCATCCTTGTGTTACCTTAATAATTTTTAAAGCTGTATTAAAACTGAAACCTAAACTCCAACAGCAATTGTATGTCAATATTATTTGATAACACTCCATAATATAATATTGCCTCATATCCTTATCAAGTGTTTGAGATGATTTCAACAAATGTTCGAAATGGATTTAGGGCATTAAAATGTCAGTGTCAAAAAGTAAGTTGGAGCTAAAAGAGCGGAGTTTAACAATGCGGAGGCCTTTGTCTAAATATTATTATTTACGGCTTAGGGCAAAGAGCCAGAAGCGACAACTGTTACCCTGGTAGCTCTGCTCACCGGGCCTGAACTTTAACCCCTTAAAGTCGACGTAATTCACTAAGCGAAAACAGAAAGACGCAGATGCAGATGCCACACTTAGAGGGGGTGTTGGTGGCAAGATGAAACGTGCGTTGTGTCTTGTCGCAAAGTTTTTAAGACTTGCTTGACCGACCTTTGTCAAAAGTTGTTTGGAGCGCATGAAAAATGATGCCACACGGCTCAGGATGTGTTACAACAGAACTTACTCACTCCCCATCTCTCTCCCATTCTCTCTCTCGCTCTTACTCTTCGTGTGTGTGTGTGTGTGTTCAGACAAAATAGCAATTTGCGTTTTCAAACAAAACAAGAGCCGAGAGCAGAGCTTTGGTTTTTTGTTGCCTTTGCCTTTTGCCATGGTTCACAATTGATTGAAATCCTTCAGAGCACACCTTTTTCCTCTCCTAGCCAGTGTTTTGTGTGTTGCTATTGTTGTTTTGCTGTTCTTGGCTTAGCTGCGCCACTGAAAGAAACACACAACTTCCGCTTTCTTTGGCAAAAACAATAGAAAGCACATAAATTTATGGTTTTAGCATTGTGCTTTTGACACACGCAACCGATTTGAGGGCTAAGGGGTAGGGGAGGATGTCAGTGGAGGAGGGGAGTGTCTAACGTTAAGGGGTTAATATGCCAGCAACCGCAAAACGGGATTCGGATTTGGGTTTTGCTGTTGCCATTGGGAAAGAGTTGACTAGAGATGACTTTTCTTATAAATAATTTTACAAAATGGATTTTGTATAAATGCTGACATTAACCATGTGTGCGTGAGTGTGCATATTCATGCGTTTGTGTGCGAGTGTATGTATAATGTAGCTGCTTGAACTAATTACCTGCAAATTCATATTGTATTATTGTTTAGCTTACGAGAAATTGCAACAAACAAAATTGGCTGATTTGAGAGTTTTTGGGCTCCATAACGATATTTATATACAGTTGAGTATGAGAGTGTAAACGTGTGTGTGTGTTTGTGTGTGTGTGTGTGTATGTGGGAGGCCAAGTTTAATGGTTTTTTGGGGCATTTTCTTGCAGCTGTTTCGCTTTGTGGCTGCCAAAACTGTTGTTGTTGCTGCTGCTGTGGCTGTGCGTTTCAAAATTTATGTTTGCTGGCTATGAAAATGAAATGACTGTGGTAAACATTTTAATTAAATCCAAGTTTGGCTTGTGCCTTCGTTACAACAATATATATGTATATATTTTTGTTGACCTCTCCATGCGCCCCTTTATCACTCACTCTTTTATAACATTTTGTTGTTGTTGTAGCAAATAAATTTTAATTTTGTTGTGCCGCGTTTTAATTTGTTGTCCACGTTTTTTTTTCGTTTTTTTATTTGTTATTTGTTGTTTTTTTTTTTTTTGTATTATTTGTCTGTGTTTTTATTCGCATTTACACTTTATGCATGTGCGCATTTATTTCATTTGCTAGCTTTTCTATTGGCCCTGATGCTGGCCCGGGTGAGCGCGAGGGGGTGGTTGGGCGGTTGGCTGGCGGCAGGGCTAAGGGTGGTCGCTGACAGCCGGTCAAGTGACATTTGCCGCTGCACACACACACCGAATGAGACAGACAGACAGAGAGAGGGGGGCGGAGACAGAGAGTGAGATGGACAGCGCTAGCAAATATGAAATGCAAAACAAACTTTGCAGCTGTCACTCAAAAATGAGCGTCGCAGCAGCAGCAGCAGCAGCGAACAAAGCGATGCAATGGACATGCCAAGTGCTGATACAACACACACGCAAGGATGTGTGGAATGGTGTTGTGCACTGAGAGAAATGGTAAAATGGTTAATTGGGCGGAATGGTATTTGGGTATGCGCTCTGTCTCTCTATGAAACGAATAGTTTCACAGCAGCAGCCACAGCAGGAGCAACAGTGGGTTAGAAAGGTAAATGAAAGGTTGACGGACAGTTAATTTCGGGCAGTTGATTGAGTTATGAGCTGTGCACAAACACACACACACACATGAGTGAGAGGTAAAAGGAACTGTTTGTGGATACACGATTTTCATTTTGTCACATGTGAAATGGGGTTTGGAGTAAGTGTGTGTGGTGTTTATGTGTCATATGTTTGAGGCAGGTGAGTAGTTTTAGCTTAGGGTGATCTTCAAATCACTTCTGATTGAGTTTTAAAGAATAGAAATTGGTTTATAATGCTAAGGTCTTGTAGTTTGGTAACACAAAGCGAGCACATCTAGGTAAATAAAATTGATTAGTTGAGTTTTTGGTATAGAATTCGATTCCAAATTGAAATGTAGTATAAGTGCGGATGTCGGTTTTGTGTTTGCAACGATATTGTTTTGATTTCTTTTGGCCCAAATGTGAAATTTTTAAATTTCTTTGGCTAACATTAAATTACCTAGTATTACCTGTTAACTAACAATCAACTACAATTCGCAAGTTTAGTAAAAAGTATGCCAAATTTCGCACAACTATAAATTATTAAGTCCAAGCGACTTTCAATTTATTTTCAAACAACTTGTGTGCCAGTTTCACAATTCAATGCCAAGTGGCAGAGCCTTGAAAAACTTTTCATACACACTTTACAGTGTTTAGAAAGTCGTAAATTTTTGAAAAGTAATTGTAAGAAACACAGAATAGGAAAGAACAGCCAACGAAGAGTAAATCCATTTTTGATTGCCATGAATTCGCTTTTTGAATTTTAGCCTGCATATCACTAAATAATCAGTCCGAAAACTGTCAGCGACAGCTCATAAATCAGACTTAACTCAAAAAAAGCACGCTTAACTGTTTGTTGCCAATTTATGCACAATTTGTGTAAAAGGCTGAAAAGTTTTGCCTGGAATATTCTACACCTGCAGCTAATTGGCAGGTCATTCAATTTTAGTTTCAAATGTCGAGCGAGCCGTCCCCATTAAAAACTTAAAGTGTAGTGGAGCACATTACACATACGACAGCGTGTACACAGCTAGTGCAAAAAGTGGCGTGGAAGGAGAGAGGGGAGATGGTGTGAGTGCCATCAATTTGCATGCCACACACGCATAGCGAAAACAGCAGCACCACCGAATCAAAGCCACTTTTATATTGCCCCCTTCTTCTCCTCCTGCTTGTTTTTGCTTTCGTGCTTGTTTGTCGTCCCTGCTGCACTTGCGCCAGTTGCTGGCTGTTATTTATGGCCACCGAAACTGTCATAAGCAAACAAATTGTTTTTTATTGTTCATAATTATTGTGCATACTTATGTAAATCACGCAAACGCATTCCGCGTTGCATGCCACCCACTCCATGCCACCAACCGCTGACAGCCCTGTTACTTGCCACAAGCGCAACTAGTTGCTGTTACCACTGCGTGCGTGCGTGTGTGTGTATGTTTCTGTGGTGTGGCAAAAAATCGTTTGTTTTATTGAATTTTTATTGTAGTTTGAATTTATGACGCGACTGCTGCGCATCCAGTCGACTGGATTAGGGTTTTCTTTGCTGTTGCTGCTACTGCTGCTGGCGGAGATGACTTTATCGGCTTTTTGCTGCATTAAATCGGGCTAACTGGGCCCAAGCATCGTCAGCAGCAGCCACCAATTCGCTCCTTCCTCTTCATGTTCGCTGTTTGTCTGGCAATTTTGTTGAAATAACTTCAGTTTTGCGTTTGTGTGCGTACGTGCCACTCTAAAGTGCGCCTCACTCTGGCTGCCAGATTAGCCTCGACAAAAGCCGCAGACAACAGCTGCCGTAGCAAGAACTGAGAGAGAGCGATGGAGAGAGGGGATTCTCAGTTGTTGGAGTAGGAGTGGGCTCTGCAAGTGCCAAAGAGGCGGCACGAAATGGTTTCGGTTTCGTTTTTTTTTTTCGTCGAGCCCTGAAGCGTGTGCATGTGAATAATGTCCAGCAATTGGGTTTGGAGTTAGGGGTCTTGAATTTTGTGTGCTCCACAGACGACGTCATTTATTTATGGTTCGCGAATTTTTATGAAGACCGTAACAAACAAAACAAAAATAAATGAGTAACTTTCGTTCCGCGTTGATTTCATTGTTTGCCGCATCAAAAATATATTTGATGGCTGCTCCCTGACATTTCATAAACAACACTTTAATACTGATTATTTAGCACGTAGAAACTCTTACTTCTTTTTCAACTTGTTGGTAGTATTTTTATTGTTGGCTGCTTGTTTATTTGCAGAGAGCTTACGCGATTACTTTGGCCGCTATGGCGATATCTCTGAGGCAATGGTCATGAAGGATCCCACGACGCGCAGATCCAGGTGAGTGTTAAGATTAAGCTATCTAAATCAAAGTGTCGCTGTTAAGGCAAGTTTCAAAATCAAAATGTCGGTGTCGAGACAAGTTTAAGCCTGTTAGTTTGTGAGCTAAGCTGGGAGAATAATGTAAGGAATGCTAAGCTGGCCACTACGAAAAGTGTTGATGGTGTAACTCTAGAAAATAGCTTGTGAAGCTTTTGCTATAAAATTCTTTAAGAAGCATTTTATGCCAAAGCAAAGTGGAGTATAACTGCACATAATTGTATACCACTTGGAAATCGGTTAAGTTTTAACAAGATTAAGAAATGTGTTGAATTTATATATTCTTTGAACCTGAACTTTTCATAAACTCTGTATTGCAATATGCTTATAAGTATGAACTGTGATTTTTAATATCAAAAACTTTTCGTTAGTTCAGAAGCAGAATCATCTCAAACAACATACTCAGCTCGAAATAATTAAATGCCTAAAAATAAGTTTAGCTTTTATGCACATTATATTTACGAAACTCATTCACGCGTTAGTATTCGTATATATTCAATTAAAATTCATTTAGCCAATTCTTTGCAATACAGTTTTCATGCATTTGAATTTTTTTTTTTGCGGCTCTAACCAGACATTGATTATTATTCTGGTAAATCTCGGCGACCGCATTTTTACCTTTCCAGCTTTGTTTGTATTGTTGGCCCTTGTTAGCCGCATTGCTCTTTCGACTACCCAATATTCCATTCCATTCCATTCCCTCTTTACGTTGTTGTTGTTTATGGCCATGCGCGAATGCATCCATTTCCAAATTTGAACAGTTTGGTTAACCGCTAATTGGTTTTCATTTTCATTGATTTTATTTCGCTTTTTTTTCATCCTTTAACTTTTACATTGCCCGATGCCACATGATATATGTGTATATGTACAGATATAGGAATGTTTGTTTGTATATAAGCTGATGTCTACCTGTCCCTTTCTCACATACCTTCACTCCCCACTTTGCTACTGTGCGTGCTGAGTGTGCTGTATTTATTCGAATCGTTTGTCATTTGTTGCGGTTTCGATCAGCTTCTGGTTGACTGCACCAAGCCAACTGCAACTGTCCCACTTTTATTTTTGTCATTTTTACCACCTCTTTTGACCTTATTCAAAAATGCTTAACGTAAATTAGCTGGTTTCTGCGGACAGTATGAATAATGAGCCGGCATTTAATGAGTCAATTGCAATTGAATTTAAGCTGCAATAATCACAGAGAGCAAAAACACAAAAAACATCGAACAGTTACGACACTGACAGCTTATAAACTAGCATGTTACTTAACGAGTGTATGAGAGTGTGTGTGTGTGTTTGATTGTGCCTGTCTGCCAATCAAATTAAGCGTTTTATGGGAGCGCACATGCGGCGTATGCGCAAGGTCAACACATGCACACACACGCTAAGCGAAGGCGCGTGCGAAAGTTAAGCGCATTTTTTGTGCTCGCTCGCTTGCTAAAGAACTGCTAAAAGGAATGGGAATGGGTGCGCTAGCATGCCAGAGCGAAATATATCCTTGTTTTAATTGAATTTCATCTAATGTCCTGTGCTCGACTTTTACTGAACCCGAACACAGGGCTCAGGTTAACAAGCGCCTCGATGCTGGCAAACTTTATGCCACATTCTCCAGCTACAGCTGCTGCTGCTGCTGCCATGTGTCCTTTTTCCTTTGTGTATGTCACGTTGGCTGACAAAATTTTTATGAACTGCGTGCAAAAGCAGCAAGAACAACAAGAGCAGCAACGCCCAACGAAGTACTGGCAAAAGTAACAACTCCACTGATTCAACAGCCAACAGCGCCAATAGCTGCTGTCTTAACGGCAACAAGGACAACAGGCAAAAAAAGAGGGAGAGTATTATGGCAGGAGAAGTGTTTGTGTGTATGGAAAATCTAAGGCACCCTGTTGTAGTTGTAAATTCCGCAGCTCTATTTGTAGCCGTTGTCGCTTGATGTCGCTGCTGATATCATCGTGTCAGGGATTTCTAGCAAAATTTAATAAAAACTTTATGTCGCTTAAAAGAATGTTTATGGAAATTTTTCACTTAAACTTGCGCAAAGTAATAAATGTAAACAGAATTCCTGAAAAGGTGCGACAACAAAATTCAAACTGAGAGTAACAGCACCAGGCAGCAGCAGCAGCTGAAGCAGCAGCAACAAGCTGCACACAAAGTTGTTCTTGTTGCTGTTGCTGGTGTTGTTGCCGCCACAGCGAGAGTCAACAGTGCGGTTAATAAATATGCGCACCAGGGCAGACATTTTACCGCTGGCAAAGAAAGCATTGCATACTTGTAGGCGACACCTACTACTACTATGGGTATGTGTAAGTGTGCCTGTTGCTGTTGTTGTGCTTAGAGATAGAACGACAGGATAGATTGAGATACATGGTCCACGATATGGCAGCACTTCTATTCCCATTTCACTGTCTCTCTTTCTCTTCGAGTGTCTCTACTTGCAAATGAGATTGTATATTACAATAAAATAAAGTGAAGTACAAATTAGAAAACTTGCAAATAAATTTAAAAGCACAAAATGAAAACACAGCACAGCACAAAAATAGAATAAATACACAACAACAACCTTTTCTCCCTCCCTGCAGGGCAAAGCAAATGCAAACAAAACACATTCAGCACAATGTTAGATGAGCAGGGAGCAGGGAGTAGGGAAATTGTGAACAAAAAATAGCAAAAGTTTTGCAACTTAAGCGAGCCTTTTTTTTTGCTGTGCTGTGCTGTGTTGTGTTGTGTTGCTGGCTTGCTGTTGTTGTCGCAGCGGCAGAGACAAAGCGGGTCGTTGAAGTGCAACAACAATAAAAATTGAGTAAAATGGCAAATGGCAGCTGTAGAAACGTTAGGAAGAAGGGGCGGGGGTCGTCCCGCTGCCACCATTTCACTCTCCTAACAGCACCATAAGTAAATCCAAACAATTTATTGTTGTACTTTTAACATTCTTCTCATGCGCTTTTGTTGCTGTTTTTTGTTGTTGTTGTTGTTGCCTGCCACCATTGAAGCAAACATAAGCGACTTTTCAATGAGTTTCGAAAGTTATTGAAACATAAATTATATCGCACGGCGCACGCACGCCAAGCGCAGAAGAGAGACCCCAAGACCCCAAACTCAAACTCAAACTGGAGCCAGAGCCAGCGCCAGACACCGAACCAACAACCACAAGCAAACCCACAAATACGCCTGTAGCAGCAACAGCAAAAGCAACGAAACAACACACAAATAACAACAATAACACCCCTTTATTGCTGCAAGGGTGAGTGCTGCAGGGGGTGTTGGTAATGGGCGGGTGTTGCTACCTAACGCATTTTTGTGCATGGCAATTAAGTTAAATTTTTCTTGCTCTTGTTAATGTTTTATGATGCCCTTACTGTCTTTTTTTTGTAACTTTTTTTTTGGTGGGGCCAAAGACTCATAACATTTGTCATGCAGCTTGCAACGTAAGAACTTGGGCGCAAAAAAATAAAGTTTCTAGTTGCCTTTTAAAAAGTAGTATAATGAAAACTGAAATGCGTGTGAATAAAAGTTTGTTTTTAAGTGGTTCAGTGTCGTAGCCTACAAAGTATTTGAGTTATGATGCTTAAGTTTAGTAAATAACTTCAAGATATTAAATAAATAATTCTTTGAAATTTACAAAACTTTTAACTTCGATATCTGTTTAAAAATGGTTTAAAATTAGATTTATTGAAGAATTTATGTGAATTGAAAAAATATTATTCAAGACTTTAGTATTTTATTAAAAACAAATTTTGTAAATACATTATAAGTAATGAAAAGATATTAGATATTTTTTATTAAAAAAACCTGCTCAGCTTAAACAATGTAAGAAAAATTCTTGCTACAAGCTTGCACAAGTAGAGTATTTAAATTTCAGTTAACCGAATTACCTTTAACATTTTTCGTGCTGTTGTTTTCAGATCGTGTTTTTCTCTGCTTTTTGCTTACACGCGCAGCCAAAGAATTTATATTTTTTATTTATTTGCTGGACGCTCAACGAATGTTTTATATGTGTATAAATTTACCTGGATATGTATCGAGGCGGCGTTGTAGCTCAGAGCCACATTTGGTGCACAATGCTTGCTGCCCATAAATTTAAAACGGGGCTCTTAGATAACAAGTCGAAGAGTAAACACACACACACAACATATGAAATACACACAAGAACACTTTGAAAACCATTAACTCTGTTTAGAATCTATAAACATTTACCGTCTGGCAATGCTTTTTGGAAGGTCGCCCGTTATAAATGTGTGTGTTTATGTATTTGTTTTACATATAAAACAGATTGCTGACTTTAAAGCCGAGATATCAGGTTTATAGAAACAAATTTAGCATAATTCTAGCCAAAATTTAATTATTATTTACTTGGAGTTGTATCATTTGTTGGCTACAAGATTAATTTAATGTATAATATTCACATTCAGTTAGTGTCAATCAATGCCAACAGCGGCGTGTGGCAAAATTTACAATTTGAATCGTTTTAGCAAATGATTTTGCTATTACCGAATGAATTTTCACAGGCTCAGTAATATTGGAATTTATGCAGCATTTACTCTCACTTTTTGGTTAGCAATTGCAATTTACCATTTGGATAAGTTTAATTAATGCTATCGGTACAAATATTCCACAAACCACTTTTGTGTTATTTATGAGCCATAAGTTTCTCTGTTCCAGAACAGAGCCTTTGGCACATTTCTCTTTCCCCTCATCTCTCCCTATCTGCCTGTCAGTTTCAAATCACTCATTACACTTACCACAGCAATCTAAAAACGTGGCCATAATTAACTCAATTTAATCACCCTCGGCTCTCGCTTTTGTGGCTCACTTATGTTTGTCATGCATCCTTCCTTAACCCCCCCAAATCACACCCTCACCCAGCGTCCCAAATGTGCTGACCTTCATCTGGCTCATACAGCCTTATCCTTTTAGCCAGGCTCTCAAACACACACAAACACACACACACACACACTTGACCACTCGACGATTGGTCAACGGCTGTTTTGGCAACGCCGCTTTGCCCTTTTCATGTTAATTTGCAGCACAATACCAAATGGGTTTATACATACATATAAACACACATATGTATATATTTCTTTTTTGTATTTTCCTCTTGGTTTTTTTTTGTTTTTGTTTAGCCCACTGCTCAGGCAATACTCACAGCTGCATATGTTTTGTGTGTGTTTGTGTGTGTAGCAATTTTTCATCATTAATTATGGCGTTGGCTGTGGCAAACATCAGTCAGCCGCACAGTGGCAGCAGCAGCATCAGCATCAGCAGTAGCAACAAACGAAGACCATTAGGATCTGCCTCGTTGTGCCCCTAACCAACACCCCACACACACCCTGCTCCTCTTTGACTGCCTTGCCTCTTGTTTGTTGCCGCTGTTGTTGAGATGTCAGTCGCACACTCGGATGTTGTCAACTTGTGTGTGTGTGTGAGTGTGTGTGTTTGGGTGTGTGCATGTTCTCACACAGCATAACCTGCCCCCAACCTCCTTTGGCTGTCCCTGGTCACCCTTGCTGCCATTTCAGCTGGCAGCATTGTTACTGTTGATTATTTCATGCGCTTTCTGCGCGTTTTTATGCGCATTTTATGTTTGTATTTTTGGCCACCGTTTCTCAACGAGCAAAAAAGTGAGAGAAAGAGAGACAGGGAGCGAAAGTTTTATAAAGAAAGCCCCCGAAAAATAATAACACTTGTATGCCCAGCGATTTGTTTTTATACCTATATAGAGCGGTAAGAGGCATGTTACGCTTTGTCACATCGTAGAGATAATAGCAATTCGCGGTATGCTTTAACGTTTAGCTTCGGAACTAGGGTGAATAGTAATCGGGTGTTTTTTATTGAAATCTTTAAAATTGTATTTTTTGTATTAAGGAAAAAGTCAAATTATGTACATATAACACTACTTTTTTTGTTGAAACGTTTAAGATACAATTACATAACTGGATTGACAAGGATCTTGCGAAAACTATATCAATACATTTGAAACACAAATAATTTTTAAAAATATAAAACTTCACTGATATGACAGACTGTTGACTTTTGTGGACACGAAAATCGAGTAAATCCAAAACCTAAACTATATAAATGTATGCACAAATATAAAAAAAATAACCGTTACACAACTTATTACCGCAACAGATTACAAGGTATTTTAAAGTCCAGCTTAGCAGTTTAATTGTGTCGCTACTTGTTGTATTTTTTACGAGCCTCCTCACACCATTGTAATTGCTTTTTTGCAGCACTTTTGCATAATAATAATAATAATATAAAATGAATTATAAAATAAAGTTACCTTTTTCGTCAAGGGCCAACTAAATGATGAGTCACCCCCAACCCCTGCCCCGTCAACACAAAGCATAATAAAAATAAAGAAGAGTAGAGGTGATGGAAAACTGAACAGAGAAGGAGAATTTAATGTCTGCGTCGCGTCACAAAGGAAAGGCAACACTCAAAATTGACATTAGCAGCAGGCATACGAGAACGAAACGAAACGAAAACCATAAAAACATAACAAATGGTCGACCGTAATGTGTGTCCTTAAACTGTCACTAAATCGATAAATTTTCATAATGGCCGGGCCATTTAAATATTTAGCCAGGAAGACGAGCCAAGCCAAGACAAGCCACGCAAGAAAACCCCTTCTTTTTGGCAATGGGTCCGAATTTTCTTTTTTGCGCTGGATTAATCAAATTACCAACGACCCGCATAGATACCCAGAGTCTAAGAATGAATGGGATGGTGGGGTCATATCAACGCAAGGGCACGCACCAAGCGGCTTCTTAAGAACGACGACAACGACGACGACAACAACAACGTTACTTCCCTCCCCCCACTCCGTCTCTTCTTAAGGTGGAGGAAGAGCAGGTCGGCTTTTCTTGTTGAGTAGCTCAACTGCCAGAGCAGCTTGGCACTCACGCAGGCCCAGTTAAGTGTGCGTGTTCAAGGATGCATTTTGGTGCCCAGGCAAGCAGCAGCAAAAGCAGCGACAACAACGAAACAAGACAAAAGCATAAAAACGTGCAAAATGGGCGTGGGCGTAGCATAGGCTTATAAAGTGCGATGTGAATGTTGTTAGGATGAGGAGAGGACATCCAAGGCAGGAAGCCACTTGTGAAAGTTTCATGCACGCGGCCCCACTTCACACGACAGCTAGCTGGACGAACCTACCAGGGGCTGCAAGGGGTTGTACTAGAAAAAAAAACAACAACAACAACAAAACACTGTGTAGGAAGCACCACAAAAGCATCGTCGCAATGAGAGAAAAAATAAAGAAAGCAAGAATGAAGCGTCTTGGAAGAGGCAGCTGCAAGTGCTGCTTGTTAGTGCGCTTTGGGATTGACGTTGACTGTAGCCAAAGCTTAGAAGTGCCACCAGAGAGCTAGTCGCCAGCCAAATCTCCCCATCCTCGCATCGCTCTCTCTCTCTCTCTTACTCACTCTTCTGCATCTTGAAGCTGTATGCTTGGCAATTGTTTGGGCGCTTTTGTTTTGTCCTGAATTTTTACACGAAAAAGTCATTTGAATATGCGTCGTCGTCGTCGTAGCCCACTCGACTGCCTTTCCTCCATCACTCTTCCCCCATTTAGCTCTCACGCGCTGTGGATTGAAAGTTTTGTTAGCCGTCAGCTACTTTGCTGCCTCGTCGTCGCCGTCGTCGACGTCGTCGTGCTTACAGCAACAGCAGTAGCAAGTTGCAAGTTTTAGTTAAGGTTGAGGGCATGACTTGCGGCTGCCATTAATGTTCTCTGTGTGCGCTCGCAGCCTTGACAAGGCAACGGCTGCAACAAATGGCGACAATAAACAGTACATTGTACATTGGAACACACTCTTTTCAACGTGTGTGCCTCCCTTCCACCCTCCTGCCGTTTTCATTGTGAGCAAAGAGGCGTCATTTACGTTCGCTTACGACTTTTCCTTAGTAATTTGCTCGGACAAGATTGCATTTTTGGGCAGGTCAGTTGAGTTATGGCCATTATGGTATTTGAGGCCATATTAGTATGTGTGAAACTAAAGTGGATAACTGTTTGGAAGAGAATATTGGATAATAAAATCTGTTGCTGTGTAACAGTTTGAATGTTATTAAAGCTTAACGCCTCTAAAACTAAATTTAAAACATTAATTATAAAGATTATATATCAATGAAAGAACTGTGTTCATATCGTATCATATGTATGACTTTTTATACCAACTGTCAAAATAAACAATTACTTATTTGTAGTAGGTAGTTTATTCAAAACGATTAACACATCTTTATGGTGCTTTATAATAAACAATCGTATGTTAAAACATTAATTTTACTTTGACATTCCTATACATTCTGCACACGTTACAATAATCTTTTCCCTCTTGTCTAAAATATGTTTGTACGCTTTTTCATTTGCATTCAATACTTATCGAGCATGGTCATGCAATTACTGTAGGAGTTAAGAGTCCTTTGGGACATTTGTGGGCTAATCTAGTATCAGTATACTAAATGTGCTTACCGTGCGCACAGTATTTTGGGCACATTATCTTACTGCTTAGTGATGCTTTGCTGCCTGGCCATATTGTGTGGGGGAGGGACAGACAGACCTACCAATATCGTATTCAGAAAGTGCCTGCCAGCCAAAACGTAAGCGGGCATTAACTATGCGGAGTATATCTCTAGTGCTAGAGCTTTTGTTTGTGTATGTGGGACTGGTGCTTATCTTAAGTTTTTAGTTGGCCGTTGGCGTTTAGTTTTGCAACATGTTCACCCACAGACTCAGACACAGAGCACACACAGAGCGCACACATGGCACACACATGCAAACATGTTGCCTCTTGGCAACACCTCTGAGTGAACTTTGACCGTTTGCTAACTCATTTAGTTAGATTATTTACGGTAATCCAAGACGCAAGCTGCCTGCCAGCCACATACATATACAACAAGGATAACTGCACACATACTCAGATGGCGATTCTCTTTGGTTTTGCTGCCGGCCTCGACGAAGGAGCAGCAACAGCAAACAACCGGCCCATAGGCTAAATGCATGCAAGTTGTTTTGCTAAATTGTGCGTAAGCCAGAGCAATAGCAACAACAACAACAACAACATCAACAAGAAGAATACAAAGAGAAAGAAGAAGACGAAGATTAGCAAATGCAAACAACAACTGTAACCAGCAACTGTAAGGATCTGCTGGCTTGCGACTAGGAAACTTTCTCAAGCTCTGCAAGGCAATTCAAATAAGACTTTTATGTTGCTTCCTCTTGCAACACTGCGGCAACGGCGACTCTTGAGGCTGCTGCTGCTGCCTCGTAGATGCTACGTGTTTGTGGCGTGTGTGTTACATGATTGCCACGCTGCACTCCCCTGCCGCTCTGCAATCCGGCCTTTGGTTTGCCCACATCCAGCTGCTGCTTACCTTGGCAGCTTGTGCGTGCGCTCATTAGCATTCTGAAACGGCTTTATAAAATTCAACAAGCAACAATCCAACGAACCAACAACAACAACAGCAATAGCAATAGCTACAGCAAGAGCAAGAGCAAAAGCAAACCAAACCAAACCGAACCATATACCAGACAAACCCAGCACCAGACCTCTTGCAACCCCCTTCACCTCTTCCACCTGGCTAGTAGTGCTGGATGCATGTTTTTAGATCCCCCACCCTCTTAGTCTGCATGTGTCTCTGTGTTTGTTAAACTAAACACCCTGTAGGCAAAAGCGAATAGGGAAAACTGAGAAGAAACAATAGAGGGTCATCTTAGAGTTGTCATTAAATAAATCTGCAGTGGTTGCTTCGAGTTGAGCATTTTTTTTATATAACACGGGCATAAAAAAAAACATGCAATTTTAGTTTAGGAGCCTTAACAATAAAACATTTAAACTAAATTAAATCGAACAACGAAATCTACTTCTTTAAGAAAGTGGAAAGTGTTTTGAATGTAGTTCAGTTTATTTAAATTTTAAATGGAACAACAAAGTATAATAATTAAAATGTTCATGCTGCTAGATTGGCTTTTGAACTTTAGAAATGTTTTTTTACGAGATGTAAACTGGAAAGAAAATATATTTGTTTAAAACTGTATTGCAAATTTAAAATAATAAAATGATGAATGTTTTCTTTCACTAAAGTACAAGATGGGATCGAAAAAATAGAGAACTTAATTTTGGTAGAATTGTAGCTTCTCATACTAACTAAAAAATATAAAGACTAGCTTCAGCACTTAATTGCTTATTACATTCTGAGTGATTTGCCATACCTAATCAACTAACTAATTAAATAATGGCAAAAAAACAACAATTGGCAACAAAATTAGATTTCGTAAAATATTTTGTAACCTCATGAGAGCTTAAAAAAAAGTAAAATTTATTAGTAAAATTTTAATATAATTTGAGCAACTAAAGTATTTTAAGGCTCTTAATTATTTCTTCGATGACATTATCGAATTAAATTAAATAAATAATAGCGTAAACGTTTCAAACACAGTAACTGACAAATGTCCCAAAGTTCAAATTTCCAAGAGGGTTTCAGTTCTTGCAGCGTATGTTTAAGTCGCTTTTAGAATGGTTTTGTTTGTTGTAGTTTTGCTTTTTATTGTGCATAAACACACACACACACACACATGCATATTCTTATTCTGTTGTTATCCTGGTCCTGTCTGCTATAGCTGGGTGTTTTTTTCTTGCATGTTGGTGCTCTCGCTTTGGCTTTTTTGCCTGCTTGCCACAACCTTTGCCCAGCCTCGAGTTGCATAAATTGAATCTGAATTTGTGAGTAAATTGCACACAGGAGACACATTATTTTTGAGTTTTGCCTTTTAAATTTGTGGCTTTTCACTTTGCGAGAGTGAGAGAGAAAGCTAGAGAGAGTGAGTGAGATAATGACCAAGAAAGAAAGAGAGCGAAAGAGATGGAAATATGCAGGCATTGCAACAGTCTCTGAGCTTCAACTTTGTGTCACTTTGCGTTTGGCAATTTTGTGTGACCCACTTGAGAAAGAGTGAGAGTGAGAGAGATAGATAGAAAGAGAGAGACACACCCACACGTCCCCCTTCTAGGACTCTAAGGTTACTTAGAATGTTGTTGGGCTCCGCCCGCATTTAAATCAATATTAATAGCGTAGGCCTGCTTTTCTTTAGTCGCAATTGCATTTTGTACAAATTGCTTCGTCTATAAATACGGCTGAAATGTTTATTTAATATGTGCCAGGCGGTACCGAGAACCGATTTCCCAAGCCACCCACTCACAATTCTCTCTCTGTTTATGCCTCTCTGTCGAAAGCTTAGATGCAATGGAATCCGATTGTGCGGCAACCTTTTTCCATATGCAAATTGTTTTTATAAAATTTGCAACAAGCATTCATTGTTATTGTTGTTGTTGTTGTTGCTATTGCATAGCAATTTGTGTACACAAAGTTGGTGCAATAAAAAGCCAAGTGGACAAGGAGCAGCTGCCCCATTCGAATCGAAAGAAAGAGCGAGAGAGAGAGATGGGGAGAGAGAGCGAGTGGTATAATCAAAACCGTAACAATCGCCACAATTGCAATAGAATCGTCGTTAATTACTGTCTGTGCTTGCGGTTGTTCTTGTTGCTGTTGTTGTTGTCGGTGTGTGTTTGTTTCATACGCGTGTGTGTGTGTGTTTGCGTGTGAAGCGCCTAAAAGAGCAAGACAAATACACAAGCGCACACACACAGCGTTTTGTGGCTGCCGATGCTGCTGCTGCTGCTGCTACTTCTGTTATGTCTGGAACTAAAGAAGTTCAGAGTTCTGAACGCCTGGCGCATCGTTAAGCGTCGCTGCCAAGTGGCAAAACTCAAATAAACATAAACGTGCACACACAAGCCGAAGAGGGGAAGGGGAAAGCAACACAAACACAGCCAAAATCTCTGAGCTTGGTTCTGTTGTCTTTAGCAGTCTGTATACTTCAGCCTTTTCCCTGCCCTTCGCTCTCTCTGTCTATCTATCTGTTGCTACATTGGCGGGCATGGGAGACTCATTAAAATGCAGTGCGAGATAATAAGCATTTTAATTAAATATTTAACAAGAATAAGTTTATCACAACACGACACGGGGGGAACTCGGTTACGTGCATGTGGCTATCTCTTTCTATCGCGCTCTCTCTCTCTCGCCTATACTGTGTGTGTAATGGCTTGTAAGCGTCTGTCAGGTCGAGCATTAGATAGCTCGTTTCGTGCCAAACGAATTGGGTTGTAGGCAAAAAAGTTAAACCCAAGTCAAGTCAGAGACATAGCGACAGGGAGACGAAGAGACAGAGAGACGACTGGTGCTGCTAGCCAATATTTTGATGTAATTTGAGCTTCTAATTGGCGCACGTGCTGCCAAGTTGTGAGTTCAGGTTTATTCGCCGGCTCCTTGTCAAATATTTAAGCAACTTGTCTCCTCAAACCGTGTGTTGATATTTACTTTTATCTCTATCTCACTCATTCTAACACACTCTCGCTCTCTCTCTCTCTTTTTTATTACAGGGGCTTCGGCTTTGTCACATTCAGCGATCCAAATAGCGTAGATAAGGTACTCACCCAAGGCACACACGAACTGGATGGCAAAAAGGTAAAAAATAAACAACAAAAAAAAACCAGTTATATGCTATACACATAAGCCTCTGCGCGACGACTATCGAAAATTTTGAGTGGAAACTCAAACTCAAACCCAAACCGTAACTCGAATCTGATGCAAACAAAAAACTTCACCAGCTATGCAAAATATTTGAACAAAGCGCGCAGCACACTCTTCATAAATTGCCCAGGCCCTCATCGCCATCGCCAACATCATCGTCATCGCCATCGTCGTTGTTTCTCACTATTGACAGCAATTAGAAACTCAAAGCAATGACAGCCAATTAACAACAAACAAACAACAAAAACAACTGCAAATCAGGAACAGAGTTCATGCAAAAATCGTATAGCAGAAAAGAAAACAATAAACTGGCTTTTTTGATAAACGGGCAGATTTTTGTGAAAGCCCAAACAATTTTTAATTACGTGTAGGCAATGTGTGGTGGTGCAGGTGCTGCTGATGGCATCAAATGAGCTGCTAAACCTGTTTAAAGTTTTTTTCTTTTATGATAATCAGTTTGATCGCAGCGCTTAATGCTTTTGTAGTGCCAATAATCAAACATTTTAGATAGGGAAGCTTATTTTTTGACAGCTGAACAAAAATAGACGAACGATTTTTTGTGAAACAAAATTTGTAGATAAACTGGAAAAACACTTTGATTTAGGTAATATAAAATTTGTGTTGCTTTATCAAAGAATTTTTGTTGCCAAAACAAAATGTTTCCCATGAACTCAGAACCCTTACAAGCATTGCAAGCCGCAGTCTTTTCGCTGGAATGAAAATTGATACGTTTTTAAATTGGCTTCTCCTATTTTATCAATATTGTTTCTTCTTTGGCTATTAGAAAATTCTCGATAACTAAACTTACCAAGAATTCCATTCATCGAATGTCCAATTTGCGTGCGGCAACCGTTATAATATTTCACGCAACTTAATTAAGACTTTTGCAAATAAACTGATAAATAATTAGGACAGGAATTCCAAGAAGTGTGTTACGACAAAATTATGTTATTAAGGTTGAAAAAGAAATTGAAACAAAACAAAACAAAAGGGAGAAGGTTTTTCACATTAAATTCAGTTTTGTGTTGAACACGATTCCTAGAATTTGCCACATTTATAGTTAAGAACAGATTCTCAAACGTGAACTTCAGATCTCTTAACGCTGTTAAATGCATGTGATTGATGAATTCTGTTTGATTAGATTGATGGCCAGCCAGAAACTGTTGAAGACGTAGCCTTGGTTTAAGTCTCTCTCACTCTCTCTCTCTCTATTACGCATACGCCGCACTGGCATTAACTTAATTAGCTAAAGCTGGTTTAAGTGCCTGTTTCGCCTGCCGTTTGAGTGTTTGTCCATCAGTCTGTTTTGTTTGTGTCTGTCTGTTTGTTGGTCATTCTTTTATGGCAACACAGCTGGCCAACTGTAAATAAAATGCGCAGCCATCATTTATTTGTATGTATATCATTTGCTTTATTTTTTTTTTGTTTGTTAACCAACTGCAGTATGAACACACACACACACTTTTACACACTCTTACACACATGTGTGTGTGTGTGTAGCTCAGTCGTGTGCAGTTTTCGTGTTTCCGTTTGGCTGCACAAAACAGCAACTGCAAAACTGAAAACGATGCGAATTCATTTCATTTCATTTTACGTTACGATTTTTCTGCTCTGATGTGTATTTTCAAAAAGTCGACGTCGACGTTGCCACTCAGCGCTGATTAGTTTTAATTTTAATCTAAAAATCAATTTCCCGCCAAAGCGGGCTGGCATTCAGCTGCTGCTGCGGCGGCGGCCCCTTCAATGTGATGGTTGTTGTTTCGTTGTTGTTTGTTTCGTTAGCTGCACACAGGAAATCAACACGGCATACTGCCGTCCTGTCACCATTTGCTGCTGTCCTGCAACAATTTTTGTGCGAATTATTATCGCCAGAGGATATTGCGTTGGTTTCTCTTTCGCAATCCTCCCCTTCTCGTTCGGCCTTCTAGTGTATCTTTTTGCCAATATCTCTTCACATTATTTGCCATTTTATTTTGTGGCATTGGCTTAAGTTACTCTCTTTCTCTCTCTCTGTATCTCTTTTGCACTTGCAGCTAAATGCAGCACAAAAGTCACTTCAAAAAAGATTTGTGCAAAAAAAAAAATAGAAGAAGAAAAATCCCCTTGAAGCAATTGCTTACTTTCCGACCGCTCTCTTTGAGGTTTACCGTTGGCTGTCGAGATGCTTGAAAGCTGTCAGTTCTAGTATGTTTGTGTGTATGTGTGTGGGAGCCGCACCAAGCCAGGCACTTAAAATTGAATTTTTATGATTTTTAATTATTTTTAATGACGCTGCTTATTGGATAGCAAAGTGATAGAGTGAGAGGGAGGAGGCGGGAGTCATTTCCATCTGCCCGCTGGTCGTGCAATTTGTTACGCGTTAATTCGTGCGTGCTCAGCTCCAAGTTTGCGGGGCAATACCGCAGACCAAAAGCTTCCAGCCCCACCACTAGCACCACCTCGCCCTCCCCCTCTTTTGTATCCAGTAGGAGTAATTCTCGCTTAATGCGCAATGCAGGCTTATGCAAGATTTATGTTGGGCTATTAATATGAAGAGTTGCTCGAAATGCTTTTTCATTTAAATGTCATTAAGCATACGATTTTCTCTACCACACTACGCATACTTACATCTCCCCCCCTCTCTCTCTCTCTCCCTTTGTGTCTCTTTTACTCACTCTCTCTTTCTATCTGTTTCTTACTGTGCTTGCAGGTGGACCCGAAAGTAGCTTTTCCGCGACGTGCACATCCCAAGGTAAGTACCCACAGAATTATTACCAAAAAAATGTTGAGAAAAATGCTGTGGCAATTGGGTGGCTTGGGTGGTTTAAATGGCTTGCGTGGTTGGGCAAAAGGATGTGTCATAAGTAGCAGCAAATGGCAGATGAAATTAAAAACGGAAGATGACAACAACAACAACAAAAAGTGGCAGGCAGATAACTTTTGTGGCTGACAGCCAGCTTCAACTCCGACTCCATCACCTCCGATCTCCCATCGCCCATCTCCCACCCCTTTCTGCTACTGCCATCAGTTACAGTTGTATCTACGCCTCCTTCATGGCCTTCATTGCGTCTCTCCTTGTGTGCAAAGTGATGATGACAACAAAATTTCACAAGCAATGAGTTTGTTGTGTGTATATATATGTGGCCGATTGTCGTTCTCCCTTGCTTTTTTTCGGGGCCTCTTTATGCCACCCTCTCTCTATCTATATCTTTATCTTTTGCCCAACCGCCTACTAAATGCCACACGCACATTGCGCTGCCGCTGCGCTCGGTTAGACAGAGTTACAAATGTGCCCATCTATGTTGAGTTTATTTTTCTGTATTTTTTCTCGAAATACTCTAGCAAGCAAATGAGGCACTCTAACTGAATGTCTTAAATTTAAAATACTTACGCTCTGTTAACGAAATTCAACAAGCATATTAATCAAATACCAATAAATCAAGACACAATTTAGATTTGACTAAAATATGGCATTGTACAGTTTTTAATTTTACAAAATTGTATCTATGTGGAAATATTTTCAAATAAATATAAAAATTAGTTTCATCTTTTTTTTAAGGTAATAACTTAACCATTTCTAAAAAAAAAACTACAAAAATTATGTCCTAACCATCTACTTGTTAAGTTATTTTGAAGCATTTCATTAAGCCTTTTACTAAAAAAAATTAAGTTCTTAAAATAGCAGCCAGCTTATCTCTTATTATGTTTAGAGTATTCTTTAATGCGGCTTTTGCTGTACGCTTTTCATTTGGTCCGGGCGATACAGCGACTAACCGCAAAGCACACCATAATAGGCACCCAAAACGATGCTCTCAAGCACACGCACACGCATATACACATGAAAGTGCGAATGCCTGGAGCAGAACAAGACCAAAACCCGCAGGCAGCTTCAGCTCTGTCTTCTTAGTGTCGTCTCTTAATTCCCTTTCTTCTCTCCGAGAGAATTCATCGCTTTTGCTTATCAACACGCAGCTGATTTCCGTTGCTATTCCTGCTGCGCGTTGTGCCATTGCCAACCCCTCCAGACCTTCTCCTGGCAGTGGCAACGCCAGCACCCAACAATTATTTACGTAATGTTATTATTATAATATTTTTTTAAACACATTCTCACTGGATTTGCGCCCCACCACACAACGCAGAGCAACGGAACGCCACTGTGTGGAGAAAAAAAAGTACGACTAGGACTACGACGACAACGATGACGATGTAGATGGAGATGGCTACGCGGCATTTGCGAGTGGCTTTGTGTTCAGCAGTGTTCTGTTCAGTTTGCTGTTGGGGCGCGCGAAGATCCTCTCGCATATTAAAAGGCGTTTAAAAACATAAATCCAACGTCTAACGGCTGCTTATGAAAATTACGAGAAAAAAATGAGTGACGCAGAGGGTAGATAAGGGGGAGGTTGCTTGTAGGGCCAACAACGAGGTGGCAGGCTGTAGACAAACTTAACAGGCAGGCAGGCAGGACGAGGCATTGCCCCAAAGGAGTTGCTACGCAGAACAAAAAGAGAAAAAATAAAAAAATTGCATGCGACATCAGAAGCGCACATAAAAAAAAAAAACGAGAAGTAGCAAAAAAAGGGAGATGAAAAACTGACGAGAGGACAATTTCTCGCACCGTTTGTCGTCGGCACAAATGTCGGCCCAGGCAGGCACAGAAGGATTGCCCACAAAATGTGGCCCAAAATGCTTGCGGTTGCAGCGAAAGTTAAGAGTTCTTCTTCTACTGGCTTATTTTTTTTTATATTTTATTTTTAAAGTAGTATATAGGCAGGCATTTAAAGGATGGGAGGGGGGTAGTGCGGAGTGGTGGACTCTGAGCCATATAATGAAATGAAGCATACTAAATGAGGCTGCTAAGTTTTGAGGCTGGCTGAAATGCTGCTGTGTGCACACCCATAGCGAGAGCAGCATAATGAAATGCGAAAAAATGATGATGATATTTTTGGACCATAAAATGCAGATGAGCCGACTAAGCACAAAAATAGTGTTGTGCTGAAGAAGGACGTAAAAAAAAGAGCTGAGAAGCACATTTCGAGTAGGCTGTGTGGTTAAAAATTCGCATACGGCTTGGTTTACACACACACACTCACAAACAACACACACTCTTTTTACATATTACACATTACACATACGCCATGTGTGTGTGTGTGTCGTCGTGTTTGTCGTTTCGCCGAGTTGTCGATGCGACTCGTTTCTAACGTTTGTGCAAACTTTTGTGAAGTTAATTTCTTTGCTTTTAAGCTCTCAGACTATGAATATGAAATGTGTATTTGTGCAACTTGTGTTTGGCCAATGGGTGTCCTCACAATTGCATGCTAGTCTGCTAGTCGAGGAAAGGATAAGGGGAGGCTGGCTTACATATGTCATGTTAAAAAGTTCGCTTTAATGTGCAAAATTTTTGGTGGCCAAAGCCATAAAAGTGCACGGGATAAGTGAAATGGATATCTCTCCCGCTCACTTCTGCTTGTCCCACATAAGTATGCTATAAAAACTATAAATGCAAAAATAACAACAACAAAGGCGATAAACTATACGAACGGTATCTGTGAAGACAGTAGAGGCAGCTGAACTTGGGGTGGGATTTATGTACATATGCTTGGAAGCAACGTTCAGATTCAAGCATTTACACATTTTGAATCCCTGAAATCAAATATGTTTTATGGGTTGCATGTTTTATGTTTGAAACGGTTAAGCGCATTTACTTTTTTTTTTATTTTCAATGGTGTAAAATGCAAGCCAATCAAGTGTACCTGATAAAGTAAAAGAAGTTTGCTCTTTTAAACATTCTTAAGAAAATGTCTCTATTACGTATACGCCAAGTGCATAATTCATTTTAATGTCAGCTGCTCTTAGCTGACAATAAATAAAGAATAGAACTTATTAAAATTTGACATCAACTTATTTTTTAATGAATTTTCACCAACTTGTTGTTGCTTAAACAATAACTCTAAAAATATATTCAGTGCTTATTAAAAGAAACCTTTCTAAGCCTTATTTGTCTTATTATTTAAATTGACTTCAACAAATGCAAATGAAAAGTAAATTAAAAACATATTTGTTCCGGGATAGAAAGCATTCAAAAGCTGTTCGAATTGTTTGCAAATTATTGTCGAAAAAACCAATAATCTAATTGTGTAATTGTTCTCTGTTGACCAGGTCTAACGTGTATGTGCACCTCTGCAGTTGACTTTTCATAATCCGTAATATTTGTTCAGCATATTTTGTTTGAAATTTCTAGACACGTTTCAATGCAAGTGCAGACTATTTGAGCCATGCTAGGACTTCTTCCTATCTATCGTTTGTTACATTCCCTAAAATGAAATTTTGTAACTATAAAACAATTTTTTGTTTTTTGTTTTTTTTTGTGGTTGAAAATTTGGTAGCCCAGCAACTGCAAGATGTGAATGTGGTAAAATACAGGCGAATAGAGCTGTCAAATTATCGATTGTGATGGAATCTGTAAGCCTATTGGGCTTAAAATTCAAAATAGATTACAAAACAGAGCAAATCTGAAAACTTTTGACCACATAAGTATGCAAGGAGTAAAGTATGTATGCAATTAAGGCACAAATCTGGTCTGTATATGTGTGTGTGTGTGTAGAAAACAATGTGGCTTCGTTTGCATGACCATGTCATAATGAAGCAGATTTTGGGGCTCCTGAGCCAAATGACAGATATCAGCCATGTAAGAGAAGTGAAAGAGCCCCACTCATGTTGCCATTAAATTAACACGCTCGAATGTCTGCTCCTTTATATATCTATGCGTGTTTATGTGTGTGTGGGTGTTTTTCTTGTGTACATTGTGCAAACTTTTCTAATTTAAACCGGCAGTTTCAGTCAATTGCCACAGCTTACTGTTTTCGACATGAGTTTTACTTTTTACTACCTTCAGACAGACTCTGACGCATTTCAACACAGCACACTAGAGATTGAGTGTGTGAGCGAGAATGAGAGACAGTGCGCAAGTGAAGAGTGCAGATAGATATCAGTTATTTCCAATACATTAAAAGTTGTGTGAATACACTTGCCAGAATCCATTACAATACACATTCACACACACACACACGCACACGCACATACAGACATGTTGAAAACCAAGCCATAAATCTAATAAATACGTGTATTTCTCGCCTAGTCCCATTGCACACACCCCGCCACCCACCCATTGCAAATTCTCCCCCTCACTCACAGAGTGTGCAATAACTTGTAAAATATGTAATCAATCAAGATGAAACAGTCGTTGAGGCAGCCAAACTATGTGCAAAGTATGCGTCTGACTGCAGTTGCAGACAAGAGAGCCAGTAGGTATTCTCCAAGAATGCGTGGGAGTTGGGTAAGGGGTGGGGAGAGGGTGTGGCAGCGGGCAACGTGGCGATTAATTCAACTTTTGCACAGACAATGGAGCGCGCACGCTTCCCCAAACTGGCACTCCAGAGACAGAGATAGAGACAGCAAGAGAGAATGAGCGAGAAATACAAAAGGAGCGAAAAAAAAGTCAAAAGTTGAAAGTGCAATTTTGTCGTTATTATTTTACATTTACAACAAAAGGCAGGCAGGCTGGCAGTCAGCAAGCAAAAGCAAACCAAAAATACAAAAAAAAATATATATATATAAAGTGATGTATAAAAGTGAAAAGTTACTCAACTATTTCATACAGCGGGTCCAACCGCTGAGCATGTGACTACCACTCCACAGTGTGTGTGTGTGTGTGTGTGTTTAGTGCGGTGTGTGTAATTGTCAGTTAGTTGGCGTTGTCAGTCCGAATGTTGAAATTAATTTATTTCAATTGAAGTTGAACTTTTGTGGCTTTATTACTTTGCAAAAGTTGCTCAGAGCTACGCATAATAAACGGCAGCCACCAACGTCAACCGTTTTTAAGAGATGGCCAGGTGCTGTTTTCTACTGCTCTCTGCCCCTTTTGAACTCTGCCCCCTTGCCCTTTTCTTCTTGTCTCTTGCACCTGACCCTTGCCATTCAAAAAACGACTTTTCTATATAAACACTTCTATGTATACTATATATATATTTTGCTTTGCAAAATAATCAAATTGCAAAATTGCAGCGTTTGCTTGTTGTCAGCCTCTATCCTCCTCTGCCCGTCCCCCGTCCCCATTTGCTCGTTGTTGTCATTGTCGTCACCGTCAACTATCATCTTTTTATTCTCGCTTTGCCAATATTCGCTGTCTGTTTTTATTTTTGAATTTTTCGATAGGGTAGCTGGTTTTTCTGGGCAGCAGGTGCTATTGACGGTTGTGCTGATAATTTGTTGCGAGATTTTGACATTTGGGAGTGGCAGCCGTGCGGCATTGATAGTTATTTGATTTGCATATATTGACTAAAAATCATAAAAACAATATTGAAATTCTTGTAAATGTATGGCGGGTCAGAAAAAATAAGCTACAAGTGTATGTCAGACTGTAGGATACCTCGGAACGCGAAGATGAAACGATTTTATACACTTTGAAGTTCGATATTATGTTAAGAAGGGGTTCTACAGATTGATTCATCATTTAAGCACTGAAATACCTTATATATGCCTTTTTGGTTTCGTAAAATATTTTTATGAACAAATGCTTTAAATATTTGTAAATATAAATATGCTCTTACTTCATTCGAATACAGGATACGAGAATAATGATTAAATTGCAATCGAAAAAATTGCTGTAATGGACAGTCTGAAAATTGAATATATATAGTTATAAATATAAAATGACGACATCGCTCTTCTCCCTCCTTCTTAAGGGCAGAACTTTAAAAAAGGAAAGCTAAACTAAAATTGTATATACAATGTTGTCAAGCGTGCCTAGTGCACTAACTTAACTTCTTGTAGCACCAGAAAATAGTCAATAAATAAAATAAAATTTATATACTCAGAATTAAAGAAACAAGAGCAAAGGTAAAGCTTTTACTTTTAATCTTTCAGCTTAAATCGAATTTGCTGATGTAATACACTAGATGTTTTTTGAATTATGCTGTTCATTAGAAACTGTAGCTTATGTTATAAGTTTGACAAAATTCCTTTTTAACAAATTGCTGTTATATAAAACATTAAATGAATCTCTAATGACATCGCCCAATGCAAATGGTTGTTGTTCTCAATGCCTTTTTAAACTCAAATCAAATATCAAAATCCGCACAAGCAACAAATGTTAAATCCGCAAATAATTGACAAAGTTTGGGCATAAACGTGGCTCTGTCTCCAACTTGAATTGTTGGCCAGAAAGGGGAGGTGGGGTAACAAATATGCTGTTGTTATTGCTAAACTGGGTGGTGTGTGGCACGCTGGGGCTAACTTCAAAATATGTTGGCCACAAATGGCAAAAGTTTGACAGGTAAACGGAATTTTGCTAGAATGTGTGCCGGGTCCATTTTTGTTATATGTATATGAAAGTTAGAGTTTAGAGAGCTGTGGGTGTTTTTTTTTTGTGGTTTTTTGTTTTTTGTGGGTGGTTGCAATCTCGATTTTGGCTTGTTGTCGCAGCGTAAAATAGTTTGTTGCTTTAATTTGTTGCACCCTCCAACCACGACTCGCTCGCTCGAGTATCTATTATCCCATTCTAGTTGAGTGTTGCTTTCGCGTTTGCCGTTCCGCTTGCCGCCTTGCCTATTTATGTTTAATGAGATACTTTTTAACAGCCTCATAAATGGCTATGATAACCACTTAATGTCGAGCTATAGCAGCCCATCCAAACACCACCACCATCAACGATACCAAAGGCAACAACATCGAGCAACAAAAACAATTTACATATTAAACTTGCTGCCTGAACGTCTGCCTCGTTTCTGCCTTACCTTACCTCCTCTTCTTTTGGGCCTCTTCTCCTGCCTCATGCCACATCCTGGCCAGGATTTGGCGGCGACGGCGGCAGCGCATCTCTCGCTTCTCGCCAGGCGCGTGCGAAATATGTTCGCTTGCGGCACATTCACTTTAATTTGATTAAATTTTGAACATTTTCACGTAAAAGTTGCTCCTTTGGTTCTTCAGAGCTTTCCTCCTCAGCTCCAACGCTCTGACGCTGGCGGGTTCGCTCGCCGAATGGATATGTATGTGGATGGATGCTGATATGTTGGATGGGCCAGACCCGTTCAATCCCATACCCGCTAGGATTTCGACGGCTGCTTCAAAGGCTTGCCGCAGAGAGTCGCCACCAATGGATGCCTCCGCCTTCGCGTTCAGCTGTTGTCTGTTTTCATTTGTGTGTGAGTGTGTGTTTGTATGAATGTGTGTTAAATAGTTTTTTTTTTTTACCCTCCTCCTTTTTTGTTGTTGTTGTATTTCATAATAAATAGTTGTTTAAACTTTTGCCCAATGCCCCAACAGCCAGTTTGCCACCAATGTGGTTGCTGCTCATTGTTGCCACTGCTTCTTCCCGTCTCTCCAATCCTCCTGCTCTTTAACTATGGCTTTTTTTCTTTTTTGATGTGCAATCTGCTCCTGAATCCCGGCCTCAGCTTTTTTTGGTTGTTGCATTGTTGTTCGTTTCCTTTTGCTCGCCACACATAGTTATGGTAACGGATTTTTTGGTTCTCTGCAACATCTTTTTTTTGTTTTGGCTTTTTCGGATATTTGTATATGTATGTATGTGCAGTGATTTTCCTTGGCCCTGTTTGCCACTTTAAACATTTACTACTGCCGTTCGTTCGTTTGCTCGTTGTTTATTCCTGCCAGGTTTTGCAGCAAACATTGAAAATTTCAAATTAATTCACATCATTTAAATCACAGAGACAGGCCAACACCAGAGACAGAGATCTGAAGCGAAAGCAAAGCGAAAACGAAGCAAATATCTTACACCCTTCGCAACCCATAAAATCGAACCAAGTGTTTTCACAAAAGGACACAAAACACTGCGCGAATATGGCTAACAATTGAAGGAGAAAAATTCCTTGTAATGCTAGTGATGGTATCGTGTTGGAATTGAGAGGCTATGAAACTGTTTGTGCTGTTTAAAAATACTTTTAAAAGATTTCCTTAAAACTAAAATGCAGATTCATATCGAAACGTAGTCTAAACGCATTCTTCACGTTTCATAGTAAACAAATATGGGTATTAAATTAAGAAATAACTTATTTGTTTGTCTGTTTTATGACCACATACCTTAAATATCAATATATCGTCTGTAGTATTTAAATGAACTGCAAATAAAGTTTCAGTTTGGCTGAGTTTGAAATTCCGTTCTGAAGATGTATCTATCTTAAACATCTTAAACATTTCTCAAACAATTCCACGTCTTCACACAATCTTACGCATTATTTATATTGTGCTTTAGTTCTTGAGCATTGTCTAATTAATATGTGATTCGTGCTACACTCATCTCTAGTTAGTTGTGCTGTTCCTGTTGCGACCATTTAAGTTATGGAGCACATCGAGCTGAGCAAACGAACAGATAAACAATAAGTAACTGTGAATTATAGCGGCCATTACTTTTGTCTTGCTCTGCTTGTGAGGGTGAATCGTTCGACAACGATGTTGCTTTTGTTGCTGTTGCTTTTGTTGCTTGCTGCTTCGCTCTGCGTCTGTTAGTTGTTTATGGCAGGACAATAATTAGGACAATGGCGCAACGCATCAGTTTTGGACGACAACAAGAATGCTGGCAATGACGATGGAGTTGACCCCTGCCTTGCAACCCGCTACACCAAAATGATATTGCCGATAGGTTTGGGGCCACTCGGTTCCAAAATTAGTTAATTAACAGTCAAATATTCAAAGCATCTACAGTTTGAAGTTGCCCAATTCCATTTGCAGATCCTCAATTCTCACCCTCTCTCTCTCTCTGTTTCTCTCTGTCGACCTATTTGCCACTTGACGCGAGGCGGCATCAACAGTTGGCAAATCGAACTCTGTCGCTGTGTAAATTGCTTATGAAATTGACATCGAATGCCACCAACTCTTCGGATAAAGCTTTCATTGCTCCTCTGTTTGATGCTGCTGTTGCTGTTGCTTCTGTCTGCCGGAAATGAAAACAGCGCTAATGACGAGCCAAACGCAGCCACAAATACACACACACGCGCACACACACATTGAGTGACGTACATGTATAACCCACATAATTGGCAAATCACACACATTGATTTCTTAGTGCGTTTGCGTTGTCGTGTGTGTATGTGTGTGTTGTCGTTGCGCCGTGTTGCGGGTTCAATCGTTCATTTCTGGCGCTAGCAAACGCAAACCACAGTGCCTACATCAAAACCCACCTGCCACCACCCACTCACCCGCTCGCTCAGCTGGTTGCCACCACATCCGACATCCGCCTAAGCGACGAGCCAAAATGCTGACAGAAAATATGGCGCATAATTTTAAGGCAATGGATACGCTCAAACCACTCGACTCGGCTCGGCTCGACTCGATTCATTCTTCCTCTTTTTGGCACAACCTCAACCTCAATATAGACCCCAAGCTTTTAGGTGAATGTCCGTGTGTTAGTGTGTTTGCTTTGCCACTGCCTCATATGGGGCATCATTAATAACAGCTGAAACAGAGCCAACATCATTATCAGAGCGACCTCCTCCTTGTTTGCCATCAAGGGACGCCTCATCAGCTACAACAACGGAGTTCAATTTTCATTGTTTGGTTTTTCATCTTTTAGCATATAGCTGCTGTTGCAGCTTTCTTGTCGTTGACTTGAAATGGCAGCTGTAGCGTTGATCTTAAATAATTAGGTAAACGTTGTGTCTGCTACAGGCAGACAAGCACACACACACATACACACACAGACAGACAGACAGACAGACATCAACTTTAAAACCGGTGCCTTGTCAGGCAGACAGGAAAAAATTGCTTCATTGCTGTAATTTATAACATTCGCTTGTCATTAACAGCAATTTTAATCGCTGCCAACTCACACACACACACACATACATATCTAGACGGGGTGTGCCTGAGTGTAAGTGCGTTTTAAGGGTGTGTGTGTGTGTTTATATGTTCACGGCATTTAAAGCGTGAAAATATTAATTTATGGGCTTTTAAAATGAGTTGGCAGCAAATGCGTCGGCAATGAAAATTGCGCAATAAATGTGTTGGGTGATATGTGATATGTGTACAAATAAATAGCTAAATATTCAATGTTAAATACCAAATTGTATGAAGCGATAAATACTCAATCAAATATACCATAAATTTCACATAAATACCATATTATTGCCCAAATAAATGCCAGTTTTATATGTATTTCACAGTAGCAGACGCATTAATTAAAACATGTGATTTAATTAAATTACTTAATTGTTGCAACAGTTAATCATTTTTATTTATTTTTAATTATTAAATTGTTGAAGTGATAACGAACAGCAAGAATTCATGTTCAATAATAAATACTTTAATAATATATTTAATTCACGTATTTTCTACACTTATTTCTTATAGACATTTTGTAAAAGTAATTCACAAGCAATTATTTCTTATACTATGTTCAATCTTCCGTTTCCAATGTTCCACACCATTATCCCATTTGTTTGGGGATAAGCTATATTATTATGGTTATCTCGCACGACTAATGAGATCTATACTCCATGACTCTTTAATTCCAATCTCTGCTAACATTCAAAATGCTCGCAATTCACAAGCAGCAGCAACAAAACAACAACACACCAACCAACGAACCAACCAACCAACCAGCAACAACAACAGCAACACAATCTATTTATGCCAACTGCTTAAAGCCCATAAACCACAGGCCAAAATCCAGTGGTCGTCACATTTAAGTGCGCCAAAACAACCACCGTTCAAGCGAATCCGCATCGCCTTAATCTTCACTTGCTGCGCGTATCTTAATAAACTATTAAATCAAACTCAAGCTTCACTGCACGCAAGCACACAAATACACAAACGATATGTATACATATATACAGAATCGCATATGCTTGTGTGTGTGTGTGTATAGTAAATAAATAAATAAATGAGTTATATGCGCGTTGTTCGCATTCACATTATTCTCCATGGCATTGGCGCTTTCCTGAACTGAGGTTGGCATTTTTTGGCATTGCTTCTGTTTCTGATTTTTTTTCATATTTCAGGAAACCGATACGACGTGGCCATTATGGCTACGATGGCCTGTTAGTAAGTAAGTCACCCAGCAGGATCCAGGAAGTGAGTTAAGGCTCAGGCAAACAAAAATAAATTGAACTGAAATTGGCCCACTATGCATTAAAAATGTCCAAGAGCAAAAGCACCAACAACCATAACAATAACAACTACAACAAAAATCCTATTGCCAAGAGAAATAAATTGTTGTTGTAATTTTTAAAGAATTGACCTTTGATTTCGAAGAGCAAAAAATCTAAATGAGCTCTTTAAAATTTGAGTAAAAAAAAACTTGACAAGTTTTTACTTTGCGATAGTAAAGCTTGAACATAAAAACCTTCAGTCATATTCATAATACCCCCTTTAAAATATGAAATATTTTTTTTTTCTAAATAAACAAAAAATGCCTTTAGTGAAAACTTTTAAAAAGTTTACGATAAAAGGAATGATACAATTTGTATTGCGTTAATATTTTTTTTTTTAATTTTTTTGCTCAAGCTTTTTCATTATGCAAGTTATTGCAGATATTTTTTCAACACTTGTTGCATGACTTTAAAGTGGTTTTATTTTTTCTCTTTTATTTTATCATCCTTCTGTGATAAGTAACAGATATTTTGCAGTTTTAGCTCGACTGATCTCATTTTCAGTTACTTGTAGCCCGCTACGGTTTTTTTTTCGATATTTGTTTGTTTTCCTTGCTCTAGGCTATGGTTATGCTTTCCTGAAAAAATATCTGAAGCTGGCTCTATTGTTGTTGTTATTGTTGGTGTTGCTGCTGCCCCTGTGGCTGTTCCCAGCAGCCTTGGCTAGCATTACCTTGTGTGTACAGGTTCCCTTTCTTAACTCTGCTCCTGTCATTATTATTTATGTTTTGTTATCCGTTGACCAGAGCGTTGGCGCTTGTTTTTTACACACACACACACAGATACGCACAATCACATATACAAATGCTGTTGCTTACCTATTTTACGATAGAATGAATATCTTGCTTTGCTCGTGTAGTGTGAGTGTGTGTAGTTTCTGCCACAGTATATTTCTGTAAGCTCGCAGGTTTTTCCCAGCTCTATTCTCTATTCTCCCTCTATGTATTGTCTATGTGTGTGTGAGTTTTTCTCCTCCATATTTTTTTTTGTGTTTTTGGCTGCTGCTGCTTCTATGTACTTCCGTTTTGTAGTGAAAAGAGCTTTGCGTGTTGCTGCATGCGTGTGTGAGTGTGTGGCTCGCCTGTTTGTTTGTGCTTAGAGAATTGATGGCAAAAGGATGTGTGTGATTTCGTTTATGTGTGTGTATGGATGTGTTTGTGTATGTGTAGCTATGTTTTTGCCACTAGTGCTGCTGCTGCTGCTGTTGTTGGCCGCAAATATCTGCTGAATGAAGTGGCATTTGTTAGTGTGGTTTAAAGTAAAGTGCGCGGCGTAAGCTTTTAACAAGCGAAATTGCTTAAATGTTGCTGCTGGACAAACCAACTGTGTGCGGGGGCCTTAAGGGGGCAGCAGTTACTTGCCTGACTGGCTTAAAGTGAGAAAGAGACAGTGAGGGAAAGAAAGGGAAGGTGTGTTGCGAGCTGAAGCAAACACCACATTGCACAAGTGTATGCGAGAATGTTAAGTAGTCATGTAGATGTCTAGCCTGTGGAATGACTAAATAAGTTATTCATATCAAGTATTGTTTTGTGGCTTAACGCAACTTGAGTGCTTTTAGATTTCGTTTAGGCAAAATGAGAGAGCAAAATTTTTATTTCAAAGCTAAAATAGCGATGATTATTTGAATTTTAATAAAGCAATAATAAATGCAATACAAAATAATTTCATGATTAAATCAATAGTGAAATTTTGAATGAAAATTGTAAAAAACAAGAAGTAAAATTTTGATTATTCTGAGTACCATTTCAATTTTAGGTGCACTACCAACTTGCACTTAACACTGCAGCTTATGTTTACTTGCTGCAAGCTCCTCGTAGCTCTAATTAATATTGAGTATACGTCAACAAGTGGGGGCTACTATAAAGCAAAACTGTAAAATTGAGCAAACTGCAATGAAAATCAGATTTTCAATTGTTACCCAATGCTATTTTCCATTTTTGTAAGTATTTATCGTTGATACGTTCTTCAAATATAAGAAAGAATTCCAACCATTTCTTGTTACACATTCATACATTTCAATTTTCCATCCAACACACTCGCATACGAATTGCTTTTCTAAGTGAATTTAGTAGCCATACCCCCATCCTCTCTCCCACATACCATATATACAATAACCTAGCCTAGATTTCCCATATCAACACATATACACATGCATAAAATAATCTTTTTATGTGGCTGTTTTGAGCTGCTCGATAGCGCAATTTGAGCGGCAGGGAATGAATGGCAAGGGGAACTGGCAGCAGCATCTGGAGCAGCAGCAGCAGCAGCAAAAGCATCTCCATTGTTTGATCTTGTCGAACTGACGGACTGACTGACTGACTGGCAGGCAGGCAGGCCAGCGAACGAACGAACGAACGCGTCCCTATGGAGTCGTCAATAAATGCGATAAAACCAAACATGTTTCATTTGCAACACACAGGATCCCTAGCATTTTCTTTTCTTGTTGGGTCCCCTTTGCACACATCTCTCATCTTACAATGGGCAAGGAACCTCATAAAATTGTGCGAGCAGCGCGCAAGCAGAGAAAGAAAGAGAGAGAGAGAGCGTCAAGTGTTTTGGCTGTGCCCACAACTCCTGTGTGGATTTTGACCCATAATTGACTTGTACACATGCCAACTCCCCAGTCGTCGAGCGAGGTCCTTCTTCTTATATCCTATTTCTTTACTTCAGTTGAGATGCGTGTTTAGGCGGCGTTAGTCTTACACACACACACACACACTCACACACAAACGTCTACATTTATTTATATATATTTATTTATTTGTACACTTGTACTAATCCTAAGCACCCTCCACAACACCCCCACAGCTACTCTCTCCCCTTAGCAATATTACCCAAACAATTGTAGTGTGCAGAAATGTTAGCTTTGACATTTTTAATGCCCCCATAGCTATCATTAGATGAGGCGAACAAAGCGCAGCCATCGAACAAAGCCAATCGAAATAATCAATACAAATTTTATAACCTAACCCACACACACACACACAAACACAACCAAACACACACGCACACACAATCATTCGTACACACAACAATGAAATACATTACAAATCAATTGCAATCGCTCGAAAATCGGCGTACGAATTTCCATAGACGATGTCTGGCTTTTGTGGCTGGCTGGCTGGCTCCTGGTTCTTGGCAAAAGCCAAAAGGGGCAACATTATTATCATCATCAAGCGTACAAAGTTAGTGCCGCCGGCTGCAGAGTTCGCTAGAGTAACGGCATGGGGTATACGGCAAGCGGCAAGCAGCAAGCGGCAGCTTCGAAATCGGCAAATGAAACAAACCAGGATTTACATCTACACAGTTATTGTTGCTGCTGCTGATGCTGTTCTTCACACATACATAGCATTTCCTATGGGTTATTTTCCGGGAACAACATTTCATGGCACTGATAAAGCTGCCATGGCAGCCAGCAGCCACAGCCACAGTCGCAGTCGACGTTGACAGCGCTGTTGCCGCTTACAGCGAAACTGGGGTAAGGCATGCAACAGCGCCGACGCAGCGAGAGTGAGAGGCACATTGTTCGAGGGAAATTTTACTCAGACAAATGACGCTGCGAGCGATTTTGTTTCTTTTTGTTGGCGTTGTCAGCAAATGGAGGCAACAACAGTAACAACAATAACAAAAGCGCTGCCTCCGGGGCGGTAGGCAACAAAATATTTGACGCAAGTGCCGCGCCGCACATGTTCTTGTGTGTGTGTGTGTGAGTGTGCTGCTGTGTGTGAGCGGTGCCGCGTGCACTCCAGGCAATGTCAAGTTGACACTTTCACCAACACACACACAAACACAGGGAGTGTGTGTGAATTTAGGGACGATGGCGCAAGGCAATTATGATGATAATCATCATCATTGTTGATAATGACGTACTATTAATTATTAACTATTCAAAGTAGTCTGTAACGGCAGCAGCAGCATTCATAACTGTTACGCACAAAAGAGCCTCACCTTGGTACAACTACAACATAAGCAGGCAACATGCAACATTGAACATCATTAGGAGACCGCCTATAGGAAAACAAGCTACAAGCTACAGCAACAAAAACAACAACAAGAACATGAATAGGCCGGCAGTGGACACCCTCTATAGAGGTTAAAATTTTGCTATTGTTGTTTGTTTGCGCCATTCCCATCATCCATCTTGCATCTCTTTTCAACTGGTGTGCAGTGCGGCGCTCGGGCCACCCACGAAAACAAACATAAAGGTGCAACAATGACGCGCGTAGATTTTTCAACTCTCCAAGCAGCCGTAGCAGTAGCAGCAACAGCAGAATCAGCATTTGCTTGCTCTCTCGCTCTTGATCCATCTCCCTCTCTCCCTCTCTCTCTCACTCTCTCTTCACATGTATACGTATGAAGGTATTTGTAGCTGGCTCTCCTGTTGCAATTAGCGCTCTCTCTGTTAAGTCATTTCAGCTTGTGAAAGTGAATTTTTAGAGACTGTTTTGTGTGTGATTGCAACATTGTGCGACTGACTAGGCGAGGTGAGGTAGGCTGAAAAGGTTTGAAGGGGCTGCTTGTGCAAGGGGTAGGAGAAGCTGTTACACTCAAGCTGCGTATGGCTAACAGCATCCCACTTACAGAGCTAACAGCATCGATCGATGCAGGCACGTTTTGGGAAGTTGCGCCTCTAAGGGAAAAAAGTGTTGCATACCAAAAATAAAAGTTAAGTTTAAAAGATAAATCCTTAAATTGCTCATTTTAATTATTATTATTTGTTACTTAAAATTACAAAAAAAATTTAGATAATTTAAGAAATTACATCGGAATACATTAAAAAATTTTGAAATATACAATTATAATATTTTGCTAAGATTGAATGTAAACAAATTGCTCATCGTCTAAGTCTAACAGCTCCTAAGGCTTAGAACCTAAGCTAACATTGTATTTAAACATGGAAACACGGCAACCCTGTCCAACTGGCCCGCATATAGTACTGCTACAACAAACAGTTTTTAACAGTCTTCGTTTCGTTCGTATCCAATATGCGGGGGTGTACACGAGTGCAAGCCTTTGCTCTCTCTAAGTCAACGTTATTTCTCTCTGGCTCTTGCCTTCTCGCTTGCACACCCACTTGCCCTCTCGCTCTGGCTCGCACGCTCTCTCTCTCGTGCTGCCCGTGGCGCTGCTGTTAGTTGCTTCCGTTGTTGTAATGCTTCTGCGCTTCTGCCGCTGCCAGGTTGCTGTCGCTGTCGCTGTCGACGTCAACGTTGCCGCTAATGCTGCTGTTGCTGCTGGTGGCAGAGTTTTTGCTTTTGCTAAAAATCCTACGCAATTCGCGAGAGTCCTTCAGTCGTTATCAGACAAGCGAGTCCAGCAGTCGTTGCGTTCTGTTCCTTAGCCGTGCAAAAGTAGCCTAGTGAAAACAAAGCAAAAACCAACAAGCGCAAACAGCAATTGTAGCAAAGCTCTCCCCAAAATCAAAACAACAACAACAGGAAGACGGAAATCAATTCACGAATTCTCAGCCAAGCTACAACAATAACAAGCACACACAACGGAGTTCAATTTATTGTCAATAGCGGCGAATTTTTTCGGTAGACGACAACGACGCGTTTAACTCAGTAGCGAGATTTTTATTCACGTGATTCGCAACGCGTTGAAGTGCAATCAACAAAACATACAAATCAAATCAAATCAGATACGCAAAAGGAAGAGGCAAGAAGAATCATTTTACAGGACACAATTTATAAATGAAAAATCGCGCTGTCTAACTTTGAGCTTTAGTAGTGTAAAAGAATTATTAAAATTAAAATTAAAAACAAAAACATAAGCAAATGCAATTAGTTAAACGCCAATTTCAAGAGCTTCTCCATTAGTTGTGAAACATAGCGATAAAAACAACGAAAAACGAACAGAAACCATAATAAAAAAAACCACAACAACAACAAAAAAACAATAATAATAATCAGTTATCAAAGTAAAAACAGTTTAAGCGGCAAGCAACAAGAAACACTTCAATCATATAGCCAAAGAACCGTTAACGTGCAATTTTGATTTAGGCCGACAGTTTGTTCGGCGCTTAAATCACATTTTCCTGTCGACAGTGTTGCTATAAATTCAATCAAAATTTCACACTTTGGAGTAAATCTGTTTTACGTGAAGCAGCCAGCGGAGTTATTTCAGCAGCCGCCGCCGCTTCCGCCGTTGCCAACGCTCCAAGCGCCGGCGACAATTAAAGCGATTAGTCCGCCAGTGACAGCAGCCGCCTGTGCAGCGCCGCCACTGACGCCGACGCAGCTGTCCGCGCACACCGCCACAATTCCAACAAAGAAACTCGTTGTAAGTACCCCCGAACCCCAGCCACTAACCGTTCCCTACAAAACTTAAGACATTGCTTAATTATTAATGTTTTTTGGGGGAGCTTAATGTGAATGTGAAAGTTTTGCGCGGCCCCCGCCCCAAAGTATGCAATATGAATTATTTTTTTAGCATTCGTTTTTGGTTTTCGGTCGTCGTGTTTGTTTCTCCTTTGGCAATTATTTTTACATATTTCGCTTCGCACGCAATAAATTAATTTATGTCTAACGTCAGGCACGTTTCGCACCCAGCTATAAAAAAAATAAAAATAAGGGCAACGCTGCCCGCATCCCTGGGCATTGCCCGAGGTCTTACACGTTTCTCACCTGTGACCATCCATTCATTCATTCATTACAACGTGTCGTTTATAAGATTTGTAGAGTAAATCGCCTTAAGTGGCAGCAAGGGGGCACACAGAAAACAGAAATTAAAATCCCAGCTATCCTTGCTATCCTGTAGGATCTAAATCTGTTGTGCAATGATTCCCTCTCTGACGTCGTTTGCGTTCTTGTTTATAATATCGTTGCTTATAATTTGCTTTTAATTTGTTTGGCACGACGCCTCAGACAAAACGGACACAGCACAAACTTCACACACACACACATATACACGCACAGGCACCTACACAACACGAACGAAATGTCATAAAAATAATTACGCACAATTCGCGTGTCTTAAATGAACCTTCCTAGCTCCTGGCACCTATATCCCACAGGACTCGCTCTCACTCTATCTTATTACTGGCTAACCATAAATTGTATAGCACAGCTGTAAACATAAATAAAGGCTCATCGAAAAGTGGCCATAAATAAATTGAAATATCAATGTTAGTATTTATAGTGCGGTTTACTTTTAGGGCTCTAAGCTCAGCTGCCTACAGATAGCCTACAGCTGTTGTCTGATAAATGTGCGGCATTATGACTCAATTTATGCCATCAAACTGAACGCAAGTTGTGAACGAAACTTGCTCTATGTATTTGGGAGTGTAGTTCAACCATTTTAAAAGCAGTTTTTGTTAATAGTCATCTCATAAGTTGAAAGTACTTGCAGTGCTGTATAATTTCTGTTTATAACTAGCCAAAAAGTTAATCAATTTTGTATTTTAAGTTCTAAGGATGTAATATTAAATGTTAGTTTTGGGTCTGGAATTTTATGCAGGTCCCCTAACTTTATGCCTTTTTAACTCCTTTGTTGCCCTTTATCTTAAGATATCTTTTATCGCAGCTCTCGGCAAATCCGCTCATATATTATCGGCAGAGCTTAGACTTAAGCAATGCCTAAGTTGTCAGTTAAATTTAACTGCCAAATCTTTATCAAATATTCCAACAACGATGCCTGCTCCATAAATACGCCTGCCCCTTACCACTCATTTCCCGAGCAACTCGCTCGCTTTTTCAAGTAGTGCAATATGTGTGGACTGTAAATGTCAGACAACCACCTACACATACACACGCTTACACACCTATTGATGATGTCTGTTTGTAAGTGGTAGTGTTGGAGTAGCATTCGTAAAAGTCGTAAGCCACATTAGCTGGTTGGAGCCGTTGTTGGAGCTGGAACGTTGTTGGGCGTCGTCTTTGGTGCTTGTCTAACTGCCAGTTTAGATTTGTGTCTAGTGACTTTGGGCTTGTGGTAAACACTTGAGTTTAATGGTTTGTTGACTGCTCGAAGCAACCGAGCAGCCAAGCCGAGCCGCCTTGCTCAAGATGAAAGAAGCAGGCAGATCTAAAAAGACGAGAAGTACTATAATATACTTCTCGTCTATGGCTTTGGCAATAAAAGCCTGGGCAAACGTAAACGAGCATTAAACTGCCATCCACTTCAGCACTCGACTCTCGACTGTTTTATTATTTACTAACTATTTTATTTGATTTGATTTAATTTTGGCAGTTGCTGCCGTTTGCTGCCTTGCTTCGTTTTCTTAGTCTAACCGCTTGTTGTTTTTAAAGGCTTTAAAGGCTTATTCGCATCTGGGACCAACTGGCCAAACGAAACGAACCGAACCGCAAAGCCAATTTTCAATGACAAACCATAAGCAGCAGTAAAAGTAGGATTATCAAATGTCGTAGTTTGCCAACAGCAGTAAAAGCAGACGAAAATAAAAAATAAAAAAAATATTAAGAGCAATATTTGTTATAATGGCTTCTACAAGGCTTAAGTGGGTTGACAGTAAAAGCCAAGTTCTTAGGTTGAAATGTTGGAAAATTAAAGCTGCTTGCTATTAATAATTGAAAACATATTCACTTGAAATTCAATTTCTGTGCTTATACATTATGCATTTAAATATTATTCTATTTTCAAAGAACTCACACTTGCTGCTAATTGAATAACAATAATAGCCTCAAGTGGCGCTAACGTTTGTATTTCCTTTACTTTCTCCTTACTTTTTCTTGGTGTTAGGTACTTTGCTATTTCGTTGACTTTGGCGTATTTGCGAGTGGATCAGCTGGCGTATAACACAGCTCATCCGACTGCTTACACACACACACACACAAAGAGTCAACAACAAGTCAGCTAGTCGGTTAGTCAGTCACACAGAGCCTGGGAGTCAGTCCATAATAATGGAGTAAAAGCCAGCGGGTCCACGAGTTTGTTCGTTTGTTGGCTCGTTGGTCCTTTTTGTAGCTCTCGTTAAGCGCTGCTTGAGGGGCTTAGGCGATGCCTTCCTTACCCATAAAACTGTCACAATGAAGCTCAGGCATCATGTGTGGCTGGTTGGTAATGGGTGGTGGTTGTTGATGGTTGGTGGTGTTTGTGTATGTGTGTGTGTTAATAAAGTGGATGAGTGAATGAGCGGGTAGCCACAAGCAATTAGCTTCCATACAGATGCAAAAGCACTCAAAGAATCAACGACAGCAAAAAAAATTAAAAAAAAAACAAGGAGGGAATCCGCAAATCAAAAGCAAAAAACCAAAAGCAATTGTCAACCAAATTGGCATTGGCATTGACTGCGTTGAGATTTGATTTATCAACATGTTTCACGTGCGACACAAAAATCGCTGGCATTGTCAGCTCCCTCAGCTGGGGACTCAAGGAGCACAAGCACAAAGGCACAAGGTACGCATTGAAGAGGATGGGGAGGGGCACAAGTGCAAGGGTTTGGGTTGTGGCAATCACACAAAATACGACGTATTCGTTTTACGCGTCGCCGCATCGAAATGTGCGTGCCACACACACACACACACCCACCCACGGCAAACACGTTCAAAAGCATAACACGGAAATGAAAACTGGGAGAAGTATGTGAACTGGGAACTGGTTGGAAGCCCAACTGACGCGTTTCCGTCAAGTGCAACAAGCAGAAGATGAGCAGATAAGAGGGTGGGAGGGGTGTGCGGGGGGGGATCGGAGGCACAGTCAGCGTGCGTGGGTTTATTAAAATTTTAATATCAACGGGAAAAATGTCGACAGGCACCCAAGTAAAAAATGTGTGCGGCGAAAAGTTTTATTTTTTGATTCTCTGCTGTTGCTTTTTGTTTTCTTTTTCTTTTTATCTGTTTCTGCCAGGACGAATGTCGACGCACAAGCAATCAAACTGGAGCCCAAGAAAGGCTGGCTGGCAGGCAGGCAGCATGCCGGGACAGCTGCTTGAGCGTCAACAGAAAGCGTTGAGCTGCCTCACAAATGTGTGCGTAAGAAAATAAGTCATTTTCCCTTAAGGGTAAAAGCAGCAGGAGCAGCCAGAGTAACAGCCAGAGCCAGAGCAGCCTTGACTTCGCGCTTGCTTGGCTGAAATTCATCGATTGAATACAATACAAATATGTCAACGAGCCGCTTGAGATGTTGACGTCGACAACGGGCTACAAAATCTCAGAAAGCATGAGAGAGAGAAAGTTTCCCAGAAGAAGTTCTACGGTTTTTAGCTCATTTCAATGTGCCTAGGGAAAAAGGGGAGAAGGGTAGATGGAAACATGGAGAAGACGGAAAATTGCTAGTAAAACCAATCAGTCAGCGGAGTAGCTTGCTGCCGGGGTGTTGAATAACGGGCATTTAGTGTGTGTGTGAGTGTGTGTGTTTGTGTGTATGAGTGTGAATTGAATTTGGCATGCCAGCAGGCAGGCTATCTGGCTGATGAGGTTCTCAACTCTTCTAAAGCAATATATATGGAAAGCTTGGCAACTCTGTCCTCACACACCTATTATTTGCAAACGCATTCCATTTGAGTTACTTAGCAGCTGAGGCGGGCGCCAAACGACAACCACCGGCGGCAATCAACGAAAATACCAACAACCAGGCGACACAGCGAAGAATCAAAAGAAAAGTCGGCCTAAGAATATGTTATTTTATGAAATTGCAAACACAATCAAGTTGACAAGCAAAGTAAGGGCAGCCTTTTGTCCTCAGCCTTTGTCTTTAAAAGTAAAATGTGAGTGTGTGTGTGTTTGAGTGGGTTAAAAGTGGCAACGTCTGACAAATAAATTGCACTAATGGAGCTGTTAACGTTTTTGCTTTACCAACTTAAAAACTAAGCAGGCAACAGAAAAGAACAAAAAACTAAAAAATATTTGAATTGAGTGCAAGAAACGCAAGAAAAGTGCATAGAAGGCAAAAGGCAAAAAAAAAACTAAAACCAAAACCAAAAGAAATGATGGCAAAGCACTCGAAAACAAACTAGCGAAAAACGAAGACAACAATCCGCTTTTGCAACTATGAAACGTAACTTGCGGCATGGTCAAAACTATTGTTTTTGGCGTGTGTTCTCTTCTCTGTTTCTGTTAGTGTGTGTTAGGACAGTGAAGTTATTAGATTCATTTCAAGTTGTACGGCAAAGTGCACTTCAAATACATGAACAGATGAAAACGAAGTCGACGCAGGCGAAAGTCAGTCAAAGTAACATTTTGTTTTTTTTTTAGGGTAGCACATAGAAAAAGTTCATGAAACGCCCAACAGCAAACGAAAAAAGCAAAATAGAAAAAATAATAGAAAACTGGGGGCAGCTGGCGTTGACAACACAACAGTTGATAATAAAAAGATGGGGGTTTGAACAGAGACCGCAACACTATAAATGTGGGTAGATGTTGCCTCACAAGAAACGCAACCGGGGGCACAAAAGAAACCGCAGCATCAGCAGAAAGGCCTTTGATGGGTAAAGGCGTGGCCGTGGCCACACAGCCTAGGCAGCTGGTGTTGGGGGTAGGGGTCGGCTGGGCGGCACTTATTTCAAACAATTAACTTGATATTGTAACGGCTTTTGTAAAAGAGGGAAACGAGCATAGCCCCAAACCCCGAACCTCAAGAAAGGTCAGAGTAGAGCAGCGGCAGTGGCAGCTTGCCTTGTCGATGTGTAGTCAAATAACAAAGAAGGCAGCACCAAAAAAAACATCAACAAAACAAAAAAAAAAAAAAAAAAAGAAAATAAAATAAAGAAGGAACTTGGCAGCATGTGGCCAAAATGCAGAGCAATCTTCTTTACTTTTGGCACTCGCAAACTCATAGACTATGTGTGTAGGGTGGAGGCGTGGTTGAGTGTTCGTGGTGGTGGCTGCTGCTGCTACTCCGCTGGTGGTGCCAAAAGAAAAACATAATAAAATCAAACCAAGTGAAACTGCGGCGACTGCTGCTGCTTCTGCTGCTGGTGTTGTTGTTGGTGTTGTTGCCGTCACACGAAAGTAAAATAAACTGAAAGAAAAACAAAAAACTCACGAAAAGCGCTAAGGCGTCGCTGCCCCCGCCACACACCTTCACCCACACCTATCTCTCTCACTCTCTCTCTCTCTCTTTTTCTCTCTACTCTTGTTGTCTCTTGGAATTGCTATCAGTGTTACAGCTGGCGGCATTGGGATAGAAGCAGCAACAACATCAACAGCAGCAGCAGCAGGCGTCAACTCTTGTGCTACACAACTTGAACACGAAGTTCATCAACTAGCGTTTCCAGCAACAGGAGTAGGGGGAATGTGGGGCAGGTGCTACTGCTGCTTGCCCACAAATGGCAGCGTCCAAAGCGTTATTATACTTGTTGTAGTTGTAGTTGTTGCTGTTGTTGCTGCTGCGTGTTTGTTTGCCACCAGAATGAATATTGCCCAACTTGCTGCCCCACCTGCTCGTCGTTAGCCCCTAAAGCTGTTTGGCTTTGGCCTGGCTTTAGACTCGGTGACGACAGCAGCTAACACACACATTCACTCTCTTTGCTCCTGGCGACCACCTGTCCTGCTGCTGCAAGTTTCTTATACTTTTTTTTGTGTGCCTGTTGTTGTTGTTGCTGTTACTGTTGTTTGTTTGTTTGTCTTATAAATTTACTTACGCTTATTTGCGCTGGAAATGAGCTGGCCATGGCAATCTTTTGGCCCCCAAAGTGCAAAGCCTCTTCACACTCAAATCAAAATAAAACAACGGAAAGACAAAAAAAATACAACAAAGCCGAAATCTTCAAGTTGACAAAACACACGCGGCGTATGCGCAATATTTTACAAAATTATTGTGCCAAATTGTTAACAAAGCGAGAAGTGGGGCTGCGCTGCAGCAGATTGACAGTGGGGAGTGCTTTCTATATGATTAGTTGACAGAGCAGAAAAAAAAGGAATAAAAAAATATGAAAATACGTCGAGGCAAAGAAGAGAAATGGAAAATATAAGCAAGCAAAATTTGCCAGCAGCAGGCAAATATTTGATGTTTTATAGCGAAGGGAAATAAAGCAAACACATACATACTTTCTGTATGTGCGTGAGAGAGAGAGAAAGAGAGAGAGAATTCAGAATAGTGCATTAACAATGTGTGTAATGCCAACAATAATAATAAGAAACAATCTTTTGACTTGCGGAAACAACAGAGGAAATGCATTAAAAAATAAAACGTTGCTCTTGAGTAGAGCAAAGATGAAAATGATTTGGGTAGGGAAACTTATTTGAGAACTGATTTTTAGTGTTTCTTGATCCTTTAAGGTAAATAGAAAAATCTGTTAAGTAAATTTAACGAGCAACATTTTAGAGGTCTTAAGCACCAGCAAAGTAAATAAAGCTTCAGCCCTACTCTCATCCATTTGTTACTATACGTAGTAGTTGCTGTAGTTTCGCAGCTTGGTGTCTGTTAGAGATACTTTTAGTGCTGTCAAGTCAGCTGCGTATCGCATCATAAAACTTCATTTTAACAACTGATTGTTTTTATACGACTGTAGACTGTAGAGTTCAATTTTGCTGCAAATCGCAATGAATTCGTGTTTTATGATTTTGCGCACTTTTAATAAACATTTGCGCTATTTCTTTGATATCTTTGTACTTATTTACCAAATAAAACTCGCCAATATTCTGTTGAAATTCTAATTTGATTGCAAGCCAAACACACACACACACACATACACAGAGTGAAAGAAAAAGAGAGATAAAAAAAATCCTCTTTAGAAGTTTTTACTGTGCCACGACTGCCACTGGCCATGGGGCAGTATCTAGCCTCAATCGCCAATCAATAGAACTGCCCCCCTTCTCCCCCTACCCAACCACGACCACCATTCGCCATTGCTCATTCGTTATGCGATTGTGAATGCTGTTGGTTTTGACCTGGCCTCATCCTGCCACATCCTGCTTGGCCCGTTTTGTGCACAGGAAATGTTAAATGATAATGCGCGGCACGCATAAAATGCAGTCGCCAGTTTGCAATCGTTCACAGTTGTTGTTGTCTGTTCTGTTCTTTTCTGTTCTGTTGTGTGCGTCACACATTACGTATACGTAATTTTTATTGCGTATACGTAATGCATTTTGATTTCAGACAACACACACGCAAAGGCGCATACACAAACAAGAAAAAAAAAGAGAGGGTGGATAACAATTTAAATCGCTGGCGGTCATTTACGTGCACGCCATGCAAAATGCATTCACTGTGCTTTCTACTTTTACAGAGCGTGGCCGTTATTTCCGCTTTACGCGCTGCCACTAATAAAAATCGTTTAAAAAACCGCATGACAGCAACTGCAGCAGCAACGTTAAATAATAACAATCATGTGTAAATTTTTGCAGCGCATCCCACAACACAACAACCTCACCACCTCAGCCTCCCCCACCCCTTTTTCAACCACCTCTCATACTTGCAATCCATGCAGCCAGCCGACGCCGCGCTTGCTGTCCTGACAGATTTATGTGGCCCGACAACTTCAAACTGCAACGTGGCGTAATAAATCTCAGCTTCAAGAGGCAACACACACACCGCTCCCCTCACTCTCTTCTCTCCTTACATCTCTTCTCCTGTTTATCTTCGTGAGTGTCTTCTTTGCTCTTTCATTCATTTTCTTTGCTGCTGCAGCTTATTTGTCCGACTGTCTGTCTCTTGGTCTGTCTCGTCGTTGTCGGGCATCTCCGTCTTTCCTTTGTCTTCCATTACTTAAATTAAAATCGCTGGCGAAAAGTGTTTCGCGATTCTATTACCAAAAGTGACTCACACCAAATAAAAAAAACAACAAAAAAAGACCAAAAAATAAAAAGATTGACTTCAACATATTTCATTCCAACTTGCTGTAACTATTTTTGCTGCTTGCTGCTTTTCTTCTTGACGGCTTTTACACTTTTAAACGTCGCATTATTTCCGATGCTCTTAGTCTGTCTGGTCTGCTGTACACCCCTCACCAAATCACCCTCCCCTCATCTGACACTGTGTGGCTTTTCGTCTTCTTGTCTTTTGGATGGACGTAAAATACGTTAAATTAAATTATGATTTCGAGTCGTCGAGTCGCATCTCATCTCACTTACACCCCCCCAACCCAACACACACACACACACACACACACACACACACACAATTTTTTCATATCCGTTAAATTCGTATATTTTTTACGCTTTCGTTTTACGTATTTTTGTATTGTTTTTATTTTCACTTTGGTCCTTTCGCTCTAAAGTATTTGCCTGCCTGTGCACGTTTCGGCGTTTTCTGTCCGTCTATCCTTCCATCCGTCCTTCAGTCACTTAGTCAGTCAGTTAGTCAACAAGCAGCCAGCTCGAAAGAACCGCAGCTCGGCGTGTGCGTGCTTTTTGGTGTTGTTGTTGTTGTTAGTGTTGTGAGTGTTGTTGCTGGGTGTCGGGCATACGGATTCCTGGAATCTGGTTTCCCAATCTCTTTCTCTCTCTTTCTGTGTTTGCTGCGCAAAATTTTGTTATGCGGCTGCAAATCTTCAACAATTGCCCTGATTTATAATTTCTGCTTAGCAATGCAAAATACTTGAGCCGCAATAGACGGCACCCCGCTTCGCACAAGTGGGGGGAGCGGGTGCGTGGGCGGCGAGTGGCAGATGCCGTCGCATGTGTTGGCTTAGCATACAAATATTTTGCTGTTTGTTTGCTTTAGTGCGCATACATATACATATATAGATATATATATATATATGGGGGAGAGGTTGTGTGAAGCGGGGGTTGGGTGAGGCAGGGAACTGAAGTGCGGAAGAAATGTGATGAGTACGTTGACAAGAGAGCTGCCTAACTACACACATACACACTCTAATGCTTCCCACTATCCAACCTCACCCCGCCTGTCATGCATAATCCTGGCAGCCGCCTGCTGCATCAGCCGTATATATCTACGTCTCTGCCTCGTCATATAATGTGGCGGGTAGTGCGCTTATGCATAATTTACCCGCTTGTCAGGGCACAGAATGAGCCGCAGCCAACGAAAGAGACAGCGAGATAGAGCGAGATAGCGAGAGAGAGTGAAATTTACAAAGCTAGAGATATGTCAACGATATAAAGCCTAGGAAAAAGTCACACACCCATCGCTTTGGTAGGCCGCTTTGACTTTTCGTTCATTATAAAATGACAGACCTCAAAATCTTCCTATGCCACAACTCCCAGGTTATAGTCAAGTTCACAAGTTCACATTTCAACTACAACAATAAAACATCGAGCATATAAAAAAAACATAATGTTATGCAAATGCGAGATGGATAATAAACGTAATAAATATTAGAAAAAATATATGTCTATGTTGTTTTGCAATTTAAACATAAAATCTTAAATGTTGTCTTTGCCATGCTTACGAAAATTTTAATGGAATTGCTAATGTTTTAAGTTTGATAGAATTACAGGATTATCAAGTATTGAGGGTCAAATGAATTTCAACATAAATTCTGTCGCAAACTATGTTTTAAAATTTAAATATTGCTACGGAAATTAGTTTTATTTGGCAAATATTTTAAACTAAGCAGCTAAAGATAATTCAAGTTAAATTTTCAAAGCACTGAAGCTTTGCCTTATTTTTATATTCAAAGTTAAATGCTTAAACTTTATTAATTTTTTATTATATCCTTTACCCATTAAAAGCCCATTAGATTGTTTGAAAGACTATAAAAATATTAAATTTATTGGTTTTGTTTATATTAAGTATTGGCATTAAGCTTTTAATGCGTTTTTTTTTTTTTGCTTTCCGTATAATATTGATAAGATAGATTACCCACAAATCAAGTGATTTTTCTATGTATCACCCATCAATGGCAATAGAAATGCACTTTTTTAACATCTTGCCACCATAAGTTGTCGTGTTTTTGGGTTATTAGTAAGAGTATTTCCTTAAAGTATAAACGAATTACAATCTGTAGAGTTCAAAGCTCAGTTTGAGTTTGTTGGGGTCTTTAAATTGGATTGCCTGCTCATGTTGTTGACTGATTGCTTTGGCGGCGCCCAAGAAAAAAAAAAAATAGAAAAAACCAAACACACACACAAAACTCAGGACTCAAACTAAACACAGAAATGCGTGCGCCATAAATTAAAGTAGTTTTAAGTCATTCTCTTCTCTCTTTTTTTATTGTTGTTGTTGTTTTTGGCCATTTCATTTGGTCTTTATTGTTGTTGCTGTTGTTGATGGTTTTGGGTTTCGCTGGACTGGTTTGGTTTGGTTTGGTTTGGGGTTTTTAGCAATTCTGGTTACCGCCCGCTGTTTGAGTTTTTGGAGTTGCTTTGCTCGTTTGCTTGCTTTTGCCCTAAAAATAGATACACAAATGTGTTTTAATGGTCGCTTTTTGCTCGCGTTTTCGCTTTCGCCTCGTCCTTCGCATTGCGTCTCCCAATCTCAGCGCTTTGTTATGCCGTCTGTCGTTTTTCTATGTGACTGAATTTATTTGGTTATACTCGCTTCTCGCTCTCGCTTTCGCTCTCTCCATCTTTTTTTAGTCGCTTATATCTTTGTGCGTGTTTAGTTGCCATTCACGAAAAGTTTCCTGGCCGCTTTTTCCCAAGCACCATTTCTCCGATTCTCGAGTCGAGTCTCTTCTGTAGCTTTTGTATATTGTTAGCTGCCACAAGGTGGCAAATGGTTTTGATTTGATTAATGAATGTTCTAATTAAGCAAAACCGTCACCTAAGCTCGCTCAGCTGCCATTTGACCTTGGCCAAAAACAAAATTCACCCAAAAAAAACCACAAAACTAACAGAAATACTGAAAACTATAGATAGAGAGTGAGAGAGATAGAGTAGTTGCTTGTGTGTATTGCTTTTGTTATGCACAAGAAGACAAATTATTTTGGCCAAGTAGTCCCGGATTTCTCATTTCGTTCGTTACGTTTACATTTACGTTTACGTTTCGTTACTGAAAGTGATTAGCGTTAAATGAAACTCAGGAGTCGAGAGTTGAGAGTCTTTCGCTCGCACTGAGCACTAAAACTTTATCGAAATGAACTCCAAATTGTTTTTTTTCCCCACGCCTTTTTCTTTGATTGTCTTGGGTCACAAATTTCAATTATATACAATATACATACATATATGCTCTGCGCACCTTTGTGTTCTGGCTGTGTGCTATGATTGCGATAATTACGTAATGGCCACTGCCTAATGATGATTGGGGAGCCCGGGCGGGCAGCTCTGAAGTTTATGAGCACAGTAATTGCCATAAGTGTAACTGCCCCCAAAAACTCCCTAACTACTCACTCCACTTGTCTCTCTTATTGCATCTCCCTCTCCATCTGTTTGCTTCCGACTGTGTTTGTCTTCTGCTTTGGCTCTGCACTCAGTTATGTAAATTTAAAACTTTAAGCACAAGTTGTTGTTGCTGCTGCTGATGCTGTCCTCTGTATGTCCTGTGTGTGAGTCCCTGTCTGCCATATAAATTTAAACAATGTTGAAAACATGCTGCGTTGGCACTTTTTAACCACGCGCCACACACACGCACACTTAGACACATGCACAACATGCAGCTGCAGCATTTATGCTGTAGTCGCAAAAGTCTCACACAATTTACATACATCGCTCTACGTCGTATGTGTATGTATGTGTATGTGTGTGTGCGTATTTAATGTCGAAATTATGGACGACAATTTTAATGACAATTCAACTTAACATTAGAACGACAACAACAATGTCGACATGCGACCAGCAGCAGCACCAACAACAGCAACAACAAGCGCAGACTTTGCTGGTCGTTAGTCGGTGCAACAACAGCAACAACAACAAGCATATAACAACAACAATGACTTGGCAGCATCAACGGCAGCAAAACAGTTTCCGCATCCGCCAGGCCGCCATTGTGCCAGAATGCCAATGCCATACACACACATGGTTATATACACTTACACACACATGCTGCTTCTCGCATGTTGCTGCTGTCGACGACAATGCGTGTGAGTTAAATGTATGCGCATAAATTAATAATTAATTACACAGAATTACATTTCGGGCTTGTTGTATAATATTCATTATTGTTATGCATAAATAAGGCGAAGCTTTGCTCTCGCCTCCTTCCTCTTCTTAAGTCCAGCATATCTGTCGTTTGTCTCTCCTTCCCTCTCTTTTCTCTGTGTGGCAGTCAATTTGCAAAGGATGCGCCATTTGCGTTTGTTAGTTTTACTACGCTTCTCGGCAGCTCATTAAAATGCCAGCAAAGCTAAGCTTGTCACTCAGCACTTTACTCTACTCCACTTCACATCAGTCGCCCCTCATTTTCCACTTAAATTCAACTTCCCAACTCTTTTTTTCTTCTTCTTATACTACGTCGTTGCTACACATCAATCTTCAAATGTATTTATGCGGCTCTCGTAATATATTTCATTTGATTTACAAGCTCCGTCCGAAGAGCAGCAGACGGACAGAAGTGACAGGACACACGATTTGCATTCCTTTTGATGCTGTTGCTGCTGGTTGTTGTTGTTCTTTGGTCCGAGAACTTTCAACTCCCTGGGGCATATTCAAATGCTGATTTGCCCCACTTCGTCGAATAAATATATGTGTATGTGTATGTATGTATAGCAGGAAGCCCATTATCCCTTGTCAGTGGCACAAACGTGTTTATTGGCTCATGCACACAAGGACACATTGCCGCATAAATATCAACGAAATTAAGGCGCAAAATATTTGCCAGGGCAATAAATCAACAGTGTGTATACGTCTCCTCAATGTGTGTGTGAAGGAAATTGACCAAAAAGTATTAGTAACGGAAATTGCACAAATTTTCGGTCAAGCAACCCAGGGATAACAAGAGAGTGGGAGAGTAGGTTGATCGGTGGGTTGGGATAAGTCTGTGGGGGACAGCTTCTATCTCGCTGTGTGGTCATTTTAATTGAAAGCAAGACAAAAGCACAATGGCATTGATGGAGCATATCGAATATGCATAGGCAACAACAGACAAATACACACAGAGTGACAAAGTGAGAGAGGTAGGAGGGAGAGAAAGCTTAACAGGAGCAGACATGGCAGACAGTTCGAGAGACATTTAAACCGTGTCCTATACAGAACATATCCTTGTTCGATTTTACATATATAGCAGGCCTTTTAAGTATTGTTATGCATTACATTACGCAAACGTGTGTGCTTAAGTGTTTTTGTGTGTGTGTTTGTCATCCATTCATTCAATACTCATATTTCAAATGGCGCCTAGCACTCATAAGTATGCAACACTTTTTCCCACGAGCCATACGTACCCCATTACCACCCGCCGTCGGCCATTTTGTAAAATTTGCATGGATAATTTGTCACTTTGAATGATGTTGAAGCTTTCTGAGTGGGTTAGACGAGTAGCTCGTCCCCCCTCCACCCTGATCCTGACGCATTCAAAAATGCTTGCGGGAAGTGCGGCAAATGTTACAAATTGTTGTCGTTGCCTGGCAGCAAACAGAGAGGGAGAGGAGAATGACAGAGGGGGGATTGGTGCTGCTGACGCTCGAGGGCGGTAATGGACTTGGGCGTGTAAATGCCTTGTGTCGCATCAAATTTTGGTAACACACAAACACACACACACACACTAATACACAAGCAGCATACATAACATAACATAATAGGAACATGAAGAGTTTTGTTGAAAAACAACTTTAATAAACCCGCTTTTGTCGACTAATTTGACAATAAAAACCAAATGTTTGGGGACACAAGCGTAAATAATGCAAAATATATATATACTTATAAAGAAAAATGGATCTGGTTTGCTGGCCAGGCTACCTTCAACCCTTCAACCCCTAATTTAACGCCCCACATGCCTTCTAACAGGTTTAAAAATTACATTTAATGACAATTGCACAAAACCCGAAAAACGTAAAATGTAAACCTTCTACGGGAAATTTACCCAAAAATATCCAGGCAGTCCTGGCCACAATCAGTTATACAAATTTGTTAGTAGACGGGGCTTGGGGTGGTGCTTGGCTGGGGGAACATGTGTAGAAAAGTTGGCTGGCAATGGCAATGGCAATGGCAATGGCGATGTCAATTCACGACAGGTTCACGCAATTTCCAGCCAAGTTGCTCCCATTAGCCACATAATTTTAAGTGTGTGCGTGGCGCGAATTGAGCGGCAAGAGTGGGAGGGAAAAGAAAAGATGGAGGAGGGGTCTGCGGGTTGCAGAACGAGCTCATTTAATATTAAAAGGATTTATGAGACATTTTCCTTTCATTTTGACAACGCCAAAAAGGTCGCAACGACAGAACCGGACGGAACGGACAGGCATGGGCAAGACGTGATGGGGCGGGGCGTGGTGGTGCGCGGTGAGCGAGGCACGTCTGAATGGCGGAAAAGGAAAATTTTCTTATGCCGTTGATGAAGTTTTCGTTTAACAGAATTTGTGACGCTTCGCTTCGTGGTGCCGTTGCCTACGCTCGCTTAAAGGGTTTTTTCTTTTTACTCTCAGTTCCAATTTTCACTTTTCCCTTCCCCTCCTCTCTCTTCCCCTTCAGTTGGTACTGATGCTGCTATTGTTGTGCGCAACGTGGCAACTTTTGCGCTGGATTAGCTTACGCCTGGGAATTATTTGAGTGCTTTTTGCAGGCAAACACAAAACCCACAAACTCATTCTTCTTCTAATCCTAACGCGATCCTAAGCGTGTGAAGGTGCAGACGCCCGACAACCACTGAATGTATCAAATAAGAGTCTTGTTTATGTGTGTGTGCGTGCAAATTTTGACAGATTTGAAAATTATTATGCAAAATGAATAATTTAGTTGAAAGTGTTAAATTGATTTTGCCCTTTCACAACACAACCTCACGTCGGAAAGATGATGATGGCAATGCTGAAGCTTGATGGGCATTCCATTTTCTCCCCTTTCCCTTTACCATACCATACCACCACACCTAAGAAACCACAACAACCCACCTGGCAGGCCATTAAAACGAGCTTAAGGCAGAGGCGGTCTGGCCCGAAATGACAGCAACTATATATTTTTGAGAGAACTATTACACACACACACACACAAACAGAGAAGACTTAAATTGTGCGCAGTTACACCCTTGTCATAGAGCTACTTAAACTGTTTTAGTGAAGTGCGGAGGGGTGGGGGTGGGGGAGGAGTAAAGTAGAGCTTAATTTTGTTAGGCACTGCCAAGTAATTTGAGGCTTTTCTCGTTTTATTTGACTTGCCAGCTAAGCTATATAAAATTTAAGTGCTTGTCTAAAATGTAATTGAACTTTAAGGAACTTAAATTATGAGTATAACTACAGAGTAATGTCTGGAAATTGGAAGCAAACTTACATTTTATATCTTATCTAAAGTCTATAGTAATAAACATTTTAACTTAAACTATTTTAAGTTACAGGGTCTACATTTTAATTCCTATCCTTAACGCATTCAGTCGCCCTCACAACTTGCCAGCAACACCTTTTTGCAATCAAACTGCAGCAAATATGTTGCTCTCGTTTCCCGACAACACTTTTTGAAGCTATCTGCCACTAAATCTATCTGTGCACTAGCTGGAGTGTAACCTGCCGTAGGGCACGCCTCCAGCTTGGTAACACTTCTACTGCACAATCACCCGCCCACTCCTGACGTCATTTGTCAAAATTTGGCATTAGGGCAGAGCAGGGGCTGAGTTGGTATGGCCCCAAATGTCATCACCATCCCAAGCTCTAGGCAATAGCCACACCAGCTTATTCTCATTCCCATCCCTTCCAGTCGTAGTTCTTTGGTAGCAGTCGGTGTGGCTAATATTGACATTCCTAATCTGTGCAGCGCTTTGCGGTGGCCGTTAAAATGCCGTGTCACTTCGTTAATATGCGTGTGTGCTTCCATTTGATTTCGCCTTGGCCCGATCATCATCATCATCGGTCTGGTCTGTCACTCGTAGTTCCGTGTTTGGTGTCTAGGTCGCAATCGGAGTCGTAGACTATTTCGCTTTTGTATTCGTTTATAATTTATACCCTCGCTGTGGGTAGTAAACATTTTTGTCGCGAAATGTGTTATGTGGACTTAAATGAATACCGTAAAATACAGGCTAGATATGTTTGAGAGAGTTAATGATTTCTAAAAGTCTATCGGATTGGAAGAATAATCCGTGAAAAATCAATTTCATATTCGAAAAGCCATTTTATTTAGAAGATATCTTAGCTTAAATCAACCCATCAAAGGATTATGATATTCTTCACTTCAATAATTAAATACAAAAATCTATCATAAATCAGATTATTGACTTACTTTTTTTTTTTTTTTTTTTTTTTTTAATTTTTTTGTTTTAGTAGTGTATATAAAGTTCGACGTGACATTAATATGTATTTTTTTTCTTTAATTTTATTTCTATTTTTTTCGACTGGGTGTGTTTGGTTTTTGATTCATGTTTTGCCATCAGCGCTGGGCGTGTTCCATTCCAAACTAAAGCTAGCCCGCACATTTATATATATCGTATATTGTATATACGTACAATATTTGATGATGACATTGCGAAGCGGGCAAACGGCGCAGCGACAAACTGACTAAGTGACCGACTGAGCGACTGACTTGACTTTTGTGCGTTTTGGTTGCCAGTTTATTAGTTTAAGTAGCTGCCTCATTGGCAGTGATTAGCGACAGACGCCGACTTGAACCCAAAAATAGAAAAGAAAGGAAACAAAGTGCTGGCAGCCGCTGTTCCGAATCGCTTTTTAACAACGCTGCAATTTTGTGCGTCATGTCTGATGACCGGCAGTAAGAGCAGTGAGAGTAGTAAAAGCAGTAAGAGCAGCAGCAGGAGTTGAGTTCAACGTTTGTCTTGGACGTCATGTTGCTACTTTCTTGCAGCGCACTCAACTTGATGTTGCTGTTTGATTTTTTTTTTGGTGGGGTTTCTTTTTGCAAATTGTTAGCAGCTCGCCCGCAGCGACCAGGCCCAAAACCTAGACTCAGAACCTAGACCCAGACCTCTGCAATGTGTTTGCCCAACCTGTGTAAAGTGCAGCCAAACAAACACACACTCGCACACACAGTCTGACTGAGTAAAAGAGAGTTGGGACTTGGGCCAAAGCGATTTGCCTTGCCAAAAGCTGCATGACTAACTTCGTACTTGTTGTAGTTGTGGTAGTAGTTGCTGTCTATGTGTATGTGTGTGTGTGTGTGTGTGTGTGTGCGAGTTGGTGCGACAACACAAGTGTTTTAATTTCACGACATTGTATGAATTTTACTGCTGGCACAGCAGAAACATCAGCACCGCTGTTACATATCGTTAGCTTCCTTAACGGACGTATCCCACATCTTTTATATAGCCCAGTCTGCTGTTGTCTCTCTCTTTTGCACCTACCCTCTCCCCCCACCCTTCCTGGACTGCCTGCCTGTTGTCTGTGTGCTGTGCCATGCTCATAAATTGCAGCTTGCAAGCTTCAGTGCAATCAGCGTCATCAGCTTCATCCGGCCCCTACAGATAGACCCCCGGACAATGGGGCCAAACAAGAAGAACGTAGATATCAAAAAAACAGAAAAAAAAAAACCACAAAAATATTATTCAGCAAATCTTATTATCACACAAAAAATTATAGCAATAGTTAAAGTTGGAGTATGTTGGAGATCAATTGCAAATGATTCATTATAAAATAACTTTCCTGTGATATTTTCTAGATTTTCATAAACTTTTCTTTCACAAGCATTTTGAGGACATATAATATGTAAATAATAAAAGAATTAGTAATTTAATAGCGTCAAGAAAGACTGTCTATTTTAAACTAGATTAGAAATCTATTTTCATAGACTAGAAACCAGTCAAATATTTTTATATCAGTACTTAACTTCAGTTTCACAGTACTTAACCTTAAACCAAATCCAAATTATTCATTTATCAAACACCAACTGAACCAACTTTGGACCCAGTGAACCAAAACACAAACTTTGCTGTACCAAAAATTATTCAATTTTTCGTAGACTTTCTAGAGCGGATTTTTGTTTGGCCCACTGTCGCTTAACTGCCGTCACTTAACGTTAACAGTTTACGCTTGCCTGCGGGCTAAAAAGGCTGGCGTTGCAATACACATACACTTGCATAGTCACACACACACATACAGCCTTCTCTCACTCACTCTTTCTTTCTCTTTGCACTCGTCTTTTGCCTCGCCATCATTTTTGGTGCTACTGCTGCTGTTGCGCTAACTGCGTAAAGTTGGCACTTGAAACTGTCAGCTTAAATATGCCAGCTGCACACATACACTAACAAACTCACACACACACATATGCGGCTACTACATAAAGTGCACAAAATGGTCGACGCATAGCAAAAGTTGGTGTCGTAAGTTACTGCAGCGCAGAACGCAGAACACTGAACAAAACTCTTACGGGCTCCGCGCAGTCTGGCAAGCCATTACTTTGGGTAACCCTTGCCCTCGTTCTCCCTGTCCTTCCTTGCTCCTCCCCGTCGACTTACCATAAATGCATTTTTAAATGCCAGGCTACAGCTAAATTAAGCAGCATTTGCCACTTGCGCTTTACGCGCTCATTCGTTCATTTATGCTGATACTTTTACTAACAATTTCTTCTTCTCTCTCTTTTTATTTTTTGCTATTGCAGATGGTGACGAGAACGAAGAAAATCTTTGTGGGTGGCCTCTCAGCGCCCACCACGCTGGAGGATGTCAAAAGCTACTTTGAACAGTTTGGTCCGGTAAGTAAAAAAACGAACATCGAAAAATGTCTATCCATTTGTATTGCCAGACATAAAGAGTTGTCTGCCAACTTGCAAAATACTAGCAATAATAATAATAGTAATGAACAAAAAAAAAAAAAAAAAAGAAAATCAGAATGACAGTTGCCGAACAAATCATGCAATTTATGCGCACTGCGCGTGCTCTAGCTTAAGATAGATATGTATATATTTATCTATATAGTATATACACTGCTGAGCAATGACACCTACAGCTGGCAGCCACTTGCGACTACGTTTTGTTTGATCAATAAAATCGCCAAAAAACGCGCCAACAACAGCAACACAAACAACAAAAGTAAAATTGGCAAAATATACCAAACGAAGCGAAAAAAAGTAAAGGGAATATATATCCGTTGCAAATTCAATCTTGACAAGTACTGCAAAGCACAGACGTTGGCCCGACACGTCGTCTCCCGCTCCCCTACCCCACTCCCCCGTATCCATTGTGTCTACCCCTTCACTCGTCATATTTACCAAAATTCTGTGATGCCTGCCTACCTGCAGCAAAACCAAACTCCACTTAAACATCAGGCATTACACACATGCATATCAAGTGTGTGTTAGTGTGTGTGTGTGTTGATGTGTGTGTTTGCGGCTGAGTGCTGTTCGAGTGCTCTTTAAGTTCTCCATTGAGGCGTGTTCGACATGCGGGACAGAGAGTGGTAGAGAGATGATGAAGGGGGTGGACAGGGGCAGGCGGGCGGACTTGTTATAGCGCACAAAACAATTTTTTAGCACGAGAACAAAAATGTTGTCGTTGTTGTTGTTGTGTTCTTGATTACGATACTAAACGAAAATCGATTTGTTCGACGCTCTTTGATTTTAATGAGCGACTAGATCCTTAACCAACAAGGATTTCATAAACGATATGCAAAATATCATTTCAAGGCTACGAAATGTGCTTACAGTTAAGATACACTTAAGATCTTGCAAAACAGAAATCTTAAAAAGTACTTTGTTTATACTGAGTCAAGTAATCTTGTGATCAAATTAAGTATAGTTTAGTCTAGGTTAACCTAAAAAAGTTTACACAACAAAAGTACAGCTTAAAACACACACACACACATATATGTGCTTTGCTCAGCTTTCTAGTGTCATTAAAACTTTTGTTAACTTTTATAATTGCTTTAAAGTTTTGTAAATTGCCTGTTTTATGAGAAAAACCGTATCTATCTCAGTTCAAATTAAATTTTATGTGTATGTGAAAAGTGACAGCTTAAAAAGCCGCACTTATTTTCAGTTTTGCCTGTATACATTTATTCATCGTTATGTCATTTAATACTGCCCCACAAACATTTTCAAAACACTCTCTCCCAACGGATTTCCAACTTCGCTACAAACGACCAGGTGGAACGTAACCTTCTGATAAGATATGTGGGTGTGGGTGGTGGAGGTGTTAGGGGTTTTTGGAGGATTAGGAGCATGGTTCGCCTCCTGATAATTGACACAAATTGGCGCAACTTTTTGTCAGCTCTTCAACCGCACCGCCACCACGTCAACTGGCATTTGCTTTGGCTCATTGCGCCCACGCTCGACGACAGTCGATAATGCGAATATAATGACGACGCCATTCTCTCTTTCAAATACTCCCACCCCCTTTGGGGCGCTTGTGCCATGGCACATAAACGCCCATCAATCAAATCAGCGCTGTGCGAAAATGCTTTTAAGTAATTTTCATCATAACTGCGAATGAAGCTGTCAAAATCTATAACGATCAAATAGTTGAAACACCTACAAAATGATATTCCATTGGTGCTGGGTGGTGGCTAAGTGGGTGGCTGTCTGGCTGGATGAATGGGTTTGTTAGTTAGTTATGCCATGCATAATTCTTTGTCTTAAAAAACAAAGGCAAGGCAAACTTAACCAAGCGCGAATGCCTAATGGCAAACTTTTCAATTAATCCGCATTTGGCCAAAAGAAAATTATAATAATAACTTGGCGGCGCACAAAAGTCGCTCAACTTGAGGGTAGTAAATTGCGCCAAGGTATAAGCTGGGCTAAAACTTTCGACAGGCAAAACAACAGCAAACGCCAGCCGTCGTCAGCTCCACATAGTACCACCTACTTACTACCAGCTACTTGGTCAAGTTATTGATTACAACTAATCCTCTTTTGGCTTTTGCCTGCCGCCTCATTGAGCAGCAGCAGCAGCAGCAGCAGCTGAAGCAAGGGAGCGAGATTTGTGTCCATAAGCAAAATAGCAAAAAATATGGCTAAGACCATGGCTAGCTTCTTGTGTGTTTTGGTTGTTGTTGTTGCTGTTGTTGTAGTTGTTGTTGTTGTTGTACTTTTTGTATTTTTCTGGCCCATACCCGTATCCGGATCAGAACAACCGTGGCCAAAGGCAGGCAGGTGGCCAGTCAGGCGTTAATGACTTTATCGGCCATTTTTCTTCAGCAGACAGAAAAAGATGGTCAAAGAGAAGGAGGGAGATAAGGATGGAGAGAGAGATTGCCTTTGTCGTTGTCATTGCCATTAGAGAAACGATGGCACACGGTAAAGATTGATTAGTCAGGATGACACAGTCAGGCACAGTCAGGCTAAAACAGAAACAGTGGCAGTGGCAGTAGCAGTGGCAGCAACCATTCAATATGATTAATAGTTGTTGCATGTTGCGTAGAATGGCGACAATCACAACGGGCCTCGCCTACCCATCCCCCCAAACAAAACAGAACCGAACAGAATTGAACAATAGCGAAATAGCGCAAACAACAGCGCGTTTGTCTATATAGAAATTTATGACCCGAGCAACCAGCCAATTTCATGTTGCTAGCGAACAATTTTTTCTTTTATCTATGTATTTTTTCCCGCCCGGTTTTATATATTATATATATTTTGCTCTCTCTTACATTTTTTATTTGCATTTCATTTTATTGTAGTATGTTTTTAAATGTTGCATTGCATTGTTTTGCAATTCTGTGTAGTATGTTTTTATTTTTTATTTTGTTGCCACGACTCGACTAATAAATGGCAAAAACAAATATCGCAATACTCTTGCATTGATGAACGTTTCCTATATTTTTTTGTTAGAAACTAAAGGCAATATATAACACGACACTGAATATTAATTTTTGGTGAGAATAACAAATAAAAGATATCTAAAAATTTTAATACAAATTCTACATTTAAACTAAGCTGAATATAGTATTTAGTTATAATAATAGTTTTATGGAAAGCTTTCAGCTCTCTTCAAAAATGTTGAAATTAATATAGGAATCATTTTAAATATTATATGTGCTATAAAATGTTATCTAATGACTATTTCAACAGAGCCACAAAATGCGTTTAAAATGTTTTTTGAATATATATTGCATAAATAGTGTCAGAGCTAAGCTTTTATGTGCGTTACTTGCTTAACAGCAAAGTTTTAATGCCCCACTGTGAGGCAATAAAAACTATTTTCAATCTACCTCTCTCCAGCACTTTTCCCCCCTTCTGCACCGCTCTCTGACTGTGTTTGTGCTCATTTGCAAACAGATACATTGAAGAGGTGGCGTGGAAGAAGCAGCAGAGTTGAACCAGTATCAACCTGACGACCCTCAGATATAACCCGAGCCCGCACATAAGCCTGATAGTTGCCACACCTTTTAAATGCAAATCAGAGAAAATGTTTTTCTGTTGCCGCCCCTTTCTCTTCTACCCTTCAACGCCCCTTTTCAAATAGAAAACAAAACCAAAAAACCTAACTAAACGCAAACCAACAAAACAAATGGCAAATTTCAAATTTTCAGTATGCAAGTTTTTAGTGCGAATGCTTCACATTTAACTGGCACACCAAAACCAACAACACACACACACACAAACAAACACACGCGCTTACATACACAGGAAAATGGAACCCAAAAACTGACCTCAGCTGCTGCAACCTTTGCCACTGATTTTATTGCAACTGCTGCAGTTACTGCCTCTACTGCTTCTGCTGCTGCTGCTGCAAGGGCTGCGATAACACAAATTTCACATGCGGCAATGGGGAAACCTGAAAGTGAGATTCAGAAACAGAGAGAGCCACAAAAAAAATAGCAAAATGGAAAATAAAAATATAAAAAGAGATGGCAACAAAAACCAACAAAAATGCAAAGCTCTTTGGCTAGAAAATTGCAAATAAACTACACATTTTGCAAGCCCCTTCTAGCACCTGCCCCTATACCTAACTAACTGAACCCATCCTCCCTCCCTCCTCACAAGCCTGAACTATGGCTTGGTAGTATGCAAAATTGCAGTGGCCCAACTATCAGGCAGCCAGCAGACATCGCCCTGTGGCTTTTAAAGGTGTTTACGGTGTTTGTATTGCCATGCCCCGTAGGGGTTAGTTAATTTAAGCGCTTTTCATAAGCATTTTATGGGCTAGAACGGATCCAACAGGCCAAGTGGCAGCAGCAAGTGGCAAAAGTGCAGCCAAAGCTGCCAAATGTTCGACCCAAAACGGACGATGGGCCTTCAAATCCTTCTCTTGCTTCTTCCAACCCCTTCTTCTCCTACTCGTCAGTCTAAAGCACTTGGAGCTGAAGTGGCGGACTTGCCGGGGCAGCTGAGTTTTTCTTCCCCTGAGGCCATTAATTATGACAAATCATGCAAAACAAATTGTAACAGAAATTTGATAAAAAAGAAAGAAAAAAATGAGGAAAAAACGGAAAACATAAAAGTACTTTATCATTAAAAGCGAGTTTAATCATTTAATTAGAAGGTTATAGAGACGGTATGTGAGAAGGGTTACGAAAGGGACGAAGAAAAAGGTAACGAGATTGTGTAAATAAAGGTTTTTTTGCTACATCATTAAGTTGATTTTTGTATTATTCATTAAATTGAGCTTGACTATATTTGTTTGTTTTTCATTAAAAAATAAAATATCTTTATGAGGGACTGTCAACTTTGTTCTCTTCTTGTCCATGGTAATTAAACATTTATTTCGACAATAATTTATATGATTTTTATTTAGCTATATGTACTGTCAAACTTGATCAGCAATGATTTGATAGTATTCTTTTTCTGTTTGCATTTCTATATCATTACATGTTATACCTTATATCCATTTCTATAGCCCATATACATTTCCATCTCTCTTAATATTTATACCCAAAAAAAATCGAGATGAGTATATAATTTTGTGTGTGTGTGTGTGTGTGTCTATGGTGCAGATAGAGTTTCAATTCTGTTTGTTTGCTCACCTGCCTCACGTATCCGTCATTCAGTCAGTCACTTTGTCAGTTAGTCAGTTAGTCCTGTGCTTGTGTTTGTCCTTGTGGCCCTGCTGTGTGTGTGCCATAACTGTGGGCAATTTTTGAGGTATTGCGAATGTGAAGTGCCTCTTTCCAGCTGCATAAATTATGATGAAGCGCAAATCTTCAGTTAGCCGTATGTAAATGTAAATGAAGGCTTTGTGCCTATGCATCTGTGTGCGTGTGTGTGTGTATGAATGTGATTGTGTGTGTATGTGTGTGTGCATGATGAGTGGCAGATTTGCATAATCCTTAGCAAAAGGTTTCATGACATCGCTGCTGCTGCTGCTGATGCTGCTCAAAATGTCAATGTAGGTGCATTGTGGGAGGGTTGACGGCAAGAGGAGGTGGCGTCTGAGAGGCGACTCCTGACAAGCCACAAATACATCAGCACCTTCACCTAAGCTCATAATTAACAGCATATATACATACATATATGTACACTCACACACTAGCAGCTGTCATTTACATAGCCAATTAGTTGTACATAAGCAATAACAACAACAACAGCAACACCAACACCTGAGCCACGAAGTACGCTGACAATTTTGTAGCTTAATCCCCGCCTTGGCCGCAACTAATTTAATTGTGTTCAATTTGGCATAAAGGCGTTTAATGGCAACAGCATACGTGTGCTATATAAGTATGAATGTACGTACATATGTGTGATATAAAATCTATATATAAATGGATTTTTCACATGATGTAGACAGACTGCAAAAATAACGAACGAACGAACGCCATATAGACCGCCTCCCCAATGCAGACGAAGACGTTCGTTGTTAATGCTTTGATAGACACATTACTTCCGTCTCAGTGGTTAGGCTGCAACAGCAGCACCACCATCATCATCCATCCAGTCAGCAAGCAGGCAGGCAGAAATCTAATACGTGTTGCCAAGCGAGGGATAACTGTTTGTTTACACAGCCCGACAACGGCTACTATGTATGTAATGTGGCATCTCTCTCTCTCTCTCTTCCTATTTTGTGCTCAGCTTAAGCCTGAGACTAAAACTGGGTCTGGGTCTATGTCAGAGTCTGGGCTTTGGTTTAAAACACTTTAAAAAACATTTGCAAATGGTTTAAATATTGAAAGGCCTACTTAAAATAAAAATTTAACTTTAACTTAAAATTCAACTAAATATTTTTACATATTTGAAATTTAAAATGCCGACAAAAATAAAAAAATTCTATAAAGCATATAACATTATTTCTGGCTATCCCAGTTGATAAACAAATCTATTTTTCAGAATTCAGTTATTATGAAAGCATTTTTACAAAAGCGAAAGTTGTATTTCTGGAAAAATTGAAAGTATTTCTTAAAAGTATAGCTTTAAATATATTTTTGGCTGTCAGGAAATATACAATGCTTTTTTGAAAAACAAAAATCATTCCTTGCTATCAGTTGGAATTTCTAAATAAATATGTTTTTGCTTTTTGATCGTTTTTCTGAGTGCAGGTTTTGGCTCTGCTCGATTTTCATGCGACTCATGCTGCTTTTCTGCATACAACTACTATCTGCTTCGTGCCTTGCATGGCTTTAGCAAATTGCGCAAAAAACATTGCAAAAGCAGCGACGACTGCAGCAGCAACAGCAACAGCAGCAAATGCAGAAAGCAGCAGATTTCATGCACAACAAATTGTCATGCGGACAGGCAGGCAGCCCACACACACAGACACACACGCATACACACACACATATCCACAGACATTCAGCGCTGCGGTTGGTCTTCTCCCCCTCTTGCAGTCACTCTTTCTTTCTCCACCATCTCTATCTCTGCTGCTCAAGCACATGAAATCCTTACCCAGGCGCAAGTCAAGCAAACAAACAAACCGCAATGACATGCAGGCAAAGCACAGGCTGTATCTCCTGCTGCTCATCCTGTCACAAAATTCTGCCACCACCCATCAACCGCTACCCGCCAACCTCTTTTCTGCCTCCTGCATTTCTTTTTAGCTTGGCTGGCCCATTGGCATTGCCACAGTTGTAACCGGAAACTGTCGCACTTATTTGGCTACGCGCTAGTTTCACATATTTCACTGTCAACTTGCGGTAAATAGACTTTAAACAAATATGAAAATAACTCGCAAGAAGCTTACAAATACTCAAACACACACACACACACATGTCTGTGAAGAAATGGGCAAGAAAAATGCAAAAATCTGCAGATAGAGAGAGAGCCAAAAGAAATTTGCAAGTAAACGGTGGGTAAGCAAATGGCAAGTTGTAAAGTTTGCGGCTTCTCTATTTCCCTTGTCAGCATGCCCCACCCTCAAGCCCTACAGCCCCTACAATAACCCTTGCCCTTTTGCTGTAGCAATCCCAGTGGGCTGTCTGAGGCAGCTGGATCACATTGCATAGAGAGTCTGGCCACGTACGTAATGGAAATCAATTGTTTACTTTATATGAGTTTTTCAAGTGCTTATTCAATATCATTAGATGTGGATGAGGTAGCTATAAATGCCATATGTTGTAGCTTGTAGTATTGTTAGTTGTGCATAAACTCTGAATTGAAAATTGCACAACTGTAAACTGAAAACTTCAGACCAAGAATTGTGCAATTTAAACAATCTTTGGATTCTCATATGCACATGGAAAAGGTCAAAGCAAAGCAAATTAGTTTTAGCCAAGTTGTGCAAGTGCAAAAGTGTCTGCCAGTCAAAACAAATCTCTTAAAGCACCCACAAGCAAACCAAAATTGTATCTGAATAGCTGCTGCTGCACAAAAAAAGGAGGGGAAGTCAAGGAAACTTCTAGAAATCATTGCTCAACTCGCTGGGCAAACAAACGCAGCTTGCTGTTGCGCCAACTTTTCTCATTTTCAATGGAAATTCGTCTTCTCTATCATTTTTCTTCTACTTTTGCTGTGTGCGAAATCTTAATTTAAAAGCCCAGCTGTTGAATCAAAGGTTAAAACCTTTCAACCAGCAAGCCTTTTAACACAAACACACACACACACACACAAAACGAGATGCTATAAAACTCATTTTGTCAGACTCATCTCCAAGCCAAATTCCAGCCACACCTCAATCTCCACAACACACATTCAACTTAACCAGCCGCAGCTTTCTCTCTTTCTCTCTGTGTTTGTAAATGTATCTTTAGGCAACTCGCGGGAGATGCAAATAAGCGAATATTCATTTGATGATATATATATGGAATACAAGTGTGGTGGTGGCGGCTGTTACTGCTGCTGCTGCTGTTGCTTGTGCGTGTTGCACGTGTGTGCCCGCGACGACATTTTAAAAGTACGTTTTTATCGCAACTGACAGTCAGGCAACACCGTAGGCAGGGGCAAAGAGGTGGGGTACACAGTGGAGTGGAGCCACTTGCTCGTTGGTTCGTTGTGGGATCGACAGCTTGAGATAGTCACGTACTCCCCTTTGTTTTTTTGACTTTTTATTTCGTGGCAATTGTGCGCCTAATTAGCGTCGAATCGCAAACGCGAACAGCGGCGGCAGCATCTTTGCAATTAAAACGCACTTTTCATGTAAAGAACGTGCAAAGCGGGGAGGGGTGGGAGGGGAGGTGAGAGGTGTGCCTGGCAAAATAAAAGAAATAAAACCAAATACGATATACGAAAAGGAGGAGCCCAAAATGAGGGCAAAGCTACAAAATGGCGCATGTTGCCCGCCTACAAAATTAATTTGATTTATGCTGCTGGCAGTTTTGTTGTGCGTCTGTTTGTGTGTGTGTGCTTATTTTTGGTATTGTAGCTGCTGACAGTGCCTGACTGGTTTTGCTTGTCCAGGTCAGGTAACGAATTTCTCTCTTTCTGGCTAACAACGAAAATAAAAATAATATATTGCCCGGGCGAATGTATGTAAAGTGTCGACTTTTACGTGGCACATCTACATGTATTTGTGTGTATTCATGCATGTGTGTGTGTGTGTGTGTGTGTGTGTCACGTCTTTGCAATAAAAAGAGAACAACAGCAATACAAAACACAACAACAGCATTGCTTTTTTGGGGTGTTGATCTACAATGCTTGTGTTGTATTCTGTCATTAATTTCCTTTACTCTCTTCAGCCTTGTTGAGTTTAACGTGCAAAGCAGCCGAAACAAATGGTTACAAACATATGCGACAAACAGGTACAACTGCCAACGAAAACATATTAATATATTCTCATGTAATAAAAAGAACAACTTGAAGACAACTGTGTCTAATATTGATATTAATACTGACATAAATAAAAGATTTCAGTATATTATTAAAGCTTTTTTTTTCAACAGTAAAAACATTTCATTGTGACAAATTCAAAGCATAAAGGCTTAAGACTTATCGTACATTAAATTGTGCTAAACAATAGAAATGTTTTATACTGAAAATGACTACTCAAACTTAAAATCTTATCCCCCTTTCTACGGTTTTGTGTTGTATAAGCCATTACTTATATTAAAGAACCTTTTTATTGAATTGACTAAAGTTGAAATCTGTTACTGGCATTTTAATTTAATTTTTGGTGGTTGAAATATGTATCTTTCAACCTGAAGATAAATCTCTTAAGTGCACTTAAATTTATATTTCAAACACCACAGCAAACAGCCTTAAGCCAAAGCAGAAACTTGTACATCAAATAGTTCTAGCTTTAACAGTTAAGGTATATGTATTTTTAGCAGGAATTGCCATTTGCAAATTTAATCTTATATTCAAGTGCAAGTTTAAGCATGTTCTGTCTAGAGTTATTGCTTAATGAAGACTTATTTGCAGCGTGTAGCAATGAAATTTAGATTTTAAATTGCCTGCCACAGCCATAAAAAAAAAAAAAGAAAAGCTAAGGCACATAGACCCCAGATATATGTACTGTATCTTTATGTACTATATAGCTTACGCGTTGCAGGTATAAAATATAATAACAACAGCAACAAAAACAACAATAACAAAAAGAGAAACACGACAGCCGCCGTTGTTCGCACAATGCAAATAAAAAGCCATAAACTTTCATTTAAGTTTAAAATGGCATTTAAATGAATGAGTGGCTGCTGCCAGAGAAACTGCTGCTGCTGCCACTTGCTGCCAGTTGCGCTGTAGAGTAGGAGCAGCAGCAGCGAGGGCATCGTGTTTTTTTTTCGGTGTGCTGTTGTTGTTGTTTTTTGGCCAAAGCCAAGCAAGCAACACATGTATCATAATTCATTTTCATGTTTTATTTCATTTTAACTGCAGCTGGCTGTCGCTTTGTCTCTCTGTCTTTCTGTCGTCGTTGTCGTTGTCGGGCACTCGTTTATTTGTTGTGTTTGGCTTCTGCGTGCTAACATAAATACATATCAAAACAACAGCTAACAGCTAACAATAACAGCTACCAGCTCCAGCACCAGCATCAACAACATACGACAAGCAAAGAACATTCAAATAATTGGCATACGTGGCAAATATGTTATGCAACCCCAAAAGCATTCACAATATGCGTTGTTGCGTGCATCGCCCTATCTGCTCTAAATATATAAAGACCTCGTATTGTATCCCTCCCACTACATATGTGGCGCGGCAATAGCAATTAAGATCCATTGACAAGCCAACGTTTCGTATGCTCAATGTTCATTTGCTCCAGCCAAAACTGTAGCATACTTCTCAGCGCTGCAAGTATTGTTTTGTTGAAGTTTTAAATTTTAGTGTTGAAACCTTGTGTTTTGGATGTAGTTAATACATGATAAAGTCAGCTGGATCGAGCTACTATATTATACGATACTTTACCAGATACTTGAGCAAAACTCTCAGCTTTACATCTTTTGGTTCTTGTAGCATTTTCTTCTTAAAGCTTGTTGGCGCATTTATTTTTCGGCTTGCCTTCATATCTTACTCTCCGTTCTCTCTCTTTTCGGTTTTTAATTAGCCAGCCAAAATATGCAATTGTAATAAATTAATCAGTTGAAAACATTTGCATAGAACAACATTTTGCTTTGCGCTTCTCTTTCAACAACATGCTGTGCGCGCTTATAAATATTAAATAAAATTTAAAAACAAACTAATTGTTAATCTGTGCGGCTTGCGGCTTTGCCATATGCGCTCTTGTCAACAACAATGCTTTCGTTGCTGCTGCTGCTGCTGCTTCTGCTGTTGCTCCTGCTGTTTTCTGTTTTCTGTCAACCATGCAGCACTGCTGTGTCTATGGCCACTAACAAGCTCTGTTGAGCTGACCACGCCTCTTATTGTTGTTGTTGCTGTTGCCGTGTTTTAAATGTAAAGCACTTGCTGTGGTCGCTTTGAGCGACCCAAAAGTTAATCTCTGCCGACCGCTGACCAGGCAAACTCAACCTTCCTCCCCCTTTCTCTATATCATTCGCTCTCCCACCCCACCCACTACAACTCTTAGCTAGTTAGATATTTTTTAGTCACATTTTTCTTTTTATTTTGCCTGTGTTTTGGCCCTAACCACAACTTACATTTTTACAGAGAAGCGTTTTGTTTGTTTGTTATTTGTTGGGTTTTTGTTTTGCTTTTTATTTTTTGCTGTTGCCACTTTTTATGCTCAGCTTACAATTTTGTGTACGTGAGTTTATGTGAGGTTATGTGTGTGTGTGTGTGTGTGTGAGGGAATGTGTTTGATTTGTGCCAGCAAGAAGTCAAACAGCCAGTCCAAGATAAATCGCCTTTCAACGCAACTGCGAGCATAAAAAATCACACGATCACTCATTACACACACACACACATACAAAACACATCCTGGTATATTGCATAAGCACTTATGTGGCATGCAGCTCTGTATGGGTGTGTGTGTGTGTGTGTGCATGCCACCAAAGTCATTTTGCGTCCCTTTTTCATTTTTATCGTCAGCGCTTTAAATTTTTTATGCAAGCTGCGCTGCTGATTTGGCGATAGTGTCGTCCTTGTCGTCGCCCTGCTCCTCCTTCTCCCTGCAGTTACTACTGGCCTGCAGCACATAAGTCATTTTGCAGCTCTCGCACTTGTAAGAGTTCACACACAAACACACACATACATACATCCTGCCACTTCCTGCGCCGCCGCTGCATCACTTTAGCGTCTCAATAGTCTGTTACTAATACGTTTTTGTGCACAGTGCTGCTGCTGCTGCTACTGCCATTTTAATGCCTTTCATGCAGCAGCAGATTCTTTTTCGAGTGCATAAAGGCAGCAGCTAAGGAGCTGCTTGAAGCTATCCACCAAGCTGCTGTGTCACTGCGTCAATGCGTCACAGGATATTACCGCCGTCATTCATGCAACGCGCTGTGGGATGCTCTGCATTCACGCACATATCTCACATGAGTGTGTGTGTGTGTAGTGTGTGGTGGATACTTGAGGGTAGCTTGGCGCCTCAATACTCTGACGCTTCCGGTATTTATGACGCAAGTAATCAAATTGAATGGCGCGTTGCAGTTTTCAGTTCGCCCTTTTATTATTTGCCCAGGCTGATGCTGCTACTGATGCTGCTACAGCTGCTGCAACTGCAGCTTTGCCTTTCACTGCTTGCGTCCTGTGCCATGATAAATTCTTGCATTACACTTTCTTTCATTTTCTATCTGCTCTCTCTTCCTCTCTCTCTCTCTCATTCAACACAATTTTCGCCCACTCACTCTTGGCATCCGCTGGCGTGCGGCATATAAAAAATTGTGCAAAACTTTCAGCTTTCTACACATTTTCGTCGCTTATCAGCAACGGCTGCTGCAGTTAAACTCAAGTGGATGGGTGGGGTGGCTGGGGTTGTATGGGGCAATGATAATAATGAACGTGCATGAAAAATTGCAAGTTGACTGAAAGAACTTGGCACTTGGAACTTGGGCATTACCTAAGGCGCAATAAATAATAAGTACCAGTAGCAGCAGCAGTAGCAGTCGGACCAGAGTCTGCTCCTGCTGCTGTCTCAACCTGAACAGAATGGACGCATAATGAACGACGTCTTGAGCCCTGAAAGCGTAAACTGCAACTGACTTGCATAATGCTAAATTAGTGGCCATGGGAGCGTTAAGCGCAATAGGGAAAAACGAACAGAGAAGAGATAGGTTTTTGAAAACGGGGTTAAAATGCTTAAGTGATTTACACAGGATGCGCCAGCGATTAGCGCCAGTTGCTGGGACAACTCAGACAAAAGACTCAACCAGTTCAAGATGCCTCAAAAATATAATATACAACTGTAACGTATTTTTACTAATGAGTGTCAAAAGTTAAGAGTCGGCACCAGCTGACAAAGGTCAAATTGATGCTTAGTCCGAAGAAGAGCAGTGTAGTCAGAAGACTAAAGCCTAGGACATTTAAGGATCTGATTCAGTAGCCACATAGGAGACGCTCCAAAGCCCTCTTAATCAACCATGCTAAAGGAAGACCCATTATAACGCCAGGAGTCAACCGGGCTTGATGAAGTATTTTATCAAATTGTTAAAATAATATTTGAATTTTTGTTCCTACACATTAAATATCAATCAATCAAAAAAAAAGTTAAGTTAAGGTTTTCTTGGTTGACACAGCTTAAACTTGGAACTTGCCTTAAGAACAAATTTATAGACTCAAATATTTAACATTTAAAAACACATTTAGTTAGTGTCAATATTTTGTAATTTTAATGAGAATATATCAAAATGTTTGATACTTGAGGCAATCAGTCAACTCCTTTTTGAGTCAAAGTAAGATAGTGAAAAATTCACACACTGCTTTATTTTTCAAATAAAAACTCCTTTCATAAATCGAACAGTCTTCATCAAAAGAAATTACTTACCTCATTGAGTACAGAACTAACAAAGTACTCAATTACAATTGCAGCTTTACTCAACATTAAACAAATGCAAACTGAACAATAGCTTATAGAAGCTTATAAAAAATTTCAACGCAGATGTGGAAAAATACTAATGAAAAGCTCATTGAACCTCAGTTGAGCGGGAAAGAAATGCGTTTGTTAGTTTTATTTTCATCTTTTTTTACATGATAGCAATCAGTGGCAAAATCATCGTCTTTTTAGCGCTCTTCACGGCGCTCTTGAGCTGGATCTATTGAACAATGAATGTGGCTGCTACTTCTCCTATCTGGAGGTGCTTTAAAGCTTATGGCTTATGGCTCACAATCCGCCCATTCACGTGGCTGTCAATGGCCAGAAAGCTGGCCATGAAATATGCAGCTGCTGCAGAAAATTTTTTTGCTTTTGTCGGCGTTCGTTTTTCACGTTTGGTCAGCAGAAAAATATAATAAAGAAAAACAAGTAAATCCCCTAAAATAGAAATAGTGAAAAAAAACAAAAAAATTATTCGACTTGCTTGATTTATGTTTTTGTTATTGTTTTTCATAAAGCCAGCGGTTTCGCTAAGAGATGCGAATGTAAAGTAAGAGCCACTAGAGAAAAATCTGCAAGAAAGAAAAACTTACTGCACAGCAAAGATAAAGCCAAAAGACTGCGAAGTCTGTGTGAAGAAGCAAAAAAAAGGAGAAAAAGCAGAAGACTCAATCAACGTGGTTGGCTTCTAAGCAGCTTCTGGCCTTAGCCAAGTGACGTGTCCTTTCGTCCAAGTGTGTCTCCGGGTGTCCGGCTGCAATAAATGAACAAATTAATTAAGAAGTGTAGTAGCAGCGTGAATTGTTGCACGATTGGCACTAGCTAAACTGGACAGGTGACTGTAGTCTGACATGGTGAGAGAGTCGAGGGGCAAGTGACAACGCAGGCGATGGTGACGGCGACGGCGACATGAGACATTAAATTAATGCAGCACTGTCAACTTGGTCCAACAGCAACAGCAGCAGCAGCACAAAAGGCGATACGAAACGTTAACGTTAACGCTTCACTGCATCTAGGTAGCCAACTCACTCTCACACTCACTCTCTCTCTCTCTCTCTTGCCACTTTTTGAGCCGTTTTTCCTATCTATCTCTATTTGCTGCGGACTGAGCTCAAAAGCAGCTTAGCCTGCAGGTGATGCGAGCGACGACGCAAAATCAATCGAGAAATCCATGGTCAGGCAGAGAGGAGGAGTAGGAGTGGAATAGATGTAGAATGTCCTGCCCGCTAACCGGGATACGTTCTCATTCGTTCGCTCATCCATTTCTCTATTCCGCTTGCTATGTCCGTGTCTGTGTCCGTGCCCGTGTCCATGTGTGGGCACGTGCTGGTCAGCGCCAATAACGACGTAATCTGTTTATATCCCTTTTTTTGCTGCCTCTCTGTCTTCTGTTCTGTTCTGTGCTGGGCTCGTTCGTTCGTTTTTCTTTTTTGGTCATTGTGTTGCGCACTTTTTCCATTTGTCGTTGGTTGTCGCTTGGAGCTGCTTCAATTTTCTGGCCAGGCAGTTTTTGTCGCTTGTCCATGCTCGTTCCATGGAATTGAGTTGTTATTTTTCGCTTAGTGCAATTTATTTTGGCCAAGTGGCAGCCAACGGCCAGGCAGCGCTTAATTTATTATGCTGCCTGCCACCCCGTCGACTCCCACATAACCCACCCTCTGTATATCCTTATCCTACTGCTGCTGCTGCTGCTCATCACCAAAATTGTGCTGGCCATTGTTCAATGGCAGATAAAAGAAAAATTAAAGGCAAGCAAAATGAAAGTCGACAACGTCGTCGATGAAGAAGAACCAACCGAAAAAAATAATAAGAAAAACAACAAAGCAAAAGCGAGCGAACGTACGAACGAAAAAAAAAACCTTATTAATTTCAACTTTGAAAAATTGTGCAATGGCTTAGCAGCATCGAGGAGCCATCGAGGCATTCATTTATTAGCAACGTGATAAATACTTTCAATTTTCCTTTCAATAAATGATAACGTAATGCCCTGTCATTAAAATAGATCAATGGCCCAACTGTCAATAAAGAGAGAATGAAAACAAAATAATCTATTTGAACTTTTAGCAAAGTGCCACAAATAAATATAGAGCACTATGATTAAAAGAAACAACTAACCATTTCAGATTGGCTTCTCGGTAAGTTTTGTTATGCAGAAAACATATGAAATTATATATTCCAAGTATCTGGTTTAACTGCAATGCAAATTAACTTACATTGGCTTTTAAATCAAATGATTCTGTTAAATAAAATCACTTGCAATAAACTAAAGCAAGCCATAAAGTGAGATTAATTGCATTTATGTTCGTGCAAAATAAAGGATATTGCCAGGCCGTTTGTGGCTTCAAAAGAGCTGAATAAATATTAAAAATGCATAAACTCAATAAATACTCATAGTTGCTGAAAGGTCAAACCCCATAATTCCCAGAAACTGAATCAGTTCTTGCGCCCGCTATGAAAATAATTACATTCAATTTAATGTCATAAGCCTTGCGTGCAGCTTATCTGTGCTTAAACATATAATAAACATATTTACAGATACAGAACAAACTTTACAAAGTTAAACAAAGTTGTTATCAACATATGAAATAGTTTAACAACTAATAGAAAAATAAAGTTGGCATAAATATATGTGCTAAGTTTGAATATTGATTCAAACTTACTATTTATGCTAATCAAGAATCAGCCTTATTTGTTCTATCAGAGATCAGTTTGCAATGTGTCAGACAGATTGTGGTATATCAAATTGTGATTTGACTGCGATTACGAGCAAGTTTGGCATTATTTGGACGGACACAAAAACCAAACGGACTGTGATTATTTTGACTAGCTGACAAACAGACAAACTGACGAACTGACTTGACTGTCTGATTGTCTATCGCATACGCGTCAATTGCTGTGATTAGCATGAAAATCATTACAAGCACAAAATGAATGGCAAATCACAAAAGCAACAAAACATATAGTGACGGAGAAGGCTGGCCAAAAAAAAATAAATACAAAAAAAATGACAGGCTGAGGGTTTCGGAAAATAGAAAAATTCTCGGCCATTGCTTTGTTAAATGTGTTTTACTGTTTGTGTTCGTATGTGTGTTGTCTCCGAGATGTGTCAGAGTCAGGCGCTGTCCTGCGAGAGGATCCTGGCCAGCGAGCGGGGCAGTCAAGCAGACAGCCAAAAAAAAAGGCAACCAGTGAAAAATCGAGTTAGGCAAAACAAATAGCAAAATAGTTTGGACGGCGACAGGCGACATTGACACAAAACAATAACAACAAAATAACCAAAAAAAATATAGAAACCAAAGTGGGTTGTGGACAAGAGGTGGCTGTCCCATTTTGGGCTGTTGTAAAAGTCAAGCGAAATAATATTTTCCGGGTAACAGAGGCAAAGGCAAAGAAACAAAAAAAAACAAGGAATTGGCTGCCCAAAACCCAAACTCATGATTTCAAGCGTAACAGTGTAAAAAAATATAAAGACAGCAGGGATGGAAAGAAGAAGAGACTGGGGTGTGGGGATGAACTTGTGGCCATCATTGTAGGCAATTTGCAAAAATAGCAACGGTTTCTTGCTCGTTGTTGTTGTCGTTGTTCTTTGCTGTTGTTGTGCCAGGCAGCAAAGTTAGTTTAAAGGAAATCAAAATAAAAATCATAAAAATGCACAACGTGCCGTTTGTTAAACTGCCTTGCAAAGTGGGTGTGGAGTAAGTTAGGGATGGCAAACGAAAGAGTCAAGCGAAGAAAACTGTCGCAGACAAAGACAAAAATGTTGCCTTGGCACAAAGATGAAAAGTTGTTGCTGTTTATGGCGGAAGTAGATAATGCCAAAGATGAACAAGGCGAAGGAGAAGGCGAAGCTGTTGCTAAAACTGGGCTGCTTAGCAATTCCAGTCACACAGCCAGAAAGAGACAGTGAGTGAGTGTGAAAGAGATAGAGTGATAAAGAGACTCTCAGTCAGTGAGTAAAGGCTGAGAGAAATGAAGCTTAAGGGTCGTCGCTGGGAGGTCTATAATTTTGCCATTACAAAACAATAGTAAAAACAAACTGCAACAAAGTTTACAGTCAAAGTCAGAGAAACACACAGAAAGACATAGAAAGAGAGAGCGAGAGAGAAAGGGAGACAGAGAGAGTAAAGGAGCAGAGTTCTAAGCCAGTGAGGCGTGTGTAAGTAAGACAGCTAAAAGAAGCAGCAGTAAACAGACAGAAAGCTTTAGCTGCATGAGCACATTGTCGCATTATGTGCAATTATTGTCGCAATTATGGCCAGACAATTGTCAGTTTTGGCGCTAGTTTTGAGCCAAGTCGATTGCCAGTGTACATACTGTGTATGTATATATAACTTTTGACATTTTGGGCCAGTGCCATTAATAAAACACACACAACGTACACACAACTCTCAACTCTCAACTAGCTAATCAACAATGTCAGCCGCAGTTAAACTTAAGCTCAAACTCAAGCTCACAAGAATCAACAGCAGCCCTTACGTGCGATAAGAACACACACATCCAATACCTCACCCACATCCCCTTTTCTAACGCATCGATTAAGTCAACATGAAGCGTGCTTGGGCTAGCCAATGCGGAGTTGGGGGTCGGGTGGTTAGGGTGTTGGTGACGATGGTTGCGATGCCTACGCAAAGTTCAGCTGTTTTGTCACTTATTCACAGCACATTAAACAATTTGCTTTTTACGCCGGCCAATAACGGACAACAACAACAGCAACAACAACAACGAAAACAACATCATCATCGTTGTACCAGTTTGCAAAGCTACCCTCCAGGTCCTGTCTGTCTAGTAGTATATGGCCTGCTGCCTAGCCAACCAACCGCACATTTTAATTGTTCTCGTCATGAACATGTCATAAAGCAAATCAGATTAAATGCGTCACTTATTATTGTGTGCCCGGGCCCCACATATATACCAACTAGACCAGGCCTACATCACAGAGTGTTTATGTGTGTGTGTGTTTGTGAACTTTGTTAACTGCGGTCAAATGTGGCGAGCATATCGCCGTCGATTGGTGGGGTGGCAGCATATCGTTTTTATTGCATATTACCAACTCACAACAAGGCAGGAGATTAGTTTCAGTTTGAGTTGGAGGGCACAGTGGGTCAAGTAATAAGTGTGTGCAAATTAGATGCAAATGAGTTTAAGAAGAAACATTAAGAATTATTCCATGTTAGGTTTCATTCCAGGACGCTAACAACAATAACTAGAATGAATTCTTATGTAGATATGTTTGGAAGAGAGTTGGAACGTGACTTCAAAACTTGTTCAACCCCTACAATCTATCCATTTAAACCAAGTTCCCTGAATTTTTACTTTTCAATTACAACCTTTTCACATTATTATACTCAGCAATGTAAACATAATCAAGTTAGAATAAGTTCTAGTTCTGAATGAAGATTAGCAAATTGGTTCAGGAAATTAGTTCAGGAAGAGTCACAAAAAAAAAACCAAAACTTCTGCACAAAATAATCACCCAAGTTCCTTAACGTGTCCTGTTTGGAAGTATGTATGTAAGTATGAGAATGCATGCAGTGAGCCTTAATTGATTGCCTAAGAACTGTGATAAGTATCTGCTAGAGCTGAACATACACACACACACACACCCCCCTCGAGCATTTTGCACCACTATGCAACTGCTAACCACTTACACAACCCAACCCTCAACTTTAACTCCTGCTGCTAACTGCTTGCTGTTGGTGTTAACTTGCATGTTAGATTGTGCGTGCTGCTTAATTAGTTGCAAACTGTTTTCATCATAGCTGCCACACATACAAACACACACACAAACGCACACATAGACAAACATGAGACGACAGCAGGTCAAGGCATAGATGGATATGTAGCACTTGTCGTTGTTCCCCACCACCACCTACCTCCCTTCTCCTTTAACGCCAAGCACTTTGCCTTTTAGCCAGGCAGGCAAAGGTGTCTAACAACTTTTCGCGTCACATTAAGCCAAATTGACACTGAAAGCATTTTGTCAATGTTGAAAGCTGCCGTTGCAGGCCTTCTTATCATGTTGCTTTTTTAGCGTAGCGTTTTAGTTTCAGGAATATGTTTCCGGCTCGGTTGACTTTTAATCGTTGTCGAAGCCAAATATTGATTTCTAATATTGATGCAATTCCATTTTACAAATTTGCATACCAAATTCTGATTGCTAGGGGACTTTGAGACGGCAACAACTAAAAGTCATGTGAGTGTGGCTTTTTTTTTTTTTTTTTTTTTTGTGTTTGGCCGTCACACACAATGAAAATTGACAAGGGGCGGGCATTGGCATTGGGGGTGGAGGCGACGCTTGGCACTTGACGCGCGCCGGCAACAGTCGATTAGTAACACAGACCAATAGACAGTCAAAAGAGGGGGGAAGTGGGAGATGGAGAAGTACTCGGAGGAGACACACACACACATACAAATATCGACAGATAGTGCTTTTTGTTCTGTGTGTGTGTGTGTAATCACAGCACAGTAGCAATGGCAATTTACAAAATGAAAACATAAAATAATAAATACGATTTGACAGCGCACAATTGTAGATATATGTATAGATAGATATAGACTTGTATTTCTTGTACTAAGGGAAACGGGATAATGCGCCAGAGCCCTGCCGAGCATGGATATATGTATGTGTGTGTGTGTGTGGAGGAAGCAGCAGCATCTACATAATCATATTATGCTTGACTGGCACGACAAACCAAGCGCACAAATGTGGGTCCAACTGCATTGAGCACTAAGAAACAGACAGACATAAGGAGAGAAAAAGAGAGAGAGAGGGAGATGGAGAGGGATAGAAAGATGTGAGCAGAATAGCGCACAGATTCAAGTAATTTGACAGGCGACATACATTTCACGTGCTGCACACAGAGAAAACAGACAGATAGTCAGACAGACAGTCAGTGAGTTGGACAGCTGGACAGAGATAGATATGTAACAAAGAGAGAGTGAGATAGAGAGATAGAGAGAGAGTGATAAAGAGAAACAGCTGCGCAAAATCTGTTAGCCATGTGAATTGATGAAGGGGCAGAAGCGATAAAAAGGCTTGCGAATTGCCCCCAAAGTTCGCTTGGGTTCAGTTTGTACATTTCGGGTCGGGACTGCTGTATGTTGAGAGTGTGTGTGCGTGTGTGTTAGCCATAATATGGGCCAACAAAACAGACAGTTGGAGCGACAGCGCCACCTGGCAGCTGCCAAAATTGCAAAATTGAAATTGAAATGCGAATGCTGTTACGACTGAGATACACATACAGATATACAGAAACATATACAGACAGAGAGACATACACACGGATACGCATGCATAATACGCATACGCACCGTTTGTGTATTCGAATGTGTGTGTATGCAGTTGAAGCACCGAATATGCTCTGCCTGTCGCAAAAAGACAAGCCAAAGCAATTAATGTAATGAGCAGCAGTGGTGGCAGCGGCAGCAGCAGCAGCAGCATCATGTCAGACAGCAATGTCGACGTCAACATTTTTGCACAAGAATTTTCAATCAGCAGCAGCATTTACACACAACTCTAAGAGTTGGATAGGAAGGGGAGAGTGCAAGGTAATGTGCAAAGGCGTCCAATGTAATTGTTTAAAACCAAGCTACTTAAGTGCAATGCGCCTGCCTATAGAAATTATGCACGCGCGTGTGTGTCAGTCTGTATGAACAGCATTTTGCATCAACAGCACAAACAAAAAGTCCAATCAGCCTTGCATTAATGAGGCAAAGTGTGGGGAATTTTTAGCTGGGGCGCAAACCCCTTTCTCTTCTTTGTGTGTGTGTTTGTGTGTGAAGTATATTCATTCATTTACATTTATGTTTTGTGCTACAACTAATTTGAAGGCACTGTTGTCAGCGTAACACAAAACAAAATCAGACGACGATGCACCACCTCACCCTTCTCTCTGTCTCTCTATGGGTCCCTTGACTGTTAGTCGCGTTACCTGCGTGAAGGCGTCCAAGTGCATTTTGAGTTGTTCCAACAAAGGCAAACAGACGCGCGCCTCCTTCCTGTTTCCTGCTTTCAAACACATACACATATGCATACAATATGCATACTCATTAGTTTGGAGTGGTTCCGTCAACATAAGACGCAACAACCACCTCCCCCACACCAACCCACCCATCACATCATCTCGTTGTCTACATGTCAGTCAGCCGAGTCAGTGTTCATCATCATTCTCCAATCTCTACACTCGCTTTCTTTTTGTCTATTTGTCAGTCTATCTGTCTGTCTGTCTGTCTGTCAGTCAGTCTGTGTACTGTCGAAAAATAAACAAACCCTTTTTTGCGCCTTTTAAGTTGCAGCCAATTGTTATTACGAAGCAGAATTGTGTGTTCTTTCGTTCGTTCGTTCGCTTGCAACTTATGCAGCCTGTTTTCCAGCTCATAAATCTTTTTTCTTGCATATTATTCCCCATCTCTCTCTTTTATTATTGCATCTCTTCTGTCGACTGTCGGGCGGCTTTCAATGTCAACCGGCACAGCGGCTTTTGTTTGACGTCGTGCTCTCGGCCTCATGAATAACTGATTAAAACCTTTTTGGTTCTTTTCTTGCCGGCAATGAGTCCAACTGAATGCTACGTGGCCCCGGTGGTTGGGTGGGTGGTTGGTGTGAAGCATAGCTAACGCTGACTGCGCTTTCATTTTAAATGACTTGCGCCTGGACACAAGAGAAGTGCAATGTCAGCAATGAGGTTGTAACGTAGCGTTGCGGGGGACACGGTGGGGTAGGTGCTTGAATTACTTTGCTATTGTGGCTTGCTGTGATGATAAATAGCTGTTATATGGATAGAAATTGTCAAACGAATAAAACTGAATAAAGAGAAGAGTGATGATGCGACTGTCAATTATGGCAAGGCCAGTTAATGCACTTATATTGTGTTTTATTGAGAGTCTCTTACACGGCAGCAAGGACACTGTGAAAAATACAGTATGATAAACTGTTCATAATCAAACTTAAACGAAAGTTTTGAACAATGTTTTCAAATGCTTGTTTAAGAAAAACTAACTTGCACTTAGTTTTCTTTCCAACTGAACTTTATAGGTGTTTTATCAATGTTCAGGATCACTTGTAAACTGTCAGCATTTAATCTTTATCTTTATGACTTCTCATCAAATGGGTTTGACTAGACTTTCTGCTTCACAAAACTTAACAACTTGCACTTTAGTTTACTTAATTGGTCTTCTTGCACAAACTACTATTTATGCGTCGTTCTAAGATGATTTGCCATCAGTTTCGAGCTGCATAAAATACAAACATTTAACACAGCATTGAGTGTCAGCAATTTGGGCTATCAATGCATTCAATTGAGCAGTTGTTAAGGTAGGAATGGGAAGGGAGGGTAGGGGTTTTGCTACTCCATCGGCCAACCGCTCGAGTCATAAATACAACATTATATTCAACCGTAAATCGCAGCTGGCAGCATTGTCGACGTCTTCTTTTATGCCTTCTCTCTAACTCTCTTTCGCTTGTCTGTTCGCGTCTCAATTCACTGCACATTTTGCAAATAACAATCGCATTTTTTGAATAATTCAAATCCACTTTGTTGCTTGCCTGCTTGTCTGATTGTCTGTCCCAGCGTCTCGGTTACCCAACCGTTTTGTTCTTTCTTTGAATCGAGCAAAACGCTCTGGCATAAGTAAACAAAAAAGCACTGGGTGACGAGAAAAAGCTCCAGCTTCAGCTCCAACTCGAGACCGAAACCGAGATCGAGAATCCGAGCCGTCAACTGGCAAGCGCATTTTTGCCGAATGTATTTTTTTGTGTTTTCCCTTCTTGCTTTTATTGTGTGGGAGGCAGCATCAAAAATGTATTGCATGGTTTTTTGCGTTCCGCATCACACCCACTCACACACATACAATTAGAGCTTGGCACTATTATTAGGCAGGCAAGTTATTCAAATATTAAAGTTGTGCATTATTTATAGCACGGCGTTTTTCTTTTCGCGTTTCGTGTTTCATTGGGATTTAAATGTATATTATTTAAGTTTTACAGATTTAAATTAAAAACCCAAATTGCGCATCGGCAACGGACGGTTAACGGACAGTTTTTGTTGTTGTTGTTGCCGTTTGCCCGATGCTGATTTCATTTAGTTGAGTTGAGTCGAGTGATAGAGAGAAAAACTCGGACCGTGCCACAATTCAAAAATCAATTTTCATTTGCAAAACGATTACATTCACATTCATTCAATGTTCGTTGGTTCGGAGTTTTTTTTTTTTGTTGCTTTTCCTCTTCACCCCCTTTCTTTATATTTTTTGTATGTGTGCGTGTGTGTGTGTGTGTGTGTGTGTGGTGTACTGCTATCGGTTCTCTTACACTCGAATGAACTTTTATTCAATTTGCAAAGCAACCACAAGCTGCACAATAGCCGTTTTAAACACTCAACCAACCAACGAACCAGCGAAACCAGCGACTGCCAGCGATTGCCAGGAACGAACAAGCGGCCATTTCGTCATTCCACACACACATACATACTCCTACCGCTCAACCCCACTCATCCGTTCTCTCGTCTCTGACATTTGCATGTCCAACTGTCTGCACTTGCCGTCGTTCATTTAAATGCGGCTTTTTGGAGGCTGACGCTGCTGACTAAAATATTCTCCTACTCTGTTGCAATTTTCGTGCGTTTTACCAATCTTTTAACCCACACCATTCACCATTCACCCCCCACTCCCACCCCGTTTCTTCCATCTTTTGTTGGTGAATTTGCGATGCATTTATTCATGTGGCGCAACTGCAATTTGTTACATTTTACCAACTGTTATACGCATGACAGTTCTACAATACTGTGCTACTATTATATGTACATGTAATCTCAGGCAAAAATATGCATGGATGGCATAGCTTCATTTTAATACCCGGCGCATACATCATATAGACCCCACCGCCGCCGCACAGTACTTCCCTGCCACAAAGAGAATCTCACATAATAGGCCAACTAAAGACTGGCTGCCGAATACACAGAGTGAGAGTGATAGAGAGATAGATAGAGAGAAAAGCAAGTATGTAAAAATGAAACAAATACATAATAAACAAAACAATGGCGAAGGGCAACAACAACAACAACAATACCCAACAGCACAAAAGAATGCGCTCGTAAAACCGAGATTTAGGCCGTGCCACATTTGTGACCAAAAATACGTACACACACACACACACGCACACAGTCACAGGAAGCGTACAGGAAAAGAGAGAAAAAAGGAGCTAGGAGCAAGAGACTTTTGTGTTGGAGAGAGGGGGCTCTACTCATTTTATGCGCTAACTGAATCAGCCCCGACAACCATTAACTGAGGCCATTTTATTCCATTTCGTTGTGCCCCATTCCCGCTCTCCTCGCACACAACAACAAAAAGAAAGTAGCAACAACACAGCGCAACACAGCACAACACAAAAGGACAAACGCAAATGCGGAAAACGGAAGTGTGTACGCAGGTTATGCAGGAGCTGGAAGCCATAGTCGTAGCTGGACTTGACTGTAGTAGCTACGGCTGCTGCTGTTGTGGCTGTTGCTGTTGCTGCTGCTGCTCCAGCTACTACGTGTGACAATAATAAAAGTTTTTATTGCCATCGCACACAGCTGCGACAGGACAAAGGACGAACACGCCGAGTACCAGGAGTAGATCTAGAAATTAGCCCCCGTCTGAGCCAATTTCATCATAGTATATACATATGTACCTCTACACAGTAACCCAAAACCCTATGTGTAGTGCATATTGTACACTCGCCTGCCTAGTCTAATCTCAGGTCGTAAATTTTGTCTGGCAATGTTTTCCAAAAAAACAAAAGTAAAAACCAAATGCCCCATAACCCCAAAACAAATACGAAACTGCGGTTTGCCAAAATGCATTTTCCATGCACACCTTTTTTTTCTTTAGCCTCAATGAAAGTATTACTTTAAAGGAAACTTGACCGAGCGTTCTATAATAAAATGTTATACGCGGCTAGTCAAAAATATATTTTCAAACAAAACTAAGTAAATTTAAATTAAAAACGGATATCTTTGAATTATTGTGTTTAAATTATTACTGCTCGTAAAAAATTTCTACGCCTTCTAAATAAATATTTTTTAGACAACTCACAGTGAAATCTGCTGCAGATATAAATCGATACAAGTTGATTTCTATAATCAGTTACTTCGCTCTTAATATGTGAGCTTTAACTTACTTTGACAGTAATTCATTTCGCTCAGTGTACAAAACAATTTGTATGACCATTTGCAATAGTTGAAAGTGAAGCATTACTAATAGTTTTGCTTTGTACAAGAATAACAACAACATAAATTGTAACTGCAAAATTGCGCAAACTTGACGACGCGAACAAATGATGGAAATTTGAGCGTAAAATTGTGCCAAGTACAAGTCCGTCCCGTCTTCATCGCATTTCGTGTTCGCCGTGACCGTGTCCGTGTCCGTACATTTTTGGTTTGAGTCCTCTCAAGTGGCCTACGTGTGTCACATGCACAATGGGGCAAGCGATTCTGGAGTAGTGGTGGCAGTAGCATAAGAAGACCCACAGAAACCACACCACAGAATCGCCCCATTAGATATTGTCTTTGTTTTTGAAAAATTGTGTACTTCATTTGGGCATCTGCAACGGGAAAATGGCCATGAAATATAACAGTACTCATTATGTTGGGATTACGATGCAATCAACGCAGAAAAAAGTGTCAGTCAAATAAATCACTCGTCTCAAACATGAGGAATGGGCGGGTCCTTCCACATCCACATCCGCTTTCTCTCCGCCTTCGCACGCAATGCGGCTTGACAGAAGCACGCAAAATATATATTTTTGGGCCTTTTGCACGCTGAAAATATCAACGCGACGAGTTCCAAACCGTTTGTCTGCTTTCTTTCTCCTCCAGTATATGTGTGTCTGAGTTAGTGTGTAAGTGGAGCATAGTTGAAGCTGACAGCAAGAACGACTCTGGCATCAGAGAAAGCGTCGACTGATGTGGGAGTAGAGGATGTGGCAAAGACAAAGGCAAAAGCGGAGAGTCTGAGGCTGTCACTTTGTTCGTCCATTTCGTGTGCCAGAATGAATGGCATTGTGGCTCTGGCTGTCGCTGGATATTTTTCGGGGGTTGTTACATTTGCCAGCAAATTTTTTTAATTATGCAGTCGTTAGACTTATATATACGAAGAGTGGTTTGGTTTTTATTTTCTTTCTGTTTTCTTTTTTTTACAAGTTTGTCAGCGAAAGTTCTGTGAAAAGGGAAAATGTGACGGAAAAGGTCAGCTAATCACTGCTAAGTAACGTATTAATTATTTCAAGAGTTTGCTTGCAGTGAAAGCTGATTGAAAACGAGCTGGAAATGTGAAAATGAAAAGGGAAAATGCTAACTGTCAAAATGGATAATGCTATCCATCTTCTGCGAGTTTTTAAGAACTCGTATGAAATTTTAGGTCAAAGCTATTTGAAATTGAGTTTTTTTTTTCAAATACTTGAGCTAGATAATGAAATCTTTGTCGATTAAATCTTGATTTATATAAGCTTCAACAAAGTAATAAACTTAATTTATTGACTTGACAGCAAAATCGAAACTCTTTTCAATTTCTCGAGCTATATAAAGTCTTTTATAACAACTTTTCATAATTATTGTCAAATCAAAGTTGCTCCAAAAAATCAGCTTTGAACTTCTAATAGGACTTTTGGGCATCGCCTCTCAATTTCAAGTTGGCCCTTCTGTGATAATCATCGTTGGAGTCGTAGAAAACTTCATTTCAAACAATTCAGCGCGGCAAGCCAAACAATGGCGCAACAAATGAGCATGCGATTTGGCCCTGCGGCAATGTTCCTTGCCCCTGTTCCTCCCCCTGCACAATTCCCGTGCGCTCAAGTAGTACTACGAGCAGCTTATCTCAGTTTCATTACAGTTATTGTCGTTGTCATCAGCTTCTGGGCGCCATGTGCCACAATGTTGGCTAAAACTGGGCAGAGCACAAAACTTCAAGTTCCTGCTAAACCTTCAGGCAACTGCGACATTCTCTACCCTTCCTCCATGCCTGCCAGTTGCCGCCTACGCGCTACTTACTACTTACTTCTTAGCTGCAATTTCGCATACACACAACAGCAGCAGCAGCAACAGCAACAATAATAGCAGCAAGAACAACAGCAAGCGGAGCAACACTTCCGTTAGCTGCTTGAAATAAAAACTTGATTCTGTGGATAGCGATGTGTATGAGGATGAGGAGGCAAAGGGTTTGGTTGGTACTGCATTCGCGCCCAGCAAGCAATTCTAAGCACCGCAACAAAAGCTGAGCACAACATCAACATCTAAATGCAATGCCATAGAAAAATGCAAAAAATAATACAAGAAAAATATATATATGAAAAAAAAACGCAGTTTCCGTGCGGCGAACAAGCAAAAACAAAACGCAACAGCGAAAACGAAAAAAAAAAAATTGTGAGTGTGTGTGTGTGGGCATAAAAAAAATAAAAATAAAAATACTTAAGCGTTAGCAACGTCGATTTGTGCCGCCCACAAGAAAAGAAGGCGACTACCACGCCCACTTCAGATGCTGCTGCCGCTGTTTGTTGGAGGCGTGGCAATGCCAGCTTCACACTTGAACACGTAGCAGCCCGCAGCGTTTGGCCCAACACCACCCTTTGTAGCCCCCCCCACCCCTCTTGTTTTTATCCTCATTGCTGCGTAGCTGCGTTTTAAGCACACAAGCTTAAAAGTATGCTACAAGTTTTTGCATTTGCTTAAAAGCCCCGTTTGGGTCTCGTTCGAACCAATTTGGTTGGTAAAACGGTATTTGCCACATAACATTTATACACACATATATATTTAACGCAGAAATGTTTTCTTCTTCTTGTGTTTAGTACTGTCTTTAAACATTTTGATGCGTATTTCAAGCGCTTGCATAAATTGATTTATTTCGTAGAGAAATTGAATAGAAATGCAGTCAGCAGCTGCTGCCGCCTGCATTATTTCAGTCTAGCTTTCTCTTACTTTTTGTACATATATATGTGAGGCTATATCTATCGTTGGCTGGTTATTTGTCTGCTTGTCGTTTGATTTATTAGTTTCGTTTTAAACATTGCGGTTGACTCGACATTTCCCATGCCCATTTATATACATACATTTATCAGAAATATATGTATATAACTACAAATGTTCTATTCGGGTTTTGCGTACAATGGTTAGTACTGTACGGTGTCTGCTAATGCCAAATTCGTTTAATAATAAATAAACATAATGAAATATATGCAGAACAATGTATCTTGTATCTTCACATGCTCATCAGTCGGCTTTATCTGTCTATCTGTCTGTCTGTCTGTTTTTGTGTCGTTGTCGGTTTGGTTAGGCATAAGCTCGTTTATCTGCAACGTATGCCAAAAATGTTCTACCCACGTCAGCGTAGGTGCCATAACAATAGCAGCAACAACAACAACAGCAGCAACAACAACAAGCTTTTTGGGGGTTGGGTCAACAGTTTCGGTAGCTGTTTGGCGGTGACGTTTTTGTATAATTAATTTTTCTTGTTCAGTGGTTTTGTACAATCAACATTCGATGTAAAAACACTGCAAACAAGTGCAACGCATACAAGCGCACTTAAAGTGCACACACACACACATATGAACAAAATGCCACCGCAGGACTTAACAGGAACAACTACAACGATAGAATGAGAGCTTGGCTGGACAGGCGTCCTTTTAGCACAACTACGACTCCTCTCGCATCTCTTTCTCTGTGTGTGTGTGCTCTTGGGCTGCTTGCATATGCATGCGAAAATGTTAAAGCAAATAAGAAAGAGTGTGAAAACGAGCAGCTTGTCATGTAAACAAGTAAACCAATAAGTGCAACTGTGTGTAAGTGTGTGTATGTGTCCGTGTGCAAAAAGAGTGGGGGAAAAGTGCCCAACAGCAGTCTTCAGAGCTGTATAGTTGCTCCAAACAGCACTTGAAAAGAATCTCAGACAAATTCAACATTTTGATTGCACACCGCCAAGGTGATGTTTTTTCATTACTAAGGATTCTTTGTATACTGATGCAGTCTGGTAATAAATTTCGCTTTTATTATTCATAACATACCAACGCTGTCAACACACAGACATTTATAGGTTATCAAGTGTTCTTATGTTATATTGCATAATTTCTAAACTACAATTCTTAAATATCTCACAATTTTCTGCTGCATGGAAAAGTCATAAATGCTGGTTCTTTTATCACAGAATTGACTTATATTCCTCGAAGTAGATAAACCATAATTAAAAGCTTTCAGCTTACCTTCGAGAAGAATTCTCATCAAATCCACGCTAAGCATTCGCACTTCTAAGAAAATTCTTTCCTTCCACTTCGTGAACCCCAATTCAAAGCTAAGCTGCAATTGATTCTTGAATAAATTCTAGGATCTAAGCTAATACTTATTGAAATTGAAGCGGCTGCTGGTTTATTTTTTTTCCTTGCAATTTCAATTTCTTTACATCTCTGTTGAGTTCCGCCCAGCAGAATTTTGTTTTTGGGGAAATGAAAAAAATGGTTAATGAATTACGCGCTTGTTTTTAATGTTTTTTTTACTTCATTTGTTTACTTATTTTTTTTTTTTTTGGGTCTTTGTTGATGTTTGTACAATTTGTTTACGCAACGCGCGACGCTTAAATGTTAAATAATGCAAATGTAAATGCGACGCATTGTTTGGCTTTATGTATTTGCGCCCTATGTTGTTGATATTCTTTAAGGCTTTTGCTTTGGTAATTCTTGCAAGCCCTTTTTGAAAATGCTCTCTTAAATATAAGAGGTATGTTAGCTAAGGCAAAGAACAGACTTTAATCACTACCCTAAAAACTTTCACAACTCAATTTATTTTCCTTCAGAGTATTGAAACTTCGACTATGTTAAAATTTAGTTGGTTTGTTTTTAAATTCTGTATTAATTTTCTTACGCATCGGCCGCAATGAACATGCAACAAATTAGCATATTTTTTGTCTGTGTGTGTGTGTGTGTGCTTGTCGTCGATTCGGGGGGACTAACGAGTCAGACCCAAATAATACCAGGAAAAAAGGAAAAGTTCAATTTGGAGACATTTTACAATTGGTCAAAGAAAGACATGCGCTGGGGCATTTTAAAGGGCGTTCTTCCCTCAGGCTGCCACACACAGACAGAGAGAGAGACATAGAGGCGACACACAAGCTCTGGAGTGTGAGGCATTTTCCTAACTTATGATTCGCGAAAAAATTACATTAGAATTGCAAATTGGCAGGCAGCAGTGGCAGTGGCAGTGGCAGAGAGTGGCATCGGCTTTTGCATGGCATTCAGCACGGCAAGGTTTGTGTCTTTTCGAAGCAGCAACAGAATTTGATTTCGAATGGGATGGAATGGGTTGGGCAACAACAAAACAAAGAAACTCAAACATTTATGACAATAACTTCTTAAATGCGTTGTTGCCATCAGGCAAAAGGAATCTTCTCCCCACAGCTATGCAAGGATATGCAAGAAAGGCTCCGCTCTCGACTGAGTTGCCCAGGATACCTCTCTGCTGGCGGCTGGTCGACGTCTCCGGGGCTGCCGTTGAATTGAATTACTTTTGCGCCAGTTGAAATTTCAATTGCCCGGGCGGACTGGCTGGCAAAGGGGTTATGGGCTGTGCAACACAAAAGCCAAGAGAGAGAGAGAAAGCAAGACGACGACGACAAGGACAAAAGTGGACGACTCGACGCACATGTGCAGCCATATGCAATGGTGGCGGCGTCGTTGTCGTCGTCGTCGGCACATTGCACTGGCCGGAAACGGAAATGCATGCTGGCATTTTAGCATGGCCCAAACACACACACCCACACAAACACATTTCCATACAGAATTGCTTGAGCAGTGCGGGTGCGTTGTTGGGGCATACAAATGAGGCGTTAAATAATTGAAGACATAAATTCACACTTGCGCAAAAAATGGCTTTGTTATACATTTTTTTGAGCTCTTTGTATACCCTGTAACTATTAAAAATGTATCAAATGGGTATGGTAAAGTTGGGGAATAGTTTTAAGCATCCCAATCCCAAATCATACATATATATTCTTGGTTAGAATCAAATAAAAGAATATAGGTTACAGTATTAAATATATCGATTAACGATAAAACTTTCCTTCACAGCTAATGTCGATTTGATAGGATCGGCGATGAAACACAGAATTTGTTAAGACATATTTTCATATTAAGTAATTATGGAGTAGAACATTAACTTTCATTGATTTTGTACAGGGTATTTTCTAGTTAAATACTAACACAAAATATACCAACTAGTTTTTGTTGGTATAACTATTATTATTCGCTCGATCCGAGTTTCGGTCGTTTTCCTTTCTGTTTTATTTTATTTTTTTGGCGCAGCGTCCAATGCTTCCGGTCAACCTACCGCCATTCGCTTTTAATGCCCCCTATTCTCTCACTCTCCCTCTTCATCTACCACTCCCTCGCTGTATGTATCTCCCTGTCTCTATCTATCGCTTACTATCTCAGCATGTTTAATTCACAATCTCGGGCACAGCGGTGCGACCCGGTGCCACCTTTGCACTCAAGTGCGCATTCAGCCCCATCCCTTACAGCCACCTACATCCCTACACCCCCCAAAACTTCATCCCCCGCCCACTCTAACTGCACTTGCCCACTTGTGACCCTTGGCAGCAGCGAGAGCTGAACACTGAACTGAGCTGAGCTGAGCAGAGAGTTGCTCGTTTAACTTTCATGAAATTATAATTTGCTTTGTAATTCGAGCATCCTTGGCAGGCTGGCAGGCAGGCAGGCTGACTGGTTAGGCTGGGCTGGGCTTGGCTTGGCCAGGAACCTGGGGGCCACTGTCGAGCAGAGACCAGCTGTGGCAGGCGCCGTAACAAGCATATATAACTACACATTGAAAATATTTTAATTAACGAAAATTGTTCAGCAAGTTTTTTTACATATATATGTATATGTAAACGTATGTACTATAAAAGACCCGGCCCAAGTTTAAGGGCCAAGCACCAAAAGAGAAAAACCCAATTCCATTAGAAATCTCAATTCTACTCGGCAAAGACGGCGAAGTCCAAGTCCTTGCAAAAATATTGAGCAGCTGCTTTTTCGTTTGAATCATAACATCACACACACACTCACATTCTATGGTATTTATATAAGTAAATGTGAGTGTATAAACTTCATGCTTTGTAAGATCTCATATGAAATCGCAGTCCACAAAGTACATATATCTTACTTATGCTCGCAAAGATTAAAAGTTTTTCACTGCCGAGGCATGCAAGTTCTTGCCTAAGCTGTAACATCTTTGTGTGCCACTTCCACCTTCCCCTTCCATTTCAACTTCTTTCTTATTCTGGGCCGCTTTTTGTGCGCTCGTCTCTATACTTTTTGGAGCTGTTGTTCTTGTTCTTGTTGTTGTTGTACATAACCCTCTCAAGTTGTTGGCCTGCCACAAAATCTGCCCCTGCGTGCGTGTGTGTGTGTGTGGATGTATTCACAAAAGCCGAGACGACCCCAGCGCGTAGAGTGAACCTTTTCAAATCCGAAATCGATATTAATTAATTTTTAGTAGCTAACGCGAATCTGTGGACTTTGCGGGTACCCAAAATGCAAAAGCTTAAGCTGCAAAAAAAAGGTGCCAAACTTTATTTTCCTTTCTTTTCTGTGGCCATCTCATTAAAAGTGATGACAAGTTGCCAAGCTTAAGCACTTTGCTCTCATCATTGTTATAAAATGTATACTAGATATGTATGTAGTATATGCGGGCGATGCGTCCCCAATAGTCGCAAACTATAACCCATTTTAATGCAAAGCAAAGCAGATGGAAAACAATGAGTCAATCAGTTATTTAAGATATACAACAAAGCTAAGAAATAAACACATAGAATGTTTTGACTGATAATACAAAATAAAGGATTTTCTTTGTAATAACTTAAAACACACTAATTGTGTATTGAAGTGATTAAAGTTAACTTACAGAGATGGGCCAACAATTCTACACATTTAAGCTCTTTGAACTTTTCGACACCCACAGCCCTTCTGACCCACAAGGGGAATATAATTAATAATACTTTGATAAACGTTGACCTATGACTTCTTATATTGTACTATTGTAGTCAATACACAAAGAGCATAACTTAGTTATTAGTCTCTATATTGAGAAGTTGAGAGCATTTTACCTTCTACATAGAAGAAAAGACTGTCAAACTTTTGTTGTTGTTATTGCTATACCATCTTTATATTCAATTGAGAACCCAAATCAGCCAACCGCATATAAAACTCAGCTTCATTTCCGTGACACACACACAATCACACACAAACATACACATATACATATATATATATATCTGTTTACTCAGCACAACATTCATATGTAAATATTGTTTGCTCTTTGTGTGCATCTGTGACCTTTGCTAAACTAAGGGCAGCTTTGTGTACCGATTGTAACCTACCCTCTCTCTTTCTCACTCGGCTGCTTGCGGTGCCATAAAATTTCACTCTTTCTTCCATTAATAGTTGATCTACTAAGCCAAGGGCATAAACTATGCAAAAGCTTTTCCATCATTGCCATTTGCCATTCAGTGCAAGCATAGCCCAACCCTCTCTCTCTCGCCCTCCCCCTCTCTCTTTCTGATTCTTCTTCTCTCTTGTGAGTATTGCTATCTCTGTTTCACTTAATTGCTCAAATCTCCATACACAATTTAATATTCATACTTGCGTTTCCATTCCATGCTGTTGCTACTAATGTTAGGGTCCGTTCGGATTCATGGATGGCATAACAACAGCAACAACAACAACAACAGCAATAACAAATCAAGTTGCGGATTACAAAACTGAATCCTTTTTTAATTGAAATATACTCGCACACATTTTTACAGCCCGTGCTGTGTGTGTGTGGTCCGCTCATTAATGCTACAATTTCAATTGATGCGTTTTTGATTGCAAATTTGTCGCAAACATTTCGCTCGAGTGCATCGTCAGCGAATGAGAGGGGGGTTATTGGTGGAAAGGATGGAGTCTCTTGCTGTGACTCTCCACGCGCTTTATATGCGCATTACTCATACGCCGTGTGGGGTCCAACAACATCATCGTTGTCGGCGTCGTCGACGTCGTCGTCGTCGTCAGAGCAAAAAGCAACTTAAATTCTACTTACAGCCAAATATGTAATAAATACGAGCTTAAAAAAGTTTATCTATATTTCAACCGCACGCAGTCATGTGCTTACACACACACACACGAGAACACACACAGTCTGTGATGTTTGGCATATATAGAATATAAGAGAAGAAGCAGCAGCAGCGACTGCTGCCTGTTTTTTTGCTGTCGCCCCGAAAAAGTTTTTGAAAGATGTGCCATCCCCCAATCCGGCACTTAGACAACTCGCACGTCCAGCTACCAAAAAGTTCATTTCGCTTCTTTTTCATTTATATATCCGACACACCCCGCCCCGCACACGCAAAAAATAGAAGAAAGATAAGTAAGTGTAGTGTGTGGAATGGAGTCGAGTGTCAGTACTTATAGAAAAGCGCCTCCTTCCATGCATTAAGCTTTCATTAAATGCGACTGCAACTTTAAAATGTTGCGAAACCAAATAAATTTCTCTCTCATTCTCAATATGCCCAAAAACCAAAGTCCGACGTTGTATAAACTGTCGCAATCAAGCGACCGCATAAAATGTCCAACGAATAATACAAAAAAAAAAGCGTCTAGCAGCAAACCGACAGAAAGATGAATTACTGCAAATTATCCAGTTAAAAGTTTTTAGCGTCGACTTTCAAACAGAAAAAATACAGACAGTTGCTCGGTTAACGAGACGAAAATGCAAAAAAATAAAACAAATATATACACAATCTATTTTCGTGGAATTTTAAGGTATCTTGCACGTCCAGATATATAGAAAAGATACGGTGCTTTTTAGTTAATGAACAGCTTTAATTAAATTTGCAATTTGTTACGGGGTTTTAAAAATATATTTGTCGTTCTCTATTTAATTTGTAATTTAAAAAATGTTTTTGGTTTTTAGGTAACAACTTAAAGCAGAACTGAATGAATTTTATGTACGTTGAACAAGCCACAAAAGATATATTTTAAAAAAGTTTGTTGAAATTTGTTTAGAAAGTGATTTTTGAAACACTTGAAATGCCCACTACTAAGACACATGTGAGGCATTTTCCGTTCAGCTGCTGGCAATGGCTCTGCTTTTAAAATATATTTTTGGCAATTTTGAACTAAAAATAAAATTCACCCGCAGCTGAAGTTTTTTTTTTCTTTGCGTTCCGCAACATTCATTAATGTCAGAAACAGCAGCAGCAGCAGCAGCGACTTCGTCTAGGACACAGCCACATTAAGTGCCACAGAACGCATAAAACACACACACACACACACATAGAGAAGTGTCTTTGTCGCCGTCGCCGTTGTGGTCGTCTACCCGCTGTTTTATATAACGATTACGATAATGAAGCAACGGCTTTTCCAGCGGGCGCAGCATTTTTGTACACACAAAATGAGCCAAATGAATGGCTGCCTCTAGCCGGGCAGAGCTGGGCGGCATTTTGTGGCAGGCGACACTCTCGAGGATCTACACTGTAGGAGAGTCTGGCGGCGGTGTAGCAACGTCTGTCGTTGATGGCTTTTTGAAGTTCTCAACGCAGGCGGCGCAATGATTGGGGGGGGGATTATGACGAATTAATGAATTCAGATTTAAATAAAATTACGCACGGCCTGCTTGTTAGTGGCACGCCCACTTGTGGATGGGTGGTGGCGGCGGACGGGGTAGTAGTATTTAACGTTTGCTAATAGAATTAAAGTTTGCGGTTTTGTTCGAATGCCCGTCCAAAAACATAATGAGCAGCAGCAGCAGGAGGAGGAGGGCAAAGCCTTGCGTAATTATGACTGAAAAGTAGGGCGCCAAAGTGGGCGTAGCAGAGCTGCATTGATAGCCCCAATTGAAAGGGGGTTGGGGTGGGTTTTGGGTGTTAACCCGCTGATGCAACTGTTTCCCGCTTAATTAACAACAACAATTGCAATTGCGATTGCTCTCTCTCTCTTGCTCCTTCTCCTTTTGCGGCAGGTAATTTTTGTCTCATTTGGCGCGTGCAACCTTCAGCTGATGGTTTTGTACGCGCATTGTTTGTGGCATTGTTGTTGATTGTTAATTGAAAAACAATGTTGTACGCTCTTACGTCGCCAGTTGCACTTAAAGAGCTGTGAAACAACACCAAAACCAAACCAAACCAAACCAGACCCGACTCTTGTGAGTCGAGTGGATTCGAGTTCGAGTTCGAGGTTCAACTGAACTGTGGCGGAAGGCTTAATTAATTTTTATAAGGCTGTTGTTATCGCCATCGTCATCGTTGTTGTAGTTGTTGCTGCTGTTACTGCACTTTAATTACAATGCACAGAAGTTGCCTTAAGCCCATTGATTAAACTTAATCAATGGCCATAAGCAGCAGCAGTACAGAGGATCACTAGGCAGCCAACTCAGGCTGCAGGCAGCTCATTAATCTACTCTATCTCTCTCTCTCTCTCTCTCTATCTCTCTTTATATCTTTCTGACAGCCAAAGTGCAATTAGCGTCTGGGCCAAAGCGAAAACTTGTCATATTAAAATATTGAATAGCGCTAAGCAACAAGATGAAACAAGAAAACTGTAATCGAGAGTAAAATCATTGGCAAGACAAGACTCAAAAACGCGTGCCAACAACAAAAGAATGTGTTTGATACTGTACAAATAATGCCCGTCACATTTTAATCAGTATTTAATACAAAAGATGCAGGGAGTTGATATACCAAGAAAAGTTATAAAGGTGAAAAGTGAAATCAACTGGACGTTGAAGAGGCAAGGAATAAAGACTATGTGTAAAATTAATACTTTCCGTAGTTTCATAATTTCATTTAAAAAAAAATACTTCTTCCACAAAAAACAATTATAAAAGGATTAACAGCAAACTATTTAGCTAAGCTGCTCAACTAATTGCATGAAGAAAACCTATCAATTAGCATATAAGAAAAGAAAAGTAAAGAGATAACCAAAAACAAAAGTGACTCTAAATATCAGTCAGTTAGTTAGTTAGTGAGTTCATCATTGCAAAGGCTGTTAGCGGCCTCATTACCGGCTACCTAACTCCCAGCCAAAGTCTGTTTTCGGTTAGTTAGTTGCATAGTTTTTGGCCCGGTTTGTCAGTCAACTATCATTATAAGTTCCCTTTTGCGTCATAATGGCCAAAAAACTTTTACTCTGGCCCTGTTATTGGTATGTGCGTGTGCATTCTCTCTTCTTCTCCATCTCCTTCTTTCTCTGTATATGTGTGTGTGTGTGTTGGCCACTGTTGGCGGTCGCTGTGCGCTCAGTTTTGCAATTAGCAACAGTTTTGTCTGCTCAGTGCTTTTATTTGGCCATTAATTGAGTTGCGCGTTCAGTGAAAACTTAAAAACAAAAAAAAAACAGAATTCAACTTCGTCTAACAAAGCGCATTTCTCTTCTATTTGCAGATCGAGGACGCCATGCTGATGTTTGACAAGCAAACCAATCGGCACAGAGGTAAGCTTACAATTACATAAATAATAATACTCGTAACAATAATCATAGCAACAACAGCAACAATAATAGTAGTTATAAAAATAATAATGCTGCTGCTTCTGCTTCTGCTACGTAATACTCGTTATAATAATAATGCTTGCAACTCGTGCACATCGTTCGATTTGTTGTTGCTGTTACTACAACTAGCTCCGTTTCCTGGCTTTAACGATGCAGAAGACGGAGCCGGAAGTGCGAGCGTTTTGTGCACTGCTCTTTTTCCCTCTCGCTCTCTTTCTGTCAATGCATGACAGATATGAAACGTTGCCATTGCATATGAACACACACATGCACACACATACACATACACATACACAAATACTGGCTAATACAGTTTTAAAACGTTAGCGGGCAGGGCATTAAAATGGCCGGGGCCAACAACAGGAAGCAACGACTCAGATAAAGATAGCAGAAGCGGTGGGTAAGGGTAGAGTGACCCCGAAAAGATTACCTGCCAATGCAACCGGATATAACCGGGCGAATATACACGTTCAGTCAGATATGGATGACTGTTTTGACTCAATGGAATGGGATGGGTCGGGTTGGATTGGGTTGAGTTTTGTTAGCTGCTGTGTTGTCCGGCAAAAGGCTTAAATCTCCAGCGTGTACATCCGCTACACGAACTTGTAGCCGCACGACTGAGCCCATTTGGCCCGTTTTGGGCCAGGCTGTCCCTGCATGTGTCCATCCATGTACATACGAAAGGGACGACCTGCGCGAACTGTGAGAACTTTGCGACCTGCTGCTGCTCCGTTGAGTCGTTGTCGTTGTCAATTCTGCTTATTAAAGTTTTAAATGACGCGCCAAAAATTCGCATTGCGATTCGAGTTCCAACGACCATTGACATGTGACAGGAGACGCGCAACAACAGCAACGGCAACAGCAGCAGTTGGAGGAGCAGTTGTTCCACCTGAGACATGGCACATTAAGATTGATGTGCCCATTTTGCAGCTAGAGCCGCGCCAGAGGCAACACACCCACTCACACACACATGTACAGCTGCATTCAACTAACAATGTCTGTGACCCAAAAGTAATTAGCTGCCCACTCTCTCACACACAAGCATGCATCAATAGTTACACACACACACATATGCAGACTACACATGCTGGCCTTGTTAACTTTGGTGGCCTCATGTACTTGAAAGCGGACCGGGTCGGGGTGGTGCGGTGCGGTCCAATGTCCAACCAAATTACGCACACGGGAATAAGGAAACATGATTTTTGCTTGTATGCCGGGGCACCATAAAAAATTGTTGCATACTTCGCAGCGCCGCCGCATTGCATTGAGATAAGCAGCGAGCCACACAGAACATTTCGTTTAATTGGACGCTGGAGTACTGAACGCTGCATCATGATGCAGTCATATGAAAACAAAAACAAAAAACAGAAATCCAACCAGAAGCATCCCGAGTAGCCTTTTGCTGAGCAAATGGCAATAAAAACAAGCTGCGCCCCATTTAAAAATTATGTGCTGTGCTGCCGTTGAAAGATGAAGAACAGAAGGCGGAAACAGCTGTTCAGCTCTTCAGCTATAATGCATATGAGAACGAAAGAAAATTAAACTGCAAATTGCCAGCATGCATATTTATTCAAGAAGCACTGATTGTATGAATTTTGTTTAAATATGATTCTCAATATCAGTTGAAAATTATAAAATGGTTGCTTGTCAACTTCTTATTATCTACTTTAAGCCGTATCGATTTTCATTTGAATAATGCATGATTCTAGCTATTTTTAAGCCTGCTAGCTATAGGCATCGATTATGCCAATGTCATATAGCGCATTTTAGGTTTTGCCTTGTTTCTGTGATTTTCCCTATGAATATGACATGTAAGACGTTTATTGTTATTGACATGACTTACCTCAGTCGCAGCAGACGTCAATTTTGCAAATTACAATTGCCTGGGTCGATCCAAAATACATGAATTTAATGAAATATGCAAAAGTTGTTAGCCGACCGTCAACGACAACTACCAAGAAGCCAAGACCAACTGCCCAACTTCACACCGTTTTGCTTGTACAGAAAATCCAACAGCCACCCCACAGCCACTCAACTCAACCCACTCGCTTCAAGTAGGCCAACGTTAACGCGACGAGCAACGCTTTCGTTTGCGAGTCAATAGAAAATGTGTGTCGTTAATCAAAGGGTATTAGTTGTAGCTTGGTAGCCTTCATTGCCACAACGATGGCGACCAGGGCGAATTTTTTTCCAACAGCTTTAGACGAAGTACGACCTTTTGCCATGAGTTGGACTAACAGACGCTCCAGGGCCCCCAAATGCCCACCTTCTTCTTGCCTTCCCTCCCTTCGTTCTTAGTGACTGACTGCCTGCCTGCCTGCTGCCTGCCTACTGCCACTTGCGATATGCCAGTAATTGCATTTTATCGATCCAAGAGAAGAAGGTTTCCCAGCGTACGTACATGTGGCAATTGCCAGCGCACACACACATACACACGAAGAGGACACCAACTATAATAAAGAAGCGAAAAAAAGGCGAGCAAAAGACGTCGCTGTTCGTTGCTCGGGCTACACGGCAGCAAGTTTGTTACTCATTCATAAATCATGTGTGCAACGACAGACAGACAGACAGACATACACACACACACATATTTACTGTAAAATGAAAGCCTGGTCACTGAAACATGCAGCGACGTTTCTCCAACTAACGGCTGCAGTTGGCCCCAAAAAAAACAAAGTAAGCGAAGCATTTTATCTACAACTATAGTTGAATGAAGGAGGGGGGATTTGTAAAGGAAAGACGGAAAACGAAAACTATATGAATATGCCATAAAACAATATAGGCTGGCATACTAACATCTGCAGCAACAACAACAATAATAACAGCAATAACATCTGAACAGCTACAGTAGTAATTGAATAAATGAAACTGTATAAAGAAGTTATTACCCATAAGATGTATAGCAAAGTTTATATGTAGCCTTTTCTAGATTAAATTAACATTTTGTGGTGTAGCTTGAGATCAAATCTTTATAAGTCATAAATGAAAAAAAACTTGCCAAGGAAATTGGTCAAATATTGAATTCCTTTCACAAGATTTGCTAAGAACAAGATAAATGAGATAACAATCAACATTCAATTGATCCTTTCATATTTATTATTCCTTTATTGTTTCCTAAGCAAGAGCTTCAAATGCTCGTATATTTTGATAAGACTAACTGTTTACTACTGTAGCTTATATGTGGGATATATACGACAGCAGCGCCCTAAACTATGCTATGAATTTCATTTGGCAACCCAAGGACATGCACAACGTGCGCCTAAAAAGCCGGTTTGCGGGTGATATTGGATGGCACCAGCCAACTAAGGTGTTGGTGCAGATGCACAGAGCGTGGGTGTGAGCAGGGTGGTCGGTGGTTGAATAGGGTGGGTGAGTTTTGGGGTTCTTTGGTGCTTGGTGGCAAAACTTGCTTGGCAGTTGGCGTCGCCAGCCGCCAGCCGCCACTAATATTAAAATTGAAAATTTTGTAATTTTTCTTTTTTTGGCAAGCCGGCACAGCGCAGTCATAACAGCTGGCATTGCTAGCGCTGCTCTCATATCCCCACCCTCTTGAGCTTTGCTTCGTTTTGCTGTCTCTATTGCTTGTTAGGGCGTGGAGGAGGAGTAGCAACTTTTATATGTAGCCCATATCTGTGGCCGTTACTTGGCAATAACATGCATGAGTGTGCAATTTTTGCAGTTGGCAAAAGCATCTCGCAGCGCTTTTTCTCTCTCGCTCTTACTCTTACCGCTCTCAAGTTGAGGCTCATCGTTCTGCTGTTCGTCCTGCGGGAAATTTTCGACAGGTAAAAATGGCAGCAAAAGCAGCCGCAAAATTAACTAGCAAGCGACTCTTGCCGGGCATTTTTCATGCTGCTTTTGGCGCATTTGTAGCTAGCAGATACATTTTTGATTGAGTTACGTGCAGTGAGTGGTGCAAGAGTGAAGAGTGGTGGGGGTGTTGGTGGGCAGTCGACAAAGAAATTGCTAGCTTCATTTGCTGGCCACGCTGGCTGGCGCTCTTGGGCTGATTTATGAGTGGCCAATGGCAATGGCAGCTACAAAAGTGGCAACTACTACGTGCAACTTGCAACGTGCGCTAATTTTATATAATTAAAACAAACACAAACACAGCGCACGTGGAGTCAGCTAACCAATGCAGTGCAGTGGGGAGAAAAGGGAGACGGCGACTCTTGAACGCCCACAATGTCGTTGTCAAAGAGCAAGGAGTAAGGAGCAGCCAGGTGAAAGGAGCCGCTGCTGCAGCTGCTGCTGCTGCTCAGCACATGTCGCTAATAAGCCTGCGTGTTTACTGTTACTTGTTTCAACTAATTTGTCAGCTACGCCCAACGCCCGCATGCCAAGACAAACACAAGCATACACCAACACTCATACATACACCAAAGCAAAACGATGTTTCCGTTTGGGGGCGTGGCATCAGGTGTCTGCACTTGGCCTTGCTAATTGCACAGCCCTTTTGGCCAGGCCAAATCTGAGACAATTGCGCTAATTGAAAAAAAACCTCGATAAGACCAAAGCGCAGCCAACAAACTAGAAACCAAGACAAACATACAGCAAAAGATTTTGTTAGGGGTTGTTTTGTTGTCCTTGCCATTTCCTTTGGCAAATAAACATACATTAGAAGTTCGAGGCAATTAAAAAAGATTTCTGCTCGCAATGCATACAAAAAATCATAGCTTAGATAGTCGATGCGTTACATAAAAGCTATCGATAGTTCTTAAGCAAAATCTAATTTTATAAAAATATAATAAGGAATAAGAATTTCTAAAGACTTATATGGGATGGCTTAGATAGTCAATGGCAAAGATAGCTTAAAAGTATCAAAAATAAAACTTTATAGCTTAAAGTACTTCTTAAACATTTGAATATTTCGATAAAGCTTTACTGAAATAAGCTCAACAAAATCTGAGCTGAGGTTGCTGTTGCCGTTTTCAAGGCTTTCTATAAAATGTCACACAATTTATAACCAATAAACTGCAGATGAATTAAAAATACAATTTTAAAAGTGCTTGCCATGCATTTTTTGCTATCCAAAATAATAAAGTATAAGCACGATTTTAAAAGATTGCATATATTTTGAGAAATTAACTAAATTTGACTATAGAAATTGGTCAACGGCTGCAGCAGCATCAGCAGCTGGAGCAGCAGCAAAGACCAAAAAGAGCTGATCCAGCAATTCTATGCAATTTCTAGAAGGGTTTTTTTTTTTTTTTTTTTGCTGTTTGAGAGGAGCTTGCGAGTGAAAACTTCATGACAAACTTATTATGCACTCGGCTGGGTTATTTTCAGCGCTGGGTAAAGTTTGCTATGTAAACTCACAGGCTGGCTGGCTGGCAGGCTGTGCAGTGTTTGAATTACTCGGCCCGGCTGGCACTTGAGGTCCCTGCTGGGTTCCCAGTCAGGCGCCCGGCCGCATATTGAGGTCAGCTCGGTGAAAGGGGGAGTGCATAAGGGTAGAGGTAATGGAATGGACAGTGGGTCGCCTGTCTGGGTACGTCTCGGTCTCGACACTTGAGTAAATTATTTAGCCGCTCGCACAAAAGCATATTTCGTTCAATTTTGCAGCTCTTAAACTTGTTTGCCCACTCTTATACTCTATGTCTGACTCTGACTTTGTTCACTACGTTTTTCACTTCATGTTTGTTATTTTCATTCTTCACTTACCCTCTCTTTCTTTCTATCTTTTTTTTTGCAGGTTTTGGCTTCGTTACATTTCAAAGCGAAGATGTGGTAGACAAAGTTTGTGAAATTCATTTCCATGAGATAAACAACAAAATGGTAAGTCAAGCGAAACCAAATGAAACGAAACGCACCAACTTTACTCAAAATCCGCTTTCCCTATCCCTCGCTCTCTCACTCTCCATCTCTCTGTGACTTGTAGGTGGAGTGCAAGAAGGCGCAGCCGAAGGAGGTAATGCTGCCGGCAAATCTGGCCAAGACCCGTGCCGCTGGTCGCTCCGCTTACGGTGAGTTGGTAGTCTGGGGCAGCCACGCAAATCAGGCGGCATCAGCGGCCCCCTCCGCCGCTGGCCTCCTGCCAAGTAGTTTAGCCGCTGCCGCCACTGCGTTGCATCAACAGCAGCAACAACAACAGCAACATTCACACCATCACCAACAACAACAACAGCACACACATCACCATCATCATCAGTTGCTTGGGGCAGCAGCAGCAGCTGCCTCACTGCGCTACACACCCTATCCGTTGCCCTCACACATTTCGGCCGCTGCCGTGGCCGCTGCAGCAGCCGCTGCTGCCAACCAGCAGCAGCAGCAACACCAACAACAGCAACAGCAGCAAGCAGTTGCTGTTGCAGCCCATCAGCAGCACCAGCAGCAGCAGCAACAACAGCAACAGAATCTTGCTCATGCTGTGGCTGCTGCTGCAGGCGCTCCCTCCCTTCTGCCCCTCTCAAGCCCGGCCCAGTCCTCCGGCCAATCGCTGCTGCAATATGCGGCAGCTGCAAATGCCACCCAAAATAATGTTGCCCTAGCGAATTCTTTTTACGCCGACGCTGCTGCCGTTATGGGCTATAAGCGGCTGTTGGCCGCCGCTGCAGCTAGCAGCGGTTTCAGAGCCACGCCCTCAGCGGCCACTTTGGGCGCCCTTACGGCTGCGGCCTCAGCGCCAGCAGCAGCTGCCGCAGCCGCTGCCCAGCAGGCGCAACTGCGTCAAAATGCGGCACTTGCTGCCGCACATTATCCGCTCAGTGAGCTACTGGGCATGCCGGGGGGACTGGAAATGCCCGGAGCGGCGTCGGCTGCGGCGGCGGCAGCCTCTTTATATCAGTTGCCTGGCATCTGACCATCAAGGCCGCAGTGAGCCAACGCCTGCATATGCTAAGCCAACTTCAAGCTTGACTTGCCAAGCTTAAACTTGACAAAAATTTAAAAATAACTTTCCTAATAATGCATTTATACAACGCACATTATACACTGAACAAAAACACAAATACACACACACACACAATGTTCTCATTCCGTCTAAATGTCCAAAGCGCGAACGTGTCGCATTTACTCATAGGTTTTAGGCTAATATGTACAATTCTCCCTAGCCATGTACTCCATACATACATATATGTACATACATATCTTACTTAAATAACGAAAAAAATTATATTATACATACATGTATTCTGTGTCTAATCAGATCGGCGTTTAGGCAATACGGCGTATGCGCTAAAAATTTATTTAACTTACATTTAAAATTACTTAATTGAATAATTAACTAGTGGACGCATTTGATTTTGTTTTACCATAGAACTTAAGAGATTTGTTTAAGATATCTAGGTTAAATACTTAAGAGCAGGTCCTAGAGAGCTGCTTAGATTTTGGCTCAAAACGTTTTTGTATCGATTTATCGATTAATGGGCATAGCAACACTTTGCCCAATCGATACTTAGCGATATTACTACTATTTAGAGGCGATCGTTATTCATGTAACAGTAAACAGTAAACGTAACTGTATGACAATGCTGCGCGTAAGTCTTAGACATTGTGCAACACTAGAACTTAAGAAAATTAATATGAAACCGAAAGCCGAGGAAAACCAATTAAACAAACAACTATCGAAATTGTCAAAAACCAATCAATATTAAATCATTATTGTATGTGTAAAATACATATTCTTGTAAACAATGCATATTTAATAACATTTATATACTACCTTGTGTTACCCAACTATATACCTATACTTCTTACGTACGTTCAGCTCATAACAATAGCTCTTCAAAAATGATGATTTCTGTAGACCCAAATAACAATGACAACAATAACAATATGTTATAATTACAATAATATTAATAATGACTAGCAAATGTATCGACTTAGTATTTAAGTACATGGCGCATTTAAGCTCAGCTGATAAGCTTAGAGTGTATTTAAACACACAAAAACACGAACACACACATGCACTTATGCACCTATTGTGCATGGGTGTGTTTGTGAAACAATTTTAGCTTAAAATATTTGTGGAAAGTGCAAGTCGCAATCGTATCAAAGTAGAAAAGGCCTTTTGTTGATTGGCATTAGAATGGCAGCTGTCTGTCTGCTTGTTGTTTTGTAAGTATTGTAACCAGAGACTGGTTAATTGATAATTTCAATTCGAAAACGATGCCATTACAAAATTACAACGTGGACGACAGTTGATGGCCATAATGACAGGCAGGCCACTTAATTACTACATACATTTTTGCATATAGCCATTAATATTTACTACTGACTTAACATGAACTTAGCTTTCGAATATACCTTACATATGCATTAAACTACATACATACATACTTACCTACTTACGATAAGCGCATTAAGTGCTTAAAATTTCTAGTTTATACTTGAATGTTTTACACACATACTACTATATTGTAATAGTGTATTTATGTAAGCCCATGTTACGCAACATCAGCAAGAACAACACAGGAAATCAGCCGTCAGCCAATATTGATGCCAAAGATGAACGAATGAATGATTGAACGATGACAACCAAGTCTTCGAGTATGGGACTAAATCCCATGGATCAAACTAAAATTATTCCAATTATTTTCAAAAACACTATTAACAATATACATTTCGTATTATTAACTAGCTGTCAAATTGTTGCCAATATATTTTTCTCCATTTCTTTTAAATTTTGATTATCCCTTTTGGTTTTTGATTATTGTGTTGTAGTGTTTTTCTATTAGCCCATTTAGTTTTTTTTTTATCAACTTGTGAGTGTTTGTAAACACGATTCGATATTTGTTTATCTCTTTAACTTAGTTAAACGAGAGGGAGGGGTGCAACAGCCGGAAATTACAGCGGTGGCATTTTTGTAGAAATGCACAGCGTGGCTCTTAGAGTTGCCCTCGTCCCTTTGGACACAAAAAACTTAAAAATAAAAACACTAGATAAAAAAATGCAATTAATTTTAGTATTTACATTTTAGCATAGCTCTTAAATGTTTTAGTCAACAATATAGTCCAAAATGTCTACGTACTTATAAACATATATATTTAAACATACAAACTATATTTAATAAGTGTTTAGAATTGTGTCATATCTATATTTATATCGATGGTACTACAACTGTATCCAATATGTAACTCTATATTAATTACAATAGCTCAAAAAATCGAGGCTGTTTACGAAAAACAAAAAAATAACTAAAAAAACATTTGCCAAGTGCAAACATTACTTAGAATCTCTCTCTCTTTCTAACAGCAGTACTAAACAATTAGTATATAGTAAAATAATCGATAGCTGATAATCGATTATTTTCTTAGTTCAATAGCCTAACACACAATTAGATCTCTAAGTACTCACACACACACAGTGAAAACACACATATATACTACATACATACATACATATATAGTAAATCATTTTTTCAAACTATATAACTAGATATTATATTCATATTCTAACGATATTTTTTTTTTTAATGAAATCTTTGTTTATAACGAGTACTTAGCTCTAAAAGATGCGCACTTGTGAATGTTTAGTAATTGATTTATGTTTATGCCTTTCTTTTTTGTGCTCTCTCTTGTTTTTCATGCGCCATTTTTAGATAACATCATGTGGGGTCTGGGGACATTGCCTGAAGGTAAGAACTAGCGAAGTATTACAAATAGAAAAAGTAGTATAACTAGATTTTTCTTAAGTTTTCTTAGACATGTTATGAATATTGCTTAATTAACATTATTTTTCTCTTCTTTTATTTTCTTTCTCGTAGGTTTTCCGGCAGCTGCTTATGCTGCTTATGCCGCTGGGCGCGGTTACTCTGGCTACCCTAGCTTTGGACTACCCTATCCAACTGGTAAGTTGCTCCAATCTTTTCTACCCTCTCAAACGCACACACATACACATCAACACTTATAACTTTATTAAATATTATTAAAGAATATCTAGAATCCTCTGCATTTGTCGTATGTCCCTAAAAATCTAATCGTTTGTATGAGTGAAATTGAGTGTGTGTTTGTCTGAGTGTATAAGTGTATGTGCTCAAAAGTGCATTTGGATTTTGTGACTACTCAAAAATCAACTCTTAACAAAAAAAATACACCAACCCTTCCCGTTGCAATTTGTGTTAGTTGATATGACGAAAAGCAATAAAAAATAAAATAAAGCTAGTCCTACTGTTTAAACTTTTCAAACTGTAAACTGTATGTATAATAAGCATTAGCATTACGTACTAACTTCATGCTCGATAATTTGTTCCAATTGCGTGTCTTTGCTTTTCTGATTGATATGTTCGAACAAGCAACAATATCTTTCTTTTTATGGTTTTTCTTTTCTTTTTTCTTCTTCATTTGCTTTATATAGCTGGTTTAATGAGCGTTATGCCGGAAAATCGCATACTCATCGGTGATTACATGGTTGCGCCAACGACCAGCAGCACGGCCTAGGAACTGAACTAACTGATGGCAAATCAATACAAAACCTAACTATTTATCGAGTATTATACAAAAAATGTTTTGGGGCCGCTGCCAAATTAAAAATAAAAAAAATGCAATTATCTAAAAAGAACTACTTAGCGTTCGTCATATCAATGCACAAATAGTACTTACTTAATCTTTTGAGTATACAAAAAGCAGTTTTGAAAATCTAGAAATTTACATAAATCAACGCATAAACTTGCACACATTTTTGTTTTTCATAAATGCTGCTTGGTCTTGTGTTTAATATCATTTGCACCAACAACTTATGCATTAACAAATATTACATAACTCAAAACCCAACCACAAACAACCCAATCAACATTCGCTAGTAGAATATATCCTTGCCAACGCCTCATTCACAGCGTGTGTGTTGTACTTATTACTCCACTTATTTTTAGTTTGACTAGGGTTGGAACGGATTGCGAAATGCATTTGCAATTGATTAAGTACTCAAATTCAACACATTTAACTCAGCTATAGCAGTTAGTTAGCAAAGGGTTTTTATTAGAATCATATTATAAATTCGTCTGAGTCCGTGATAAGTTGCTCGAATGCGAGTTTCATTCATATATACGCTTTCGTCCCAACCCTACCCGACTCTGTCTTCCTCTCTCCGACCCCCTTCTCTCTCTCACTCACTCTCTTTCTGTGACTTTCTACATTGCAATCTATCTCGTGTGATTTTGTAGGCTTGACTATTTGTGGCATCGGTAGAAGTTATGGTACCACAACGTGTAGCACGAATGTCGGCCGCAGCAGAGCCGCAACCACTGGCCCCACTGGCGGTGTTGGGGCTGCTGCTGCTGCAGCGGCTGTCCACAATCAAACCCAGTCGGGATTTCAACACCATCAGGCGCTGACTTTGCCGCTGGCAACAGCACTAACAGCGCGCACCGCGGCAATCAAATCGCAGTTTCTGGGCAACATAAATTTCTAAAAAGAAAAAATGAAAAAAAAAAACCTATAAAAAAGAGAATCTAAATCAAAAAAGCTTACAGCCCCATATCTAAGCCGAGCGCAAGTCTGAGAGAGCGGGAAACACGATAAAAACTAAAAACGATAAACAAGCAAGCATAAAATAAATATTTACGAGAGGCCTGTGCAAATTGTATTTAATATTTCATTGCCATTTTGTCTCTTTTTTCGACAATACGCAATCCAAAATAAATCATTTGTACTGTGACAAGTAGGTACAACAAACAAACAAACCAAACAACCAACCAACCAACCAAACAACAACAACAACAAACACCAATAACAACAGCAACACAAATAAAAATTTATTAGCTTAGATTGTTTCGACGGTGAATGGTAACAAACAGCCAACAACAATAAATAAAACAAATACTCGTTAGTTGTTGATCTATCGAATAATAATAATAAACAAAACAAAAAAATACAGTATTTACTACAACAACTATTTTAACTAATCGCAGACACATGTAATCACATTTAGAGCTGCTGCTCTATATAGTTGACACTTAGTCTCCTTCCTTTCTACTACTATATAGCTCAACACACACACACACACACATACTTAGCTACATACACAGACACACACACTATATAAACATTGATTATAAACGGCATTCGTTCTAGACGCATTGAAAACCTTTTGGACAAGTAATATACTAGCTAGAATCCCTAGTTACAAACATACATATATTTGCTATATATTCTAAATATATACATATATCTTTAGAGCTGTGCACCATGTAAAACGGCAGCCAGCACCCGTACTACGAGTATTCTATCTATAGAGCAGTTGTGTAGTTGATTATCTTCTTCTTTATATTCGAAGAACAATATGTAGTGTTTAGGTAAAAGCAAAAAAAAAACAAAACATAATCACATTATCACATCATAGATACGTGTGTGTAGAATCCTAGAGATATGACACAATATTTAAATATATTCGTACACAGTAAAAATATATGCTTCCCCCTTCCGCCCCCCACCACACTTGCAAATATTTATAATTTTACAATTTTTGTTTTTTTTTTATTTTATAACCTCATCAATTCTCATTAAACACACATACCAACAACAACAACAACTATGCTCCCTTTTGGACATCTATTATTAATAAAACTATTTTACTGTAAGCATTTATATGCAAATTTTTATTTGTAGTACATCTGCATAAATTAGTTGGACAAAGCGCAACAACACCAACAACAACAATAAAAACCGCGCAAAATGCACACGAAATCCATTTAGATAAAAACAACATTTTAGCAGGCCTGTCACATTTACTAGTATCATTATTATTATCCTTTAATTAATTTCCAGCATAATATAATTTGGTTGGTAATATTTTTTCCGCTCTTTTTTTTTTTGTTTTTCGTTTGGGTCCTCTGAGTTTTAGTTGATAAGCAAATGTGCAGAGATTTTTTGGCATAGTTAAAGTTAATTAATTAGTTGAATTTTATGTTTGATTGTGTTTACATTCGTATAGCCACAAAATACATATTTTGGCGTTCTCTTTAACTCTATCCATACTTTACTATATCGTATATAGCCTGCATAAATTCCTTCATCGGTGCATCAAACTGAATCATTAATAAGCAAAAAAAAATAAACCAAAAATACAAAAAATATGAAAATTTCTACCAAAATGAGCGAAAATTTTTATTGACATTTCTTTATGAATAATATATAAACTATATACATACATATATTTAATATATAAAATATACAAGATAAGTTTAAATATTTATTTTATACAAAAGCAAAATCGATTTCATTTGTACTATAAATATAAAAATATGAAAACAAAAAAAATACAATTAAAATGTCCATCCATTTTCGAAGAGCGACTTTAAGTTTACGAAAAATGCAATTTTTCTATGTCCTTTCCATTTACGCATAATTGTAAGTTTCACACTTAATACTTAGCTACCAATACTATATATACTACTATAATATTTATGACATACATACAAAATATATATTTAAAACACTCACACACACACTTACAGATCAATGACTATAAATTGATAAGCTGTTAATTAGTTAATTGAATGCAGTTACCGCAAATTTTTGGCAATTAAATTAAATGTATAGCAAAAAAGGACAAAGGCTTAAAGGAAATAAGAAGAAGCAACCTGCTTCTAGGTATCTTAACTATAAAATGCTTGCGAGTTATTTATATATACACAGTACCAAACAACTTATATAGCTAAACACACACACACACACATACGCATACGCATATCTATGTATTTTACACGTATATACTGTGATTTATAAGAAAACGCTTCAAAACAACAAGTAAACAGCAAACAACATGAACAAAAATAAAATATAAATTAAATGCCAACGCAGAAAATTCAAATTGCTTATGCAAAACAACAAGAAAAGTTATTAACTTAATAAATGCACAAAAAACGGACACAAAAGCCGAAACCAAAAACCCAAAAGCAATGTCTACTTTTTGGCCGCAAGCCTTCTTGCGCTGCTCCTTGCTCTAGCTTTTTGTGTTATTAGCGTTTGAGAGCGCTTTCAAATCAAAGCAGCCAAAAATTTATGGAATTGTCAGGCCAAGAGTGACAAAGTGGCCATCGAGGCGTATACGCAATTAGCTTGACAGCAGCGACAACCGAAAATGCAGCAACAACAATTACAAGAGCAACAATGTGAAAAGTCAACTGCCAACAAGGTCAGCTTATGGTCGTCTTATTATTCAAATGCATAACCCTACAGCATCTTTATAAATAAATACTTTTCTTCTATAAACCATATATACCATATAAAAATATTTGTTCTTTGGGCTTATTATTCAAAAGCCATTATAACAATTTATGATTATTAAATGTAATACTGTTAGTTATTCGTTATAGAAACAAGTTTAGCAACAAAACATAAATCAAAAACAAATTGTAAACTGCTCGAAGGAGACAGTCGTAGTTCATATAAACATTATATATATTTATGTGTAGTTCTCTTTTAATAATAGAATTTATATATGCCAAAGATTTTCAACTAGAAGATGATTCGTCTAAGAATAAATAATTAGTAGTAGCTAAAAAAAAATAAACAAAATATAACCATTAAAAAAACTATAACTTTAAAAATGTTGTTGTTGAATGTAACATTATTTAAATATGTATAAGCTGAAAAATTTAGTTTTACAAACAATAGAAGAATCGAATTTAATGTCCCACAACAAAACTATAAACTGTGTAGTGTTGAAAAACGGAGCAAATGTGTAGCTCATATGTATTTAAGTGTATGTATAAAAACTTATTTTTTTGTTTACTAATTTAACATATAAGTAGCTATCGAATCGAAACTTCCATTATCACATAGTGTTCTAGATTTAACCAGAGTTGCCAAAGTTAACGATCTTCGCTTTAAACTTTTCGTCCCGATAAACAACAAACAAGACTGACAGCTCAACTTTACCTTAACTAACTGGCAGCAGTGTTGGTAACAACACTCTTGTTTGCCAAGTAACACAACCACAAGTCTGACAACTAAACAAACTAAAATGTTGCAGCTGCAACAAGACCAAAAAACAGAATCAGAAAAAAAAAAGAGACAAACCAAACCGGAAACCCATTCTATAACAACAGCTACAGCTACCGCTACAACTAAAAACTCAAAACTAAAAACTTATTTATTTAGAAAAATGCTGTTACCGCTATTTCTATTGCCAGAAGCTTTTATATAGTTGTTGCTGCTGCTTGCTGCGTCGCTAATGAAAACAACATGGCGCACAGAGCTTTTCCGAAAAGCGTAAACTAAACGTAAGCCAAACTTGATTGGCGCCATACACACACACAAACGCAGACACAGTCATACACATATACTCATATACATATGAAGCGCACGCACAAGCGACAAGGACGACAATAAGCAAACGTCTGCCACAGCCACGCCTCGTTACGTAACGTCACGTTACGTTACATCAATTTTTGTGTTTCCGCAGGAAATGCAACTGCTACGTTCGCATACCACCGTTGCCTCCCACACGTTAGCCATAACCCGTTACTTCTTAGTCCAATCCTTCTCTCTATTCCCCTTTTAGCAATCGCATTCTCATTCTGTTGTCATTTCAATATTGGCGCTAGCGTATTTTTACTTGCTGCACCCGCTGTGACCGTAACAACAACAAAAACAACAACGACTGACAATGATAACAGAAAAAGCGCCAAAAGCAAAGTGCGCCCGTGTCCCGTTAACCAAGCGTTGTAACTGAGTTTCGTTTTGCTGCTCTGGTTTTATACTATGTACCCAAAAACCTATCATCATCATAGTTGACGACAACGGGGCTTTCAAGCGACGTTCGTTTAATAAACCAGCGAGCACTTTGTGTCGGTTTTCATAACCTGCCTTTTCTCTAGTTAGCTCACTCTCAATTTTTTTGTTATTTTTCCTCGTAGTTTTAATATACCTTTATCTGTTGCATATGTTACTTTGTTAACATTCAGACTTGGGTTTTCATGCAGCTTTAGTTAGTTAGTCGTATTTGCTTTATAAATGTTCTTTGATTTACCTTCCTTTTTCAGTTTTACTCTAGCTGAAAATCATTATTTAACAGTCATACGCTCACTACTTACTTATAATCCTACAAATTGTTCTTATGATATACATACTATATTCCACTTAGAGTTCCGTCTTGATTACCTTTTATGTACTCTATTATATAACTTAGGTATTTATTTAACACCCATCTTTTTAACTAGTTGCATAGTTATCTTGCCGGCTATATATTAACGTGTTCCAACTCTTTAAATCTTTTGCCACTTACAGTTGATCTAACCAATGGGCAGCTGACTCCCAACAACAATACACCGCTCCTAACGCAGGCATTGTCAGGTAAGATATCACAACTTTATAACACAAAGACGATTAAATGTATCGAATAATACTGGCAGAGCTTCTGCACTAAAATAAATTTAGAGCGTCATTCAATGCATAATCTCCACCTTTTCTTTTTTTTGCAGTGATGAACAACTATCAGGCGGCTGCAGCCGCTGCTCACAGCTATGGTCCGTCGGCCTCGCCGCACGGTGGGGCTGGCAATACGGCCACACGACAGGGTTTTCCGTCAACCAACTCGCCCGGACCAACCATGGACATGTACAGCTCCGGCGGGGCCGACAATGTGGGCTATGTTCAGGCAACCAGTCCGCAGCCATCGGGCTTTCCCATAGCCGTTAGCCGTGCCCCATTGAACTACAGCCCGGTAAGTACGACTGAATATGGCGGTCAATAAAAAAAAAGAACAAAAAGAAATAGAAGTAGTTGTAAATTTGGGGGCGCTAGGACGCGTTTTCTAGGCCCAGTCCTGGTCCGTTTCCAAATGCTCCGCTTAGCTATCGATTTTCAGTAGCAAAGAAAAAATAAATTTAAAAAAAATAAAACATATTAAAATATAATTAATTAATATGTATAGTTACATAGTTATTGCGTTGACCTTCTATATATATTGTATACTATGTATTTCTCTTTCATTTCGTACAGATTTATTCGTTGAACTTTGCGATGGCTAATATATAAAAAGACTGATAACCCAAAAAATAAAACAAGAAAACAAACAAAAGCAAAAGTATATACAATTATATATATATATAAATCGAAAAATATATATATATACATATTTATATACATAAATATAAATAAACGAAAAGCAAAACAAAAATAAAAAAGAGAAAACAAAAGAAATAAGAGTATATAACAAACGCAGTTGCACAAGGTAGGCACACCAACAAAACTACAGCGTCCTTTTTTTTTTTTTAAATAACAATTTCAATTATTAATCAAACAAAATTTCCTAGTCAAAAAAAAATACAATCTAAATCAAGTATAAAAAAATTATGTATGCACGTCACAAGCACAGTTATCTAGGCCGTTTCAATTAAACAATTATGATTTATTTACAATTATACAATACTACATATATATATATATATATATACATATATATACAACACATGTATTATATAAATATTAAATTTAAGCGCTGTTCCAACAGTGCATAAATCATAAACCCAACATACATGCATACAACATTTATTATTCAAGCCTGAGGCGAGTTTTGATAAAGAATTAAAACATGTTTTGATTATTGCAACACGTTGATTTGACTGCTGTGTTACAGTTACTGAAAAAATTAAATGAAAAATCGTTAAAAAATTATTAATACTTTAAAGTATTTTATTTCTTTGAACTCCATCTTTATCAGCACTTCGTCTCAAGGCAAAAAAACAGAAAAACAATTTCCAGTAAAAAATTCAATAATGAATATATACCTTTAGTCATTTTTCTATCTCAATACTTTTCACTTATATATATTATATATAGCTATATAAGTATATATATATATATAAATTCGTATACCTTATAAATGTTAAATAACTTTCTATATGTCTGTGTGCATTAGACGCTCGAGATTGTATTTTATTTGAATAATTTTTGGTGTATTTGTTTTGTTCCATGCGAAACGTTTATTTACAGGGACCACTAATTCCTGCGGCATTTACAAATGGATACCATTAAAAAGGTGGCGCCGAAAACCGCAATGACAACAACAACAACAGCAACAGCAGCAACAACAAATAAAGCAATGCTGCAACCACACACACAGGCATCAACACAAATAAAACTACACAAAACAAGAAGAAGAAAATTTAAAGTATATCGACGTATATATAAAACTTATATACCTATACACAATAAATATATATACATAAATATATAAAAATTTAAATATATATTTACATGCATGTATTGTGTATGTTAATATATTTCAACGACGCAATCGAAATCTGTTAAGCAGCCCAAGCAAAACCCAATAAACCAACACACACCCACACACGCATACATAAAACAATTAATTAATTAACGTATATGTAATACATACAAATATGTATATACTTGTAACAGATATACATTTATAGAACCCAGCAAAAAATTATAAAAGCAAAAAAAAAAAAAAGAAAAGAACATCCAACAACTATGGGCGAACATAAAATAAAAAAATTAATTTTAATTTAATGACAACAAGAACAAGAAGAACAACAACAGCAACTTTAACAGCAACAACAACAATATCACCAAATAATCAAATAACCAACCACAACAGCCACACACACAGAGCTGCCCCAAAAAGATGCAACGTGTGCAGCAAAAATCGTTTAAAATGCAAATTAAACGAAACTGCGTCAAGTGCAGCAGCAGCAGCATTCACCAAGGAGGCGGCAAGTAGGCGAGGCGTCAAGTGGGCGTTGCCTTTTGCACACACCCACACGCACGCACACACACAGAAACAATGTGAAGGCCAGCCTGGAGGATGTAAGTAATGAGAATGCAAAAATAAAAAATTTTAAATACATATAAACTAACAGATGATGAGAAAAAAAATTGGAAGAAAATAAAATGTTGCAATAATAGCGAAAATGTTATTATTTACTTGCGTATTATTAAAAAATTAAATGATTATTATCATTATTATTACTATTCTTAAATAACTAAGTTGTAACTTTTAAAGTTAAAGTCGAAGTACATATATATATAACAAAATATTATTATACATACAAACATATTCAAGAAAACTGCAATATATACAAAACTAATTAAATACAAACAAACAAACACACACACACAAACAAATATACATAAAATTATTTGTTGAAAGGTTTTGCAAGTGTTAAAAGCTCGAAAATGGGGGTCTCAGTTCAGAAGTGCAATCAACTTGATTGAATCCCCAATTATTGGCAGCTATTTTAAGTAGAAAGTGTATGTTTTTCAGTTTTCAATTGTATGTGAATCAAAAATCAAAATTGATGCTAACAATTAGATGCAAAAGTTATGAATTATATTATGAATGAATTTAATTTAAAGTACAACAATCGTTTATTGGCCAAAAAAGCAAAGCAAAGCAAAGCGATGCGAACTAATTTGTTACATGTGTTGAAGTTCTGTATTATTTGATGATTGCAACTCTTTTGTGTTCACATTGAAAGCATAAATGCATAATGCTAATTACACAAAAGATATGGATATGGATAGTTAGACAAATATGTTAAAGCATTCATTATCGCAATGAATGCACATTAAAAACGAAAGAGAGAGCGAGAGCGAATGCAATTTTGCATAGCTCGAGGCATAAATCAATTTATTTGCAAAAAGCAAAAATTCTATATATTATAAAAAATAACATTTTCAACCCAACACACACACACCCACACACACACATAAAACTGATGAATCAAAAGAAATAACAAAAACTTAAAACAAATTACAATCTAAGCGCATATGCAAATATAACAATGAACTATTATACATACAACATATAATTAAGTAAATAAAATATTTATAAACACACACAAAAGACAAAAGCTAACACACGCAAATGTTTAAATAATTAACTAAATATATATGTATGTATAAAGCCAAAAACCAAAAACCAAAAAAGCCAGATAAGAATGGGTAAAAAACAAAAAACAAACAAAAGAAAAGAAACCGAACGAAAAGCAGGCCACGTAATGTGCAATTAATTTTTCTAGTCGTGCTGTCTCGTGTCCTGTGTAAAGGACACGGCTGGACGACGATAGGACGACAGAATGCAAAGGGTGGGGAATTCGACTATGATGCAATTCGGGGGCGTAATAGAAAAATATATTTATATACAACTATATGGAGTATTCAATTATTGGAACAAAACAAAAAAAACTATCTGACAATTAAGTAAACAACATTTGTTACACACACAGCAAATGGGATAAAAAACCAAAAAGAAAACCAAAAAAAAACAATTAATTATAAAACATGTATTGTTCTATAATTGACAGAACAACAATAAGATGCGCTTTTTGTCTGTCTGAGATTTTTGCATTAGGCGACGTAAAAAAAAACACAAACACACATAGACAAGAACAGATAAAAACTTAAAACTATAAAACAAAAGCAGAAACTGAACCAGAACCAGATGCAGAAGCAGACGCAGAAACAGAGAAACAGACGCAGTGAAAATGTTCCTTTCATAAACTTTTTTGCCAAATTGTCAAACCAACGCTCTCCAGGACTTTGCCTGTCAAGTCTCGGAACAAATACAACAAACTTATATACGAATGATGACAACAACAACAAATACGATGCATACACAGTTATACAAATTACAGATAACGACAAATAGTTGCAGTGTACTATTATAAATTATAGTGTTTTTAATGTTGACAAACACAAAACAAAACACTAAATAGTGAATCACTCCGTGACTTCATTTATAACAATTCGCCGACTTGATTTCACATTGCACTTCAGTTGGGGACAAGGATAAAGGATATGTCAGCATTATTAATAAACCAAAATTACATACACAACATTTATATATATAAATATTTATATTATATAAATAATCAGAAAGCAAAACGACACGATAAGGTAAAAGAAATTTTAGATAGGCGAAAGTAGGCAGCTAAATTAAATCGGCTAGAGGCAATCCAATATCTAGACTATCGTGCATTATTGGTGATTGTTGATTGTCCAGCAAAAAAAGAATGAATCACATTTTACTTATGTATACGTATGTATGTATGTATGTTTGCTATGGCTAATATATACATGCATACTACATCTGCAAGGGAGTCAAGGCAATGGTTACTTTAACGCTAACTAAACTATTTGTTAATAACAAAAAAAAAACCAAAAACGATTATATAAGCATTATAAACAGGTCAAAAGCGTATTGTAAGTACTCGTATTCCAGCTGCCTGCTTATCATGAGTGACAGCCGAAAATGGTGGTGAAATTCCACAAGACAAATATAAAATAACAAAAGCATTAATGAAAATTCGAAAACAAAGCGATAAACATGTTATATTTGCATAAAAAATATATATATGATGAACAAAATAAAAAATCTAAATTCTAAGGCATATACATACACATATATATAATTAAATAAATATATTTTTAAGACACGTTCTAAAAGCAATAATTAAAAACAACAACCAGAACAAGTAAGTTTGACAACAACAAAAAAAAAAAAAAAAAAAAGAAAAAAATTAAAAAATAAAAATATTAAAAAAAAATGGAATACATTAAATATACACCAATATATAAATATACATAAAAATATATATACACCTAAAATATATATACAAATATATATACATACATATTATTACTTACGATCGGAGAACGACAGAGCAGGAACTGCATTAAAGGAAAGCAAACGTGAAGAGGAAAAACTTTCTCTATCCGAACAAAATATGCATATTGTAAATTACTTGTAAACATTTTTTGGACTGTCCTAGAAAAAAACAATGTAAAATCTCTCTTTAATCGTTGTTCAAAGAGAGAGAGAGAGAGTGGTAGTGATCCAAACATTCTCTAAAATGGAATCCAAGTCTATAACAATTCTCAAAACAATACAAATCATTTCTAGGCAGCTATGCCAAAAAAAAAACCCCAAAACCCAAAATAAAAATAAAAATGATAAATACAAACAAAGAAATGTATGCTAAACTTTGCTGGCACAAAGTACAGTCAGCTAGTAGTAAATTTTTTATGTTGTAAGTCAAAAACCGAAACCAATCAGCGGCTTAGAAGCAAATCGCTTTTTGCAACTGGCCCAAATGCGAATAAGATTTTAAGCCAATTCGCTTAGTTTGGGCACGTTGTTGAAAGCGGCTAGCTTTGAAACGGTTAAAATCGGTTATTATAGTACACACACATACAAACATGATGTTGTACGAGTAAGTCAAAAACCAAAACACAGCTTTAAGCGTACTGTTGAATTTTTTCTAGCATTTTCCCTGTTAACGTTCGTCATGAGTAGTAGATGAACATGCTTTATACATTTTATTTGTAGTGCTCTATTGTTAGAAACCAATCTTAAGACAGCAAACTACAACAACAGTAACAACAACAACAACTTTATGCAAACTACATTGGTATACCGGATCAACAAAAGCAAATGCAACAACAACAACAACCAAAACGATATGCGTCCTTGTAACAAAATCAATTTCAGTCAATTAGAAAGAGAAAAAACACACACACAAAAAAATGTTACAGCAACAACACAAAGAGCAACAACAAAGACATAAAAAACGCAAAAAAAAAAAGAACAAAAAAATCAAAAAAACAAAATCGAACAATTTTTCATTATTTTTCTACTGATGGCGCCGTCAATGCTAAAATTTTGAATGGATGGGAAATTTTGACGGCGCAGGCGCAAAAGCTTTAAATTGAACATAATAAAAACAAAAGATGTCCCTCTTTTTTATATATATGTGGGGAGGAATAACGTGTATAAATAAATGCATAGGTACGCCGTAAAAGATTTTTTAAACAAACAAAAATATATGAAACACACACACATACTTTAAGCTAAAAGCCATTTTTTTTGGGTCAAAAGTCAATTTTTTGTGGTCACAGCAAGCAATGGGAGACACGAAAAGACGTAAAGTAATATGTAAAATAGTTTTCAAAGACAGAGCAATGAGTAAAAGTTCGGTAGCTACTTTATACGACTTACTTTCCGTTTTTTCTCTTATATGATTATTATGATTATTATCTTATATATTACTATATTGTCTTATAAAACATATCAGTTCTAATTATGTGTATGACTAAATCGTTAACAACCAAAAATAATTACAAATGATAACGATTACGAAAGATCATTAAACACAATTATACATAACTAAAGTCTGGCGCTTACGACGAACCTTGTTTTCACCACGCTTAAACCTCACATACACAAGCACATGCTAACGTCCCAGTGCTGAGAAGCGCATAGAAAGGGTCGTGGGGAGTTTGTTAGCCTTGTACACAGTTTGACATTCTTTTATATGGTAGCAATATCAATTACTTGCATTAGACATCTTTCTATCTTCAGTTATTTTTTACATTTTTATTTTTTGACGACATACATAAACATTTGTACATACACCAGACCACAGCACACTAGCACTCACACACACACTTAGACACACTCTCACAGACACATACACATACTTGGTAATGAATTCATACAAAAAGAATCTACATACATACGAACGATCACTTGACTATTTTTGCTATAAGTAAGAAATTCCCCCCAGGAATATGTCAGTTTGCAGTTGGTACTCCTACTGACAAAAACACCTTTACTATATTGACAATATCTCTTATATATTTTACACTATACTATATGAAAAACAAAAAAAAAAAAAAAAACAAGCAACAAAAAAATTATATATTAATATATACAAGAAAAATAAATAACAAAATAATATTGATATAAAAAACAAAAACAAAATACAACAAAAATGATTAAGATAAACTGATAACTGACAAAGTTGGCGGCAGTGACGTTAAAATTGTATTTACAAATGCGTAACCAGCAAAATGAAATCATTTTAATACTTTATACACGACACAAGTCGAAGGAATCTTCAAAAAAAAAAAAACCCAAAAACCCCAAAAAAAGATACCCAAAATTTAACAAAAAAACGAACAAGACAAAGATGGAAGATACATTTATATATAATGCGCGATAATAAAGCGTACAGTTTGTAAGTATTCTACTATGTAAGTAAAAGTAATTAAGTCGAAGCGTGCAATGGATGGAAAATCAATTAAAAACACACAGCAACACATACACACAAATACATACAAACATACTTACTTGTATAGTATATATTGTGTGGTATCTATGAAACGAGACAGCAAGGAAGAAAGGAGTCAAGTGAAGAGTGGAGCAAGCAAACTTTGAGCGCGAATACTTTAAACAAAAAAAATTAGTTTAACTACTAAGTCCCAGCAGGACACATTTGGGCATCGAGTGATTGACGATGACGGAGGATGGAAGTTAATGCAGTTTTAGAAGGTGTTGCCAATGTGTGTATATACATATGTAAGGATGTATGACCGTGTAATAGCGATGAGAAAAAAAACTGGTACAGTACTACACTTACAGCAAACTATACAAGGTAAATTATAATAACAACAAGGAATAAGACAAAACTGTGCGAAAGCCATACACATAAATAGAAGCATAACAAGAATTTAAGAAAATACAAAACAGAAAAAAAAATTTCCAAAAAAATAAAAGATTTAACGAAAAAAATCATTTTTTCATTTCTATAAAGAAATCCGGTAACGAATTTGTATATTTACTACGAGAAATACAAAAAAACAAATTATACACATATATATATATGTATACGTATATGTGTATATACATATGAAAAAAGGCAGAAAGAATCTTCATACGACCGCAAAAATATGCCCACATATATATGCATACATAAAAATACAAAAATATATATATATATATGTATATATCATATACTATATATATACATATTATAGTTATATAACCAAGAACAACAAATAAACATATAGTTAAATTCAATAATGTTAAGCATATGATGAAACACAGACGGGGGCGCATGCCGATGGTTAAAGTAATTCAATTATTAATAAGGACCCTTGGAAAAATACATATAAAAAGTAAAAAAAACACACACACCCAATATGCGCGGCCACCAAACCAAAGAACATTAACAACTGGATCAGATCGTTCAGATATGGCAATTAACGCTATTTTCAATCACACACACACACACATACCCATACACACAGACAGTCGGACAAGAGGAAATTGTAAAAGTTTTTAACACACACACACACCAACACACCCCCACAACAAACAAACTCCCACACACACACACACATATATATAATATCAATAAAAAGAAAATAATTATTGAAAACTTTATCAACAAACATTTACAACTTACAACCTACCCCATTAACTGAAATTGATAATGACAACAACAACAACAAAAAATGCAAGAAAAATCAGATAGAAAATAAATCATTTTGTTCGCAATGTGTTACATAAGGCATGTTGTTGAAAAGAAGGAAGAGGGGCAGGCCTGAAGGATATTCCAATGAGCTGGTTAAAATCGGCATAAGCATTAAAAAACAACCGATATGCATGCATATATAAATATATATATAAACTATAATGAAACATGATTTTAAAACCAAAATGAAAAATTTAAATAATGGCATTATAAGTTAAGATAATGGTACATAAGTTTAAAAAACAATGGCAAAGAAACGCTCTAGAGCAACAAAAAAAACATATATAATACAAATTATATTGAAATAACTGAGAAATAAATAAATTAATTCATAATGATTAATAAACAAATATGAACATTGTTCAAAAACATAAAAAAAAGCCTTGTTTTGCCTTTTTAATGGGAAACTTCTTAAGGAAATCGCACAATGTGTTGCATACTTTTATGATGTACATTAAATTCTATGGTGGTAAGTAGTTCCATTGGCAAAATTCTTAGTGCATACTTTTAGGACGAAAATTAATTATTTTTAGAAACAACAGTATAACAATAACACCCAAATTTATTCAAAAATATTAAAAATACACTAGAGCTCATAGAATAGTTAAAGAACAATCTCAGCTCGATTTCATAGACTTTTTGGCCAGTTGCTTTTCGTCCCACCATTTGGCATACCATTTGGCACTACGTTCGGCGCTAGTGTCCGGATCATAAATTGGCACATAATCCATGTGAATGGAGGCACGCAGTCGATTGTACATCATCATTGAGGACGTATAGGAGGCAATGGCACGTGGTGAGTAGCGCATGCGATATTTGGTATAGGGATAAGCTACCCGGACAAGAAACTCCAGCAGGAAGGCCAGAAAGTAGAACAGAAAGTGTGGTATATACCACCAGCTAGTCTTCACCTTGAATCGTTCACCCATCAGCGCCATTTTTTGCATAAAGCGTGAAACATCGTTGATGCCCGTGTCATCGGTGACAAAAACAGGCAAACCGTTCACCGCCTTGCTGGAGACTTTGAGTGCCTGGTAGGCACAAATGTGACCCCAAGCAACGTTGCCAGCATAAACTAACTGTTGTTTGCCACCCACGCCCGCGATCCGTGGAAAGATCCAATCGCGTGTGGACAGATAATCAAATGCTTTTGTTATAAAATGGGAATCGCACTCGCCGTAAGTCAACGGTGAACGTATCGCACTTGTGGCCAGAGAATCTATGAATATATGTGATTAATAGGATTCCAATAAAGAAGAGATTTACTTACCCAATCGATTATTTAGCGGTGCTCCATTGGAATTGAGTACTATGTTCTCGGCACGCAGCTTACTGGATGCATATCCAGCAATTAAGAACTCACCATCCTGTTCCCATAGCTTCGAACTATCCAGGGTGGGCGTATCCGTTTTGGACTCTGTGGAGTTGATAATTGCCGAGAAGGTGCTGCGTCCCTTGAACGGCACAAAACAAACCGAAGTGCAGCTGCTGTAAACCAAACGCTTTACATTGTTTTCTATGCACAAATCCACAACATTTCGAGTACCTATAATTAATTTAAATAAAAGTATTTAAAATTCGCAAGATCTTGACTCCGCTTACCAGTTATATTCACACGTTCCAGTTCCTCATAGTTGGGTGGATATTCAATTTTCACTGAGGCAGCGCAATGGAAGACACTATCAACCCCGTCAAAGATTTTGTTTAAAGTCTCACGTTCGTCGCCAATGTCGGCGACAAATGTGTGCAGCATTTGTGGCAACTCCAAGTGCCCAATGTTGTTCTTGTATGGGACAATGTCCAGCGAGCGTATCTCTTTGATGTTTAGCTCTTTGCGCTGTTCCAGCAGCAGCTTGATTATATGCTGCCCCAAAAAGCCGCTGCCGCCCGTCACGAGCACCACATCGCCAGCATTGCTTCCCATTTTGTGTCTTATGTCGAATGTTAACTCTATGAGAAAATAAAAAGCAAAGTGCAATGGCCATAAAAACAAACGCAAGTTGGTCAAGCAAACGACATAAAAGAGAAGCCTCCATTTGCAGCCTTAAAGACATTAATATGATCATAGCTAAAGTAGCTCGCCATGGCAACTTCACAGCGAGACCTTCGTCGAGGTCACAAAAGCAACTTTGTTTTGAATGACTTGGCGCTTTTTATAACCATGTTATGGTAATGCATATAAAGCTTAATTGACCATATTTCTACGTATCATATATCAAATTTGTAATTGCTATTTTGTTGAACTTTTAATAATTTTTAAACAAAAGCGAAAGTTTATTTTGGAGTAAGCCAACACTCAGAATTCGATTTTTTAAATTAACTTTTAAAAATTTCTCGGAAAACAATTTTTTTAATAATTTTTGAAAATTATTTTCTAGCGTTTTGCAATATTTGGCTTTAATAATTTTGCTTATTTTAAAGTTTATATTTTTTTGCCTTTACTTCCTCTCATTTGGTGTTACTTGGCCATGGTCAAATTATTCTTCGCCTTTTGGCCAGCAGCAGCAAGAGACACGAATCACAACAGCAAAAAAAAAAGATAAACTGCGTTGGATTTGACGCTGGGCCAGTCGCGATTTCAACATAGCAACAACAACACAAAGACAACAACAGCAGCAGCAGCAACAACAACGGAAAAATAGCATCTCTATAATTACGACGAACTGGTTTCCGTGTCTCTGTTACTTCATCAAATGCGTTAAGTGGTTGAGCACTGAGCTTAACTTAAGAGCTGTCTCTTTAAACATTGGGCTGCGTTGAATTGGCCAATAGAAAGTGCATTTGACCCGTGCACCGTTACATTTGCGATTCGCAAAACACTTTTATAAAATTGAACTTACCACGAACCACGAGTTTGATTTCGATTTTGCCGCTGCCAAACGTTGTGGTTTGCTTGCCGTTTTACAACTGTTTTGTTTAACGGTTGGAGCGAGAATGGAGCTACAAATGAGCTGGCAGAGTTGCCAACAGTTATCGAAAAACACTGTTGATCGCTGCAGTGTTATCGATCGTTTGTATGGCGCGCGCGAAAGTTAATTTTGCTCATCTCAAGTTTGGTAAAATTCAAATTTTATTCAACAACAATTAAATGAATATGGACATTAAATAAGCTTAGAGATTACATAAATAGTTTTCTTCTTCATCAATTTTCAAATGAATTATTTTTATTACAATATATTGTTTTTGTAAGTACATTGTTAATTGTTTTCGTTGCAATCCCTCTTCATTTATATCAATATATAAAGTAAACGAGAAGTAAAAGGCCGTTGATACAAATGACTTTGGATTTAAGATTTTAGGCGCGCTTAAACATTAACATTAACATAGTATACATACATGGAATACAAAATGGTGTGTAGTACAATTAAAAATTCTTTTCACATTTCGGTTTGGTTTATTACATTACATTACTTTTTCTGTAAATATATATATTAATGCTCAGTTAACTTTTAGTGTTTATTTTTGTTAAGTACTAGTTGACTTCTCTGCAATTTTATAAACATAAATATATAGTACAATATATAAATATGTAAATCGGTATCATAATAACATTTAAGTACAAACTATAAATAATCATCCATAATTATCTAGCAATTTCATTTAGATACATTTACAAGAATTCTATTGCATTTAGATGCATAATTGGAGTGACATGAAGCAATGAAAACAAATTCTATAATTTTTAATTGTCGCGCTATGAACAATATGAATGTTGATTGTGTATGTTAAACTATATATATGTAAGTATATAGTATGTGTATTATGTTATTGCGGCCGCAAAGAGCAACACTTTAACTAACATTATTTTACTTTTAACTATTACAATTACTTTTCTCATTATCAGCTATTATTGTTGTTATTGTTTTGTGTTGCCGAATAACACATACACCCCCCACACATATACATATAAGTATGTATATAATATCCATCCTTTATATATATTCCATTCAGTACGATAATGCTGACGGCGAGCGCGAACCAACTGTAAAATCTTTATACACTGAAAACACGGATATCTGCAAAAGCAATATTTATATATATTATAAGAAATAGTACGTAAATCATATATTTATTTATATACATTTAATGAGCATACTATATATGTATATATGCATGTTTGTGGTCGGTATAATTGGCAACTTGCGTCACGAAGTCAAGAACTGCATAATGATGATGTGGGCAAGTTGCCAGGAAACCAAACCAAATTAAACTTGGCATATAACACTATTGGCAGCCCCCAATTGAAACCGACGCTTGCCGGGGAATGCTTGCCACCAATACAAAACAAAAAATCGAAAAAACAAAACAAATTTGCTTATCAGCAGCACTCAAGTGCTTTAGTGTTGTTGTTTACCTTGTCTTTTAGCTGCTGACACAGTTTCTGGCCATTCATGAGCAGCAGGAGGACATCGTTCAGCCACTGTACACCGATTTCCGCTTGGCGCGAATCGAACTGCATTGTTCCCTGATTGTTGAGTAGCTGATACACGGCAATGATGAGCTTGTGGCTTTGTAGATAAAAACTAACAGCCAGATCCTCGGGCAGGTTGGGCACAAGTGATTTCATATTGCGTCCTTTGATTAGCTCCTCAATTGGCTTCTTCTTCGGCACGAGCAGGCTATTGCGACCGCGCTGCAAGGCATCCAGAATATTGCCTATCACATGGAGCACTTCGTCGGAGGTTCTATATTTAATCAGCAAGTTATATTGTAATGGAAAAACACAAACACACACACACGGACACACTCACTTAAAGTGATAAGAGTCATCAACGTCGTCAATGTGATTGATTGCTGTTTGCAGATGATTGGCAGCATCCTGAACTTGCTGAAGCTTCCAAGGCGAATCGTGCGTTATTGAGGTACGCTGCGTCTGGCTGGGCGCCTTGCACAGCTTAAAGCTTATATCCTGTTAATAATAAGGGGCGTTTCATAAGAGTTTATTGCTGTTTCTTGTGACTAATCTTACCGCCTGCGTTATCGCGTCACCCGTGAGGGTTAGCACAGCTTTGAGCTGATCGGGTGAAACGCTTAGTATAAACTTTTCAGTCTTCTTGCCCTCATTATCATACAGCGGCACAGGAAATCGATGAGCACATTCCTGTAAGAAGACTTGGCCATCAGTTGTAAAACACTCACATTATTTCCGATTTAATACTTACAACTAGTATAGATCGCAATTGTTTCAATATCGCATGTACTTCTTGCCTCAGCACCCATTCAAACTCGATTTGCTGTAATATGAGTGTGGGTGTGCGTTTTCGTTTTCGCGATAGCGCCACCAAAAAACAACAACAGCACGTTTCATCATGTACAAATCAATAATTTCGGCATTCGCGTAAGGAGTATGTGTGTGTGTGTGTGTGGGTAAAAGAAGAGAAAAAAGTAAAAACAGAGACAATCAATAATCAATTAGCTCAGTGTGTTGATTAATTGCATTGCAATTTTGGGAGCACAGGCTTGTCATGAATTTTTAATTACACACATACCAAATTTAGAGCCTCCTCTCGCTCCGTGTCAACGACAAGCATTTTCATGTTGCTTTTGGCCTTCTTGCGCGCTGTTATGTATCTCCGTTTGGTTTTGTCAGCTAATGCTGCCGCACCCCCGTTAGCAGCAACGCCAGCTAATTGCAATGAGAACGCTGTAATGTGTTTCGAATATTTTGTATATAGTAGTTGTCTATATATGTGTATGTAGTATTTAACAACCGATGCTGTTCATGAATGAACAAACAAAAACGAACAAACGCATCTTACTGACCGATAGCACCGATAATGTTTGTGTCATCGAATGCAGTCACTAACGATTTAAATTGTAAATGTAACAAAAATGTTTTGATAAATCAATAGATTTTAAATAAGTTTATTAAAGAGACAAATAGCTATAGAGCATCCTTAATAATTGTTTTGAATATTAATATAAGTAATTATCACGAGCAGTGCAGCTTTCAGCCCTGGCTCATGACTAATTTTGCTATGGACTTATCGATACAGTGTATGCGTTGTTGTTTGAATGGCTAAACATATGCGCGCGCTATTCAAAATAGCTGATAGTACTTACGTCTACGTAAAGGCGGAGGTGTGTTCAAGAGCGACGTCTCCGGCACCGGATTAAGCACATGGTGCTGAAATTGTCCGCTACGCTGTCGATGTAGCGGCTGGAATGACCAATTTGTTGTCGAGCTGCAAAATAATTGAAATCACATATACAAATAACACGTTTCGTTATTATTATTTTGCCCAATTTATCACTACAAATTGATTGCCACAACAAAAGATTCACACTGAGTTTGCGTTATCAAATATTTTGTTTTTCTATGATATTTGTGTGTTTGATTTTTTTGGGGGGGCTTAATTTGATTCAATGCGAGAAGTGTTAATTGGCATAATGCTTTTGTTATTAATCGTTCGCTATCTTTGCTGTCCCATTCAAATAATGACTCATCGCAGCAGCTGTTCGAAAGCGTTTTGGGTTTTTATTCGGTGGTTATTTGGAAAAAACTCTCTACCCGTTTCGCTTGAACTGCATGTGAAATGCATATTGTACTAATCTGGGGTTCCCACCGGGCGCGCGTGTCAGCCAGCCAACTTCAATGGCATTGGCTTTTGGGTTTATAATTACAAAACGCGCTTATCAAGCTATGCTGACGTTTTTTTACACACACACACACACACACATGTACATAAACAAACACGCGCATAAACTTTTTGTTGAATTTGTTTTTGTTTTATCAAGCTCTTTTTGTTTTACTTTTGATAAGCGAGAATGTCTGGCAAAAAAGTATATTGTGTATCAAAGTATTTATTTGGCCATAAATTTAATAGACACGTTAAGACGTCGGCGGCTTTTTTGACACATTGTAGGCCAAAAACAAACACTGCTGTTTTATAATAAATTAGTATATTTTATTTATCATTTAGGTGGCATATATATCTTTTTATATAAATAACGGTACCTCTGCGGCATTTCTTGCAGTGTTTTGTTAATAAATATTTATTATTTTCGGGGAATATTATTATTTGATTTGTTTTTTTATCAATTGCAAACACTTCACAATCACGAGCAACGTTGAAGCCGAGACGAGTTAGGTTAAACAACAAAATTGTTGTTAGTGGGTGCACATGCGATCAGATGTTGGTAGCAGCTAAACAGCTAACTGGTAGCTAACACAGCTAACGGCAAGGCAAGCGCACACAAAAGCCACAGCCAAGCAACTGAACCGACAAACGGCGGCCCCAAGAAAATAAAATAACACAAAAAACAAACGACAAAAAAACAGCGCCGCCGCCGTCAAGTCGAGCGGGCTAACAACAACGCGAATTGGTCAATGGCAGGCAGCATTAGCAGCAGCAGCAGCGGCGGCAACGGTAACAGCGACGTCGCCGTTGACGTCGAGGCCAACGACGGCGACGTCGAGCGTTCGTTCGTTCGTTCGGTCGTTTCGTTAACGTAGTTAATTTTCGACGAGCTTTTTGACGTTGTCGATTTTTTTTGTTATGCCGTCAGCTTTCTTCAGGTGCGGCGCGCGCTCTTCACTGATAGCCGCGCGTTTATCAGACCCCAACAACAACAACAACAACAGTTGGCATTGACAGCATAGCATAACCATACTTAATAATAATTAGTAAAAATAATTCTACTACGTTTACAAAATTTGTAGTTTGTGTTTCTTTTCTATTTTATTTTTGCATACACAGTTTTTTTGTTGTTTTTGTTTTTTGGTATAAAAAAGTAGTACAAAAGTGTTGTTTAATGCTATTAATTTGTTGCTGTTGTTTTGTGTTCTTATTTTGGTTTAACAATTTAAATACGTGGATTTGTTTACGAGCCGAAACAAATGTGCAAATATCAACAAATACACGTAAACAACAGGTGTGTGTTTGTGTAGGTGTGTCTGTGTGTGTGTGCGTGTGCCAGGGTGTGTATGTTGTGTGTGTGTGTCATGTGTGTGTGTGTGTGTGTGTGTGAATTTTGTGGAGGGGCTGCGTTTATTTATTCGCCGGTCATCATCTCCATGAATTCTGTAAAATTAAATAAAATGACAGACATTAAATAAAATAAAAATAATCGAATGCCAAGCAATATGCATTTATAAATAAATACGTATGTATGTATGTTCATTAGCATTTAAATACTATACAAAAATAAATATTAAAAAAAAAACTAATGGAAATTCGGCATAATTATTTTGTATGTCGCGCGCGCCTATAAATAGCATTCGATATGCTCCAAAACGATCAGGTTGTCATAATCGAGAACTCAAGATCATAGCACACACACACCACCACCAGAAAGCCATCTTCTAGCTGATGTTTACACAAAATTTATGAACGCTATACAAAATATATAGTGGGTGGGTGTTTGTACGTGGGTGGTGCTCTTCTTTCTTTCTTTTTTTTATTCGCAACCCACTAGAATCGATTCCATAAATACATACATATATATACCATATGCTGTAGGCTTTTACAACTTGTAGTATTTTGTTTAGGTTTTGCCAACTCACCATCGAAATCAACTGTACCGGAACCATCACTATCGATTTCTTCGATCATAATGTCCAATTCCTGTTCGGTCAATTGATCGTCGAGCTCCTTAAGGATCTCCTTTAGGCAGGTGGTGGGAATGAAACCGTTACCCTGTTTGTCATACAAACGGAATGCCTCACGCAGCTCCTTCTGCATGGCCTCCGCATCCTCCTCCACGATGAATTTGGCAGCCAGTTGCACGAACTCACCAAATTCCAAGCGACCAGATTCTAAAAAAAATCAAAAACAAAATTTATATATATGAATATTATAAATATTTCAGTCAAGTGTGAAAAAGCTGGAAATTTTTTATAGCAGATTCGAAATGAAAAATAACTTATGCTTAATGAATATTTGACACAAATGGAATGATATATGACCGGAAAATTCCATGGGCTATCGAACTTCCATATAACGATTTCTATTTGATTCAACCAAAAACCCATTCTTTGTTACGAATTTCCCCCTTAACGGAGCATTTTCTTGTATCCTTGAGATTCGTTTTATGGAAGTTATATTTGAAGTTAACCTCAAATACTTACTGTCTTCATCAACCTCCTCGATCAGTTCCTCCAGGATCTTCTTGTCGAAGGGCTGACCCATCAAACGGAGAATATCGGCAACTATTTCGGTGGAAATGCTGCCACACTTTTGACTATCGAAGCTGTTGAATGCCTTCTGGAGCACGGCAATTTGCTCGGGTGTCAGATCCTCATCCTAATCCAAGGATATTGATTATTGATTTACTTATTCCAAAATTCAAGTTTATCCATTTGCGAAATATCTTACCACGATGTTCATGTTGCTCATGTTGCTGCTGTTGGTTTGTTGTTTGTGCAAATGTATATACTATAGATCTCGATCTGTATCTGACAGATTTTAACGAAACGATCACCTCGGAGTATTCGTGCCTACTACGAAGCAGGCGCGTTGTGTTTTCCAAAATATAGCCCAAAAAAACATTCAAATCGACGCTGTCTCTGTCTCTGAACTTGCCACAAATACACAAGCACACGAATAGCCAAGACGAACCCGAGACGAGAAAATGTAGTCTGTATGTGTATTTGTATACACACAGATGTGTGTAGCCACTTTTCACATTTCCACGCCCGATGCCTGAATTTTATTGTTTTTTAGAAAGAACTGTAAATGCGATTAAAACGTTCGTTTTGAAAACGGCCCGATGCCGTAGCCAGAACGTGAGCCGTATAGTGGTTTTCCAAACAGACAGAGTAGCGGCAGAGAGCTTCCACACAACAGAAGCAGGAATGGAATGGAGCAGGAAGTGGGAAGTGGAAGGGGATGGTGTTGATTGCCGAGGCTGAAGCTGCATAAATCGTCAGCTAGTATAATGCGATGCGTTGCGCTCATTGAAAATATAGACAAAATAAACGAATAATTATACATATAGTATATATATATATATATGATATATATAGACAGCAGTTGCACGACAACAACAACAACAACATGATTTGGAGAAATGTCCCAGTGAAGCATGCCGTAGACAACGCATAAGAGCAATGCACGCTACACAAACAGAGAGAACCAGGCATATTGATTAAACGTTACTGTCTGGCAATTGGCCAATGAGAAAACACAATACAATGTCTACCACAAACAATAGATTTGTCAGGATTAACCCATTCTACAAATAAACTTTGGCAGTATTTACAGATTATCGAAAAAAAAGAAAAGGCGTAGCACAAAATAAATACAAAGATTAAATCCATTCTATTTGAGTAAAGTAAACGTTGACATTAAACTTTATTCATTAAAGTAAATTAAAGATAGTTTCAATTTGATTGGCAACATAGAAATATGAAATATCATGCTGTACATTTGGGTTTTTTTTTATTATAATCTATTGCTGAAATTAATTAAGTACCAAACGATTGTTCGTTGGTTTCAATAATTGCGATATGATAGCGAGGCAAAACTTCATACTTAAAGCTATCTTGTTTATATATGTATTTATAAAGCTATGATTTAATTGCGGAATTTGTTAGTGTTGTTAGGTGCCAAGATAGCTGGAGTTCCACCCTGGTTAAGTAAAGCCGTAAGCGTAGCATGCGATGAGCTAAGTGTTGAGCTGTTGCTGCCACTGCTGCTGCTGCTGCTGCTAGTGTTTATCATTTTGGATTTGAGTAGATTTGTAGTGCTGCTGCCAACAACGGTGCCTTGCAAGCAAGGCGTTGTTGCAATCGCAACAGATTGTTCTTTGGGTATTATTGCTGTTGCATCGTCAACAGTTGGCATCAGTATTGTCATCGGCATTGGCGTTAGCTGTGGCATTGTGGGAGTGCCTTGTAAAAGTGCATTTCGCAGATGACTATTGTTGTTAGCTAACTGTTGCTGCTGTTGCTGTTGTACCGATTGCTGTTGTATCGATTGCTGTTGCTGCTGTTGCTGCTGTTGTTCCTGCTGCTGCTGCTGTTGTTCCTGCTGCTGCTGTTGCTGCTCATGCTGCTGCTCTGCACTGCCGGCCAATATAAACGAATTGGTTATCAGCCCACGACTCTTAATATTCAAATCGACAAAGAACAGCTTCATTTTGTGTATCATCGGCTCGGTCACATTAAAAGTGAGCATCATGCTGAGATCAATGGTGGCTTTGTTGCGATACAGCTCATGGGTTTGTTGCAGCCGGCAGACTTCATCGTAAATAAGGAATAAGAAACGCGAGCTACGGTTCTCGGGCGGAATAATGCCACGCGCCGTTAGCCACTCACGATCCTCGGCATCGGGCAGATAGCGTATAATCTCCGGATGTTTGCTTGCAAGTCGAGCGCCACCCATGCCATCCTTGCCATCCATGTGAAAGCCAAAAGCCAGATTTGCCTGCACGTCCAGCACAAATTTGGTGCTGGTTGAGATCTGTGCGGTATTCCAAAAGATCTGGCGCCGCACCGGTGTGGGCAACGGACCACTCATTAAAGGCATACGAAGTAGTTGTTGCTGTTGTTGCAGCTGCAGCAAATGTTGCTGCTGTAGCTGTTGTTGCAGCTGTTGCTGCTGCAGTTGTTGATGATGTTGCTGCTGCTGTTGTGCAGCCAAGGTATTTGAGGAGCAGGGCGGCATAGGTTTACCAGCTGAAACAGGAAAGCCCAAACTGTTGGGAAACATTTTGTTGCCAGTATTGTACTCTTGAGGCTTTGCCGGACGTTTGAGTGCCATGCGTTGTTGTTCGGTGGCAGCTGTTGTTGCCGCACAGCCTGGACGCTGTTGTCGCATCACAAAATTTGTATACTGTCCTTTGGCGTTTTCCAGCAGTGCACACGAGGACATCTTCTGCAAAGTTTCCTCATTTACAGCATGCTGTCCCAGATTTTCCTTGATGTTGCCAAACGCGGGCTTAAAGTAGTTCTAAAAAGGAAGCAAAAAAATAATGGTAACAAGTTGTATATATATGTTTTTAATAAACCTACGTTCATGTAGCGCTTAATAATATCATTGACTTCCGCATCGAATGCCTGCTGCACGCTGATCCTTAACAGTTCCAGAGCTCGCATTGCCGACTCGGCATTGCCCCCGCTTTCCATGTTGTGAACGCCGCTGTATCGCTGACGTATCCGCTGCAGCATTGTCTCCGCCATTTCCGTTGTGGTTACAAATTTCTGTTAAGCAATGTGAATAATAATTTTTTATAGCTTTGACTCCTTATTCGTTTTTCTACGCACCCGTGAGCTCTCCATGCCATTCTGTGTTAGGGTTGTTATAATCTCCAGCGTAGGCTCGACTTCATTCTGTTTTGTCTGCTTGAGCGGACTAGCCAAGCGCGTGTCCATGGAATGTGTCGTTTGATTGGAGCAATCCGAGTCATCCGATGACGAATTGACCTGCAGTACAGCAGGCGAACGTTGCTGGACATCGCTGCTGGTATTATTGTGCGCTGTGCTCGCTGAATCGCTTAGAATCTTCCAGCTACGCTGAATGACCATTTTGTTTAATTTTTCCTTATTGTTTTAATGTTTTGCATTTAATTTTGCTGCTGTTGTTTGAGTGGCTGAATTTTTTTCGTTTTTATCTGGGCTGCGTTCTCTGACCAGGGACCAAAATGTGCGTGGCTGCAGTGCGCATGCGTTTTAGAGCCACCACCCAAATCTCACACTCCCGCCCCACAACGGCAACTGGCGACGACAAAACGCTTAACAGCTGCTGCTGGCAGCAACAACAACTGCAGCTGGCGATGCCGGCTCTATACAATCCATGTCCAGTTCGCCTAGCTCAAGACGTCGCTGATGATCCAACATGTTGCGCAGCTCAGCATATTCCTCTAGCTCATCCTCTTGCTCTTGCTCCATGGCAAACGATGTCCCGCCTGCTGCTGCTGTCTTAGTTTCTTCAGTTCTGCCGCGCTTTTTATGCTGTTGTCGCTGCGCCAGCAACTTTTTGTCAAACTCATCCATGTATTCTAGTGCTGCACTTGGTTGGTAATCCTCTGGAGCTTTATAGCTGATATGCACAGGCAATTGCAGGACATCGGGCAGCATAAAGGCGTAAAGCCAGCAAACGAGGGGCGTTGTGCCGCACTCGTAGCTCGCTTCTTTGTGGTAGAAGAGCAAACCATCCAGCTGCGGCTGATTGTTCGTCCATTGCGGATATGTTTGCAAAACTTGCTCCACAGCACTTGCATCTTCGAAGTCATAGTAATCCAGAAGCTTAAAAGGTTTCTCATTGCGTTTGCTGATCTCGCTTAGTTCGCCATGTTCATCGAAACGTGAGCGCAGCCAAAAGAAGCGAAAGTTGGCATCGCAGTTAAGTAGCTGCTGCTGTCCAAAGGTCAGTGCATCCAGCACATAGAAAGTGTCCTGCTCGGGCACATGGACGCAATCTAGAACAGTCTTGACCTTTTGCATATGACCATCGCCGGGCAGCAACGAACGAAACTGCACCACAATGCGACCTGCTTTGTTGTACACCTTGGTGCGTCCATTGCTGGCGATGACCAGACATCGTTTGCCCACAGGACATGGAACGAGTAGCCAATCGGCTAGATTGTCGGGACGATGGCGAAGCCATTCTGATTGCTGCAGCCTGAAATATTGTCCTTTTGTATTGCTTTTGTTTTTGCGATAACGCTGTCGGCGCGGCTTTTGCTGCTGCGTTTTGCTGTGTTCTGCACGTTCCTCGTTTGTTTCCTCTTCGCCGTCGTCATCGGAGTCGGGCACTTGTCGGTATTCATCTTGTTGGAGTTGTCGTCGCTGCTTCTGTTCATCGAGCAGCTGCTTCTGGCGCTGCTTTTGCTGCTCTCCCAGATCCACACTTTTTTTGTACAACTCTTTAAAATTTTTACTCATTGCGAAATTTTCACAACAAACAACAAGCAAAACACCGGCGACTTGAACTGTATTCGAAAACAGTCAATCGATATTTGTACATCTATCGATATACTTATTAAATCGAATAGGATATCATCGTCCAAGCTAAACAGCTGTTAAGTAATTTCCATCGCATTTATTTATTGCCGGCTCAAAGTTTACCTTTAATTATTGTCCAGAGATCATTTAATGTTTATCAAAAATGAATAAAGCTTCCAGTCTATTTTGGCCAGCTTTGGTGACACCAAAAAATGCTGTCGTTAAGCAAACGGAACAACTGTCCCGCAGTCAAAAGGTAACATTTTTGTGTGTGTTTATGAAAGTATCAACATGATAAAGAATTTTTCTGTTCCCAGCTTTTAACAGAGCTTGGCATGGTCAAGCCAGGCAGCAATGGCACTTTCCAGATTATGCCCATAGCTCAGCGTGCCTTGGACAAATGCATTAATTTGGTGCAACGCAATATGCAGGAGGCGGGCGGCCAAAAGATCAGTCTGCCAGTTCTGACACCCACCGGGCTGTGGAAAAAGACGGGTAGATTGGAGGGCGATATTTCTGAGTTTTACATGGTTCGCGATCGGAATGGCAAACAATTCCTGATGAGTCCAGTGAGTGAGTATACGCTGACTTAAGTAGTAATCCTCCAACTAGGTCACAAAGTTATAAGTATATGAATTATATAAGTTCTCATATTCCTTGCAGACTCACGAGGAAGCAGTGACAGCAATGCTAGCCACAACAGCGCCCATTTCCTATCGCCAGCTGCCTTTGCGTCTGTATCAGATTGGTCCCAAGTTTCGGGATGAGCTCAAGTCACGATTTGGCCTAATGCGGGCCAAGGAGTTTCTCATGAAGGACATGTACACATTTGATGTGACTACTGAAGCTACTGAAAAGACTTACGCGAAAGTAAGTGATGCCTACAAACAGTTCTTTAAACAGATCGAGGTGCCGTACGTCAAAGGTAAATTAAAAGCTTTATGGTAATGTTCAAACTTTGTCTAAATTATTGCTCTTTGTAGTTGAAGCGGCCACAGGAATTATGGGTGGCAGTTTGTCGCATGAATATCATTATATTTCACCAGTGGGCGAGGATACGCTTCTTAAGTGCAGCTCCTGCAGCTATGCGGGAAACACTGAAATCTTTGGCAATGATTCAGCTACAACATGTCCCAGATGTCAGGGAGCAAAATTAACTCCCGTTCGCGGCATTGAGGTGGCGCACACTTTTCTTCTGGGCGACAAGTACTCAAAGCCATTGGGCGCTACGTTCCTGAACACCTCTGGCAAACCCGAGAATCTTATAATGGGCTGCTATGGCATTGGAATCACGCGTGTCATTGCTGCCGCGTTAGAGGTGCTCTCCACGGAGCAGGAACTACGCTGGCCCAAGCTACTAGCACCGTACGATGTCTGTCTAATTGGACCCAAGCAGGGCAGCAAGGAGCAAGTACCGGCTGAGCGCATTGAAAACGATTTATTGCAGCAACTGACGCAAATTTGTGGCGCTGACGAGCTGCTGCATGATGAGCGTAAGGAGCTGACCATAGGCAAGCGTTTGATGGATGCCAAGCGTCTGGGACACCCATTAACGATTGTAGTTGGCGCCAAAGCAGTGCAACAAGAGGCTCCCAAGTTGGAGCTGCATTTAAGCGGATCTGAGAAGCTTGAATTAGAGCTGTCTGAAGTGCTTAGCTTGGTGAATGCGCATGTGCGACACAAACAACAATTGCTGCAGGGGACTGTTACACATGACCAAGATATTGTGCAAGAGCAGATCAAGCATAATGTAAATGTATAGTTTAATGCACGATGTAAAGATGCACATTTAATCCCTAATGACGATAAATTGTGGTCATAAAAGTATGCAAATTTTTTTTGTTATTCAGCAAATACACAAACCCAATGTGAAATCACAATTGAATTAAGAAGAAAACATTGATATAGTGAACTTTCTACCGATTGGCCATATACATTAGCTTTATATGAATGTAATAAAGGTAACAATAATTCAAAACAATGTCACAATAATTTCGCAGCCAAGCTGATTAGCCAGCAATCAGTGCTCGAATTGGTTGGGAGACCATCTCTACTGCTCTATATAATCTGGCTCCGGTATTTGTGGATAGATTTGCACTTGTTGCTGTGGCTTGCGGGGTGGTGGTGGTGGTTTTGTGATCATGCTGGTATACGACCAGGGCATCTGATTGCGTAGCTCCTCACTGAAGCGAGGATTAACCTGTTGGGACGGATAGATTTCCGAGTATCGACTATTTAGCGCTGAGCCTGTGGCGATCTGCTGAGCCGCTGGTGATAAGGGACGCTGCGGTGCTGTGGGCTCCGAGCCGGGATAATTAAGTTGATCGGGATGCGCATCTGTCGTTCGGTACGTGCTAATCTCTGGTTGAACTTGAGGCGGTGCTGTTTGCTGTTGTTGTTGTTCTTGTAGGGGTGGAAGCACAAAAACTGGAGATTGTAGTGTTGTGCGATCGCTAGTCTCGGCATTTTGTGCTGGTATCAAAATGGGCAAGGGCTTGGGACGAATCTGTTCCGGATACTGCATTTCCATATCCGACTGGGGTGTAAGGGAAGCAGGTGCCGCTGCCTGCTGCACGGGCTCACTGAACACTAAAGGCTGTGGGGATTGCTGTCGAGGAGCCATCTCACCGCTGTGACCCGCTTGAGACACCGTCTTATTTTCCGATGTCTGATTGGCCAGGACATGCGACAGCGACAGAGAGAACATGCCACCGATCAAGTTGAGTAGCCAGATCAATACCACACGGCTACTTATGCAGGTAAGCAGAATGGCAGGTGTGGAGAAGTAGGCGCCAAAGGTTTCCAAATATGTCCAGAGCATCTCTGGCATTGTTGCCTCCGGCTGGGCGCCAATAAAATTGAAAGCATCTTGCAGGGACTGGAATTGGAAAAAAAAAGCACGCCTTAGATAAATCATTTCAAACAGGATGTGGGGCTGAGCCTTACCAAAGTTTTGGTTATGTCCATTGCATGGAAGACAGTGGCAGCGACGTCCAGAATGCATCCCGCGAGCACAGACAAAAACCAGGGCCAATAGACGATGCCAGAAATGAGTTTAGTGGTTGCACAACACAAGGTAACTATTCAAATAATAAAGATATAAGAAAACTCAATTCTCAGTCGCCATTAGTTCAACTCACGTATGATTGTGCATGAGGATGCTATCCACAATCCACTGACTGCCGCATAGACAATCATGAAGATGTATTCTCGGTTTGTGACCTCATAGGATTTGGCCCAGTCCATTTGAATCTGGAACTCTTGATCCTGCACCTGAAGCGTTGGATTGCCGCATTTTTCCTCTATTAAAAAAGATTTTAGTTGAAATTTTTGGTTTTTATCATTTAAAGTTCGAGTACTTACCCACAAAGTAAATCAGATCCATGGCAAACTTGAAAGGATTACCAGCAATATCCGATGTTGTCTGGCAATCTCGCAATGTAATGCCCCATATCGCCAGGCCCAAATAAACGAGTCCTTGTACCTAAAGAAAAATATTAAATGTTTTTTCAAATCATAAGAAAAAAATAATTATTTCAACTAATCAATTTACATTGATTGCAAATAGAGTCTGGTTTTCCCCAATTGGCAGTGTAAAAATCCAAATAATTGATTTGAAATATTATTTTACCATCATTATGATAAAGAATGATTAATTAGCTGGGCTTTGAACAAATACAAAACACATGTGTACACAGAATTAGGAAGGTCGCTAAAAAGATTCGTGAAAGTAATAAACGGACTTTGTTTTTGATTTTACGGAATAAGGCATATCTCTCTGGATGACTAACACTTTATGATCAAAATGATAAAGTGACATTAATAATTAGATTTGAACGTTTGGGCATATTAAAGAAAGGGTTTTTTTGTTGGGCGTTGTAAATAGTAGTTGGACTTACCAATATGACAACGGCCATAAATAGCATAAAGCATTTGGCAAACCCCACGCTAACACCAGCCATGATGCTGTGGTTGTTGCTGTTGTACTTTTGACTAGAAACTGCAATCAATTGTTGTCGTTAACACCTGATAAGAGCTGTAAATTCAATTAGAAATTAAAACATATAGTAGCTTCCACATAATTTGAGTATCTTATCATTTTAATGAGTTTTTCGCGATTGACACTTTTATATTTAGCTTTTAGCATATATTTCAATTGAGCGATTCTTCAGTTTTGCAATTGAATTTCCATTAATTGTCACTTATTGTTGTTTTTGTTGTTGTTATTGATGTCACTAGCACAAACATATTGTCAATGAGTCACTGAATGATTGCACTTTAATGAAATTACCCTTTCGTCGACACAAATGTTTAGAAATCAACTTGAGTTTGTTGTGCGATACGCATGACGGCCAACAACAACAACAACAAAGAACGCTTGTTGTTGTTATCTTCTTGCTCACCGTTAGAATAATTGGTTAGTCTTCACTTGGACAAGTGGAAGAGCGAAGCGCATTCACCGGCTGCTTTCCTTTGACTGAGAGCGTTTCTGCTCCAATACGATGTAGTTAGCAAAATAAAAAATATCTCATCCGCCATTGAATGGCCATCGAAGCTCTTTTGTAATTTCTTAGTTCATTTCATACAACTCTATTATTTTTTTTTTTTTCGGGCATATGCGATAAGATAAGCCTAATGAAATTTTAAGGGTAACACTTGCTATCATCAGAAGTTATACAACAAAAAGACAAAAACAAAAAAGACTAGGCCAGGGGCAGCGTTAAAGCCAAAGCTTCAATGAGCGGCAACAAATATTTCGAGTGTACTAGCATTAGAAATTAAATATGTATTCACATCGTGCCGTTCTTATCAACAATAGGCCAACCACCGATGGCCCGTTATCTGACACCTTTTTATAAGCCATATTCATATTTGAACTAAATTACGGTGCAAATACAAAGACAAATAAAGAAATGCGTACGCACTATTATTAAATACATATTTATAACAATTTGTGCTTACTTTAAACGATGAATGGGCCAAGTACATATTCAATATCCCATTGGCAAAAATATTTGCAACACGCTGCGTATATTGAATAACCGTTGATTTGGTCATGCGGACAGCCTGCTACTCTTCCCCGCATTCCGAAGAGCTTTTTATTTCTACCCGTGTCTTGATTGACGAGGTGTGAAGGTGTATGGGAGGGTGTATAAAGTAATCAACTTGGTATTCAGATTCATCATAGATGATGAGTCAGTGCAAGCACAAAAGTAAACCCCAATGCAATAATTGTACTCAGATACGTAAGGGTATCAAGTGCTTCAAGATGATAAGAATAAGGAAATGTTTACAGAGAACAATAATTAATGATTAAAGTCAAGTTAAATAAATATCAATTATCAAAATAAGCAATAGTGACAAACTATTTTTTATTCAATAAAAAAATCGGAGAATAGAATTATTTTATTTAAAAAGGCAATAATTTTAGCAAATCCTAGACTGAGTATTTATTTGTTTTTAAATGCGTAATAAGTAATTTTTGTTACAAATAACTTTGATGTATTTTAATAGCTGAAACTTTCTAAACTTATTTGAAATAGTATGTGCAACTTGTTCAGGTTTGCTTAAGATGCGTTAGTCATATTGAGATTGATTACAATTTCAAATACTCTTTTTAAAATTTGTATGTACTTTCCACCAGTGATTAGCACATTTATTGAGCATAAAAAGAGTTTCGCTTGAATTTCGCAAAGATTTGGCAATATTTGTGTAACCCAATTGAATGCTTATCTGAATATATGAAAACTGATTCGAATTATTTGTACAAGACAATTTCGTAAATAAAAATCAGTTTCCTATGAAATAAACGAAAACTCTCAAAGAGAGAGAGGGAGAGGCAAACATTGGAATAATGTTTATGGTTGAGTGAATCGTTAAAAGCTAAAAACATAAGCTAATCCATTCTAGCTGTTTGCATTGGCAATTAGAGTCTCAGGTTTGGCAAATGCCTCCGTGCGATTTTTTGTGTGTGAATTGTTTATTCAAATAAAGAGGCAACAGTTTGTTGCTGGCCGCTGCTTGGGCATCAGATCAAATCACATGACTTTAATTGAACTTGGCGTATTATAAATATGTATGTATTGTATATACTATATGTATTTGAGTGTTTTTGTATGTGTGAGATGGCTAAGACTAGAGTGAAATTTGCCTTTGTCTAAACACGGGCGCTCAATATAACTGGATCAGCTTCAACTTCGGCAACCTTTGCCTTAAGCTTTTTCTCCTCCTCATGTTTCTGCTTAATGTTTGGCTGCTCCGTGGTGGTGCTGCTGGTGGTGGTGCTGCTAGTGGTGGAGCTGCTAGTGGTAGGGCTGCTGGAGGCGCTGCTGGTAGTGCTGCTAGTGGTACTGCTGCTGCTGCCAGTGCTGCTCTGTGTCTCCAAACTCTCAACTGGAGCCGTTGACGTTATGGATGTCTTAATGATGCTAATCTTGGTCTGTTTGCCGTCGCTGCTCTCTTTGTTGGGATCCTCCTTAATGGTGGCTGAGGTAATCTTTGTGTGATGCACCAGGAAAGTGGGTATGAGTGGCACAGAGATGCCACTGTGTGGTTGCACCGACACATGATCGATGATCAGATGGGCGGGACCTTTTTCCTCCGACAATGGCACTTTCTTGGTGGTCTGCACCAGAATCATACGCTCCTTAGCATCCTCAGTCGACGACGCAATGGGCGTGGTGGCAGTTGTAGGCTCATCCGAACGCTTGGTTATGCTATGTTCGTTTATTTCAGACGCTTCCGCTTTCACTTCATGCACCTCCGCGTCTGCACCACTAGCGCCACTCAAACTTAAAGCTGACTGGAATAAGCTGCTCTCCAGATTGCCAATGAGTGCCTGGAACGAGATCTGCTTCAGCTGTCCATCGGGATTGACAAGCACCTGTCGCTTGACCACATCTTGATTTGGTTGTGGCTCCACCACAGCTGGCGAATCTCTGGGCAGACCAAGAAACAAACCATTCAAATCATTCAAGGGTGCAGCCAAGCTGGTGGAGGCAGCAACTGTCAGCAGCTAAATAAGAAAAAGTACAGGATTGTTAGACGACAACCTAAGTAATTTAAAAGCTTTTAACTCACGATGAATATCAATGCAAAATTCATGGCTTAATTGTTTCCGCTTTTTATTTTCAAGTTTCAGTTGTTAGCACCACAAAGTCCAGATTGATAATAAGTTCGCTGACGAGATGTGTGCGACTATTTAAAGCCGGCTAACGAACAAAGAAAAACAAAAAAGTTTTCTAGCTAAGCTTTTAGTTAGCACGTTTGCCGACTCAAACGCCCGAGCCCGAGCCGAGTGTCTGAGATTCTGTTAACTGGTTTAATCTCTGCACAAGTTCTCGATAAATTTGGTGTTTTTCTTTTTGATTAAGATTATTTTTTCACTTGAAGTTCTTATTCAGTGCTCGTGTTGTTTCTTAAATTAATGATAATAAAAGCAACCTTCAGATGTTAAAATGTTTGTTAAATCAAAATCAAGGATTAATCACTGAGAGAGCTTAAAGGAATGGTCCGACGACTCAGTACGTGGACTGATTTCTTGTTTGCTACATTTTCTTGGAACGTGCATGGATGCTAATCTTTAAATTAATTAAATTAACATTAGTTTGCTATTTTTATATAAAGATATTTTCGTGTATTTCATATTTGTGCATAATTGTTTCCACGAAAAGTAAATAAACATATTTTTGTTTTCAGGGGAACTTACTTTGCCTAAGGAGCACTAAAAACTTGAAAACAACACTGACTAATCTAAAGCGGAAAGAGATTCGGCTTTAAAGAGCTGGTCCTAATTTGTTTATTTCACAGTCAGTTGAAATTAAACTAATTTTCTGATTTGCTTTGCAGTTTTGTGGTTTTTGATCCGGAATGTAAAAAAAATTTTTAATTTCATTAATATTAATATTGTTACATTTATCAATTACTTCACAATCTTAATGTTTAAATAAATGAAAGGCAACTAATGTGTAAATCAATTTCAAAAAACTTTCCATAAGCAAAATGTGCTAAGAACAAATCATTCAAAAAAAAACTTTCCATTAACAAAATCTGTTTGGGGCTCTTAAACACATCTGGTTCCAAATACCAGTCCTTATATCATGAATGAAAAGTCAAGATTGGTCTGGTTCTGCGATGTTTCAAAGCAGCTTAAAGCAGTTAAATTTTGTGTATTGTGTGTTGGTTGATCAAAACAAAACCCGGATACAAGCACAGCTTTAATAATTTCTCAATACTTAATTAATTAATGATAATAAAATAAGATGTTTTTATTGAAAAAAAGCTTTTAAGCTTTACAAGAATTGGTAATAATTGCAATAAACTTCAAATTGTTGGAATAAATATTTTTTCTGGTTCACGCTGCGTATGAGTAACTGAAAGCTGCTAATTAAAAGCTTGTGCAAAATAGTGAAAGATACAAATTTACAAATCAATTTAAACTCATATGGTTTTTATTTGCCAAAGTTAAATTTAAATCAAACGTCACACAGTGCGAATACGTAATTAAATAAGATAGGCGCGTGTCCAGACGTTCCAAATGCGTCAATCTGAACCTATTTTTGGGACACTGGCCGGGTAAACAAAACATTAAAAAGTATATAAACTGGCAAATCAATTGCGATTTTACACTAAGCTGAGATTTGCGTAGACGGCCGCCCCGTATTGATACAAAAACGAGCACAATTAATTAGAGCCTGTGAGCCAGAAGCGGCGTTAAAAACAATAACGTATGTATGGTTAGGAGGGGAAGGCAGCTAGAAACGGTGAGATGAGGGGCAATGTCCAAACCTGTCAGCCAATTAACAGGTAACAACAATCATCGAGAAGCTGGCCCAATGCCTATAAAAGCCGTTGATCTGCACTAATTAGTCTCAAAGACGCGAACATCACACAAGGGTTCACAGCAAAAGAAGGAGAGACCAAACACACAGGCCCATCCACACACACGCATACCCACACTGTGATCCGTAGCAGGAGTGTTCTTCTTGAGTAGCAGATTTTCCTAGCAAAACTTCCGAAAGTTTTAAGATGATGAAGACACACCATGCGATTGTTGGAGCCACTGTGCTGGGCATGCTGTTGGCCTTCAGCTCCTCGCTGCCCATCGTGGATGTGAGTTCCAGCCTAGATAATGCTACACTTGAGATGCTACATGGCAACGGCAATGATACGCCCAAGAATCTGTAAGCTCGAATGCAAAATAAAGCCCCCTTAACACTTTACTTAATTATCTTTTTTCCATTCGTTAGCTATGTGGTCAAGGCGGTGGTTTATGAGATTGGCATTCTCACCGAGGTGGGCGACAATGAAACGGACTTTGAGAGCCAGGAGCGCGTGGATTTGACCTTCTATGATGCACACACCAATCAGAGTCACATCGATCTGGGCAACATTCCACTGCCTATACAGACGAACGTTTCCGGCCAGGTGCTCACCGGCATTGTTCCCATCAATATTGGCGCCTTTAGCAGTCCACAGGAGTTGTTGGCAACACTGCCACTTACGGGCAGCATTGTCAACATAACGCACAGCGATACGGCCTTCTATCAACTGACCAAATCCAATACGAGTGGGTTCGAGAGGCCACAGTTGCTGAGTGAAGATATGTTAGCCAAGTTAACGCATGTCGCCGAACTTTTCCCATCCAGCGCTTCATTAAACGCCTTTGGTGGTGTCGCCTCGGCTGCATCCAACCAGCTGGACGATGATAAGTCGCAAGAGAAATAAATTGACATCATCTTGAACGTAATGCTGTGCGTTGTGCTCCACCATAATAATACTTATTAGCTATAGTTAACTATAAGTAGCAAGACTAGATGAGGACGAGAATAGAAACAAAATAAACCACCACAAAATATTTGACATTTGCCATGGTCAAAACCTCAATTTTTGTATACTTATTGTTGGCTTAAAGTAAAAATCGCATTAGTGCTAGGTAAATGCTTTCGAATTGTGTTACTTTCTTGAGTTGTTGATTGTTTGTTACTCATGTGACTCCGAGACTGCTAAAAGCTTTCCATCAATTCTCACCTGCTCTCGAATGACTCAAAAAAAGGCATGCAAAAATAATCTTGCATATTTCACAACCAAGTTGTTAAGTAAACAAACTTTTTATAGTTGCCAATAGGCATGAGGCAAAGGAAAAAAACTTTCTTTCCGGTCCAGATCAGCTATGAGGAAATTATTAACTATTATTTAATAATTTAAAGGCTTATTAAATTTTCAGTTTGTAGCGCTTTCTTGTTAAATCATGGTTCTATAATTGTTTACAATTTCAATAATTGCGATTTTTGTTCATTTCGATTCACAGACTTTTGCAATTAAGTCTGTGGAAAAATAGCGCATATTGAATGTTTAAACATTATTTTTTAACCTTAAAATTCTTTTTAAAAAAAAACTAACTACAATATTTTTTCAATTAATTTTTATATTAACTAGTTTTTAATTCTTCTCTTTTTCATTTGTTGGTTTGTTGTTGTTTGTTTAGTTGTTTAACTGTAGTACATTTGGGTTCTTAAACACTAGTAGATGATATATTTTATATTAATAGATTATATATATAAGAATTTATAAATATAAGTTTAAACTTGTACACGAAATTAAAATTTTTGTCAAACGTCTCAGATAAGTTGGAAACACCAACTCAAATCGCCTAAAAACGTTTATCCAACCCACAAACCTTAGAAGAAGTCTTTCCCCTCGTCCTTTGCCATAACCCAACCACTTTTACTTTATCGATATCGATTTTCAAGTGGCAACCCTGCATACCATTCTAAGGTGTGTGTGCTAGTGTTTGTGTGTGTATTAATATATGTACATACTGCAACGCACATTTGGATACTTGTATTCGTATATAGCATAAATAATATTTAGTTTTTAACTAATTTACATGGTCGTGTAGACGATGCGCTCTAGCGACTTCATTTAAAATATATATATATGTATGTATGTATCTTTGTTAATTTTGGGTGTTTGAGTGTGTGTGTACGTAGGTGTGCCTAATATGTATGTGTTTGGAAATTGTATGTTTTATTCGTAGTAGCAGCTAGAATTTTAACAAATGTATCTGCACACTTTTTTCCAACATTATTAATAAACTAAACTGTAACTAGAATCTGAAACTGTGTATGTCTATCTTGAAAAATGTGTATCCGTTCATGTTTGTGTACTGAATAATGCTCGACACATGTTTTCTGATTGATTTTAGGTTGCTTTGTGGGTTTGCTTTACTAAATATATCTGCTCGCTTTATACATATCTGGCTTACTAACAAATTATATTATTTTACGCATTCGTCGGCGCAGCCTATAAATCATAAAAACTAATCTTAACGCGCCAGCGGCCAAAATGCTGCAGCAATAACTATGCGAGATTAGGATTTTTGGTTGATCAACGATGCGCCGTTCAATCTGCAAGAAAATTATATGTCCAACTATTAGAATATATGTTCAATACAATTGATAAGATATTAGGACTAACCTATAACATGACTCTCCATATTTGTGATGCGTGGCTTCGATGCGGGCTGTGGTATAATGGTGATCTCATCATTGATCTTTAGCGGCTTTAGCAACGAATCGTTGGCGGCACCCAGCGAATTGCGCGACAAGCCGGCACCACTACTACTACTGCTGGACTGTGCACTATTCTTCTTGCTATCCATTGCCTTGCGGGCTACAGTGCTGTGCGCTGTATAAACATGCGTCTCAAATTGTTTGTACATGCCAAAGGTTGCCGTGCAAACGGTGCACTTGTAGGATAAATGTGCGGGCTTCAGGGTCATGTGATGATCACGCGATACGTGATTCAGTAGCTTCCATTGGTACATCTGCAAATGTTTAAAAAAATCAATTACTATTAAAGCCAAAATGGCATTTAAACATGACTGAAACTCACCCTGCCACAGACAGGACAGCGTCCGGCATCCTTGCCTTTGTTAGCAGCCTCCTGCATAGAACTTGTGACCAAGCCATGCGAGCCAAGCAAGTGCCTTTCTAAACCTTGATCCGTGAAGAATCGGAACTGACACTTCTGGCAATTCAACGGTGGACGATTGTAGATCATCTTGGGATGTATCTAAAATAACAAACAATTTAAAAATTAGTTTAGCTTTTGTATAGAGCTTTAATGTTGATTAAACTAACCTTCACTTTGTGCATCCATTGCATGTGATTGCGAAGCTGTTCCAGATCTTTGATGTAGCCATCGCAAATCTCACAAATGACAAACTGCGCTTTGTTGTTACCGCCGCTGGGACTCTGGCCGGGCTTCATGCCAGCTGCTGCTGCCGCTGGCTGTTTGCTTGACGACGCAGCCGCCGCATTACTGTTAGTCGCACTTTGTCGAGGTAGTGGCGTTATTGAGATACTCGGCTGGCCGGCAATGGGCTTCTTGGATGCTTGCTGAATTTTATAAAGGTAATATAAATTAGCAATTATATTCCCTTCACTAAATCTTCAGCTCTTCTTACCTGCACAAGCTGTCCGGCAGCCAGCTGATAACTGTTGGGTAACGACAGAGCAGCATTGTTGCCAATGGCTCCGCGTATAGGCGCTGGATTCCTCACCATACTGTTCGTATTGGGCATTGCCTTGGGCATCTGTGGCGCTCGCTGTCGCATCTTGGCCGCATTCTGTGCAGCAAGTGCCGCCGCCTGCAGATTACGAGCCTGAGCTGCTGCCTGTTGCTGTTGAATTGTTGCCAACGCTGCCTTCTGTGCCGCTGCCTGCGCTGCCATGGCCTGTAAAATCAAAACCAAAAGGATTAAGCTGTTATTTTTAAATGTTTAATATAAATTTTTTTGTACCTGATATGCGGTTGCTGTGCCAACGAGTCCATGACGTGGCTTAATGCGCGGTATCTTGGCAGGTGCTTCCCAATCGTTTGGCGGCGCCAGATTAAGCTCCGGCCGGAATTTCTTTGCACAGACGGGCTGATGGCGTGCCAGTTTTGCTTTGCCATTATCCTCGAACCCACAGTTGGGACACTGATGATATGGCAGCGGTTTGATTAAGCGCGCCTTGATATTATGCACAGCCTCCATGTGGTAAACAATTTCGGTGGCGTTGCGTATCTCGAATGTACAAAAGTTGCACTTGTACAGGACTCCATTCATATGCGGCGTCTCGTAATGATTCGCCATGGAGAGCGCCGATTCCGACTTGAAATTGCAGAACTCGCAGCGTTTCATCGTAAACTTGAAGGGAGCATTTTTCGTTTTGGATGCCTGTAGATTACCGCTGAGCGCATTAATCGCCATCTCGAAGTCCTTGGGATCCCTTGTGAGCGATTTACGCATTTTGCGCTTTTGTAATCGCAACAGATCAGCTTGGACATACTCTTGGACGAGACCAACGCCAATGTCCATAAAGAATTTGCCCAACGGACTTTCGAAATAGTTCTCCGAACCGGGTTTTGCTGCAACAGTGGAGGCAACACCACCTGTGGCAGCTAGTGCAGCAGCAGGTTTGATGGCGCTTTTGAGTGCGGTTAAATCATCGTTGGCTTCCTTGATTAGAACCTTAGTGCGCATACCCGACTCCGAATCATCATCATCGTCCTCATCGTCATCCTCTTCGGATTGCTCCGACCAAGATTCATCATCTCCCCGCTTCTTTTTCTTTTTGCCTTGCTGAGCAGCAGCAGCATTCGCTGCATCTGCATTAAGTTTTTCCTCCTTGTTCCGTTCGGTCATCATATCGAATTCATCCAACTTATCCGCCACAGCCAAATCCTCCGGCGAGAGCGCATACTTCATCTCGATAGCTCTGATCACCTCGCGAATATTATCATTGGGGGGCTTCTCATAGATGTAGGGCACAATGAACGAAGGCGCCTCCAGCACAAACATATCGTCCGTTAGTCCAGGCAATAGATTCGCATTATTCGTCATGCTGGGCAGACCAGCATTAGTTAGGGAGAGCGTTGGCGGATTAAGCTGTACTGTCGCACCCAATCCAACACCAGACATACCAGACATCGGCACCAGTTTGGGTGGCGCACTGCCCAGATTTGTAGCCACACCGGTGACAGCATTTGTTATTGTGACCGGATAGATAGAGGCACCGGTCGTTGGCCCCGTCTCGTGAGGCATTAGGGTGCGCGCATCCTTGATGGTCAGTTGACCCAAACCGATGCCCGATCCACCCATATTCGACATATTGGTGGAGGGTGTCGAGCTGCGCTGTCGCTTGATGTTCGGCTGCAGATCATCGAGATCGCTTTTGCGCTTGTTTAGTGCATGATCGCTGGGCGAAATACTTGGTGGCGTATCATCCTCAATGACCACACAGTCATCGTCATCATCATCATCATCGTCCTGCATTGGCGCTGGCGGTGGTGCAGCAACCACCAAAGGCGCTGTCTTTATAAGGGGCGAAAGCTTTTTGCTAAGCGGCGTTAGTGGCGCTGCTTTTTCAGTTTCCGATTCCGAATCAGAGGGAATTAAGACTGCATCATCAGAGGATTCAGCGCCGCTGGAAACAGCTGCTAGTACTTGTGGCATTGCTTTTGCATTGTTGCTGTGAGCGGGCTTTAGTTTGGTGGCAACAACAGCAGCAGCAGCAACTGCTGGCGGTGATTCAGGTATATCCTCGTCATCATCGCTGTCCTCATCCAAGTTGACCACGCCACCACCATCATCATCATCGTTGTCAGCATTGCTTTTTGTTGCTTCTGCTGTGCTCGCCTGGCCGTTGGCTTTGTTAGTTGCCTCAGTTGCCTTTGGCGCTGCTTTAGCCTCCGGACTCGGAATAAAGCCATTTAGCGTTGTCTCTTTCTTTTTTGAGTCCACTGCATCGAGCTCCTCCTCCTCTGTGTGTATTGCTTCTGCATCCGAGTCGGTTACAGTTTTAGCTGTGCCACTCTCCTGGCTACCCTCCTCATCCTCCTCCTCCACCTCATCATCATCGATGTTCTTCTTTTCTGCTGGTAGCTCCTCATCTACAAGTTCCTTGTCTGCTCCGGGCTGTGTGGCAGCACCAAGAGGATCTTCTGCATCGCAGCTGTTTTCAGCCGTGCTGCCAATTTTCTCCTGACCGTCTTCAGCCTCCTCATGATCCCCATTCGTAGTCACTTCCTCTGATTCTCCTTCATCCTCGTCTTCACCACCATCTAACTTTGGCTCTTTGCTATTGCCATTCTCTGTCGAACTTGAGCTGGTTATTTGAGAGTCGCCTTCCTCCTCCTCGGTGGTTTCATCCACATCCATGGACTCTCCTGTCGTCGCCTGCTTGGCCTCACCATCAGGATTGTCATCATCATTGCTGATGCTGTTGCTGTTACTGTTGCTATCTAGGGCTGATTTGTCGTCTATTGCTGCATCGACAACTTCTAGCTTTTCTGCCAACTTTATCTTCTTAGTTTCCGCCTCCTCCTCATCTTCATCCACCTCGTGTTCAGCATCTCTTTTGGAGTTTGTATTCTCTGCGCTGCTGCTGGTGTTGCTATTGCTGTGGTTGTCATCATCGTCGTCACTTGCTGCTGCTGCTGCCTTTGTTGCCGCCGCTGCTGCTGCTGCTGATGTTTTGGCAAGTAATTTTGTTGTGGGCTCGGCAACGCCCTCCGGCAAGACGACGTCGACTTCAGTCATTTGTTGTTTTGTTCGGTTGATACTGGAATGTGCCTTTTGGTCGATAGATGTCGCTGCTGCTGTTCTTCGTCTTCTTGTCGGGGATGCCTAAAACAGAAATAAATAGATCGATAGACAAATTGTTAATAAAATTGTTACAAATAACAAATCAAAGCTTTGCCCCCACCAAAGAAGTCAAACCCAAACCGGGAAACTTATTTGGCTCACAGAAAGAAGAAGAAAACTGAAGCGTAAATCGCAACGAAAGAGCAAAGCGAAGAAGAATTGGAAAAGAAATAGCGCAAAGCTTGCAGAAAATTAAACCTATTGAGCACAGCAACAAAAACTATTAACAATTGCCAAAATATAAAATAAAAACTTGATGCAAAGAAAATTGAAAATTAAATCTAGGTGAATTAAGCCCGCCCTCCCCTTTTTGACAACACCACCAAGAGATGGGGGGAGGGGGAAAGCAAAAAAACAAAAAAGAGTTAATTGAGACAAAATGGCTGCCATATTGGATTAAAACTAAAATACAATTTAATATGTACGTATGTATGTATGTTTGTATATAATTTTGCAGTTATGTACACAGTATAAATATGTACTTATGTATGTATGTATGTAATGACATAAAAATGAAATTCTGCGCGGTATGTTTGTATGTAATGTATGTAAGTAGTTATATACATACATATAGTGTTGCATAAACAAGCATATATATATGTACATATGTATGTACGCACATGCATATTATATATTAATATATATTATTTACATATACATATATATATTTATACTGCTACATACATATATACAGACGAGCAGTTACCGAGCACACAGCAACTGCACGATTGACATACACACACACACACACACACATACACCGACATACATACATACAAAGCGCACCAACAAAACGAGCACACACACACGTGCATGTTTGTATGTACAATCTATATATATATATATACGCACATATATACATATAATTATATATGAATGTGTGTGTGTGTAGATACAAACGGACACGCAGACGCTACGACAGACAAATTGACAGACGGACAGCCGGTGCGACGACGACGATGACGACGACGACGACGTTGGCTTTGGCTCTGCGGTGTTGGTTGTTGGTTGGCTGTGACTAGCTGCTGCTGATGTAGCTGTAGCTGGCGGCGGCGGCGTAGAGTGGAGTACGGGTGGGTACAGGAGCGTGTTTTGCGCTTGTGTATGTATGTGTGTGTGTTTGCGTTTAGTTAATGTGTGCGTGTGTGTGTGTATGTCTTTATGACTATTTGTATATTTGTTCACAAGAACAATGTGATATTTTTTAGGCAAGTTGCAAACAAGCTATTTCAAATGCTATAATTTTTGCACAACAGCCACAGTCACAATAACAAAACATACGCAAAATCAACAACAAATGCCATAAACTTACAATTTACATTTTACGTCACACTTCAATTGCAGTGGCAGGTTGTTGTTATTGTGGCAATTCAAAAACGATAACACTTATGAGATAAACAACACAACACAAAAATAAACGCAAAAGGATCTTTGCTAAACGCACAACAAAAATTTTCTTGATTGTGGAGCACGCACAGGGCGAAAGAAAAAAAAGAACGCTATGCCAAAGCGCGAGAAACGGACGATAGACGGGGGCAAACAACAAGGCAAACTGGAAATGGAAGCGGAAAAAAGCAAAAAACGTCGCTCTACAAACACAGAGTTGCATGAGCCGCAGCCGGCCACGCAGGGTTGCACGTTGGGCCCAAAAAGCGGCGCGCGCCAACGTTATCGAACAATCGATAATTTTGCAATTGTCAATAGAGTGCATTTTGCAACTAGTGCAGCTACAAAATAAGAAAAAATAAAATTGTTACAATTTGCAGTTAATATGAAGATCAACAACAAAAACAAATCAAAAGTAAATTATTTACGTCTGAGCGCCAATTTCGCAACGTGCATGTTGCTTATTGAAGAGCGAGCTGAGAGCACACACAAGTTGCTCGAAATTGTTACGCTCAAAAATAGCGAATGGCAATGTGAAGCGCAACTGAACCGTTGTCATTGGGGCTTAGTGTTCGTGCGTGTGTTTGTCGGTGGGCCGTATATTGCTGTCGTAGTATTGGAGCGCGCCCATGTGAATGGATGGATGGATGGGAGGGAAAACACAAATTTGACAATTGTACCGCGCGTACGAACGAAATGAACAAAACAAAACTGAAACGGCATTGGTGGTGCTGCTGCTGCTGCTTCTGCTCTGTCTGTGTTGTTGTTCGTAAATGTCGTCGCAGTTGCCGGCGTGTTTTTCATGATATTCGGGGTATTTGTATCTGCGCCGCGCAGAAAATTCAAATTCGCGCGCGCAAATGGATTATGCTGCTGCTGTTTATTTGTGGCGGGCAAGTCTTTAGTTACAAATTCTAAACCAGGCCAATATTGAATGCTCCCCCCACACACTAATACACACACTGACACTCACACTCCTACTAATTTATATCGATGTACCACACATACACATACATACATACATACATAGAGTGTGGTGTAGCAAGCATAGGCAAAGCCCCGACGTCTGTAAGTTTTAAAACTGTATACTCATCACGATACTTCTGCTGGCGCTGCCTGATGCTTCTTCTTCTTCTTTCCCAACTTATTTCAGATTACGCTGCTGCTCTCTCTCTCTATTTCTCTCTCTTACTCTTTCCCTCTCCAATGCTATGGGCCAATATAATAAACGTACAAACATACAAACATATATATGTATGTATACTTATATAAGTATGTATGTATGTGTGTAAGCTGAATGCGAAGTGTATGTGTGTGTTTGTATGTATGTATGTTTGTCTGTGTGATTTGGTCTATATGCAAGTACAAATTTGAAAGTAACCCGCTTCTCACCCCCGTTGATCGGCAACTGGTAGAAGTTTGAAATTCGCCTACTGCCGCCACCACAGCGGGTTTCATTAAGAACCAAAAACTATCGGTATAATAATATGTATGTAAGTATGTATGTATGTACTTTATGTTATACATACACGTGACCTTTTCTGACGTTGTCGTCCGTCCGTCGGTTGTCAAGCAAACTTTAGATACAAAGTGTGAGGAAGAAGAAGATATGTATATATATATGTATGTATGTAAATATATTTTTGTTGCTTTGGGCTAACTTATTAATTGCAAATAAAGGACATTTAAGCTGGATGCTAAAAATAATTATTGATTTTGAAGTGTTCAAAATGTCCTTTTATTAGAAGTTAGGTTCAAAACTTGTAACAAAATAAAGCTTCGTTATTTATATCTAAAAGATGCTTCTTGATACAAATGTTACATTCCTGACAGCTTGAATTTCCATCAGTAAAATGATCTTCGATCTTAAGTTTCAGTAAGAATTAAATGCATTTATAATAAAAAAAACTTAAAATGTTATTAACTTAAAATTCGAATGATGTTTTGATACATGCCATTCGATTTCCAATCATAAAACCATTCTATGCTCGCTTTTCATGCATTTCCAAACTGTCTTAAGGGATGATTATGCACGTGGAAACATACAAACAAACATACATACAAACATACAAACAAGTACAGATGCATTTTTATCTCCATTAAACATTTCATGGAACGAAGGATGATTCATCTATTAAGATTTCCCTTTGAAAGTTCTAACCGAAATTCTAAATTCTTAGTCACGTTTAAGCTTAGTATGATGTAATAAAACTATAAAATCGACATAAAGTTTAATTACTGAACTCAAAAACAATAAAAATTTAATAGATAAAACATAATATTCATCAATTAAAAGAGTTTTAAATCCCAATCGACGGATTTATGTAGCCCAATAAACTTGATAATCAATATAGTATGTATGTATGTATATATATTTGAATACATACATATGTATATACTAAACGCAGATTTTAAGTGCGCAGTTTAATTTTTATATAGTACGCACACACACACATACATATATATGTGTGTGTATTAAGAGCTCACCTAAACCATTTACTGCGGGCAACCATACAAGGGGCGACTTCGTTTGGCGACAAACTCGAAATTTGAATTTCCAGGTGCAAGTTTAATCCTCGCCTGCTGCTCCTTCGTTGTCCTCCTCGTCCTCGTTGAATGACAATTTGCTGCTGCTGGCCTTGGACTTTTTGCGTTTGTTCGATGATTTCTGTGATTTATCCGTGGAATCCTCCTTCTCCGCTTTTATGGTTGGCTGCTTAACTCGCTGCTTAAACACAATGGGTTGGCTTAGATCCGCGGGCCTTTCAGCTTCTTCTGCAAAAAGTAAGTAAAATTTAAAGGTCATTAATGCAACAACAACAATCAATAAATAATAGCATAAAATGCAACAACAATAAGCAACGCCTTCCTATCACCTGTTTGCCAGTCAAACGATTCGGAAAGTAAGAAGAAATCTTTTTTCAACGCAGCGTCCCATTCATAGGCGCCCCCCGGCAACCCACACACGCCCCTTACCCCTTTACATCATCTTAAGTTTTAGTGTCTTGCAATGCTTCGCCTTTGAATTTGCCAAAGCCAAATCGGACACTGGCTACCTCACCTCACCTCACCCAAGTGCCCGCCCCTGCACCAACGCCACCCCTCCCCACCGTCGTCGTCGTCGTCGTCAAGCCACTTGCTATGCTCTCTTTGTTCGCCTGTTTCGTTCATCATTGTCTCTCCCGCTTTCGTTGCTGCTGCTTCGTTCATTCTTTCACACGTTTTCACCCGATTTTCTGCGCGGGCCTTCTGAGCAATAGCAACAACAACAACAACAGCAGCAGCGGTGTTGGTGGCGGGGTGATGACGACGGCAGCAGCAGCAGCAACAGAGCGGCAGCTGTTGTTGGTTTTTCGGTCGCCGTTATATTTGTTAACTTCTCTCTGGCCCGGCTGCTTTATCGTGCGCTCCGCTTTGGCTATGATTTTCATCACATGCTCCGCTTTAGCGGAGCTCCCCAATGAAAATGTCAGTGTGTATGCTTTGCGCCAGCTGTATGTATTAGTGTGTGTCTCTGTGTCTGTGTGGGTAGATGAGGGTGCTCCGCTGGCATTGCCATACTAATTGCAATAATCATAGTTTTACAGGGAAAGGGATATTTGGCACTGTGCTGCCATAGAGACTCCCGCGGGCGGGCGTGGCATGCCCCCCACCCCCCTGCCCAATAACAATAATGAAAAACAACAAGACTCATTTTCGAGGTTAGAATCGAAGTTAGTATGAAAAACGTATTTTTCATTGAACAATAACAAAATGCGTAGCATAGATGAAAAAAATGCAACACATTTTCTTTTCTGTTCTTTTTGCACACACCACGAACAAAAATCGGAAATCGGAAAAAATTAACACACAAAAATCGTTTGAAAGTGCCCGCAAAATTTAAAAACAAAAAAAAGGTTCTCTTTTCAATGTTTTTGTTGCAGTTTTGCGTATTTTGTTTGCAATTTGTTTTTGTTTCATTAAAATTTTCAATTATATATATTGCGAACACACTCACACACACACACTTACACGCGCGCAAACAAACAAATATATATATATACATACATATATATGTAATAACATACAGTGTAGTATAGGGCAGAAAAAAGCGTGGAAGCGACCGACGCTCGATTCTGACTCAACTGAACTGAAAGCCAAACTGCCACAGACGATAACTACATCCTACCTACGCACACACCGACACGTCTACACACACATACTTACTTAAATGCAAACTCAAGCATACATACATACATACAAAAATTATATATATACAGATGTATATGTGTGTGTGCATACCTTTCGCTATGCGCTGCTGCTCGAGGGCCACCTCATCGGCGGTAAGATCCCCACTTGATAGCACCACAATTAGGGGTTTCTCGTCTTCGCGCTCCGGCCGCTCCTCACTGGAATCGTAGTTTTGATCCTGGTCCTGGTCCTGGTCACTCCCGTCTAGTTTCTGGCGCTGTTTTTATAAGCTGAGCATGAGCGAGGCACTTTGTTTTGGCTCAAATAGCTGCTTACCTTTGTGTCGACGGTGGGCCCTTCTTTGTAGCCAATTTCCGCCTTGAGTTTGGCCAAAAAACTAGGTTCCTGTGGCTTCACGTAGGTAATATTGTTGCGCTTGGACATAGCAATTAACACATGGGGTATAAATTATCTTGTTTCTCTAATGTTTTCCAGTTGGTTACTCTTTCTATTTTGATTGCCGCCGTTCACTTATCATTGTGGGCCGCTGATAGTGCAGTGTTGGAAAATGCTATTTGGTCAACACTTAATGTTGCCAAATTTATGCAAAAACACAACTTAGTTGGAAGTCTTTTTAATGAGGCTATTTTATTATATTTTCTCTTTATTTATACCGATTCTCATTCAGTCTATTAGTAATTTTAATATTTTTATAATAGAGCTATCGATGTATTTATATTTCGATAGCAGTGTTAGCTGTCAGCTGATACCATTTCAATTAATTTGCAGTGCGCATGCCCGCCATATTGAGTTTTTGGCGGGCGCGAAGAAAATTTAGCCGGCTCTATTGTGAATGACCGTTTGAATAAGCCGTTACGTTTGCGTTTCGCCCATATAATTGCGTGTGTAACTTTAAATAAATTAATTTTTAACAAATACTAAAAAACCTTTAAGCTACGGCATTAGAACCTAAATCTTTAATCAATTATTTATGTTTTTAATGACGGCCCTTACCTTTTGTTTATTACCTAAACTGATTGCTCTTCATTTGATTTGCGAGGAATAAATTCACTTATTTTCCCCACTTTTTTTGTCAGGTCAGTTAGTTGCAGCAATTCCCCAAACAATATCCCGCATGGAAATCCAGTCAATTTGCTAAATTTTGCCGTCAAATCACCGCTGTGCTGCCAAAAACGAAAGTAAACAACAAAACAAATAAAAATACGAACGGGCCACATAAAGCTGTCGCATAACTTGCACATTTTCCAGTTCACCTGCAATTCGATGCCCCGAAACGAATTTTGATCAAAACTGACAGCCCAACAATACACAACGGCATTCATCATCGTTCGCCGTTGTCGCATGCAGCATGCCTCACCCCCCTCAGCAACATAATAAATCATCTGTAAATTGATTTCAAAAACTTTAACGGCAAACAGCTGAAAATAAAAAAAACATCTCGAACAACGAACACTCGAAACATTTTAAGCTGCTGCTGCAGAGGCACTTCTCATATGTTGCACGACCCCACCCCCCTCGCAAAATTCGGAAACAAAAACAGCAACAAACATATGCATAAAAAATAGACAGCAATAGATATTTTTTGAGTGCATCGTGTGGCACGCGTTTAAATCTTACAAGCGTTCCCATAACGCGCTCTGTGTGCTGTTCCCCAAACTAATATCAAATTGATGGCTTTTAAATTTGATTCCGACGCGTCTTATCACCGAAGCGACAAGTTTGACAGGCCCAACTTGAGAGTGTGTGTGCACACACACCCAAACACACACACACACACCCACCCACTTGCCGCTTGGGAACGGGTCAAAACTTCCATATAACTAAAATAAATATTTGAAAGAAAAAGCATTTTAGTCTTGCGTTTTGCTCTACAATAAAAATACATTTAAAGTTAGAAAGACGATATTGCAATGTCTTCATAATGCTTAAATATATATTAAAAAATCACAATGTCGAAATCATAATCAAGACTCTTAATTAATTCTGCATAAAAAAAGGGTTTTCCATAAGAACTTATGTTTAAATTCCAGCCCTAACTAACTAACCTTTTCTACTAAAGGGTATTTTCTGACCACTTACGACTTTAGAACTTTAATTTGTGATTTCTTTAAATGCTGTTTTTAAGTTCTTTATTTTTGGCATTTATTCTAATCGCTTAGTTTAGCTTTTGGGGAGGATTTCGTTCGAGTGTTATTTTTGTGGCCTTGACTAAGCTCGGACTAAACGTGTTTATTTTCATATCAGCTTATTTATAGCACAAGCAGAGCACACCCCCATCCCCCACAAAAAATCACAAGTCCAAAATCAAATACTCTTGAGCTATGCGCGCCCGAGGAAAAATGTTATCACCAAATGCATCCGGCGCTGCTTCGGCGTCGCAGCTAGCGTCGCCGTCGACGTTGGTGTCCGTGTCCGTGTCGGGAATGTGCAACATTGGGTCGGCTTTGATTGCTGCTGCTGCTACTGTGGCTCCTCGTTTCGGTTTCGGTTAATGGCATCGGTTCGGTTACGGAATCGGTACATTTTCAGTTTTCAGATTCTCGTCGGCCTTTGGCGCGTGCAGTTGCAAAACACGGACAAAACCAAGCCAAGAACATATAAAAACATTAAAAAATTCAAAAATTTTAAAAATTCTAAAAATTTCTAAAAGTCGCAAAAAGTGTTTGCAAATAGTTTGTGTGTGAAACTGAATTTTCAAATATGATAAACAGACTCAGCGATTAGACTATATTATATATATAAAAAATAAAAACACTAGTTGGAGGGAGCACTTCCGCCCCGTCGTTTATCACGTCTTGTTTTAATTGGCGCCCGGCAAAAAGTTGCGTTTGTGATTTGTTTTGTGTCGACAATTTCAAGTTACACTTGAAGCTGTTCGGTTGGCTGCGACTCGCCTGTTTACCGATTAATCATCAGCATCAAGATGATGAACTGGCAACTGCTGGCTGCGATTGCTGTGTGCCTGGCCAGCGTTGTCAATCTCGCCGATGGACAGTGGGTGCACTGCCCCACGGGCTGCACATGCCTCGCGCGCACCGTGCGCTGCATTCGCGCTCGACTCACCGCCATGCCCCAACTGCCGCAGGACACCCAAGTGCTGTAAGTAGTCCGCCGACAAAGGGGTTTGAGGGTTTGAGAGTTTTGTGGGTCTCTGGTTGGTTGGTTTACATGCATAAATCATAGCAAGTTTTGGCTTTTGGCAAATCCATAAATTAGTTTTTAATGTGCTCTCTTCTCAGTCTCGCGCTGTCGCTAGCTGTCTCTGCTGCTGTGTTTTGCCAGCGTTAATTTGTAGACTCCTTCTTGCAACACAGCTGCCACTCCTCATCCGCGCCCCCATCCACTGCACTGCGTGTTGACTCAATTAAACGTTGTCTAACTGTGGCAGCGTTGAGGGAATTTGTATATTTATCACATCGCGCCACGCCGCATCGCGACGCGATTTGTATGCATGCAAAATATATTTCACTCCTCCTTTCTTACTGACGCTGCATTTATTTTCGCAATGTCAGCAGATTTCGCATGAATTTCGGCTAAAGTTTTGTTCAAAGAGAGAGCGAGAGGAGGTGGCGGGGAATGCGCTGTTCGACTTGCTCCAATGTTTGTGGAGCATATGCATATTTATGCATGCGATAGGCCGCCTCTCTGCCACCATGCCACATGCCGCATGTCGAATGGTAAAATAAAGCACCATTCAGAAGAAGCCTTTCTGGATTTTCTACTGCAGAGAATTCAATTTACCGCCGATTTGCAGCTAAAAAGTTGTCTCTGCATCTGGCAAGTGATAAGCGAATGATGATTGTCATTTGAATAAAAAAGGGAAATAAGAAATAAGCACCCCAGTGGGAAGTTGGTTGCTTAAAAGTTAAGTAATTTTCTGTTTATTTCACAATAAATCTGTCATTGCAATGACAGCATTCATCTGGTTTAAATGACGTTAATATTGAGTGACATTTTTTGTTGGCAATAAAAATAGTTTTATTTTTTTAGAGTTTGGCTGATTTTAGTTTGAAATCGGTTGAGTAAATGTTAACTATTTTAGTTTAACAAAAATAAAACGAAAAGAGTTTCAACATGAATTTTGTATTTTCAAATTAACAAGCAGTTTTCGTCTAGAGGCTAAAAAATATTGTTTAAAACTATTGAATTTTCAAAGCTTTGAAGTCAACATTATTCACATAAAATTTAAATTTTAACAGTGTTTAAAGTTATTTAATTTTGTTTTCACCATTTTTGCGAAATATTTGTGATTATTTTTGTCCCAAAGCACATTTCACACATTATTCCAAAAATATTCCACGCAAAAGTTTTTCTGATGCCATCAATCTTAATTTGAAATAATAATAATACTCAGTTGCAGCAGCAACAATACAATACGAAAAAATCTGCACCATTCTAAGGTTTTAATTTGTATTGTGGCAGTTTTAATTAATTTGTTGCATTTATAAGTTTTTTGTTTGTCGTGAAAAGTTTTTCTGTTTGGCGAAATGTGCCACATTAATACAAATTTGTATGCCTATGAACAATACGAACATTTTTAGTTTTTCTCGTTGCTGTTCTCTGTTTATAATTGTATGGAATTCTACATTTAACACATGTCCATAAAGCTGCCGGAGCAGGCCCCCTCCAAATGCACTAATACTCTGGTAGTTTCTCTAGTTTGTATCACATATGAGCTTGTTTGGCACACATGCTAAGATCTCAAATTGTGTGGACGTTTCTAATACCCAGTACACGATGAGTAAATCAAATGGGTATATTGCGATTAAGCGAGGTGTTGGGGAATGATTGACTGCTATCAACTCACAGCCCAAACGGTAAGACCTTAGTTGAACACTAAGATTGGGCTTGGGCAAGTTGATCCATTTCCAGGTCAATAATATATTGTTCTACAAAATGTTCAATCAAAAACCTATTCTACATAACGATTTCTTCCTAAAAAGAAGCTTTTTCTTGTGATTCTTGAGATTCCATTCCATCTTACTTTTCCTAGGAATCGCTTATCTCATATTCAGGCACTCGCAATAATTCGCTTTTGTTTCAAAGCTTACTTACTCGAATGTTCTTTCATTTAGTGCTCTTGGCAGCTTTACTCAAAACTTTAGAAGGGGTTAAAAGTCGTTTCTTTTTGAGCAGGTATTTCTAAGTCGAGTCAGATTAGTTTGACGCTCTTTCATGTGTGTTTGACTTAATTTTGTTAATGGCTCAAAATTTGTTTACACTTTTTGCTCGTGCCATGTGCATCTGTGTGTGCATGATGAATGGAAAGACGTATATGTCAGAGTGCGAGAAAATGAAAAGGCAAAAAAAGAGAGCAAAAAAACGAAACAGAAGCTAAAATGAACATAAACAGAAAGTACAAACAGCGAACCCGAAAAAGTCAGATCATATTTAAAGATGGGTCAAAATGTGAAAAACACATTCAGAGAATTCTCTTTGGCACCAAGTCAAGAAGCAAATGGAAAAAGATTCAATCAAATTGTAAAAACGTGAATGGAATACCATCTGATATATCATCTGCCCAATTACCCACCTGTAATTTGCAATTTAATTTGAAGTGCCCCATTTTGCACTACTTTGTCTCTCACTCTGTCGAAATGCCAAGGCCTATGCCACACAGACACACACACACACAGAAGATTTCTTTTCAAGCTGTCCATACATCAACATTGGATGGCTTTTTCACTACTTCGCCCAAAAAGTTTTGCTCTCTTTTATATTCTCACACACAAGTTCAAATGTTGAATACGAATACAAAAGCGCAAACATTTTGACTTTTTTGCTTGCCCCACGTCGCGTATTTAAACTTGCAACTAAATGGAGGCAAGTTCTGAAAGTGCTATGTGTGTTTGCAACATACGGCGCTGCCACTAGCATCATTCATCTTCCACGCCCACACACAAACACTCAGACCACACACACACACACACAAACTAATGCTCTGAGGCAATTTCTGTTTCTTCACGTATTTCTTTTTTTCTTCTTCTTATTCTCTCTAGCTAAATAAATGCACTTGATTTCATTTCATGATGATGCATTTCAGCTTGCCCTGCTCTTGAAACTATATACACAGTGATATATATGTATGTATGTGTGTATGTATGCATGTGTTTGTCTATGTATTTGAAAAAGTATATGGTATTTCTTAGGCCAAACGGCAGCTTTGAATGCTGCCCATTTCCGGCTAAAGCCGCTTGCTTTGTCATTATGTGTACACTTAAAGAAAAAATGCTGTAGCTCAATATAATATCAATAATAGTATAAAAATATATAAAAATAACAAGTGTTTCATCTGAAAAGCTCCATCTTTCAATTAAAATGTTGCTGTCTTACATCAAAATCGTATACAAAGGAAAAAGGTTTAAGGATAAAAATTACTTGACTTCATCAAATGAGATCTAAAAAATATTTTCTTCGCTCACTTTCGAAAAAATTCTGTACGTTAAAAAGTTTTAAAGCTACAAAAAGAAATGCTTCGTTCGTAGCTTTTTGAACTTGTCATCGTTTTGACTTGACTTGAGTTTCATATTCTCCTTCTTATTTTTGTGTTCCCCTGAGTGTAGAAGTAGCTCCTGAGCCTGTGCATTCATCTCCCGCTTCTGCGGGTTCGCATAGCTTGCACATAAAACCCAGATGGAGTCAAGCACATGAGCTATATATGATGTGGATATCTATATGTAAATATGTATATATGGCCTGCATACTCATAACTGAACCGGGTTATTAATATATGTTCGTATATATATTCTTATATATGCAGTTATCTCTCATGCTGTGCGCTGCTTGTAGTATTATCAAAACAAAAGTCGCCACACGTTGCACGCTCGGCATATTAAAAAGTTTGATTAGTGCCCAGCTGAGTGCTCAGCTCGCTGGACAATGCATGACCCCCGCCACATGCCACATGCCACACCCCCATCCCGTTGCCACTATCCACAATGCAGGCAGAGAAACTATTTTTTGATAGCTGGAAGAAAAAAAAAATGTTGTTCGGCTATATGGCATGTGGTTGCATGCCTCCTTTTCGCATCGCCCTCTCTCGATTTCTCATTTCGTCATGTAGTATAATATTACGGAGCATTTATGCGTGAGAAATGCCTTGTTCATTCTTGCTCCTTGTTGCTCCGTGTCCTGTTCGGCACACACATACACACATATCCTGGCTGTCTGCCTGCACAAAATATTGTATGTTGTTATTAAATATGCATAAATTTCCTTTTTGCATGCCACACACACACACACACACACAGTATGGGGTTTTTGTTGTTGTCACCGTTCCTCTTCTTGTTGCAGCTTTGCATTCACATTTGCTGTTTATTTGCCCGTGCAAATATTGAAAATGTTACCAAAAAACATTCCTATAGCCTTGCCTCCCACACACACAGTCAGAAGAACGAACAAACTAGCCGCCAACCTTACCCCGCTGCTTGCCACATGTTCCACTTTTATCGACATTGACAGCATGTGTTGACAGCAAATTCAGCATCGAGGATCATATTAAATGCCGCTAGGGCAATCTACGAGAATAACATTCACAATTGCATCCTACAGTCGCTAGTTATTATCAACTAAAATAAAGAAAGAGCAGGTGATTCGAAGTATCAAATGTTAAAACTTTTCAGTTACAACTTTTTAGTAACATCAATTATTATTGTCATTAAATTTATTATAATGTTATTTAACATAAAGTTTAATTAAATTAATTTTTAATCTTTTTGATTATACAAGTAGTGAGCACTAAAAAAATAAATAAACATTCAAAGCTTTACAGCACTTCAATAAAAAATGGCATGAAATATGTTTTTAGTATGCAATAACTATTACTCTATAATGTAATCATGTAGTGGTAATATGGGATAGTAAAAATACTCTATAATACAACTCGAGGCAAAATTTAAGAGCGGTGTTTGATGGGTTTCAACATGGCTTGCGACTTAAGCCAATTTCTTGCTTTTAAAGATTTGTTTTAGTTTTGAACAAGTCTGCACTCTAGAGAGTATTAAGGCTTCGACTTCTACCTGGCGACACATAACTCACATGAAAAATATATTTCGTTGTTGTTCGTTTCTTTCCAACCCCTCCAATCCCCTTAACCTTACTGCGCCCGGTATGTCTGGTTTGACTTTTCAATTGTTGAACATTTTTTCATTTGCATAAAAATGAAATAAAATTGCTGTGGACATACAAGAGTATGTGTGTGTGTGTGTGTTCGCTGACCACTTCGAAGTTCGAACAATGCATACTGCCGCACACAATTTGTAATATGATTTGTAATTATGCAAATGAAACAATCCATCCTCCGACCTGAAATAAAATGCCAATGTGCAGCAAATTAGTTAAAGTGAAACATAAAGTGGAGAACGAAGGAAGGCTCAATTGTAATCAGTTTTCAGATTCCATTTCCCAATTGTTTACCACATGATGAAACTTTCCATGCCAATCACATCGTATACATATTTAATTCACTGCAAAAGTGTTGCCAAAAAGGACTTGCAGAGGGTGTTGCAATGTGGGGTAGAGGGAGATTGACAGGGCTGTCAAGCGTTTTACTTTGACATAGAAAAATCTGTTATTGATTTCGCCTGCAGTTCTATTGCGAACATGCTGAAGATAAAGAACAAAGGGGCAAAATGTCTTTGTCTCTAGTTTGATTTACTTTTCGCACTCTCTCTCACTCTCAAACTCGCTCTGTCTTGTCACGCTGAGCAATTTGCATTTGATGTTTTTTGTGTGCTCCGATTTCTTTTGCTTTAATGTTGCAACAAAGTGGCATTTGCTTCAATTCACAGACTGGGCACGCCCCCGTCACTTCACTGCCACTGCCACGCCCAGCCGCTTTGTCATTTCGCATGCTCGTTAGTGCAGAGAGCACAGAATGCTAAGTAGTTGTAGAAAGAGTAGCTGGGAAGATAGCACAACGGCAACGGCAACAACAACTACTCACAAACACATGCCACAATTTATAAGCAAAGTTATTTTTGTAGCAATCGTAGCGAGTGGGTGCTAAGAGAAGAATGAACGGGGTGGGGGGTATAGATAGCAGAAGCAACAGCAGCCCGAACATGTCAAAGTGGAGCAATCGGCATGTGCCGGACAACACGCAGCGGCGTGGAGTGGTGGGTGCTAGACATCAACTGCATCCAACGACTGGTCAAGCATAAGGAACAAGCAGCCCATAAGTATGCTATGGCAACGATTGAAGTGAGCGAGAGAGGAAGAGCGAGAGAGAGGGATAGAGAGAGAGAAAGGGGAAGAACATGAAAACGTTTGTAGCCAAAGCAAATGTGCGGCAATTGTAGAGCCAAAGAAGTAGCTGCTGTTGAAGATACCATCACGGCACAGGTAAAGTCAACAGCACAAATCGAAAGAGAAAGAGAAAAAACAGAGAGAGAGAGAGGGTGTGAGTAGAGAAAAGCCTGGGAAAAATACGCTGTTCGACCAGGCGGCAAACTAAGTAACTAAGCCAAAGTGGCGCGCCACGTAGCCTGCATTCCATTTTCATGTTTTTTTATTACGGATTCTTTTTTTTTTGAAATGTGATAGACAGACGCATAATAATGTTAATGTAGCAAGCAGCTTGGGCAGCTGTTTGGCATGGCAATTGGCAGCGGACAGCAACTGGATGCTCAATGGGATTTTTAGCTTCAGCAATTTCCGCTTGCAACAGCAGCAGTCAAACCAACATTGCGTATACGTCATATTATTAATGAGAGTTTTATTTTGATGCGAATCGGAGACAGGCCAAGCGCCGGATATGGCCAAATGATAATGTAGTAGCAACGTGACTAAGATTAAGTATACCGTTGCTAAGTATTATACACAGGTAGAAGGTGGGCTGCGGTGGCAGGAGGAGGGAAGCGTGGTTAACGATGTGGAAAGTTATTGGGCGGGGAGTAGTCAAAGGAAGACTGCAAATGCCAAGTGGTTGTCAGAGAGAAAAGCAAAACGATTAAAAATGTTGGTAAATAAATTAATTGAAAAATGTACTGTAAAGTTGATGAATGAAAATAAGTAATCAGATGTTAAAGTGGAAGTTCGAAAGGTTCTACAATAAAGTAGGGAAACTATACAGAAAAAAAATTAATACAAAAATAGTCATTAAAAGATACATTGTTAAAGTTTAACTAAGATTAAAACTCTTTATTGTTGGCATTTGATCATAAAGTTTTCATAACTTCAAATCACTTTAATGATTTTCTTAAAAATTCATTTCAAAAAATGTTTTTACTAAGTGCATAATTTATTAACTTGAAATCATAGATGTGGCTTTCCATAACTGTAATCGTATTAGATTGCATTTAATAAACGTTTAATGGTGCATAACCATAACTATAGTCAGGGAATTTTGGTTTGTGACTGCTTTTGGTTTTGGCCACAGCAATATTGCTGTTGCAACCACAAAGTCTACTAATTTAATCCCCTTTAAGGATTTACTTAAAACACTGCAGCATTACAGTTAGAACATGCTCAACAGCTTCGTCGAAGTGTAAACGATAAACGTGGCGCCTTCTGCACTGACCATGACCACCACCAATCCAAACATCCAAGAACAACAACCAGCAGAAATACCAACAACTCTCTCGACATCAACAAGAAATTCCTGTCCATTCACACGGAATTGATATGTTGTCGTGGTTGTTGGATCCTCCATGTTGTCCTTTCGCTTCTCTTCCTTGCTGCATTGTTGCACTTATCTATGTTGTCGCTGCGGCCACGCACAAGTGACCCCATTCCCTCCGTCTGGCTCACCCGTTTACCGGCGTAAATTGTTATTTTCAGTAATTATGTCCAATAAGCGACGAAGCGTAATAGGATATGCGCAAGAAGGAGGCTGACTGACTGACTGGCAATGCATGCCGAGGCGGAAGGAAAACGTTGTCGTTAATGTTGCCATTATAGTATAAGCTAACCCAGTTTTAGCGGCGACATGGCATTTCCTTCCTGCCTGCCTGACTGCTTGTGCGTTAAATGCCACCATGCCGCCGCCGCCACCACTACAAAATTATACGAGTGAGGAACGGAAGAATAAAAAAATCGCAAACCACACAAAAGAAAACAGCGAGCGCAACTTCAATTGAGCTGCGGTTGTAAAAAGGGGGGTTCGAGGTGAGCTTTGAGTTCCGGTTTGGGTCATGACACGCTCGAACTGAAGAAGCAGCAAGCGTTGCAAACGGAAAACTTTGTTACCACGTGCACATTGCCAGCACAAAAATTCACTTGGCCTGGCAGCGAAATAAGAAAAAAAAAATAAGAAAAATAAACAACTGGCATCGAAACTTGCCTTGAACAGTTTTTATTTTTGTTGAAGAAAAATCAAAAGAAAAAGAATCAACAAAAACCCTCAGCCGTTAGTCAACAAATTCCCAAGCTCTCGAAGTTGTCTATTCTTTCCCTCCCCTCTCTCTCTCACATTTCCACCCACTCTAAAATAATGCTCAACATTGCATTGCTCTTATCGCTGGCGGCTCAGCGCCACTTTTCTGTATTCTTAGCTGCTAATGTTTTTGCACTACGTTCGTTTTCCCTGTTCCCCAAAGTTCTGGCCACTGCGATTGCCATCCGACATTGCTACAGGTGTAAATGTCTCACACACACACACACACATGCACGTACACATATGTAGGTGTGCTGGCTAAGCTGCTTTCAGGAGAGCCCAGCAACTGTTTGGCAAACAGCTCTAAAGTTTAAACGGCGCCCATACTGGGATCTCAGCTCAACTATTTTCAGTTATAATTTTAACGTTTGCAGGCGCCACACGAATATTGCAACACACACACACACACACTCAAAAAAGGTTGCTTGTATTTTTGTTGAAATAAATTTTATTTAAACTTTCGTCTCGTATTTTTGGCAATTTTCACTATGTTTTTAGTGTGTTTTTTTAAGGTGTTTTTTTTCTTATGTTGCAGTGTAATGTGTGAAATTCAATTATATATGGCAGGATTTATATGCCGAACATGGCGAACAGTTTTGCTAAGTTTCGAGTTGCAGCCAGTTGAAATGTTATTTGAACAGCCAAAAATACAGACATATACACATATAGACATGAGTATCCATGTGTGTGTGTGGGTGCGCGCATAAAAATAATATGAAAATGCATTGAAATCAGCGCGCCATTCAATTGGAAACTGTTTAATATGCGTATAAAAGGCGAATATTATGGCAAGGCTCTTATTGTGAAATCGTTTTCATTGCAACTACTTTTTTGCTCATATTATTTTACCAGTTGATTGAAATATGCACCGACTTTAAATGAATGTCGAAACATTTAAGTACGGATTCGAGTTTCAATCGAGCTAAAGAATGAAAAGAATTTGCATTTTGCAATTGTTTTAAATGACAAAATGAAAGGCGATGAAGTGAAAGTGTTATATTTATAAGCTTTTGTTTAATTTGAATATTTTAATTCGATTCACTTCTACAAAGCAAAGTTTTAAAACCTTTAAAAAGACGGCATTCGATTTCAAATACAAATCATTAATCCTGACTTGCAACGCTTCTTTTTTAGTACAATCTATACAAATTTTCCCATTTGTTTTCAGTTTTTCATACATTTTTCTCTACAAATTAATGGTTTCAGCTTATTTCGATATTCTCTGCTCAACAAACAATTTTGAGCAGTGCAAATTAGGCTAACCAACAAGACTAGGCAAGTTGAACGAGTTACTTTGAAGTACTAGAGTTTCTGAACAAAGAATTTTTTGGAAGCAGCATCTCCAAGGCAATTACGCAAAGTGCCCTGAGAGTACCCCCCAAAAATCACAACAGCAACAGCAAGAACAACAACAATAACAAAAGCAAACTGAACACAATTACATTAACAGTTTAGCACACACACCTTCAGAGAGCCGAGCCGTCTGTTGTTGGAGTAAACAAACAAATCAAGCTGCATCCGAGCTGCACAGCTCAAAACTAAGCCCAAATAGCATAGAGGCACAGAATTTGGAGCAGAAATTCCTTTTGCTTATGCTTTTAGTCACACAACTGACCGAATGACAAAGTGAGTGAGTGCATGACTGACAAGCTGAACTTTTAAGCAAGCTAACAGAACAAGGTAAACAGTGTCAAGCCTGCCTTGAAGAGTGGAAGAGCAATTGGAGCAGTGGCGGCAGTGGCAGACAGTGGCTTTTGTTAAATAATAATAAAATGCCAGCGTAGTATATACAAAAATAAATGACATTGTTGCTGGAAAACAAGAGTATTTGTAGTGGGTGGCGACTCAAATTGCATTACCAAGTGAATGCTGAATGCTGAATGCAGCTGCAGCTGCAGCTTATATCAACCCGACACATATGTATGCATACTGTACAGTTGACAATTGTCATGAGTCTTCGTCTGCTTTTGTATGTACATACATACTACCTGTATCGCCTGTCAGTCAAAAATCACCTGGGCAACGAACGCAGGCGGCACAGGATCCATATTTGTGTGCTTGTGTGTGTTCTGCGTCATGATGCAAAATGCCTTTGCCAACGGGTTATTATTATTATTGTTATGGCTGTCATGGCCTTTACTATAATAGTAATGCTAAAAGGGTATGCTGATTCCTTTGGGTTGTTTTGTTTATGTTGAATAATAAAAAGCTCTTCAACCAAAAAGCTTTTTAGTGTTCATGTGGAAGCTTCATTAAAAATCAGAGAATCTTGCTCAAGTAGATTTGTATATTGATAAATGTTTAAAGATACCGTTTTTATATAAAGTATTCCAGGTAATAATCATGTCTTTAAAAGCATAACATTATTATTTTATTGTGTTTATTATTGAATATTCTAAAGGGTGTCTCAATGTCTGACACTTTTAACCTTAGTAATACATCTTATTGTGTTTGTTCTTGCTGTTGTTGCTGCTTGTTATTTGCGTGTTTGTAAGCCATGTTATGACAATAATGTGCGATGCATGAGTGTGCGTGTGTGTGTGGATGACTGTGTGTGCTCAGGCTGTTTGTCGTGTAGCAAAGCCAAAGTTAAATCTTGTTTTTATTGTCACATTTGCCATAAAGGCAGACTAGGGAACACATAGCGTACAAGGGAGCGTCATAAGATGATGCCTAAGCTGAATGCTACTGTATATAGTACACACACACATGTATTTGTGTGTCTGTGTAAGCCAGACAAATCATAATCAGAGACAACAGCAACGGAGAGTGGAAGCGGCGCCAAACGACATCGACAAATTTACCTTAACAACGAAACATGAGCTTGCCTTCGCATCGGCTTAAGGAGTGGGCGTTGACTACGTGCCACGCCCACGCATTGCGATCATACAGATAGAAGGAGGACCACATAAAGTGGGTAAGCGGGGCGTGGGGTTTGTGCGTCTGTGTGTCTAAAAAGGAAATTATGCGTTGCAAGAGGCACGGCATGCTCAGTCTGGGCAAATAAAAAGCGCATATTTATCGGTTCGTTTTATTTTATATGTTGCATACATCACGGCGCTGAAAAGTAAAAGATACATTCATGCAGCACATGCACAGAGAGCGTGTAAAACAGAAAAAAAGAAGAAGGTTAGCTTTAATGAAAGCCGTTGCACACATACAAACGTACTAACGATAAAACTAACTGCCGCCGCTGCATGCTAGGCTGTGTTTCTTATATCTAAATGATGATGATGCTGGGCGTAGGAAATGAGTGCACTTAATGTACAGGATGTTGAGCCCTACAGTGTGCCTAAGTGCTGTATTGAATTAAGTGAATTTCAATTATGAGAAAAATGCTAAAAAATGTTTTGAGTATAAAAGGTTTAAAGTTTTAATGGTTTTTGTAAGGCTTTGTGAGAAAGATATTGTTTTAGACCAGATTTTTCCGGTAAATTGGTGTAAAGTGTTTTCTAAATTCTCATGTACATCACTAGATGGTTAACAAAAACGTTTCTTACCAAAGTGTTTCGTGAATTTGCCACGTTTCTCCTAAGATTTATCGAATATCCTTTCATAGTACTCAGTACTTAGAAAAGGAACTACAGTTAAAAGGGAAAGTTAGTTCCTTTAACAGTTTGGAATGAGCTTTGATAGCCCATCGGTCGGGAAAATGCAATCGTTCATTGTGTTTTATTGGATTCCTTAAACACCCTTAAAAAATATATAGAAAATGTTTGATATCAGTTGAATTATCTAGTTTTGCCACACACCTTATTTGAAGCTCACGCTAATCCAATTGCTAGAGTCTCTCTCTCTCTCCATTTCGATCTCTGGCTAATGCACTAATTTAGTTGCTGTGGTTTTTGCGTCACTAATTTTGGACAACTAATTGAAATCAAATTTGTAATTTGCACTAAATAGTTTAACGCCAGCTGAATGCATGCGACACGTTTTGCGTGTCGTTGCCGCTAGCCACACCTTACCCCACACCATGCCCCCAGCTGTGCTAAGGGGCGCGCTGTGATACACGCACACACACATACACTAATGTAGGATTGGTTGGCTAACCAATAGCTAGCACAATGATAATTGTTTTCGTACAATTTGCTGCTTGTCTGGCCTCAAAGCTTGGCTTTAGTTTTGGGTGGGCCAACCATAAATTCTCGTCATGGACATCAAAGCGTATACGTAACAATTGCATATATGCATGTATGCACAGTATGTGAGTGTGTATGTGTGTGTGTTTGAGTGCAGGCATGCATGAATAGACAAACATATTCGAACAAGCAATGCTTTTGTCAATAATATGCATTAATTAAGTGCAGACATAGATAGATGCCATAGTTGGGCCACAACGGAAGTGCCATGCCCCATGCGTGCGGCTTATGTGTGTGTGTGTGCATATCACTTTAAATGGAATTTTGAACAGTTGAACAACAACAGAAATAAACCAAACTAACAACTTCCTAATGCAAATGTTATTATCAAAATCAGTTTGAAAGAGACACACGGAAAAGAAATTCAATTTCCTTGCGAGCCTCTGGGCGTGTGGTGAAAATTGGGTTTGAGTTGAGCTGCCTGCTGATTGAACTGATGCATCCCAGCAGGTAGTAGCCGTGTCAGGTCAGCGTTATTTGTGCCTGGGCTTTGAACATCAGCAGAATGAGATTTTTTGCCGGCAGCTGCTGTTGCTGCTGCTGTTGAAGTTGATGCTCGACAAATAGTTGCGCAACTGACACGCAAACTATGCCGATGCCTGCAACTGGCACAAACGCACAAATGCACACATTGAGCCAAAGTAGTAAGTAAACGCAACACAAAAAAAAGGAGCAGCAGAACAGACTGAATGAATGACTAGTTTGAACTCAGGCACAGGACTCTCGTTCTTTTGTACTACTACAATGTGCATTGAGTGGTGGGGGACCATCGTTTGTCACACGTCTCCAAAAAGAAGGCTTGAAGGGGGCTAGGGGTTGCCTCAGCGTCAGCCTCAGCTCAAGTGCGACAGCGTGTAGAGAGACAGCAAGCAGAAGCTGCTGCTTGTAGCTACAGCAAAAGCGACAGCAGCAGTAGCTGGTAGCTGTATTAGTAGCAGGAGGCCTGAAAAATCACAGTGCACAGTGGTGCATAAACTTACTTAATTGGTTGAGAATTTTTAAATAACTGACTAGTTTACTATTGACAAAAGTAAATAAACTAGTTGCAAGTATAAGAAAACACAAAGACTGAAGCTAACAACACATAAACAAGTTGTAAATGGAATAAACTTTAGTTTTTATGTTTAAACCAAGACTAACTATTGATATTAAATAATGAATAACATCATTAAAGTTAAAGAATTAAGAAAGTCGTGTTATTTTCACAACTTATATTTAATCTAGATAAATTGTTTATTAAATATATTATTAAATCTTCTTAAGAGTTAATAAACATTAAATTTAATTGTTTATGTCATCATGAAGATGCTGTAAAAGTTTTCCAAACGACAGCAATAATGTGGGATCAAGAAGATTTTTAACAAAAGTACTTAAAAATGTTTTTAAAACTTTAAATTACTAATCAATTATTTGTAAATATTTAAAATGCTTTTTGTTTAGCATTAAAATAAATATCTCACACTTGAACATTTTGTTATTTATTAAACTCTCTCGACTTTCCCATTTTGCACTTGATCTATAATGATTTGAGAGTGTTCCCTGCGACTGTCCCAATACTATATTTTTGGCACAGTCTTTACAAACACTCTAACACTCTGGCTGGATGTCACTCACTGGAGTTTGCCATAGTGCACCACAGTGGGTTGTTGGCTGGCTGATGGCTGATGACTGACAGAGTTGGTCGGTTTGCTGGGGCTAATGGAGTTTGCAAGAGCTGGAGATGGATGGAGAAAAAAGTGGATCAAGCAAGCCCCCGGTATGCTTTACACACAGAAACACACAAAGGCATCTCTCTCGTTTCGTTGCAAGCAAGGAACGAACGATCCAACTATTTCCAGCATGCAGGATATGCACAGGCAACTTACAAATCGTTGTCGCTGCCTGTTCCAATGCAAAACTACCTTATACTAGCCCTACCTCCACCTGCCACCTCCATCTGCCATCTGCCATCTCTGCCTGTCCACATTTTACCCGTTCTCTTTCACGTATTCATTCAATGAATCCTGTGCTTGCCCGCAATGTGCATGTGGTTGCCAAGTTGGGCGACTGGCCTCAGGACTTGGGTCCCTTTCACAGGAGCCGACCATGTCGACGTTTTTCACGCTGACGCTGACGTCGACTGAGGCAGCGCTTGCAGCGGCTTTGTTTATGTGCCAACATTTGGGCCCTGTGTCTGTTCCTTTTCGTCCTGTGTGTGTGTGTAATGCTGGCTGCTGTTGTTTCTTGTTGTTGTTGTTGTTTTTGTTGTTGTGGAAGCCCTCAAGCTGTACGTGTGAGTGGTTTTAGTGTTGTTCTGGATTTTTAAGTTGTTTTCGTTGTCGTGTGTTGTTGTTTGTGTAGTCTTTTATTTATATTTTTTTTTTTTGTGAGTTCGTCTTTAGTTGCAATTTGCACACACACACATAAATGAAACATATGCACTTAACCAACTAACACACACACACACACACATTCAAACACTTAGACAGGCTGCGGCACAACCACGCACTGAACGCTGACACCAATTAGGGTTAGATGCCTTGTTGTTGTTGTTGTTTTAGTACTTTGTGCGTTGCCAGCATGTTTACAGTAGCCACAAAACATAATTTTTGTTTAGACAACTCCACAAAACGAGGACTAAACTGCTGTTGCTGCTTCAGCCACAGCTCCAGCTCCAGTTGCAATTGCTCGTTCTTCTGCTTGCCAACCTGTGCTATAATTATCGCTTGCAACCGAGAGGAAGAGGAAGAGAGCTTACGCAACAGCGTCAGCAGAGTCTTCACCCTAATGGTAACCGAAGCTGGCCAGTGTTGCCAGTTCGGTATTAATTTCACTTTGAATATGGTTTTGCAGCAAAATAACTTTTTTGCTAACACTTTGTCGCAGTACCCTAAGCTTAAACTATTTTGTTGTTAAAATGATTATAGTATTCCAAGCTCTGATATCAGCTTATGTATGTTGAAATACTCCATAAGTGTAATCCATTTACAGCAAAAAAGCTTTTTTTAATCTCTAAACTTTGACCAAAAGTAGAGTTTTTAAATAAATATTTCGGTTTTGAATATTTGCGTATTTCCTTTTCACCAAAAATATTTTTATCACTGCAGCAACATCAATCAAAATATAAGCCTAGAGTATCTAGTTGTCAACTATGTATAAACAGAAGTTTGCCTGCATTCTGGTTGTGTTGTTTATATATTTGGTTGTTGCCGCATTGAATTTACACCCTAACGAGGTTGTTGTTGTGCCAACTTGCAGTTGGTTGCTGTTGCTGTTATAATTGTTGTTGTTGTTTGCACAGCCAACTTCAAGAGTTGATTAGAAAGTTTTTTAGGCTGCTGCTGCCGTTGCTGCCGTTGTTGTTGTCGTTAGCTTTGCCGCGTTGCTCAGTTGTTTCCATTTGGTAGGTCGCGCGAGCCGCGAGCATATGTGGGATATATCCGTGGTTGTGCACACCCCCATCTGAGAGTGTGCGTGTGTAATTGTTTGGGATATGTTTCTGGCTGTGGCTTATCGCTCGGCTGCGCTGTCGCTAAGCATAAAAACTACGGCAAACAACTTTTCCTAATTAATTTTTAATGTGTGTAAAATGTTTTGTAAATGAGTATTTACTGTGGCTTTCACATAAAACAAGCAAGCTCTGAACAGATTCCAAAGCTGGTATGTAAAGGCCTTAAAAAAAAAAATTTGTTTTTGTTATGCAATGGGAATATGTAATAGCTTTAATGAAAGTATGTTAATAAAAAAAAGCAATGCTTAAAGGCCTTTAATTAAATACATCTGTTTTATTTATTAGTCTAATATGTTTAAGGATCTAAAATTAGATTTTCAAATTTAAGCTTGAATTTTTTTGTGCAGATTCAGCATTAAGAGCCACGCCCTCAAGTGTTGATTTTGTGCTCAAGTAACATACTAATTGCATATGGCAATTGTTGTAGACCCAGTTACACAGATTCACACCCAGAAACTCAAACACACACACACACACACACTGACCATGACACATGTCCGCACAACGAACAACTTGCAGCAAATTGCGGCAAAGGCAAAATCGAAATTGCAATTCTCTTCAAACTCACCACTCGGCTCCATTATGTCCATTATGGACAGGGGGTGGTGGAGTGGAGTGGGGAGAAGCCAACTACCTCTACTCTATTCACCCAACGAACCACCACCTACAACAGTGTGTCCTTAACTAAACGTTTTTGCTTTTGTCTCTCTGGCATCGCTGTCATTTTGCAGAGATTTGCGCTTCAATCACTTTGAGGAGTTGCCGGCCAATGCGTTCAATGGACTTGGCCAACTGACGACGCTCTTTCTGAATGACAACGAGCTGGCTTATGTGCAGGAGGATGCATTTAAGGGTCTAACATCGTTGCGGTTTCTCTATTTAAACAAGAATCGCCTAAGCCGCTTACCCGCCAACATCCTTCAGCCGTTGCAGCGATTGGAGGCACTGTAAGTAAACACACACACACTTTGCCACAGATTCAATTTCAATTTTAACTAGAGTTGAGGTTTAATTAAAAAAACTCGCCATTTTCTTTCGTTATATCCGCCATCTCTAGCTATCTGGAAGACAATGATATTTGGCAACTTCCCGTCGGACTCTTTGACAATTTGCCCCATTTGAATCGCCTGTAAGTTGAGTTTCAACTACAAGTTTTTCCTTTTTATTCACCAATGAATTTTTGGGTTTTTCTTTTCCGATGTGTTTTTTTTTCGGGTAGTTTCCTGCATAACAATAAGCTGACGAGCGTACCATTGGATATGTTCAACAAATTGCATAGCTTGAAGCGTTTGCGTTTGGATGGCAATCCGATTGATTGCAATTGCGGTGTCTACTCGTTGTGGCGTCGCTGGCATCTGGATGCCCAACGTCAACTGATGACCATCACACTGACCTGTGCCCAACCACCTGCACTGCAACGTCTCAGTTTTAGTGGCCTAACCGACAAGCATTTCCAATGTGGTAAGTGGCAGCTGTAACATCATCAACATCAGCAGCAGCAACAGCAGCAAGAGCAATAGTAGTAACAGCAACAACTGTGGGTGTCTATTAGCCAAATGACTTGAGCAGAAAGCAGAGCACCAAGGGCAAATGGGCTGTTTAAAAATTAATCCGGTTTTGGCAACACATTGCCGTAAAAGCATTTTTGCTTGGGTAATTTGATAGGTTGCTCACTTGCTTAATGCTATATAAACCAGGAAAAGAAATTCACTTTCAAGAATAATTTAGGAGCTGCTTAAAATAGTCTTCAACTCTTTAAGCCTGATCAAAATAGCTTTAAAATTATATAAAATATTTGAAAGGTTTTTGACTAAACAAATTAAAGAACAAGTAAAATAATTCAAGCATAATATAGTAAAAAGCATTAATCTAATAAGTTTTATATTTTCAATCAATTATTTCAGTCCAAGGTAATAGTGAAGTTATATGTTTTCTCTGCTTTAATTTAAATACATATTTCAACTGCTGTCAAAGTTAATCCGTTACATCATAAAATTATTATACATACGTACTCCTTCTCTTGAATCCATTCACACATTGCAGCAAAACCTCAGTTGTTGGCTGGCCCTCAGGATATGTATGCGCAACGGGGTGAGACTGTGGCCCTGACCTGCGAGGTGGAGGGTCAACCCAAACCGGAGCTCATCTGGATGCAAAACACTAACGAGATCAGTGTGGAAATGGCGCCGCACATCCAAGTGCTGCCAAGCGGCTCATTGCGCATCAATGGCATCGATTCAAACGACATTGGCATCTATGAGTGCATAGCGCGCAATGAAATGGGCGAGATCAAGTCACAGCCCATACGCATGATGGTCGGCAGCGAGCCGGCGGTGGTGCAGCCTGCTGTTGCAGCTAGCGGCAATCAGGTGTGGGCAACGGATGCGAATGCGGATGTGGATGGAACAGAAGTGACGCCACCGCGTTTTACCCATCAGCCACATGACCAAATTGTGGCACTGCATGGTGGCGAACACGTGCTTTTGGATTGCGCCGCCATCGGCTGGCCACAGCCAGACATACAATGGTTCGTCAATGGCCGCCAACTGTCCCAGTCCACGTCGACACTGCAGCTGCAGGCGAATGGCAGTCTGCTATTGCTCCAACCCAGCCAGTTGACAGCGGGCACGTATCGTTGCGAGGCACACAATCGTCTAGGCAGCGTCGTAGCCACTGCCCGCATTGAAGTCAAGGGTGAGTTCAGATTGGGTGGGTAATGTGTCCAGATTGTGTTTACTCCCAGGCTCCCTGTTGGACACATTCTGCTGTCTGCTGTCTGCGTTTCCATTACACAGTCGCAACTGTCGCGTTTAACACAATTTGCAGTCGATTTAATTTTGTATTGGGATTGCGCTCTCAGCTTTATAAATCCCCTCATTGCAAATGTTTCGACTGTAATCTCGTTATGCACTTGTTGTTGTTGTTGTTTTTGTTGTATTTCTTACTTGTTTTGGTCAGTTCCCTATTAGCGTCATGATTTAAGTCAACTTCCATTGACATCAAATAAAAGTATTTTTATTGCAGGTCCATTGAATCGCGTTCATTGGGGGCACAGCTTAAGATTAATTGGTCGGAAAAAAGAGTTTCGAAGCGGGCGGGATATTTTCGCTATTTATGCAGAGTTTTTGTTGCATGCAGTTTAACTCAAATGCCTTTTTTCTGCCATTCATAGTTTTTTTTTTCAAAGGTTTGAATTTTTATTATAGCTTTGATTTTAATACATATTTTATACCGTACATATTCAAAAAATAGAAATAAATTCACATTTTTGCACCATTTGAATTCATTTTAATCTTCAAAGCAAATATGATTTTATTAAAAATCATACAATATAATCGCTGCTTTTTAAAATTTAATGCATTCATTCAAGTGTCATTCATCCAATTATAATTATTTTAGCCAAAAGCAAACCATATTACTTTGCAGCACGTAATAACCATTGCCATAAATACTGAGCTGTGCAAGTGTATTTAAACTTTTGCAATAATATCTTTAATTTCTTAGCCCAAGCGACGCGACGTGACTGTACTTTTTATGGCATCAAATAAAGTGAGAAGAGAGATAGGATAGGTGAAGAGGAAAAGTGAAGGGGGTCAGGTCAGCTGAGGTTTATGTTATGCATATTGTGTGCAGTGCAGCGCCTTAATCACAATGGCTCATTATAATTTGTGGTCACAGCACAAAATGAAGTGCAAAATGTGCGCTTTATTTTCGCAAATTAAGTGCAAAAATAATAAACTACTATTATGCACTTTATGCGTAAATTCCCAAATGCAAGCACGCACTTCAAATGGGGGTCATGGAGAGGGATTGAGTTTGGTCAGCATAATTAACTCGCCAATCACACATAAATGCACACACATACAGCAAAGCAGCAAACAAAAATGGCGACCAGTTTGTTTGAGCAACGCCAAAAAAGTATGCTATGAAAAATGTTAGTTGTGCAGAGAGAGGAAAGTGCATAACAACAAAGGACGCATAGAAAAAGTGACCGGGCAGCTAGTATTTTCTGATGCTGCGGCTGTTATTTGGAGCGTTAAAAATTGCTCAAATCACTCAAATACGCCTCGTTGGCACACTCTGGTTGCAGATTTACCCGAAATTTTAATGGCACCACAAAACCAAACAATCAAACTTGGCAAAGCCTTTGTGCTGGAATGCGATGCTGATGGCAATCCGTTGCCCACCATAACCTGGCAATTCAATGGCATACCCTTGCATACTACCACCAACACCACCACCGCCCCCGCCGAGCTACTGCTGGAGAACGAGAACACCGAACTGGTGGTTAGCGTGGCCAAAGAGCAGCATGCAGGTACAGCTTTCTCTTTCTATATATAGTTTATTTACTCACACATAGAACGTTTTTAACGCTTTTAGGTGTCTACCGTTGCACGGCTAGCAATGAGAATGGCGAGGTCAGCGTGGAGGCAACGATTAAAGTGGAGCATTCACAAACACCTCCGCGCTTGGCCATTGAGCCCAGCAATTTGGTTGCCATTACGGGCACAACCATTGAGCTGCCCTGCCAGGCCGAGCATCATGAAGACGGTTTGCAGGTATAAAAAAATTAAAGAAAAAGAATAGAATAGAAGAAAATAAAAGTTTTTGCTGCACACCACTTGTTGACATTTCCGTTTCCGTTTATCGTCTTTGGTTGTCTTTTACAGATTGTTTGGCGTCGCGATGGTCGCCTTATCGATCCGAACGTCCAATTGACTGAGAAATATCAAATAAGCGGCGCCGGCAGTTTGTTTGTCAAGAATGTTACCATCTTGGATGGCGGACGTTACGAATGTCAGCTAAAGAATAAATTTGGCCGGGCCACAGCCTCAGCTCTGGTTACCATCAGGTAAGTTCCAAGTAAAACTTAGCCAGCCAAGTTTTATTTTTTTTCGTAAAGCAAACTACTTTGGTAAGCAGTCTCAAAGCACTCTGAGGACGACGTTCTGACTGCCAGACGGCTGGCGTAGCACTTAAAAACGCTTTTAGGAGTGAGACTAGGGGCAAAAAAACTTTGCTTAATTAATTTAAAAATAGTTGGCTAGCACATTAAAGCGCCACAAATGAAAGCCCATTATAACCTGGCTCCAAGTCGAACAATGTAAAAGCATATTTAAATATGTAGTTATTTAAGCAGTTCACTTTTGAGTAAGTTGTGTAAACTCAATATACAAATAATTCCACGTTGCAGCTCAAATTCGATAGCAAAAACTGTTTAAGCACACTGGTTTAAAGTTTAATGAAACGATATAAAGTTTTGAGTTTTGTTTTAAAATTAAAATACATTTTATATATTTAGTAAACGAACTTTGCAAGCCCGAAGCGATATAAGTTTCTAATCTAACTTTTACAAGCTTAAAAAATCATAAACCTGGCGGGCAAATTAACTGTTAATGAAATTTTCTGCAGCCTAAATTTACAATGGGTTGACCCACTGTGCCGCTGGCTAAACTGCATACAAAATATGCACTAAAAGACATCAAAAAGCGGCGACGAAAGCACAAAAAGTTGCTGTGCCAGTTGGCAGTCTGGCTAAAACGTGCCAACACACACAGGACACAAGAAACGTGACAAGGACATACAGAGAGCGAGAGAGAGAAAGGAGTGTGATGATGTTCTCATAGAATGAGACAACCGCACAAGTTGTTCAAATTGCCCAAATTGAAATTGAGTTGACAAGTTGTTCATGGGACTGCAAAAAAGAAAACTAGTTTTTCATCTAACTGTCTGTGTGTGTGTGTGTGAGTTTCCAATTCAAGACGGTAGCTAAAACGGGCTTCATGGTTCATGCGGCCGTAAATCAATTTGTTGCCTATGGCCTGCCCATGATAAAGCAAAAAAACAGCACAAAACGGTAAACCAAAGCAAGCCCACAAATCCTTGAAAATGCCAAATACGAGGCGGTGCTTACGCAGCAAAATTTTTAAATGCATAATGCAGAAGCCGCCGCAGCAGCAGCGGCAGTTAAACCCATGTAGCTGTAAGCAATCTTTCGGCTTCCATATGACCTGCTTCTCTCTATATGAGATTTGGAGCAAGTGCTCTATGCATATGTGTGTGTGTGTGTGTGTGTGTTTGCACGCATCATTTAGTTCGCTTGCCAGATGCAGCTGGTGTGGCATGATGCTGAAGCGGCTTACGTTGTGTTGCCGCCACCAGCATTAGAAACTTTACTCATTACGCTGTGCCAACCTCAGCCGCTAGACCGCAACAAAGAAAACATCAGGCGAGCAGCAGGCACAAAAATGAAAAAAATACTGAAAAAATCAAAAAAATACAAAAAAAAAAAAAGGCGTGCAAACGTTAAAAGTGAAAAACTATGCTGAGTCACAGACCAAGAATGGCGAACGAAATTGTGCGGGATGGAAGGGAAAAAGTAAGCGAAAACCGCTGAAAGCCTGCAGCAACAACAATTACGACGACAACAACAACAGCAAAAAGGAACAGCAGCAGCTACTGAAATCCGCCTAAGTTGTGGGTAATGCTGGCGTAAAACAAAAGCTTATCCTGTTACTGGCTGCTGGCTGCTGGGCTCGGACTGCATGCTGGAGACGTAGGTGGGTTGGCTGGCCACGGAAATACGTTGCCATTGCCACAGCATGTGGCAGACACACACACATACATAGCAGCTGCAAAGCCAAGAAAACGGCGCACACATGTAGCGAGAAGTTAGACCGATTAGATACCCTAAAATAAAAATATGAAAATGAAAAAGAATATCAAAAAAAGAATAAATGTGTTGAGCCTCAACTTAAAACAAGCCTTTGCCATTTTTACCTTACATAAGGATGAACTTAATTCCTTTACCAAAAGTGCAATGATTCAGATCATTGTTTTCTTTATAGCTAGATACGCTTAAGATAAGCATTAACTAAACTTGTGAATTCCACACTCCCCTACTTAGTTTAATTCATGCTTAACTTAGTTGATACAAGCCCAAACAAGTTGCTTAACAAATTCAAAGGACCACATTAAACAACCATTAAGAGTATTTACAAACGCCCCGGCGTGCCAGAAAAAGCGCAACCACAGGAAGCAGTTGGGGGTGGCCAGAGAGAGGAGGGAAAATATGTATGTATGTAGTTGGCCTGGTGGCAGTGGTTGCCATTTAGTTTGCTGTAGTTGTAGTACGATGCGATAGTTGATAGTGGTAAGCAGTGGCTGTGGTGCAACAGGGTGTATTATGGTCGTTAAGTTATTACCTACCACGCCGACAATGGCAAAGTTTACACAGCGAAAGTTTCCAAAAGGGAAATTCCTTTAACGGCGAAGGCAACGCCAACCGAGAATGTGAGGCATGAATTGTTGTTAATGCCCGCCGTTGTTCTTGTTGTTGTTTTAAGCTAGTACCCCGAGCTTGGCGCGGATTTTCCTTTAACAAAAGCAACTAAAAAAGTGTGTGGCATAATTCTGGTCGTTGCCAAGTCAGCGACTGCCGCCGGCCACATTCAAAAAGGACCAGACGAGAAACTTAAAAAAAAAACTAAAAACAAAAAAATACAAGATAAAAGTTTAGTTTACTTCTGGCTTTTTATAAGACAACGACAACGACGTTTTAAGAAACCTCTGACGCTTGCAAAAATTAATTGCAATTAAAGTGTGGAAATGTGCAAAAGTCGAGCTAGAAGTAGTTTCTTTTTTTCGCAATATTAATTAAGGAATTTGCTTTTATGCGATAAGCGATAAATTTTTGTGGCTTTTGTAAAAGGCTTTAAAAGTAAACGTCTAGGAATGTTTATTATTTAAGGCTGAACCTTCGAAAAGAAGGAAGCATCGACATGAAAGGTTTATTCATTAAGACATTTTAGCCTGTCTACCTTTAAGAACTCGTCAATCTTAGACACTTTAAGAGTTGTCTATTACAGACTTTGAATATAAGTTCCCTTATAGGTTCTTCCGTTTAAAATTGCTTCACTAGACCTATCTTACTTGTTAATCCTTTACAAACTGATTAGTTTCAACTCTCATTCCTCCCCTTACAGAAACAATGTGGACCTGGCACCTGGCGATCGTTATGTGCGCATTGCCTTTGCCGAGGCGGCCAAAGAGATCGATATGGCCATTAACAACACATTGGATACGCTCTTCTCGAACCGTTCCAGTCGTGCACCACCCAACTATGGCGATTTGTTGCGTGTCTTTCGCTTTCCCACGGGTCAGGCCAGACAGTTGGCACGTGCCGCCGAGATCTATGAGCGAACATTGGTGAATATTAGGAAGCATGTGCAACGTGGCGATAATCTGACCATGGAGAGTGAGCAGTATGAGTTTAGGGATTTGTTGTCGCGGGAGCATTTGCATCTGGTGGCGGAGCTTTCGGGCTGCCAGGAACATCGCGAGATGCCCAACTGTACGGACATGTGCTTCCATTCAAAGTATCGCAGCATTGAGGGCACCTGCAATAATCTTATGCATCCGACATGGGGTGCATCCTTGACAGCTTTTAGACGACTGGCGCCACCTATCTATGAAAATGGTTTTAGCATGCCAGTTGGCTGGACCAAGGGAGTACTCTATGCTGGACACCCTAAGCCAAGTGCACGTCTGGTTTCGACATCATTGGTGGCTACGAAGGATATCACACCCGATGCACGCATTACCCACATGGTTATGCAATGGGGTCAGTTCTTGGATCACGATCTGGATCATGCTATACCCTCAGTTAGCTCGGAGAGCTGGGATGGCGTCGATTGCAAGAAGACCTGTGAGTTTGCACCACCCTGCTATCCGATTGAGGTGCCGCCGAATGATCTGCGCGTTAAGAATAGACGCTGCATTGATTTGGTGCGTTCCAGTGCCATTTGTGGTTCCGGCATGACCTCTCTGTTCTTTGATAGCGTCCAGCATCGTGAACAGATCAATCAGCTGACCTCCTACATTGATGCCTCACAGATCTACGGTTACAATACACCCTTCGCCCAAGAACTGCGCAATCTGAGCTCCGAGGAGGGTCTCCTGCGGGTAGGTGTGCACTTCCCGAATCAGAAGGATATGCTTCCCTTTGCTGCGCCACAGGATGGCATGGACTGTCGCCGAAATCTGGATGAGAACCAGATGAACTGCTTTGTCTCTGGTGATATTAGGGTCAACGAACAAGTGGGTCTGCTGGCCATGCACACCATCTGGATGAGGGAACACAATCGCATTGCTAGCAAGCTGCGCAAGATTAATCCACACTGGGATGGCGACACCCTGTATCAGGAGTCACGCAAGATTGTCGGCGCCCAAATGCAGCACATTACCTTCAAGCAGTGGCTGCCACTTATCATTGGCGAGAGCGGCATGCAGCTGTTGGGCGAATATCGTGGCTATAATCCTCAGCTGAATCCGAGCATTGCCAATGAATTTGCAACTGCTGCTTTACGTTTTGGCCATACCATCATCAATCCTATATTGCATCGCTTGAACTCGACGTTCCAGCCCATTCCACAGGGTCATCTGCAGCTGCACAAGGCCTTCTTTGCACCCTGGCGTCTGGCCTATGAGGGTGGTGTGGATCCCTTGTTGCGTGGCATGCTTGCCGTGCCCGCCAAGCTAAAGAAACCCGATGAGAATCTCAATTTGGAGCTGACGGAGAAACTGTTCCACACGGCGCACGCTGTGGCTCTGGACTTGGCTGCCATTAATATACAGCGTGGACGAGATCATGGTATACCCGGCTATAATGTCTATAGGAAGTTCTGTAATCTGACCGTTGCACAAGACTTTGAGGACTTGGCTGGGGAGATTAGTAACGCGGAGATAAGGGTGAAGCTACATCAACTATATGGCCATCCGGATAACATTGATGTCTGGCTGGGCGGCATACTGGAGGACCAGGTAGAAGGCGGAAAGGTGGGCCCACTCTTCCAATGCCTGCTGGTGGAGCAATTCCGTCGCCTGCGTGATGGTGATCGCTTCTACTATGAGAACCCGGGCGTTTTCCTGCCCGAGCAGCTTGTCCAAATCAAGCAAGCCAACCTGGGACGTGTACTGTGTGATGTTGGCGATAATTTCGATCAGGTTACCGAAAATGTGTTCATCCTTGCCAAGCATCAAGGCGGCTACAAGCAGTGCGAGGACATTCCTGGCATCAATCTCTACTTGTGGCAGGAATGTGGCAACTGCAATAGTCTGCCACCAATCTTCGATTCCTACATACCACAGACATACACGAGGCGCAGTCAACGCAGCAAGCGTGATGTCCCGAGCTCAGAAAAGGAGGTAGCCACTGCTGAAGGTTATGATAGCCCACTGGAAGCCCTTTACGAAGTGAATGAGGAGCGTGTTAGCGGCTTGGAGGATCTAATTGGCAGTTTCCAGAAGGAGCTAAAGAAGCTACACAAGAAACTGCGCAAGCTGGAGGATTCGTGCAATGCTGCCGATGCTGAACCCGTTGCACAGGTCGTCCAGTTGGCGCCTGCACCACTGCCACCCGCTGCCGTGAAGCCCAAACGGAGCCACTGCGTCGATGATAAGGGCACTACACGACTGAACAACGAGGTCTGGTCGCCGGATGTGTGCACCAAGTGTAACTGCTTCCACGGCCAGGTCAACTGCCTGCGTCAGCAGTGCGGCGAGGTCAGCTGCCTGCCAGGCATTGAGCCACTGACGCCTCCAGAGGCCTGTTGTCCACACTGCCCCGTCATGCCAATCAAATCGAAGGTGTTTAAGTGAGATGGGCAGAGGATACAGCCATTTGCATATCGACTTAACGATTAATCAAAACCGTAATTCTTAGTAGCCACATTAACACTACTAGGCGGATTCTTGGGGGCGCCAACATTTGCATCATAATAGCGAGACTTGTCTATCAAAAATATTAATAATCAAATGACTTTTATCACACTTGTGCCCATTAAATAGGGGAAATTTACTAAAGGTTTTAAATAGATAATAGTTACAACCCATGGAATCCGCCTATTACTCTCTAATCGATGAAGCACACAGAGCAAGCAACCAATTAAATAACAATTAACTAAATATTTACTGCTACACATGTAACAATAAAGCACATTAATAGCAAAACTACTAAAAGTTGACATATTTTGTATGACTGCCCTTGGCTATCACCGAGTTATCCTTCTTGTGTCGCAGGTAGCAGTCGATGAAGGCCAAGTTTTTGCCGGCTCGCACCAAATTGGCCTCAATGAGCACCGTCTCGCCAACGCGAGCTGTTTTCAGGTAACTAACATTTATGTCCACTGAGACACCGGGGTGACAGGGCTTGGACATCAGTGCATAAGTGGTTATCATATCCACCAATGTTGCCGTATAGCCGCCATGCAAGCCACCGGCCTTGTTTATATGCTCCGGCGCCACGGTGAATTCGGCTGTGCAAACGCCATCGCCACCATCAAGTATTTTAACCTGTTATCAAGACAATTATTTAATATGCTTAAAGTATTTTCGATATTTTAAGTACCTTTTCCAAGTGCCTCTCAAAGCCCGTTGCTTTAGCTATTATCTCTGATATGTGTTTGGCAAATTCCACACCCTTTTTGCACGTGCCCATCTTCGTTCTGAGTTGTTACAAAACGACTGAAAAATAATAATAAAAACATTTAGAAATGTTTATCGATGCAAATATCGATATGCCATGAATGAGACGATAGCGCAACAATTGTTCTTAGCTTGTGACGTCAATAGCAAACAACTCAAGAAAGCTTTTGTTATCTCATTTTTATTAGATTTAATGACTGCTCGATGAATCTTCAAAATCCACAAATTTGGACTGTCCACCCTTGGCTATAGTTCGGCCAGTCGCTTTGTTTCGCAGCACACATTCGATGTAGGCCATTTTGCGACCAGCATGTAAGGTAACAGCATCCACTTCGATGACATCGCCAGGTTGGGCCGCAGCCACATAGCTCACATTTAAACTTGATGTGACGCCCGGATGCGAGCCCTTCGAAATTAATGCATAAGTCGTTACATTATCTAAGATCGTGGCAGTCAAGCCGCCATGCAGCGAACCCAAGCGGTTTAAATGCTCTGCGGCCACAGTAAATTCACCCACGCAGCATCCATCGCCTCCGCTTGTTATTTTTACCTGCGAAAATTCAAAAGAACCGCGTTATCGATAGTTTTGCTTATATAATATCGAAACTTTGTATCAGCTGTTTGGTGCGTCGTTTTTGCTATTTCTTTTTGGGAATATTCTTCATCTGCTTACCATTTGCGTGACGCGATCAAAACTTGTGCCTTTGGATATATATTTGGCCACATTTTTAACCAATTCAATACCGTTTTTAGCTGGCATAGTGTTGATTTTTCGGTTACGTTGCCTTTCGTCTGTGCACTTTGAAATGAAAAAAGCTACTGAAGCAAGCGCCAGCGATGACAAGGGTGAGTGCCAAACGTGAGCTCTATGATTTTTACCTATTGCACGCCATCTCTGTGTGTGTTTGTTTGTGTGTGTTGTACTACAATGTCTAGACTTGCGACATGTGAGTTTTTCGCTCATTTGTTGTGCTCGCTCTGTACGCGTCTGCGTCGACCGGCATAAATGTAAAAAAGCAATAAAATTAACGATTTATTTACGTACAGCAAGGGCCTATTTTGATATATGTTTGACTTCTTTACTTTAATCAGCTGGCACAGCGCTGAAATTTGAACAGTTGGCCAAGGATGATTTGAGACAGGATACGGTTCATGACTTTGTGTCGTATACAACGGATGGCAACTTTGTTGCTTTGATTGGCTCCAAAATGGAGCTGCTTACCATGGAGCTGACCAGCAAGTTGACCTATCATGTGCCCTTTCCATACATTTTGGCCACTGCAAAGTGCTCGTCTAAAAAGCGACCTTTGGACCATCTGTCGCTGAAGGTGAATCTTCAGCATATCTACGAGACCAGCAATGTGCTGGAGATGCAACAGTTAAGCTTGGAGCCAACTTACTCAGCTATATGTTCGGAGGAAGTACCTGTGCCGAAGATAATAGCAGCTAGACTGGCACCCCAACCGCTGCCCGGTGGACAAATGCTGTTGGCTGCGTTGAACAGTTATGGAGCACTGGATTTGTTTACTAAACGCGCGGAGCAGCCAACCTGGGAATACGCTAGTGACAGTCTTAATGTGTCTGTCACTCTAAGGGATAATCTGCAACCACCGTTCGAGATGGCAGCTTCAAGGATCAAAACTTTTCGACAGTTCCAGGCATATATAGATCGCAGTTGGATAACCATGTTCGCTTGGCGTCCTGTCGATGGCAAACTTGGACTTGTCCTGGGCACAGCTGCCGGCAGCATTTGGACTCTGACACTGAGCACCGATGCCCAAACAGTTCTGGCGCATGATCAACTGCAAACACTTTTGGATCGCATTTGTTATATGGAAATCTTTAAGAATTTGCTGCTTGTGGGCGACATCAGTGGCATCGTGCATTTGTATAGATACGATAATGCCAAAGAGGAAGGCCTCGATCTGGTGAAGACACTCTGGTTGCGACCCGATCACATGGGCTTGCAACAGGCATTGATTACGCATTGTCCCGTACGTAAATGCAACTATATTGCCTGCTGTAAGGGGGGGCATCTATTGATCTGGTGCATGCCCCGAAAGGAGGATGGTGAATGGCTAGAGACACGTCTCCATGCAGGCGGCATGAAGATCACTGGTAAGTTGTTCAAAGTACATTAATTAACTTTTAATACAAGTCTTCTTTAACTTAGGACTTTGCACTATGGAAAACAACAATTATGCTCTGACAACGGCACGTGGTGATTTATATCGAATTGAAGTGAATCATAAGACTGGACAGCTGAGTGCCAGCATGCGGCCGATTGAGTTGAGCGATTCCGAAAACTTTCAACTAGTTGGTGTGTTCAGCAGTCCGCACAATAATCTACTGACTGTGCTATCCACTCGCAACAAGGAGTATGTACTCAACTCACCGATGCTGCGGCATCAGCTGCAGGTGCGCGTGGGCAGACTCCAAAGGAGCGATGTTATGGCGCAGCTTGCCAACTGCCTGTCTGCCAAGAAAGCTATCAACAGTTGCAGCGATCTTCTTGCCGAAATTCGTTTGGACATAATCAATGGCAACAAACCGGATGAGTATATGAATTATGCGCCATTTGATATGTTCACCTTCGATAATGTTGCCACGGAATCACAGCTGCTGCAACTTCAACTCAAATATCATGTTCTCGATGCCATTATGCAGGCACAGCAAGTTCAGCTCAATGAGCTGCCACTGGAGCAATCCAAGCGCGAAATCCAGCTGCTATTGGCCATGTTAGCCATGACTCACATACGTTTGCGTTTGCAATACTTGAGTAGCTTGAAAAAACTAAACTCGTTTCAGCAACAGGCCACGCAAAGTATGCTGGCGGAGAGTGCTCGCATCAGGCAACAACTCAAGGAGCAAAAGGATCATCCGCATATGGCGATTATTCAACAATTTTTAGCCCAGATGGGACAGCATTTTGAAGCGCTGCAACTAAAATTTAATGTGCCACAAATTACTCCTGAAGACACTGCGCAGCTATGCAACGTGTCCTTTGTGCAGGTGTGTTAAACAAATTTCTGAATTGAATTCACAACATTAATGTCTTTTTATACATTTAGTTAAAACCCTCGTTGGAGCGATGCTATTGCTCGTTGTGTGGACGCCAGGCGCTGCTGAAAAGGCATCTACTTATCGATCTCTATGCTAAAGATAGCCCGCTCTTGTGTCCCTGCTGCCGTGGAGAATACAACATGGAGCTGTTTGATGCATAAACATAAACAGATCTGTTCTAAATTCCGATGCCAAATCAATTCCGCAATCTCCTCCAATTTTGTATTCTTATTTTTGTAACTTTGCGAATGATCCAATCTCGGAATTTAGAACAGGACTGTAAAATTTATATATTTAATCTTTTTTTTTTATGTGCTTGCGTGTGTGTGTGTTTGTTTGTGTGTGTGTGTAATCCACTTAGTGCGATTTAGGCTTGTGTGAATGTAGTCAAAGCAAACTTAATACAATGAAACATAAATAATTGGACTGGTCTCCAACAATAGTATATCCTGCTCGAGCTGTCGCAAATCGCTTTCCAGTTTACCCTTGCGCTGACGCTTATTCTCGCTATCGATCAGCAACGACATGGACTGATAGCTTTTGGTCATCTCATGTAAATGAGCTCGCAGACCGGCAAGAATTTCATTGCGTTCCGCTTGATCCATAATTCGCATGCCTGCCATTTCTGCTGGTGTATTGTCAGCAGCAGTTGGTTGAGTTACGGGTTTCGCTATGCCACCGCAAATCTCCATAAGACGTTCCTGCTCCTTGCAACATTCGCCATGCAATTTACTAAGCAACTTTTTTGTCTTCTTGATGTAGACAGGCACCTGGCCAAAGTCCTTGCGACACACAAACTGTGGCACCATGCCCGAGTTGAGCAGATTCTGACGTGTCCCAACGGGCGTGTCAACATAGCGTGGTGGCGGCGGACAGCGGACAGTGTGGCGAGCACACAATTTGTTGCGTAGCACAAAATTTGGCACCATATCGGCTTTCTGTGCCTTCTTGCCAGCCCCCGGCAGTGGCGGCATCCCCATACCCTTGGGACAAACATGCAGATTCTCACGGCGCCACTTGATGCCCTGGTTCTTGCGTAGGAATGCGCACGGCGGATCAAGCGGCACATTGGCGCAGCCCATAGTGCGGTGTTGGGACTTTTTGGCATCGGTTAGAAGACGTACGCCATCCTTAAGTACCTGCATTGAATGCTTCTTGTACTCCACGTTGAGACGATCGCGCAAACCCTTTGCAAATTTGGCGGCCTTAGCCGATACATCTTTATAATCGTATAATTGTTAAGAACTATAGTAATAAGTTGATATAATTAACTCACCATGAACCACATTAACTTCCGATGGCCTTGGCTTTTCGGGCTCGCGTTCCACATTGAAGATATTCTCGTTATGATGTGTAATATAAACCAGCGACATTGTAACTCTTCTGTTTTGTTTAAGAAAGCCAAGTTCTATAGCTTAGATAGATACTAGTATCCAAGGCTGAAAAATGTATTTCGAAATCTGTACTGCACTGAAAATATATTTGTAATGTTAGTTTGTAAAGTTTTTTCGATTTCAGAAACTTTTCTTTATCGTTGCTAAGTTTCAATGTATTTAATACTAATGTTGACGTTGCTTTAGCAACCAATCAAATAAAGTGTATCCTACCAACGAATCTTTCGAACTTCCAAACAAATTTCACAAAAAATTCGAAAAACATTCTAAAAATGTTCGATTTATTAAAGCACAATATGAAGCCACAGCTTGGGTTGCACACACGAGTTACGCTTATAACACTAATAAAATTGTATATAATTCGTTACCATAAAAAATTCGTGGTGTATATAAATAGTTTACGTGTGAGGGTGTATGTGTGTGTGTGTGTGAGTGTTGGTGTATACATACATATAAAATAGCACTTAAAAACACTAATTAGCTGTGGGCAAATTTTGGAAATTGGAAGCACAATATAAAAAGATAAAACATCTTTTTTTGGGGTGAGGGATGCGCACAGCAGTGATTAAAAAAGCACACGACGTGGTGCTAAGGGCACAAATATGTTCGTAAGATAACACTAACTTATGATCTATGTATTTGATAAATGTATGTATATATATGTATATGGAAGTGTGTGCGTGTGTGATAAAGTATGAATTATAAATGTCAAAGCCACATAGAATTTGCACTTTTTAAGAGAGTCACTTAAGTCGTTGATATGGTTGATTATTTGTTGCCACCGCTGCTCTCGCTGCTCTCCTTGTTGCGCTCCTCGCGTATGCGCTTAAACGCCTCCGTTTTGACAAAGTCAACAAAGTTGTAGACAACGCTACTTTGCGTTGGTGCACGCACTGCAGCCGCATCCGTTGCACCCAATCGCACACCACTCAATCCACCCGCAGCAGCAGCACCACCTTGAGCATAGAGATTGCCCACGCTCATGCTTTGGCGATTGAGCAGCGGTGGTTTATTTGTCACATCCAGATCAAAGTACTGTAGCTTGTGCTCGGCCTGATGCTGTTGCATGGCCTGCTGATTTTGTTTAAATGCCGCTGCAACGGCTGCTGCCGCTGCCGATGATGATGTCATGGCGGCTGCTGCGGAGGCGGTGCGTTGATGTTGCACTGATTGACTGCCCGGGCTGTTGGGATGCTGTCGATGTTGCTGGCGTGGCAGGGTGCGTGTCTCATGGAAATAGGCAGCCGGTGAATGCACATCGGTTTCATGTGGCAGCACCATCGAAAGCGGTGCACCCGACGAACGGCGCGTTGCTGGCGACATGGTGGCTGAGGAGCCCAACTGCAAATGGTTTAAATGAATAATTAGTTGGGTCTAAAATTGAATGCCTTGCTTGCTTTAGTACCTTGTAGGCATTTGGTTTGCATTTCCGATCGACGCTTGGCGGTCCAATAGACTGCAGTTTGGTGCTGCTCAATTTGTTGCCAAGTTGCTCGATTGCGCATACTGGTGGCTTGGCTGGGAACTCCTCCGGCGGCTTATCCTCCACGCTCGACTTGTGCGTCGCCTCGGCCGGCAGATTGCCAACCTTAGGCTTTAGCTTCCGATTAACAGGCGGACAATCGGCTTGCTCAATGAAATCATAACGAAACACATTGCCCTCCATCCGCGTAGGCGCTGCATTTGTATAGCAATGCTGTCGCGGAAGTGTGCGAGCACTTGTTGGCGAATTGGTTGCCGTTGTTGCTGGCTGGGCAGCAACCTGTCCAGTATTAGCCAAGGCAGCAACACATGCATCCGCCATCAGATTGGGTGTGGATGCTGCAATGGGATTTGAGTTGTGTGGACTGGTGACTGGTCGCTCGCCCAGCAATTGACCCACATTGCAATAGGGCAACTGATGCGAACGTGGAATGTCATAGCTCTCTTCGATCAACGAGGAATTGGCATGCCTGGACGCCACAATCGCTGGCGAAGTATTCTCTGTATCCGACAGCTGTGGCAGATCGCGTGGCAATCTACAAATATACAAAACTGATTAATTAAATGTTCTGCTTAAAGTTGCATTTAGCATTTGCCATTACTTTTCATTGTCCTTAAAGTCCAGTATGAGATTGTTTTTATTTTTAAGCACCTTTGCTAATCGCTCGAGCGTATGTTGTTCAGCGCCAGCTCCATCAGCCGCTGTGCCCGATATTGTACCCAATTGCTTTGAGTGTTTGTCAGTTGTTGATGTCGGCACCAAGGCGACACCATCTTCGGGCATTTTGGAGAAGCGCTGCGAAAAGGTCAGCACAAAGGACTCGTTCTCAATGGAGCTATCCGAGGGTCGTGTGCTGCGATCTAAAATAAGAGAGAAAGTATTGTAAATAGAATATTAAAAACGTAGCTAAGTACCTCAACTTACCAACATTCTCGCGTAATGGCAACGGATGCGCCCACTCATCATCATCGGTGAAAACGCTTTCCGAATCCGAGTCAGAGCGTTGGCTGCGTTGTTTGCTGCTGCTGTTGGCATTTGCCAGTTGTTGCTGCAATTAAACGATGAGTATTCAAGTCAAAATCTTAGTTTTGGCTACTTACCAGGCTGCAGTTTGTTATTTTGGGTGAATAGGATTGATCGTTGGTCAGGTTGAGACCAATGTTGTTGTGACTGCGCGGCGTATCATAGAATTTGGGATCCAAATTGTTGAGAGCACCCGCCGCTGAGGCATGGCTTTCAAGCAATAGTTTCGGACTGCCCGTAAAGCATTCACTAATGGGTATATACGGGCCGGAGGCAGTGCTTAGAGCTGGCGATGCTTGAACACTAGCATGCTGTTGCTGGGCCATGGCCTCCGCCAGAGTCTGTTGTGTAAGGACCAAATGTTCGGGCAGCTTGCGCACAATGCCATTTGCATTGATGGCGAGTCGGGCGGCAGCAGCTTGCGCCTGCTGCTGTTGCTCAGCAACTGCTGCTTGTGCTTGGGCCTGAATCAGAGCGCTTTGATTTAAATAGAGCGCCGTGGCGGGCGACGGAGGTGGCTGTTGTTGGGCTGCCGACAACAGTTGCTGTTGATCAAAATGCGCATCGCACAGCAATGTCTCGCGATTATTGTAGTCTGTATTCACATAGACCGAGTCCGAGTTGTTGTTTGTCGAGCTTTGCGGCTGCTGATCGATGACCACTGGACGACGCAGCAATGTGCTGGCGGCCGTTGCCATGCCCACCGAGGAGTGCAGCGATGTTGTTGTCGTGTTTTGTGTGGAGTTGCTCAAAGCACCGCTGGAGCTGGTATGATGCTGTGCACTGCGATTATCATCTGGGGGAACGGAAAGTGAAAGTAATTGCAACCAGTTTTACAATATTTTTGGTTGTGTTTGGACTTACCTGCTGCAGCTGCTGCTGCTGTGGATGTTGCTGTGGCACCCAGTGGCAGCTCATTGGATTGCTTGGTGTCATGCAGATGGCACACCTGGCATATACAATTCACCCAGTCTCGCATGCTCGCTTCGGTCTCGGCAGCCAAGTAATATGTGCGCTTTGGCGTCTTAATATCGAACATGTACTGAAACTTTTGTTTGCGATTCTCGAGTCGCAGACCACAATCGACTTGCTCGCATTGATCCAGATCTATGACACCCTTCAGCTTGCGGCAATATTGATCCGTATAGTATTCAAGGCAAAACTGCTCCGGTATCTCACCCTGCTTCAACGTGAACCAACGGCGACGCCAGCGCTGTAAAAAATAACAAATAACAAGAGTTTTTGTTTTTACACTCGATAAGCGATAATGGTCAGCGGGCAGTCGGACAGTCAGTCAGCCATTCAACATATGTTGGGATATGATTCGAGCGCTGCATGACTGCAGATAAAAAATAAATATAAAAAATAACAAACAGCTACAGTTAACTATCAGCAGCGGTGAGTAAGCGACGCTTACTTCGCTGCTGGCGTTGCCTTTAGCTTTTCCGCGAAACCCATTTACATTCGACATTTTCTTGAGTAATCAGCAGCTCACACCCACACTGACACACGCCCAATATTTGTTCGCATTGCCAAACACAGCTGGAATGGGGGACAATGACTTCCCAATGAGCTAAGCCCACTTTTCACCTCTCTTTACACCTCAATCTCTTTACACCTCAACTCATCCAGTTGGGAACAGTTAGAATGTTGTGTGGTGACTTTATGGTTTTTCTTATATCTCTCACAAGCTTAGCTAAGCATTTGTTAAAAAGTTTATTTAAGAGTTTCATTCAAAAGTCGGAAGAGGAAAGTGTCACGATCTACTGATTTGTGATTAAAAATTTATGTTTAAAAAAAAATAAGTGCGAAAGCTTTTGTTAAAAGATTAAAACTTGAGTTATACCCTGTAAAGCCATCAAAGTCAAATCCGCCTTCAAATTCAAAAAAAAAAAAGTTATTAAAGTAATAATTAAAACTATTTCTAAACCATCAAAATATTTTAATCAATAAAAGAATTTGGAATTTTGGAAAATGACTTTTAGTCAATAAGATCAAAGTCGAATAAAAACATTCTTTTTGTTTTAACGAATTTGTTTACATTTTAAATTAGCCGTATTTGTATTAGCTAATTATTTTTTTTTTGTACAGAACAAAAGAGAAATTTCTTCAAAAATTGTTGATCGATCTAAACTGGAACTATGCCAAGTTATATATAATAATAAAATATACGCTTTAATTCAACAAATATTTACAGAATTTTGCACGGACAATTTTAAGTGACTCAAGAAATATGTTTTGCAGATGATGCATTTGTAATTATAATGATTCACGATTCAGTCGGGGCTGCAGCACAAGATTAAAATGCGACTTTCTATCATTTTGTTTGAATCAAAGGGTATTTAAGCGTTTAAGCACAATTCATTTTTAATGCGTTTCGACAGACAAATTTGCATTGTTGTCTGCACAGTTTCACAGCTTAATTCAATTATAAACAATAAACATAATGCCACACACATACATATTCATATGTATAAGTATATATATTTATGTGGAGAAATTGGCACCCTGCTGCGCAACAAAATAAACCAGATGTTAACAGCTTGAAGCCGAAAATTACATACACTTGCAAAGAAATAATTGCAAAAGTTGAGGGACAAAATCAATCAACTCTCCTTGGTAGTAAGAGTATAAGCAGCTAAGTAAAAAATGGGATGACCATAGCGCCCCTATATATGGGCCTGCCTTAATATTAATAACAGATCATAACAAAAGCAACAACAACAAGTGCGTCTTTGTTTTTGTGCGTGCTGTGTGGCTTATCGCCTATACATATTTATTTATGATGTACACACATACATACATCAACACACACATACGTATTAAACGATGTTTTACGTGCTTTGTTGATCGCTTTTGGTTTTTCGTGCCCGCTTTCCACTTGGGCATAATAAATTTTTATGAAACTGACAACAGTTGCGCTAAACTGTTATTGTTGTTGTTGTTTTTGTGGTGTCTGTTGGCCGTTTTGTTGTAACTTAATACGCAACGCCGCTAGCGGCGCTTAACGGTAAGCGCTGGGTAAACATTTAATTAAGCGTAAACTTTCGAAGGCAGAGAAACGCAAAAAGGTTCCCACGCCTCAAACATAAACAGTAACAGCAGCCAACACACACACACAGCCAGACACAAATGCGCCACCTATTCAAAATAGCTCATTCACAGTATTTTCAACAACATTGCATTTTGCGGTTTTTGCATGTTTTGCTTTTCAATTACTTCTCAAGCCATTTGCAGCTACAACAACAACAACTCGGATATCATCAGCCATGCAGTATTCATGCCCAGACCGTCAGCCGCTTATTAATGAATTAAAAATGATTATCGGACACACAACAACAACAAACAAATGATCAAACACACTAACACTCTCCCACACACACACAAATGTACACAGAGCGTATTTGTACATGTAAAAAAATGCCACTGGTTTGTGCGTTTCTTTGTATGACTCAGTGTAGAACTGAGCGGAAAAAACAGTTAAATGCTCATTTCTTGTTGTTGCTGCTGCTGCTGTTTGCTATTTTACCGTATGCATTGCTTGCAGCTTGCAAATTGCTTGCACATTTGACTGACCATTTGGTATTTGTGTTGGGGCAAATAGCACAAAAAAAAAACAATACGCTACGTTGTTGGCGTTTGGGTCAATAAACTTACAGCACGCCAAATGCGCTTGGATGGCGGTGATTTTATAAGCCATCCTTCGTGGAATGTGCTATCCATTGTTAATTATCCGCCGCGTTTATATTTTTACAAATTCCCGTCGATTTTTCACAGTCCGCACACAGCAACGCACCAACACTCGCGCATTTATTTTCATTATTTTAATAGCAGCCTAACAGCGATACAAACTGTTTAACATGTGCTGCCACTGTTACTTAACAGCCTGAGAATGCTATTTGCTTATAAATCAAAATACTAAATAATTTAATACTTTTGTTACATTTTTGGTTTAACTATTTAATGCAACCTATAGACTGGCAATTATCTCGTAAATAAGACAACAGAAGACTTACAGGCTTATTAAAATATATCAGCTGCTAACAGATTTCAAATCACAGAAAAGGCATAAAAATCATCGGCACTGTTAAGATTTTCGCCGCGCTTATCGAACTGTTAACAGTTAAAATACAAATTGTTTATGCAGTTAAAATTTGTATAAACAATAAACAAGCATAAATGAGTTTTGAAGTCAGACCACAAAAATACATTTGAAACATCGATATAAATTTACAGACCGCAACAATTTGATGTGTTTGCGGATTATCGATAATCCCATTTTATTAACAGTGGAGCCCCGCTGCAAAAACTTTCTCATTATTTGTTTTGAAAAAATTCTCTTATGAATAAAAACCGTAATAATGTAATGCCTTTGTTTAGAAATAATATTTTTATTCCGTCGCGTCAATTGCATGTTGACAACACACAGCATTTCCATATACAATTAGCACAATTCTACCGATTTCAGACGGAACTAGCTCCACTTCTTCACCAATGCTTATTTGTCCTTGGCATCGCCCTTGCCACCACGAATCCTACCAGTACGACGGGCAGCAATAAGACCGACCTTGCGACCAGCAGATGTGCCACGCTTGACGGTCGAAGCCTTACCAATATGTTGATGGTTACCACCACCGTGAGGATGCTCAACGGGGTTCATGGCAACACCACGCACCTTGGGCCAGCTGTTGCGCTTCGCCTTGTACTTGTGGTAGGCACGACCGGCCTTCAGGATGGGCTTGTCGATACGACCGCCGCCGGCAACGATGCCGACCATAGCGCGGTTAGCCGATGGCACAACCTTCTTGGCGCCTGAGGGCAGCTTGACACGGGTCTTCTTTGTGTCCTGGTTGTGGGCAATCACGGTTGCGTAGTTGCCGGAGGTACGCGCCAAACGGCCACGATCACCAGTCTTCTCCTCCAGATTGCAGATGATGGTACCCTCGGGCATCTGGCTCAAAGGCATCACATTGCCAATCTGAAGAGTGGCCTTGCGACCGCAGTAGACGAACTGGCCGGTGTGCATGCCCTCGGGGGCGATGAACAGCTCCTTGCGGATCTTGTAGCGATAGGGATCGCGGAAGTGAACGATGGCCAAAGGAGCGCCACGACCGGGATCGTGAATGATATCCTAAAACACAAAACAACAACAGTTAACTTTGCAATTCCAGTGTTACCATATCACTCACAGCTAAAACTTACCTTAACGACGCCACGAATGTAGCCAGAACGCTCGGCGAAGTCCAGAGAACGCAGCTTGGCGGCTCCCTTGCGCTTCTTGACGTGCGCCTTGAAGACGGAACCGGCGCCCTTACGTTGTGCACGAATTACACGACCCATTTCTACAAATTGGATGGAAAAGCACAAAGTTAAAATATATTTCAACACAATAATTTGTGAGTCAGTTAATTCCGCACGAAGACTGGCGTTTATCACAAATATTTATTGCATGCGCAAGTTTAGTCATCATTCTAAACATATTGTTTATTATTTATTGCGGATGTGCCAGTTATAGCTTTTAATTTTTCGATTAACATTTTTCAGTCGACACCTACCGATGCTCGGGTAAAAAGAAAAGAGAGAAGAGGAAGAACATACAAATTGTCAGTTTGACAGGAAGCGCTGCCAACTTCACGTTATTTTCCGTCAGCTGTTCACAGCAATTCAGTGCTGTAAAAGCAGACGATGCCACACGTATATCGATAAAAATGCCCACACAACGCTATCGAAGTTACTCAAGTTTAAATTGCAGGTGATTTTGTTTATTTTTTTTGTTTTTTAATTTTGAGATTATATATATAATAATTTTTTTTTTACGATTTAGATTTACAATTATTTTTTCATCTTCAATTTACTTGTTTTATTTTAGAAATAAAGTAAGCATTTTATTACTAATTCGGTTTTTTTTTTAATTGCATTTTAGTGCATTTTTGTTTTAAAGAACATTATTTAATATGGGTTGGGACATTGGGGGTGTACATTTATTTTCTTTGATAACACAAAAACAAACAATATTTTAAATATTTTTTCATTGAGACGGGTAGTTGTTTCAATAACTTTTTCATGAGAAAACAACACAAAACAAGGAAGAATAATTCAAAATAAATCAGCAATTGCTGCCAGCATAATTTGACATATGTATGTAAATATGTATTGCAAGCGGGTTATTTTTGTTGTGTGCCGATCGACAGAATGTTATATTGAGAATGTGTATGTATTTTGCAACGTAGCTATTTTAATAATAAAGCTTAAAACTTTGTCACACAGGAAACCTAAATTGACACAAAACTTAAATGCACAGCACACAAAGCGGAGTTCAAATAATTATCATTATCAATCGTTCTAATCATCTCTAATTGAGTTTGCAATTTTAACATGCTCGCTTTTAATAGAATTTAGTTTGTTTTTTTATCCTTAATTTTCGTTTTTAAGTTCTGTATAAAAGTTCAGTAAAAAATGCAGCTTAACTAGTTTCATCGAATTACTCTCCAATCTTGTAAGTTTAGTTTTGTCGTCTTTTAATTTATGACATACAATACATATGCATTTACAATTTAATGCATTATTAATCCAATTGTTTCATAAGTAGGTTCAAAATTTCGATAAGCATTTTCTTTTTATATAATTATTTAATTGCTTGCTTGCTTTTTGTTTGTGTTGCTTTCTTCTGGGTTTTGTTTATTTTACACATATTCTTCATCAATCATAATTGTTTCGGCGTTTTCTAATAACATTTGTTTTTTTTGTTTTTTTGTTCAGCTCTCATTCATAATATTATTTACTTGCTTGTTTTTATCACTTAGTTTTTACAATGGCGCTTTTTTGTTTTTTCTTTTCATTAAAATGAGCATACAGAGACATAATCATTATTTATTTATATATTGTTGATATAAAAGTTAATGTTGCTTTTGCTTTTTAGCACTAGCTCGAAACGCACAAATAAATATATATCTAATCAATGTTTTTTTTCGGATATAAGAAAACGAATTGCATATTTTCTTTGCGTTTTGTTTTTGTGATTTTGCTTTTGCATTTGCATTTGCTTAAACTTAAGTTTAACTTGTAGGCGAATTATAATAAGTAGAAAACAACAATGCACACAATTTATATAAATGACATTTGAAATGAAATTGCGGTGTGTATGTGTGTGTGTGTGTGTAAAGTGTGTGCAAAGTACAAATTAACTTTCGATTTAGTTATGTAATCTTCATTATACATAATGTAACTGTATCTGTGGTGGCGTTGCAATTGAAACAACTTTTTTCTTCTCGTTGCAATATCGGTTCTAACTGTGATTTTCTAATGCAAAAAAAACCTCGACGAGTGAGCTAATATTTTCTTTTTATCATTCATTTTCTTTAAATACATTGTGTTTAACGCTCAGTTTTAAAAAGTTGTGCACATTTATAGCACATTCACTAATTGAAACGTTATCCTGGTTTAATTTTCATAAGCACATGTTTACACAAGTCTATGTCTGTGTGTGTGTGTGTGACTGTTTATGTATAGGATGATCTCACTTACAAATTATGCACATTTTTACTTAAACGAGCTAAAGTGTGTGTGTGTGTGTGTGTATTTTGTGTATGTAGATGGATTTTTTTTTTTGTTTTAGATATTTTGGGTTGCTGTTTATTAGCTTGTTGTAAAATAAGAAGAAAATGTTGTTGTTGTTGAATGTTGGATCATCGATGGATCAGAATTGCCAAGTTTTGTGTAGAAGAATGGATGTTTGTCCGTGCCAATTACCAATTGGCCATGCCCGGCTTGTTGAGCGTCATAAAGTAGATTTGACACGATGAAGCACCTTTGGCACTGCTGAAGAATACTTTGTCATTGCGCTCGCAAAGGAATTTCAAGCGTTGCGCTTTCTTGTGCATAAACACACCATCCAAATGGCCGCTCTCAACGGAACGTATCTAAAATGCAAAGAGATTAGTTTCTATTATATCTGAAATATTTCGTACAAACCTCTATTGCTTTATTGCCCCAGCCCATAATCTGTCCAGTGCCAATGTAGGCCACCGAGGTGGGCATCTCGCCCCACTAGAAACGAACAAAAAACATTTTAATATATTAAAGCTTATATTAGATTTTAAGAGTTTTAAGTATTTTGTACTTGCCTGCAACACAATGTTCTTGGATACACGTCCGGCAGTGTTCACATAGACGCCCTCATTGTCATAGCACAGCAGTAGTTGCATACCGTTTGAATTTGGAAGCGCCACAATACAATGCGGAATGATTGCACCCTGAGTCTGTGGTTGGAATTTCGCATTTATGGGATATATCCAATCAGTATGGCATGCGGCACCACTTACATGCTTAGGAAGATATATATCGTATACTTCAGCCGAATCTAAATCAACCGCATGGAAACCCTCAGCGGAACCATAAATCACTTTCAGTCTCGACTGATCCTCAATTGTGAGATCGACCAAAAGGGGGCGATGTTCCAGTTCACCAAAATTCTACAAACAACAAAAAAATCTCATATTAGTAAAAACAAATCACTTTGCTATAGCATACTTAAATGCGCACCTTAAATGCCATAAATTTGTGATATGGTTTGGGCGCCCATGCATAAATTTCAATCGAGTCTTTTAATGCAATCACTAGGAACTTAATCCTCTCGTATTTGACAATCTTAAAATGTACAGCACCTTGTAGATCACCAACATTGATCCAACCATTGCGACGTTCCACTTGCTGCGAACCAAAATATAATATATTTAGTTTCATTAAATTGCTGTTTTTTGCACATTTTGTTCACTTACATCGGATAGACCGTCAGTGCGCAATATCTTGGACTTGAGCCAAGATAAATAATAGACGCGAACACGATTCTTTTTGCCGGATATAGTGACCAATATATTCTGACCCTCTAGCACCTCCATTTGCTGGAAACGCCGACGCGAGATAAGCTGATAGACCTGTTCATAATAGGAGGAAAGGGAGATTATGAGGCGTTCCATTTAAGTATTCATTCTGATACTTACCTTGCCCTGGCCAGACCGATCAAGTAGCATGAGTCCATTCTCGGTGCCAATCAACAGATTGACACCCCAGAGTGCGGCACACAGAATCTCCGAATTGAAACGCTTCTTATACTTACGTATCTCGGGCGTATCGTTGGCAACCTCATGCGATGTGGGCGTCACATTCACATTGACCGTTGACTCCCGGCGCGTTGGGCCGGAGCCGCCGGCACCGAAGCCAAAGGTGAGAAAACTGCGTTGTTTCTGTTGCAGCGCGTAGGCGTGCGGTGGCAAGTGGGAAGAATTGGAATTGGCAATGGACGATATGGCGGAGGCATTCGATGTTGACGAGCATGGCGTCAAATGGTGAATGTTCGCAGAGGAGGAAGAAGCAGATTTATGCAATAAATTAGTAATACTGCTGGAAGAACGCGTTTTGCTAATCGAATTCTTAGGCGAATTTTGGCGCGAATTCGATGTCGATGAGGCCAGCGATATGGTTGATTGTGGCGAATTATTAGCACTAATAATCACACCACCGACAACACTGCCGCCGCCATGACCGTGGCCGCCAACGCCGACGGCGACGCTTCCGGCGGCGCTGCTGCTGCTAGCGATAAACGATTTCGATGGCGTGGAATGCACGGATGAACTAATGGCCGCTTGATACTTTTATATATTCGATTGATTGATTGATTTTGATTGATTAATATTTATTTATGTTTTTGTATTGTTTTGTTTTGTTTTTGTTTTCGCAATTAAAGAGAAAAGAAAATAGAAAAAGTGCAAGAAAAAAAATTTCAATTAGTCTTCGAGTTTGTCAACAAAATAAATTCATTAATAAAAATTAAACATGCTGAGTGGGGGGGAATTGTGGTAGACAGTGTTTGTTCGTGTGTGTGTATAAATGTGTGTGTGTGTGGGATGGTTAAATATTGAGTGCTGCTTATGCTTGCGACAATTAAAATACTATAATTAAACAATAGCCAAAAATATGTTTGCAGAGCTGCGAAATATTTGAAATATATGTTAAAAGTTGTAATAAAAACAAATTAAAATGTGATTAGTCTTTCCCCAGAGGCCAGCGGTAACAAAAAGTTTTGTATTGATTCGTGTGTGTGTGTGTGGGTGTGTGTATGTTTGTGTATGTAGAAAAACAATAAGAATGAAAATACAGGTTTTTATGATACAAATCAGGATCATTGCCCTTTGTGTGTCTGTTATGTGTACAGTGCGTTAACAGCGCTGCGCGGACAGCAAAACATAATGTTAGTGACAAAGACATGAGGCTGCCTGCTATGCAACGCAACAATGTATATGATAATAGAGAGAGAGAGAGCGAGAGAATAAACAAAAGAGCAGCCACAATTGAACGCAGTGCATTTGTCTAGCATATAATAATAATAATAATAATTATATCTGAAACATGTATTTATATACAAAAGACGAAGAGACTTAAATCAAAGGCATTCCTGGTGCAAAACTATACAAGGTTTTTGTTGAATTATTTAGAAATCCCGCACACAAAAGACTATGTACAATAACACATGACACATCAAAAAATAAATAATTATTTTTTTTAGAAAAAGTAAAACTATTAACAAAAGTTTGGTAGTTGTTGGGAGTTGATACACGTTTTTTTAGAGAGAGTATTTTTTTTGGTTTTTTGTGGAAACTTTTGCTGTTGATGTTTTGTTGTTTTTCATACTTACTATTGTAAATTTTGGTTTGTTTGTAATTGATTTGTATTTTGTAATTTGTTAGAATATATCGTAGTGGCCATCAGCTCAAACGTTGCGGAAAGACAAAGCACAATTAAGAAGAAGAAAGTGTTTGTAACGGTTTTTAATTTGGTTAAATTTAAGTTCATTTCGGTATCGGTTCATTTAAAAAATACATGCACTTTGTGTCAAAGAGCTGCAACTTTTGCATGCACATTGTATATTTTTTAATAAATATTTCAAGTTTTTTTTTTCGACCAATTTTATAATATGTAATTTATTTGTATGGATATTTTTTGGGTTTCATTACGCGCTCTTCATAATAAACTTTGTTCCACGTCAAAAAAATGTTTATGCTAAGATATTCTTATTTTTTTTTAGATTAGTCACATTTAAGGGGGTTAGGTAGATTTAAAAAAGTTGTAAAAATTTTGATTAAATCACAAAAACTATTAAATTCATATAAGTAAGAACTTAAAAAGAGTTTTCTTAAAAGAAAAATAATTTTTTGTTGATACAAATTCCAAAAAGTGCTAGTCAATGACCCACTGTAAAACAGTTCTGTTAAGTTAACAGAGCAGAAATGATGTCGAATTTATGAGAGATTTTGCCATAACAAAAAAAAGCAAAAGGAATTGCGCAAATGAAACATAAACGATAAATGACTCTCGCTTTTGTTTTACTTTCTTGGGCAGGTTAAAAAACATAAAAATAACATAAAAAAGACAAAAAAAGAGAGACATGGGCAACTTGAAATTGTTGCAAGTTGCGAGAACGCACAAAACACACAATGATAAATCGAATTGTTTGATAAATCGAATAATAACAACAATAATAATAATAACAAAAGTAAGTATTAATAATGGGGGATTATACAAAACGCTACTCACCTCCTCACTGGATGATTTATCGTGGCGCGGCGGCGTTGCCGGCGATGCCTGGCTGAGTAGATCGGGCAGAACGCTGCTTGTGCGGGTGCCGGGTGTGCCAAGGCCACTGTTATCCCCACCAGCGCTGCTGCCACCCACACCGCGATTCTAATACAGAGAGAGAGAGGGAGAAAATGTATAAGAGATAATGCATATGATTTAACTTTGCCGTTAGAAAGTTTTAAATGAACGTAATAAATTTGTGGAAACAAACAAAATTCGGAAATGAAATTAAAACGAGTAGAATGAAGGTTATATAAATGCTTGGTAAAGGCAAAACACAACTAAAAGTAATGAATAAACAACAAATTGAAAAGAGAGAGGGAGTGAAAGAGACAGAGACAGTAATAGAAAGAGAAAGCAAAATGAATGCCAATGAGATACTTAAGGATACGAAAATTGCCTGCAAATTGTTCTATTTAACTAACATTTAAACACTAAACAAAGCTTACAAACTAAAACATGAAAGTATTTTTTTCATTTTGTTCTCCTCAAAATTGTTTTAAAGCTAGCACTTTCAGTAGTTTCAACGATTGGGCGGGTAAGGGTAAGGGAAGACAGGACAAAGCACTTAAATTTAGGTTAGTTTTGTTTAGCAGCAACTTTTTCGAGGGTTTTTTGTTTTGCAGCAGGCAAAAACGTTGCTCAACTTGCAAACACCACAAAAACTTTTGTATAGCTTTTATTATTTAATTAAATTTACAGCTTTCGTCTAACCAAACCAACAAACTTTTTTATTTAAATTTTGTAATATTTTTCAAAGCTTTAAAACAATTTTGAGCATATAAATGAAAAGCAAAGCAGCATAAAAGTTAACATGGATAAGAATAAAAAGCACTTTTGTACTTCTATTGAATTCTATTTGCCATTCATTTCTTAACCCTTTAAGGCCGACTATGTGTCAAATCTGCTAACAGAAAACATTAACATAAGTCAAACCATCAGATATTGATGTTATTTACAGTTTCAACACAATAAGCTTAAGAGTTAAGCCTGCCATTTGATTATTTTGCTTCTTTTTTTGTTGTTGTAGCATCTCATTAGCATTCGATACTTTTGTTTATTATGACGATGATAAAATTATATTCATACAATTGAGAGTAGTACACCGTTATATATACATAACATAGTTAGATTTGTTTTCGACCATCTAACACCAAATAGAAAGCAACACCTTTTAAATTTGCATAATATCAAGATGTTATAAATCAAGCAATCAAAAGTCGTTTAGTTACTTTCAAAGCAGACCGCATTAGCAATAAATAGTATATAAGTATGTTTGGTAGTTTATAATGATTTTTATTTCTAATGATTGTTATGTTACCAATTAGAATTAGTTAATGTTTCTGATTATCAAATGCAAATGAAATAATAATAAAAATAAACATGCCTGGCAAGGTCAAAGCAAATGATGTAGCAAGAAAAGAAACCAAGAAAACATAAAACAACAATCAACGATTTCTCAATATTAATGTTTCGGTTTGCTGTCAAACTCTCTGCTATTTACGAGCTGTTAGTGCAATGTTATTAACAGTATGCATATGTAAACAGCGGCGTGGGCGCTGCAAGGTGAGATCAAACAACAGAGAGATGTGCTAATGCATGTAAGACGGAGAGAGAGAGAGATCTATACATATATGTATGAGTGTATGTGTGTTTTGGTGGGTGTGTTGCGGTGAGTATCGGAATTCTAGCCAAATGGTAAATTTTATTTGCATTACGTTTGGTTTGTCTTTTTTTTTAAATATATTTTTGTGGTTTTGTTTTCAAGTAGTTTGGTTTGGTTTACGTTTCTGGCGCCAAGACAAAACACAATAAATGAACGATTGAGTTGAATTATATATTTTTTTTTTCATCTTCTGCTTTGTTCTTTTGTTTGTATTATTATTTAATTTTTTTTTTGATGCGTGCGAGCTGAGAACGTTTACCTGCTGCTGCGGCTGTAGCTGCTGCTGCTGTTGTTGTTGTGGTTGTGGCGTTGACTGTAGCTGTAGCGTTTGCTGTTGTTGTTGTTGCTGTTGTTGTTGCTGCTGCTGTTGGTGTTGCTGCGCACGCGCCGCTGCATTATGCAGCACAATAACAGATTCAGTCTTTTCGCGACGCGGACGCAGAAAATCTAAATTGGCCCAACTGGACTTTGTGGGCGCTGCTGGTGTTTTTGTTGTTGTTGCTGCTGCTGTTTTGCTGCTGCTGCTGGCAGTTGACGTCGACGTCACTTTGGTTTTATTAACAGCAGCAGCTGCTGTTAGCGAACTGTTATCCTTGCTATTGTAAATGCTGTTCCTTTGGTACATGGCACTGGCTCGCTGCGGCTGCACAATATGCGGCGACTGCAGCTGTGCAGTGGCAGCGCTGCCCCCACTGCTGCTGCTGGCAGTAGTGCTGCCGCTGAGCACAGCTGAATGGCGCTTGGTTAACGGGAAAAAATCAGAATTCTCCCGTCGAAAGCCACGCACAAAACTGGGCAGTTTGGAGTCAGACTCCTGTCGCTTGTGCTGCTGCTGTGTAGCGCTGCCGCCGCCGCTGCGCTCTTTGGCAATGTTGACGCCAGCAGCAGAAGAGCTGGCGCCTTTTAACGGCTGATAGCCTTTGGGTACGGGACGTGCTATCGCCTCGGCGACGCTGGCGCGCTGCAGCGCTGTCTCCATTTTGAGAGTGCTCAAATTCGAGCTGCGACTGAGGCTGGCTGTTGTGCTGCTGCCACTGCCGCTACCGCTGCTAGTGCTGGCAGCGCCGCCACCATTTTGTCGCTTGGGAAAGAACTTGTCAAAGTCCCAGTCGCGCAACAGTTTTGCATCTTCGGCTCTTTTTGGCGCATGCGAGGTGGAAGCGGATTTTTGTAAGCGATTTATGTTTTGTTCTAGTTTCTGTTCACAGTTGTTGTTGTTGTTGTTTGTTGTAGGTTGTTGTTGTAAGTAACAGCGCAAGAGAAGAATTGTTGTTAGGTTTTCGGTTGCATTACATTTCTACAGTCTAAATTTGTGTTTCTTGCTGGTAAAAAAAAACCGCTTGTAGCATGGAAAGTTTTTTCATGAATTCTCTCATTGCATTGCATTCCATATAATATTTATATATATATGTATGTATGTATGTATATATGTGATTTATGAGTATTTACTTTGCTTGTGGAGGAAGTGGATAATAATGCACTTATTTGGTGCAAAGGTGTGTTCACAATAGATAAGTATACTTATTCAAAAATGTATCATGTCAAGACTGGAAACCAGTTGGATGCATTTCATTCGACGCCTGCTTTAAATAAATATATACTCTATATACAATTTATATATGAAGGTATGTGTTTTAGTGCTAGAGAAACTTTCTGTTATTGATAACAGAATTGATCGATTGTTTTCCAGCCCTAATCTGTGTGGAATGTGGACGGTGTAAACATTCAAATTGCACCAGTGCATATCACTTTTTTTCACCAAAAAATCATTTGAAATTAAATCGAAATAAAAACAGGCTAAAAAATAAAACGTAGATAGGGAAAATATTACATAAAACTTTGTACAAAAGAAATTCACGAAAAAAGTTGCATACCGTGTTTTTTTTTTTTTTTTTTTCGAAACATACTAATTATTAAAATAGGTAAATAAATATAGTATATATGTATTTAGTATAGAAATAAGTATGTTTAAGCTAGGCTCGATAATGAAACTTGTTCATTCATCAAATTTGGTGGTTAAAAAGAGTTAAAAAATATAAAAATATTTTATAGTATTTGCTGCATAATAAAGTTTGTCTAAATAGAACCACAACCATCCAAACTTTTTTGTTGTTGTTTAAATAAGTTTATTTTGTTTGCTTTTTATTATAATTATTTAGACCTTTAACCCTACAAAAGCTAATTACATTTTGTACAGCTGCCTACAAAACTTTAACTTTATTTTTTAATTAGTTTAAGAACCTCAACTTTTGCCCTATAACTGCGCTCTCAACGTTGTATCTCAAAGAGAAAGAGTAAAAAAAAAACAATTAAGAATTAAACTAAAAGAAAATCACACTAAAAAGAAACTAATTCAAGTCTAGTATATATATAATTAGATATTTTTATGGATAGCAGTATAATTTGACTACTTACGCGCTTCATGATCAGCGTACGATCTCCGGCCTGATCATCGTCGTCCGGCGTCGGTGGCAAGGGTCGATTTGGTGGCCCGCCGCTGCCATGGGTTAACGGTGTGGTCGTCGTTGTTGTTGTTGTTGTTGTATCCTCGGAAACGGGTCCCAAGCCGGGCCTATATGAAAATTCGGGTCTGAACAAAAGCAAAAAACAAAACCAACCAAAGGCAAAAAGACAAAAAAAAAAACAAAACACAAAACGCAAAAGAACGGGGCGGCATTTGCAAAACAAATCGATAAAATGTGTGGATATGGGTGATATAGGTGTAGGTAACGATAACGATAACGATAATGGGTGAAAGAAGGTATTATAGAATGTGAATGTGAATGCTGCATTGAATAACCTAAGGTTCTACTACAAAAGGATTGCGCGAATATACATATAATGGATCTGTTTAAGCTCTAATCGATTAAAATCGATATACCAATTTGATGAACATCGATTGTTTGTTAGATAACGATTTATTAACTGTTCTTTAATCGATCGAAAACAAGCGATTGCTTATCAACTTTTGAGATAATTGGTTTTTATCGATAACAAGATCCATTATATACAAATCAAAATCCTTAGTCAAGTAGTGCTGTGCGCCATTTGCAAATTTCAGGTGTTGCAACTTTGCCACGCCACGCCCGTCGTTTTGTGTCGCGCATGTGGGGCATGTTTCAATTTTTCTTGGATGGATTCTGAAGTACGTATACTTACAGCGGCTTGGGTGGATCACTGGCCAGAAGTGTGCCATCGTTGCGTGCCCGATCATTGGGCTCATCCGGTTCGCTGTCCGAATCGCTGCTGTCGAGCGGATCCAACGGATTGACAACCTGTCCCAGATGATTGTTCGATTGTTGTTGTTGTTGTGGCAGTGCCGCTGCTGGCTTGGCTGACGATGACGATGATGATGATGCGCCGCCGCCCGACACACAGATGGCCCCATTGCCCGATGCTCGATTGCTGCGTGGCGGCGCCTCCGGTTGTGCTAGTTGCTGCTGTCCACCAGATCCTCCGCCTGCTGCTGCTGCTGATGATGCTGTCTGTGGCTGCGGCTGTTGGGAGGAGACCACGCCCAATTCATTTAATTGTGCTGCTAACACATCCAAATGATCCTACAGGTTTTTTATGTTTTATACAATCGATTTTTTTTGTTTTGTTTTTGGAGGGGCCCAGTTTATGCACACGGAGGATTTTGTGTGTAGTGTAGAGTATGTGTGTGTGTGTTTGTGTGTGTGTGTGTTGCACGTGGTACCACATTTTGTTGTTGTTGTTGTCGAATTCGGGGGGGGGGAGGGGGAGCAATTGTTGTATTCGGGTTGGAACGAAATATAAGAGAGCATTAGACTTGGTTTGCACCTTTCACTTATTATAGATAAACAACAAACAGGGCCAAACATTAGAGAAAGCTCGGTTAGTTATTATCTATGGGAAACAAAACTTGCCGCGTTTTTTTTGTTAGTTTATTGTTTTTTTTCTTTGGCATTACAAATGCATCAATCACAGCAGCTCTTCTATTTATTTATAGAACGAATCGTGGCAGTTATTATTATTTTTTTTGGGTTAGTTGCATTTTTCGGAAATTGAAAGTTGTTTTGGGGTAATTTGTGTTTTTGTTGTTGTTGTTTTTTTTTATGGGTATTAGTGGGCACGTGCATTGATTATGACAGTGTTTTTTTTTTCTGTGTACCTCCATTAAGTTGTACATTTGTTTTTTTCTGAATTTTGACAAGGCTTTCCAAAAATTGGGGTTTGTTTTTTTAATTGCATATAAATCAAGCATAAAATACACAAAATGTAGGATAGAGATAGATAAAGAGAGCGAGAGAGGGAGGAGCGAGCGAGCAGGCTACAACAAAAAATGATAAAAACATACCTCAGGTCTCCTTGGTGGTAACTGTTGTATATGATTGTTTCGAGTTTCGAGTTTTAGTAGTAGGTTTGTGTTACAGTGTTTATTGGATCGAAATTATACGTTATACGGGAAGACGATGTACGTATAATATAACAAACACACACATGAGCGAAATCATAAGGTCGATAGATTGTTTATATATATTTAGTTTGATATGCATTATATGGTTATATGGTAGGCGCACAAAACATGAAAATAAAAGAAGTTCAAAAAATCATATAAATACTATATACAATCGTACTCAATACTTATAAGGTGGTTGGGGGGGGGGTCTTACTGGGGTAAATTATAAATTAGTTCAAAAGGCAGAGAGGAGCAATCAGCAATAGAGGACTTAAATACGGGCTATATAAAGACTATATATAATCAGAAAGCTTTGTCTATAATATACTGTTTTTTGAAGGAGGGAAAACCTTTTTTTTAGTCCAAACTGTTCTATACCGAAACACAGTTTATCTGAATTTACTCTCAATTATTTTGAATCTGGCAAGCATTTAAGGTTTTTAATATAAATCTTCCTACGTTAAGCTTAACTAAATCTCCGTTTCTTTTATGACTTATCTTTCCCTCACTACTATATATGCCCCTTCTTTCATGCACTTGACTTAACAACAGTTTCCGATCACAGCTAGTATAATCGCCATTTCCTTTCAATATCACGTTAAAAGTCATTGCTCTAGGAAACAAATACAAAGCGTAGATTTTCCCCCTTATCAGGCACAAAGACTAAGTGAGAACTGCACTGTTGGATGGTTGTAATCTCTGGTCTGGGGTCTGTTCACTGTATTGTGAATACGCACCGATGGCTTGAAATTGTTCTGCGAGCTGCGTTGCGACTGTTGTTGTTGGGACGACGCTTGAGACGCTGGCTCGCCGCATTTCGGTGTTGGTGGCAATGGCCGATTGGCATGCGGTGGATCTGGCACTACAATCAGACGTTGCGGCAATTGTGGGCGTGCCGGCGGACCCGGTTCCTCAACCTGCTGACGCTGCAAACAAACAAAAAGATTAGTTAAATAAAATGGAGGAAGTTAACTTTTGACTAACCGATGGCGGTTTCTGTTGACGATTTGCTTGCGGCTGTTGAGCCTGTGCCTGTTGCTGTTGTTGTTGCTGCTGCTGTTGTTGCTGCTGCTGTTGTGCCGCCTGTGCCTGTTGCGCTGCATGTGCCGCTGCTGCTGCGGCGGCGGCCGCCTGTTGCTGTTGATGCAATTGCGCCTGGGCGGCAGCATGAGCTTGTGCTTGAGCCTGTGCCTGAGCCTGGGCAAGCAGCTGATGATGCTGCTGCTGCTGTTCGGCAGCCAAGCGACCCTCCTGGATCTGTTGGAAGTTGCGTCGCAATGTGTCGCCACCGGGCGCTTGAATGATCGAGCTGGGCTCACCGGCCAGCTGCGGTTCGTCGTCATCGTTGTCGGAGCCCGAGTAGCGATAATCTTCGCGCTCCTTCTCCTGCTTGCGTTTCTTGCAGCGATCAATGTGATCTTTGAGCTGGATGCGCACCTGTCGATCCGTCGGCTGATCCTTAATGAAGGCGTGCTTCAACAGATTCTCGGTATAAGGCCGCTGGTGATAGTCCTTTACTGTGGGATGATATAAAGTATTATGTATTGAAAACTATTTATTTATCAGCTGTGACTAACCTAGCACCGTGTCAATGAAGCCATGAAACTTCTTGGACCATTTCTTGGATTTAAGACGCGGCGGCGAGTTACGTGGAATTAAGAAAAGAGCACGCATCGGATGCAAATCGCACAGCGGCGGCTGTGACTCAGCCATTTCCAATGCTGTTATACCCAGGGACCAAAGATCCGAACGATTATCGTATGTCGCTTCGGGATTCTCATCGCAGGCAATGACCTCGGGTGCCATCCAATAAGGTGTACCTGTGCACAGATAGATACAGATACAAACCAAACCGACCAACCAGTTATTACTCGTGACTCATAAAAGCTTTTGCGAATCTCTCTCACCAATGAATGTGTTGCGTCTGCCTATCGTACGATCCAACTGTGCAGAGACACCAAAGTCCACAAGTTTAACCTCCGCATTATCTGTGAGCAGCACATTTTGGCCCTTGATGTCGCGGTGAATGACTTTGTTCGAGTGCAAATAGCTTAGGCCGCGCAATATTTCGCGGCAGATGTATGCGATCCATTCCTCTTTGAGACTTTGACCTTTTGTGGACTTGACCAGATCGGTGACGGAGCCAGCGCCGCAATATTCCATAACCAGCCACAATTGATCATCTTTGCCCGGTGGCGATTTCTTTATGAATGCCCCATAATAGGTGGCAATGTTGCGATGATTTGAGTATTTCTTAAGCACATTGATCTCGAGCTTAATCTCTTCCTCCTCATCCTCGGTGACATCCATCACCTTTATGGCAGCCAACTGACCAGTTTTTGTATGACGGCCCTACAAGCAAAAATAAGTTCATCATACATTAGTTATGATATTGTAAAGTTTTCTTATCAGTTCAAATGGGGAAATTGCAGTGTAAATTTACGCGACATTGAGTCGGTTTTTTTTTTTTAAGTCACAAGACACTTGAACTCATTTGCACACTTGACAACAACAAGAATTCTTGACCATGAGCGAGTCGACAATGCGAAAACAAAGAAAAGTGTTTCGAGTAAACAATAAATATATTTCTTAGAGACAATAGAATAGGAAGAGATGAGTGTGAAAACCTGACGCAGGAGCTTAAGTGTGATTCATTTTATAAAACAGAGAATACACTAAACTGTACTATAACAAAAGTTAATGATCTTTCAAGATTTGAAGCTTCCACACACTTTAAACTTGTATAATTTCCCGGGTGATTTTCAAAATGTTTGCTTACATTTTCTGACGTGGTTCAATATCAATTTCAGGTTCAAGTTCAAATAGTTTACACGAATCGAACTCAATTGAATGCAGTTTTCACATATCGACTTTATAGCTCTTAACTTATGCACCGATCAAAATTGAAATGTAACTCGTGACTCGAAAATCGATTATCCTCAAAAAGTCAGTCAGTCAATCAAGGCGTAAAAATGCATTTCAATTAGCTGTCGTTTTAATCAGACTCTCATAAATTGATTTAGCTTCGGCGTCGTCGTCGGTTGATGATTGAGTTGTCCTGACCGGTTATTGCGGCAAAGGAGACTCTGCCTCCTCCTCTTTGGTGTCGTTGGTTTTTTTATGTAGAGCAACTTTAAAAGTCATTTAACATTTAATACAGTTTTAATTGATGATTGCAGCTGAGTAGCTTCAAGCGGTTAGTTAGCTCGTAGTTGCCAACTTGCAGCAACCCACCACCGCACCATAAATCAAGTGCCTAACGAGATATGATAGCAATTTGCGAGGAGCTGGAGCAAAAAGGCCAGCATGACGATGCTGATGTTGAGATTGTTAGATGGTTAGAGATGAGAGGAGTTGATGAAAGCTTCGTCCGTTGGTTTTATTGATTAGCCAGCGGGGCATGTTTTCTGTTTTTCTATCAAAATGCTATTAGCCAAAACAATTTTCAGCTCTTGCTTGTCATATTCTAACGGTTGACACAACTACTGTGAAATATTTGTGCACATTTTATGCAAATTAATGACATGCACTAATGGAGTTGAGACAGAGTGAAAGCAAGAGAGAGGGAGGGAGGCTAACTATAATCGATTGAATACGCTGAGCTGTTTGGCAGGTGCAACCAGTTTATGGTTCATCATTGATTCGGATCCAGTTGCCATTTGCATAACTGCTAGCCCGATGCGATTTCGAAGCGAATTCAATTTAAAATTGCCGCAATCAACAAAGAAATACTAAGAAAAATATTTGTGAATCATTCGCGTGAAGCGCACTCACAGTTTTGGGGGGGCTTTCGAGCAAATAGAGCTAAACACAATTCAAGAAACAAATAAATATATAAACAAACAAACAAAAAAACATACTGACGACGCGTCGCGACAAGCCCGTCGTTTGCCTTATAAAGCACAAACTGCTGAATACGTTAAATATCAATCCAAAACGAAATATGCTTTTTCCGAAAAGGTAAAGTCAACAATGGAACCAAACCGCGACCACATCAACCAGCTGTTGTCCCCAACTCTTTGCCTACCTATGCAGAAGTTATTTGTTTCTCTCTCTCTTTATTTTGTCTGATTTTTCTGTTCAAGTATTCAGTTACAGTACAACTACTTCTACATATACATATATATAATTGAACAATGCGCTGGGCGTGAAAAATGAGAAAAATAAGAAAATCAACAAACACAATAATAAAAATACAAAGACACAAAAAAACGCACATTGCACATTTTTTTTGTAAGCAGATATAAATACGAGATAGGATCGTAGCATACGTTGATTGTTGATACGTATTCTTCTTATATGTACCTATATATAAAACTGCATAATCAGACAATTACGTGTTGTCATAACGTGATTTTGTATGGCATATATACAAATTCTTGAACAATGTCCATGTAATTATGTTGTTGCTACAATATTAGCACCTCGCCCCCGAACCGCCACATCCCACGCTCTGAAATATTTATGTGCAATAAGTCAACAAAGAGTAAGAAAAAATAATTGTTGCAATTGTGAGAATGACAAGAAACGTGACAAGATACCCTACAAATATTAACTACAATATACTCTTTTATAAACCTTGTAAAGGGTATCAACTACAAACACAAGAAACTTGAAAGTCGAGCGAAGAGAAGGAGAAAGAAGTTTTCCCGTGGGGACACACCAATCCCCACAACCCCACTGCAACCCCTTTCAACATCATTGCCCGCCACACTGTAAGTGAACTGACTAAAAAGATTATCTTTGGACAAGTTTAGAGTTGACGTGTTGACTATGCAAATCGCCAGAGAGATAACAACAAAAAAGAGAGAGAAATAAAATAAAAGTTTTTATATATATGGAAAAACTGAAAAACAGCTGGCTGTCTAGCTGGAAATTAATTATGGGCAATGTGTGTGGTTTCGTTTCGATAAGGCCGCAAAGTGTGTGCAGTATTTAAAGTAAAGTGAATTCGGTTGAATAATCAAAATAAAATGAGGAAATGGAATTAGATGGTTTTTGTTTGAACGAGCGGCGAGCGGAAGGTAAAATTATGATGAAATTATAAAATAGAAAATAGGTCGAAAAACATAGAATGGGGAAAGTAACTTTGGTACAATTGAGAAAGTTGAGACTTTGCATAAATTAAACAAGTGTTGAGATATATCAGTTATTAGTATTATTATTGGGCCACCTGACAACTCTATCGAAGCACCTTACATTGTTGTGTTGGGTAATCAAATCATCCGCAACACGCACGCAGCTGCCGGCATTAGTTCAAAGCAACCCTCCCCTCAACCACAATGGATATATACTCCACTTCACACATCAGCTCGAGCTCGGGCTCGAACAACTCCGCACATTGCTCACTGAGCTTGCATATTAAATTTGCGGCAATGTCGCATCGTTGCCAAGATTTACAGCTACAGATACGTGAGTTAGATCTGTAAGGCAAAACTCTCTCACCGCAATTCAATTTACAAACACAATTGCAGCAACCAAATCCAACTGTGGAGAGAGACTTATGATACCTACCACCTGAGATCTATGCACCACGCCCCATGCGTCGAGCACAACCAAATGGTTGGTGTTGCCCTGCCTCGCTTGCCCCACTGGCCCAAAGAGGCAAGCTCACACACTCTTGTGGCAATGTGTTTTAACGCAGCTGCTGCCGCTGCGTTTGCCAACATTGCGCAAGCTTTTAATGCCCCAACTCCATACTCCATGCCCCCCATTCAGACTTTAGCTTAACGCGGCAATCGTGTGCAAATTTGAATACAAATGAGAACTTTAAGCAATGGGTGTACTAGACTGTGAGATGATCTGTAGACAAACACTGACACACAAAAGTATGCTACAAAAAAGGAGAAGGATAAAGGAAGCCATCTGGTTAAGAATTCGAGATAATTTTCAGTTTGGTATTTTATTTTTGAAATTAAGTGTTGTAAAAGTCATAAAATTCCACTTAAAAACAAAAAACTCAAACAATGAAAACTGAAAACCTTTTTAATTACAAAAAGAAAGGGCATAAATTGTGCAACAATAAACGCGTTAAGGTAATTACTAAAGATATCAAAGTGGTTGAGAAAGGGGCAGGGGGGGGGGGGGCATAACACGGTGGGCACATCGCATCAATTACCAATTGTTGCTTGCTGCTCGTTTGTGTTAATTAACCCAGAAATCAAAGCAAAAATGCATTTGTAGTAAAAAGTAAAAAAAAAAAAAACAAAGCAACGACGACAACGCATTTATTTTAAATGGCCGCAACAATTGAACTTTGTTGTGCAGTGCGTGTGTATGTGTGTGTTAAGTTAAGTGAGGTTTCCTCCCTCTCCCTTCTCTAATGGTGCACCACTGCTGCGTGCAGCTGGCACATAAAATAGCAATTTAAAAAAACTTAAAAAACACAAAAACAATATAAATTTAAACTGTGCATAAAATAAGTTTTAAAAGCTGTTGTTTGCCGGGCCAGGCACAAACAAAATGAATCATTCGAGATTTGTGTTAAATCTCCTTTTACTTTTCACTCGATTATTGAGTGGCTTTTATTGAAATTAAATTTAAATTTACAACCATCAGAGAAAAGTCTAGAGTCTGAGTGGTGTTTGAACATTGGGTTCAAAGTGCTATTGGCCAACTTGCTGGCTGCCTGTTAGCCTGTCTACCTGTCTGTCGCCCCCTCGCGCCGCCCACCGCAATCTTTTCTTGAGTAGTACATGGCTAACCCAGTTAGCAAGTTTTGTTTGATGTTCCACTTTCGGTTCAGCAACAGCAGCCTACGAACGGACTAAAAAAAAGGTATTTACCAACTTTAATATTGCCTTCAAAATGCAATCGGTTTAAGCTCAGAGTTCTGAAAAGTTTTGCCCATAAAAAGAGTCTTTGGAATTGAATTATAATGAGAAATAAATCAACTAGGGTTAAAAGGTAGTTAGGAATTTATGTATAAATTCATAAGAATTTAATTTGCAGGTTAAAATAGTTAGCAAAGGTTAAGAACGAACAGGGAAATCAACGAGGCTTAATTTTGAGTGGATAGAATAAATATAAATCTTTGAAGGGAATTTACTTTCGACTTAAAAAGGTTATTCATGCTGAAAGTGTTTTTTCCAGTGAAAACCAATTCAACTTTTTATCGATAAAAATATTTAGTCATCATTTTGAAACTAATTCCAAGTATGAAAATGAGACTTAACTTTATTATTAAACTAAAATTTCTACTTATAAGCATTAAATCAAACATTCAACAACCGATTTAAACAGTTTAACATAAAACCCTTCGAAAAGAAAACAACTTTTCATTGGGGTTTTTCTTATCGGTGTTCCTCGTGCAAACTTTTGATTCATTGACGCTATTTTCAGTGTTGATGTAGCCGGCTTTTTTTTTTTTTTTTTTTTGCTTAAAAAAAATGTCTATAAATTTCGCATTTTTTATATGTTTTGTTGTTTTCTTGTTTATAGCGATAAGCAGGCGTGAATTGTGTCAAAAGATAATTTGCTGTGCGCTCAAGAAGCGTTTTTGTTTGTTTTAGTTATTATATTCGTTTATTTAACGCCTTTAAGGTTTGTGAGCAAGTTCACAGAGTTGGCTGCCGCCTGCCTGGTATGACGTCACATGCGAGACTTCCGTCTCGCTGGGAACACACACACACATGTATATTCCCCTTGGCACCCTCATAGGGATGATTGATTGAAAGAGCTTCCTGCTCGTTAAGTTTAATTAATTGAGAGCACTCTGCATTCACTTATCACAGAAATTGAAATTAACTGAATTAAGTGTTGGGTAAGGCAAAAAAAAAACCGAAAAAAGCCTCAAATCGAAATGCAATCAAGTAGTTGGAGGAGGTTTTTGTCAACTGCGGGTCAACTGCGGGTGAGAGGAAAATATATATAAAGAAGAGAAATTGCATTTGAGAGATTCCATCAAGTTGAGTTGCCATTGTCGCCCAATTACATGACACTAAACGAGTTTATTATACACACAAACACACACATACATACATATATGTATAATCAAGTATTATTATTATGAGACATTTGTCTGGGCTCTGAGCTGTGTGGCATTTGGCATTGTAAACCAATATGCATATAAGGGACCCAGCAGTTAGATAACTCCCAATATCACATAAACAACCCTAAACCAAACAACACACAAAGCCGACTCATTGTGCACTCTTTTTATGCATGCAAAAAGTGGAAGAAATAAACAAAAAATAAAAAACTTTCACTCATAAATTAATTGTTCAAATTGTTCGAAATGGAAACAAAACTAAATGCCCCGAAAGTGAGAAGCCTAATCATGAAATCAACGCTTTCAACTTAAAATTAGTCTGTATACAGATATATATACATACAGACAAACATATGTTCAAATGTAAATTTGTCTGCCTATTTAATAAATCTTTTTCGTTTTGTGAGTAACGAACGAACGATCGGCGCTTTGCGTTTGCATATTTAATCATCAAAATTGCTCAAATATTTGAATAACTTTCGGTTAGCGTCGGCAACCTTGAGAGCACCCCAACAACAACAACAATAACAAACAACATCTATCGATGACTATTGGGACAGTATTTGCGGCCAATGTTATCGAATTGCGCAGCGTTTATTTGTGGGCGGATGGAATTTTTGTGGTTTGAAGAGTGGCCAAAGTAGGCCAAGAAACGGGGCGCAAATTGTGGTTAAAGATGTTTTGGCGGAAGTTCAAAGTGAATGATGTATTGACCAAAGCGTAATATTTGAAATGGCTAAGGTCGTATGTAAATGAAGTCAACAATTTTGACGTAAGACACTTAACATATTTATGAAGAGTACAAACAATGCGAATGCTAGAAGTTAACATTACAGAGCACTGAACAGAACTTTAACATAATGCAAAATGCTAAATCCAATTGGATATGTAGTGGAATCCCTTAAGTTCCCGACTTGCTGTTAATGCCGAATGCAGCCTTGTGGGATCGGGGCATAAGAGAGTGTTGTCACCTAGTTTATGATGCGATTATAAGTTGAGAATAACTCTACAGTTTATTTATCATTCATTAAATATTCATAGCATGACGCATCGACGCTGTTGCAATGCAACATTTTGCTGTACTTCTGGGACTTCTATGCACTTTACTTAAATGATGCGTTTTTAATGCCCCCAAAGACTTTCGCCCACGCACCGCACAGCCCCCATCTAATTAACATTCTCCAAACATAGCTGCGAACTTTGACCCAATTACGCGCAATACAACGCGACATTTACAAAAACACACACACCCACACTGATACACTTGCATGCACAATTTACGAGCAGTGTGTACAAGCGAGACAAGATAATAAAGCACGCTAGGCGAGAGAGTTGCGTACGAAAGAATTAAAAATGAAGCTACAAAAACAAAGCTTTTATTTACGACTTCATTTTTGGGCTGCATTTAAGAAACTCAGAGCGCGGCGAGACCAACGGAACGGTAGGTGGAGAGCAGGAGCCGAAGAACATACACATAAATGGAGAGCCACGCACACACACACACACATACAGACATACACTGCAGGCGCAGCCAATAAAACGCCACTCAAAAGAAACATGCGAAACACATTAAAGGCAATAAACAAATCAAGCAGGAAACACAAAAAATACACAAAACCTAAAACAGAATGAGACGCCGCGCAGCCTCGTAAGAAAATGTTTTTTAATTAAAGTCAAGCAAACTTGCAATTAGGCAGTGCTCAAGTACTCGGCACACAAATTATTTTAAGCTTTTTTCTTCTTCTTCCCAAACCGTCTTTTTTGGTTCAATGTCATAAAAACAACTTAAAATAACAACAAATGGTTAAGCAAAGCAAACAGCTAAAGCCTAATTATTACGCAAATTTGTTTTTATTTGTTTTAGACAACATTTTTAGAAAACATTAACAAAGAGTCATTGACACATGAGCATAAAACACCAGCCGAACATAGTATGGAGAGTGGGAAAGAGCGAACTAGAAACGATAACAGCACAGTGTGCGTCTCAGTCGACGTCGCCAAAGTGTCGTTGGCGTCGTCGTCATTGTAATTGTAGTTGTAGTTGTAGCTGTCGGTTGCCATCGCTTGCCCTGCGCTCGCTCCTTTCTCTTTCACACATTGCAAATTATTTACCGCAACTGGGACGCCTCACCGGCGCCGCTCTAGCGTTAGCACTCTCTTTGTGTGAGGAGAGTGCGTGTGTGTGTGTGTGCCGCCCGCTCTCCCACTCTTGCGTTTATTTCCCATTGTATTTTTAGAGGTTCACTAACTTTAGTGTTGTTATACTAGATTCAATTATAGTGCTGCTGTTGTTATGCATGTGTATGTGTGTGTGTGTGTTTGTTGAGTTTGTTTTGCTGTACGCTTAATTAAATCTCTAGCCCTGACACTTTTTTCATTGACAAGGCAACCTGCGCCCGAAACTCCGAACAGCCGAAAATAGCGAAAAGCCAAAACAATAAATACGATTTAGGTTTACGAGTATTTTTTTTTTTCGTTGTGTATTTTTACGCTTTCGCAAAAAACAACAACAAAAAATAAATTTTTGCAACGTTGGGAAAGTCAATGCGCCGTTAGGAGAAAGGGGACGCGGTGGGTGGGTGGTGTGGGTTGCTTGTGACAACAACGACCTTGGGAAACGGTGCGCGCTGATTTAACAATGTTATATTGTTGAAGTTGCCAAGTTATGCAGTTTTTTTAATGTGTTAGCTGTTGTTGATTTTTTATTTTTGCTTAAATTAAGTCGTTTCTTTTTTGGCATAAATTAAGCACCAAATTTATTATGACTTTTAAATGGTTCGTGTGAAGTTTTGAGGGAGAATATTATGAAAAACAAAGTTGGAGCATTTTAACAAATTCATTTACGGTTTTTTACAAACATCATTAAAAAAAGGGTTTATGATTTATTTAATTTTAGGGGAAATATGTTATTAATAAGTTAATTACAGCTATTACCGTTGCTGCTGTACTTTTCTGTTTCCAGCCACATTTTTCAGTCACCCCCCTTCCCCGTAAGACTCCAACTCTTGTGTCCAAAACTAAACACAATATTTTGTGACTCACGAGACATTAATAGAGATAAGCAACAATTAAAAAAGCGCAGTAGTCATAAAAAGAAAAGCAAAAACATTAAACAAATACAATAAATAATAAACGAGAAGTTATCAATAAACCGGAAGTGCAAAGCGCAGAACAAGCGAGAAATTAGCTGATAACTGAAGGCGGGGGAAGAGGGGCGACTCACTCACTGCATAAATCAAGAGCGTATTTAACGAAGCGTATTACGAATGAATTCGTAGAAATGTCACACAAGTGACGTCACAATTTGAATACATCAATAAATTTACTTAAAATTCCCCACAAAACATTTTAGCACGAACGACGACATTATGAATAAGCGCCAAAATGACGCGCTTAACTTAATTTTTGATAAGCTCGTTACTTAAACTAGAACCAAACGGCAGCGAGAGCGAAAGAGATAGAGAGATAGAACAAGTCAAAGCGGGATTAAAAACCGGTTAACTGTCGTCGGTCAATAAAACCAAAATCCAGTAAATGCCTAAGAAATGACACACACACACGCACACAGAGGCAGAGAGAGCGCAGAAACGAACGAAGCGTATCCAACAAGTGGACAACAACAACGACGACGACGACAAGAACTACAAATAAGCAATAGCAACAACAACAACAACAATGTGTGTCCGTTACTCCTGTAGTGCGTCGTCGTTCTAGCGCTGCTGTCACATGCATGCGAAAGACAGAGAATTCCAACAAAAAAAAGCATCTCCATATGCTGTTGTATTACTCATGCTAATTCACACACACACACACATGCACACGCGAGAGCAGAGGGATAGAGTCAGTGTTGGACAGTATAATGAACTACTTAATGCCGAAGCAGCGCAGCTCGCATGAAAACAAGTTGTCGCACAGTGGGCAAAGTTATTTAAATAAGGTTTATATTTCAATTGTTGGTTTTCTTCTTACCACGTGCCACTTGCAGCTTAGCGTGGTGATAATACAACAAATGAGGTCGTTTGTGTGTTCCGAAGGAGGCGGCTTAAAAGACGTGGGCTGTCAAGCTTTATTTCTTTTCTTTGCGAATTTCGGCCGCATTTCTAAGCCGCAATATGGTGTAAAGTGAGCGGTGAAGCGTGACGCATGCCAAAATTGTAAAATCAGACACTTTATTGACACTTCATTGAATCGAATTGTGAAATAGGCAATCGTAAAGATATTACGCCTGAGTACATTAAGCCATTAAAGTAGAGAGAGAGAGAAGGTACAAAAAGAATAAGGTGACTAGAAGATAAAGGTATCGAAACTATCGATATAACTTTACTTCATTAAAGATATTACGCCTGAGTACATTGAGCCCTTAGAGTAGAGAAAGAGAGAGAGAAGGCATAAAAACAAGGAGATAAAAAGATATTGAAAATTCCTTAGCGAATCACTGCTGAGTTATCTGTTTGCTCGATAGTTATCGCAACTATCGATATAGCTTTACTCCTTCAAAGTTCTAAAGCTGCCCTAAAGTCCCCCCCCACCACAAATAGCGAAGCAGTCGAGGCAAAAAGAACTTGCTACGTTGGCCGTTGCATGCCACAAGACACAAATACAGCGGCGGCGAGTGGAGCCAACAACAACGAATGCTAACGGTAATCCCTACAGTATCTATTTTTGTAGAATGCTGCTGCTGCTGTTGCATTGTGTGATGTTTGCTGTCGCATCTTGCAGATACAATTTTAAACTTATAATTTAAATACAAAGTCGCGGCATTGTTTTTATATATAGCCCGAGCATTTGGTTTAAATCTGTGATGTGATTATTATGATGATGATGATGATTGTTGTTGTTGTTGAGGCAAAAGATAAAAAAAAGATGTGTTAATGTGTGAGAAGGAGGAGCAATGTTTTTGGTGGTGGCAAGTTGGCTAGCGGTTCGCAACTAATTAAGGCAGCAGCAGCAGGCAGAAGCAGTGCAAATGACGCCGCTTTTATTTGTATATAAACAAGATACAGATACATATATTCATATCTCTCTGCTGTGTGTATATGCAACTCATCTTAGCAGCGGCGCAACTGCGACGCATTCAAGCATTAAGTCTAATGATTGCTAATTACAAGACACAGCAACAACAACAACAACCATCGGTCGCCCTGAAACAAAAACTGAGATCATTGCGCCGTAACCAAATTGCTGCGATAGAAAGCTGCAACTTTTTGGCCACATTTTATAAAGCGTCTCAGTTTCCGAACATTTAAATGGTCAGACAAATTGTTTGCAATATCTCAGATCTTATAATAAAAAACAAGTAAGAAGGCTCTAGTCGGAAGAGCCCGACTAGAAGATACCCTGAACCCAGTTGCAATAAATAAATAATAACAAAAAACTGACTTCACAATCGATTCAAAGTTTTATTGTTAGCCATTATTTCAACCCCCAATTTTACATTTTCCAAATTCGCTATTTTTTTGGTAATCGATAACATGTGTATATCGGAAACCAGAATAGTTATCGATAAATTCGACAAACAAACTTGTTCTGCTTATGGTATAGGAGAACTTATAATCAAAATGAAGTTCATACAGACGGACAGACGGACATGGCCATATCGACTCGGCTGTTGATGCTGATCAAGAATACTATATATACTTTATGGGGTCGGAGATGCTTCTTTCTGCCTGTTACATACTTTTCCACAAAACCATTATACCCTTTAGACCCATTTAATGGGTTCAGGGTATCAAAAGCAACCGCAACACATACAAAAATAGCTACATTTATTGCAATCTCAACCTCAAAAACCTTGTATTATATTATAACAATATGTTTTGTGTTTATTTCCTGATTTAATTCAAGGTTATATCATCATCAAAAAGTCGATTTAAGTATTTTAATCGATTTAAAGGGGTGTTTGTTGCCAATAAAATAAATATTCTAACTGCCTTAATTTAGCAACGTCATAAAAATAGATTTCGATTAATAAATATTATAAATGTTTGTTTGTTTGCGCTTACCTTATAGACCTGGCCGTAGGTGCCATTGCCAACGACCTCGATGAGTTCAAAGATGCCCGCCGGATCCTGTAAAACACACAGAAAAGAAAAGAAAAGATGCCAAATTAAGTTTAGGATCCAACAAATGTCAAAGACCATAAAATGCAGAAAGCAATTAAAAAAGAAATAAGAAGATGAAATCCTTAGCCAAATTCAAAGAGCCACAAAACAAACGAAAAACCCGAAAGAAAGACAAACAAAGAAAACCAAAATCGTTGTAAATGCTGCCACAGACAAATGCGGATGAGCCGAGAACAGGGCGGGGCCTGCTTGAGGCACAGAGGCACTTGGCAAACAACAACAACAACAACAAGAACAACATTAAGATTTTCTTATTTTGGCTTTTGTTTTGTTTTTTGTTTGTTTGTGTAAACAAATTATTAATACGGCAAGAAACGTTTAAAATAAAGCGGCATTTAATACAAATCCCTAGAAACCGCGCCTAACCCGACCCCCTACCCCTTACCACCTACCATACCCACTTCACCCTTTCACCCATGTCAAGCCATACAACAACAAATCGCATGCGAGTTCATTGACACGCAACTCACGAGGCACGAAGCACGAAGCATGTGGCACGTAGCAAGCACAAAGCAATCACGAGACTCCAAAGAAAAGGGGGGCGAGGTGGAGGGGTGAGGTGAGTGAATGTAGAAACTAGTGACAGCTAAGGTAAACGTCAATTAAAATAACAACAACAAAAGCAACAACAAAACACAATTTCAACAGGTAACTGACAGAATTCCTTTCCTTTGGACAGTTTGTGGGGCAGGCGGTGATCTAAATAACGTTTTATGACCGAACGTGGATAGCTTAGGGGCCAAAAAGGGCAGACGAAGACAAAAAAGTCGAAGAAGAAGAAGAAGCAAAGGGTTAATTGAGAAGACATTCAAGTCGAGGATTTAAGTAAAAGTTAAAGAATGCATTTGCAATAAGAAGTTCGTTGCGATTACTTTGAGTTAAGATTTGATGAATTAGGCGGGGCAAGAAACTACAGTACGGAACTCGATTAACGCAACCTATTAAATGTGGACAGTTGCGAAAACTGAGGGGAAATTTTCTAGTGGCCACGAGACCTTTTTTCAAAATAATCCCACATACATATATAAGACTTGGTAACATTCGTTTTAAATAAATAATTACAATCGAAAGTTCATTCAAACTGCTTTATGCATTCGTTCCTTGTTTGCTTACTACTTAAGGGTATTTTTTGACGATATTTTTCTGTTGATTAGTTGCCACTTTAGAGTACCCTAACCCCTTCTGCCCCTGTTCTTGCCAACAGCTTATGCATTCCTTAAGCACATTCTTTTCTTCTTGCATTTCCATGCTATGTTTGCCCCGCCCCACTGTAACGGAATACGCTCGCACCGAAGTCGACGCTTTAAAAGCTTCCAGCTGCACATTTCAACAAATATATATATAAGCCCCCTCCCCCTCTTCAAACCCCCTTCCCCTTTCTCCGAAACAAAAGCAGAGCTAGTATAACGGTAGGCAGCAATTTGCAGGCGAGTTGGGCTGGCGGGCTGGCTGGCTGATGATATGCTCAAGCAGCCGGGAAAAGCAAGCCACAGGAATTATAATAAAGCCCAAAGACAAAGCGTCAGTCGAAAATAAAAATATAAGAAAAAAACAGCAAATGGGGCAGAGAGTGAGAGAGGGAGAGAGCGAGAAAAGAACTATTGAAAGCTGTTTCAAGTAGATTTATGGCTGCCTTCAAATGAGCCATCGAGAAACGCCCCTCCCCAGCGCTATCATTGTTCTTGTTCTTCTTATTTTTGGTTGCCTCAAAGTGTGTCAAACACAAGCAAAAAGAGAGAGGGAGATGGCAGTCAAACAGTCCGTCAGCAATTACTGCTATTTATGGCCGATTACTTCACGTTGTAAAATCAATTAAAAATGCACGAAAAAATGAGCCAAGTGTTTCCGCAATCTCTCACCCCCCTTCGCTATCCCTTTTCTCAACCGTCATCAACGGCGCGCAAAAACCGCTTCATGACTCATTAGCGTTGACATGTTAAAGCACAACACACAAACAAAAAGGCAACCGTTTACTGTAACAGGGGAGGGGGAGTAATATAAAGAGAGAGGGCAAGCGAGCGAGCGAGGAGGTGTGAGCACATTAGTGAATAGTTCTGGCATAACGACCATAACGAAGCCAGCTGCGATTTACAGTTATCAGCAATCGTTGCTGCCTGCTGACCATTTCTCTGCTCTCACATGTGATTCGCTCTCCCACTCTCTCTTCGTTGTTGTTGTTGTTGGTGGGCTTGCTTAGGTTCCCTTTAAGATCGTTTGAAACGGCATTCCAGCATTCCAGTCCATCGCATGGAAATGCAAATTTCCAGCGATAAGATTTCGTGGAGAAATTAGAATTATGGTTTGACTGAAGTAATTAATTCAATAAATAATAAAATCAAATAGAAGTTCCAGCCTTTAAAGGGTATTGAAAATTCGTCACTCCATAAGTAACTGTGCTTTCTTATTTATCTGTTCTGTTAGTTGTTGTTGTTGTATTTGTGTAAACGGGCCACGAGTGCAACTAAAACTAAAACTTCAAACAAAAATAAATAAAAAAAACTCGCTGTTACTCGGAGAGTCTAAAAAGTCGATGCTGCTGGGCAGGCAGGCGGCTGGGGCTGGCTGGTTAGTTGGTTGGCTAGTAAAACTGGATTTGTTTTTGGCCGTATACGAATACGAGGCTTGGCCCAGTTAGAGTAGCAATGATATGTGAATATATGTATGTATGTGTATTAAGGAACCAAGCCAACAGGACTGACTGCATATTGAACGCCCATGCAAGAAATGCATCGGTGCGAAAGAGGGGCAAGGGGTAGAGGGGGTCTTTAGCTAGAGAAGACAGACGGTAAAAACTTCTTAGGTATGCCAGTGTGTGTGTGTGTGTGTGAGTGTGTGTGTGGGCTGTGACCAATTCGTGAGGAATGCAATGCATAATATATAAAATAAGAGCTTCAAGTTGCAAAACAAGCTAATGAGAAAACCAGTTAACACGAAAAGTGTCTAAACATAAAAAAGAAGTAATTCTTAATATTGAATAAAAGAACCATTTTGCATTTAAATATTTTAATTATGTGTATTAAATCTCGTTACGTAAACATTTACCATCTGGCTGGAAATGTTTTCAGTGGTAATACCGTTATTTTCCCCTGTTATTTACCCAACCTCATGTTGATTTAACCCACAAAACAGACCAAAGCCCAAACATATGTGATTTTCTCTCTCTCTTTCGCTCTCTCTAAATAACAAATGCAGCAAATTGCAGCACTTTAAAACAACAACAACAACGAAATACCAAATGTGGGCGAACACGTTTTTATCGCACAAAAAGCCAAATGCAATAAACGTTGATTAAAACAAAAATATACAAAAGAAACGCACAACAGATAAAAAAAAACAAATAAAGACACAAAAGCAGAAAGAGACAGAGAAGTGTATACAAATGCATGTATGTATGTGTGTGTGTGTGTGTGTGTGTGTGTGTGTGTAGAAATGCCAACACATGGTCAGACACAAAAAACAACAAAAACAAAATATTAAGAAATTAAATATGAAGGCGCTTATCAAAAAATAAAAATCCAAACTGCATTTGTTGCCAAGATAAAACAAATAAATAAATAAACAATATACACACATACATACATATGTATACATACATATATCTTCCACTGCCAGCTGGCAATTATAAAATAATTAAAGAAAATTGCGCTGATGAATGCATTTTTTATATGTATGTATGTATGTTTGTATGTATTTGTGACCCTTTGCTTCTGTTTTTAAGTATCTTATCAGTTCAACAGTGAATGAGGGCGAAAGAAGAAGAAGCAGCAGTACAAGTGCCATTCGCCCCGCAACAGCAGCAACAGCTTTAAGGACTGTGACCTTTTGTCGAACAAAACAGCAACAAAGCTACATACATATTTCGGGGCACGTATATTTCATTGTTTAATGACCTTTAAAAAGCCAACGCAGACGCGGCACGGCGCCCACGCGCCTGCTGCGAGAAGGCCAACAACAACAGCAGCCGCAGCAGCAGCAGCAGCAGCTAACGACAACTACAACAACAACAACTTAAGGGGCCATCAAACGCCTGCCATTTTTTGCTTTTTTTTTTTTTCTCGTTGCTTTGCTTCTTCAGTGCTTCATCATCATCATCTTCATGTCGTCTGCACACCAACACACACATACATACATATGCATTTATTTACACACGCATGCTTCTGCTGCTGCTTCTTTTAATAAAGTAAACTAAACAATTTTCATTCTTGTCTCGTTTATGTCTCGTCTTCTTCGACTATGAAGAACATATGCACACATGCACATGCCAGCACACACACACACACATACTACCAATATACCGAGCGACAGTCGCCGTCGCAATCCCCACCACACGGCCCACCCACTGCAGCTGCAAGACAGAGTCAACAAACGGACACTCGCACACACACACACAAAAGAGACAGTCGGCACACAGACAGCGCTGCTCCTCAACACACTGGCAAAACTTTACTTTCTGTGGGTGAGCTGCGCCCAACATGGGGCGGCCCGTGGTGAGTTTTGTGTAAAAGCTGTGGTGAATGTTTGGTGAAAGAGAAAGGCAAAAGCACAGGCAACATAGGCAAGCACACAAAACAACGCGTGCGGCTTGTGCGTGTGGGGCATTTCATTGAGAAATGAAAAATATAAAAGAAACCAACAAAAACAACAACAGCAACGCTGATAAACAAGACTTGGCAAAGGCGCTGACACCGGCCGGTCGGTCACTGGCGCTATGGTGGTAATTTGGTGGGTGGGGTGAGGTTTTGGGTGGTGAATACGCAAAGAAGAGAGCGCCGAACAAGTGCTTAAGGAAACACACACAGTACAGGTCAATACGTGCAGTTATTATGCATTATGCAGTTATGTGTTTGTGTGTGTGTGTGTGTGTTTGGGGAGTGGGCGTTGCCATAGTCTTTCTATTAACAACAATTGGCAATTTTATGGGTTCAATGAAAAGCTATTGTATAACGATTAATTTCATTATTGGGCAACATAGATATTCTTATCAGATTGCAGGTTGTTGATCGATAAAGCATAAATAAAGAAATCAAAGTAAAAACTCCTTTTTTTTAAGTTGAGTGTCGCCATGCGGAAATTGCTTAAAATTGAACATACATATAACAAAAAATAATGCACACATGGCCACACCTTGCACCAGCAAATGAGCGAGACCCCAGCAGCAGTTGTTGTTGTTGTTTCTGTTTTGTGCATGGAGCACGGCTGGTTTTATTGTCGTTGTTTTTGTTGTTTTTTTGGTGAAGCTGACACAACTTACCTTTAGAGCCGTCAAATCGATATCATCCAATGAACAATTCACCGATTGTGCCAGTTGTTGTTGTTGTTGGTGCGCCATTTTGATTTGCTATTTTTTGTTATTCTGCCTGGTGCGGCTGGTTTGTCGTCGTTGTTGCTGTTGCTGCTGCTGCTACTTCACACACAAACACACACGCACACTCTGCTATGCAGGCTATGCACACCAACGCACACACACATATACACTCATACACAGAAGCACTCGCCGTCGTCACTTTTTTTATCTTCTCTTCTGCTTTTTATTATTGTTTATAAATTTTTGAGAGTCATAAGCACAGATTTTTCTCTAAATTATATTCGCATTGCTATTTAATGAAAATTAACAAAAATATATCATTAAGTACAGCAATTAACAAAAAAAAGATTATTTGGCTAACAAATTGTTATTTGTTGCTGGCCATACAACTTTTCTCTTTTGTCAGTGCGCGCGTGTGTAAGTAAGCGATTTACGTACATATGTGTTTGTGGGTGTGTATGTATGTGTAACGTTTGGCTAACGGGCGCGGCACGCACTTTTGCACAGATTTTTCTTTATAAATCAAAACACAAGTGCAACTTAAATATTTACACAGACCGCTTGGAAATTGAATATTCTTATTTTTCACCGATTATTCACAAAGCAGCACACATACACTTAGCGCTCTTCGTTATTCACATGTACACGCATTCATATACTTCGAATATATGTATACGTATGTTTGTGTAGGTAGACAGGAAAAAATCTGCCACTCGCTTTTTCTCTTTTGCCGTTTTGGAGTTTGCGATTGAATTTGCGGTATTCTTAACGCGCACAAAAGATTGTAGCTATTGTTTTTTGCATATCGAGCACAATGTACGACTGACTTGCCTAATTTTCAGCAAGTTCCGGTTTGTGCAAGTCGATTGAAAAAATTAAATAAATCTATACGCGAATGATACGGACAAGTACGTCCGAACTCCGACGCAACAACAACAGAAATGTTACTTGCCCAGCCGGTGTGACCGGCCGATGGTAGTTTAAATATACCGTTTGACTCTTAGATAAATACGCGCAAAATACTTGTATTTATTTTCCATTATATACCATTAATATACCATCATTTATTTTAAGATGTTATTAATATTATTTTTAAACAATAATAAATAGAGTTCGTAAAGAAGTTTTTAATTTTAATGTATGCAGGGTCCTGAAGAATTTAATCCCGATTAATTCGTGGTCCTCCCAAGATGGTATTTAAAAAGAGGATGTAAACCTAATATTATCGGCATAATTTGAAATTGTATATTTACTGCCAATATATGTTAATTGTATTAAAAATGTTATATAAACTTGCTGTTAAACTCAAAAGAAATTGTGACCCTAGCAGCAAAAAATAAAAATAACTTATTGTTAATGCGTTACAGTATTTAAATTATACAAAAATCCCACAGGGCTGCAAAACACACCCAGCTTCACGCGAGTCAGAGTTGCGCGCTCACAGACCAAACTAGTTCGATAAAAAACTGTCAGACGGAGCGGTTTTACTGTAAATAACACTAACAGAATCGAGAAGTCCCCTGGAAATTAACTTGCTCAGAATTATTTTTGTCGGTCGTCCATTTTTCGTAGAAGTCCGACAGCAAACTGAAAATTACATCGCTAAAAGACAAATTTCATAAATCAAACACTTTTAAGCAACACTCAGCATAGTGCATTTCAGTGGCCAACGTAGCGGCAGGTTTTGTGGAGCCCGTATCAATATATCTACCGGGATGTTTTTTTTGCAAAAGTTGTCACTGATCGAACATCAGATTTTTTAAACAATACCAAAGTTTCATAATTTATTCACAATTGATTATTTCGAAGAATTATTGTTTGCGTGGTTTTCTTATGAATCTAATGTGTTTCAAATTTTATTTTATTTTGACTGTTAGCACATTTTCAAATTGTTGCCAATAAAAATTGTCATCGAAAAATATATCGAGTATGTCGACAAGAATCGGTATTACAATATCGATACTTTGGTGGTTCGATGTGTTGCTTAAACATCGACCACAACATTGTAAAGCGAGATCGTGGGTTGAAAAGACGTGCGTGAAACGAGAGCGCGTAACGCTAAAAATATTTAACCGTAAAAGCAACGTACCAAAAGAAAAGTGCAAACAACAAAAATATACACAAATGTACATAAAACCATAACAAATAAAAGCCATTAATTAATGCGCAATTGTCTAAGCCATTTAAATAATGTTTGCTGCCGTTATTGTTGCTAAATTTGCTGTTGTTTTTGTGCTAATTAGAAAGAGCTGCTGCGGCGTCGACTTCTGCGCCGGCGATTTAGAACGCGGCTATCTAATTGTTGGCCCGAAGCTGGTTTTTTTGCGCATCGTTGTGTGTGTGTGTGTGTGTGAGAGAGTGTAAGCGAAGATCAGTGTAAGTGTGTGAGTGTTGTGTGGCTGTGTGCATTGGAATTTGTTAAAAACATGAGCATATTAAGGTCAGAAGCAACAAGTGAAAAGCCAAAAAATATTAAAAAAAATAATTAATTAAATCCAAAAAAAGAAAAGAATAAATAAAAAAATAGAAAAACTGTTGGCATTTTTACATGAAATAAATCTTTTCAATCTGAGATTTTGTTTTTGGGCTTTTTCTACTGCCAACAACAACAAGAACAGCAGCAACAAGCAACAACAAAATAATAAAAAAAAAACCGCAGCACCCAAAGAACGCCGCGTAAAGCAACAACAACTTTCCGGTTTTCTCTGCTTCATCTCGCTCAGCGTCTTTTTCGTATTTTGTTACGTGTGTTTATCGATCTTCGTGGCTTACGCGTTTTTTCGTATGAGAAAGAGAGATGGAGTGGGAGAAAAGCGCCTTGGGCGTAATTTTGTGAAAATTAAAACAAAAATAAATCTAATTTAATTCAAATAGAAAAACGACAACAACAACAACGCGTCAACTGCAGGACACGAAAGAAACGGAAAAAGAGAAACGAAAAAGGAATAGAAAAATCACGCCGTCTATTTTTGTGTGTGCGCTGCTTTCGAAGAGAGCGGTAGAACGGGAGAAAAAGAGAAAGAAAGAGCGGAAGCTGTAAACAAAAACAAAAGTCATATTTTCTTCAGCAGGATTTTAACATAAATCATTCACGCTGGATTTGGGATATTACGAGGCTGTCAAAGGTAAGAAAATAATAAATAAATAAATAAAAGTAAATTCCATTAGTTATTATTGCCAAATATACATATAACAGCGCCAGTAATTATTTTACAGTTATTCTATTTTGTGTTTCGATATCGAATATACCCCTTTATGTTAAGCTTACAGTGTGAATTCACATCATAACATTTTTATGCAGTCAACGAACGCACCTGGAAGCTGCCACGCTCGGCTTTGCGCTTTTTATGGCCGTCCAATAAGCCACAAAAATATATATGTATATAAATATAATAAACCCATTCAAAAAACTTGTTGCATAATCGCCGCCAATTCGAATCCAGTTTGGGCCTCTCGAACTGTACAGTTTGATTGGAAAGGGCGCAGATTGCGTGTTTGGGAATCATAAAAATTGCCAACGCTTGTCACACTTTTCTTATTAGCATAATCTGTGGAGAGAGAGAGAGAGAGGGCAATGAAATAGCGAGAGAATAAATGGGAGAGGCAGTTTACAGGTGCGCAGCAGCAGCAGCCACTCCGCCTCGTGTGAGAGCGAGTGCGAGAGCTGTGGTCATTAAGCCTGGCTTCGACTACGACGACGACGACGACGGCGCAGCTGTAAACTAGGCTAAATAGGGTCTCTAGCCAAAAGCACGTTTTGGTCTAAAGCAGCTCGCTTGCTTTTGCTTGCTTTGGGCTTGGTTTATTTTTAAACCGCATTCCGCGTGGCATTTTGTATTTGCCTGGGCCAGTTGGCCACTCTCACACACACACACACACACACACACACACATGCATGCATATATGTAAGCATTAAAATACATGTTAAAGCATTACCGTTAACAGTTAGCTATTTGAGAATCAGTGTATGAACAACGGCGCCGCTTGCTGTGATTAACATTCATATTTTACATACACACACACACACACATGTAAAAGTAATGTATGTTTGTATATGTGTAGAGACAATTGCGCGAAATTAAATTACGCTAAACGGGGGCAGCTAAAGGCCAACGACAGATGAAGTCAAAGAGAGCGAAAGAGATAGAGTTGGATGCTGGAATGCAAAAATGCATTCACTCAGTTCCTATCAAACTGTAAAACAAAATACAGTGGTCACTGGAAAGAATTTTAAATAAAAAAATACATAATCATAAATTGTAATTTTAAATTCTTTATGCTTCAATTGTGTGCAGCGAGCAGCGCGCAGTTTTTCAAAAATAAATTCCTATTGGTAAACCAAGTTGGTCCATTTCCATTTGATTCTTTTGCTGCGCTTTTGTTTTCGTTTTTCTGCAGCTGGCCGCGTGCTGTCTCAGTTGTTGTTGTTGCTGCACTCTTTTCACACACACTGAGACGTTGTTGTTGGCGTGGCATTCTTTAGCGTTTTGCGCATTTTGTGCGCTGTACTTTAATTTGCCAGATATTTTGTGTTTTGTTTTTGTAAAAGATTTGCATTCACAATTGAAAGTTGGCCGGGCCACACGTAATCCGCACACACGATACAGAAAAATATTCCAGTTCCAATATCAATTCCAATTCCAATTCCAATATCATTTCCAGTTCAAGTCAATCAATCACAGCGTTTCTTATTTAGCATTTCAATCAACCCAAATTTCGTAGAATTGTCTTTTATTTTTCGGGGCGGCCTCGTCTTGTTGAAGGAAAAAGTCACAAAATGTTGTAGGCCCCCCATTTAAAGATAATGATAATAATTGCTCAAGTGAGAGAGAGAGGGGGGAGCGAAGAGAGGGCTGAGGAGTAGTTCTCAGTTCTACTTAGATACGCATAATTAATTAAATGACGGCAAATGCAAAGGGCGTAAGGCCAACAACAGTTGAGAAATGCCGACAATTGACTGCTGAACTTTGCAGAAAATAGATAAGAGAGAGAGAGAGAGAGAGAGAGAGTACTTTCGCTACTAATATACCCTTTTAATATTGAACAGATTTCATCTCATTTAATTACAAACGTTATCTGACATTTTTTGTTATTATTTTTTATTTATAGTATACATCGATCATCCTTGTGCTATAAAAAAACATATGACAAATAACGTTGAAATATTATTTTATTTATTTTTTCATTATTGATGCAAATAACAGGTTCTCACTTATCAGTTTCGGTGAATATATTAAGCAAAGTCCAAAACAGCAAAACATTTAATCGCAGCTTATAAATATTAATATTTTTTTATGGTATAAATAGAATTTTTTATTATTCAACATTGAAAGACTCGAAACAAATTGTTTGCTTAAAACTGATAAGAAATGTTTCAAGTTAATTATGAAATCAAAGATTCGATCTTTTGAATGACACTTCCAAGTTTAGAACTTAATAGATATCGCCCGATGGGGTTTTTCGTATGTTATAGAAAAAAGCAATGTTAGCAAAGTTAACAGTTTTCAATTATCTACGTTGATTCGCTTTGCATTTGCATTCCGGAGTTCTACTAACATACATACAGGTAGATATGTACATATATATTTGTATTAGTATATGTGCATAGATAGTTCCAATTGGCTGAAGCTGGTTGCCAAGTGTGTCAAGCGTAATTAGAAACAACGGCATGTTAAAGTGCAAAACACAAGCAGTGAGAGCAGATCGACATAGAGAGAAAAGACGAGAGAGAGAGAGAGTGTGTCTCATTTCACTTGTCTAACGCAGGCAAATTGCGGCCAAAAGTGGGCTTTCGGGAACGCCCGAAGTTTCCGTAGAAAAATATATGCCGAGAACATTAAGTGAAAGGCAGTTAAGACTTTTTAGAGCTCAAACAAACTTTATTGCTTTCCAATTTGTAGCGTTTAACACTCAACTGTTAAAACCGATAACAGATCTCAAAATGTTAACAACAGCAAAGCAATTTCGCTCTTAACATGCCAATGTTATTAACATATGCAAAATTCTTTCGTTTACCGCCAACTCAAACCTGCTTCTAGGGTATGCGTGGGTCGTGACGTTTTCACTTGAAACTTCCTTTACCTGTTGGCTGCACTTTTTGCCATTTTTTTTATCGCGCGCGCCAAAAACAGCGAGTCTGTCAAAGAGCAACAACAATAAATGCACATTCAAGGCTACAACAGCAAAAACAATAACAGCAACTGCAGCAGCAACAATCGCACCAACACCAACAACAACAACAACTTGATCTACTCAAACTGGTTTTTCAATCTTGTGGTTTGCTTTCTTTTTTTTTTGTTTGTTTTCTTCTTTGGCTTGTAACTGCACGTAGCCAAAAAATATGCTAAAGTCATATCACAACAACAACAACAGCAAGAGAGCACAGGAAATGCACTTCACAGAGACATATGTATGTGTGTGCGTATACACATACACACACACACACACATTGACTTTATAAACAATTTGCACGATTTTACAGCGGAATTGCAGTTGCATATTTTCGTTTTTGCTGTAAATACATACATATATGCATCTGTATATATGTATATGTGTATGTGTGTGTGGATATGTGAAGGGTCGGTCAGTTTTTGTATATTCTTGTTGTTGTTTACTTGGCACTCAACGCTGCTGACGACGTTGTGTGGGATTTTGTCGGAGGCTGAGAAAGACCCTAAAGAGTTGCAAAATATCTGCGATATGAAAAAAAAAGTCCAGACGAGCTAAGAGTTAAGAGTTTTTTAAAGTACAGCTTGCCGAGAATTTATTAAAAGTTTTATTTTTCATCCATTTTAAGTAATCTTAAAATATTTATGAAATTTTTAATGATTTTATTTGTTGTCATAATCGTCTTACTTTTAATTAAACAATGATTTCAACTCTTGCAGCGAAAGCTTTTACAATTTTCTTTTATTTAGTTGATTTTCTTTTTTTTTTTTTTTTGGTAATTTTGCCTTATAATTTTTGAGCTAACTTAAGTTACCCACAACCTCAATTTAAACAAAATCCAATTTTAATTTGTGTTCCACGCTTATTTTGTCATCTTATCCATTCGCCCTTTCAGCTGCAGTTGTTGTTGTTGGAATCATAGAAATCTAAGATCTGTTCAAATTCAGCCGTTCACCTGTTGCATTATCATAGAAAAATCGCTGGCAACCTTGAAACTGGCTGCGCCTTCCGCTCACCGAGTGAAATTTCTCACCAAAAAGCAACAACAAAAAAAACTTGATGCTCCTCCCTCTCTCTTCTTGGACTGTGCTTTTGATTTTGCTTTTGATTTGTTTTTCTTTTGTTAAGTTTTATTTTTGTCTTTGCTTTCAAGTTTAGAGTCACACCATAAATAATTTTGAGCAGCTTTGTTGTTTTTTGTTAAACCTATTTATTATATCTGGCTGTCTATTTTTTTTTTTTTTTTTGGATTTTTTGACGTTTTATGGAATTTGGCTAATCAAGTAAAGTGTTTGACGAGTTGTGAGAGTTGGGTGCATTAAGCTTAAAACAAAATTTAATTATTTATAAGCAATTTTATATTATTTTGGCTTGTTGAAGTCAAATAAAAGTTGATTCAAACACAAAAATAAATTTCATAAATTCGAAAAAAAAAACTTGTTTAATAGTTTTTGTTTATTTTTTGATAGGAAGTAATTTATCACAATCGTTAAATTTAAATTTCTTTGTATTAAACTGGTTTACCAAAAAAAAAAAATGCAAAAAACAATAAAAAATATTCAATGAAATGTGTTAAAAAACAACTTTTGTTTAAGAGATTTATTTTTATTTATTTCTTAAGTCAAAGCTCAAAAATATTCAAGTGTTGGTTTCTTGCATTGTCACAAAATCTAATAGATTTTTTTGCCTTTGTTCAACGGAAGTGTTTCGACGTTAAAGATTATCAGGCATAGAGCGCCTCTACTTCTAGCTGAAAGTGGGCGTGGCTTCATTAAGTAAACTTATCGCAATGCCCGAAAAAATTGATATTTAGCCTTGACTCTTTTTTTTTTGCCAAATTGCTGGCAATCTGGAGCTGCCTTTAAAACAACAAACGAATTTAATAAAGTCTGCGAATAAATTGATGTTGTTGTTGTTGTTGTTGCAGCCTCGACCGCGAGTCCAATCAAAATATTTAGCTTATTAGTTGCAAAAAACGAAAAAAAAAAAAGAGTCAACAAACAGAAATGGAGACCGCAGAGCCAGCATGTCGTGAGAGTTGCGAGGCATCAAGGCGGACGACGACGACTTCACATTAAGCATACGCCGCTTGGTCTGCCGCCGGGCCATCTCTCTCCGTACTTCAGTCTGCCTGCCTCAAGCAATTAATTACATTTTGCGCACTTTATTTCCGCTTTACACCGGGCGTTGCTAGAATTTCGTAGTCTCCTCACATTATCTACTGCTGTAATTATTTTGCTACATACATACATATGTGCCTCAACTTACTTGTCTCTACTATTCTTCTTCCAAAAGACACAAAAAGAATAAAGATGAAGCCGTAAAAATGCCGCTGCTTTTGCTTTTACCTCGACGACGACAACAACACTTTTGACGGCTTTTGTGTTTGTGCAGCTGCCTAGGGAAGGTGTTGATGATATTTGCCTCTCAATGGCGAGGGGGGCATTGATTTTAATGCAGCAGAAGCTAACAGCTACAACGGTTCCTAATACCGAAACGTTAATGCCCTAAGGGCTCTAGCAAAAAGTAACAAATATTTGTAAGCAATATTTCTCATATCTTAATAACATCTCGTTGAATTAACTCTAACTCTAAATGACTGTTTCCTGTTGCAAACTAAATGCTTTAGCTAATAAACGTTATTTCAAGCGTATTAAATCGACAAGCGAACAAGAACAATGCGCAATTGTGCGCTACTCGTTAATGCTTGGCCCCCTTTTTGCATACGCTTTCCATGTACTCAGTATACATATTATGTACATATGTTTGTGCCCTCAACGTATTCCGACCATCGATCGAAATCAAAAAGCGTAACAACAGAAAACAGAAATGCCAAAAATTCTTGGCTCTCGGCTGTTGCTTCAAGCTCAGCTCAGCTGTGAAATGTGAGTCCAAGACCAACACACAAGAAAACAAGATAAGTAACAACAAATAACGAAAATACAATACAAAAGCCAATACCCAAGAAGGCCCTGAAGGGGGAGGTGGCGGCGGTACGACGACTTACCTTGCTTTTTGCTCCTCTTTGGCATTCTTGGGCGTACATTGTGGCCAATGTGTTAAGCTTGTTCCACTTCTTACACAAACATTTATTCATAAAGTTAGCTTAATCAAATATATAATCCCAGTTCAGAATGTCCATGTAATATATATATATAGATATCATGTGTCCCAGCGGAAAAAGGTGAAATTTATGAGTTCATTTCTTTGTTTCCAGCTCTAATCAGTGCAGTAAAAAAAAACAACAACTATTTAATGGCAGATAGTGACATTATCAATTGATTGCAAGAGAGATAAGAAAATGCAAAAAAAAAAAAAAAACGGTAAATGCAGAATTTACAGGCCATGATGTCAGCAGTGTTAACTTTGAGTCTGAGTCATGGCTCCATACACGATAGCTAGTCATGGGTGAGAGCTAACTGTCTAGCTGTCTTGATTAATTAGCTGGGAATGAGCGCTCTCTGCATAGATCTCTCTGCCTGTCTCTCTCTCTCTCTTTGTCTATGTGATCATCTGAATATGATGATGATGATGCGAAATTAACTTATGACTAGCCACTCAAGACTCATCAACAATTACTACGTAGACATATAAAACTCGACATTAAACAAATGTTTCACATTTGCATTCAATGAGCGAACTCAAGTTTTGAGCAAATGTATTCCTAACCTTGTATTTTTGAAGTTTCAGTACTCGTTTTCATACGCTCTTAACAAAAATATATATATACAGACAAAAACACATTTTTTCTGTTGCATTAAATTATAAATATCATTAAAGTATTTGTTGCCGTTGTTGTATTGACTGAAGTATTGTTGTTGGAGCAGTATAAAAAAATAAAATGAGCAAATAAATATATTTTGCTTTTACGTCGAACCTTTTTGTACACTAAAAGCGTCAAGTATTTGCACAATTGTTCAGTTTGTAAATTGAATGCTAGTATAGATTCTTAACTGAAAGTTTCTGAAAGTTTTATTTACAAAGTTCAAAAAGTTAGATCCATTTACAGACTTCTCTGCATTAAAAGCACCTTTGAATTTTATACTTTAGAATCTTATATGAAGCATTAATCTTGAGAAAAATCTTCAACAGAATTTCAACACAATATAATTATTATAATATAGAGACATTCCTTAGTTTTGTTGACATGCTCCCCAAAGCGTTACGAACAGTTTGACATGCGCGCAATGCTAGCCTTAAAGTGTATAATTACACGGTTAAATAACAAAATATTTGCTTAAACGCTGACATCAGAAGGTAATTGCCAGCTGGGCAGCCAGAATTAGGGAGAGAGAGAGGGAGACAGTGGGAAAAATGGAGAGAAAGAACCCAAAAAAGGCAAAACTCGTGCCAAATTGGTTAAACTTTAAAGGCGATGTGGAGCTTGAAATTTTGTTTGGGTTCGCCATCAGAAAAAAAAGATTCTTTACCGGTTTTATTCCGTAAAACTGTTTGCGTCTGTTTAGCATTGTAGCGTGAAGTTATTTATTGTATATATATGTACGAATATAATTTTTGTCGGTTTATTTGGCTTATTTACTTACGATTTTTATTATGATGCGGCGCTCTTCAAAACGGTATTGAAACTTATTTTTATTCGAGGCAGCACTCTGTCAATTTGCATATGCCGAAACGTGAAACATGTTTTTGCATTTAGCCAGCCGGCAAAATTGCGAGGCGTAGTGTAATCTCCAACGGATCCGAAGGGGCGTGAAACTCGTATATTTGAAAGCAAAAGCTCGCAAGAACTGGCTAAGCAGCTTAAGATAATGAATTGAGCACAAAAGAGCCAAGAGATTCTGCTGATAAGTCTTTATGCGCAAAGTCAAACATAGTAAAGATAGTTTTTATTGCTTGAATAAGCTACCGAGTAGTTAAAGATATCACTCTACACTGTGATTTAATTTTAATTTATGTTATGAGGAAATTCTTTCATTTTGTTATTTAATTATGGAGTCATCAAAAATGAATTTTGTCATGTAATATTAAACGATTTGTTATTGTGAACATTGTGCTGTTTGCGCAACGTGCTTTTGATTTCAAAATGCAATACTTTTTGTTATTTTTTTTGGGTAGGTCGTCTGTAATAACAAACCCAAAACACAGTTCGTGTCTCATCAAAAAGACATTGAAATCGTTTGATATTCATTTAAAAATCATAACTTGTACTTTAAAGCCTTATCACATGTTGTTAACACAAGGCTATTCATTTAAAAATCAACAAAATTAAGTTCTTCAAATACTATCGAAAAATATTTATTAATGGCTTTTCCAAACGATTTACAAATAAACGAGGCAATTAAAATTGTTGTTCAATAGCAGAAAGACAATGTTGATATTATTATTATTTATATAATCGTCGAACCCAAACAGTTGAGTAAACATTTAAAGTGGTCTGGTGAATTATGCGACAGTTGACAGTTGAGCTTAGACAGTTTTTGAAGGGGTGCTGACTTCTCTTCTAGGGCTTAGCCATTGATAGATCGAAAGTGCTTTCGAAAAATGGTTTCACTCTCTCACACAAGCCTACAATTTCGATTTCAATTATTATTTTCGGGCATCATGCTGTCAAAATGGAATTGAATTGAATCTGCGTTCAGATCGTCTTCCAATTTCAAGATTGTCATGGTACATTTTAATTAAAACTATAAACGTCAGCAGACGCGTTTGTCACAGCTGCCGAACTGATAGCGTGACATACGGAAGAACCTTTGTAGCTGTACGAGCTTTTTCTAATTTTGTTTCCTATTCTTCGATAACACACATTTGCTTTGGCAACTTCCTGCGAATAGCGCAACGGAAATACTCGTTGAGTCTTAGGGTGTTTTTGTTATATAGTTGTCTAAATATTTACCCTGTGACTCTGTGCCTCAAAAGTGTTTGTCATTAGTACGTTAGTGTCGCGCTCATGTGACTCACTAACCGAACGGTTTGGTTGTTGTTGATCTACCATTTTTAATCTTACACGCGGCATATGCAAATCATATCTCGCTCTCGTATCATTCGATTTCATTTCAAACGCTTGATTAAGCCATGCCGGCTTACCTAGTTCACTGAGAAGGAAATGCTGGCCCCGAGTGGGCTGCAGCTTAGACAATGCTTATTAATTACAGATCGCACCAAAAAAGACAGCAACTGGCAGAGGGTTGTTCAAAAGAAATGTGACTGTAGTGGGCAGCTTTTGTGATGCTCTTTAGAAATATTTATAAGCCTTTGTATACAAGGTTTTTTTTGAAGTGCTGGGCAACCTTTTTCCCGTTTGCATTGGAGTTGACAAATCGAGTAGAATTTGTTTGTTCACAGTTGACTTATAAGCTATATTTTCAGTTAACGCTTTGAACGACAAGTTAACCAAGTTTGAAGGGAATCCGAGCTTAATAATGATATTGGTTGTTAATATATTTTGTGATATCCATTAAATTTACTTCATTTCAAACCCAATTCGGATTGGTACTCAGTATTGGGTCAAGTGCTATCCGCTTATCTATATTACTCTGTGATTTTTTAGAGATTTAATTAGAAATATCTGCGAAGCCTTTTAACTTTTGTTGGCGCTTTCGTGCTGTTTGCAATTACAAAAAGAATTGCCATTTCTTTACAAAAATAAACCAGATTGTAATTGCGTTATCTTTAATTGTAATACTAACTAATCGATGCATGTACAATAATTATTCAGCGGATTTTAATTTACTATTCATTGCTAATTGCCTGGCATTTTCCCCGCTCGGTCCATTAGTTACAGCCGCTTAGAGGAAATCAATTAGTTTGTAAACCTGTTGAAATGCTCACACCTGTGTAAGCCCGGTAAAAAGTATCATCAGTTACAAGAAGTGAGCTGATTAATGGGCCTATATATCCGGTATAACGAATCTTAATTACACAGCCATTAAAAGATTAGTTTAAAACGCGTGCGGCTTAACTATTTGGCACATTATTAATGAATATACCGCTGAGTCTATTCTAGCCCCATGAATTAATTAAAATTAATAAAAAAAAATATTAAATAGCGTACAAAAATCTAGAAACGCCTTTGAAGCACATCTATGAAATCTGTTTATTAATCGTAAAAAATAGAAGAAATTTCACTTTTAATTGATCTTTATTGTTTATTGAACCCATCGAATTCTTAACTCTTTCTTATAGCGGGGCCCGCCCGCTGTTAAATGGCACATGCTGAATAAGTCGACAAAAAAAAGTAACTTTTTAAAATATTTCACGATTTTATGATGTCATTATTTAAACATTTTGTTAATCATAGCTCAATGAGGTTTCTCATTTAGCCAAAACTATTTCCCATCGATAGCTGTAAACTGTGTAGTTGATTTGTTGATTGATTTGAAATGTGGCCAGAAAACACAATAGCGAAATTTCACTGTCAAGCTCGCTGATGCGGCGCCCACTAAAATTCCATTTGCATGCCAAATGAGCCAACAAAAAATAAACCTAGAAAAAAGTAGCAAAAATGAATGATTAAATACAGTAGCTGCTGCGCATGCGCAGAAAATACACAAACACAAAGAATTCGTTCCCTCTGGCAGGGCGAGCTTATGTATTTGCTAGATACTTGGATAGAAATGCGCAGCTGTGGATGATGATGTCATGGAATGGAGTTTGTCTTGGTTTCTTGTCTTGTGAGCTTGTGTCTATACCGAGCGGGTGTCGAGCCTCAAGGGGGCGTAACAAATGCCAAACAAACAAACACACACACATAGTCGATACAAAGAAACAAAATATATAATAGTTTCAAAGGCATAAGTAATGGCAAAAGGCAACGAGCAGAGAGGTTTAAGGCGGGCTGGTTATTGACTAATTTTCGCAAATAACTTTTGGAGCACAGCACACAATAATAAAGCAAAGCCGCCACAATAAAGAAGACAACACAAACACAAAAAATTAATATATTTTTTTATGTCTTTTTTTTTTTGTAGTCATAATAATAATGAGCCAAAATGTTTGGTAATAATTTTGCTTCAAGAGCTTTAACAATATGACTGCAGTTGACAAGCGAGGAGAGCTTCAAGGCGTGTCGATTGCCGGGGAATTTATTTGAATAACCGAATTTGTTAAAACTGATCCAATATTCAAAAAGAACCATTTTTCACCCGTTCAACTTGTGATCATATTTCACATTTTTCACTGCCACAACCTTTTTTTTTATAAAATTACAAAGCAAAGCTATTTATAAGCATGTTGCCAGTTATATATAGAAATACAAAATCACCGTTAGAAGTGCTGTCAGCTAAATAAAAGCTTCCAATAAATTCAAGGTTTACAATCAAAGCTTTAACTTGTGAATTGAAAAAAAAACAAACTCTCGCCCTCTTTTTCGGTTAGGTTTTCTCTTTTTGTTTTGGAAATTGTTTAGCATGCCAGGCACAAACAAAAGAATTTATAACATTGTTATTGTGTTATTTTTTTGAAACCGAATGAATCTCTGACTTTGTATTTATTGTTGTTGTTGTTGTTGTTGTCATTGAAACCAAAACTGAATTTAAATTTTCGGCAAGTGATGAGGTAATTTTATGCACGACTTTTTGACAGAATATAAAAAACACAACCCAAATTAGGCAGCAAAAGAACAACGCAAAATACAGGCTAAAGGGATCATTTTTATCTTTTAGGGTTCCAAAAACAGATGGGTAGGAGGGATAGAGGGAAGATCTTACAACGGAATGACCATCGCAGGCTATAATTAAATTCCAATGCTCAAACAAAATGATTAGATAAACGTTCCGCGCATGTAAATGATGAAAATCGTAGTAGAGAAATTGTTTTATGCCTAATGTTTATTGATTTATGCAAATCTGCTTTGCCTAATCAGCAAACAGACAACTTTCTCAGATATATTCCAAACACACACAAAAGAACTTCTTTTTGCTCAAGAAGATCTTCGAGAACTCGATGGGGAGGCTGTTTATAAATAACGAAATACAAATTTAAATAAATCGCCGCCTTCTGGCAAACACACACACAAACACATACACACATGTGTGCGCCTCATGTTTCCCATTTTTCCCTTAATACTTAACAATCCTTGTACGCCTGCGCACAAAGTCTGGTGTTTATTTTTGGTATGCCTGTAAACAGGATGCACTTCTCGCTTTCTAGTATGTGCACAGCAGTTGTGTTGCGTGTGTTTTCTTCTTCTTTTACTTTCATGTTTTATGACCCGATATTGTCGTAATGCCTATTAACGTTTTGGCACTAAAAATAGTCGGAGCATTTTACATTTTGCAGCTGCGAGGAGTTTCTATGCCCTGTAAAATTGTGAGCACTATGGGGTGGCTGAAGTTTTACAAGGTTGAAAAACATAAATGATGTTAGTCTCTTTTTTGTAGATTAGCATACTTTAAATGCTGTACAAATCAAGCTAAGTTAAGGTTATCTAACAAGTCAATTACGTCTGATCTACGCTTAAGCCTTTCTCTCATTTCCCTAGGGGTAAAAATGTTTTAGCTTGGATTTAAGAATGCAGAAATGCGATGCCCGCACTTTGTTTTAATAGCTTTTCGTGTTAAAGCCTAAAGTTATGCCTCAATTTGCGCCTTACTATAACTACCTAACCCACATACAAACATACATACATAAATGTGTACATATGTACTATACATATGTATATACAAAAGTATTGAGAGCGCCCAAACGATAAGAAATTTAACGTCGGCACCTGTTATCGGCGTATGGTAAAGTTTATAGTCACGCTGTTGTTGTTGTTGTTGGTATGGTTGTTGCTGATTTTATTGTTTAGTTTTCACCTCTTTTTTAATTGATTTTTCATTTAATACGGGCCCGTTGTGTACTTTGCAAAAGTGCTTTGTTTGCCTTTCGAGTGTCTTTTAGATGACCTCAGCCAAACAGCTTAAAGACAATGGGCCGAGAAAGGCTAGGCGTTCCAAAGATTAAAGGCAATTAAGATATAAGTTTTTGCTTGAGCAATCATGATGTCATCATTTGCCCCTAATAAATGTTAACTTTAAGTTTTTTGGCACATAAATTTATGCCCATAAATAACCGTAACTTTGCAAATATTCCACATAATCTATGGGACGCAACATATTTGCCAAGGTATGCGAGAGTTAATATCGTTTGATAAGATAAAGCGATTCCCCTCGCTCTCGCCGGCCAGGGCTGTCAAGTTTGTTTGGTTTTGTTCGTTATCAGTTTCAAGCTTTAGTATGATAACGATACAAAATATTCACCATACGCAGAAACCGCAAGCAACTGAAAAAGAATTCTTTATTTTTTTGCCACTTTCGTTTTTTTTTTTTGTATTCTCGTTTTTCTTCTTAGCCGCGCATAGCTCTAAAAAATATTTCAATTTGCTCGCTATCTGATAAATGGCTTAAAGCCGTCCAAAAAAAGCTTTTCTGCGCCCAGAAAAAAGAAACAAACAGCGCTGCTTCTCCAGTGTCCCAACGGCGCGGGCAGTGCGAGCAAGTGCGTCCAATAGATCGATCTTAGTGTGCGCCGTTCTAAAATTGTTGATTATTTTTACCATTTTGGACAGTCAAAATTTGCAGTGTGCCGTGTCTGGTGTGCGAAACCAGATCTTAACTATGGAATACAATAGTATATTGCGTTCGAATTTTTCACGCAATGAGTACAAACGATATATATCGTTTGAGCGTCAGTCCTTGGGTAGGTTAAACTATATTTTCGTTAGTGCGTGGCTTACACATAATGCAATTATACTTAAGATGCGACCTCTAAGTAAAATCCTTATCCGCCTCTTAACTCTCATACGATAAGCAAACAAATACTATTTTCCCCAAATTGTAATGTACAATAAAAATTCGAGAAATTCGTCAAATACTACTAATCAACGTTTATACTCTGCCTTTACTAAATTTCGTAAGATTGTTTTTTTATGTTTCTGGTATAGCCTAAATATTACGTAATCCGTACAATTGTCAAGTTGATAAAAAGCAAAAAAAGAAAAAAAATATTTGTGAACCCATTTGGTGATATATTCATTGCTGATAACGCTGCTATACTATTACGGCATAGACCGGAATGTTAAATTTTTGTTGTAGTCGGGAAGTTAGTTTTTTTTCGTGTAGTTTTCCGTTTTAATCTATGGTTCTAGATTGTATCGCAGCACCCAAAATAAAGCCATTGACTAACGTTGACGAAAATAAACATGACGTTTTTGGGACATGAATTACTTTTTTTAGTGCAGTAGATGTTTCATCTAGTTGTCCCTAAATATGTGGGATGATTTGTACTGTTAAAGTAGCTCATATTTTAAAGTAACTACAAATTCCCTTATACATAAAGAAAGATAGAAGTTGTTGTTCTCAAACAAGAGCCCTGCACGTATGCCAACTATTTACCTGCTCACTTGTAAAGTCATTTGTTCAATATAGTATATATACTTACGTACATCTTTCATATAAGCTTAGGGCCATTAATGACTTTGACTTGCGATAAGTGGCAAAATAAAATAAAGACACTCACAAAAGAACTGTTCTTATCGTGTCAATGCACCGACGCGTAGCAAACTAAGTATTGACAACACAAGAAGGCCAAAAGTCAATGGAAGAAAAAAACACCTTGTTTTTGTAGAGCAACCCCCACCCTACTGATTGTAGTGTTGTTGGAGGTGCTGGTGTGTGTGAAATCAAAACAAATGCTAAACGTTTTTGCACTTTTAGGGCTTCTTGCTAATCCTTGGTATTGTTGCGTCTCTTTTTAGCATCACAATATGAGCCCGGTGGCTACGCAGCGCAGCAGGCATCGTCGTCCTCCACCCGCGGCAACAATCCGACAATGACGCAACGCGATGGCATAATCAAATTCGAGAATGAGCGTATCAAGACGCTGCAGGAGGAGCGTCTACACATCCAAAAGAAGACCTTTACAAAATGGATGAATTCGTTTCTGATCAAGGTGAGAAACAAAAAGTATATAGAAATCCTAAGCAGTGCATTTTACAATTATATATATTTTACTTAGGCCAAAATGGAGGTCGAAGACCTATTCACAGATCTAGCCGATGGCATCAAGCTGCTCAAGCTGCTTGAGATTATATCGTCGGAGAAACTGGGCAAGCCGAATAGCGGACGTATGCGCGTACACAAAATCGAAAATGTCAACAAGAGTCTGGCATTCTTGCACACCAAGGTAAGTGTAGTGGCTGTCAAAGAGAAGGGTATGCGACAGGGGCAGAGACCGAGGAAGAGGCATACGCATTTGTAGAAAGTGCAAGTCTTGAGGCAGCTGCGCGTAGCAGCGTTTGCGTTTGCGTGCTTTGTTTGCCACATGAGCCACGCGAGAGAGTTATGAAACGCAGCAAACACAAAAAAAAAAAAAAACCAAAAACGACACTTTAGATGCAAGACTGCATCTGACAAATGTGCTGCATTCAAAAAACATACACATATATTTAATTACCTTTTGCTTAAATATTTGCATACTTTCTAATGCACGCGCTGAATACTTTTCATACTTTTTGTTTAGCAATTTTTGATTAATTAAGTTATATATATATTTTGTAAACTCTTCGTTCGTGTTGGCACATTTTCCGCACACTTTCTTTGCTTGCATTTGGATTTGATTGTGTGTGTGCAGGCAGCTTTAAATGGAATCCATAGATGATGTTCCTCTTACTCTCACCATCTTTCTCTGTCTCTCTGGCTGTCTCTCTCGCTTTCAGCTTAGCGTGCGACATAGTTTCGCTTGAGGTCTAACTTCTGCTACTATGCAACGAGTGTTAGTTTTTCTTTAAGCCTAATCTAATTAGCCACAATGGCGCTTTTAATGAACATTAAATGCATGTAATTTGTACATATTGCAATGGCAACAACATTTATAACAACAACGACACTGTACACATGTATTTGTATTTGACGCAGTGAAAGTTGTTGATTTTTGTTTTTGGGCTTGTGTTTTGGTTGCGTTTGTTTTCAGTTTTTGTTCACTCTGTGACATCGGCATTTATTGCACTTTAATTGGTTTTTCAGCTTGATTTAGCTTGAAAGTAAGAGAGAGAAGAAACACTTAACGCACAGCTGAGCAAGCATTTAGTTAAAAATCTTAGCCAATAGACCGAACAATCGGTCAAGCGACACAAAGTCTTTCAACTTCAGTTCGGTTCGTAACCGCTTTGAGGTCATTAATCAAGTTTCCTAAAGGCAAACTAAAAAGCTCAGTATTGTATTCGATTTTATGAATGCGATAAAGATCAAGTCGTAACTTATGCTTTCTTCGCCTATTTCCATTTTATCTCTGTCTACCTGTTCTTCACGCCATGACCTACTATAAATTCAAATGAACCTGAGGCAAACAAACATTCACATACATAGACACGCAATAGGGGGTCAAGCACCTAGCGAGGCATTCACTCTGATAATGCGTGACTTGTTGGCCCCAAACAGAAACAGCAGCTCAAGTTCTGTGCGGTTCGCTTGTTACGGACGTTGTAAGAAGCGTAATTTGAGACGTGCAGCTTAGCGAAACGGAGCAGACAACCTCCCAATCCTATACCCTCCCTTGTTGTTTTAGTATGCCAACTAATGCACTTGTATTTTGATTCTATCATAACAGGTACGCTTAGAGTCCATTGGTGCTGAGGACATTGTCGATGGCAATCCCAGATTGATCTTGGGTCTGATTTGGACCATCATTTTGCGTTTTCAAATTCAGGAAATCGTCATCGATGTTGTAAGTTAAATGCTCTATTCAAAATGCGCGATCTTTTAAGTTTGTTACGTTCTTTTTAGGATGAGGAAAACGAATCCAGTGAGAAACGTTCAGCCAAAGATGCATTGCTGCTGTGGTGTCAGCGTAAGACGCATGGTTATCCAGGCGTTAATATACAGGACTTTACATCATCATGGCGTTCCGGTTTGGGCTTTAATGCGCTCATCCATTCGCACCGACCTGATCTGTTTGAATACAGCACTTTTGTCAATTCAAAGAATTCCAATTTGGATAATTTGAATCATGCATTCGACACGGCCGCCAACGAATTGGGCATACCAAGGTAAGTAAATTATAAATGGAGATATACATATATAAATATTACATTTATATGGCTTTGTCTTAAATGGTCGATAGAAAAATTCTTGGTTGTAAATACTTTTCTTTCTTACAGTCTGCTTGATGCGGAGGATATTGATTCGGCGCGACCGGATGAGAAATCAATCTTGACCTATGTGGCATCATACTATCACACATTTGCGCGCATGAAGAACGAACAAAAGAGCGGCAAGCGCATCGCTAATGTGAGTGTAACACACCTTCGATTAGTGGGCTTGGGTGACAGTCAGGGTCGGGGGCATTGCATGGGTGCTGTCGGGAGCTGTTGCAGCGTAACGAGCTCTTCAATCTAGTTAACGCTCTACTTCGCACATTCAATTCGATACTGATCAATCGGGTTGGGCCTTAGAAAGTTGTCTAACTGCTCTCCCTTTTTCCCCCTTTTAGATTGTCGGCCAGCTGATGGATGCTGATCGTAAGAAAATGCACTACGAGCGCCTGACCACAAATCTGCTCAGTTGGATAAGACAAAAAACGTTGGAGCTGAATCAGCGCGATTTGCCCAACTCACTGGAGGGTATACAGCATGAATTGTTGGCCTTCAAGGAGTATCGCACCATTGAAAAACCACCCAAGTGAGTAGGAAATTTCGCAGAGATTTGTGTGTAACACATTAACTTATAATAACTTCTTTTCTATAGATATAAGGAACGCAGCGAAATTGAGGCTTTATACTTTACCATAAATACGCTGCTGAAGGCTTTAAATCAGCCATCTTACAATCCCCAAGAAGGTCAGCTGGTCAATGACATTGAAAAGGCCTGGCAGATACTGGAGTATGCTGAGCACAAACGTGAGGTTGCCTTGCGTGATGAACTCCTGCGTCAGGAGAAACTTGAGCAGCTGAATTACAAGTTCGAGAAGAAGTCCGTGCTGCGTGAGGGTTATCTAAAGGAGATGATTCAAGTGCTTTCGGATCCTCGCTACCTGCGTCAAGTGGATGCCACGTTAAAAAAGCATGAGGCCATCTCTGCAGATATATTGGCGCGTGTGGAACGCTTTAATGATCTAACGGCCATGGCAAATGAGCTAGAGAAGGAGAACTATCATGGCAAGGAGCGTGTGAAGCGTCGCGAGCAGGAGGTCATGGATAAGTGGCGCAAATTGCTTGAGTTGCTCGAAAATCAACGCTTGAATCTTTCGCAAATGAGCAATTTGATGAATCTGCTGCGTGAGATTGCCAGCACGACGGAATCAGTGCGTGAACTGCAGCAGCAGTTTGCCTCCGAGGATGTGGGTCCACATCTCTTGGGTGTTGAAGAGTTGCTTCAAGCGCACTCGCTGCAGGAGCTGCAAGTGAACACGTATGGTGAGACGCTAAAACGTTTTAATCGTCAGGCCCTGCCCTACAAGAGTTCCGAGCATAAGGATGCCGCTGTGTTGGCCCAACGTCTCGCCCAGCTGGAGGAGGCATATGCCGAGCTGTTGAAGCTTTCGGCACAGCGTCGTGCTCGTCTGGAGGAAGCTCGCAATTTCCATCACTTCATGGAGGACTATGACAACGAAGAAGGCTGGCTAGTGGATAAACAGCGCATCTGCAAGACAGGCATAACGGCCAAGGATTTGCGTGCAGTGCTCTCGCTGCAGCAAAAGCACAAAGCTCTCGAGGATGAGATCAAGTCTCGCAAGCCCAAATCCTCGCAAATGTCGGAGGCAGGCAAACGTCTAATTGGTGAAAAGCATCCGCGTGCCAGCGAGATCAAGAGTCGCATTGATTCCCTGGCGGAGCATTGGCAGGCGCTCGAATCGCTTGTTGACTTGCGTCGCCGCCAGCTGGAGGATGCTGCCGAGGCCTATCAATTCTACACGGACGCCAATGAGGCCGAGTCGTGGTTGAATGAGAAAATGGCTTTAGTCAACTCCCGGGACTATGGCAACGATGAGCCCTCAGCGCAGGCGCTTTTACAACGTCATCGTGATCTGCAGGGTGAGCTGAATGCCTATTCCGGCGACATACTCAACCTGAATCAGCAGGCAGATAAGCTGATCAAAGCAGGCATTTGCACTTTGGAGCTGACGGCTGCTGAACCCGAACTGCCCGAGCTGGAGCAGGAGGAGTGGGTGAATGAGACCCGGCTTGTGCCCAAGGAGGTGTATGAGGATGAGTGGGTCGAGAAGTTGGAGCACAAGAAGGTAACCGAAACAAAAATGTTGCCGCATGTGCGTTCCCTCTTTCCCTTCGAGGGTCAGGGCATGAAAATGGAAAAAGGCGAGGTTATGCTGCTTAAGTCGAAGACCAACGATGACTGGTGGTGCGTGCGCAAGGATAATGGTCACGAAGGCTTCGTGCCCGCTAACTATATCCGGGAAATCGAAGCACGTCCCGTTGCCTGCATTGTGCCCAAGGCCGAGAAGGTCAAGAGTCTACAGAAGGTTAAGAAAACCATACTAGTAAGACAAGTGGTGCCCGTAAAGCGCATTCGTCCTGTGAGTGTTGATCCGAAGCCTCTTGTGCAACGTCGTAGCTCCAATATGAGCATTAACGAAAATGCAGATAGCGTAGAGAAGCGCCAGCAACGCATCAATACCACATACGATGAACTGCAGGAAATGGCACAAAAGCGCCATGCACTGCTCGAGGATTCGATTCATCTGTTCGGCTTCTACCGCGAATGCGATGACTTCGAGAAGTGGATGAAGGAGAAGGAGCGCATGATCAAGATAGATGATGGTGATGGTGTTGACAATGCCAAGCGCAAGTTTGAGAAGTTCATTACTGATCTGTCGGCTGCATCGAAGCGTGTTGAGGAGATCGATGGCGCTGTTGATACCTTCCGCCATCAGGGTCACTCGCAGCTAGATAAAATCATAGCGCGACAGCGTCAAATCCATCAAATCTGGCAGCGTCTCAACAATGCCAAGGCTCAGCGTGAGAAGAGTCTGGAGGGCGCTTCCAGTGTAGAGCTATTCAATCGCACCTGTGATGAGGCCAAGGTCTGGATGAGCGAAAAGATGCTGCAACTGGACACCGCTGTCATAACGTCTGACCTCAAGACTGTCCAAGCTCTGCAGCGTCGCCATCAAAATCTGGAGCGCGAATTGGCGCCTGTCGAGGAGAAGGTTAATCGTGTCACCTATCTGGGCAACTCCGTGAAAAACGCCTATCCCGCAGAGCGTGACAATGTCAATGCCCGCCAGCAGGAGGTCCAAGACATGTGGCAACAGGTGCAGCTGCGCGGCAGTGAGTTACGTGCTCGCATCGAAAGCGAAGTTGGGCAACAGATCTTCAACAACAGTGCCAAAACCCTGCTCGCCTGGATTGATTCTGTCAAGGATCAACTCAATGCCGATGAGTCTGCTCGTGATGTGGAAACGGCCAATAATCTGCTGAAGAAGCATAATGATCTGGGTGATGACATCAAGGCCCATGACAACGAATTTGTTGAGGTCATTCAATTGGGCAAGCAGCTCTCCGATGGCAAACCCAACATGGCGGAGACAGTTCAGCTAATTGAACGCCTGAAGGCCGAACAGGATGCCATTCACCGCGGCTGGAGCGAAAAGCAAAAATGGCTGCTGCAGTGCGTCGAGCTTCAAATGTTTAATCGCGAGGCGGACAAGCTCGATGCCACAACCAAGAGTCATGAGGCGTTCCTGGAGTACAACAACCTGGGCGTAAGTGCAAACAAACCAAATTTGAAAAAACATCTATTTATAATATAATTCTTTAATAAAAGTCCTCGTTGGATGAGGTGGAAGCTATACTCAAGCGTCATCTGGACTTTGAAAAGAGCTTAATGGCACAGGACAAAATCCTTAAGGGCTTCTCAGACAATGCAGACAAGCTTATTGCACATGATCACTACGATGCCAAGTAGTAAGTAACAAAATAGATGAAATTTATAATGTTGTTGTTTTTACACAATATTTTACCTCTTCCAGCATTTCCGAGCGTCGCAAACAGGTGCTGGGCAAGCGAAAGGCTGTTAAGGATCGTGCGTTTGAGCGCAAGCGTCTACTGCAAGCTTCCAAGGACTATCACAAGTTTGCCGCCGAGGCTGATGACTTAAAGGCCTGGCTGCAGGACAAAACCAAAATTGCTGGTGATGAGAGCTATCGCGATCTAAGCAATCTGCCACGCAAGCTTCAGAAGCACAAGGCCTTTGAGCGCGAACTGCGTGCAAACGAAGGGCAACTGCGAAATGTTAACAGGGATGGAGAGGATTTGATTCAGGCCGAGAATCGGGTGCCCGAGGTGGAGCATCTTGTGGCTGATTTGAATAAGAAATGGAAGGATCTGTTGACACTATCGGAGGACAAGGGACGCAAGCTGGAACAGGCTGCCTCACAACGGGAGCACAATCGTGCCATTGAGGATGCCAAAAAGAAGGTAGATGAACTAGATTCGGCACTGAAGAGCAAAGATGTAGGCATGGATTTGCGCAGCTGCAAGGATTTGATTAATAAGCAGCAAATTGTCGAATCGGAGATAACCATTTGGGATCAGAAGGTGACCGAGTTGGTCTCAACTGGCGATGATATGGCTCACGAGGGTCACTTCAATGCCAAGAACATTGAGGATGAGACTAAGGAGCTGCAGCAACGCTTCAAGGATCTCCGTGATCCCACACAAATGCGTCGTGACAAATTGGAAGAGAGCCTGAACTTCCACAAGTTTGTCTTCGAACTGGATGCCGAATTCCAATGGATCAACGATCATCTGCCGGCAGCCAAGTCCAATGAGCTTGGACACAATCTGCACCAGGCACAATCGCTGTACAAGAAACACAAAAAACTAGAGGCAGAAATCAAGGGTCATCAGCCAATGATCAATAAAGCGCTGCAAGGTGGACAATCTCTAGTTGCCCAACAGCATCCCGAACGCAAGAATGTGGAGCTGCTGTGCGAGCAACTGGAGCAGGCCTGGGAGGATCTTGAGCAGCACTGTGGCGAGCGCACGCGCAAGCTTGAAATGTCACTGAAGGCACAGCAATATCTGTTTGATGCCGGCGAGATTGAGTCCTGGTTGGGTGAACGCAACAATGCCCTGCGATCCACCGAATACGGTCGAGATCGCGATTCGGCTGCCAAGTTGCTGACCAAACACAAGACCATCGAGCTGGAATTGGATACATATTCGAGCATTGTCACAGAAATGGGACACACCTGCGCCGCCATGGTTGCCGCCCAGCATCCCGACAGCAAAGTGCTTGCCGCCAAACAGCAGCTCATCGAGAAGATGCTAAAATCGCTGCACAAGTTGGCCTCACAGCGACAAATGCGCTTAATGGAGAGCCTATCGAAACATGAATACTTCTTAGAATCGGATGAGGTGGAGCAATGGATAAGGGAACAGGAACAAACTGCTTCATCGGAGGACTACGGACAGGACTTTGAGCATTTGCAGCTGCTGCAAAACAAATTTGATGACCTGAAACATCGCGTTGAGGTTGGCGCTGATCGTGTGGATCAATGTGAACTGCTTGCGAAGAAACTTATCGACTCGGAGAGCTCCTACGCCAATGAGGTAGAGAAGAGACAGGAACAATTAAGGTAAGAAGAACCAAGCCAAAAGCACTTGATTAGGCAATATATAATTCTTATGTTTCTCTTTGATTTTTTAGAACGTCTTGGGAGAATCTCTTGCAGTTGCTGAACCAACGCGAACAGAAGTTGCATGCTGCAGGTGAAATCCATCGCTTCCATCGTGATGTGGCCGAGGCACTTTTCCGCATCCAGGACAAGAATGCTGCACTCTCCTCGGAGCTGGGCAAGGACTTGAACTCCGCTTTGACATTACTGCGCAAGCATGAAGGTTTTGAAAATGATCTGGTTGCGTTGGAGGCGCAGCTGCAGGTACTGGTCGAGGATTCGGTGCGTTTGCAGGCCAAGTATCCTTCCAATGCTACAGCTATTGCCCAGCAACAGGATAAGGTGGTCGCAGCTTGGAACGATCTGAAGGAACGATCAACGGCGCGTGGCGATCGTTTGGCTGCCAGCTCTGATCTGCAAACCTTCCTTACCGATGTCCGTGACATTGTCTCGTGGTCGGCAAATCTGCGTGCCGCTCTCCAAGCCGAAGAGCATGTGAGCGATGCTGCAGGTGCCACAGCACTGAAGATTCAACACGATGCCATCTATGGTGAGATTGAGGCACGCGAGGAGAAGTTCCGTTATTTGAACGAACTAAGCGATTCAATGGTTCAAACTGGACACTATGCAGCCGCTGATGTGGAGGAGAAGTGTGCTGCTATGTTGGATGAGCGACAAAAACTGCATGCAGCATGGAATAAGAAGAAGATCATGCTGGAACAGAAAATTGATTTGTTCTGCTTTCTGCGCGATGCAAAACAGATTGATAATCTATCGAGTACACAACAGGCGGCACTCAGCAGCTCTGACTTTGGTCAGACTGTCGAGGATGTCCAAAACCAGATTAAGAAACACGATGATTTCGAGCGTGTCATTCAGACGCAGGAGGAGAAGGTCGCAATGTTGCAGGAGCATGGCCGAAAGTTGATCGAGCAGCGTCATTATGATAGCGCCAATATCCAAACGATACTCCAAGGAGTGCTTGCACGTCGCCAAAAGGTAAAAGATTTGTGCGCGGTGCGTCGTTATAAATTAGAAGATGCCTTGCTCTATGCCAAGTTTGTGCGTGATTGCGCCGAGAGTGAATCCTGGATCAATGAGAAGCAAAAGAAACTTGAAGCGGATGCAGCTAGCTATGCAGAGGTCACCAATCTCGATGAGAAGATTAAGAAGCTGCAAAAGCATCAGGCATTCCAAGCGGAAGTGGCTGCCAACCAGGGTCGTATCAAGGAGATCCAGGATACAGGTGTCATACTGCTCAGCAAACAGCACGAATCATCGACAGAAATCAAGCAGGCTATTGAGCGCGTGCTCGCCGCCTGGCAAGGACTGCTTGCTGAGTTGGATCAGCGTGGTCGTGGCCTCGAGGAGGCCCAGGATATCCTGGAGTTCAACAATCAGCTAGACAAGATCGAGGCATGGATACGCGACAAGGAAATGATGGTTCAAGCCAGCGATACCGGACGCGATCTCGAACACTGCAGCGCTCTCATGCGCAAACTGGACGACGTTGACTCCGATATGCGCGTGGATGATCAGCGGGTTAAGCACATCAATCTGCTGGCAGATAAGCTTATTAACCAGGCACAACTTCCAGCCGATACACAAAGCGTCGACAAACGTCGTCGTGGCTTCAATCACAATTGGCGTCAGCTTCAGGGTGCACTGAATGCATATCGTGCTCTTCTTGGGTGGCGCTCACGAGATCCATGTCTTTAACCGGGATGTGGACGATACAGCGGAACGTATTGCCGAGAAGGCACTTGCCATGAGCTCAGCGGACACGGGTCGCGATCTGGCTGCTGTTGAGGCACTGACCCGACGAGAGGAGGCCCTCGAGCGCGACATGTCTGCTGTCAAGCAGAAGATCGATGAGCATGAAACAGCTGCCGAGTTTCTCATACGCAAATATCCCGAACGCGCTCAAGTCATTGAGCGTAAGCTGCAGGAACTGCACAAATCTTGGGGTACTTTGCAGAGCCTTTCCGTCAAGCGACAAACTGTCCTCAACGAGGCATATCTGACGCACAAGTTTGTCTCGGATGTGCGTGAATTGGAACTATGGGTCAACGATATGGTCAAGAAAATGAACGCCACCCAGGCGCCATCAACAATCAACGATTGCGAAACACAACTGGAGCTGCATCAGGAGCGCAAGGTGGAAATTGAGGGACGTGATCAGGCTTTTGTGGCACTCAAGCAGCATGGAGAACAGCTCAGCGGGCAGACGAAGCAACCGGAAAGTGTTAAGCAATATCTGCGCATTCTGGAGGAACTGCATCAAACACTGCACGAGGCGTGGAGTGAACGTGCTCGTGATCTAACAGAAGCACATCAACTTCAGCTGTTCAAGGCTCAAGTGGAACAAGTCGAAATCTGGCTGGCCAACAAGGAGGCCTTCCTCAACAACGATGATCTGGGTGATTCCTACACAGCTGTTGAGCGTCTGCTGAAGAAGCACGATGCCTTTGAGAAGCTGCTTGATGCGGATCATGTGGATGCATTGCAAAAGTTTGCCAACAGCATATTGGAGGGTGAGCCCAAGGATGCGGATTTGATAAGCGAGAAGTTGGCCTATGTGCTGCGCAGAAAACAGAAGCTACTCCAGCAAACAGCCGAACGCAAGCATCGTCTGGTGCAATCGTTGCAGCTTCAGGAGTTCCTGCGCAGTCTTTACGAAATCGATCGCTGGTTGGTGCAGAAACTCCAAGTGGCTCTGGATGAAAACTATCGCGAACCAAGTAACCTACAGAGTAAGATTCAAAAGCACACGGCTTTTGATGCCGAGCTGTTGAGCAACTCGCCACGCGTCCAAGCTGTCATCAGTGAGGGTGAACGTTTGATTAAGGGTGAACACTTTGCCAGGGATGAGATAGCACAACAGGTGAAACTTCTAGAGGGCGACTGGCTCAAGCTGAAGGGTGCATCCAAGGCCAAGAAGGAGAAGTTGCAGCAGGCCCATGAGGCGCTGACTTTCAATCGCAGTGTCGATGAGTTCAACAACTGGATGGACGATGTTGAGGTGCAACTGTCGAGCGAGGACTACGGCAAGGATCTGACCACCGTTAGCAATCTGCTTAAGAAGCATGAACGCCTCGAAGACGATGTGGCGCATCACAATGAGCTGGCTGATCAGCTGAAGCTCAAGGATGAGCACTTCTTCAAGGTGGATCACTTCCTGAAACATGATATTCATGAACGCGCCATGTCCACCATTAAGCGCTATAATACTTTGCATGAGCCGATTGCCATACGGCGCGAAAACCTCGAGGATTCGTTGAGTCTACAGCAGTTCCTGCGCGATGCCGAGGATGAGCTGCAATGGCTGGCCGAGAAGCAACTAATCGCTGGCTCTCAAGATCTGGGCAGCAGTCTGCTTGCCGTGCAGGGTCTGCAAAAGAAACACAATGCTCTGGAAGCAGAGCTAACCTCACAGGAGCCTTTAATACAGGCGCTACTGCAGCGTGGCCAGCAAATGATTCGTGACAATCACTTTGCCAGCGAGCAGCTGCAATACAAATCCGAGCTGTTGCAGAAGCAGCTTGTCCAGCTCAGAGATCTAGCTGCCATTAGGCGGTTGCGTCTGCTGGATGCTGTTGAGAGTCAGTTGTTCTATGTGGAGGCCAATGAGGCAGATGCCTGGATGCGTGAGAAGCGACCCATTTTGGCCAGCAGCGATTACGGACGCGATGAGATCTCCGTGCAGACGCACCAAAAGAAACTGGAGGTGCTGCAACGTGAACTGACATCCTTCAAACCTTCCATTGACAAGGTCAACAAACTGGCAACTGGTCTAATCGAACGCAATCATTTCGATAGCGCCAATATAAAGGAGAAGAATGGCGCTGTGGCGCAACAATATGTGGAGCTGCTGCGTCTGGCCAAGGATCGTGAGCTGCGTCTCAGCGAGTGCAAGAAACTCTTTGAGTATCTGCGCGAAGCGGAGGAGCTGCACGAATGGGTGGGTGATCAAATGGCTGTCACTGCTAGCGAGGATTACGGTGAGGATGTGGAGCATGTTGAGCAATTGATGCTAGCCTTTGAGACTTTTGTCTCAAATCTGAATGCGAATGAGGCGCGCGTGGAGGCTTGTCTGGAACGTGGCGAACGCTTGATCCAGGAAAACAATCCGTATCGCAACTCAATTAAGGCCAAACGTGATGAAACGAGACAACTTTGGGATGAGCTCAAGGATTTGGTGAATGCACGCCAGGATGCGCTCGCAGGAGCCAAACAGGTGCATGTGTACGATCGTGTTGCCGATGAAACCATCTCGTTGATTAATGAGAAAGATGCATCACTTATCTCCGAGGACTACGGACAAGATCTGGAAAGCATACAAGCGCTGGGACGCAAACATCAAGTGTTCGAGGGTGAATTGATAGCCATCAAAGAGCAGGTTGACTCCGTGCTCGGAGAAGCCGTTAAGCTGGGTGAAATCTATCCTGATGCCAGAGAGCACATTGAAGTAAAGCGTGACGAGACCGTCGAGGCCTGGACTGATCTTAAGGAAAAGACAAATGCGCGCATGGGAAAACTAACCCAGGCGGAACAATTGCAATCCTACTTCGATGAGTATCGCGATCTGATTGCATGGATCAATGAGATGCTGGCCAAAATTACAGCGCCCGAGCTGGCCACTAGTGTGGCCGGTGCTGAGCTACTCCTTGCCAGTATCAAGGATCATCATGCCGAGATCCATGCACGCGACGAAACCTTTGCCAATTTCACAGCCAATGGCAAGAAGTTAATCAAGGAAAAGCACTTCCTTGCCCACGAGGTGGAGGATAAGATTAAGGTGCTGCAGTCGCGCCATGAGCTCCTCGAGCATACGTTGCAACAGCGCAAGGAGATCTATGAACTCAATTTAGATACACAACTCTTCCTCAAGGACGCTGAAATACTGGAGCAATGGATCAGCAGTCGCGAGCCGCTGCTAAAGGATACCAAACTTGGAGAGTCCATCCCACAAGTGGAAGATCTGCTGCGTCGTCACGAGGACTTTGAGAAAACAGTGGCTGCCCAGGAGGAGAAATTCCAAGCCATCAAGCGGATTACACTGCTTGAGCAACGTTTCCGCAAGCAGCTGGAGCACGAGAAATTGGCCAAATTGAAGGAAAAGGAACGCCTCGAGAGGGAGCGACTTGAGCAGCTCAAGCAAAAGGAATTGCAGCGTCTGAACGATGAACGCCGTCGTGCGGAGAAACAACAGGAGCATCGCAACAATGCCGCCGCCCAGGAAAAGACACCCATCTTCTCGACGGCCATGGTATCGATTGGCAACAATGCCAACATCAGTGCACCCGGTAGTGCCAACCAATCGCCAGTCATCTCGCAAGCTCAGCTGCGTCCAGCCTTCCAGGATCAGCTTTACGATGAGCATGCTGCCCTGCAGAAGAGCAGCTCCGGTGGCATGTTTGGTGATCGGCTGCGTCGCGGCTCAGCTGATGCCAATGTTAAGCGTGCCGAGAGCATGAAGGTGCAACCAAAGCAAGCCAAGCGTACGCCATCCTTCACGACGCGTCGTCGTGCTCAATCTTTCCGCAAGAACCAGAAGGGTGAGGGCTTCGATTTGCCACCAGTGGAGATTCAGGGCATGCTGGAACGCAAGCACGGATTGCAATCGGGCGGCAAGAAAGCACCAGTGCGCTCCTGGAAGCAATTCCATACAGTGCTGTGCGGTCAATTGGTTTGCTTCTTCAAGGACGAAAACGATTTCCTGCAACAGAAGACGGCACAGGCGCCAGTCAACATTCTTGGTGCCAAATGTGAACGCGCCGATGACTACACGAAGAAGAAGTACGTATTCCGGCTGAGACTGCCCGACGGCTCTGAGTTCCTCTTTGAGGCACCATCGCTTGAAATTATGAACGATTGGGTTCGCAAGATATCCTTCCATGCTAGTCTGCCGCCAAATCTACAGCTGTTGAGCTACGATGAATCCATGAAGGTAAGTTACAACAACCAAAGCTAAGAAATTAATGCTAATTAAGCTCTGTCTAACTTAACCAACAGCAACAATCGAGCAGCTCTCCAGACATTAAGGTGACCAGCAGCGTGGAATCACCCGTTAGTTCACGCAATTCCTCGCCAGACTCACAGCGTCGTGCCAGCAGTGGCCAAACCTTGGACTCCACTGTAGCCACACCACAAATGGCTTTCCTGCGACAAATGCAACAACAGCAACAGCAACTGCAGCAGCAGCAGCAACAACAACAAACATCCCAGCCCAGCTCACCCTCATCGAGTTTAGATCAAAAGCCACCCATTCCACCTCGTGGTGCACCGCCCGTGGCAACAACACGCCAGAGCCAAGAGAATCTGGTAGTGTTGCGCACTCGCCAAAGTTCCAGCTCCAATGGTGAGTGTAGAAAATCAAATCTTAAGTGAAAATCTTTATAGTAGTTTCTGTTGCAGATCTAACTGATGGTCGTCTGCATCAATCCGCCACGTTACCCGCCCAGAATGGAAATAGCAAAGATGACAGCGGCGTTCTAATGCGCAATAGCGATTCCAGGCAGTCCGGTAAGTGACCAAAATGTGGTGTCCACTTGTAGTTTTTTAAGCCTTCAGCTATATACTTGTGTTTGTTCCACACACACATACACACTCACACACACATACCTACTATTTTTATCATCCATTTGTAAAAACGTGTACCCCTCCAAAACTCGACTTCGTATATTAGATAATCCGCCGCCATTGCCAACAACGATGCCGCCTTTGGGTAGCGCCAATAGTCATCATCAAAAACAGACACATCAGCAACAGCATCCACAACAGCAAAAACATTCACATCAGCATAGCCATCAATCACCGCATGCGGCGCAGGTGCAGCAACGCATCAATGCGTTCAATGCGGCCGCAAATCAACAGCAGCAACATCAGCCCGACTACTACAACAGCAACATTGTGAGCCGGCAGCAACAGCAACACATGACTTCGCCACAACGAGTGCCCTCGCTTAATACTGGACGCATTGATATGACGCGCAAGTTCATAGAGATGGAGGCAAATGCACCGGGTAATGTCTATAGTCCCGGCAGCAACACCAGCCATTCGAGCAACAACAACAACGGCCACAGTTCCGGCAACAGTAGCAGCAGCAGCAATACAGCAGCAACAACAACAAAGCGTGCTATTAACTATTCGAGCAGTGGAGCTAGCAGCAACGGCAATGGTAATATCATGCAAAAGAGCAGCACAACAACAACTACAACATCATCATCATCATCGACAACAACAACGACACAACAACAACATGCGACAAGCAGTCGCACGGTTTGGCATTTAACCAGCTCACCAACATCATCAACAAAATCATCATCCGGCTCCGTCGATCATAACAATGCCATCAGTAATCCAAGCTACATGGGTCTACATCTAAATAACAATAACGATGGAATCGGTGGTTAGCACACATCTCAAGAAAAAAAAAGAAAAATTAAAACATATTCTAATAATTAAGGCTTGCATTTGGTTGTTGATCTTTGAGTTTACGAGTAGAGTTTGAAATTCTTTAAGCTTTGCAATTTGGTTGATGGTATTTAAAAGTTTCGTTTCTCTATTACTTATGTCTCTCTCTTTCTCTTTTTCTTCTACTTGTTTGGCATGCATAATCTGTGAAGGTTCAACGTTGAAATCGGTGAAAATATCGCGTCGATCCTATCTGCGCACAAGTTTGCAAAGTATTCCACTTAAGTTTCTCTGTCTCTCTCCTTCTCTTTTTTTGCCAATTCTAAGCTAAGAAAACAACTCTTTTGCACGAACACTCACTTTTACTTTAAGTTTCGTTTATTTTAACCATTATACGCTTTCTTTTATGTAACGCTGCATGCGCTTTATCATCAAACGCTACTCATTAATATTTCTCACACATACTTACTCTCTTCGTGCTTTTTGCATTCACAGGTTGGGGCAATAGTCGCTTTGAGGGCAATCGACCTGTTTCGCTGCAGCCCGATTCGATTAGCTTTACGCGAGCATCGGCGGAGAGTTCCAGCGAGAGTGAAGCACAGTCGATTTCGTCCGTGTCGGGTGTGAAGGGCAGCAAGAGCAAAGAGGAGCGTCGCAGTGGCATGTTCCGCATCTTTGGACGCAAGGGCGGCGACAAGGAAAAGGAGAAGGATAAGCGTCGCTCGAGTCAAACGCCGCCGCAGTGAAGGAAACATAAATCCAACAACGGTTTCAGCTTAATTTAAACAACAAATTTCTTGGACAATGGCATTGAATAATTCAACCTTTATGGCGGTGCCAATTGTGTTTGTATTTTTTATATACATATATAAATAATAAATATTTAATAATTAACCCCAAACAAAAATTCGAAACAAAAGCGAAACGCTGAATTAAAACAAAACAAAAAAACAATTAATACAAATAAGCAAAAATATATAAATATGAAAATGTGTCTAAAAGCGCTAAGAAAAGTATAAACAATTATTATATTAAACAGTCAATGTTTTAAATTGCATTATAAATATATATAAATGTAAGTTTGTTCGTTGTATGATTATGCTTAAATTTAATGTGCGTGAAACAAAACAGAAACAAAACCAATAAAAATTATTATATTGTATGTGAGAAATGAGAGTGTTTAATGTTTAATAGTGAAATTAGATATTCTCTTGTTACAAAAATATGAACCATAGATGGCGCCAGTGGCGAAGTAAATTCAAGCTTTCTTATTTTCGACGCATTTTGTATGCATTTTATTCGTTGCAAGTAAAACTGCGCTTAAGCCTAGGGATCTATGGATGACATATGTATACAGATAAGATCAATAAGTTTATGGAAAGGGCCCTTCCACCGATTTGGGGGGTTCTCGTACTATATCTTAATTACAAACAAAACAACAATCGAGCTTATCAATTATACAAATCCAGGTCTACAACTGCTTTGGATGAGCTTCAGGTCTTCAACCATAATGTGCATAGAGATTGCCATGTGTGGATGTGGATTGGAAATGCACTAGATCACCATGTGTCGTCGCCGGCTGCTGATAATAAGCGGCCTGATGGTAATGCGATGGTGAGGCTGGCTCATTCACCTGGATTTGATGGTAGTTGGTAATGGGCTCATGTTCGACTACCTCGCGCACCGTCTGGAACGGATGATTGACCACAATGCGACGCTTGTGGAAAGTCTCGCTTGTGGCAGTTGCATCGGTGGGTGCAGCAGTGGCAGAAATAACGCGCTCGTTGGGTTGCAGATGACGATTCAGGTGTCCGGCTCCACCATTAAGAGACACATCAACATCCAGTTGGGGCTGAGCAGAACTGGGCGTCGCCTGTGTGCTGGGTACAGCGGCAGCAGCTGGTGCCTCAACCAGGCGCTGGAATTGTTCCTGTTGCTGAGGTTGTCGGTAGCGTGCAGATTTTTGATCTGACTGATCCTCCTGGTGGTGATGGTGCTGCTGTTTGTCCTGCTTATCGCAATCGGGCTTCTTCATTGGACTAATTGTGGCGGTGGCTACAATGGACTGATCCTTATCATCCTCATGTGGTATTTGCAAGTGAATTTGTGCCTTTGCCGACTCCATTTTCTCCTCCTTGGGTGCATCCATTAGTCGCCCGGACTCTGCATCCGGATCGTAACGCATGCGAGAATATGGTGCACTATATTCAAGTTCCTCGGCGAGAGGACTACGCTGCCGGGACACCACAGCCTGGTGATAGTAACCACGTGGTGAGGCCGCGGGGCGCACCGCTGACTTGGCATAAACAACTGTGGGACCAGCATGATTGCGCAGATAGGGTTTCAGTTCAGCGACATGAGCGGGTTGCTCCTCCTGAATGCGACGTTCCTTTGGCGGCGGCTGACGACTGCGTCCCAAATAAATGTTATGCTGCGATGGCGGCAAATGAATCTTGTGCTCATGCTTGACGATCTGTGTACGTGGAGCTGGTGCATCCTCTAGGCGCGCTGGCTTGGCATCCACGTTGCCGGCATTGGCATTGGGCAGGTACTCGCTACTGAAGTAATCTTCATTGCTGGGATTCTGATAGGCAGGCTGGCGATTGAAGCTGCTGGTGCGTTGATAGCCACGCTGGCTGGGATAACTTGCCTCACTGCGTCCATAATCATAATCTTGCTGCTGTTCTGGTTCCAGGCGTGTAAGCATCTTGGGGGTCAGGTGCTTTTTGTTGATCTGGAACTGATTGCCATTGGAATCAGTGGCAACGACACTTGAGCTGGGAACGGAGCTGGAGCTAGAGCTTGAACTGGAGCTGGGGGCAGACTGTCGAATGCCATCGGTGGCATCGCTTCCTTGAGAATGCTGCTGTTGCAAATGCGCCTCCACAAAATCATCCTTGGGTGCTTGGTCATAGGCGGGCATCGTTGTCACACTGGAACCAATTGTGGTCACCTGTGCCTGCTCCTTGGGTCCATCATAGTTGTGTCTATACTCATTGCCATTGTTGCTATAGCTTGGAGTTTGTCCATTGTTGTTGTTATTATGGTTGCTGTTGTGGTAGGCAGAAGCCACCGCGGGATGTGGATGTCCCAAAGGCAACAGTGTCTCACCTTTGGGTATCTTAGCAACAGGATGATCCAGTTCAACAACCAAAGTTCCCGCTGGCTTGATCACAACACGTTCCTCAATATCGTAGAACTCCTTCTGGATAGCCGGATGACGCACTTCGTACTTCTTGGCCTTCAGCGCCGGTTGGACAATCTGGATGGTTTTCGTGACGAGCTGGCGGGGCGGTGCTTGTTGGCCATAGCCATGGTGTGGTGGCAAATAGCCACCGGATTGATCCGCATAGTCATCATAGCCGGAACTCTCGTCCACTGCAGGTGGATACTGATCCTGGTAGTCTGATTGATCATGTACATCTTCATAGCCGCTGTAGCCGCCCTGATCGTAGCCAGGATGATTATAGCTATCGCCCGCATCGTAGGATGGCTCATAGGAGGACTCAAAGCTACCACTGCCACCCAGCTTGACATCTTTGGGCAACGAAGAGGGTGCAGGAGCACTGCTTGAGCTTGAACTAGAGGAAGATATGGAGCTTGTGCTTACAGCGGGTGCAATGGCAGCTACTTTAACGGGCGCTGGCTGCTGCGGTTCATAAATCGGTTTGACATCCTGATCCTGCTCAACCACATTGGCACTTTGGCTCTGAACCGAAGCTGGAGCGGCTACCTGACGTTCAAACATGCGCAACTGCTGGGATTTGCCGCCTCCAATGGACACAACATCATCGTCAGCGAGGGAACTGGAGCTGTCACTGTTCATTCCACTGTTCATTCCACTGTTCATTCCACTGCTACTGCTGCTGGACTGAGTGTAACGCTGTGGAGATGGGCTGGAGGATTCAAAGACCTACAAGAAAGTAATAGAGATAATCATGGAGAGAGAGAGAGAGATAAATGTTGTTTTGGTTAACTTACCGTCTCCACAGAGGGTCCATTGCTATGATAGGACTGAATGTAGCGCTCAAACTCCTGGTTCTGACGCAACTGTTGGTTGCGTTGACGAAACTGTCCACTGTGTGGCGGCTGTTGCAGCAACGAGGGACGGCGACTATGCATACGACGACGTGCCTGCCGACCATGATTGTGATTGTTGTGTGGAGTCATCTGTGCGGGCTGCAAGCCCAAACCCTGACGTGGAGTCAATGGTTGCTGCTGCTGCGATTGTTGCTGCTGTGCCGACTGCGATGACTGTTGCTGCTGTTGTTGCATCTGCTGTTGTGGCATTTGTTGCTGCTGTTGCATTTGCATTGGCTGCTGTGGTCGCTCCTGCAGGCGAGCAAAGCGAGGTTCCTCCTCAACACGATAAGGACCAGCTCTCAGCTCTGCAGTCGCATGCCCATCAACGAAGCTAACATCCGCAGGATTTGTAGCCGTCTTTTGAGCTATCGAAATGTTGACATGTGTCGCCGCATAGCTGGCACCAACAAGTACCAACAGCAATAGCACCACACGGCACAACATCATTACAGTAGCTATAGATCCTTCTCCTTGTAGCAGTCGTCTGTCGTCGCTTGTCGTCTGATGGAAACGCTCACTGGCCGAACTCGTCTAGTTGTGTGACAAATAGCGACGCATGTGCCGCATATTTATACGCGTTGAGGGGGAGCGATCGAGTCTCGATCATGAATCGTAAGCGTAACAGTGTCAATGTCAGTGCGGCTAAAAAACACCCTGTTTAGGGATGAGATGCTGCTTGCCCCAGTTCTACAATTAAAGGCATGGCAGGCCAGATGATGCACACAGCAGCGCATACGCCAACAAATAAATTTGTTAACACTTTTGTATGTGGCACGCGCATTTCGATTGCCCAAAACTTAAAAAGAAGCTAAAGCTTGCTACTATCCGTAATTGGCGGCGTGCAACATATTCGCATATTCGCGTAATTGTCGGAAGGTCAGGTCAAGCGTATGCTGCTGCTGCGTATGAGTGATGTTTATGTATTTAACAATTTGAACTTGAAATTGCCGCGATCGCGATCGATTTTCTAAATGAGACGTTGAACTAAACGAGTATGCATTGTTTTCGTTTTCGTTTATGTTTTTGTTTGATTTTTGGTGACAGTCAATCAGAGTCTAAAGCAGTTGTTACGCATACGCCCCGTGTGCCTCGCTGCTTCGTGCGAGTCAGGCAAATTTTGTGCAATTGAAATACTTAGTTGAAGAATTCGTACGTAATTTAGCAGATACACTGCAATAAAGGTTAATAGTTAAGCAGTTGACCAGCTTGAAAGGTTAATAAATCTGCATTTTTTGATTTGAAGGTGCTTTGGTTTTACTTAAGTCAATAATGAATGGCTTTTTCTCTAAGCCTTAACTTAAATGAGTGTAATTTGTACAGCGAACAATAAAATAAAAAATACCATCCAAGCCGGTATTTGACACTTTTGGCCAACTGTGAGCCGCATGCAAAAAAATATATTTAAAAAAAGTGTTAATGTTTATGTGAACTTGAATAAGGAACTAAAGAGAAATTGGGTTAAATGAATTTATTCTATGCAAACAAATGTATGAAAGTGATGGGAGTGTTTGGGGAAAACTGAAGCAGAAGCATGATATTTGAAAATTAATAGTAGTACTTTGTTTTACCTCATTTTGCTATGATTAAACAAAAGGATGCTTAAAAGCATTTCTATGTTACTATCGAACTCTCTAACAACGCTTAGTTAAATGACAATAATTTGACAGGCAATGGATCTAAAAATAAAACAAAGAGCTTTAATTTAACTTGCCTGGAAGCAGAACACTTACCAAACTTATTGTAGACAAACTACGCACTTGGCACTAGCAACAGCAACAGCAACTGGGCCAATAATATTCAGCAAGCAGACAGCAACAGCAGCAGGATGAGGTGGTTTTACCAGGAATTGGGCACACGTGGGTGCTCTGTGTGTTGCATACATAAATAACAATTGGGACGAACATAAAAATAAAGTTGAATATAAATAGAGAGGGAGACTGAGACGCTGATATTTAAATCAGTTGCACGTAGGTGCCGGTGCAAGTGTGGGTGGTGCGGCGATGCGGCGCCTGTTTGCTATGCTTGCCACACCTGATTAAAATCTATTGACACCTAACTGGAGCACGCTAACAAGGCAAACAGAGGAAAAAACAAGGGATATGGTCGCCCTTTAATTCCAATGAAACCCAATTACACAGAGCCCAAGAGTGCAAGGTGTCCGAGGTGGCCGAGGACCAAGGTAAACAGAAACAGCTGCAGAGTCAGCCTGCCAACTACACCTGTTAAGGGTATATTTGCATTTTTCTCAGTACAAGATATATAAATATATACTTTGTGTATTTTATTATTATTAACTCTCGCGGGCCCACTCATTGCACTGTTATTGCCAAGGACATGCGCAAACAACACCCCGCCCACACACCGCCAACACTTCGCCGCCAATCCCTTTCTACCTCACCCAACATAGCCCACCCACTATCCTGCATCAGCGAGAGCCGCTCATCTTCGTATAAATAAGACTCCACAATGAGCATAGAGCTTCAGTTGCTGGACCGTGTTGCTCGCGTGTGGCTTTGTTATCCCCAGCTGCTCCTGTCCAGCTCCGGGTTAAGTGAAACTCCGAAACCGCAAACTGTTGCGAAAATTTAGCAAAAGCAGTAATAGAGAATCCTTCAATAACTTGCTTAGCAGGTGCTATTATTTTTTATGTGTTTATAAATTGCCGGTGTGTACTTTGGGAACATCGTGGAGTATTGCAAAACCTAAAACAGGTAAGATGAAAACTTCATTTTATTTCCTTTAAGAACACTGCGCCCTCTTCCATGGTTAGTGTCTAAATGAGGGATAGCTTAAACTATGTTGTAGCAATAATAGTAAAAATAGTTTTAGTTAAAAATAATACCAAGAAATTAAAAGATGGATTTAAACATATCTAAATGTACTATATAAAACAGATGTAAAATATTGTTAGCTTATTATTATTCATTAAATCATTTATTAAAATAATTTTGATCCCCAATTTAAATGCAACAGTTAATTTTTCACATGCAATAAGATCTGAGCTTCCTAATTTCGTGTGCTTCATTTCCCTTGCTATGAATAAACAAACGTGACTTTGCAACACTGCAACTCGCAAGTGCAATGTGCCCCAAGAGACAAAAGAAACAGAAAAAACAACAACAAAAAATCATCCACATGTTCTCGATAAAATAAAAGAGAGCGAACAAAAAGCTGGTTTCATCGGATGGACAAAAAAATAATGGTTTCAGAAAGCACCAGAAAACCACCCCTAAGTGGTAATGGGAGCGTTGCCAGACGGTGGCTTTTCTAAGGGTTCGCTGGCAGCGGCAGCAATTCAGTTGAACAGCAAACTTTGAAGCGTACGGTTCGCAGTCGCGTTTCTATCTTTCTCCAACAATTTTTAGCTAACTTCTTACACACTCACACCCGACTCAACTCGTCAACGAATAGCGGCGATAGGAGGCCATCTATTATAGCCAACATACAGAGCTCCCCTAACGTAACGTTCGCAACTAAGTGTGTGTGTGTGTAACGCGTGTGTGTGTGTGTGTGTGTTTTCTCTGTTCTACCCAAGCTACGACAATAGAGGAAAGAAACGTTGAAAGTGCAGAGGCCCAAAAAGCACAAAGCAAGATGGCCGAAAATTGCACAAAATGCAAAAAATCAATCAACACGAAGGATGCACTCATCATCTGCAATTCGGATGAATGCCTCAAGAAGTTCCACCGGACATGCTGTAACATTGACGATGCCATGTACGATATGATACAGAAGAATCCAATGATATCGTTTAACTGTGATGAATGCCGCAATCAGACACCGAAAGCGCTCTGCTCCAAGCTGCAGACCATCGAGGAGAAGGTGAATAAGGTGTGCAATGGAGTCAATCAAATCCAGGGACGGATGTACCAGCAGTATTTCCAATTCGGCAATCAGCCCATCGCCAACCAGCTTGATGGGAAAAAGCACCCGCAACAGAACAATCTCATCGTTGTCGGCAACAATTGCAATTCGGATCGATTGCACGTCGTTTGCGACTACGGCCGCTGGGTGCAGGTGGGAAAATTTGCAACGAACACCAGCGAGGATGACATTATCGAGCACCTGGCCGAGGAACTAAAGATCAACAAGAATCTGGTCAAATGCACCAAGCTGGTGAAGAACGATGCCAACTTGTCGCAGTTATCGTATTGCAAATTTAAAATATCCATTCCGGACTATCGCTTCAATGAACTATTCAACGAAGCGATTTGGCCAAGTGGTGTTATGGTTAGCCCCTTCACACCACGTTCCCAGCTGAATCAGAATCGCATATAGAACGAGAGAGCGAACGAGAGAGCGCGCCTGCGCCCTGTCGCTAACGAGGGGGGTGCGTTGCACTGAGAGCGAGAGCGATAGAAAGAGAGAAGTGGGATGAGGGTTGCTTGCCGGTCGGACAGCGACAATGGCAACCAAGACTAGAGGACAAGAACAAAAAACAAAAAAAAAAAAAACAACCACAACACATAGTTTTTTCATTCGATAATGTTTTTTAGCCGTTCGCCGTCTTTCGTCAGCGGATGGGTTAGAGGAGACGGTGGCGGAGGGTTGGCTCACCAATTGTATGCAAATTTTTTGACTTTGACAACTCGAGAACTTTGTCTAAAACTTTCAAAGCTTACTCATTATTAAAAGCAAGAATTACAGCGAAATAATAATAACTTATCGAATTAACTTTGAAAATGCATTTTAAAATGTTTTAGCGTTGCGTAAAAGTATCAAAAACATACAAAGTCAAGTAATAATTTCAAAGGCAAAAATATAAGAAATATACTTAAAATGTGAAACAAAGTAAAATATTAGTCATTTATGCATAACTGTCGTATTTAAATTAAACAAAACAAAAGAAAACTATTAAATCACACAGTCAGTAAATAATTATACCAAAAACCAAAATATATATACAAATATACATATTTAAACTATTTAAGCAATGCACTAAGTAATCATTGGTTTGTTTTATGATTTTCCTTCAATAAATTTTCATATTTATTTTTTTGTTCTTTAAAAAAATAATGAGTAAATTTTTTTAGTTTGAGTACTTTCCCAAAATTTGTAACCGATTAACTTTTAAACCAAAGCATTAGCTTTACAAAAAAAAAACAAAATCAACTAAAAAGTATATTCAGCTATATTGTATTTGTATGCGTAGTTTGAGGCATTTTCAAAGCTTGTTCTCAAAAATTTCTAGAAATTTTGCGAACCCATTAAAATGGATATTGACAACTTGTAAGATCGATTCAAAACATAATTATATTCTGTATTCGAAACAAATATATTAAAATATTTAAACAATCAAATACACGAAATGAAAAATATTTAGAAACCTGTTTAACACAATTTAACAAACAAAACTTAAGGTTTGAAATTTCAAAAGGCGCAGCTGGGCTTATTTGTTGCAATAAACTCAACTCGAAAGTATAGAGATGAAGTAAAAATAATATATACATAAATATATTTCGTAATTGATGTATTTTTTAAAGCGAACCCAGTTACGCTTAAAACACAGGAACACACACAGCAATAGGATGAGATGAAAAACTTTCAGTGATCGCCGCCTCAAACGAAAAGTTTTGAAAATGAAAATTTCGGGTAGAGTGGGTTTGTTTGAGGTGTGCATCTTAAGCATTATAAAAGACAGCAAGTGTAGATTTCTATTTTCGCAAGATTAAGTCAGAAACGACAAAATCAAATAAAAATATTTAAAGAAAAAACATATATTATATATTTAGTATACAACAATATGCATGCATGTATTTATGTCAACTTTTTCAATAAATTCTACAAAAAAAAATACTACAAAAATAATTCGTTAAGCGATTATATTATTATTATGGAAGATGGGTTTCGGGTTCGTCAATTTCTTGTAAACTCATTAAATTAAGCCATAATAATTACTTCTACTTTAAGCATTATGACCAACTCGAAACGTAAGCAGCCTACAAAGCCCACAGCATCAGATGCTGATACAGAGAACAAATTGCCAGCAACAACAGATGATGTTCCAGTCATGACCAAAATGGAATCAACTGCTTCTGCGCCGACAACAGCAACTGGTCAATTTTTTCAAGTTTGCTTTGGCCATAAGCTGGATAACTTTTATACTTTAAACAGTTTCACACGCTGGTTGGAGCGACCTGTTGATGGTGCTGCCTTGGGCGTCTTTCGGATGCTCTACGGCGCCGCCATGCTGATCGATATAGCCGAGGAGCGTGGTGGCGGTCAGCTGGATGTGCGCTTTGGTGAACCGCAACATTGTCACTTTCCGCTTTTCAATAATATGGATGCCATGGAATATCCACTGATGGGTTGCTTGTATCTGTGCATGTGGCTGGGTGCCCTAGGCATTATGCTGGGTTATCGCTTTCGATTCAGTTGCCTTATTTTTGTGGCGGGTTATTGGTACATCTTTCTATTGGACAAGCCGGCGTGGAACAATCACAGCTATCTATTTGGACTGGTTGGCACGCTGTTACTCTTCACCCAGGCGCAGAACTACTGGTTGGTCAAGTTTAACCATTTCAGCGAAGCAACGTCTCAAATCTTTCACTTGCAGCTCCCTGGACAGTTGGTTGAATCCGCATTTGAGGCAGACGGTGCCATATTGGAATTACTTTCTAATCAAGTTTCAGTTCTTTGTACTGTACATGTACGCTGGCCTGAAGAAGTTCTCGCCGGAGTGGCTCTCTGGCTATGCCATGTCCAGTTTAAGCCAACACTGGATATTTACGCCTTTTCGACAGCTGCTGGACGAGGAACTCATCGATTTGCTGATTGTTCATTGGTTTACTGCCATTTTTGATCTATCCATTGCATTCTTCATGACGTGTGAGAAGACGCGTCTGCTGGTTACACCGTTCATGATTAGCTTTCATTTGATGAACTCCCGATTGTTTGTTATAGGTAAGCTAATAAATATTCTATATGCATTATATGACCTGTGAAAACCATTTTCTAGGCATGTTCCCTTGGGTCTGCTTGGCGGAGTTGCCGCTCTTCTTCAGCTTTAACTGGCCAAGACGCATACTTCGCCGGTTCAAAAGATCTCAACATGTCGAAGAAAATAAAGAAGTAGTCATTGAACAGCCTGGCTTAAAGGCTCATTTGCGCAGCTGTATCATAATATTCTATTGCCTACTCCAACTCTTTCTGCCCTATTCGCATTTTATCACAAAGGGCTACAATAACTGGACAAACGGACTGTATGGCTACTCGTGGGATATGATGGTGCACTCCTATGATACAGTTCTGACCTCTATTAGGATAACAGACAATGACAATCAGCAGGAGCATCATTTGAATCCCTATGCTTTCACCGAATATGATCGCTGGACCAAGTATGCCGACATGGCCGTACAGTATGCCAAGTGCATAGAGAGAAACATACGCGACGATATGTATAGGCATCCGAACAGCAGTCCTCTTAAGAGTAGCAACATTTCCATATACTTTGACATTTGGTGTGCCATGAATGGACGCTTTCAGCAGCGCACCTTTGACCCGCGCGTTGATCTCCTTAAAGCTCCTTGGTCGCCCTTCAAACAAACTCCTTGGTCGCTGCCGCTGCTAACTGAACTCAATCATATGCGCCCGAAACTCAAAACGATTGCAGATGAGGTGCTCGCTTGGAACAACTACTCGGATGTCATATTTGTGGCTGATTTTCCTGGGCTGACGTTGAGTAACTTTATTGCACCGGCGCTGTTTAACTGCTCCCTGACAATACTCGAGGGTAATGTGCGCTACAAAAGCGACAATGATGATGAGTCATATTTCCTAACAGCCGGCAAGAGCATCAGTTTGGAGAGCAATGTCACACACTATGTGACTACCATTGGTCAGAGGCCTGCCTCCTATTTGTACACCTACGTGAATCGAACTATGTTGGAGCAGGATATTGTGATCGATGATGTGGCTCAACCGATGAACCAACAACGGCCTTTGTTGCCATTGTGGAAGGAGTTTAAGCAGCGAATTAAAAACTACCAGCAGTTCCTAAAGCATCTGGCTAATTGTATACTATATTTGGTGTACGATGTACCCATACCGATTTCCATACGAGAGAGAGATTAAGAATGAAGCAGTTGAGAACATAATTCACCTGCTAACCAATATTATTATATTATCTTGTCTAAGTCCCTAAGTGTCACATATGTATTGTGTCGGTGATAAAACTGATAATAAATGTTTAATGTTATATGTACCTATAAACGATGAATTACACATATATTAATTCAAAAAATTCGGATTTTTAGATTGATCTTGTATTAATCGTAGAATTTTTAACGCCATCCAAAGAAATGATTGGTATTTAAGACTATACATAAAAGAACAACTGTATTTACAAACCGGACACAATAATATTTTCAGCCTAAATAATAACAAATCTTCACGTAGGACCCGAGCCTCAACTATAAATTTGGTTGGCTTCGTCAAACTAGCAGAACCCATGACCAACAACACCCAACACTGGACTACATGGCAGTTGCCTCTGCACGCTGACGACTGGGATCAAATTGCTGGGTCTGTGTCTCCCACAGACGGGCATAGAGACCGTTTTGTTGTAGCAGCTCCATATGTGTGCCACGCTCCCCAAGACGTCCATTCTCTAACACCAGAATCTCATCGGCATCCTTGACTGTAGACAATCGGTGGGCAATGCAAATACTGGTTCTTCCCGTGGTTGCACGCGAAAGAGCTTGCAAAATGTTCTATAGAAATCATTGATTGAGTTGAGAAATAAATCGAGCATAAATGTGATACTTACATGCTCTGTTATGGAATCCAGACTGCTGGTAGCCTCGTCAAAGACAAGAATGGGTGTGTTCTTAAGGATGGCACGCGCAATTGCCACTCGCTGCTTTTCACCTCCGGACAGCTTAAGGCCACGTTCGCCAACCTGAGTTCTGTATTGATTGGGCCAACTCATGATCGATTCATGGAGATCAGCCATGCGTGCCGCATTTTCGACATCCACTTGCGACTTGCTTAGGTTGCCATAGTTTATGTTATGCTTGATGGTGTTGTGGAACAACACCGAATCTTGTGGCACAACCGCTATGCTTTTGCGCAGGCTGTCCAACTCCACGCCGTTGATGTCCTGGCCGCCAATCAATATAGTACCAGAATTTGGCTCAAAGAATCGATATAGCAAACGCACCATGGATGATTTGCCCGATCCGGAACCCCCAACGATTGCCACATTCTTGCCGGCAGGTATGCTGAATGAGAGGTCCCTGAAAATGGGCTTGCCAGGCTCATACTCAAAGTGTACATTCCTAAACTCAATGGATGAGTTGCTGTTGTCCACAAAAAGAGGTTGCGCATTGGGCGCCGTCTGTATGCGACTATCCACATTCATGAGCGTGAACATGGCCTGCATGTCCAGCAAAGCTTGACGCACCTCACGATACACGCTGCCAAGGAAACCCAGTGGTATGGACAGTTGAAAAAGCAATCCATTAACCATGACCAAATCTCCGACAGTCATGTTGCCTTGTGTTATCTCCTTGGCAGCCATGATCATTATCAAACTCAAAGCACTGCTGAAGATCGCATTCTGTCCAAAATTAAGCATCGCCAGACTGGAACTGGTCTTCAAGCTGGCCGCCTCGTACTTCTTCAGCACCTCATTGTAGCAGCCCGCCTCGTATTTCTCGTTATTAAAATACTTAACTGTCTCATAATTGATCAGCGAGTCGACAGCTTTGTTACCCGCCTCGTTCTCTGCCTGATTCATGTACACCCTGAAGCGCGTTCTCCACTGCGTCACACTTAGCGTATACAGAGCATATACGCCCACACAGCCCATGCTGACGCTTGCGAAGGCCAATCCATACTTAATGCCCAACACGCTCGAAACTAGAGCTAGCTCAAAAATCGTCGGCACTATATTGAACACCATGGCTGTGAGCACAAAGTTTATGCCACGCGATCCACGATCGATTGTCTTGGACAGTGCGCCCGTTTGTTTGTTTAAATGGAACGCCAAGTCCAGATTGTGCAGATGTAGAAACACATTGCTCGCGATCTTGCGTATGGAATGGTGAGCCACCTTTGCGAACACCGCATTGCGCATCTCGTTGAAACCAGCAGCACTTGCCCGGGCAATGCCATCTACAAAAAATTAACAAATATTGATTATACATATAACGAATTGAAAACAATTAAATAGATTTTAAAACGTACATCCCAAGAGCATTGCTGTGGCTGAGGACAGCACTACATCCGGCGCTGTATCCATGTTGAGTGTCGTCATTGTGTCCACAGCGCCTTTGAATAAAAATGGCACACAGACAGTCAACAGCTTGGAGCTAGCAAGGAGACCCAACGAAATGGCCACACTGCAGATTGAAGAAGACATTGAGTAAAGTTAAGTTTAGAGTGATCCCGACATACTTACCGCTTTCTCACGAGCGGATCTTCCTTGGGCCAAATGTATGCCATCATGGCACGCATCATATCCTTCGCGGTGACCTCCGCGGCATCCAGTTTACCCAACGCTGAGCCACTCTCATTGCCGCTGCTGCCTATATGAACGTGACATTGTCGTGATTGTTGTTGTTGTGTCGGCAGTCGTTGTTGTTGTTGTTGTGGTTGATTTAGCACTGGAACCGCATTGAATTAACTGTAATGCAGCTTTGTCCAAACAGGCGCCAACACAACAAACGAACAGACAAACAAACAAACATTCGAGCAACATTTACAATTTGGCTCAAATAACAAACAAAAAAAACCAAATCAAAGTTTGTTAGTCATAATACAAATCAAAATGCAATTTTAAATTTATATACAAGAAGCATTATTGTTAAATTGCCTATGCTCTCTCAAGAAACCTACCTTTCGCCTTCTTGGCAAACACGCCGCCCAGCAATTTGCTGCCCGGTGTGGGCGTAAACGGGGTTATCCTTTTGGTCTTTGCATTTTGGTGGGTTTCATCATCGGAGCTGGCGAGCGTGGCATAAAGCTGAAAGCAAATGATATATTTTAAAATAAATGGACATTAGATTTTCATAAAAAAATTAGTACTTTATTCGTAATCCTAAATTTAATTATTATTATCTGCACAATGCGTCGCCTCAAAGTCGCGTAGATAGCGCAGGCACTCCAAGAGGTAACCATGCGCCACTTTTCCGCTTTCTGTTAGCTCTGGCAGCTTCTCCAGCGCCCCAACAAAGACTTGGTATTCGTTTATTTTGTGAGTCAGCAAATAGGACAACTCCGGCTGCACATCATCAAACTGAGCAACATCCCCAAAGGCAATTTGATTGAGCAGATTAGGAAAGTAGGCCTGCTGCTTAAAGATCAGGTGAAGCACCACGCGCAGATTGTGCGAGCATCCCTCATTAATGTGCACAAACATTTGATCCATAAGATTGTGCTCCCTGATAAACTTGAAGATGTTGCGATGATAGCTCTGTGCAGCTAGCTCCTTATTGTGTGTGATCAGATGCTCAATGTCCAGCAGCGAGAACTCAAAGTAATCATGTGCATTGTCCTCCAAGTAAAAGCCATACTCGGTGAGTAGCTTAAGATTGGATAACGCACCATAGCTTATAAAAAGCTGCTCATATGGTTTTAGCTTAGGAGCTGGCAGGGAATTAAGTGTCAGCACGTAATCTTGGCTTTTGTTTTGGGCCAACTGCAGCTCAGCTGTGGTTTGCACTTTGTCAGAGTGATTAAATAGATCCAAAAAGGGAGCCAGTGCCAGGTTTGTTGTGCCGCTGAGCAGATCCTGAAAATAGCTGCGTGCCGGATGCAATTGACGGGAGTTTAAATAGACACTGCGACTATTTACAGCAAAGTAAGCGCGACGATATTCTGCCAGTGTCCAAATCTCCTCACAGAAACGCTTATCACAGCACTGACAATACTGTGTGCCAACAATGGACTTTAACACCTGATAATAATCGCGTATCTGACGATTTTGTGCCACTGTTCGTTCCAGCAAAGCCTCCGGTAGGCACTGCAACTCCGAAATGGAACAGAAGAAGGGCATCGTATAGCTGTGTGGCAGACTTTCCAAGTAAGCAACCCATTTAGATTCTTTTGTTGTTTCAAGCAGATGCTGTAGATGCATTAAATAGCAGGCAACTAGCGCTTGAAACGAAATGCGCGAATCCTTGTCAAACAACTCCTTGTTGAATAATGCCTTAAACTTCTCATCCGATTCCAGGGTGGTAATGCTTATTAAACAGCTGGTGGGCAAACGCAGTAGCTCATCATTCGCTTGAAAACATTGTGTTTTGGAGCACAGGCCGCGTCCAGTTTGCGGAAAATTAATCGCAGACAGCTGAGTTTCATTGCGCCAGCCCAACGCATGAAGTTGTTTGTAAAGCACGTGTAAAGTATCCGACTGCGTAGCAGCTGTTTTCGTTGTTATTGAGCGACGAAGTCGCTGGCGCTGCGTGCGTCCCATAAGCGTACGTGTGTGCTGTTTTGGCGCCCGTTAAATGTCTTAAGGTGAGTTTAGCTTGCTGCAACGAAAGAAGCAGCGTTAAATTTTAAATACTACTTGAAACTAACTCAACTCATCCCTAAGTTTCCCTATGTCAAAAAAGGGCCAAAACAACACACACGCATACTGTTGCCTGACCTCTTTGTTTGTTGTTGTTTTAGTTGATTAATCGCATGATACACACACTATTTCATTATCATACGACAAAATTATGAAATCGTAGTGTAGGCAACGTTATCCACTTGAGAGTGGCCTTGAAATCTTGGCGTTACTTACCACACGCGATTGCTGCCGTCTTCCAAGTGGATTGTGGCATGTAACGTGGAAAGTATAGGTGAATGTCTTCTTTTTACTGCACAATTTTCTTAGGTGTAATAGTCCGGCCATACTTTATGCAAAAAACAAATACTAAATTCTAATTCGCTGCTATTGCCTGCTAGATATATCGATACATCGCATCTGAATTGATATTTACTGATTTTTAATGTGACCAGCGTTTCGTGTTAAAACACCACAAAACAGAGTTTCGTGCTGTTCGCGCTTCCAGCTGAATGTCAATAGTTTTATTTGTTCTAGAAAAGACCAAAACCGGCCAAAATGTTTGGGTTAATAAGTTCAGGTAGATTGGTGAGTAATAATTAATAACTTATAATTATAATATATGCAACAAAACAACCTATTGATATAGCCACAAACCAACTTTGTTGCGGTAGACGAAAACAAATTGGTGATCAACGTTCCTGACATTGAGGGAGTCAATTATGTTGTTGTCTTCCTAACTGGCAGCACGCCCCTTCCACTAGGCACTGCAGCTGCCATTTACTTTAGTTGGCCGGATGCAAATGCGGCACCAACTTGGCAATATCTAGGTCATATCAATAACAACAAACCATCAGCAATCTTTAAAATTGCACAACTCAAGAAAGGTCATGAGCTGGACGCACTTGGGAACGGCATGGTTTTTGGCGCCCAGGAGATCTCACATATAGCACAAATAGGAATTTCCATAGAAGCCGAGCACACGGTGGTGCAACAAACGCCGGCAGTGGTATGTGTTTGCTTTTGTACCTATGTATTTAATATCGGCACTTATCGCGCCCTTTGCTTGCAGTCCAGCGCCAATGACAACAAACAATTTGGACAGCGTATGTTGGAGAACTTTTTCAATTACGCTTCCAGTTTTTGTGTAAACGTGCCTGAAATTCCACCCGCCAGTAGTGAAACCTTTGTGCCTTTTTCTGTGGTGCAAAATTGGTATATAAGCTTTCAGCGTCGTATGGAACAAAATCCCAATTACTGGAAGCAGTGCTGAATACTGTATATTTTAATCATATATGTAAAGTATGTTAATAGATTTAACGAAAGAAGCATTTCTATTATATATTAGTTGGAATACAAAAACAGATTTTTATAAACAACAAACGTAATACTGTGTTGAATAATTTTTTTGTTACTATTTTAATTTTTTGCTATGATCATCTGGATTTGCAGGATCATTTTCATCTTTACTCTGTTTTTCAGTGGGAGCTTCAGTCTTCTTCTGTTTGGTAACCTCCTGTTTTTCTTTTTGTGCCGCTTTGCCTGCCTGTTTTGTGTTTGTCTTGTCGGATAGCGAGCCAGCAGCTTTAGCTGACTTCTTGGGCTTAACTGGAGCGGCTGTAGATGAAGGCGCCTTAGGAGCTGCGGCTGGAGATGAAGCCGCCTTAGGAGCTGCGGCCTGTTCGGCTTTCTTTGCCTTGGCCTTGGCCAAGCTAGCTTCTGATTTCTTCACGGCCTTCTGTTGCATCTCTTCCTTGATAGCCTTTAGTCGCGCTTTATTGGCATCAGTTAGTTCACCAAAAATACTAACCATCATGCTTTTGTATTCATCGTAATGCTTCACTTTGTTGCCAGTGGCTGAGGCCGAATTTGTTGGTCGTCCATGATAAGCAACAAATCGCCTGTGGATTGCAAAGAATTCAACATTATTAGAGGGGATTAAGCATCTAATAAAAATTGTGGTCTCTGTTATTTATGTTGAGCAGCCGGCAGCTTTTGGCAAGGCATTGTGCCTAACAAATATGTAGTTGTACCTATGTACATATACAATTCTAAACTGTCCAATATATCGTATATACTATCGTGTACATATACATACGTAGTATACGGGTCTCTTACAAACAATGGGATTGTGGCGCTGCTTGGCACGAGTGGGGTTTTTTTTTTAAATTTTATTCTTTACCGATGTTTCGTTTTCTTATTTTGTGGTCTGCTAAAAAGCAATTTGGCAAGCTGACACATTTATCTAGTCTATATAATCAAGCGTTCAAACATACATACACTGATTTATATTATAGTTGCAGACATAATGTTTCTTAAGATTTATTGTTATGTGAACGTAAATGAAATTAGAAAACTACACAAATTTTAAATTTATACCCAAATTCAATGAGTTTTTAATATGCGTGAGATAAATCTTCGCAATGCAAATCAGGGTATTCAGAGTTCGTGTTAGACTACGAAGCTTACAAAATTAATTGGCAAATATGTTTGTTTGCAGAGAGATCTGCATTGATTTAGCATTTGTAAATGCTACAACAACAACGAGACCCCATTTGTCGGGCTATTTTCTTGCTGTTGAAAGATGCCCCGTTCTGCCAGTTCGGGTTGCAACGTGCTGCTGTCTGCAGCAACAATAAGTAGCGCGTGTTTGAATTAAACAAAAAAGAGTCCTAAGCAAAATAGGTCAACTACAGAGCACCCCAGCAATCAAAATAGCATCGCGGGGGCGTTGTCATTAAATGTCGACCACAAATTAGGGCATACAAATCGAGAAGAAGTCACGCTGACAGCAGCTAATAATAATAATAATTCGAAAAACATAGTTGTGAGTCAGAGCCATGTTGTCAACAACAACAACAACAACACACGCCAATGGTTTCTCTTCGCTGCCGGAAGTGCCAACTAATGTGCAGCGATTTCCGTTGCGACAGTTAGAAAAATTGCATTGGTGTTACTCACCACAACAGCAGCAACACCAGCATCAACAATCTGAGCAACAACACAACCAACAGCAGCAGCAGCAACAAGCGCAAATTGCATTGCTAGGAAAGTTTCCACTGCTGGATGCAAAGTGTGAAAATCACTTACGTAGATTTCCCCTTCAACAAATACGTTTTAAGGATGCCGCCCTAAGCAACAGCAGTCACAAGCCGCCCCCCACAACAACAGCGCGGTTTCCCAAGCAAATGATTCACCTGACGCTGCCACAAAGATTTGCTCTGAGTTGTCAATTACCTAAGAGGCATTTTAGCAATTCGGTTCAATCAATAAGCAAGCGGGGGAGCAGCCCACCAGCCATGTCAGAATCAAGGTGTGCGACGCTCAAGCAATTTCCCGCAATTAAAAAACAATTTGTCAGCTTTAGCGATTATCGGCCGCAAACCTGTAGGAATCAGCATGGAAATGTTGAAAGCAAAGAGGCAACGGATGTTCTGCCCACACCAGCAACAACACAAGCAACAACACAAACAACATCAACAACAGTGACGCAGACGAGCCAGAATGTGAGCACCAAAATAGACATCGACTCGAATATGGATGGTCATAATGTTGATGATGATCTTGATGTACATAAGGCTGTGGCGTTTGATAATGAACTCAATGATCGTGAGCAAACATTAAACTTGAACGTGCAACCAGCTGAAGGCGTTGTTGGCGAGCTAAAGGAAATCGAGCATCAACAGGCGGAAAATTTTAATGACGCCTTTGGGTGGCGATACGACAACGACAACGAAGGCAACGACGACGTGGGTTATGCCAAAAATAAACGCGAAATATGTGAGCAAAGCAAATTAGAGACGACAACGGCGACACCGTCTGTTCATAATGAGCTAAATATGACTAAAGAGCAACAACAACCGCCGCCGTCGCCGCCACCGTCACCGCCACCGCCGCAACAGCAGTCAATATGCTTAGCCAGTGAGCAGGAAATTCAAACAATAGCCGAGCGAACAACAAATGCCTTCAATCGACAATCATCAGACGCGCGCGGTTCGTCGTCAGAGCAAGTGGATGGTCAAGAGCAACAGCCAAATCTTAAATTGTACGTAACCCAAACCGAAAACGAGCAAGCTGCGTCGAGTATAAAAATCTTAAAGAGTGCGGCTCGCGAATTGTTAGACAAAGCCACCAGCAGTAGCAACAGCAGTTTTGCTCTTGTCGTAGATCTCGATTTGATTGATCTGTTGGGTGATCTTGTGCAATTAATTGCCACGCCCACAAGCACGGGTAATATTTGGAGTGTTCCGTTGGTGGAGGAGCAGGTGGTGGTCGATGAATGTGCGGACATGACGGTGACGAAAGCAAGTGACGATAGTGAAACAGCAACAGCCGTCGTTGCTGACATTTATACCGAGCAAATTGAACAGCAGCCAGCTGAATTGGATGACAGCAACAACAGCAACAACAACAACAGCAGCAGGAACAATATGAAATACGAAGTGCATAAGAGCAGCACACGCTTGCCAGAAACGCTGACGAGTCGATTATCCAGCACAGCAGCAACAGCAACTATTGCTCCCGTCTCAGCGCTAGCAAGTCGTATACCTGATGCGGCGTCAACACCGACAACCTCAACATCCACGCGTCCTCTTCTAGGTGAACTAAAGCGCAGTTCTTCGAGTCGCGATGCAGTATCAATTGATGTTGAGTCTCTGTTGCCGGCGCGGACGCTTTTACGCCGCCAGAGACGTATGCGCTCCCAGGAATCGGTCGAGGAGACACCGGAGGATGTCATAGCGCGTCTGAACAAGCTAAAGGAGCGCATTTCGGGTGCCTTGAATGAAGTCAAGGGAGTGCTGAAACAGTACAGCACAGAGAGCGAAGCGGAGGCAGAAGGACAAAAATGGATGGGCGCTTCAGTGTCAACATCTACGTCAGAGCCGGCGGTTGCAACGACGGAAACGGAGACAGGGAAACAACCTGTGCAATTTCGATTTGTGAAGAAGGTTCGTAGGCGAAGCTACTTTGACGAGGAAGAAGAAGAGAAAGAAAAGGCAAATGATGCGGATGTCCCGACCAAAGAAATTGAGCTCAAAGACGCAGCCGCAGTTGAAGCATCAACAAAGCCTATTGAAGAGCAGAATAAATTGGCGAAAGATGAAGCTGCTTCAGCAAGCAAAGTCAATGAGGAGCAAAAAAATACAAGCAAACTTATTGAGGATCAGAAATATCCCAAGGAATCCCACGACATCGGAGATCTGAAGAAACCCACTGAAGTTTCCACAACAACCAAAAACGATGAGAAGCCGGTGAAATCAAATGAAACTGCTAAGCATGGGGAAAAACCTTTAGAAGCTCCAAACCTTAGCAAGCCAACTAAACTCCTTGAAGATCCAGTTAAGCAACCAATAGAAGAACAGGTTCGAAGCGCAGTGAAAGTCAAACCGATAGAAAAACCCAAAGCCCAGGCTAAACTTGAATTTCTAGCCAAGGTACAAAGCGAATTAAAATCAAAGCCCAAAGCAAAGGAATCATCAGTTCCCAAGGAGCTTTCTGCGGAGGAAATAAAACAAACAACAACAACAGAGGAAGTCAAGGAGTTGTCAACAGTCAAGCAGCCGACTACAACAGCAATCACTGAGCAACCTCAGCCTGTGGAGGCAGTGGAGGCAGCACCACAAACAGCAACATTGCCCAATGAGTCAGCCACACAGCCAGCCACTGCAGCAGAGCCAAAACCAACCGCAGTGACCAAAAAGAAGATTATTGTCAAAAAAAATACACGACGTGCATCGATTGCCGCCGTGGAGCCATCGAAGATAAAGGCGGAGCCCGTGCAGATCGATGCACTGATACAAAGGCGACCATCCGATTCAGAGACGATTGTCAAGCGTAAGAAGAAGCTGAAATTAACGACTAGCGGCGTGACGGCAACAACTTCCGGCAGCAATGAGCGGCGACAATTGCAGCCACAACAGCAACAACAACAAGAGGTGACAACGATAGATGAACAAGTTGTAACTACAAAGGTCAACAACAATGCGACCACTGCCAAAAGCGTAACAGCAACACCAGCAACAACTGCCAAAAGCGAGAAGCAGACAGCAGCGCCAACAGCAGCAGCAGCGGCAGCAACCACAACAGCGACAACAACATTAATCGAAGCGACAGCAACAACAGTGCCAACGGCGCCAAAACAATTGCTAATCGATGATGTGATTGCCAAACAAGCAGCAGCCAGCGAGCCGAGCAGACGCGCCAGCCTGAAACTAGCTGAATTGGTGGGTGAAACAGTGCTGGTGGTGCCAGCAGCAGCAACAACAGTAGCCCCAAAAAGTGCACAGGACATTAGCACAAACTCAATTTCAACGGAAATCAGCGCATCATTAAGCCAGTCCAAAAAACCCATTAATCAGACTGCAATTAAGCCGCCACAACAACAAGAACAACAACAACCACAGGTGGTTGCTGCCGTTGACATTGAAGTCGCCCCCGTTGCAGCGACGACGACGACAACAACGACGACGACACAAATAGCAGCGACATTGAGCGAAGTCTCGCACGAAAAGTCATCGCCACAGCAACAACAAGAACAGCTGCAACAACAACAACAGCTGCAACAACAACAACAACAAGATCATTTAGCTACAAAAGACAACGCACAGGCACAGGAAAATAACAGTCTAATTGACATGCCGGAGCTGAAAGTACTCGCGGGTCCTGTGCAACCCGTTAAAATTGAAACAGTCGAGCAGCCGCACGATGAATCCGATTGTGTGGTGGCCAAAAAGAAGTCGCCGCATCTTAAGAAACTTGTGCGCAAGACCTCCATAGACAAGGCCAAGGAGAAGGTGTTGGATGCCGCTAAGCTCAACTCCATACTTAAGGATAAGAATAAAATTGCCAATCAAGCGGACAGAATCAACAAGTTAACGCCACCTAAAAAGCAATCCAAACCAACAGCAACAAAGGACAAGGCAGATGCTGAAACAGCTGAGAGCTTGCAACAGGAAAATGCTGAAGTCTCCGAAGAGAACACAACGGATACGCAACTCGAGCTGGAACTTGAGCCGCAACCGGAGCCAGAACCGGAGCCAAAACCCAAGAAACCGCGACAGATTAAAAAGAAAGTCATAATTAAAAGGCAAAAGCGAAAACTCTCAATTGGCGATACATTCTTTATACAGCACGAGCCCGAGGAGCCCAAGTTGGCTGAAATTGAGACTATAGAGAAAGCGATTGCCTATGTAACCGACGATGAGGATGATGTGGAGCCCGAACCAGTGTCGTCGGAACCATCGAAACCACTAAAATCCTGCCTACACGTGCGTGAATATAAAATTGGAGATTTAGTTCTCTATGCGGAGCGTTATCGCAAGACTCAAGTGCGCTGGAAACGTGGTCGAGTATTGGAGCGAATAACCGGTATATCGTATAAGCTGGATATTGAGGGCAAAGAGGTGGCGGCTCACATAAGCTATATAAAGAAGAACACGGGACGCAAGGTGAAATTTGTGGGCAAGGAGTACCTGGACATCGAATACGAGCAGGTGGTAGAGGAGGAGCGTCGAGCGCGCAGCTACAGCATATGGAATATGGTCTAGAATGGGATACTGATACTAACCCTAACAACCCCTTGTAGTATGTGTGTAAGTTTGTCGTCGCCCTCTCCTTTTGAGTGGAATTAAGAAATTTCGATACGGAATTTTTTGAGGATCTCTAGTTTGACATTAAGTTAATTGTTTAGCTAGCCTTATATATATAATATATATATATATAGACCTGTAAATATATGTGTACTATGTATATGTGTAGTTTAGTATATCCTAGTGTTTAGGTCCTTAGAGTTCTAATTTTGTATGTACGTGAAATAATTCCAAAGATTTCAACTCGTTGGAAAAGTCAACAAACAAACAAAAAAAAAGCAACGAGTGCTTAACAAGTAACGAATTTGTTATAAAATTTTACGTTGCCTTTTGTTTTATATGTTTAGTTTAAATTTTAAGAAATTGCCAAACAAATTAAATGTTTAATAAAGAAAACAAAAATATTTCAACTATGCGCAGTTCGAATTTTTTACATCATCACATTGCGATCATCAACAACAACAACTGCAACAACAACAACAATAATGAAGCGAAAAATTTTAAATTCAATTACTCATAAACATTTTTATGAATTTGTTTATCTCAAAGCTGTGTGTATATTATTCAAATCGTGGCGATCACGATATTTATATTTATAGATTTCTGTATATATGCAATCGAGTTGAAAAATGAATGAATAAAATCAAAACAGACACGAGCTTGATACAAAACATCTCACAGATCTCTGACCTGCACCCCGTTTTCGGTTATTATATGGCGCCTCTTCTCCCGCCGACAGGGTCGTGGTTTATTTATAGTCACAGGCTATATATCTATGCCAAGTTCGGCTATATCTTATCTATTTTCTTTGACACATTTCGTATGCTCTTTACCGCCCACTCCATCAACTCAGTATGTTTGAACAACAACAAAAATGCGTGTCATTAATAAAACTTTGGCGAAATGCATGCAAAACCAAAAAACAACAACTATAACAATAAAAATAAATTAAAAACCGCGACATAAGAAAAAACAAGAGCTAAATATTTTTGCCTTGGTCCCCGAACATTTCTCATAATTGATGGCCAAGGCGTTTGGCGTTTGGCGCTTTCTGCATAGAGAAATGCCTCAAAAAATTATTATTGCCTTGGCTTTTGTACAAGAGCACAGAACAACAAAGGCATTTCAACATGAAAGCCTATACTATAGAATCTATAGTACATATGTACCATATGCATGTTTGTTTGCTGAGGATATAGCACTTATTGTATACGATATACATATGTATGTATATAGTCTAGCAAATATGCTACATTCCTGGGATTTAACAGCGCGTCTTTGTGTGCGGGGTTTTTCATTCAAAATTTTCATTGCTGCCAATATAGTATATTCTTTACATTGTAGTATATATTAAATGCATTAACAAATTGCAAAAGAGACATAAGCAATTTCATGCCGATTGAAATTCATATCTGAAGATTAAGAGGTAATTCCCATTGCACATCAACAAATATTAAATGAAAGATCGCAGAAATAAATTTATATATTTATATGTTCAAAGAAATTATTATTTGTATTTTAGTGCAGACAGTTCAAAGTTAAGATTGATTATAGGACATATTTTTAAACAAATGTATACATATGTATATTTAACAAAAAGTTTAGCAATGTTTCGATGTTGGAATTTTTCAAGTGACTACACATGTAGGAATATTCTTAGCAAGGTCTTCAGATGTTTAGGGAAACAAACTTTTGTAGCACTTCTGTGACCAACAAATATTTCCATAAATCAGCGCACAAGTCTAGCAACTATTAGCAGGACCATCTCATAGAACCACTCATAGAATCGTATATGTCGCTACATTTAATTTTATGTAGCAGCATTCAGAACATGTCTCTACACAAAGAGAAATGGCAACGGCAAATCGCTAAATTCACTATAAAAACGACCAGATACAAGATCAATGTGGATGATGAGGGCTGTGGTTGGGGTGTATCTGGCGGATTGTTTAGTATCAAACGCCGACTAAGAACAGTGCCAAGTTCCTTGCGCTAGTTTCATGCGACAGCGACATGGACATTCACATTCACAATCACATCGACTGTCTCGCAATTAGTTTCAAAGTGCATACGATCTGCGAACCGAGGCCAGGCTAATTACTAACAACGCAAAAACCGAATTGAAATTAATTATTGGAGCCTTCAAATTGTTAAGCGTGCTGCAATTTATCGCAATCAAATTGACAGCATTCAACAATTTTGTTTAGCTTACTCAGCAAAAATCAGGAAAATATCAAGAAATCAGACAATGCGTCTGAACTTTAAGAAGGCCAAGTCAAATACATAGTATGTTACAACGTTCGAGTGAGCTCTTGCTAGAAAAATGTTTAAAAAGACCACACATCAATTTGACGTAAAAAATTATCGCATGTTTACAAAATGCTCGGACTTTCAATAAATCGAATGGGGGGAAATCAGCCTTCAAATGTTTCTCTTTATTTTTTCTTTAATGCCCTGTTAATGTGCAGAAAGGGCAATATCAAAGTACAAGCTTCGTTAGAATTTTAAACTTTTGAAACCAATCAAAGCAAAAGATATAAAGAATGAAGCAAGATCAGAAAGCCATTGCATTTTCACGGGATACCCGAGCTATGATTAAAAGGTAAATCCAAATGCAGAGTACATTCATAGTCTTATTTGCTTTGTTGGCAAGTTTGGGGGCGACGGACGTTGCTTGGCACACGTTTCGGTTTTATTGGGGCGTTTGAAAATCGATTAGTTTGAAAAATCAGCTAGTTGCCTTTTGGTGTCAACGAAGACATCGAAGAGGACGCCTGCCCGATATGGCGTCATGCCTGATGCCCGACGCCCGTAGACGCCATTTTGAATCATTGCAAGTGATCGTCACCGAAAACACGCAAATCGAAATCGATCGACATTTGAAGGCGCGTCGTGTCGCATCGCACCTGAATCATTATCGTGGCAGAACGGTGTGTGGCAGTAGCCCAAGGTCTGATTAAGCACCTTGGCATTTAGAGAAACGTTTCTCTTTATCATTAAGAGGACAATGAGGTACAGCCAAAATAGTTTAGATACATAAAGTACTAAGAATCTAGTAAAATATCACTTACTTTTCATCTTTTATATTAAGAAGCGTTGTGTCGAATCGAGGCTGAACGTATGACCATGCTCCCTGATTCTTGTGCTCCTCTTGCAACCAAATGAGCTCAGCCTCTTTATACTTTTCAAGCTCCTTGACAATAAGATCATACGGAAAGGGACTCAGCTGCAGAGAAAGAAACACAAACATTAAATTGATGTAATAAGTCGGATTACTTTGAGCTCACCTGTTCTAGACGAACTAAGGCCACCGTTTCGATCTGTTCGTGATCCTCGCGCTCCCTAACCAAATCGTAGTAGACCTTTCCATTGCAGAACACGAGCTTCTTGACACATCCGGGATCCTCCGCTGCCTTGCCCGTTTCGGGAATAAGACGCAAGAAGGTGCTGCACTCATCAAAGTCACTAAAAGTACTCTTTGCCAACGGATGTCGCAGCAGAGACTTGGGTGAGAAATTGATGAGGGGCTTACGAAAACTGAGAGCCACCTGGCGTCGCAGAACATGAAAGAGATTCGCTGGCGTTGTTACATTCGTCACAAACCAATTAATTTCATTTAGTTGGCGGGCTAAGAAATCGGGATCGCATATATCCGGGAAGCAATCGGGATCATCGTCGCTGAGCTGCAAAAAGCGTTCAATGCGAGCGGAAGAATGTTCCGGACCCATGCCTTCCATGGCATGCGGCAGGAAGAGAACCATACCAGATTGACGCAGCCATTTCGTTTCGCCACTGGCCAAAAACGTGTCTATAATCGGCTGAGCTGTATTGGCAAAGTCACCGAATTGTGCCTCCCAAATAACCAATGTATAGGGATTGGCCATTGAAAAGCCCAACTCGAAACCCATGACTGCACACTCTGACAGCGAACTGTTGCAAACGTCATATACCGCCTGATCGGGATACAGATGCTGCAGTGAGTTGTAGCGCGTATTATCCTTCGACTGATGGTGCAGCACATGATGGCGATGTGAAAAGGTGCCACGCTCCACATCCTGGCCGGACAGACGCACATGTATGCCATCCTTGACCAACGTACCGAAGGCAAATGCCTCACCCAACGACCAATCTGCGGTACACTCCTCTAACATCTTCTGGCGCATTCCCAAAATACGCACAATACCTTTGTGAACATCAAACTTTTGCTCAGGTGGTGGCAGTGATGAATATATTTTACCAATGTGCTGAAGAATCTTAATATTAACGCCAGTTGGACACATCTTAAGACGATCACGACCCTGAAAGTAGGCTGGCCATGGTGAATCCAACCATGCCGAGTTCTGTAAGGAATAAGAATTAGAATGTTTTATAAGCTATAAGCAATAGCTTACCGAAAATGTCTTAATCTTCTTGGATTTCTCGAAGGCATCATTACAGATCTTATCGTACTTGCTGACCATTTCTTTGAACTCATCCATTTTAAGGACACCCTCGTTGACCAGCTTGTCGGCATATTTGAGCGTACAGGGCTTTAGCTTGCGTATACGCTGATACATCAGTGGCTGGGTAAACATTGGCTCATCAGCCTCATTGTGACCATTGCGGCGATAGCCCACAATATCAATTACGACATCCATGTGGAACTTTGCCCGCCATTTGGATGCAACGCGGGCACAATGGATGCATGCCTCCGGATCGTCGGCGTTGACATGAAAGATGGGCGCGTTTAGGACACGTGCGACATCAGTGCAATAGCGTGAGGAGCGGCTAAAGCGCGGATCTGTTGTGAAGCCAATCTGATTATTGACTACCACATGAATTGTGCCATGCGTGGTATAGGCGGGCAAATCCGATAAGTGAATGGACTCATAGACAACGCCCTGGCCACAGAAGGAGGCGTCGCCGTGCAATATAATTGGCAGCACTTTATTGCCCTGGTAATCGCCACGAAGATGCATGTCGGCACGCGCCTTACCCAGCACCACCGGATTAACAAACTCCAAATGCGATGGATTGGCCACAACGGTGATCCGTACCTTTTTGTTGGTCGAGCGGTTAATGCGATCGCTGAACACACCCAGATGATATTTGACATCCCCGGAAGCACCGTCTCTGGCTTTAATGCTACTGAACTGTGAGAGTATATCCTTGACGGGCACCCGGCACACATTGGCGAGCACATTCAGGCGACCGCGATGAGCCATTCCAATGTAAACTGACTCAACGCTTTGCTTGATTGATTCATCGATAATTTCCTTTAACACTGGTATCATAATATCACAACCCTCCAATCCAAAACGTTTCTCAGAGCTAAACTTTTTGGCTAAAAAGTTCTCGAAGCCCGAGGAACGTGATAGTCGCTCCAGAATCAGTTTCTTCTCATCGGACGAGAAATTTATAGCACCCGGTTTCTCAAATTGCTCGCGTATCCAATTGCTCTTAAAGAACGATGTGATGATCATGTATTCCACACCAATATGACCGCAATAAACACGCTCCAAACGTTCCAGAATTTCTCTAAAAATGGATAAGATATTTTTATCAAAAATTGCCTAAGGTCAAGAAATACTTACTTGAGCGGCAGGAATTCGTCATCGCCTCCAATCAACGTAGAGTTGGGCAACTTGAACAGGGCATTCAAATCATCTACAAAAAAAAGCTTGTTAGTCGCATAAGGATATGGCAATAGTGCAACACTTACTAAATTTATAGGAAAAATGCTGGCGCAGCACAGCTTGAGTTGCCTGTAGCTTTTTGTCACTCGTGGAGAGGGAATGACCCGTCGGACCCACAATGCCCAGTGGGTCAAGGTCAGCGGCCAGATGACCTCGCGTTTGATAAGCTCGGATTATGGCCTGTACCGCCAAATGATCGTCTATATATTTCCAGTCAGCAGTGGGAGCAGCTGCAGCAGAACCAGCGGCAGATGAGCTGCTACGTGGTGTCCCCGCTGTGGGTTGAAAACTCTTTTTCGTGGGCGCAGGCAGGGAAGAAGTTGTGCGGGGCTTGCCCTTAAAGTATGCATCCCAAGACTATGCAATTGCAAAAGCTTAGTTTCGAAAGCTTATTTGAATAAGAAAAAGAGTTTTTACCTCATCCACGGAGCTGGGATTCTTCCACCACTTGGAGTACAATCTGTCGATATAATTTGCATTGCTCCCATTGGCCAGGCTGTCGAAATAGGAACCGGACTGTGAAATGCTTGAAAATACACGGATTGCCCTACGGGTTGAATTATAGCTCATAAATTCATAGTTCAAACTCTTGGACAATATGGTATGACCAAAGCGTCCACTGCAGAGATTCATGGTTAAAAGCCGCCACATAAATAAGCTTTTCTGAAGTTGTACTTTTACTATTTTTGAATTTTTAAATTTTTGAACATTTTGATTTATTGACCTAGGAACTATTGTTAAAAATAGATATATGTTACTACCGAAAGTTCTGTCTAACTTTTGACATTTTAAAATTCCTGATTCGAAATTAACTAAAATATCTTATAAGTTCATTATTTGCTTCCGAGTTTCATTATTTTTTAGGCATTTCCACTGGCTTAGAACGTAAGCCCACCATTTTGGAATCTTCTTTTAATTGTTTTAAGGACTTTAGCATCTTTTTCTTTGCCAAAAGCTCTAGCTTTCTTTTGATATACTCTCGTTTTGTACAGCACGGTACTTTTTCCAGGGCTGCCTTCACTCTTAGCATGTTTTTAAAATGTTCGGTCATATCTGTGTCAAACTTGGTTCGATATTTTTTATTAGACGGTTTATTTGAAATATCTTCTATCAATTCTTTGATGCTCATATATTTATCACTGGCACTCTTGGACTTTTCCTCATTTTTTGGATGAAAGGTTATCTGTCCTAACACACAATCTGATTCTTGGAACGGGGGTCTTTCACCTATCCCAGCGCCAGCGGACTCGATTGAACTTTTACAGTTTTGCTGCTGTTCCAGAAATTCTTTAATGGACTTGCGTGCGATCGTTTTATCCACATTATCGAATAGTCTTATGACGTTATTTTCGTTACCATCTGCGGAATAAATTTCGGACGTTGTTCTTTGTTGTTTTTGTGCATTATCGCTGCTCATAATTAGGTCTCTAAAATATAGTTGCCAAGACTATGTGAAATTTTTTAATAATTTATTTAACAATAACTAGGTTCACTTTCTTACCCCATGTACTGAGTTTTGATCTTTAATCCATTTAGAGAATAGATATTCCATATATGTTGCATTAGCACCGCAGATAAAATTATTGCTAATTGGTTTGGGTTTGGAAAGATCTTGGGCATTCAATTTATTAGGCTCCTTACTCTGTCCTGTGATCCCATTACTGGTAAACTTAATTCGTGGCACTGACAATAGTTTTGATGCAATTTGGAATTTGGTATAAGCAAACATGGCGTCATTAACAACCACATAAGCAATTTAATTCCCAAAGTAAAATTCGATAATTTTATTTTTGAATATGGAGCCTACTATTTGTTACGTCTGATGAGTGCTGCAAAACAAGTACATGGTGATGTAGAATACTATTATATTACTTTTAGTACATTTTGTACCTTCCAGCATCTGGTCACACTTCTAAACAATAAGTGCTGGTAAACAGCCCTGCGCAGTTGTCCAACACTTTTAAAACACAGCAGATGAACAAAACAAGTCCACGCTGAAAAACATAAATATAGTTTTGATTTTCAACAAAACTCAAGCTAAGCCTAGACAAATTACCGCAGAAATGAATCAATTCCACACACCCTCCTTTGGGGACGAAGTATTTGAGATGAACGATACGCCACTGGAACAGACAACGCAACAACAACAAGATGCAGTAAGTGAAAATGAGCTAAAACCTCTCCATCAAGGAGCTCCATCAAGGAGTGAGCGCCCGGTCGATGTTATGAGCTCGCTGTTTACTGTTCCCTCCTTTAATATATAAACACCATTAAAGATGGCAAATACACCCGTCAGTGTTACAAAACCAAGCTACAACTGAATCGAACATATTTCTATTGACGAATACATAAATTAATGAATGGGGTACGTCAACGGGATATCAGTGGATAATCGTTTTATAATAGTCGTATTGGAATCGCTCAAGTGAAGCTTCACCACTGTCATTTGTAACTACGTGTCTGTGTGTGAGTTCGAGTATAGCCCCAGATGATAGCATCAATAAGCGCGTATATAGGTTATCGATACAAAGCAACAACAATCAGCTAAAAGCAAACGTTTCGCTTATCAACAAACACACGCATACAACCAAGCAGGCACAAACAAACACACACACACTGACTGCTGCCCAGAGCCATATGCGCCTCCGTCAGCCAACAGCAATACGTGTATTATGCACAAAAGCACATGTACAAACAAACATTCACACGTATCAATTGACTAACGTTATAGCTGACGGTGCGATTATAACTTTAGTTTGCTTGTGAATTATTTTCGCATTTCAATTGACAGGCCGCATCTAAGATGAAGAAGTTGCTAGTGAGCGTTTTACATAAACAACAAAAAACACTTATCGAATTTAATAAGCAACAAATTTTTATTAAAATTTATTTTTATTTCATTTTCCAGTCACGTCGCCTCAGCCGACTTACCAGTTTGGATCATTCAACAGTGGATGACGATGAAGAGGAGCACATGGAGCAACACTATGACACGAACAGCACATTCAGTAACATATTGTCAACAACATCTCTACAACATCAGCCGCAGCAGCTGTTACCACAGCAAACCCAACAACAACAGGCTCCCCCTAAACCGCTGGCGCCCTATGCACTCTTTTTTCGAGACACAATGACGGCGATTAAGCAACAGAATCCCGCCTGTACGCTCGAGCAGATAACAGCGATAGCACACAACATGTGGGAGTCAATAGATGAGAAGCAAAAGAACGTCTACGAGCAGCGGCATGAGCAGGAGAAGCGCGAATATGTGCGACAGCTTCGCGACTATCAACGCAATCAGCAATTAATCGAGGCAGGCACGGAAACAATAACGACACAACAACTATTGCCAGATATGGGTCAAGAGCCGATCATGTCTGCTGCTGCTGCTACAGAGCCTATTGGCGGTGGCGCGACCGATTCATCGCCGCCACCAACAGAACAAATTCAACTGTTAACAGAAGCGGCTGCTGTGCAAAAATGTACTCGTGATCAATGCAATAAGCCGGCAATAATAAATCCTGATTGGGAGGACGAGTACTGTAGTAATGAGTGCGTTGTCATACATTGTCGCAATGTATTTACCGAATGGGCGCGCTCCTTGCAGAACTCGCCCACGTAGCAATTGAATTTAGTGGACACTTTTCTAGGCATTAACTAAATATTTTAGCTAAAACAATATCGCAATCGTCAATCGAAAAACTTGATAATCAGCTGTTTTTCTGCACAGCGTTGCCAGCTCACAAAAATTAATTCATAGGAATATGGAATCTGAAACATGGCGCGCATTTAAATTGTGTCTGTAAATTGTTTTATTGTTTTTTAAAAACATGCTAGTATTATGAATATATTAATAACCAAAAGTAAATAAAGAGACAACTTGTAAATGTAACTTTTAATAAATACACACATTTATTAAACTTGCACTTCATTATAATTGTATCAATATATCAATGTCGGTTTGCTTACAAAATACATTTCTTTGTGTTTTTATTTGTATATCAAATAATTAAAACGTATATAAATTAAAGAAAAAACTTTTCTTGGTTGCGCGCCCGATTCGCTGAACTTCTACGAGTACAAATTCAAATAAAGAACAGTATAAAAAAATTGCAAGGCTTAAAATATTTAAGAGTAGGTTCTAGGGAATATAGAGAGTGATATTTGTTTAAAAAAAATAATATGTTAAAGCTGCAGCGCAGAGACTACATAAATGCAGCTGGCAAAGCACATAGTTATTTGTTAGTAGTTTTTATGATGAGAGTACTTCAAGCACACACAAAAAATTTGCAGTAAGATTCAAAAGAAAATTAACAAAACGTAACAAAAAGCAAGCGCACACTAAATAATATCACCAAATTTGTTATTCTTTTTTTTTTTTTGTTATTGCTTCGACTCCGCGTGGCATACAATTCATTCATATAATAAGGTATTTGAATATGTTTTGTATTGTATTGGAGTTGGGTTAACGACAATAAGTTGTATGTATACATATACATAAATACTATATATATATAACTGCTATAATTTTTAGTGGGGGTGCATCATTTTGCTTTGTAGTAGTAACATGTTGTTTTCGTCTCTATTGATTATTAATTTATTGTTAATGGTTTTCCTGCGCCTGCAACTACATGCTATTATTGACTAGAGTTGCCTTATGGGACGTGTATGGGTGTTGTTGTTGTTTCGTTTGGCTCATATTTAATATGACCTGTGAATAAAAGAAAGAACCATTATATAGTAAATATAGGTTTTAAGGGCTTGCAACTTTCACACCCACCGTTTTATATATTTACTCCACAATTTGCAATTCGCTAACATTTAAATCCAAATCGGCGCTGTCCTTGCAAAAAGTGCTGGATCTCTCCAACTTGGATTCGACACGACGCTCGCCGTTGTTATTGCCACTTCCCAGCTGCTGCTGTGCATCAATGAGCAAATCCAGTTTCTGTTTAACCGCCTGGGCCGACTTGTACGGATGTGTGCCATTCATGACGCCATTTGTGTTTGCCTTTAGGGCGGTAAAACCATTCGTTGTTGTCTTGCGCAGATGAAGTGTATTGGGACGACGTGTGGGTATATTGGAGGGCAGACTGTTGCGCAGATTGTGCTGCTGCAGCATGCTGCTAACGGCGGAATGTGATGAGGAGCGCAGCGGGCCAGCAGACGCACGCAATTGTGTGTGTCGCTCATCTCCCAAGCTTTGCTGTTGTTGCTGCTGCTGCTGCTGCTGTTGTTGTTGCTGCTGCTGTTGCAGTTTGTTCTTTTCGGCGCGCTTGGCCAGAATCTCACGCGACTTGGCCGATAGAAAACTAGGACGACTCTTAGCTGGTGCTTCACCGCCGCCTGCTGGCACAGATATGGATCGCTGCTTAAACAACTCCCGCGTCGACAAAGTGCTGCTTACGGAGGATAAGCGACTGGTCGCCGATTTGGTTGTGTGCACCGAACTGGGACTGGAGCCATTGGAGGCGCCTGTAGTACGCTGCTGCTTGAGCTGCCGCGTCGACTTATTGCTCACCGTGGAGGTGCGCTGTGTGCCCCGGGGAGGCGCCAGAGTTGATGGCTTGGCGGTGCCACCATTGAGCTGCTGCACGCGCGCCAATTTGGAGCTGCTCGTCAGCGATTCGTGTGAGATCGTTTTGTTGGTAATCACCGAGCTCTTCATGCTCTCCGCCATCGAATCCACATTGAGATCGGAGGAGTAGCGCTCGCGTGATCCGCTCTTTGCCAAACTATCCGTAGACAGATTGCTTGACTTGTTTCCAAGACGCTGGCCATTCTGGCCACGGCGCACTGCCGCCGGACTGGAGTTGCGCGAACTGTCGCTGGAAGAGATGTGCAGATTCTTGGCCTGCGCCTTGCGTACAGCCGGTATGCTGGAGCTAGTGGCACTGCGCACTGGTCCAGTGCTGCCGGCACTCACTGCACGCGGTTTCCTTGGCTCCATATAGCGAGCGCGCACAGTTGGCGCTGCTGCAGTCTTCGCTGCAGCTTCCGGCTGCTTTGAAGCAACGGCAACGACCACAGCTGGTTTCTTGTGTGTCACTGGCGGTGCCTCGGACTGTGTGCGTCGATGCGAATTGAGACTGTGGCGATCCGTTGCCCGATGCGATTGTGGCACATAAGCGCGTGAATTGGATTTCAACAGTTTACCTACAACAAAATGTGTATTAAAAGGATTACAATTCATAATTGTTTTCGTTATTTAATACTTACTGTTGCCCTCGCGCAAATCGTGATTGCCCTGCGCCTGAACGCCACGCTCTGTCGTTTGTACATTGCCCGGATCATATGTGGTTTGGGTGGCTTTATACTGTTGTGTCTCATGGGCTTGAGCGCGCTTCGATTGCGCCTGGATGGCCAGCTTGATTTGCACCAGATCCTGGCTGCGTGTGCTGCCACCAAATGAGAAAGCCTTGCTCACTGACTTGCCATTGTTGCGCTTGAGATCGAGCGGCTCCGTTAGCCTGGCCATTGACTGTATCTTCTTGCGCAGCTCCAGATCCATACGTTGCCAGGCCGTTACACGCATCGCTCGCGAACACTGCCGTATTAGACATTGCTCGACGGCATACACCAAAGCGCTGACCAGTCGAATGTATTCGGGCTGCCAGTCGAGCTGCTCCTCCTGCAAGCCTTGCAGCTCCTTGGCCAGCTCACCCAGATTGTCCGGCATTTGGATGAGCTTCGATTGCAGCACAGTATTTAAGCGCGTTACACGCTGATAGCTGCGACAAGCTTGCTCGGCAGTTAGAGCAGCAGCTGTCTGCAGCAGCAACGTCTCCAGACGTGGAATGTGGCGACTACGATCGTGCCCCAGCGACAGAAACGAATCGCTGGCAATCAAGCTGGCAAAGTGATCTCCCACATAGCCATAAGCAGCATCCAATATATCGCGCACCAGCTGCTCACAAACGTGGCCCCAACGATAGGCGGCCAATTGCGCCAGCAGATGATCACAATCGAGCACCGTGTCCAGCACCGTCTCGGAAGTCTGTAGGAACAAAATATTAATCAAAAAATGTGATTTGAAGGTGTTTGTGTTGGGCTTACCATATAGGCAACAATCTGTTGACGGCAGCGTCCGAGAATGTCTGGTGGCAATTGGGCAAACTGTCGAGTCGGCCACACCTTGAGATAGTGGCGACAGGTCCAACGCAAGCACTTGCGATAGAGATCATCGAGAGCATGATTCAAAGCAACGGGCAAAACCTGCAGAATGCCATCGATGCAGCCCGAGCAGGGCTTATGGAAGTTGTGGCAATAGTTGGTCTTTAGGGCATGCGAAGTCACCTCCTTTAGTCCCTCCAGGCCCAGCAGATCGGCCAGGGCAGCCAGCTCCATTAGACTAATACCATCCGGCGGATGTGAGGCGCCCGAGTAGATGTGACAGAGGGCAAAGTGTACGGCAGCGTAGGAGTAACCTTGCAGCGAAACAACACTCTGGGCTCCATGGCCTGCCAACATGGCGGCAAAGTACTGACAACGACTGCGAAGGATGCACTTGTGGGCACGAATGCGACGTCCGTGCACCTCGACGAGCATATCTGTGGCAATCTCCTGCAGAAACATCTTGAGCAGATCTTCACCCAATCGACGTGGCTGGCGGCAGCTCATGGAAGACTCATCCATGCCGGAGCGACTGAAACTGGATGCCAAACTGGAGTCAGCACTTAAATCCGTTTGTATATAGTCCAATTGGGGCTGCTGCTGCTGTTTGTTGTCCAGCGTCATGTCGCCGGGCAGCGAATTGGAGAACTCCTTGCTAAAGTTGGGAAACAGTCGAGATAGACTACGTAAATTATCCACGGAGCTGGCAAAGTGCTGGATTTGATTGCCACTGGAGCGCGTCATGGCCCAGGAATGCGGACGTCCCGAACGATGCTGTTCATCACGATAGAAACGCTGCTGGCCATTGCTGCGCTGATTGCCAGCACTTTTGCTCATTGCATCGGCTGATGGGATTTCATGCTTTGCCACCGGCTTATCCATATCGGAGAGCTTTACGAAACTAGCTGCTGTCGGAGGAGGCAGTTGCTCCGCATGCTCATTAACTGTTTCAAGCAACTGTTTCTGTTTCTCAATTGTGGCATGCAATGTTTCCATGGTGTGTCCATTGCTAAGGCCAGCCGCTCCAGCCTGCTTCTTGGGCGATGACGTCTCCTTGGCCTCAATGATCGTCTCCATGATGGAGGTACGATTGGAGCTGCTGGTCAATTGCACCACCTGTTGCACTTCACGCAGCGCCAGCTGTTCATCCTGCTGGAAGGTGAGATCATCTGTATCTGTATTCGATGCTGGCGACATGTCTTTGGAAAGGACACCCTCGGTTAGAGCGGAAGCAATGCTGCTGCTCTTGTCATAGGTCTCATTTAATTGTGCATCACGTCGTCGCTTCTTCAAACGTGCCGCCTGCTGCTGCTCCTCATCCGAGCCACAGCTGCTCAAGGCGCCAACGCTATACTCATCGTAGGGCGACAACGAGCTGTCCACGGACAGTGAGGAAGCCTTCGATATGATGGGCAGCTTGTCAATGATGCTCATTAGGCCATTGCCACCGTTTTGGTCGCTGCCATTTGCCGTCAGGCTAATCGAACGCTTGTAATCTCCAATTGGCGGCACTTGATCCTTGTAGCTGCTGCTATTATTGCTGCCCCAGCTATGACGCTTGCTTGGCTCCTGTTGCTGTTGCTGTCGGGACATGCGCCTCAAGGCAGCCACTGTCAAGGGTTGCTGCTGTTGCTGTTGCTCCAGATTGCAGCGATAATCGAGGGATTTACTTTCCTCCTTCTGCTGTGTGCCACTCTTGGCCATCAAGGTCTCGGTGGAGCTAGCGCTGGACTTCATTAGCTCCTCGCTGCGTCGCTGGGCAACGCTCAGGGAACTGCTTAGGCGTTGTGCCAAATTGAAGGGCTCCTTGCGTCCATTTGTGGCACGCGGCTTGGCCGCCGACTCGCCAAAGTCAATAAACATGCTAAAGATATTCTTCTTATCCTGTTCCTGCTTCTCTGCCTGCTGTTCCTCCGCCTTAATCTGCTGCTGCTGCTGCAGCTGCTCCTCTTTCGCTTGATAATCACTCTGCGAGAGATTCACAAAGAAATTGGATGCCTTTGGCGTAGAATAGGATTTGCTAAGTGATGGTTGCTGCTGCTGTTGGACAGCATTCTCTTGCTGTTGTTCGAGCTCCTGCTTATTGATCTTTGGCTTTCGGTCCATGTCATCCAGTGACACATAGAAACCGCAACCGCTCTTGTGCGAACTATTCGAATCGGAACGTTCGCGAAAGCGTGCCGCCATCGCTGGCTGCACTGCCTCCAAACTGGATGTGGAGCTGCTGCTCTTGCGACGCTCGGGCCGGCAATCGCTCATGTCCACCACCCAAGATGCAATGCCTGGCAATGGTTTACGCTGCACCGTCTTCACACGCATCTCAACGCTTTCCAGCTCTCCATCGTCATCTCCGCGATCCTTCTCATGCTCATATTCGTCCTCATCTTGGGGTTGAGTGGTGGCAAAGTCCAGGGAGACAAAACCACCGGAGACAATGGGACATGTATCGGTGCGTCGATTTAAGTTTGGGACTGTCGCAATGCTTTTGCCGGAAATCCTCGATGGAAGCACCTCCAGAAACGATCGGATTCGCCTCATCAAACTTGGAACGCTTGGGAGTGCGTGGAAGGGGCAAGGGTGAATCGGTGGCATCACTACAATAAGCACCCGAGTCCCTATGATGCGATAGGGATGAGCTCAATGTGTAATCTCTGTGGATGGAGCTATTATTGCTGCTCGAGTGGTGTTCCAGCACATGAACCATCGAATTGTGTGGCGTTTCTGTGGGTAGAGCCAGTGAAGGATGCTGGTGGTGGTGGTGGTTAGACTGCTGTTTAGACGGCTGTTTACCCTGCTCCGACCAAACCAGACTGTGTGCCGGACTGCTCGAGGAGTAATCTGTCGTGTAGCTGAGATCGTGATGTGCCGCAAACTTGGGACTGCTCCCAAGCGGATGCACACTAAACTGTTGCGCATTATGTTGGAAGCTATAGGGCACCGAGACTGGTGCCGCTGAAGGCGGAACACGACGGCGTCGTGCACTCAACGAGGAATCCGAGGAGTCAGCATCGGCAGCCAAGGAAACACTGCTCGTTTCGGCACCACTGGCCGGCAGCTGCTGTTCCCGCTTCCACAGTTTCTCCTCATCCGATAAATTGTTTGTAGCGCTATCTGGCTGCGTTTCATCTGGCTCCACATCGGAGCTGCAGTTGGATTGACTGCTGCGTTGCGTTAGGCTAGGTCCTTTGCACTTGGCAAATGCCTTGTGAAATTGTTCCAGCTCCATCTCCTGCTCTGGCTTTGCTGCCTCCTCCTCTGGCTGCACAGCATCCAGACTGGGAAAGGCCGAAAGCACCTCATCCTCATCGCGCAGCGAGGAGGCATCAATGAAGCAAGCACTATTCTGTGATCCGCTCAACGGTTGCTGTTCCCGCTTCTCAAATTCACGCAGCAGGCAGCTGGCACTGATGCCCTCGGGCTGCGATGATGTTGATGGTGCCACCGCATGTGGAACATTCGGATACACAGACTCCCAGGAGCCAGTCTCTGTCGACACTGTGGACGTTTCCATGCAGACAATTTCCTCGTTTTGACGTTGCTTCTCCTCCTTGGAAGGTGGTTTCAATTTGGTTTCGTAACTTTTGTTATCTCGGCTACAGCTGCCGCTGGCGACAGCAACCGCAACAGTTGCTGCTGTTGCTCCAACTACAACTGCTGCTGCAGCAGCACCGTTGCAATCGGGACTGGAGACGGGTGAGAAGGTATCGCGCTCCTCCTCGCCCACATCCAATTCACAGGTCTTGTGCGACGAGTGCGACCCACGTTGACTCTGACTCTGACGCAATGCAGCAGCGGCACGCAAATCCTCGCTATACTGTGGCGCCGACGATGAGGATGTGGAACTGCTGCTATCGTTAGCCGCCGAAGGACTGCTGTCGTTGCTGTTGCAGTGACTGCTGCTGTTGCTTGTATTGGTGAGATTCGAGTAGTGCGAGTTATTGGGCGAACCAATGGAAGCGTTCACCTGCTGGTCCAATGACCTAGCCGCTGCAATTGCAATCGTTGGTTCCGCTTGATGTTGCTCCTGCTGCTGCGTTGCGTCCATTGCTGTTGGATGATGATGCGAGGGGATGTGCTGGTGCGAGGAGCTATATTGTTATGACTCGTGCTATCTTGGTTCAACTCATCGACGATTTTCCCGGCTGCGTTGACTTGAATAACAAGTGACTGCTCAAGTGACTGTCAAGTGACAGTCAAGTGTGGTGTTGTATGGTGTTGCTTCTGCTTCTGTTTTTGTTGTTGTTTTTCTTGCTGTCTGTGCCTTTACATGGCTACATGCTGCATTCCGTGGCGTTGGCGTGGGCCTCTACAAAAGTATCAAAATAGCCAAACAGCAAGAAATCGATACCGAGACGACGACGACGACGAACGAAGAAGACGTCTGTTAATGATGCACTGCCTCCTGCCTTCGTTTCTGTTTGTTGGTTTTTGTATATTTTTCGTTATTCGTTTTTCTTTTCTTTTTTTCTTGGCGGTGTCTGCTAAAAGTTCAAGCGGCGTCTGCTGCTGCTGATTTATCGCCAATTGTGCCAATTGTTGCACTTGTTGTTGTTGTACAATAAAACTGCAAAAGAAAGAAGAGGTTGCTTAAATTTACTTTCTTGTTTGTTGTGTGAAAATTATCAAAAACACTTTAGCAGCTGACTCAACAGCTGGAAATACGAATAAGCGGCAGTGAAATAAAATAATTATATGAGTCAGCAGCCCTGAAATTAATAAGCTCATAAGCTTGTTGAACTATTTCAATTTAAGGTTTGGGTAAATAAATAATAAACAGAAATGCGTGGCAAATTAAGTTCTTTGAAATAACGTAAAGAACTTTGTTCGTACTATACCCAAATTATTATTTTTATTTATTTAAGATATTTAAGTAAAACAGATATATAATTGTGTTAAGTTCTCCTTGAAGATTGCATTAATGCAACTAAAATCTAAATAAGCCGCCTCAATAAAACTTAAGCTTAAGGCCAACTGAGTTTAAATAAAGGAGCTGTAAAAATTGCGTACGTGTGCATAAAATAAATATGGAAACCTATAAAAAAAAAAGGTCAGTATCAGTACTTATAAACAATATGTGTTTAATCTGATTGCGAAGTAATAAAATACACTGAATTAAAGATCATTATGCCCGATTATAAGGCTCATTTCCGACAAAGTGATTCCAAAATTAATTAATTTTTAATTTTGATGACATAATAAAAGTAAGTAATTATAGAAATGAAACGTTTAATGTAATACCATATTCAGTGCATTGCAGTTTATATAAAAAAAAAGTTCTTGAAAATTATTATAATTACATTAACTGTATTTATTTATGATTTTCCTGTTCTACCACATTATTGGCACACTGGCATTACTTTTTAATGAGCCACAGCTCAAATGATTTGTATGCATTTGGGGCCTGAAACTGTTAATGACGACGCACCCAAAACCCGAAACCCGAACTCATCATAGCCCACCGTTTTCCGGTAACAAAACCCAACCACCTACACGCCGGTAACCGCAATAGCAACAAATTGTTAGCTTGACCCTCGCCAAGCTTTACTTGATGTGGCGGCGACAGTTTCCCGTTGATTCCTTTATCGGTGCGCCCCCCATGGGCAAACATCTAGAATTTCAATTTGTTATCTCGGAAGTGCAAGTGCATGGAAATTTCAGCAGCTCATTTTCATAAGTGGAAAAAATATATATGTTGAGGGTAAGCATTAAATTCGTCAGCTAAAAGCATTTACTTAGGTTTCCGCTGTTTAAGGAGGGGTTCGAAGGAACAATTACTTCAATAAACAGTCATGAATATTAGTATAAAGAATACCTGCGACAGACTGGCAGACCTTTAATAAATATTTACGCAGTTCAGTGATATTTGAATAAAGGAAAGGTTTTGCAACAGTATTTCTGGTATTCAAGTATTGTAAACTTAAGCCAGAACGAATCCAAGTCTGCAATCATTATTTTTCTTTTATAGCAACTAATTCCTCTACGCTATTATTTAATATTCCTGGATATATTATAATAAATTAGCATACAAAGGCGCAGCTTTGACGTGTGAGCAAATCAAAGTTAAATGTTAAACATATATATTCTCGAAAGATATATGCAAATCGTGTGTGCACGAGGCAAAAACAACATTGAAAAAAACTATGGGATTAGTTAAATGCTAAGATTGATTGATTATAACGTTACAAATTGGTAGAAATGTTTAATTCGATATACAATAAAATTGTTATCAGTTAACAAAAGTTGGCAGCCCTAAGGTTCAATCAACTTAGAGAATCTCAAAACAAAGGTCACAAGAAGACGAAGAACAACAACAATAAAAGCAATATAACTGACAGATAAAACGTACTACAGCAAATTATGTAATTTATGACTTGTTGCACGATATGCATGTTGCACCAACAACAACAACTGTCTAGTCAACAAGATACGAGAACCATAATAAGCAAAAAATAGAAACAAATTCATTTGTAACTTCGATAATTGCACGTTCGGTCAAACTGAACAACAACTGAATTACACTCGTATTATTGTCGATATACTTGGTAGTAGTAGTTGGTTTTATGTTAAGCATTTACTTTATGTTTTTTCCAGTTCGTTAGTTTCGTATAGAACCGGCAATGGCACGAACTGCCCACCATATATGGCAATTGACAGATTTTTATTTTAATGTCTTTCATGTGCAAAAAACTTCATAATTACAAAGCAATAAATTTAATGCTCGTTGCAAGTTGTGGTGCGCCTATAAACCAGCTGGAAATGATTGCAATTAGGCAAATCAGGTGCTAGGCATTAGTAGAATTTAGAATTTTGATATTATTGAATTCAAAATCAAAGTAGAATTAAATATAACCTAGAATACTTAGTTAGTTTCGAGTCATGTCAACAAGTTTATGAAATATTTTCTTCATTTATTCATAAATTATTTCACAGATTTATTTGTAATACGTTTTTCTGCACTAACAATGAAAAAGTCTTGACAATTATAACAAGTTAGTATTTGTTATTTGTTGTTTGCTTAAGCACATTCGCTTTTTGACTGTATTTACACGCCCCTCACGATCATTTAAAAAACACGCACATCTCTAACAAACAAATGCCTCGCGGCACATTTGGTACACAATTTGTACAGCAATTTGTGTGTTTGTTGTTGTTGTTGTTTGTCTGTGTGGTGTTTAGGCGTCGTTTCGAATTGTCGCCGTTGTTGTGAGGAGAAACCGGAGGCGGGACCGGCTAGGCGAGATGGGAGCCTGTGGAGTTGCCCGAGCTCAACAAACTCTACTTTTTCGTAGCTACTTTTGAACAATTTGCAAAATCATCGCGCGACGCCGCCACACGACTGTTTTTTGCTATAAATACGCTGAAGAGGAGAAGTGTGGCATGATTATGATCATTATTATTAATACAATACATATGTATGTACATATTTATAACATTTGTACTTTTATCTATACTTCAAATCGCTTTGGCCACAATGAAGAGGCATTTATAAGGAATATCGTTTTGTCACTTCTCTGTCTTTCTTTATCTTTATAAGAATATATTCCCTGTCTCCCCTTTTTGACAATGCTTTCAACTGGTTATTCAGCGCACGCCTTGACTATTTTTTTTATGTCATATAAACTATACAAAGTTATTTTTCAATTTCTTGAATTCTCAACACACTTTCGCTTGCATTTAATTCTGGCTCCTCGAGAAATTTCAAGTATTTTGACATTAAACTTAAATTTCTGTCTGCTTCCTTATTATCTTAGATATTGAGAATTTATTACAAGCACTTATTGATGACAATATTCAATATAATACAATCTGTATATTTACATATATATTATAATGTTTTTGTTGTTGTTGGATCGTCGTTGTCTTTGTCATCGATTTTGCTGTTTGCGCCAACTTGTTACGCCCATATTTGGCAGCGAATTCAAATCTAACGTCTCTTTGGATTGCTTTATCGAATCGTATTGAATCTTGGTTCTATTTATTTATTACCTGCCTCTGTCTGGCTAACAGCGACAATGGCATTACTCATTCCCCACACGACCTTTGTTTAGTAATATATATGTATGCATATATTTATTTATTTCTTATATAAAATTTATAGTATTCAAATGAGTTTTATATAAAAGTTTAGCTTGCGACTTAAAGGTTCTTTCAATGATTAATTATAGAGACTTAGGCGACTCTTAAAAAATCTGTTTTTGTCTCAAAGTTCATGTCAACAAACGGTTAGAAATATATTAAACTGACACACATGTGAAGAAATAAATCTAAAAATGCAAAGCCTTAGTTCTCAAGCCACGATTTTAATCTCGACTATTACTGCCAGAGTCTATTAAAGTAAAAGTTCTGAAATTGCCGACATTTTTATGAGCTACCAACGAACACCTTGCCCAAAACTAAACCGTAAAAGTCTCAATAAATTTGATGGCATTCGTGCCAAACTAGAAAATTCACTTTCGTCGAACTATATATGCATGTTGTATGTGAATGTTTGTATGTTTGCTCGTTTGTTTATGTGGCCTAGAAACCAAGAAACCAATTGAGGCGTTGCTGCCAACTGGCCAATTGAGTGGCAAGTGGATAATGTGGGTCTTCATTTGGGATTTGCAACGAATTTGCGAACAGCACGGAAAAGCGTTTACGAGGTCAGTAACGAGAGAGGCCCTGATTTTTACAACCAGTTAGTTTGTTGGGGTTGGGGTTTGTGGTGGGGTGGGGCTTAAGGACTTTGTGGCACGCCAAGGTGTTAAGGGGATTAAGATCTATAATGTGAGTTTGCGAGTTTAGAACAGCAGTAATAAAAATACTTATCGACAGGCAATGCGAAGAAGACAACAAAAACTCAACTGACCCTGAACAACAATAAAACGTGCTTGGTAATAAATCAAAAAATTATTGTTTCTTAACATTAAATGCAAACTTGACAGCAGCTCAACGCAATCAGATGGAACAAGACCGCAATGATAATTAACCAAAGAAATATATAAAGTTTTGAATAAAAAATTACATTTATCTGTCGCTTACATTTGTGCCACATCATTCGCGTTTATTAACGCAACTTGACCCCTGACATTGACTTTAAGATGACCTTTGTCAACACTTGCAAATGGGAAGATACAATGTACTTGCAACGAACAATTCAAAGTGTTGGGAATACATTTTTGAAAACATTTTATCATTACATTCAAACAATAACGAAATTAAGCGAACATCTTTTGTTCAGTTTTGTAAAGCGAGGTTGGTAATTAAAGTAAGGAAATTTGAGTTTGCCAAAACATAATTTATTTATTTTCAACATTAGCCGATTCTTAAAGCAGTTGTTTATATAATAAATATTTGTAGAATTCTATTGGATATTTAAACAAATGCTTAAACTTTTAAGAATTGAATACACATTTAACAATAGCTTGAGGTAATTACCTTAACTCTGAAGTCGATGCCTTAGTTTGATTAAAACACAGCTGTCAATTCATCAATCATTGAATATCATTATATTGACAACAAAATCCCACAGTCAGTACAAAAATTAACAGACAAATTAATAAGGTGCTGAAAACTGAAAAAGATACACAATTGTTTATTGAGGCGTGACATAATATTATGATGCATCAAACATATTAAATGAGAATTTAAGTAAATCTCTAATTTAAATGCACAACACACAAGTTAACCCTCGCTGCTGTAAGACAATAGAGATTTGTTCGTGGGAGGGGGGTCAAATTTGTAACTCAATCAGGCGTCAAAATGTGTGGAGGCCCTTGACGTAAAATGAGAAGCAGCCAGCCAAGCACCAAATCAAGTCTGAAGTCAACTGTTAAAACAGAGCTTAGAGCACAGCTGGTTATTTGTGTGTGTTTGTTTTTGTTTTTGCGTGTGGACTGTATGTGGATTGTGTTTACATTTGTTTTGCTTTGGAATTTGTTCACACACACACACACACACATTTATCTATGAGTATTTAAAATACGTGTGCGGCCCGGCCCACGCTTCGATAATTACACAGCATTTTTTGTCTCTGTATTATTTACTTAACAAAATTTATTAGCAAGTCTCGCCTATTGTTGTTATTGTTTATTTCAATTATTATTGTTTGGGCATATAAATTTGTTGCGGAAGTTTATTGAGATTTTGACAAGGGCTTTTGAATTTATTATAATTATTATAATGACAAAATTTTTGCGCTGATTAAATACGAAGCCAAAATAGAATAATTGAGATATTCTGTTAATCAAATATGCTGTAGGAAATTGAGAAACTAACTAGTCAAAGAGAGTCCAACAAAGCGTGGCACAAATCAGCAACGAGATTATTTATTGAACTCGACGTTAAATTTTTAAACGCGATCCGCAATATCGCGTCGACGTAACGCGCGAGCGCAAAGCTAAAAACACACTAAGCTCTCGGAGTCGTTGGCAGCAGCAGTAGAGTCCCCACAGCAGCAGAAACTGTTTGAGAGAGAGTAGATGGTGAGCACAATGACAATGCGGAGTGAGTGTGGGAGAGAGTGCTGACGGGCGGGCAAGTGCATTTGCTATTGAGAGTTGAATTGTGGAGTGTGGCGAACATGTGTGTGTGTGTGCTGTTGTCTCTGTCTGTGTTTGCCGGCGTGTGAAACTTTATGCAAATTAGCCTGAATTTGTACATATATGCGGAAAATAAAAGTTTATGTCCGTCTCTTTGACAATAAAAACAAGCGATGAAGAAAAAAAAAACGCTGTTGCTGATACGGTACAATGAGTGTGTGATACGAGGCGGCCAAGCTAAATTTGAAAAAAAGGCCTAACAGCAGCAGACGCAGAGAACCTGCCTCAATTTTGTTGCTGTGATGATATGTTTACATTGTATGTATGTGCATATGTGAAAAAGTTCATTGCACGTTCATTACAATAACACAAAAGGAAACACACGAAAAAAATTCTGCGATTTTATTACAAACATTATAAAACACACACACATAAACATTTTTATGGTACGGTATTTCCCAACAATTGTTGGATTGATGCTTTTGGTACGTGCTTTTTAGCACTGCAATTACAATTATTCATTAAAATGCCCAATGAGCATAAAATTAGTTACGCAAAGCTTTGGGTGGCGGCTTACAGTTAAAGCTTCCTCGATAGTTTTGTCAAAACTTCACCTCGAACTGGTGATGGTGTTGGTGTTGCTGATGTCATCCACAAGAAGCGACTGCAGTGCCAAAGAGTGCACAACACACACATACATACATAATATGCTGACTCTTTTTGGCACATTGTCAAGTTTGAGCAAGGGAAGAAGAAGCTAAAGAAATTCGCTTGGCAATAAATACAAAATTTAGTTTTGATATGCAAATTTAGCGCAACGCTCGTGAAGAGACTTTCAAAAATTCATTTTTGAAACGAAATCGAAATATTTATGGCCTCGAGGCGACAAAGTCAAAAGCAAACAACAAAACAAAGAAGACAGCAAAAGATGCACTCTACGGCAGCGGCGGCTGGGGCCTGCAATAAAATTTTTAATGTCAGGTTCGACGACAAATGAGATGTGCGCCAATGAAAATAATGATGACGATGAGAGGAGAGCTTAACGGCACTGATACATTAGTATGTGTGTGAAGTGCGTGCCAATAAAAATATTTGGTCCACATTCAAGCATTAAATGAGCGTCGTGCGTGCATTGCGAAAATAAAATTTTACTTTTTTTTTCTCTGTTAAAATGCAGGAGCTGTCTCTATAAAATCGTCTGCTAAGTGTTAGTGTGTGTGTGTGTGTGTATTGGACTGCGTTCAAGGTCGGCGAACGATTGCGATCGCAAAAAAAAAGAGAAGCCAAAGCAAAAGATTAATTAAAAGCGAAACATACAGCGAGAGAGGGGGCGGGGGAGAGTAAGCTAGACAGAGATAGATAGCCAAAATATAGATTATTGTATGCGAAACAAAATCAATACTTAACGAAACTGGTAAAACAAATCCATTGCTGACGACGATGTTCGACTATGCAAATACTCTTTCCAAAAGGTGTGAAACTTTGTTCAGTTTATTAACTCTGCATACTAATTTAAATGACTAAGCAAATACTAATACAAATTAAATTTAATATTATGATGTGGTTTGACAGCTTTCACTAAAACGTGAATTTACCCTATGCTTATAGTAGAGTATGTTAAAATAATAATAATGTTTTAACAGCAGGCCACACACAAAACAAAAAGTAATTATTATAAATAATTATTAGAGCGCAGTGGCAGTTATAAGCAAACACACACACACACAAACATAGCATGAAATGAATAAGCTTTTGTTGCTTTTTGTATGTAGTACAATAAAACACTTTTCTAAATATTACCGCTGCTTCTGTTGCTGCTGCTGAGAGCATAGAGCATTGCTTGGCTGAGCGACCGGCAAACAGACGTCGCATCGTTCTCGCTCACACACAACTTTACTGCTCGCTCACAGCTCCAACTTTCCATATTGTAAATTTTCCATTGTTTATGATTAAAGTTGTGGGGTTTGCTTTGTTCCGTGTAGTATTTGTTATATGCATGCGCCACCTCAGATGCAAAGTTTGCAGATAAGCCGACGAAGCAAAAGCGAAGCTCATTAAGCGCCATTCGCTCTTCGTGGTATCTCTCACTTGGTGAGTTTCATGCTTAATAATCCTCTCTTCGCTGTAAATGGTTCTTTTGCATCTTTTCAGCACCCTGTGTACAGGGTATACTTGTTAAAGCTCTAGCTCCAGCTCGTTTCTTATGCACTTTGATGGCCAACTTCAACACTCAACACAAGGAAATGCGCAATATTTGTGCAAATTTCAACTGACAGTGGGCGTGTTTGGCGCATTTGCATATGAAAAGTAAAAAAAAACTTAAATAAAGCGAACGTTGTTTGCTCATTTGTTAATCTTTGGGTTGTTTTTTATGCGCGCCACTATTATTCAACGTTCAATGCTCAGGTACCGTTACGTACATATGTAATTCCAGCAGCTAATGCTAACCAACTCTTGCGGTTGCCTGGCTGAGTCTCTCTGCCGTTTGTTACCGTTGTTGTTGTTGCTAGGCAAATGGGCAAAATGTTAATAAACTTTTATTGCGCAAAACTAAAAATGCGACTACATTTATTATAATTGCGCAAGTTGTTGTTTGGTAGTATGCTTTGTAAATGATTTGCATACTTTTTGCTAAGCGCCGGCGTTTTCATTAATGCACACAACTAAAGTCGTGATGGGCGGCTGCAGTCATACATAAGTGAGTGTATATCGATATCGATAATTATGAATATATTTAATTCGATACGCAGTTGTGTGTTGAAGTTGGCTGCGCTAAGCTTTCTTTTGGGGCCCGACCCACACACACTGGCACAATTACATCAAAAATGAATAATTACATGGTCACAATTAAACAAATAAGGCAGCACAAAGCACAGCGCAGACGCCCACGCAATGACGACATCATCGGCATCAGTGTATCAAGTTCTAAAGCCGCCCAAAAGGCAGTGAGAGAGAGAGATGAAGAGAACAATAGCAACAGTCGCAGCAGCCACACACACAAACATACACTCAAACATGCATAGGTACTAGAAACAAAATGTAAAAGAAAGGTTGATGAACTTCTAGCGAAGTTCGTCGTCGTCGTCGTCGCGTCGACTCACTGGCCAATTTTTATTGCCTACAAGTTGTAAATAGTATACTTTTCAACTCGCTGTAATTGCGGCAAAGCTTTCAATTTGCCTCAGTTAAGCGAAGCGTTGAATTGAAAGCGAGCGGCGGCAGAGTCCAAAAACCGCCTCCATGACCATATGCTATAATTTGCTAATCACATTTGGCAAATTATGTTGTAAGCTGAACTCAATTGTACAATCAAAACAAAAACAAACACACACACACACACAGGTTGACAAATTTCCCAGACCAATTTGCCAAAATTGGAGCTGGCAGGCAAGCAAGAGAGAAAGTGCAGAGAGCGAGACAGGCGATTAACGGTTAGGCGTCGAAGAACATGCAAAGGAAATGTGCTGGAAAGAAAAGTCGCGTGAATCATATGCAAAAAGTGGCACAGACAAAATAAAAAATATGTTAATGGCCAGGCACACGCCCCACAGAGAGAGCGACAACACCAACAAACAACAGCAGCAAGAACAGGCAAAAAATTAGCCACAAACAATTAATCTTGATTCGTTCTGGGCCGAGATGGAGGAGCTCATTAGAGCTGACGTCGATAGGTAAATGACCACAAAGTCATCGTCATCGTCATCGACATCGTCAGCCTATTGCGTAGCGAATGTTTTACGTCGTGCCGCCACCGCCGCCATCTGGGATTAATTGAGTGGCTTTCTATTGATGGACGAGACAACAGTTTGCTGGCTAATAGGACATTACCCATACTACTAAGTAGCTTTTGTTTTGATTTATAAATAAATTCAGTCAATGCGATTAGTTAGCAGCTGGCTGTAACGCAAAATTATTTTAATTAATGTGGTGGTCAGGTATGACAAATTCACCACACCAAAACACACACACACACACACACATGCATGTGATCTTATTTACGGTGGTTAGTAAGCTGTTTCTCACTTGCTCTCTCTTCACTTTTAAAGCTGCTGCGTCATGCAGCTCATCATTAATATCTTCGCGAAATCGTTTCATTTAATTTTTAAGAAAATCGTGCAAACCAAAAAATGTATTAAATTCTCAATTGTTTTGTTTTTTTTTTGCATTGCGCCAACTTCCGCCCGCAGCTACCCATCGAAAATATTTTAGCATATTTGGCAAACAATTTGCATAATTTCGCACGCGAAAAACACTTCAAAAGAAATCGCATGCAAATTGAAAATTGATTTTCGTCATAATATTTGTTGCCGGTTTTCGGCGTTGCGCAAAAGTTAAAGGTGTTGAAGGTTATTTTCGTTTCTATTGTTGTTGTTTTATTTTTCAGCTATCTTCCACATTTTATATATTATTTTTTTCTTTTAATTATTTTTATTTTGATTGCTCTAATTGGTTTTATGCTATTGATTTATGTGCTTTAAATAGTCCCATTCGAATGATTGATGAGCTGTTGTTGTTGTTGTTGTTGCCTGTCACTTTAACGGTTCTTGCATAATGAAGCGCTCAATTGAGCTCAATTGGAAATGGGAAGAATGAAGCCAATATATATTTATAGCGCCGTTAAACTGACCACAGTCAAGGGCAAAAAAAGACACCCACGCATAAACGACTTTTATTTACAACTTCCTCGAAAATTAAGCGGGCAGAAATTATGTGCTAAATATACATAAATCATAGTCATAAAAAGATCGTAACTTAACCAACGCAAATTTCCACAAAGCATGCCCAAAATTGGCATCAGTTGTGGAACGTGTGTGTGTGTGTGTGTGTGATGAGCTGATGTCTAATTCCCGGCCAGGTGTGCCCAGGTTGCGTGACACTTTTGCCAAACAGCCCCGGCCACACTTTCTGCCTGGCTAATTGTTCACACCCGCCGCCGCCGCCACAACCTGAAGAGCCACACCCAAAGCTTCTTCTTCATAGCCTGAAACTAATCTGTAAACAATAAAGTCGCTCTCGCACACACATGTGTGTGTGTGTGTGTGTGTGTTTGTGTATGGGTATCTCATTTACTGCATTTACGGTACTATTCGCATTTGAAATTAATTTGCGGCGTGTGCCATTAAAATAATTAAGTCTTAAATGGGGCCAAGACAACAACAAAGCGATAAAATAATTAAAAATCATTAATTAGCAACGCGAAAGGGTAAACAATTTGGTTATACGCTCCCAGCATGCAGGCAATAACTTAAAATACATAACTTAATCAATTTCGAAATTTAATTGTAATTTGTTGCAGTGGAAAAATAAATATGTCCGAAATAAGCTACCAAAGTGAACTAAAAATAAACAAAAGAGAGCGAGAGTGCTGATAAGACAAAAAAACAACAACAGCAACTACAAATTGATTTAATCAACACAAACAACAAAAGCGGGTGCAACGTAGTATGTACATATGTGTGTATGTACATTTGTATGTGTGTGTGCGTATGTCCAAACGCATTTGACTCACTTTCACACAAACAAACGTAAGACAAACAACAACAAACAAATATAACCCAAAAAGAAACTAATCAGCCTCTCTTAACTTTGCTTTCTCGCTCTGTCTGTCTGTCTGTCGCTTTTGTTGTGTGTCTCAAATTTATTTCGAGATCAAAACATTTCTTAAAACAAAATGGCCATTTACACAATTTGACACCCTGTATTTATTGGTGTTCGCTTCCAACACACCCACCCAAAAGCTTAAAATTCTTAACATATTTTTGCAATTAACAAACATATTAATAAATGTATAACAGTTATCTCCATAGAAGTGTACGAAAGTATAAATAGAATGAGCGACTTTCAAACTGTAATAACATATGCATGTTGGTGTTTACATATGTTCAATTTATTCTAACTGCACTTTTCTCTTGTCACATGTCAGCTGTTTGCGCACTTGCCCTTTGGCAATTCATGTATGGAAATACAAGCACACACACACACAAAGCTTATTGAGAGTGTGACACGCAAATATGGCGTCATTCCTTTGGCAGCCACAGAAGCGCAGTCTACAATTACAATGGACGTGACAATTAAGTAAGTGAACGACATTGTGCGAGCGAGAGGTCCAGCACGAATTCTAGGTCAACATTTGAGATGAGCGCGTGATAAATGCGTGAGTGTCAAATTATCAAATTTTATTCGTTTTTATTGCACTCAATTAGAAGAGCAATAAATATTATTCTGCTTATCGATAAATTGCTCATCTCTGATATTTTTAGATAGCGAACAACGCCTTCTTCTTCGATGTACGATAAGTAAATATGTATGTATGTGTGTAAATATGTATAAATGCGTCTGCCTTTGTTTTGATAAGCGTCTGCGTGTTTAATGTTGTCGCAACTGTTAATATATCGCATGCGATACAAATGTTTTTGTTTGTTGATCGATTGCCGGAAATTCAACAGAAATTGACAAAACTAAAGATAAGTCCAATACATATGTATTTATATATATTTCACACATGCTTTCCGCAGAATGTCTGTTTAGCAATGCATTTTAATTAAAACAATCAATCATCATGAGCAAAAAAGTGTTTTTTTTTTTATCTATGTATGTATGTATATGAGAAAGCAGCAAGAGGATTACAGTTGTTGTAGTAATCTGGACAAAATTCTTTTAATCGTCTGTTTTTGTTAGTGTAAGAGAGAAAGCATGCATTTCTAACGGTTTCTCCACTGACGGCCAGCAGAAATGCCCCCACGCTCAGTACATACAAAATTAGGTAAGCGGCGTGTGAAATAAAATTGAATTTTAATTCTGTAGAATTTGAACATTTGCAATGAGTCACGGACTGAGTTTTAACCAAATTCTTAGTTGTGTTGTTGTTTTGCTTTTAATGCAGTCATTGTTCTCTCTCTCCCTCTCTCTTTTGCTCACCCTTTACTTTTTGCTCTCTCTCCAACTTGACTACATCTGTCTGCCATATTGAAATTTGGGTTAATAACATGTGTAAACACTTAAATGTTAGTTGGGCGCACTTTTGCTTTCGGTGCATTTTTATTTTGTGTAGCTTTCTAGCGTCAGCAGCTTTATTGATTTTTCTTATTTGCACCGAAAATGCATAAATGTTACAAACAACTCAAGTGTATGCATACATACATACATACCCGCACACACACAAACAAACATGAACCCAATAAGCATGCTCTTGTTTGTTAGAGTAAAAGAGAGAGGTTTTTTCTGCGGCTAGCGGCAGCCGCCAAAAATACGCTGAGCATCGTTTTGGTGTTTTTACACTAAGCGGCTTATTTGTTTTATGCGGCATACACTTACACCCAATACACACACAGCATTGTGTGTGTGTGTGATTTCTACCCCAATTACGTCCTAGGCTCCCCCCCCCATAGCCAACGCATCTCTCAACAGCTGCAGCGGCGCTGATTTATCGATTTTTCACCCGATTACGAGTCCGAATTCGGCACTTACATAAAATGCGCTACGCTTACTATAAAAAAGAATAGTGAATTGATATAAAATTAGCATAGCATTAGGCGACGGCCAGCTAAAATTAGCAACAACAATTAGCACAACAAATATCTAAACCACCTGCCCGCAAGAAAGAAAAATAAAAGAAGAGACAAAGAAGAAGACGCACTGCGTCTTGTCTTTGTTTAGTTTTTTTTTTGTTGTTTTTTGTACAAGAACAAATCACACGTATAATTTCTAGCTGCCCTTGAGTCGTCTTATTTATCTTCTTTATGTTTAGCTCTTCTACCTGCCTTTCGCACAAATACACACAGACTCATACGCAGAGGCGGTCGCCGCCGCTTTGACTGCAAAGACGAACGGTTTCAGCGACGCCAAAAACCTACACAGTTTCAGTATTTATTTGTTTTTTTTTCTTTTAAGTAAAGGCTGGATGCACATGCACCATTTTTTTTTAAGTATCTATACTTGGCTTGTACTTACTTTTATATTTTGCGCAAAAAATTCGCTGGAAATCGGCTTTTGGTCGTCGTCTTAACTAAACGGAGGGGGGAATCTGGTTTGTAAGTTGTCATGGAAAATTTAACCTTGTGTGGTTAAAAGCTGCTTGTTTATTGTTGTTGGCTTGTAGTTGGTGTGCCCATTTAATTAATAAGCGTTGAAAAGGATCGCACTTTAAACGAATCGCACAACACTTTCATTTAACATTTCATTTGTTTGCCATAAAAATGTTTATTTTTTTGCTCAACAAAAAGGAATTTTACTCCAACTTCGCATACATAACTGGTTTTCATTATTGGCACCTTGCTTTTCTTTTTCCATGCGTTTTTCAGGTGTTTGTCCAATTTCGAAAGGTTTTCAAAACTACCACAATTTGTTAAAAATTCGCCGCTTTTTGTTTATAAATCTTTTAAAATTAACAATGTGTATTGTAAAACTGATTTTTCGCGACAGCGAACAAATTTTCCCGTTGCGCGTTCAACGCGCTCACTGTTCTGTCAGCGATGCGATAATGAGATTCTTGGGGTGGCCACCAAAGACAATATACGCATCGATATCCCCAAAGTGTATGCGCGGTGTATTCAATAAATATATCGATATTCTATTCGATTAACAAAAAATACTAAAAGCAGCTTGGGCGCGTATCACGGTCGCACTGATTGCGGCAATAGATTTAAAATCTCGCACGGCCACACTGTACAGACGTGTCATTTGGCGACGACTGTAAATACATAAGTTATTTAAACTCGCGGCGTGTAATTGGTGTAATTAGCCGCAGTAAATTTAGTTTTGGGTCAAACCAAAAGTCACCAAAACTTTAAGTCGAACACATTTGGTTTCAAACGTATACGCGCGCAGTTCCAAGCCGCCAGCGTGTGGCAAACATCAGCTGGGCCACTGCCGACTAGGAAAAAAAGGGGGAGACCAAACCCAAACCATTTTTTAAAAGGAGAAACAAAACGCTGATTTTGTAAATAAATTACGAGTCGCCGGCACTGCGACAGCAACCAAAACAATAATGGCGGGTCAAAAATTTCAATATGATGAAAGTGGTGGAACGTTCTATTACTTTGTGTTATCATTTTTGGCTTTAATATTAATACCAACAACAATTTACTATTGGCCACGTAAAAAGAAAGAAGGTTAGTGCTGCTGATTATAATCACACTGCAGTTCGCTTTTACTCTCTGTAAATGTGTGTATGTGCGAGCTTTTACCCACAGACATACAAACATGTGCTGGCGAATGGACACGTTCCAATAAGTTATTCTAACAGCGTTGACGAGCTCAGCTCATCGTCGTGTCTTCGTGTTGGTGAAAGCTGTGACTGTAACAACAACAACAACTCAAGCCAGTTCACTACACAAATGGAACACACACATATACTAAGTCACACTTACACACTTGCACACTTGTAAGAGAGCCAATAAGCGCGCTCTCCCGATCTGACATATTTTTGACTCTCTCCAAAATGTTATTCTAATCTATTCCCCTTTTTCGCACCCCGCGCAGATACCAGCAAACTGAGAGCAGAATGCCAATGTGCCGATTGTTTAAAAAAGAAGATAATCTTGGCCAATGCCGAGCCCTATCGCACCCTCAAATCGCTTGCGATCAAATTGGCAATAGTGCTTGGCTGGGCTTTGCTCCTCCTCCTCACCTATCGCGTCTCGCAGTTTGACTATGAGATGGCCAGCTTTGATCCCTTTGAGATATTGAATGTGCCGCCAACTTCCAGCCAGGCGGAGATCAAGAAAGCCTACTATAAGCTATCGAAGATATTGCATCCCGACAAGGAGACGGGCGATGAGAAGTCCTTTATGATGCTGAGCAAAGCGTATCAGGCGCTCACCGATGATGTGGCCAAGGAGAACTATGAGAAATATGGCAATCCTGATGGCCCGGGTGCCATGTCCTTTGGCATTGCGCTGCCCTCGTGGATTGTCGAAAAGGAGAATAGTGTTTGGGTCTTGGGACTCTATGGATTGGTCTTCATGGTGGCCATGCCCTCTGCCGTGGGCGTCTGGTGGTATCGCTCGATACGCTTTAGCGGCGACAAGGTCCTTTTGGACACAACACAAATGTATTTTTATTTCATACACAAAACTCCGCATATGCTGCTTAAGCGCGCCCTAATGGTGCTGGCAGCCAGTTTGGAGTTTGACAAGCGCCACAATTCCCAGATCGTAGAACGGCAGTCGGACAACGATGAGGTTCCAGCGGTAAATATCCCAATAATATTAATTTAACATATCTCTGTTAAGCAACTGTATTGCAAAATATCCCAATAATGTTATATTAACATACTGCTGTTAAGCAACTGTTACAAGTGTGTACTTACAAGACCCATTACTTTTCGTTTGTATTTCATCCATACAGCTTATTCGCCAGCTTCCCAATTTGAATGAGAAATGCAAGGAGCATCCTTTATGTCGCATGTACTCGATTAAGACGCGTGCCATTCTGCACGCCCATCTCTCACGCATGCCACTTAATCCGGAGACACTGGAGCGGGATCGTCAGTATATTGTGAAGAAGTGCCCGTATCTGGTGCAGGAAATGGTCAGCTGTGTCCACCAGCTTATCATGATGGCCTATGCCCGGCGTGTGCCCCGACTGCCCAGCATTGAAACAATTGAGAACTGCATGAAAATGTCACCGATTATCATCCAAGGACTGTGGGAATTCAAATCGCCGCTGCTGCAGTTGCCCCACCTCACCGAGGATCATTTGTACTTTATGAACAAGAAGCGACATGTCAAGAACCTACAGCAATTCGCTCAGCTCAAACCCGAGGAGAGTCGTCAGCTGCTGAAGAATCTAACCGACTTTGAATATGAGAATATAATGCGGGTGCTGAGCAAGATGCCCCTGATTGATTTCTCCATACGCTGTGAGGTGATTGACGATGAGAATACAAATGTGGTGACGGCTGGGGCAATTGTCACTGTCACCGTTAGCTTGGAGCGCAAGGACATGAGAACACTTTTCGGTGACACCAAGGTGCCCGAGAAGCAGGGTATCAACGATGATGCCAACGAGGAGGGTGCTGGGGAAGAGGATGAAGCTCCCGCTGCAGTGCCTGTTAAGAAGGCATCCGCTTGGGCAAAACGTAAGGGCGGCAAGGGCAAGGGTGGCAAGAAACCCGCCAACAATCAAAAGAAGAAGGTGCAACCTAAGCAGGCAGCACCGGTTGCAGCAGCTGCCGCATCCGCGGCAACAACAACCGATGAGCAAACGGCGGCAAATTCCGAAGCCGATTCCGATGGGGGTGGGGGGGAGAACAGCGATGTGGATTCGGTTGCCGGTTCGGGCAGCGACGATGATGATAACAAGAACAACAAAAACAATTCCTCGCTGGATGACGATGATGATGAGGAGTGGGAGCGCCTGCAGGCGAAGCTTAATAAACGCGAACGTCTCGAAGGCAAATCACGCACATCCCACACCGTTCACTGTCCCTTCTTCCCGGAGGAGAAGCAGGAGTACTGGTGGACCTACATATGCGATCGCAAATCGCGCACACTCCTAACGGCGCCCTACCACGTCACGAATCTTGTCGAGAAGGAGGAGATACAGCTTAAATTCACAGCGCCGCGTTGGCCCGGCGTCTATCCCTTCACAGTCTGCCTGCGATCCGGTAGGTTTCCTCGAAAAACCTTTCTATACCATATCGTATAACACCTCCCTTTTCTCTTTTGTAGACTCGTATCTGGGCATGGATCAGCAGCAGGAGCTGAAGCTAGATGTGCAGAAGGCACCAGCACCACCGACAGATCATCCGCAATGGGATCTCAGCGAATCCGAGCCGGAGAACAATGATCAGCAGGAGAATCTAAGTGATTACACTACGGAAACATCCGACGAGGAGGATAGCGACTAGACAGCACGAAAAAGATATTCTCATCACATTGTCCCCCCTTCCTTCGAAGCCTTCTCCATCACCCGCCCCACTCCACCCAACATACTACCCATCTATTTTCCTGTCTTGAAGTTTTTAAATATGTTTTCCATTTCTTTTTAGTAAATGATTTTTTACTAGTTTTTGTAATTGTATTAAAACAATGGATTATGAGCCCGAAACTAAAGCGTACGTAACTAAATAAGTGAAGGAAAGAAAGGAACTTCAATTTTTTAATGTCTCTGAACTAAACATAATTCTAAATGTACTGTATATTTAATTATTTGGATACAAGCAAGAAATAACAAAAACCAAATCAACAACAAAAACAACATAATAAAGATATGTGTGAAACGCGTCTATTTTTATTGGCATTTCTCCTCAATAAGAGGAAAATATAGAAGAAACTTTTGCAAAATAAAATCAAGAAAATGAATTTAAGTTTATATAATTTTTATTGTTATCATTTTTATTTATTATATGATTTTATTGCGCAGCTGCAGCGCGTTCCAAATCCAAAAGCTTAGCCGATTCCGTTTCTGGAAGTGGCACTGGAACTGGAACGAAAGCTTCGGCTGCTGTTGTCGTCGTCGTCGTTGTTGTTGCTGATGTCAGCTGCTGCTGCTGCTGTGGGAAGAACAGTTATTTTTAAACTATTACAGTTTGCTTTACGCTAATTGGCATTACCCTCCACCAGCTACATATATATTTTTATTATTTTTCATATTTACATGATATGTATCATTATTTGCTTATATGTATGTATGTGTGTGTTTGTGTTCATTAAGCGTGTGGGTGATACGACTACAGGTGCGGGTGCGGGTGAGTGCGGGCTTGTGCAGTTTCAGAGTCATTGGGTTTGTTCGTTTGTAGTTTTTCGATTTATTCTTCTTCACTGTCTTCCTCCTTAGAGGATGTTTCGCTTTTTGAGGCATCTTTGGTTTCTTCTGTGCTCTCTTTCGTTTCATCTTCTACATTTTCTGTAGCTTTCTCTTCGGATTCGTTTTGCTTTTCTTCTGATGTAGATTCATCAGAAATTGGTTTTTCTTCAATTACTTCATCTTTATCAGTTTTCTCAGATTTTACTTCGGCTTTCACATCAGCTTCTGGAGAATCTTCATTCGTTTCTTCTAGATCAGGACTTTTCTTTTCATCCTCTTTGTCGTCTTCTTTCGTTTCTTCTACATCAGACGTCTTTTCTGATTTTTTCTTTTCATCCTCTTTGTCGTCTTCTGGCTTTTCTTCCCTTTTCTTTGTTCTGGTGTGGCCTCTTCTTTTTTTTCTATTTCTTCGGTTTTTTCTTCATCATTTTTAGTTTTTTCCGGTTTCTCATCCGCGTTCTCTGAATTTGATTGATCATCCGATTTTTCAATCTCATCGTCTTTTGGTTTCTCCTGTGTTTCTTTAGGTTTCTCTTCGGATTTTTCTTTCGTTTTCTCTTCGGATTTTTCTTCCGCTTTCTCTTCAGATTTTTCATCCGTTTTCTCTTCAGATTTTTCTTCCGCCTTCTCTTCAGTATCTTTAGATTCTTCTAATTTTTCTTTATTTTCGCCTTCAGTTTCCTTCGACTCTTTTTCGACTTCCGAACTTTCGTCCGTTTTCTTACCTTCCTCCTTTTCACCCTCCGTTTCATCGGATTTCTCTACCTTATCCTCATTCTCTTCTTCTGCTTTGTCTGTGTTGACACCGGGTGAAAGTTGAGATTAGTGTTCCTTTGTGTTGACTACCCTTTACTTTACCTGTTGATTCCACCTTTTCTTCCTTGGACTCGGATTCTTCGTTACCTTCCGTGGCGTCAGTTCCAGTCTATTGTTTTGGGTTGGTTAAATGGTTGGATGTGATATATTCAGTGGCGGATTGTGGAAAGTGGGGAAAAATGTATTTACAGATATCAGTAAGGATCAGCTTATTCTATCCGAACTTGAAGTGAGCAATTTATGTTGCAGTAACATGCCGGATTAGCTTCTTAATCGCATCTATTGGACTAATGTTTAGTTGTCTTGGTTCATGCAGCATCTATTCAACATTATGGTTTTACCTTTTCTTCAACACTCTCGTTCTTTTTGCTTGCATCACCATCGTCGTTGTCTTCGTTTTCTGGTTTGTCCTTATCATCACTCGCTGTCTCGCCATCTTCGTCCTTATTCTTTAACATTTTACGAGCACAAAAGTTTTTTACATTAGCTTGATCAACTCTTGCTGTTATTTGACATGCGCAGTTAAATAACAGATTTGGAGACGCGGCTGTTGTCTCTTTCTGTTGTTGTTGTTGTGGTGTTAAGTGTGTGTTATTATGAAAGCTTTTGGTTTTTAGTAAATACAAATATATTTCGTTTTTTATTATTATTATTATTACAAATGTAATTTTTATAGATTTAGCGGATTTTTATGTTTTCGCATTAACATAACTCAGCCGCACAATTCGTACAGTTTTTTAGTTTTTTTTTTCTACACTTTTTAATTTAAATTTAGTGCAAGTATTCAATCGGAAACCTAAAGTTGCTTTTCTTTTCGATTTTAATGATGTTACACACATACAAAAAATATGTGTGCATGAGTGTGAGTTGTCTTTACCATAATAAATATGTATGAATGCATTTTGATTAAAAGTTTAATTTCTTTTTTTAGCGTGAACACAATCGCTTCATAAAAATATTAGTGTGTAGTATGCATGTTATAAATATATATGTACTTATGTATGTTTGTATATATACGTAGCTTAACTTAAAGAACCGCAGTCGTGGTAGTAGAAGCTCAAACGTTGTTTTTGCGCCCAAAAATATTGCTGAAATGCTGTTAGATTACATTTTATTTATTATGTTATTGCTACTGTTGTTAACATGGATGTTAATTCTCGCTGGTAGTCGAAGAAAGTTGCAGTTGTTGTTGTTAATATTTTATTGTTATTATTGTTGTCATTATTGTTGCTTCTGTGCAGGCTTGTTGTTGTTGTCGCTTTATAACAGTAAACAGAAAAAGTACAAAATGGCTTAAAAACGCTCTCTCAAACCTCTGCCTTCTCCTTGTCCGCCTCGCCTTCACCGGCGTCCGCTGGAGCTTTCACCTCCTCCTTGTCACCGCCGTTCTCCTTCTTCAGTTCAATTTGAGCACTGCTCACGGCCGTAGTATCAGCCGGTGCCAATTTGAGGAAAACCTCCAGGGTGTCAATCTCATTGGCATTATCGAAGGCATTATAGTCGCCACAATATTCATCATCGTTGAACAGTTGCGGCGGCAAGGGATGCCTTGGCTCTGGATCGCTTACTGTCCCGCCATTGCTAGTCGATTTATTTTGCATCAGTTCCTTTTCGCTCTCCTTGCCGGGCTCTGTGATGTCAACGGTATCGTATTGAATATGCTTGCTGTCCAAAATCATCAAAACGCGCTGTTGGCGTTTCTTCACCTGCAACAAAAATATTTTGAAATTTAAATCAAGCTCTTCTTATTTTCTTTGTCCAGCCCTCAAGAAAGATAATATCATGCCCAGCCCTGGTTTGTCGATTGCCGGCAAGCCTTAAACACGCACACACACACCCACATGCGCAAGTGCGTATCGCACTTCACTTGTAATTTACAGTTGATAAAGTGTGGTTGTTGTTTGTATGTATGTATGTACAAGCTCTATTTTAAAAGCTGACGCGTTTGCAACAATAAACAAAGAACTTAAAGCGCATTCAAGCTTCCACACACCCAGCTCGGACATTGCCATTTTGCATAGACACAATGACCGTTGTTTAAGTTGTTTGCAAATCATACAGAAGAGTCACGAAAAATGAATCATGCTCACACACACGCACGCAACATTCTTGTGCACACACACACACACATGCACCCACGCATATGGAAAAAAACTGAGATCAATGAATTCTTTTACGCATCATAGTTCACAGACAATAAAATAAGCTTATATGGATATGTTTTGCGGTCGTTGCGCTGCTTCTTGCCACCACCACCATCGCCATCAGCAAAGCGCACGCACACATACAAACGCCAATCAAAATACCCACTTGCTTGAGAGAGATGACGTTTCGACTGTACATCGCACTACACACACACACACATTCATATAAACAAGCTCCGAAAACAACAAAACATTGCGAATTGTAAAGCGCATAAAATAGAATATGCAATTTGATTTTTCTTTTTATCTTTTTCACCAAGTTAGCAAGGCGTTCCATTAACATGACACTAACTTCTATAGTTCAATCATACATACATACGTATTATGGGTGTGTGTGGCTTGCAGCTGCCCCGCCCCGCTCCACACCCACACTTAAGACTGCACTACTCACCTCCTTGTTGCCGGACATTCCGCTGACGTACACTTTCAATACCATTTTTGCAATTAATTATCTGTCGTTGCGTCTTTAATTTAAAGCTTTATTTGTTGCGCGAAATAAAATATGCGACTTTCACACGATTAAAAATATTTTTAGAACTTTCTTTCTTTGCTTTGCTTTTGCCTTTGCTTTTTCTGCTGCCTGCTTTTGGCCCCTACCGCGATACGTAATGTTGAGTGTTAATATGCACGCACTGGGCTAAAAAGCTGTGTAAATATTTAAATTCGTTGAAAGAACGTTTATAAAGTTGTATTCTATAAAAGTGTAAAAATACTTATTATTAATTGCACAAGTTTGCTCTCTCACACTGCCTTTTTATTCCTACTTTATTCGTTCGAGCTGGTGTGACCTGATCAGTAAAGGAAAAAAATACGCACTGTTGGTAACTAAAATACCAAATGTTGGCGTTATTTTGCATTTGGAAATTAGTCTTATAGCAAAGATTTTTAATGATGCTTAAATTTGAGAACCATCCTAAGTAAAGATGAAAATAAATCTAATTAAATATATATCAAATATTTATAGAAATAAATAAAATTATATATTGCGGATATACGTCATATTTGTGAGCAGCATACACAGCTTAAGTATCGATACATTGCAGCGTCGATAACAGCGATGCGTCTGTCAAAATTGTGTGGAAATCATCGTTTGGCCATCGCTAATCTTGCCTCTCTGTTCACGAATCGTCGTCACGCATGCATCGTCGGTCGTCCATTTTTCGTAGAAGTCCGACAGCAAACTGAAAATTACATCGCTAAAAGACAAATTTCATAAATCAAACACTTTTAAGCAACACTCAGCATAGTGCATTTCAGTGGCCTTTGAAATACTGCTCAACGCAACATAAGCAATATCAATCTAAAATTAGTTTTACAATTCATCTGTAACAAAAACGTTTGTGCGTATGTACAAATAATAAAAGTAAATAAAGCGCGTGTGAAGTGGTGCAGAAATCCGAGGCGTTAGAATACATAACTAAACGTAAGTGCGAATGTGTGCAATCTGAAAAGTGCTAAATAGTTATTTTCCTTGATAATATCTAAAAAAAGCAAAAAAGATAATGATATGCGCTGCGACCATTTTTAAAATTTCACGAAATCAAAATTCCAACTCACAGCTGCAAGTGTGTGCGTATGTGTGTGCAAGCGAGACAACTATTGAGCTTATAAGCTGCTGTCATTTTGTTTTCTTTGAAACGATTCTTTTATTATTTTTTAGTCACGTAAAAAGGCACTAATCATTGATGAATTAAAAAAAAAAGCACCTTTAAAATACTGCAAAGAAACGTACCGAAAATGCGCCACCAACACATAGACTATGACAAATGAATAATGGGTTTATTAACAGCTTTTGTACGTACATATGTCAAGCGTTTGCATATGTATTTGTGTTTGTAGTGTGATGTTGCTGTGTTAAAACAGCTGGTACAGCTCGAAGGATACGCATACGCGTTTTTATTGTTGTAGTTTTTGAGTGCGTGTTTGTTTGCATGTGTTTGTGTGTGTGTGTGTTTATGTATTGGTGCTGGTGGTTGGCATCATTTCGTTTCAGTACGTTTTCTTTGCCTTTGAGTCTGTTCTGTTCGTCGCGTGCATTGCTATGCATGTGTGTTGTTGTTGTTGGCTGTTAAGTTCTTGTGTGGTTGTTGGTAACACTCCCTTTAAATTGCGCATCGCCCCTGTGGTTCCGTTTTTCTTGTAATGCCCTTTTACGTAGCAGAGTTGACTGACCACCACATCATTCAGGCTTTGTTCCATTGAACGCATTTCTAATTACTTATTCCAATAAAAATTATACATAAAAAAATTCAAAATATTAAAATTGATCAATAAGTGCAAATAAATATAATAAAAAGTTCAAAATTATTATAAATGTTTAAATTTGGACTTAAATGAACTACTTCACTGAATTGAACTGAAAACCGCATCGCAATATAAACGCTGCTGGGGTTCGCCTTCTTTCAAGCAGCTGCCATAAATCGCTGCACCATTTTCTTTTTATTCTCCTTATAAGTGTGTGTGTGTGTGTGCCTGTCAGGTGAATCCTGTTTTCCTTGAAACCAGTTTTTTGTTTCATTTTCGAATTTCATTTGTGTTTGAGTGTGCGGCGCTTCATCATTCTTTTAGTTTCTAGTACTGAAAATTTCCTCCATTTTTTATTCTCATTCACAGCGAACGCTTCCAAGCAGCAACTCTGTGGCAATAAAATAAAAAACATAAATATAAACCAGAAGAAAATCAATTTATCAACTTATTAGGAACTTAAACATATATATACATATATATATATATTTTATATAAATAGAAATAGTTGTTGCGACTCGATTGTTATCATTGCTATGGCCTGTGCAACTCTGAAACGCGCCTCTGACTGGGAGTCCCTCAATCAACGACCCAACAAACGTCGGCGCTGCAATCCTTTTGGGCAGTCGCGCAACAATTCGCCGGCACGCAACAAAAATGGCAACAACGATGGCGTTGGCAGCACAAAAACAACGCCCAGCAATCGCTACGCCAAAGACAGCTCTGAGCCGAGTCCTTTCTCAGAGTCTGCTCTAGCCAAGATGTCGCCAGGTGAGTTAGCGTTTAGGATAAGTTTATATTTTACTCAATTGTCCGTTTTTCCCCAGATAAAATGGCTGAGAATCTGTGCAATGAGATCAAGAGACTGCACAAACGAAAACAATTGCCAATTACATCGGCCGCTTTGGAGCGCATGCAGGATTCGGAGTCGAGTGGATCCGAAATGGGACCGGAGAGTCCGCATCGTCCGGACAGTCCACCAAATCACATGATGCGCCCGCATGACGACCCCAAAGCATTGTTCACATTCAAGCAGGTGCAGCTCATATGCGAGGGCATGATCCAGGAGCGCGAGGATCAGCTCCGTGAACGCTACGAGTGCGTGCTGACAACCAAACTGGCCGAGCAGTACGATGCCTTTGTGAAATTCACATACGATCAGATCCAGCGTCGCTACGAGGCAGCGCCAAGCTGTAAGAAGAAAACAAAGCATTCTCGAATTGTATTTAAACTAATCCGATTTGCATTTCAGATTTGTCGTAAGGTTCGCTTTTATATTCTCAAAAAACAACAAGTGCACTACGATCTTATGTCACGGTTAACGGATAACCGAAATACAACAACAAAGGCAACAACGCAACAAGTAAATGCCTTTTAGCAAGAAAAAAACACCAACAACAAACAACAACAACAACATAAAAGCCCTCATTTAATAAACAAAAACAACTACAATTGTTTTTTGATATATTTTGAAATATAAAAAGAGTTATAGTTTAAAACTAGAATAACATATAAATAAAATGAAAAGGAAAAAACAAAAACAAAAAGTGTAATGAGAAGACAACAAAGGGAGAATACTTTAACGGCTTAAGCGCAAAGCAAACTGCAAAGTAAAAAGAAGAAAAAACAAAAACAACAAAAAAAAAATAAATTGTTATATTTACGTTTTCATATAACGAAAATTCTAAATAAAAATGACAAATATCTATATCTATATAGTACGTACACTATGCAAAATGCTAACATAAAAAAAAATAATAAGAAAGTAAAAAAACGCTGCAAAAAGGTGCAACAACAACAACAAATACACACATTTATAAAATAATATTAAAAAGAAAACCACACAATTCAAAGAAACCTCAACATTAGCTTCGTATATATACAAAATAAAGCAAAAAAGAAATATATAAAATGGAAATAAAAATTAAAAAAAAAAAAACAATTGGTAAATATATAAACTATGTTAGGTACATACATAGCTTATAAGGTATATTTGTAAAAGGTATCAAAACTATATTGAATTTCAAAATAGCAATGATGAGAGATGACAACTAAACAGAAGAAAAATAATAAGAAATAGTAACAACAAAAATATTAGGAAGAACAATACAAGAACAACAATGCAAAACTAAGTTAAAAACATAAGAACTACTCATGAAATAACTTTTTCATAGTTTATTTTTGCATAATAATAATAATCATTTTCCTACAAAACAAATCAAACGAGTGAAGAATAAAAGCATCTGTATAAAAGAGAAAAATACGTTATACTATATTTTTCTTTAATCGTTAATTGTTTCTTCCTTTGATGTATATTTTGCAAAGTTATGAAAACACAAAAGTAATAATATTCACGTTTGCAATTTTTAATTTGCTTTAAAATGTAAAACAAACAACAAAAACAATAAGAAAAAAAAAAAATTAAAAAGTTGTATAGTTTAAGTCAACTTGAACGCTTTCATCTATATAAGCTTGGCGGCAGAAGACGTTTCATGTTCATTATAAATACTTTTCACTTGATATATACACACACACACATATATTTTTCAATTACCGCAATCATACATACTTTACACTTTAGTAATTTAATAATTAATATTAGTAAAGAAATGCCATTTTTATATTAAAAAAATAAAAAAGCGATGAATTGAGAAACAATACGTGCCTTTTCCATTTTAATCAAAACCGGACAGAGTAAGATTTAAAAATTCAAAAAACCTAGCGCAATTTCAAAAAGATCTTTTTACGACCGCCAAACCATGTGAAAGTTATGTAAAGTTACCATTACGTGAAGTTGGCTGCGCGCAATTCTAAGGCCACTTGAAGTTGGGCCTGTCCGCCGCTTAACAGAACTGGTCCACAGCTGTTAACAGCGCAATAAGCTGCAAAGAAAGAAAAAACAACAAGCAGTCGCTGGAATTCCGAGAGCAACAAAATCGAACGTGTGTGATTTTGAACAACAAATGTTGAAACGCAAAATTATGTGTCGTTGAATTGCAAAGTGCAATAGCTAATTGCCCAAGCACTAAATATGCTGCACTCGCGAAACCTTACACAAACCTTTCAACATTAATTGATAATCCGCGAAATTTGTACATAATAGATACACAGTGAGAGAAGAAAAAGAGAGAGAGGGAGAGGCAAAGAATAGAAAGCTTAAACAATGTGCGACGATGACGGTGAAATTTGTGAGTCAGCAGTGCAAGCGTCGCCGGCGAAGCCAAAACTAACAATAGCTGAAACTCAAACCGACGCCCAGTTCCAGGACCTGAAACATTACTTCAAATATGCACAGACCAGTTGCCAGGCAGCAGCTGCTCCAGATTTGCTGGAAATCGACCAATGGCACCAGGACGATGTCGAGCATTGGGTGTGCGACAACATGGAGCACTTCTCGACAGAACTGCTCAATTGCCTGCGTCAGGAGGCAATCGATGGCCAAGTGTTGCTCGTTTTAACAGAGCGCGATGTCTACGACATGCGCTATAAACTCAACTATAAACTCACAATTGGTGAGATAAAAAAGTTCTGGCTAACGGTAATGCAGCTGCAGCTGCACTGGCAGCAGGAACAGCAGCAGCACCAGCAACAAGAGTCGCCGCTCTCCGGATACCCTAACAATAATTTAGATGCACACGTCATACAACCTCATCCAACAGCTAGCAATTTATTTGTGCCAGTGACGACAACAACCGATCCATGTCCCTGCCCCCCTCCCGGATCGGAGCAACCCAAAAATGTGTCGGAGAGCGACTCGATTAGGCTGAAGGGCAAACTTTTGGTATCGCCGGAATATTTTAAGACGGCAATTAGCTTAGGTGAGCATTTAGCATATTCATGGTTCAATAGGTCTTATCGGTCATTTCGATCAATTATAAAAATAACCTTGATTATATATTTAATTCCTCTTATCTACAATCACGCTGCATTTCCCCCTCTCTAAACGTATCAGCTTTCCCAAAACGACAACACATTTCCCATTTGGAATATGTTTAACAGTGATATTTATGTACGTCACCTAACTTATAAATTTAGTTACAGTTTTATTACGCCATTGCCTCGAGCAGTGTTTTACTGTTATATTTGATTTTGGAGGTTATTTGTATGTAGTTGTGATTGCGTATATGTATGTACATATGTATATGTATGCAAATGCATGTAGCCTTTTCTCCCGCTCGCACCCACACTGCTCTATGTTAATTCTCTGCATGCTATTGAGTTTTTGTTGTTGTTTATTTTTTGTGCGTCTTTTGTGTAATATTGCGTGCACAAATTTTCAAACGTTTCCGTTTGCAATCATTATTTTTGTAAGCGATAAAAACTTATTTGAAAAAGGTTTTTCTTAAGAATTTTTACAAGTTTAGTCTACAGATAATGCTTCCAGTAACTGGAAAAATCAAGAAATTCGATATATTATTTATAATTAGTTAAAATGCATTTTTTCCTTTTAACAGACACATTAAGCAAAAAAAAACGAGCTGTTAAAATTGTTTGTTTACATTTCGATTGCAGGCTATTCGTTTGTCGTCACATGGATTACGTCGTTTGTGATGGTGATCGTGCACGAACGTGTGCCCGACATGAAACGCTATCCACCGTTACCCGATATATTTCTTGACAACGTCCCCCACATCCCCTGGGCCTTCAATATGTGCGAAATCACCGGCTCGCTGCTATTCACCATTTGGTTTTTTGTGCTCATCTTTCACAAGTATCGAATGGTGTTGTTGCGTCGCTTCTTTGCATTGGCCGGCACCGTATTTCTGCTGCGCTGTGTGACCATGCTGATAACATCGCTCAGTGTGCCCGGCACGCATTTGCAGTGCAATCAGAAGGACTTTGCCATCGATGATCCGAATGTGGATGTGTTTGGTGCTATTGTTATACGAATGACGCGCGCCTATCGCATTTGGAGCGGGCTGGGCATGTCCATACAGGGTGTGCGAACGTGCGGCGATTATATGTTTAGTGGCCATACGGTCGCATTGACGCTGCTCAACTTTTTCATAACCGAATGTGAGTAGAAAATATTGAATATGTTTGACTTTAAATAATTGCAAATTCTTTCTTGCAGATACGCCACGCAATCTCTATTTTTTGCACACGCTGACCTGGCTGTTGAACATGTTTGGCATTTTCTTCATACTGGCTGCCCACGAGCATTATTCGATCGATGTCTTTGTGGCATTTTATATCACATCGCGTCTCTTTCTGTACTATCATACGCTGGCAAATAATCGGGCAAGTTCCAAGCAAAGGATTCAACTTATTTCTTATACTTACTTGTTGCTTGTTTAGGCTCTCATGCAAAGCGATTCGAATCGCACACGGATCTGGTTTCCAATGTTCAGCTACTTTGAGAACTCGGTCGATGGCATTATACCCAATGAGTTTGATACAACTGGCACGCTAATTGACTCGTTGGTGCAGCAGTTATTCAAGGTCAAGAAGGAGGTCTGGTCGATCGCTCATCGTTTTTGGTTTTCCAAGGAGGCTATCGCGTCGAGCAAATCATCGTTCGCCTTATTTGGCAACTCCACAACCGAATCTCGAAATTATTTGAATGCAACCGGATCAAATTACATAACCCCCAACCCGTCGCAACTCAGCGGCATGGTTAACTTCAGCACGAAAGCTACGCCTTCTTCGTCAGCTACCTCAACTCAGCAGAAGAGCAAGGCGATTGATGACAGCGCCAGCAACTTCGCTGTAGCCTCGGAAACCCTAAGGAACGACTTAAGAACTCTATTGACGGAGAAGAAGGTGCTGTGACTGTAGCTGATTTTCAAGTCTTCCAACACGGAACACAAATCTAATTTGTTTATCGTCGTTCTACAAAGAGATTGCGGAAAAAAAAAACACCGACTGATAATTTTTATTTAATACGCAGCGGCATCATCTGTATATCTATGTATTATCTATTGTGACACACGTAGTGCCTTCCGGATAGTCTCAATTTTACACAACAAACCCTCCTTCTCTCTTAGGTAAATAACATTTAGTTTACAAAATGGATTAATTTAACATGACAATTACATGGAGTTGTATGTACTTTGGAAATGTACTGTAATTGGTTAATTGATGTTAATCCGCATTCCGCGTAGTTTAGTTTTTTATTATTGAAGACTTTTTAATGCATTATTTTATAATTCTAAGCATGTACAACAAATTTATTTAAGTTATTTAGTGATAAGTTATAAAGTTTTTGTTGAACGCACAAAAATCAATAAATCAAAATTTTAAATGTGGACTAAAATTGTCGATAATTCGATAAATAAAAATTTAAACTGGCTACTCTGTTGTGCTTAACAATCGAGCGTAAGTTGTTATCGTTATAGTTTGTACAATTTAAACCTCTTTTAAATCAGCTGGCTGAGCAATCAAGACGTGCATGTGAGTTACAATAATTGCTTAAAAGTTTATTCTTCATAGAAACTTTATTGAGAGCGGATCTAAAGCTATAATTTGTTTTCGTTATTTTGCTCAACAAAAAAAAAATATAAAAATGTAAATTGAATAACATTTTTATACTATTTTTTTTCATTTCTATAAACTGCGAACGAATTTGTGATACTTTCGCGATTTTCGATATTTGTTCTGTGTGAATGGCGATTACATCTTCTTCTTGTTAATAGCGTCGGCGTCGTATTTTGTAGCGGTTTAAGCGAATTTATTCTTGTGTGTAAGTTTTGTCAGTTTAATTGCGCACACACAGAATATGAAGAAAACCAAACCACAGTTACACGACAATTTAATAGTAAAACGTGTGAAGCAGGTAATGATTTTTAGCTATAAGAAATAAGTTTTTCTGAGAGCAGCCGGTAAAAAAAAAATTGCAAAAGCAAGGTTAGTTTTTGGCAGATAAATATTTTAATTGTAATTTTGTTTGTTGTTGCAGTATCTAGAGGAGCATATCGACAAGACCTACTTGGATGTGAAGCAGATGACCCAGGAGTTGATGCACAAGTATCCGGAATATTCGCGTCGCAAATTCGGGCCGTTTAGACAATTGGTGCAACACGGTAAGTTCAATGCAAATAATGTTAACATTTCTGCGCATGACGCCAAGCAAACAGGCGGGCAATGTAAGAAGGCATTTTATGTTCGGTTCATACTTAAATTATTTGGGGTAGGCCCCTGCACATTGCCTGTATGTATGTGTGTGCACATGGCTTATTGCTTTAGATTTTTATTTATTTATTAAATGCTTCATTTTGGCTTGCAGCATTTGCTAAAGTATCGGAAAGCTATAATTTGGATAAGGAAACTAGCTCCGACGAAGAGGAAGATTATCTGTCTGACGAAGTCAACGCAACAGCCAACAACAGCATCGTGAATAACATGATGCAGGGCTTATACAATCGCAAATCACTGGCCGTAAAGCCGGTAAACGAGCCAATTGATATTTCCAGTGGCGATGACAACGAGGATGAGCCATCTGTTAGTCCACCAAATGGTGGCAGTCTGTCTGCTGCAGCCGCTGCTGTAAACGACGCTACTCCGCCGAAGACACTGAAGCGTTCATTGGAATCGTCGCAAGCAACAACTGGCGTACAGCCGAAGAAAGGCAAGTCCAACAACAGTTAAGCGAAAATAATATTGTTTATAATTGAAATAAATGCTAAACAACAATCCTTCTCTAGCAGGTGTGCCTATACCTGTTCTTTCGAACAATTGCGCCAATCCAGCACTAAGCCATTCTGCGCCCAAGAAGTGTAAGTAACCAAGATGCATTGTTTTGCTGCAGGCATGGAAACTAAAATTCCTTTTTTTTGTTGCTTTTAGTCATTGCTGTATCTGCTAATCTAACTAAGAGCAGCAACCCGGATGCTGGATCGCGCAAAGATTCGCATCAGCATCACGGACCATCGCATTCGTATCAACAGCAGCAACAATTTCTGCACCAGCAGCAGCAGGCTCATCAGCAACAACAACAGCAGCATCACCAGCAACAACAGCAGCGTGTTCGCGTGTATAAAAAGGAGTTGGAAGTGACTCGCTCGTCGGAGAGTTTTCGCGATATTGGTGGCATGGATGGCACATTGAAAGAGCTGTGCGAGATGCTCATACATATTAAATCGCCGGAGTTTTACTTTCAACTGGGCTTGTTGCCCTCACGTGGACTTTTGCTGCACGGACCGTCAGGATGTGGCAAAACCTATTTGGCACGTGCCATTGCAGGCGTAAGTAGAAACATAATTTATTTGAATTTATTGCACTTTTTAATATGTTTCATTTAAAGCAATTGAAAATGCCGCTGCTGGAGGTGCCAGCAACTGAGTTGATTGGCGGCATCTCAGGGGAATCGGAGGAGCGCATACGCGATGTCTTCGATCAGGCCATTGATCATTCGCCATGCGTGCTTTTTATTGATGAAATCGATGCCATTGCTGGCAATCGCCAATGGGCTGCCAAGGATATGGAGCGTCGCATTGTCTCGCAGCTGATTACCAGCTTGGATCAACTGAAGGCTACCGAGTTTGGTCAGTCTGTTGTTGTAATTGGCGCCACTACACGTCCGGACACTCTGGATCCGGGGCTGCGTCGTATTGGTCGTTTCGACCATGAGATTGCCATACACATCCCCTCGCGCAAGGAGCGTCGCGAAATATTGCGCATTCAGTGCGAAGGTTTATCGATTGATGCAAAGCTCAATTATGATAAAATTGCTGAACTGACGCCCGGCTATGTGGGCGCCGATCTTTTGGCATTGGTCTCTCGTGCAGCAACTATTGCCGTGAAGCGCCGTTCGATGAAGAAGTTTCGTGAGCTGCACGCAGCCAGCGAATTGAATATGACCACAGTTACCTTGGACGATGATGAGCCCAGCGAGGAGAAACAAGAGGAAAAGGGGCCGAATGCGAACTTGGGGCAGACGCCCGCCGAGGAGCAGCTAATAGCTGACGATGATGCAAACATGGATGAAGCCACAAATGGTGAAAAGATCACTGATGAAAAGATCGCTGAGGATGTCAGTGTGGCTCCCATGGAAGTAGATGATAAAGAAGAAGATAAAATTGAAAATGATTCCGAGACTCAACCAAAGGCTGTTGTTGTTGAGCCTGCAAAGCCTGATTCCGAGACTCAACCAAAGGCTGTTGTTGTTGAGACTGCCAAGCCTGAGGCGGTGTTTATTGTTGAGACTGCCAAGCCTGAGGCGGTGGTGCAACCAATCGCAAGTGAAATATCGCCCATTCTAGCCGATGATTTCTACGAACCCACATTGGCCGAACTGACAAATTTCCTTGACAATCCGCCCGAGGAATTTGCTGATCCCAATTTCTGTCTAACTCTGGATGATTTTACTGCCGCTATCAAAGTGATGCAACCGTCGGCAAAGCGTGAAGGTTTTATCACTGTGCCGGACACTACCTGGGATGACATTGGCTCACTGCATAATATTCGGGAGGAGCTGAAGCTAGCTGTGCTAGCGCCTGTCAAGTATCCTGAAATGCTGTCACGCCTCGGTTTGGAGGCACCATCGGGTGTGCTGCTCTGTGGACCGCCTGGCTGTGGCAAAACTCTGCTTGCCAAGGCCATTGCCAATGAAGCTGGCATTAATTTCATATCCGTTAAAGGACCTGAGCTGATGAACATGGTAAGAGTGATACGACTTGATGCTAAAATTATTCGATTGTTGATTGCATTTTCTGTTTGCAGTATGTGGGCGAAAGTGAGCGTGCAGTGCGTGCTTGTTTCCAACGTGGCAGAAACTCTGCACCGTGCGTCATCTTCTTTGATGAATTCGATTCGCTGTGCCCCAAGCGCTCGACTGGCGGCGATGGCAACAATTCTGGCACACGTATCGTTAACCAGCTGTTGACTGAAATGGATGGCGTTGAGGAGCGTAAAGGTGTTTATATTTTGGCTGCCACCAATCGACCGGATATAATTGATCCGGCCATATTGCGTCCAGGACGCTTGGACACCATACTGTATGTGGGATTGCCGCAAGAGCAGGAGCGTGCTGACATTCTTAAAGCCACTACCAAGGTACGTTGTAGTTGATATGTAATAAACATTTAATATATTAAGCGTATTTTTATTATCCATATAGAATGGCAAGCGTCCCGTGCTGGCCGATGATGTGGATCTGAACGAGTTAGCCGCAAAAACCGATGGCTATACAGGCGCCGATTTGGCCGGTTTGGTTAAGCAGGCCTCAATGTTTTCGTTGCGCCAATCGCTTAGCCACGGTGATACAAAAGTCGATGATTTGTGTGTGCGCAAAGAGCATTTCGAAGAGGCTCTAAAGCAGCTGCGTCCTTCGGTTGGCGAGCAGGTAACTAAATACAATTACTTCTTTAAATGATACTCTGTTAATTATATGCCATATATTTTCTACAGGATCGCAAGGTTTATGAGAAGCTGCGCCAGAAATACGCAGCACCGCGTATCCCGTCATTTGAGGCCAAGTGAAAACAAAATCTCAGCACTTGGCCCTGTTGTTCTAGTATTTAAGAAACCATACAAAAAAAAAAAATTGAAATAAAAAGCCAACACACACACACACACACAAAAGCAAAGACATGAAGGCTATTGCGCATATTCCTAATATTGATTTTAATGTACAAAAATTTATGTTATAAACACAAATTGAAATAATGCCCAAGCAAATAAACATTGGGACCAAGCCCAGCCAAGTTTCAATAATAATCTCTTTACTAATAACAGACACAATACACAAAACATAAAACATTCACAAATATAATGGTGCATCGCCTTCTCCTGCGGCACGTGTTGCCAATGGCGCTGTCAACGCCCTTTTGGATAATGCAGATTTGGCATTGTGCTGCTTCTGCATCTGGAGAATATCCGCATGTTGTGTGAGAATTGTGCGCTTGGAACGCTTCTTGATTCTCTTTCTGATCGGCGATTTTTTTTTCTCCTCGGTTGCAGTACCAGCCTGGACTTCACTATCACCCGCTCCCAGTTCAACGTAACCCAGTGGCGTTGGCGCCTTAGGTTCTTCATCACGTTTAACTCGCTGGCGCAGATCGAAGGCGTTCTTGCACATCTCGCGTATACCAAACCAGCTCTCATGACCGATCTGGCTGATCAGCTCGACGGGCGGCTGAAAGCCCAGTTCACGCGATGGCAACTCCATTACCAAAGCCAACGGTGTCTTCAATACACCATAAACATAATCCACAACCGAACCGGCAATGGTGCGTTTGGTCAGACCGCTTATACTGCCCGTACGATAATCGCGTCCATTGTAGGATTTGATTGCAGTGCGTCCGGTTGTTGCGAGCGTGTCGAGTTCGCGCCAGTAATACGGTGCCTCCCGACAATAGCCATAGGGATACATAATGCTCTGGCCGTACGAGTGCAAGGATAGGTAGAACAACAAATTTGGCGCCAGATTGTCCAGAATGTTTCGCATGGCACGTGTCTCCGGCTCAGAGAAGGGATGCTCACCCTTGTACGTATTGCGATGGGTTTTCGTTGGACCGCATTCCCAGAATATGTCATAGTTGCGATTGCAGTCGGTGCCCACAAATTTGGAGGCCTTATGCGGTCGTCGATTCTTGCGCCAGTTGCGATTCTGTAAAGGATTCAAATTGAAAAAAATCATCATCTTAAAAATTGACTCGTACTCGTACCTTAGTGCGTGAGTACTCATAGCCATCGGGATTCACTAGTGGCACTATGATGAAACGCAGATTGCGCAGCATCTCAATATTCCGAGTATATCGCTCCGTCAGCTGATAAATGCAATTGAGACTGGTGCTCACGGTTATCCATTCGCGGGCATGTGTGCCCGCCTCAATGAAGATAATGTTGCGATTCTTCTCGCCCTGCAGCACTAGGGGACCCTTGGCACCTTTGGCCTTTTGCATCTGCGCCTGCTGGCTTACCTGCATGCGCATTATGGGCGAAAGTTCGGCATTGTCGGGATTCATCCAATTGATTTCGACGGCTCGCACTTCACGCTTCTCGTGCGTTATGCCCAGCGTATAGAGCTTGACAAAGTTCGAATAACGATGGACTATATATTCCAAATACTGATTGATCTGTGCATAGTCCAGATATGTGTGTATCACATCCGGCCGAGGTATGACAAGGCGGCGCAACTTATTGGGAGGCATTGTTATGGAGGTTACCTTTTGTGCAGCTCGCGCTTTCACCTTCTTGGTACGTTTTGGGTTTTGTGTTGAATGCATTTTCAATTTGGATAAATTACCGATAAAAGTTATATTAGTTTCAAACTAGTATATATGGCACTTGGAATTTGAAATTTGTCTTTACTCAGCACACAATGAATATTTAGAAATAGTTTTTTGGAATTTGATTTGAGCTGAGCGATGAATAAATTGTCGATAGCCTGCTGTGGATTATTTTCTCACCTGGTGCTCGACTTGAAGCAGCTGCTCCACAAGGACGAGACGTGCGAGTCCTTTGGGCCTGGCTGCCATTGTGCGATCCAAACGGCTTACCCGTTCGAGTTTTTATCAACATTGCATTATACAAATTCGGAGACGATGACGGAGCAGCAAAAAGTGGCACACTGCCTTACTGCCACAATGCCCCACACATCCCACGTAGCGTGGGCGGCACAGCAGGAGAGAAAGCGAGTTCGCATTTGGGTTAAATTGGGACAGCGACAACGTTTAATAAGTTAGGCACGGCACAGGCAGCTTGTAATGCGGAATTGGATTTGTTGTATTCCCGCTGTCCTTCTTGGCTGGGCTGCAACTGGCTGCCACAAAACGCAAATATGCTAAATGTCAGACTTGGCCTATGGGGGGAATCGGTTGAGTGTTTAGCCAGGCAGGCAGTCAGGCACCCATCCAAGCAGGTAGCTAAAAGCGCAGGCACGTGCTATGCTAATAAACAAGGAAGCGTACGATTCCAAAACTCAGAGGCTCCAACATTGGCGTGCCGTCCCGGAAACGTAGCATTTGTAAGTTGGTCTATGGAACCTTTAGGCCTTTAGCTAGCAAGAAAACTCATTTTGGAGATTGCCTAGAAAAAAAAACACTATGCTACAGGAATACCCACAAAAGAATAAACCATAACCGATGGGAGTGAATCAAAATATTTTTATATACTGACTGACTGCTATCAACGTTCAGCCCAAACGGTAAGTCAAAGAAACGATATTATACCATAGCATATGGACCAATGGGAACACTTAGTTCTTTTGCATTTTTTATTTGGTTGGTTAGTGTAACTTTGTGCTGCTCCAACAAACATCATGTCAACGCAAAAATCAAATGTGCGGGGTCGGAACTGACGAAACAGACATACATATGTAAATATGTATTTACAAACATACATACATAAATACATAATATGAATGCATTTAAAGGAACATCACATCGCAAGCGACACAACCAGTTGATTTATACAGAGAAAACAAGGTTCGTGTTGATTTTCATTTAACGGTCTTTTAGTCAAACTTCCTGACACAGTGACTGCCATTTGTTTACGTCTGGATATAGTACTTGTATAAACATAACACAAGTGAGTCAATGTACCCTGTACTATTGTATCAGCTATGTGCATATTGCTATTGAGAAAACTTGAAATATTATCTATTTTACCAATCTTATCACAACAATACTTTGATGATTTTTCCTTAACATATGTATTTCGATTTGGTTTGGGTTTTTTCGATCATACATTGTTGACAGTTTGCCAGTTAAAAACTTCTTGTTGTACACATTAAAATTATTCGCTGGGTTATTTTTGTGTTGGCAGAGACACGCAAATGCCCAGACAGGTTGCCAGTCAGTCAGCAGGGGGCGTTTCTGAAGTATGCACATTATGTCATTAGCATGTTGGCCAAAAATAAAAGGGCTAAAACTTTGTTTTTGGAAACGACGGACGACCAACATAAAAAAAAGAAACTCTAAATGTTTTCAGTTTGTTTTGTTTTTGTAGACTTGATGACGAAATGTGTGTGGCAGCATAAAACTGGCTACAAATTAACGAAATTCCAGTAATTATGCCAAACAAAACATAAAAGCACAAACCTCAGAACCCAGACCTCCGACCTGCCTCAACAAAGGACAACAACTAATAATATAGAACACTGCATATTTTTGCATTTTATTTGGCATGGCAATTTAACTTTTGCTATACAATTTGCCATAATCGGATGGCTTATTAAGTTATGTTGATTCTGTACACGTTGATATGACAGGTGATTAGCATTTTATCAAGTCTTCTATAATATATTAAGTAATTATTAGATTGTCACAATAGTTTTATTGATCATAAAAGTCAATTCCACCAATAAGAGCCTCTACTCTTTTCCTTGTTGGTCTAGGTGTCGGTTTTATTATCGGTTTTATTATCGGTCTTTGTGTGGTTTTCTTGGTTGGTTGCCAAGTTTTTTTTTTTGGTGTTGTTCGTGAAATTACAGGCTTGGGCGTGGCTTTAACGTTTTGCATTCCTGCAATCTTCTCCAGATCTTCGATTTGATCGATGATGTCATCCAGTTTGTCCAAACTCTTGCATTGGACCATACATTTATTAACTTCATAATCGTTTTTATTTAGTTTGTCAAGTGCATCTTTATGCTGTTTCTTCATTTCTTCAACTTGCTTCTCTTGCTGTAAAGCCTTGTCCTTATCCTTGGGCATGTTCTCGAGCTGCTTCTCTAGCAATTCCAAGCGTTTCATTATTTCATCGTCTACTTGACCGTCGCTTGGCTTCTGTAAAGCGGTGCATTTGTCATTCAGATCATTGATTCTATTCTCTGTTTGATGTTTAAATTCCTCGACTTCCTCTTGTCGTTCTTCATTCGCTTTTCTCAGTTCATCTATTTGATTTTTTAAGTTTTTCTCAATTTCTTTCAGTTCATCATCGTTTTTATCAAGTTTGTTTTGGATTGAGGCAAGCTCGTTCTTTGATTTAGTTATTGCAGCTTCCAACTTTATGATACGGTCATCATCAGAGTTTGAGCTTTTCGAACCATTTTGCAAGACATCATCTAAACGCTTCTGTAAATCTTTCAGATCCGCTTCTAGTTTAGCAATGTGATCCTTGTAGCTGTTGCCCATGACTTTTATATTTTGCATCGTTTGACCAGCATCTTTGGTTAACTTATCAATTTGTGTACAACAAGCTTTTGCTTTATCAGTTTCACTTTTTAGCTCATTTGTAGAGGGGCATACTTTCTTATCCTTTGACGGTTGTAGTTCTTGTAATTTTTTTATTTTTTCTTCAGTTTTCTTTAGATCATCCTTCAGCAGCTGGCACTTTGCTGAATTTTCCTTTAGTATATTAATTTTACCCAACTTATCGGAAAGTTCTTTAACTGTTTTCTCCAAATTTTCAAACTTTTGGCTGTCAGCGTTATTTAATAATCCCGATTCGTCCTCATTTCCTTTTGTCCCACAGGACTTTTCGCAGTTTTGCAAAACTTTTCCCAAATTATCAGCATGCCTTTCCAATTCCCCTGTGATGTTTTTTACTGTTCCATCTTGCTCCGTTTGTTTTTCTTGCATTTTCATAAGCTGATTTTCCTGTTTCTTGGCTTCATTCTTGCTCTTAGTCTTAGCTGTTTCAATTTGCTTCGTCAGGTTTTTCAACTTCAATTCTAATGCCTTGCAACATTCGCCCGATTTATTTTTATGGTCTTTCTGTTTCTGTTCCTGTTTATCTATCAGATTCTTTAGTTGATCAAGCTTGCTTTTGAGCCTTGCTTGATTTTCCTTTAATTTATTTTGTTGGCCTGCGTTTTCCTTTGTCTTTTCATTAAGTTTCTGATTTAAGTTCTCCAATTGCTTCAGCATATCATTTTCAACTGTTTTGAGTTGTTCTTTTAAAAGCTCACAGCAAGTTTTCATGTTCTTTCCGGCAACTAACTTCAATCTTTTTATAATTATATCCAAATCTGTGCCTAAATCTCCGCTTGCCAAAAGCGGCTTTTCCATTGTTAATTCATTTTTGACCGAAAGTCCCGTTATGGCATTAAAGATCTTATCCATTGTATTCTTTTCATAGAAGCAACAATGCTCGTCGCCAATCCGTTCCGGACGTTTGGTATTCACGGCATCCAATAATTGAGCTAAACGCTGATTGAAACCCGTTAGTTTTGCATTTCTCACAACCTCTTCATTGATCCAGCGCACAATCTCATTATGACTCGTACAGCCGGTTGCAGGCGGAGCGCGACCAAATTGATAAATCTTTTCTTCTGAAACGTCATCATAGTCGTAAAATCCAAATGCTTTCATTAGCCCATTTGCTGATAAGAGCAAGAGCAATACTTGCAGCGACATCATACTTAGGTGCTGTTAATGGTATTGTTTAATTGCAATTAACTCATTTTTGTATTCCATTTTGTAAACTCACCAATTGTTACGTTTTCCGCGTTCTCGATGCGCTGCTGCCAAAAGATCCAGACGAACTGAACAACCTTTGGGTGCACTGACCAGAGCTTTCCACCCACTCTGGCCAGTAATCGATTTGCATGCTGTGTCAATCATGCATTGCAGCAAAATTCCAAAGTAACATTGGTTAACATTATTATTAAAAAAAAAATCATATTAAGATCAAATTTTAAATAGGTTTTTGATATCTCTTCTATGCCCTTGGTGTTCTAGTATGAATAGCGACTCTAATAACAAATCATCTCAAGGCATTTTTCACAGATTTAAGCTAAACAAGAATTTAACATTTGTTCGAGTGCCCAATCATTATTTTTTCATGGTTAAGGTCGCAAAACAAAGTAGCTGGTGACAGGGCTTTTTTAGTTCTTGGTTGGGGCGTTGACAGATACCATAACAAAAATATAAAAATTTATAAAATATGGGTAAATGCAAGCCATTAGGTTTGGATCTAAAGATACCCTTTCGGTTCAAAGTGTATCCCCCTTAATTTTAGTAGAGCTCCATTTATTTTTGGTTTGTTGTAAAATATTCGAAATAAATAAATAATTATTTTTATCTGCATTTCCCAGGTACAGGGTATAAAAGCAGCCTTATTTTATGTATTGTTATATAATGGGATCATTAAGTTGTAATTGTATGTTTTGCTATGCTCATTTTATTTTTTTAGACTATGCGGTCAAGAGGAAAAGTTGAATGCCCTGAGTTTTAAGTAAGAGCATCATTAAGCTGATTGAAATGACTTAGAACTTAAAACGAGTCTTTGAAAGTTAAACCAGCTAGACGAGCGACAGTGGTATTATAATCAACAGATAATTATAATTTAATATGCAAATTAGAGCAAACATGTTTTTATTTTGGCACCACCACCGGAAACATGAAGCTTGATTTATTTAAAGAACAAATGCCTCGATGTCTCCAATAGTTGGATCCCCAGCGCTCTATAAACATATATATCGCTGTTCAAGCGGAAGTGCCCAAAGCGACACTCAAGCGTCACAATTGCCGAAACACTTAACGTTATTATAAATAAATAAAAAATGATACGCAAAAATATATTGAGAGACATATCATTCGAAGAGTGCCAAACGAATACCACGATGATGGCTTCAGTTAGCCATGACGTTAAGCTATTTACAAATGAGTCTATCTGCCTAAATGAGTCTTAATGTTTTAATGAACTCGAACCACGCATGTTTCGTATACGATTATCTTAAGTTTCTTAATAGTCTCATCAGCTGTTGCTTCTTCAGCTTATTGTGGCAACTGTAATGGACCACACGTTTTGTTGTTTAGAGTGGCAATAGAAACTGTTCATACTGCTTCCGGCTAAGCTCGGCATTTCGACCTTGCACGCCATAACGAAATCAATAGTTCACCGCTCGAATTAAGCCTGGCTAATAGAATTAGCTTTTTGCGCGCATCTTGGGTTTGTAAACTTTCAAATTGGTATCATTAGAACAGGAATCTAACATTTTGCCTCTCACCATATAGCCGGCGACTCTGTATATTCATGTCAGACCGTGACATTAGGAAGACAATGCTCAAAGTTGGCCCAAAGCATAACACACACATACACACACACATATACCCAGATCACACAGACGAATAATTCAAGTTCCTCTATAAAAACCAGTAAATAAACAAGTATCGGCTTCAGAATCGATTTAAGACCCGCGACACGCGGATGAAATACGCAAGAAAGATCAAACAATATTGATTTGGACCCAAAAAGAACTCAACACAAAAAGTGATCAAATTGTACAAACTAGTTTAGAAAAAAACCAAAACCACCGCCAATATTCTTAGAGAAAATAAAAAATACATTAATTATACAAAAATTAATTTATGGGAAAGAACTTAGCAAGTTCTGATCGAAATATATTAGTATAACGTATAAAACCGACGCGTGCCGTGATCGTCTTTCGGAAGAAAACAAAAAAACTTTCGGCGTTTACATTCGCCCACAAAGGCGTCTTGGATTTTGAAGTCTTCACCTTAAAACTGGAAGGGATTGGACCGCAACACCATCAGCACTGACCTTGACACTCACTTTTCTAAAATAAAACAAAAAAATAAAGCCAAACATAAAAACGATACGAAAATAAAATTTACGGGTTTTTGGCTTTGGTAACGTGTCTTCTTTCTCAGCCGCGCTTTGAGCTGCTCGACAGTCTTTGGCCGAAACGGAGATGAAACACACGAAACGGGCTGCGTTCAGTGTTTAACATAAAACTACAGCTTAGCTCTATGCAGTTGGGCAGTTGTGAATTTATTACATAACGCTTTTCAAGTGCAACGTGCAAAAAAATAATCAGATTCAACATAAAATTACAAGTTAAAACAAAAGGAAAGAAAAAAGCAAAGTGAATCCATGCTGCAACCACTCTCAGCTCAGCTGAATATTTTATTAATATATATAACTTGTGAAAAATTCACTATAAACAAACAAAATAAGTAGCAGCTGTGGCCAATTGTTAAGTGCACAAAATGTGTTATAAAATCGTGTGTAGTTTGTTGCTTTGTCTCATCGGCTTGGCGTACTCCAGCAGCTCCAACAATCTGGCTGGCTATGAAGGGTAATTAACACAATATATTATACGAGATAAATTGCTTTAAATAAATTTATTAAGTTTGAAAAGCACATCAATCAAAAAGCTAAATTTAAGCAATGAAATTTTGTTTTATTTCTTTTTTTTAATTTAATGATTTCTGGCCAGTTGGTAAACTGGTTTAGGCTTTCATTATGTGCTCATCACTTTATAAAAGCTCGTCGGCTTATGTCTTAAGCTTACCAGTAGCAAGTGCTTCCAAATTGTTTCAGTTATATCTATTTGATCATCTACACGCGACGTATCTCGCGTTCGATCCAGTAAATTGGTACAAGTGCTACAAAAATGATTATAAGCCACATATCGGAATCTGTTAGTTTATCAAGTTGGCATTTGAATGTCAAATACGGCATTGTGAAAAAGGATGCGATTAATGCATTGCGTATTAATACCGGACACCACTTAGTAGAAAATTCTTGAATTTTTTCAAACATATCGAAGCGTTAAATTAAACTTTTTAGGCAGTGTAAATGTTCTTATGAAATTATGTAGAATGTTTTAAGTATAAATATATAAAAAGCTACTACGATTGGAAGCTTTGGCATTTATATTTATTTATTTGAAGTTTGATTCATAAAAGTTTTAAAAAACTCACTTTCTATTAAATGTATTATGAAACTGCAGCTGCTAAAGTTTTTTTCATTAAATTTAAATACATTTGTTTGCCTTATTTGCATTTTCAGGTTCTTGTATTAAGCAACTCGTTAACATTTAAGGAGCTCATTTGACAGTCAATGTTGTACCAAATAAAAACGTGTCGATAGTAACGATTGTCATTGTCAGATAATTAGACGTTGTCATTAGCATTGGCAATTGAACAAAACGTTTGCCCGGTTAAAGCAAAAAAAAATCAAACCCAACTCAACCACACGCCCATGACTGCGATTCCATTCACGATGATACCGCAAACATAATATATGCAAATGCCAAACTGATCGCTGTGTAAATGTTTTGGCAGAAGGTGTCAGCAAATTGCATGCTGTCTCAGCAGCAGTTTTGAGGGGCATACGAGTCGTATGTGTGATGCATGCATGTATTGGAAACATGATGAAAAATGAAAATCTACTACAACAATTCGATATTTAATTAATACGCAAAATGTTTGCTTCCTTCCTTCCGTTAGCTTTGCTGTGATTATTATTTATTATTGTTGTTGTTGCTGTTTCAACACAATACGTTTTTAGTTTTGATGTTCAAAAAATGTAGATGCTAAATATGCAAAGATATATATATATAACAATAGTTATAAAGATATTTTTGGCAAGGCCGACAGCAGCAGCTGATTAAAATCATCGTTCAAACAACAGCGCTTCATTTGCATACAATTTACAGCAACTTCAACGAATTTCATTTTAAAGCCAAACTAATCACATGTAAACAATATTGGCTAGCTGTGTTATCATTAAAATATTTTTTTAACCACTCTTTGCCTGCTGTTTCTGCTGCTGTCGGAAAAAGCAAAATATAAATATTGTTGGCAGGCATTTAATTAAATTATATATCATTCATTGTTGTATGCCGCCGCTGTCGACGCCGATGCCAAACGTGATTAGCCTTATATTTGTCTGTTGTTTTGATTTTAGCCACTTCATCTGCTTCCATCTCCATATTTTAGCGCCCCCGCATCCAGTGCCGTTGCACATGATAAATATGCATAGATTTTCAATAGTTTGTTTGCCTCTATTCATGTTGTGGAATTTCGTGAAATGATAAATTGGTCACAAATTCATGAGAGGTGGCAAAACGCCAATTGGCCAGGCGACGACATCGAGGCGTTCGGCATAAATTTTGTGAATCAACAACTTATTTTACTATTTCTCGGGCGCCACAAATTAATTTTGTTGTCCAATTAGCCTTAAGATATATGGATGTATGTGAGTGTGTGTTTGTACACCAATTGATTTTTGGGTTTTTTTTCGCATTTTTAATTAGACACTTATAGTATTTACAATTGCATGTAAATGGTTTTACCCATTGCAATGCATTGGTTGATTAAGAACACGATCAATCAATCCCTCATAAACTAAAATAAAATGAATGTATACAAACAAATAGAATGTTAGTTATGCAAGCTCATTAGGGAAATTATGTTTAATTCGATACATCTTTATTCTATTATGAATTTTCTTTTGAAAAAATTGAAGTTTTCATTATTATTATAATAAAATCGCTTTTCTTTCGGCTTAGCTACACAAAGTATACGGTGCAGCATGGCGATGACAGCGCTTTTCGCTATATGGTCGATCTTCAGACAAACGATACAGATGTTGACTTTTGGCTGCTCACCCGGAACATGTCCGTCTTGACTGTGGGTCCACATCGGAAGCCACAATTCGAGTCACGTCTCTTGCAGTTGGGCGTTGATTATCAAACGCAGCCTTTGATGGATCTGATGGCAACACTGGAAGGCAATAGTAATTACACCGATGATGATTTTGATGAGTGTCAGTCGGGTAGTTGTGAATCCGAGCGTTCGCATAATCGCCAGCGTCGCCAGGCACGCGGATTCTTTTCGCATTATCCACGTTATAGTGAGATACTTAGCTTTATGAGTGGCCTTGCATCGCGCTATCCTCAGTTCTGTCGCTACGAATCGTTGGGTCGCTCGAACGAGGGTCGTCACATTGCTGGTCTCTCGATTTCACTGAATCAGCGAGTACGTCCTCGCCGTGTGGCCTACATTCAGGCAGCTGCCCATGGACGGGAGTGGATTACAACCCAGACAGTTCTGTACCTGGCCTATGAGCTGCTCAGTAATCTGAGAGCTTTCCAGCGTATACTCAATGATGTGGAGGTGTTCCTGGTGCCGCTGGTAAATCCCGATGGCTATGAATATACACACTCGACGGTAAGTAATAGATAAGAGCGAAATAATCTAAAGTAAAGTAACTTAACTAACTTTAAATATAACTACTTTAAGGATCGCTTCTGGCGCAAGAATCGTCATCGCTTTGCTGGACAGCGTTGCAGTGGTGTTGATCTCAATCGTAACTTTGGCAATCACTGGAACTATCAGGGCGCCAGTCAGAATGTAAGCAACCTGTTATTCAAATTTGACTTTGACCTTTAATATTTTTTTAACAAAACAATAATAATAAAAAAAAATACCCTTCACAGCTCTGCTCCGAAGTATATTCGGGCACATCGCCAAATTCGGAGCCGGAAACAGTGGCTGTGGTGCGCTATTTGGAATTCAATCGTAATCGTGTGAAGCTCAGCCTGGATGTGCACTCATTTGGCAAATTCATTTTTTATCCCTACGGCTATGCGAAGTAGGTGTTGCTATACGGCTTTCTTTTGGATTTTTTGGGCGGCTCGGCTTCAAAAAAGAAATTCAATTTACTTTTCAATTAATTGCTAAAAGCAATTAAAAAAGCGAACATTTTTCGACTGGATGTATTTTTAAACTTTCACCCATCCATTTCGCCCCGATTCAGAAACACAGTGCCACCCACCGTGGGCACATTGCGTTCAGTGGCATTGAGGGCCGCCAACCAAATCGCCAAATATCGTGGAACACGGTATACCATCGGCACCTCCGCCTCCATACTGTACGAAGCTTCTGGCAGTCTGGATGACTTTGCCTATGGCAATCTGGGCATACCCTTGTCCTATACGCTCGAGCTGCCCGGTGAGGAATTCCATGTGGCCACCTTTGACATCATACACGTCTGCAAGGAGACATTTGCCGGCTTTGTTGAGTTTATCCGGCATGTAAGTCTGTATTAAGTGTACTTCATGTGCGAAGAGGTATAGCATTTAAGCAATTGAATTTATAATTGTTAATTAATCTAATTAGTGTCGTCGTCGTTGTCGTTGTTAGGCATTAAATGAAAAAATGTGAATTAAATTACAGCTTAACTTTTTCATTGGTAAGGAACTGGTACACTTTAATGTACTCATCCAGCCCTGAATTTAATCTGGTTAATTTACCCATGCCATAAACGATAGCGTCCAGTACAAATGATAAAAGAATTTAATCTTCTATATTTAAATCGGCAGCAGCCCCAAATAAGTGATAAGGAAGTGAAGTGCAACATGTATAGAAATTTTTCGGTTCTACTCTTGCTGAAACCTTACACAAATGACATCGTTTACCCTTTCGCGTGTACTGCTGCTGCTCTTGCAGCAGGCCATAAGCCTTTTCGCCTGACAGGATTACAAGGATTATAAGGTGCTTGAGCTAAAGCCACGCGATGACACTAAACAGTGCCTTCTGCATTAGTTTGCAAGGGAGAATCCACTTTGGGATTTCCCTGTACCACGTTGCAATTACAATGTGACTTGATTGAAACACACATTCCAAAGAAAAAAAATTTCTTTTATTCAACGGAATTATCCGTTTTATCGGTTTTGATCCATGGGTCTCGCGAATTGTAACAGAAAGTTGGGTTGGTGTACAAGCGATGACCATGCAGGTGATAAGACGTTATCAACCGCAGTCGTAAATAAATATCTGATTAACGTTTAAATTTTTTTTACTTCTAAGATCAGTCGGGTTATAAGATTAGATAGGATTTGGCTATTTAAGTGACGGTTTTGGGGCCACGCGTGCCTATAGTCTATTGATTGCCTAACCATGTTACGTTTAGAATTATTGACATTACTGTTCAGCTTAGCTCTAATAGCCGCCAAACAAAGTCTTGACGGGTAAGTTACAAAAGGATTACTAGGGCTATTTTTGTATAAAGCTTTCCTTAATTGCAGCTTTCGTATCTATGAGATTACTCCCAAGAATGCGGCGCAGCAAGAGTTGCTGCATGATCTTAGCCAGCAAGGTTACGATTTCCTTAGCTTGCGTCGCTTAGTGGGAAATCCTTCACGAGTTATGGTGACTCCCGAGCAACTTAGCAACTTTGAAGCGTTGCTCAAGGAACAGCTGATGAGTTATCGCCAGATCGCTAGCAATCTGGGTGAAGCCATTGAGGCAGAGTTTGCCCAACGCCAACTTCAGCGACGCCTTTCTCCTATTACAGGAAAGGGTCGTTTGAGCACTGAGCGTTATTATACGCACGAGGAGATTAATAGCTATATTGATGACCTGGCTCATCGGTATCCGACACGTGTGTACGTCAAGACCGTCGGTTGGTCGTTTGAGAAGCGTGCTTTGAAAACCATTACCATCACCAATGGTGATGGACGTGCGCACAAGAAGGTAATCTTTATGGATGGTGGTTTCCATGCTCGCGAATGGATCTCGCCAGCGACTGTGCTTTATGTGATCGATCAGTTAGTGGAGCACTTTGAGCACAATGCTGATCTGCTTAAGGACTACGACTGGGTGATTTTGCCAGTGGTTAACCCCGATGGTTATGAGCACACCCAGACAGGCACATTTGCGCGCATATTCCGCAAGACACGTCAACCCTACACATCTTCGGTTCGGACCTGTTATGGCGCTGATCCCAATCGGAATTTTGATTTTCATTGGAATGAGGGGGGTGCTTCATCGTCACCCTGCAGTGACACATTTGCCGGGCCAAAACCTTTCTCCGAACCGGAGACAATTGTGGTGCGTGATCTTATGCATTCGCTGGCGGATCGTGGAAGCATGTATCTAACCTTACACTCTTTTGGCAACTACTTGCTTTATCCTTGGGGCTGGACTAGGTTAGAAAGTACCCTTACCTCATTTCGAAACATGACTTTACATAATCCTTTTATTCACAGTGATTTGCCTGATACTTGGAAGAATCTTGATAAAGTGGCCAGGGCTGGCGGTGATGCCATTAAAGAGGCCACTGGCACCGAATACGCAGTGGGTAGCTCTACCAATGTGTTGTACGTTGCAGCTGGTGCTAGTGATGATTACGCTTTCTATGCCGGCTTCAATATCTCCATCACAATGGAACTTTCCGAAGGTGGTTTAACTGGCTTTGATCCGCCAGCCAACAAAATTCATGAGTTCGTAACGGAAAGCTGGATTGGCATTCGTGCCATGGCGGAAAAAGTTATCGAAATGTATTAAGTAATACATTTTGTTCTACATTTTGTTAGCTAGTGTTACGAACGTTATGCGTTATGTTCTCTTAAGTTTTGGGTCTAAGAGTAATGCGATTGTTGATGTTTTAAGAAAAGAGTAAACATTTACTGACTATTCAACTATTTAATCAGTCTTTTATGAATTGAGTATATTTTTGGCTATTTGTAATTTATACAAATTGTTATTTTAATATGATTTCTGTTCTCAACGATTAGATTAAGTGTTGAAGTACAAAACTTATCGCTTAAGTATATTTTATAGCCTGACATTACAATACTTAATCACATTGACCCAGAAGAGTATATTTGTGAACTTTTTAATTCGTTGTTGCGTTAACAGAAAAATAGTGTCGCCGATTTTTATGATTTTACAAGCCATTTGCTGATTACTTTGAGTGGGCAAGTTTCTTGTGTGATAACAAGTTCGATTAGAATTCTAGTGCTTGCAAAGTTTGATAGATTGTCGACAGTTTTCTCCAAACTGGCAACGTGAAATGATGAAACTACTGTGGTTTGCCTTATTTTGCCTGTGCACAGCAGTAACCTATGGAAAGGAAAGTAGTGTTTACAAAGGGTGAGTGAGTCTGTTTCTAAGTGCGTCGAGCTCAAAACTAATTGGGAAACAGATTTAAGGTCTATGAGTTGGCCAAGAAAAGTCGTTCTGCTGCAGTTGATTTGGTCTTGTCTGAGTTGGTAAAGAATGAAGAATACTATGAGATTTACAAAGATGATGAAACATCTGCAAAAATGATGGTCCATCCAGAGGCACAGCCAGAGTTTATAGAGCTCCTCGAGGAACATACGGTGAACTATAAGATCATTAATAACGATGTGGGCTTAACGTTGCGTCAGGAGTTCGACATGAATCGCATGTTGCGTAATTGGTATCCTTTTCAAGGACGACTGGGCACCGAACGTTATTACTCGCACGATGAGATCAATCAGTATATTGAAGAGTTGGCCAAAGAACATCCCACTCGTGTGTTCATTAAGACAGTGGGCAAAAGCTATGAGGGACGTTGGATGAAGACGATACGGATAACGAACGGCGATGGACGTGCCAATAAAAATGTTATCCTCATGGATGGTGGCATTCATGCTCGTGAATGGATCGCACCTGCAGCGGTGGCTTATGCCATCGGGGAACTGGTGAACAATTATGAGCTGAATGCGGATTTGCTTTTAGATTTCGATTGGGTCATTCTGCCAGTGGTTAATCCCGATGGCTATGAGTACACCCAGGTGTCGGCGGATACGAGACTCTGGCGCAAGACTCGCAAGCCGAGCAGCGCTAATTGTGTGGGCACCGATCCCAATCGCAACTTTGGTTTTCATTGGAACGAAACAGGCGCTTCGCCGGATCCTTGCAGTGAAACCTATTCGGGACAAAAGGCCTTCTCCGAGCCGGAGGCAGTTGTGCTGCGTGATCTTATTCACAGTTTGGCGGACCGGGGCAAGATGTATCTGACCGTACACTCCTTCGGCAACTATATACTCTATCCCTGGGGCTATGTCGAGTGAGAATTTGTATCTTTCTTGTGAATCAAATCTTTGCTAATGTGTTTTACCTTACAGTGAGGTGCCAGATACTTGGGAGGATCTGGATGAAGTTGGTCGTGCTGGCGGTGAGGCCATCTATGCGGCCACTGGCACCATCTACAAGGTGGGCTGCTCCACCAAATTGTTGTATGCAGCTGCCGGTGCTAGCGATGATTATGCTTTCAATGCTGGTTTTAACATATCGTTCACCATGGAATTGCCTGGAGGTGGACCAAACTTTTTTGATCCCCCTGCTTCTGATATTGATAAACTGGTAAAGGAAACATGGGTGGGCATAAAGGCCATGGCTCAAAAGGTGATCGAAAAGTATCCACTTCATTGAAGTTAGCGTCTTAACGCCAAAGTTATTTTGAATCTAAAGATGTTTTTAAATATAAATTTGTGTGCAAAATATTTTTGGTTTATATTTTTTAAATTTAAATTTGTCCTTTTTGTCAAATTTTTAAGGCTATACTATTTTAAAAAATTTCTTGGAAGCAATTTTTTTTATGAAATTTGACAAAAACTAAGCTTGATTCTTTTAAATGTAGTTTTGTTCTCGTTGCTGAATCTTCAATAAAATGTATTGAGCTAAGAAAATTGTACAGTTGACAATTGACAAGTTTTAATCCATTTCCATAAAAGAAATTAACTAATTCAAAGACCAAAAAGTTAGTTAATTAACAACTTTACATTATAAACTTGTAAATAATAAAATAATCAAAGCTGAGCTGAGTAATACTTCAATTAATTCGTTGCCACTATTCGATTGTAAGAGCACAATAAATGGCTAGCGATAATTTCAAGTGTAGGCACGCCAGAAAGCAGTTGTACTAAGTATGAGCCACATTTAACCAAAAAGTGTGCCATTGCCAGAAATGCAGTTTGAGTTTGATACGCATGAGCTCCATGGGTGGCACTTATCGCAACTAGACGATTGTTAAGTTGGAAGTAGAACACAAACGAATCAGTTGTAAATGTATAAATAGTCGTTGATTTATTTTTGCAGTGATATTTAGTATTGTTCAATGACCTTAAGGGCCATGGCACGAATACCAGTCCAGGTCTCAGAGACGAATGGCAGAATTTGAGAAGTGCTAGGATTGAAACCACTGCCACCAGCTGGCAATTCCATGGTAATGGATACTGGGAACTTGGCAACGCCAAAGGCATAGTCATCACTGCCACCAGCAGCGGCATACAGCACATTGGTGGAGCTGCCCACGGTGTACCTGGTGCCGGTCGACTTCCTAATGGCATCAGCACCCGCCTGGGCAACATCATCAATACTACGCCAGTCGGAGGGCAAGGCTCTGCAAGCAGAAATTAAAGTTAAAACTAATGGAAGTCACTCAGTAAAGGTAACACTTACGAGGTCCAGCCCCATGGATACAACAGATAATTGCCATAGGAGTGCAGTGTCAAATAGAACTTGCCACGTCCGATCAAGTTGAGCAGCAAGTCGCGAACAATCTGGGTTTCGGGCTCAGAGAAGGCACTGGCGCCCATGTAAGTGTCGGAACAGGAGGAGCTGGAGGCTCCCACCTCACCCCAATGGAAGTCAAAGTTGCGGTTGCCATCGGTGCCGTTGCAAGTGCCCGCTGGCTTGCGAGTCTTGCGCCACATGCGTGAGTTGGTGTGACTGTACTCATAACCATCGGGATTGACCACGGGCAAAATAACCCAATCGTAGTTCTTTAGGAGATCAGCGTTAGCTAAAAAGTTCTCAGCCAGCTGATAGATGGCATATAGAGCGCCAGCTGGTGCAATCCATTCGCGAGCATGAATGCCACCATCCAAGAAGATAACATTTTTGCCCTTCTTGCCATCACCGTTCGTTATGGTAATGGTCTTCAGATCACGATTCTCATATGACTTGCCGGCAGACTCGACGCGCACACGGCTGGGATAGGCCTTGGCCAGCTCATCCAGATAGGCATTGATCTCGTCATGACGATGGAATGCAGTAAAGCTAATGCTACGAGCAGCGCCACGCCCCAACACCAGACGTTGGCTCTGATTCTCCAGCTGCTCTGCATGCAGTGTGGTGCCCAGATTTTCGTCTACCACAACAAAGTCTACAGAAAATCTTTGGAGTGTCTGCTCAAACGCCGCCTGATCTTTGGGCTGCACCATGACACGTGTTGCAGCCTCCAAGGAACGTGGCATATCAAAGAAATCGTATTCCTCATTTTTAGCCAGACGCAGCAGCACCTGCTTCTCAAAGCTATTGCGAGCATTGATGTCATAAATCTTGTAGCTGCGAATGCGAATTAAATGCCCCCATTAGCCAGACGAACAAACTGTTGGAATCTTTCCACCACTTACCCATCGTAACTGTGGGCAGACAGCGCCACAATGCCGCAGAGCAGCAGCAGCAGGCAAGTTCTTATAAACATGTTTTTAATCGTTCCGTTGAGTTGCAGCACAAAACGCCTATTAAATTGTAATGCTTCAGCTGTTTTCTTTATATAGTAGTAGTTGCTGGCGTTCGCACCACTTGACGTATGCGCAATGCCAGGCAGCGACTTTGTCGATTGATAAAATTTGATCAGAAAAATCTTATCAGCGCTATCAGGTGCGAATGCTTGGGTATTTTTGTGTGTACATATTGTGATTGAATTAAATTCATTAGAATGTCTCACAAAATTTACAGTTCAACCGATAGATGACAGTCAAGTATTTACAAATTTCAAAGCAAACACTTTTGTGTTCAAGATGTTATTTTTTCTTTTAAAAACAAGACGCAACGAGTGAGTAATAGATGAATGAGTTGCACAAGTAAGTAAGATTCATTTAAATTACCCTCTTGTTGAAAATTCACTTTTTATTTTAATTTTATAACGTAAACTTCACAAAATTAATAGAATATAAATTTTCTTTTCTCATTCAAAAAAGTTATTTCATATTTAAACTATCATTCGACTTGGAGAACATCTGCCAAACCAACAAAAATCGCGAGACTTAACTGACTTCTTTCCTTTTTTTTGCTGGACATTTCGTTAAAGTCGATTGTAAATTTATCATTTGGGACTAGCGCATTACACAATTGATTTATATTGCCTTTAGCTTTAGTCAGTTTTCCAGTTTTATTGTGATTGTTTGCAGAACGAAGCTTTATCAGTTTGTCGGTTGTGACTTACTGTCTTACTACACCAGGCCAAAAACTCTGTCAGTCAAAACAATAAAAGCCCATATTCGTGAACAACGAAACAAATGGCCCAGGCGAAGCGTAAATACCCTTTAAAACATATTTAAAGTTTGACTCGTGCCTGATTTGTGGCAGAACAACGAACGGAAAAGTATTCTAAATAGAAATAGAGAATTTAATTATTTTCTCCTTTTAATTCAAAATCAACGTTATTCATCCTTTTAAAGAGTAAACGAAATAGCACACAAAAATAAAACTTAACTTTTCAGCCGCGCAAACAAAAATATATTTGAAAATTTATTGCATTTCATGCGTTTTTCCACATTTGTCTGCATTTGTAGGCTGTAGTTTTGGTCAACAACTTTTGCCGGCTGCAGCAGCGAACAACAACAACAACAAAGCAGGACAAAACAAAAACATCAACAACCTGAAAACCCAAAAAAAAAAGAAGACAACTAGACTATAGAAAAAGTTGCTTACTTAAAACTGACAATGAGCGCATGGAAATGACAAAAAACACTGCGGAAACTGTTGGCTCGTAATTTTGAATGGCCCATTGGACGCGACAGGCAGTCAACCCCCTTGTACCTTTCCACTTCAACCCCCAGATCATACGCAAGTTTGTAATACCTCGTACTGAAAACAAAGCAGAGTCTTCTTTAATTTGTGCAGTTGGTAAGTATATAAGAAAATATATGATTTACATTCATTGAATAGTAGTGAACAATTTTCAAATAAAATCTTACTATTTTGCTTTGCAGGATATCTTGAAGTCAATCAATTGTTCCTAAAATACTTTTCACTGCATGTTAGTGCCAGAAAATGTGTGTGTGCGTACTTTTTGAGAGTGTCGTGTATATTTTTTTTTCTTTTATGTTGGTATTTTCTTTTTGTTTCGGTTTGTGTTGTTTTGTTTTTTTTTTCGAAAAGTTTTGGTAAAAGTTGTGCCATACTCTGCATTTTGGATTGAACAATAGATAAAACAGCATTGTTTGTTATTTGCTGTAAATTATGCAAAATTATTTGCCAAGCATTTGATAGGCTGAGTTGTGTTTAGCCTTAAAGAGTCCCAAAGTTCTGTACCCACTATAATTGTAATTGATAGCTGGGAATGATGGCAAATTACTCGTAAGTAGTTTCGAAAATTCATTTACACAGTCATTTGCGTAAATACTGTATATATCACCCCGCGAGTAAACTCGCCAAAAAACATTTTGTGGAAAAGTTTTTCATCAGACGCTGTCTTTAATTTCTCATTTTGCATAAATTAAAAGCCGAATGCCGACAATGACTAAGCCCATACACAAAACCGAACCAGCTATGCTTGCGATGAACTTGCGGCTTTATTGCTCTATTAAGACCACAACCCTTTTGTCGACCAGCAAGTTGAGTGTCAAAAATTTCAACGCAACGGAGGGGGGCTGAAAGTTGAAAGTTGGCGTTGCGCAAAGATTTTAATTAAAATTCATCTTCACATTTAATCAAATCATGGCAGAGAGCAGCAGCAGCATAGCCTGCCACTGACATCGACACTCGCTTCTAATTAAGTGCGAAAAATCGTTAAATGTAAAATCAAATCGTGCAAAAAGTAATTCAAGAACTCTACCCCACTCTACCACACTCCCACCAACCAGCAAAAGGGGTGTGTATAAACGTTGGCTTGAACTTGACGATTCATCGCCAGGCAAAGTTGTAAATTGAGTCGAGTATTTGTCGCTGTTGCTGTTGTTGGATTAAGGCCACAACAATAGCGCACACTTTGAATGGGGTTGGGGTTAAGTGAAGGTGCGATGGGTGTCAAATATTTACAATCTATTATTTGTACAAATAACATTTGTTGCTAGGTGTTAAAGGCCAACAATTGGCTAATTAAAACAAGCGCTGCTTGTGTCCAATTTTCGTAATTGGCAACAAAACGCTTTGTTTTTCAAATAATTTTACTTACTTACCCGCACATTTTGAAAATTAGTTCCAACTCCTTGCAAATATTAAGTCCCGCAGTATTGTGCGGTAAGATAAAGATACATTTTAATTGCATAACGTTCCCATTCGGATTTATTGATCTGCAAACAATGACAAAGAGCTTAGTTTCCACACACACACACACAACAACACAAAACTCAATTAGCTTGTTTGAGCTCATTTGTAGCGGCAAATGTTATTTGAGAAATTAAGCTTTAATTAAGCCAAGCACGAGGATTGCAGGTAAACCGACACAAAAGCGGCTGCCACACTACTGCAGCAGTAATAACATTAAAAATAAAATACAAATAATGAAAAAACAAAAACACAACAACAATGCTGAAAAAATTAAAACCAACAAAATAAAAACCAGGGAATCAGAGAATCAGAGAACGACCAAAAGCAAATGACAAACGAACGAAACACACATACTCACACACACTCACACAGAGCTAAGTAAGTCGTATTAAATTTAATTGGATTTGAGTGTTTACCAGCGGCACAAGCCGTCGGCAAAGCCACAAGCACACCAGCTGAAGCTTCCCAGTTTTCTCCAGTAGCATTCGCCGCACCCAATCTGCACGCGTTTCTCGCACGACCCACATTTTTTCTTCTTTTTATTCACCCCATGTTGCACAGTGTGTGTCTGTGTGTGTGTGTAGTTGTTGAGTGGCAGCAAAAATATCATACATATCACAGGTAGCAGGAGGCTTAAGCCGGATTTTATAGACTCACAGCCAGCCCTGAGGGAGAGAGCCAGCGGACAGCAGACAGTACAAACAAACAAACAAACAGTAAAAAGTGTTGGAACAAAGCAAATATTGCGTATACACCAAGGCAGCCAAAGCACGTGGTCAGCTTCTGTCTCGTTGTCAGCGCAACGCTTTGAAGAGACCAATTAGCGTTATAAGTAAATGCCAACTCGTATGTCAACTACTCCATATGGGAAAGAAAAGTATTTTATAACTTCATTTTTTTTATACTTTTTCATATTTTAAGTTTACAGTGCAGGCAAAATTAAAAAAAACATTTTCGACAAATAAATACATAGATAAATTTTATTAAATAAAAAAATATTATACTTAAAAAATTCTGCTGCATAAGAAGCTGGTTTAATGGTTCCTAAAATTCCGTTTTTGTAATAAGAAATATTTATTTCCCCGCAAAGTTTTCATCCCTTTTTTTGTTGTTATTAAAATATAATTTTTTTTTTAAAATATAATGATTGTCTAGCCAAGCAATTAAAAATGTGGCAAATTGAATGCAATTACAAATGCTAAATTTTGAAGTGAAGAATACCCGGTTGCAAGTAAAATTTTAGCATGCAAATATGATAAATCACCGTCATTATTGGGCCATCAATCAAAATTATGCCGTCTGCTTGTCTCTCTCTTTCTCTCTCTTTGAGTGTGCGAAGTGTCTAATTGAATAACGAAGCGTGCAAATTGAGCCGATGTCTGTTTCAACTATCCGACTGTCTGTCTCTGTCTTTCACTTTATCTACATATATCTGCTCAGACTGTCTGTTGTGGGTGCTGGTGCCTATGCCTTGTCCTTGTCCTTATCGTGGGACTGGCATAAAAACCGTTAGCCAGCGGCAGTTAACGACACATCCGTAGAGATTTATAGAGACAGGGCTGACACTCTCCAATGTCTGCGGTTGCTAGTATTTGTAGCCCGAAAGCACCAAGGCACCGAGTGTTTTACTTGTAGCTTGTTACTTGGTTTTAAATTTGCTTAAATTCAGTACGGCTCACACAGTAACATAGTTTTTTTTCCTTTCAAGCAGCAAGCAGCAGCTATGCAAATGCCGTTAGAGGTTTACCAGGCTTACCAGGTGTAGAACAGCTCTACAATCTACAGACAACTAACAAAGCCGCAGAGGCAACCGGGTTTGCCGGTTACCGTTACACCGTTTGCTTTTTAATCCCGTTGCATTTGATTGTATGCAGCTGGCACAAAAAAGTAATTTAGTTCGAGTAAAGCGTTGGGTATGTATAAGTATGTGTATGTGTGTGTGAGAGTTTCTGTTTAATTTGCAGCATGTCAAAAAAGCCGGCCACATGTGTATGTGTGTGTGTGTGTATCTTTGTATGCATATAATTATTGCATTTCTGGCACGTTCGGAGACTGAAACCAAAACGAAACGAAACAGCGAAACAGGCAGCTCGACACTCGAGTGTTTGTTTTGTAAGTTGGCAAATGGCACATTTCCCTCGCTTTACCATATAGCTTTCATTATATTCTTCTTCTACTTCGCTGTAAGTATTTTTTAATGATACATAAACTAAAAAGATACACAACAACTATATATGCATATATGTATGTATGTGTGTGTGAATGTTGGCAACTCGTCTAAATTATTTACACATCCGTTTTGCATTTACACTGTGTTTGTTTTGCCACGCATGCCTTGCACTTCAAGCATTTCCCTTATTTTGCATTTTTACCATTGTTCTGGTTGTTGTTTTTGTTGTTGTTGTTGCGGTTGTTGTTGCATTGTTTCCTCATTTGCAGCTCAACACTTTCTGTGTCATTGTGGTGTCTGCGTTGTGGCAGCAAACCACCGCAGGCTCTAGCCTCGTTTTCCGTTTTCTGTTTTTCCGTTTTTCCGTTTACCAATCTTTTGTGCCACTGCCACATAATGAATGCAATTTTTTTCTAGCATTGTTTTTCTTGTCTGCATTGAGTGGGTTCCTTTCGAGTACTTTTTGGATCGAGGTTTCGATTACAAGATACATAAATGCATATATGGATAGACATGCATATGCATATCGTCTTTTAGTAAGCGACTAAAATCAAAACTATGCTAATTTTATGGGTTTGTCGAGCAAACCGCTTTTAAAAACATGACTCAGCTTTTCCTGTTGTTGTTTAATGGCTTAAATTGGTTGTGATTAAAAACTTAAAAAATGTTTGGAAATGGTTAGAAATCGACAAAAATGTGGAAAAGCAATTAATGTAAAAGTTTTGTTGGTTGTACAGTGATATAACTCAAAACCCATTAGCTGACCGTTCACTTTAGTTGTCTTCACTTAAATTTTTCTGTTTCTACTTTTTCGACTTAAAAAATAATTACAACATACTTGCTGTAGTGCTTAAGATTGCGATAACGTTGTGCCGACGAGTGCTTGACTAATTAAAACCGCAATAGCCAACAAATGCCCACAAAAATGCAAGGATTTGCTTCGGTTTCATGCGATTGTTGATGCAATTAGAGGGCGGCAGGAAACAGGCTAGCCAAAGATTTGTAGCACACTTTTAGGCTAACAAATTATTTTCGCTGTCGTGTTTCAACTGTTTTGGTGTTTAGTTGCTGTTGTTGCTTGGTGTTGTTGTTATTGTTTGCGGTTAGTTGCAGATAAAAAGCGCGTCCGACTGGCAATTGTTACGTTAGGCGCACAAACTAACACCAAAGCGAAAAGGGGCAGCAACAGACAATGGCTTTAATTTAACTGTCGGAAGTGAAACACAATGCAAAATACGAGTTGAACTTACAAGCAATTTGCCTTATGCATTACCCGGCCGAAGGAGACACGCCCATTTCTCACTCACACAAACACACAAAGACACAGACATCAGAAAACATACTATAAATCCAATGCCGACAAAAACGTGGCGCAGTTTCTGCACTGAATCCGAATCCTGAACGCCGTTGCACGCATGGAGGACTGGGTGGGTGTTAAGGGGAGTCAGGACTTTGACTAGAGCTGCTGTTGAGTTGCTCCTTGTGGTTTTTTCCGCTGACTTTTGCTTTGGTATGTTCATTATTTTTATCTTTCGCAATGAATGCGAAACAACGAAACGAAACGAAACGAATCCTACAAAAACAGCAACAAGACACAAAAGGGGTGATGGTGTATGGTGGGTGTAGTGCCTGGCAAGCTGGCACACAAATATGCAAAACAGTTAAAGGATTCATGGCGCTCAAATCTAGGCGTAAAGTGTGAATAACGCGTAGCAATGTGAATGAGCTGACGGCGCTTTGAGGCGCAAACCAAAACGTAAACTAAAGACCAGCACCAGTTCCTCAGTCTTACGTGGCTCTGTGTTTTGCCCGGGAATGCAATCAGCGGAATTGTAATTTAGCGTAAAAGGAAGTTGCGGTGGCTCAAATTGAGGTTTTCTATTTTTTTGCTATTCTGTTTTTTGTTGTTTTTGTTTATGCAGTTAGCCCCGCTCACAAAAAGCAGCCTGCAAGTAAACAACTTCCGCTAGATAATAGCAAATACCAGACGGCCAGCTAGAAGCAGATTTTCCAACCAACCAGTATTCTCTCCCCTTTTGGCCTTCCCAGCCAGACACGTCATGTTAAATGCGCTGCAAAATTGCATTAAATACGCACGCTTGTCACTTTTTGATAAGGGAATTAAATTTTGCGGTTTAACGCTGACGGCACACAAGTCCCCACAAAAAAACAACCAACCAACCTTACCACGCGCCCCTCCCAAGCCACCGGGCGGGAGCATTGGCCATGTTTATGCCGCACGCTGTCAACGCTGTAAACCAAACTGAGACGTCGAGACTGTCAACAGCATCCCCTTCATTATAGCCGTTTATTGGATTTGAGCTGATTTTAGATGAAAACAAAAAGAAATTGTCCTCAAACAGTTTGAGGCGATATCTGGACAGATTTTTAACTTAGTTACCAAATCAAATAAAAATCTGCACATCGGTATAACAATGCTTGCTTGGTTCAAGTAGTTCATAACTTGAAATAAATTATTTTTGTTCTAGATCTAAGATTTTTCCAATAATAGGTAAATAAATTTCATAAAATAATCATTTTTATATAATTTTTTTCAAAACTTAATTTATATGTTTTTTTTAGCTTAAAAAAAGTGTATAAATACTTGGTTCAATTATTTTCATTCTTGAAAATGAAGTAATTCTTGAAATAAGTAATTATATGCTAGTTGAAAGAATTTGTATGTCATTTGTGAATATAATATTTAATTTAAGTACTTTTATTCGTCGTACAAGTCGTCCGCGACATATCTAAGTGAACTATTATGCAGCTAAATAAAAAGAGGTTGCAGTGTTTTTGCATTGTCAAGTAAATTTGCATTTTCTGTTACTCCTTGCATAGAGAGGCAATTGCGCAGCTGACAGAGTGCATAATTACCTTTATAAAGGGAAACCGCATAGTGGTTCTTGTGTAAGTGGGCCATAAAACAAACTTCTCAAACACATACACACACAAAAGTTTTGTAGGCCCGCTGAATTAATGTGCATATGGCACGCACCAAATGTGAGGCAGAATTACCTCAGATAACAAACACGAGTAGTATGTGTTTAAATGGTTGGCAGAAGTACTATTTTAACGCTGAATTTGGGGATCTGTTGGTAAAAAGGCGTTGCTGCAGTGCGGTAAAGTTTAATGAAATTTTGATTGATTTGATTAATTGGCCAACACTCATAAATCATTAATTACATTCAGCATATTATTGGTGCCATTAAGCTGTTGCCCCCAAAGGGCGACACATTAGCCCCAAAGCCTAACCCAAAGAAAATCTCACAAACACACAGAAACAGGAAGCGAGGCAGCCAAAAGTCTACACAAGGCTTGACAAATGGCATTTTGTGGTGCTGCGACGTGCCGCTGAGCTTGGGCTAAATATTTTCGTAATTACATTTCCACGTAGAGTAATTAATTTTGTCTCGCTTTGGTTTTTGCCCCTTCGTGCCTCTGTTTCTGTCGCTCTTTTGCTGTTGACATTTGCCATTATGTGTTGCATTCTTTTGTGCGCTTTTTGCTGTCGTTAAATGTCACAAAGCGTTTGCTTCACATTCGGATTAGTTGCAGGCACCCGCATTATTATTATTATTACCATTATTATTATTTTGTTTTACTATTTGATGAGCGCTTTTACACGCACAACAACAACAACAGTCGGTTAAACTTTTCATATAATTTTCTTAAGCCAAATCTGTTTTATTGCCCTCCCCTATCCAACTGCCTCTGGGGATCACAACCCCACACTCACGTAATGCCGTATCCATTAAAACCTTTTGCTGGCTACTTAAGTCGTTTGCCATTGCCAGGTAGCCCCAAAAATTGTGATATAAATTATGCATCAAGCTGGCCATAAAACATAGTCCATAGCCATGTCAAATGGCAATGTGGCGTATGTGTAATTAAGCTCATAATTTAACCTTAAAAAGGTTTTAGTCCCTTTAAACGGGCTTACTTCTGGGAAAGTGTTAACTTTTAGTCAAGGAAGTGACAATTTTACTATAAAATTTAACCTTTTCTTAACTTTTGTTGCACACAAACTTATCCTCAAAAACTTAACTTATCATTTCCAGAACTTTGTGATAAGTGAAACGACTCTAAGGCCCAACTTTCGCACAATTATCAAACACCTTTACAATGATAAACTTTGAAATTAAATGCTTTCTAAAAACAGCTGGTTATTAAGAACAATTTTACCTGAAAAATATGTATGTGAGTAATTCATCTGGACTCCTGTGAGGATGCCGTTGGAGACTCACACGGTGTTGTTGTCACTTGTGCGACAACATAATTTGTTGTTAATGTACTCGGGAGTTGCAACTGGCACTCGTCCAGCAACTGACTGACTCAAACACACACACACACGGTTGGAAGTTGACATTTTTAAAGTCCAGGCGACACATAATTAACCCAATTAGAATGTGTGTGTGTCAACGCTAAGCTAAATTTATGTGCATTTTTAATTATGTTGGTGCAAAAGAAGACGGCAACCATGCTGTCCATTTGGGTTGTTGGCCACCGCAAAACCAAACAACAAAACAAAACACAGCTACAAACCGACCAAACAGTACAACGAGGACAACCAGAACAAACGACCTGAACCAGGACCTGGACCTGGACCCGTTCCAGGCTCCTGTTGTTGGTTAAATGAAAAACGTAGTAAACTGTGCGCAAAACACCTGAGGATTCACCATGGCGACCATGGAGCCCCATGGCCAACAATGAGTGGCCAACTAGCGGCTGCTCCTACGGGCTGCTGTTTGGCTTGGTTTCATGCTTGCTGCTTGGTTGTTATAGTCAAGCAGCTTTGCCATTTCCGGGCGTGCCTTTTGTTTGTTCGTTTACCTTTTTCATTGTTACTCTTTTTGTTGCTGTTGTTGGTTTAACTGCATTGTGCCTTGTGACTTTTTGTGTGCTGCTGCCGTTGCTGCAGCAAAGCTACTGCATAAAGTGATAGAGAGAAAGGTAAAAGTTTTTAGCAAAATGTTGCCAAGTGTTTAACATTTTGTACGGTGTCAGTTGCTTCCTGTTGTGTGTGGTGTGTGTGCGTGTGAGCACCTGAGGGACTTTAACACACAACCGCAAATGAACTTGCCCGGTAGGCTAAGCGTGCGGATAAATGTAAATTAAACAATGTTCAAGTTGCACAAGGCACAACGGGTTGGCAGGCAGGCAGGCAGCACTGTGGCACACGTTTTAACTGGCGTTGATTTTTGGCACACCCAAGTGGCCAGTAAGAATGTTCGCTATATCTGTCTATATTTGATCACAAGAAATGCGAGAGTAGGTTTTAATCTTATCTAAGAAGTTTCAATATTAAACTCCTTACATATTTTATCCGTATAAAGTACTTGAGGTCTTTTAAAAATGTAATTTTCCCCTATTAAAAACCTTAAAGCTTTGTGACAGCCCTCGCCAGTGTGCATTTTGTAGTGCCAACTTTAATAATTTATGCCAACTTGCCCGAAAACCCTATTCAAATTTGTTGTTGCATCGCTGACAAATGTGAGCATATTTTGGGGCGTTCATTTTGATTGCCAGTTGTTGTCTGCTCATTTATGGAATTTCATTAAAAACTTACATATGCCACCAAGACGGGGACAGTGAGGCAACCCTGCGTTAGTTCTGTGTCCGGTTTAAGGTTAGTTTGCCTCAAGGATGCTTGCATGTGTAAGCGAAATTAAAAGCAGTCCAAGCAGACAATGATATAAAAATTTATGAGTTCAATCTTTTTGCAAAGGAGCAAAAGTCAAAGGACAAACCTCCTTCCCAACCCCCACACCCTTTATGGGTGTACCGGCCAACACGAACAGAGACAAATGTCACGAAGGGTGTGGGGGGACTGTTTCGTTTTTCTTCTTTTCAAGGATAATCATTCTATGCATCGCGTGCTGCTAAAATTCAAGGAGTGTGTATGTGATTTTTATCATGCAAACAGGCGGAAAATGACCACCCCCTTCCACTCATACCACCCCCAACTCAGTTGGACACATAAAAAAGTGCTAAATGAGTAAGGTAAATGAAATTACCTGAACGAACACACCTCAAAAGTGGACAAACACAAACATGCACACGCTCTGTGTCCAGTTGTGCGTGTGTTTTTTTTTCCATTTTTTTTTTGTATTTCCGTTGCTATTTGACGGCATGTTGCATGTGTGTGTTAGAGTGTGCAAAGTTTTATTAAAGAGCGGAAATTACAAATTTGTCCGGCGCTAATGGATTTCCATTTCAATTTGCACTGCTTTCGCCAAGTCAGTTTTTGCTTTCTATTTATTTTTTTTTATTCACACTCATATTAAAGTGTTGCAAACATTTTTGTTTTTCGAGTATGGCGCGTCTGCAATGATTAGCCGCACAATTTATGTGCCCTCAAAAATGTAGCGAAAATTAAATTTTTTGGCTTGTCGGCGTTGTTGTCCTCGTCGTCGTCCTTGCCACAAAACGCTAACGACTACAAAATTGCAAGAAAATTACCCGTTAATGTCCAACATTTATGGCCTGGCTGGAAGACGCCGCGCCATTGAGGAAGCCACCACCATGTCTGGGCTGCAACTTTTGCTTTGGTGTGTCTGTCTTCAAAATAATCGCGGCTGCATTTTAGGCGAAATACTAACTTGTATATATAGTAAAATGGAGAGAGCGGCGAATAACTGGCAAAAACTATTATGGCCCTTGTGCTTATTACTTGCTGACATGCAAACACTTGCGCTCTCTTTCTAGCCAGCCACTTTGGGCCATCTCACTTTAACAGCTGCTGTCAGTGTCTGTGTGTTGATGCCAAGGACAAGGACAATGTCGGTGTAGCAAAAAAAAAAACATTTCAGGCCCTGACTTTAATTCGCATTTGTGAGTTTGATGGGTGTGGTGAGGCTTTAAGGGACTGTCAACTATTAAATATTTAAGATATTTTGGCATTTAATTCACAACGGCATACAATAAATAATAACATGACACATATCAGCAAGTAATTTATAAGCACAAATCGAAAAAGTAAATAAAATTGCTTTTCAACAAAACTTAGCGAACCTGACACACATGTCGAGCAGTCATTAATAATGTAGGTGGATGCCACATTCAAGTGGCATTGCAACCACATCACAATGAAAATCGACAGCCACACACACACAAACACTCCCTCTCCCACACCCCGCTGCAAAAATCGTTTCGTGTTTCGAAAGGAAACAAACTCCAGCCCAAGTGGAATGTCAAACGTGCCGCTTGCCACTGTCAAAGTAAATTTATGCACCCACGGTCAACCCACACCGCTGCTCGAGGATCTGGGGAATGGAAGGAATGTCAGGCAACTAAAAGTGTTTTGTAGTTACCACCCTACCTGCAACACACAAATCTTTTGTGTGGTGTCTGCAACTAATTTCAATATCATCAAAAATTAATTTCACTAATTCGATTAGAGGCATTTTCCGTCTCTCTTTTTTTGGGGTTTGTTAAAGCTGCGTGGTGCGTGGCCAGCAGTCACTTTCTGGCCTAGCTCGGAATTCATTAATTCAAGTCAACTCCAAGAGTTATGCAACAACATACATACATATATTTTTACTACGAGGTGGCAATGGCGTGTGTGCTTAATATATGGACATTGAAGCAATGATAAGTTGGTAAGCTCAGGAAGTGGTATTTATTGAAGGAGTTTTTCTTAAGAGAGTTCCGAAAAAACCAAAACAACATTTTAGTGAACTCATTCTGTCATATCTGACACATCCCACAAGTCCACAATTACATTTTAAAGCCATTGTCATCGTCGTGCCACAAAAGCAGAACATTTAATTAGGTCTCGGGCATGAAAATCCCCTCCTCTTAAAAGCCAAATGTAAATTACACACACACACACACAATATTTGAGAAAATTTGCGTTTTCATTTTGGGGAAAAACATGCTTACGCAAATTAAATCGCAAGTAAAAGATGTGGCACTCCTATGCGAATGGGTACGTTTTGTTCTTCTCCTTTTCCGCGTTTTACATTTTTCTTTTTTTTGTATATTTAATTTGGCTTTATGGGCGCTGCCGCACCTTATTTCATTCTGAACAAACAAAGAGCGTGGAAATAAAAGTAAAAAAAAAAAAAAAAAATGCTCATGTGTGAAAAGGCATTTGAAGCTGAAGCTGGAATTGTAAAAAGCCAAACTTATCCACGTCAAACGCTAAAAGTCACGAAGCCGGTGCAAAACCAGAGGTAGTGTTCCTCCCACCCCCACCATTCCCACTTTCACTTCCTCTTTTCCCTCTATAAAGGCAAACGTGCGCTTGGCTTTCACTAATTGTCTTTGCTGTGCGTGCGTGCGAGCTGTTCGGGTGAGTGTGTGTGCGGGGGTGTGTGCAGGGGTGCACCCCGGGTGTTTGTGCAAGTATTTTGGGGTGAACGATGGTTGGGGGCTAAGGTGGTTGCATATATTTAACGGTTGTTTAGCATCGCGTATGCGCCAGTTGCCTTTTATAGCCCTCTAAATGGCAGCAGCCTCTCAGCCGCAAAATTTACTTAAAAAATTCCAAAGGTAATGTTAGTTTCTGACGTTGCTGCTATTTAGATTCTATTATTTTGCTTTTCGAGTGCACCTGGCCAATTATGCAGTCTATAAATATATAAACAGTGCAATCCCATAATTCACTTAATGATCAAAAATACATTTTAATAAAGGCAAAGCTGGCATATCGCTATGTCAGACACTTCCGTTCGGGTGACTCAACCCAGAATAGTATATATACGTACACAAATATAGACCAGTTACCATGTAAAATATATATAGCTAAATGTATTTACGCCTGCACTTACCGCATGTCAATCAAAAAGCTCCAACTGTGACGCTCGCGCACCACAGGATTCAGTTTATGAAACGTCGTCGTCAGAGTGTTTGGCTTGTTTGTCATTCTTTTGCTTAGATCTTGGCTCGGTGTGGTAAATTTTCGTGTACCAATTAAACGTTGCTTTCTAGATTGTCATGCGGCTTGCTGGCCAGAGGCAAAGACATTCTCTTACGACAATGGCGCAATGGTAATAAGGCAAACGACAACAGGACAATTCACTCAGTGAGGAGCTGCCTTGCTCAGCGTGTGCTCGCATGTCCTGCCAAAGTAAATTAATTGCAGACCCTTTTGCCATTCCCTTTGCTGGGGACCTGTTCCCATTTCCATTTTCATGTGGCTTCCGTGCCTCGTGCAGCTGATGTGCAAATTAACATTACCATCAACAAGAAACAGCAATAAGAATGAATGCCCACCGCCCCCTCTGACTCCCTTGCAACTCAACTTGCGTAGATTAATCGGCCTGATTAGTTGCACGCATATCCTCCATCCACCCTCTGACAGCGTCGCATCCGTCTTGCCTATTCATTATGCAATTATTTTGAATGACTCTCGTAAGTGATATTTCCGAGAACATTTTATGCGGTCAGGCCATATTGTATATGGAATGCATTTCATACTGTGGCAAAGTTTTAGTTATTTATCGAAATGCTAAATGAGTTGCAGAGTTGGGGCTATAACTTGTGCTTACGTGTTAATTATGATGATTGCTGTAAATCGCAAAAGATATTGATAATGGTTTAACTTGGCCTTATCGTGTCTTGTGTTTTGCTCATAAGGAATTTTTTAAATACATTTTTTAAACCAAATAAGTTTGGAGGTATTGAACATCTATTCCTCCAACATTTTTTTGGTATGCAGTATTTACATGAATTCTTTCTCAGAATCACGTTATCAACTTAACTTCACCAAGTAAATTATTTTGAACAGAAGTTTTTAATGCATTTTTGATTACTTGGTTGACTTTTTTCCTCTCTTGAAATATTGCAAAAAACAGAGTGTTAAAATAAAGTTGGCTTAAATGCATCTTTAAGTCAACTGACTATCAAGAAATGAGAAATATTTACAGCTTAAATTTTTAATAAACCAAACTGAAGCAATGAATATAAAAATTTCTTACGATCTGTTAATAATGTCAACAAACTTATTAGTGCCAAATATATGTCTTAAGTTTGAACTAAAATTCACAAAATATGTTTGTTTCTTAATTATTATTTTGTCAAGCAAATGAGCCCATATATCAAAGACACTATGAACATAAATAAAATTTTTAATTGTAACAATTAAGTCTTAAATATGCCACGCATATTTTTATGAATTATAGACGTGCGAATTGCCAGCAATTCTCTCGACATAAATCTACACGAAATATTAAATCATTTAAAATAACAACTGGCAGAAGACCAGACATAGTTTTCTGCTATCGTGACGTCACAGCAACGCCTGGCTGCCACCGAATTACGCAGAATAAGTTAAAAATATATAAAAACTTAAGACACGTTAGATATTATGGTTTAAAGTATAACTGACAACTATAACATTTGATTGTCTGTCACTTTTTTAACTATAGTCGTATTTGGCCTTCTTTCTTGACAGACTGGAACTGAGCTACTTTTAACCCTCTGATTGGTCTTTGGCCGAATGCCAGGTGAGTGTGCTGTCAAAAATTAGTTTGAGGCCTAAGCATAATGTAATTAGATGCAACAGCCCGAAGCTACAATAAACAAGCAAAACAAGTACAAACAACAAACAAGCAATAGTGTTGGACTTGGAGATGCCCTGTAAAAACTACTTTCAATTAATATCTTACAGATTAATATACTTTCCAAATTTTATTCATTTTCTTAAAGTGTTGCAGTGCAGTAAAAATTTAAATTTGGTAAATGCAAATCACAAAAAATTGTCTAGAATGTGCATAAAAAATTATTTGCTTGAACGCATAATGAAGACTCCTACTATATATACTTGCTGTTGGCTTTTGTTGTTAAATAATTTGGCAATGAACCAAAAAAAAGAAAGCGGCCACAACAACAACAACTCGGCAACCAAAAACAACTAATTTGTTCAGGTGCGAAATCTCTGTGATCAGAGCGACGGAAAAGTAAAGGCACAGCCCAATCTCCCAGCTCTCGGACCCGGAGACGCCTGAACTTATTCTTCTACCTGAATGGGTGATCGTGCCATGCAGTTAACTTTTTATTCCTCTTTTTATATTTGCAATTAAACTGTTCCAAACTTGCGACAGATCGAACTTTTTGTACATTCTATTGTATTCCTATTGTTTATGTTTTTTTTTTATTTGCTTTTAATAGTCTTTTTGGCACAACGTACTCGTATGCTTGTTTATTTGTTAATCGTCTTGTGATTTGTTATTTTTGCGTTTTTTTATTTCAGGCTCTTCCGTAGAGTATTTATAGTGTCAGAGCTGTTTTTATTTTGATTGATTTTTATGGGTTTTCAATTTTAAGCAAAATCAATTTGTTAACAAATTTTCAATCTGAAAATTTGCATCTTACGATTAATTATCTGTAGTTGACTCTTGAGCTTCAACCATGTTTAAATTCAATTTTCCATGAATTCCTTAATCTAATTGACTTTAAATGTAGTTAAGCTGCTCGCTCAATGGGGGCAATTATTGTGTTATTGCCTTGAAAAGTTAAAAAGTCAACATTAAACAGATTGCCCAACGCACGCATGAGTTTTTGGCCACGCCCACAGTGTGTCAAACACGCTAATTTACTGTTACATTATTTACATACATACTTACAGGCAAACACATACACACACACACATACAGAGACAGCGATAAAACTGAAAGGTTGTCACTTTGGAGGCGTTAGGCGGTCGCTCGTTTTGTGGTGTTGGTAGTATCATCAGTGAGGGAAACACATAATAAGAAAAACAACAAAGAATTGCTTCAACGAGGCGGTGGCAACAGGGCGCATGAGCAATGTCTTTGTTGCTAGCAACATGCGAATAATGTTGCCAACTAAAAAAAACGCGTGATTATCATTCAAAAATAAATAAATTAAGATTTTCCACTTAAAAGGCACTCCTAACGATTTCATATTTATATTCAAAACAATTGTGCGTAAGTTTCTGTGGAATTTTGAAAAGGATTTTCACAAAATACACAAAATGTTGCTAAGCTATCAAGAGTCAACATGAAATAGCATCCACAAAGTTTCCCGCCAATTGCAGGCCAAGCCGAAGTGTATACAAACAAATGCACACACATACACACACACACGCACACTCTCACTTACGTACGTATGCTCTAGCAACCCCAAAAAGCCGCAAAGCAAACACAAGGGTGAGGGTAGAATGTGGGTTGCGATTGGGTTGGGTTGGGTTAGGTTAGTCTTCGTCACCTGACGTACTCTGTTTGCTGTTGTTGTTGCTGAAGTTTTGTACGACAAAGTTTAAGCTGTGCGAAACCAAAAGCCGGCAACTGCATACCCCACACATACCCCACTACCCACCCAACCCTTTCGATCACCCCACCCCGTCCTGTTAGCACACAACACAGAGAACTGTTATTTACATTTTGTTTTGCCGGCTTTTCTTCTTCGCCCGACGACACACTAAACGACGCGAAGCCCGAACAGTGCCGACATCTGCTCGGCTCTGCTGTCGTTTAGTGTTCGCATTGTGCCGTTAGTTTGCCAAGTGCCCGGATACGAATCCGTTCGAATAACACATCAGTTGGCAACGGCCTGCATGCTGAAACGGACGTGTTTCTCTGCTCGATATTGAATTTCTGAATCTGTATATCGGCACATTTTGAGTTTTGATGTGTGTGTTTGTGTGATTTGTTATATTTTAAGTTATCGCGATTTGCGTCTAAAAGTGCAATTAGTGTCGCAAAATTGAGAAATTTGTGCAATGAATTGAAAAATTGCCTGGGCTAGCCAGCAAATGAATTGAATATATATACATAAAATGTTAAACATTTTTAAAGATTTTGATGTGTTTTTGTGTGTTTGTCAAGTGAATATTCAACAATAGCAGCAACAGCGCCAGCGTCAGCAATCAGCTGACACAAACCAAAAGGTAAACCTCTAGGATAGTTTTTTTTTTGGGAAAAAGGAAGATAATGTCACCCTGTCTGTTTGACAGAAACACAAACCACGCATGTTAATTAAAGACAGGCATACATAAGTAAAAAAACAAAATTCAAAAACACAAAAAAATATTGAATAGTTTTTTTGTGGTTGATGCCATGGCCCAATCCATCCATCACTCAATTGGCTTTTCAGTATTTTGGATTTCGCTGTATATATATTTTAATTTTTTTGTTTCGGATGGCGACATGAATAAATCTCTATTTGTTTCTGGCTAGCATTTTTTTTTTTTTTTTCTATACTGTTTTATTTTGTTTTGCTGACGCCCCTTAACAACTGTGCATTAAATTTAATTTCGGAATTCAAATTGAACACGAAAACTCAATGCACATATGTTTTAATTTATTTTTTGTTATTGTTATTGTTGTGTTCCATAGCGTCAGTCAGTTTCCCAATACTCAATTTCAGAATCATTCGTCTGGCTGTTAGCGATAAATAATCAGCAGCAGCCGCTTTGATTTGCGTCTGGTGCCATAAATATTTATGCAACTTAACGCACTTGTTTAAACAGTCAGCCAGCCAGTAAGGCACTTCATAAGTAATCGCTAGAATCTAGAACTACTACCCGCTGATCCGTCATATCATAAACGATACATTTGTTTATGCCTTGTGCAATTTACTGGGCCACGCCTCTCCAATTAAAAACTTACTTTACGTTACTTACTTTGCCGGTTGGCAGGTGAATGTGAAATTATCCCTCATTGTTTTGATGTTATCAGCTGAGCCTTCGCTTCGTTATTATTGTTGTTATGTTTTGCGGCCTGTTTTTGTTGCATGTTGGCTAACAAAATAATTGACAAAACAAATCATTTACGTGGCAAAAGTTTCAGTCCCAATACCGCCAAGAATTTAACTGCACACGGCGGCACAACACGCAACACGATGTACACCGATGACAACGACGACGACGAAAACTAAAGAGTATTTGACGACAACCAAAACCCAAAAACAAAAGCATAAGCCAAACAGATCTCTGGGTTTGGGGGGAGCACAGAGACGCCAACTGTGCTGAAATATGTATAAATAACAGCAACATAATAATGAGAGGCAACAATATGAATTCCAATGTTGCAACATTTTGGTGGCCTAAACAATGAAGGGTCTTTGAATAAGATGAATGCAATGAAAATTTGTGTCTTAGTTGTGGCACAGTCATTAAATGCAACAACTTAAAGTGCTTTTGTTTATTTAAATATCCCAAATCCATTTTAATCTCTAGTAACAATATTATAATGATCGCACCTTAAAATATATTTATGAAAAAGTTAATAAAATTGTGTAAAGTACATTTAATTCTAATTCGATTGTGGTTTCACTAATTTTTAAAGCAAATAACATGTTCCTGATTTATTGAGAAATTCTTTGGAAACTTGAAAACGAAATTCTTTGTTCATTTTCTTTAGAATCAATTGCAATATAACAAAAATAACTTTCAAGATTTAAGATTTCCATGAATGCGATCAAATTAACAGATTTTATTATCTTTGAATTAATACAAATTGAGCACATTTCAATAATGGCTAATAAATTTAATTGTGTGATTTATATTTTGTTTCATGTTAATTTTTTTTTTTTGATAAAATGTTGCGAGTTTTTTTTGATTCTTGTGAAACATCTGCGAAAAAGCTATAAATCTTCTTGTTGGGCTCTTTACGCACCAATTACTAAATAATTCTTAATAGAATTGAAATAAGACAATAAATATAAAATTAAGTAATATTTTTACTTTCGAGATCATTGAGCCATGAGCGTATGAGTAATATTAAGCAGATTCAATGAAAAATAGCGACAAACGAAATTTAACCGCTATTTAAATTATATTATGGTTAAGGACCGCAAAATTCGCCGCCTGTGGCTTGGAATGTCAAGGGTGTTTATTTGGTTTGTGGCTCACAGTCGATTGCCTGATTTATACACACATACACACGCATTCGCACAACAGTCGACATGTTAACACGTTAACAAGTTGTTAAACACACACTGTATGTGGGGGGAATAGGCGCAATTTTCACAGCCTATTTTGTGTATAAAAATCCCAGCATTTATTGCTATTAGTTTTGCGGCTATGGCCGCGTCACGTTGTTAGTGCCGATGAATTGCATCGATATGGCAAGAGAACCCAGACGAAGCACCCCAAAAACAGGCGAAAACAGCAAATGGTTCTAGGCCTGACAAATGTCAGCTCAAGTAGCGCACCCTGGCAAGGTTTGTTTATTAAAATCGAATTGCGACTTATTGGGCACACGCTATAGGCGCCTAACAGCAGGCAATAGTTTTTATGACAGTGCTATTTCAGTAATATAATAAGCATAATAAAGGTCATAAATGTGTATCAGATATAAGAAGAATGCATTTGCGATATTAAAGCTATGAGATGGGATCTGGGATAAAATAAAATTTAACAGACAAATCAAAAGCTAACTTTTACTGAATGAAAATGTAAGAAATGTACATTGAACTGAATAAGAATATTTATTAAAAAAAGCTTTAATGATCTAATAAATTTGTTTATTGGAAATTAATTAATTACATGCTTCGTCATTGATTCATTACTGATATTCCCTAAAAAAACTTTTACTAATTATTGCAAGCTTTTATGTATGCTTTCAAGGTTTTTTTTTTGTATATATTCTTCAGTTGTATTATTTTGTATTCTTTTGCTGTCGATGAGTTCATGTGTATCTAAGTGACGATTAAACAAATAAATAGTTTAGCATAGATAGTTTATGCTTCGTGTTAGCAATAGTTTATGACGTCATTGAGTCGGGCGTAAAAAACTTAATGGCATTTTAATTGTGTATTTGTAGAATTGCTGCAAAAGTTACGCCAATATGGCCGACATGTGCCTCTTTCGAGTCAGTCAGTCAGTCAGTTGGCCAATCAAGTTTTTCTCACTGTTTTTCCGGCATGCTGTTTATTTATATGCGATTAATAAGTATTTTTAGACTGGTTGGCGGATATTTGCGCACTTGAAAGTCCAAAAATTGTTGTAATGGTATTATAGAAATTTCAACGGCTTTGTCATCGTCGCCCCGCTGGGCGCTATAATAAAATATATATATTGCACACGGAAAAATGGAAAAACGGAAAACTAGAAACGAAATTCGAAAATCCTCCTGCCGCATTACCTGCACATTTTTGTGTAGTTGCAGTATCAAAATAAACCCCCTGCCCCTTTGCCCCTTCAAACGCAACAGCATCAAAGCAGCCGTCGTATTAACTTTTCATCTAAACAGGCCAAAACTGCAGCTATTAAAATCAAAAGTTTTGTTTATGGGGTGTGGAGCGGGGCGTTTGTGTTGGAAAATTCCAAGCATATCAAAACCATTTGGGCCACAATTGCAATTGCGAATCGTTGCAGGTGCCGTCTTCGTCTCTCTCTCGCTCTTTCCTGCCTAATTTATGAGCTGTGTGCATTGTGGCTAAATGTAAATGTAAATTGCCACTTTGAATTAAACAAGATGCCCCACACACAACAATCACCCAATGCACCCACCTCAACAGGCAAGGTCGTTTACATTCCGCAAAACGGAAGACAAGAGGCACGTTACAAAGGGCGCTGCCCATCGTCATGCTCCAATTGGCTCCAATGGGCAATGGGAAATTGATCCGAGCGCTAAAAGGCGTTTAATTGGAGCAGAGTTGAAAGCACAGTTAATGCTGTTCTCGATTTCTTTTGTTTTGTCATTTGTATGGCTTTCAAGCGATTAGCGATTCATTTGTCAAAGAGTTTAAATTGGTAACAAAATTGGTTGTCGCTGGAATGTTAATGAATGAATGACTCAACGAATTGAATCCAACTTTGATCGTACAATATTAACAAATTATGTATGGCATTCAATTATAGATGGTATAGATTCGAATAAATCTTTTTCTCACACATTTGTGCAATAAATTTCACTTTTACATACTTCGCTCGGATATTAAATGCCTAAGTACATATAATTTTATTTATTAGCTGATTGATGTTTTTCCATCAGTCAATGATTAGCCATTGCAATGGCGTGAAAATTACTTTCGCTACTTTTGTAGTTATTTATTCTGTAATTCTGACGGATATTGTTTAGATGGTTTCACATGCCAAGGATTTTTATCGAGTTTGCCTCTGTTCGATTGGAAGGGTGAGCCCCACTTGAGTTGGACTGAAGCCAAAACGAAGCGAAATAATTAGCAACTAACTGGAAATGTTGGGTCATAAATTCAACGCTGACATTTCATGTCAAGGCTCAACGGCGAATCGATTGATAAATTAATCAAAATTGGGCCTTGAGAGTGCATAATAAATATTTATAGCATTACTTTGATACTCTCTCTCTCTCTCTTTTTTTTTATTCACTATTACAAAATCCAATCCTCTGCAATCGAGTGGCGTGTCTCAGTGGCAAAGTTTTCAATTTCAACTGCAATTTAAACGTCCATCAATAACCAGCACAGAGGAAGACTAAAAAGGAAGTTGGCAGGCAGCAGTTCCGTACGGGCAAATCGCCAACAAAACGTTAAAGCACAGATTAAACTTAACTCGCGTATTTGTTGCAGACCATAATTCATGCCATATAGTAAAGCCGAGAAATGAACTCCGCGTCTGACAACGAAGCCACTTAAGACAACTTGGAGGCAACTGCAGAGCCAGACTCAGGACCAGGACAAGTAGTCCTTGGGTGGTGTGGTGCGGCGCGTCTGACAAATGAAGACTGACATTTACAAAACAGCTGAAAAACAAAACCAAATCATTCTCGTGCAACGTGTCGCGACAGTTGAGTTTTTAAAAGCAACTTGTTGTCATAAGGCAGTGACAGTTTTTTTTGTTTGTTGGAAAAAGTCGGGGAGGCTTGTATTGTTGTGTACGTGGAAGATTTAAAATAAAACCACTTAGCGGCAGCTTCATTTTTCGACAATTGCTAAAGCCTTAACACAGCTTGATAAAGTGTCCTTGGAGGATATCGGTAGGAGACGGGTATACAGGATTCCATGGAAAATGTGTCATATGCAAGAGACACAAGGAAATTAAAGAGGCTTTACGAATAAACATATTAACTTAAATGAATTTCGTACTTAACATAATGTAAAATTCAAAGATTATTCTCGTAATTTAGTTACATTTTATGCACTTTGATTGCAATTCTATTTTGCTGAATATATACTTTTAGTTTGTTTATTTTGCAGGCAATTTAAACAATTAATGTCAGTCGGCGAACGAGTAAAATAATTGGCTTGTCTTAGCCTAGACTTATTTCAACAATTCTGGCTAATCAAATTAAGTGAATTTCATCTCATTGGCTTTTGGCTTTTGGCTTTCCCATTTATTTTTAATTTAATATAAATAAAATTGGCAATGGTTGCGAAATCTTTAAACAGCTAAGCATAAATATAAATAAGAAAATCAAAAAATAGTACATTTTCAACAACAACAAAAGTAATGGTGTGGGCATCAGCGGGGGAGGCACAAAAGCAACAACGAAAACCTAAAGAAAATAGTTTTTCTCGTTATCCAATTGCGGCGTAGACAACATCATCATCATCATTGTGTTTGCCTCTGTCTTTGTGGGCTGTCCATTTCAATATAAATTATACTTATATTTTTAGCTCAATATTCATTATTAACTTAAAACTGACAGTTCATGCTGCAAAACTGCCTGCACACCTTCAACGAAATAAAATAAAATCGAAAAATGCAATGAGGCGGTGATTTGAATGTCAGGCTGGCAAAATTTCAGCTTCGCGAGGCTTTTGTCTAACAGAGAGAAAGAGAGAGCGGAAATATATTCGTACAGTGTTGGGAAGTTGTCAACAGGCGCAACAAGTTGCCTGTAGACGGTAACATAATGGCGGAAACGTGTCGCTGTCGGCGTCACTGCTGACGTTTGCCAGACATTTGAATCAAAGTAGTTTTTTCTGGTAGTTTGCTGCTGCCAAGCCTGCATCGAGGGCCGCCTGTAAATTTATGAAGTGAATGAATTTTTAAACGCAACTTTAAACTTTTTTATTGCTCTGAGAGTTGCAGCAACTGCTGCTGCTAGTTGCATCCTAATTGTGGCAAACTTTCGCACACGCTTCATATCCTGAAGTTGGTCCTGATAGCAAATGTCCTGCCTTACAGGCTGTGTGTGTGTTTCGTAAGCCTCCTGCCGCTGGCCTGCCTTTTGCCTCGTTGTCCTTGTCGTTGTTCATTGACTTTGGCAGCAACAACAGCCAGGACAACGTTGCACAGAAAGGACTCACACACACACTCACACACAACGCACTGTGACTTTGTTTTTAATACACTCCATTGGCCGTTGCATCGATCGCCAGAACAAACAAGGCGCCTGTCTCTTGTCTCTGCCAACAGCCGCAGTTCATTACTCCTCCAGCTCGGCCAAGCCAGCATGTCCTGTGGCCAGGCTGTGTGTGTGTGTGTGTGCTTAAACTGACTTTTCATGCTCATATTTTGCACACACGCCACGCAATACGCGCCGTGTTATCCTTTAGCTCACGTCAAGCCATGACAAAGATTATCAATAACCGAGCAAAAACCAAAATGGACCCGCTGTTCCTTGCTTGACTGCAACGGATATTGGCCACGCTTGAAACTTTGTTGTCAGCCTTAATCCAATATTCATCATCCACATTCACATTGACATCAATATCAATCGCAACTGCAATTGCCCAGTCACATTTGGTTTATGTTGTCATCGCCATATCCACATCCTTGCTGCTCATCGACTAAACCTTAAATTGTTATTACCATATTTAGCTGAAATGGATTGGATATAGAACAAGCCAAGTCCCCAGGCAACCCTTTGGAGTTAATCAGCATGTCGCACGTTTTGCCAAAAAGTTCGAAACATGACCGTGTCGAAGTTATTGATACTCTTTAAGAAACACAGCAGTCGATGTATAACAAACTTATTCAAGTTTCCGATTTGGCTTTAAATTAATATTTAGTTTAACCTTAGTAATCCTCAAACTCGAGTGTTGCAAACGTTATAACAATGTTCCATTGACTTGTGTTGAGGCAAGGCAGGAGTCTGTTTTATGTTAACCTGTGAAGGACCTTTGCCAACGCATAAACATATTCCGTGTGTGTGCAGATGGGATGTTTGGCATTTTGGCCACAAGCCACATCATCATAATTTGTTCAAGGCGCTGACAGGAAGTTGCCGCTGAAAATATGTTGAAACAAGTAGCCAGCGCACGATAGCTGTAGCTGGCACTAGTAGGAGAAGGGGCAGTGGGAGGTGTCATAGGGACAACCTTGTCATATCCTGTTGACGGTCGCTGACAGACGCTCGCTCGCTGGCAGCGCTCAGGTGGCCTGCCTCTGGTCGTGGCATGGCGGAAGTGTGAAATATTTTTAGAGCACTCTTTTTATTATTTACCTTTAGCTTCTTCGAATGGAATTTTTCGTTGGAGCGTATTTTATTGGCATTTTGCAGCAAATTTGTGGCTCGGGCTATGAAAATGCCACAAATTGCGTTCTACACTTGCGGCCCAGCAATTTCAATATTAAATTTTTCGTTTCTCTTTTCGTTTTCTTTTCTGAATATTTTTGCTTTTGTTGCATTTTGTGTGTGGTGGTGTTGGCGGCGCGCAATGCGTATAATTGATTTAGCCAAATTGTTAAACGAATCAAAGTTGGCAAATTGTGCGTGCGACAATAATGTGCAACCAACCCATTGTGCAACACGAACAGTTCAGTTCAGTTCAGTCCAGCACAGCTGCACAGGCTACAGTAGGGGAAAAGGCCTTTTAATTTTGTTGCCTGCACACGTTGCATAAATTTGTTTGGCTGTTGCATGTTGCATAATTATGCGACAGTTGTCAATGAAATTCGCCTGCCAACGCAGTTTCGATTTTGCTGTGCCGAACTTTACACAAGAGATTCCAATTGATTTGAGATTTTCCACAAAATTGCAACAAATTAACAACAAAATTCAATTACTAATTAAAACTAGTATGTGTGTAGCGAATGAAAAGAACTTCAATCAATTGACAAGGTATTTCTACGGATAGGGTAAAAAGGTCTTTAAAGTTGGTAAAGCGAAAAATCTCGTAAATTCTTAAGAAAATTACGATAAAAATATTTAATTTTTTAATCCAATCTATGTCACTAAAAAATGAGTTTTCAATGAAATTTTCCCATCATTTTTGGATTTTGTTTGTAGCTTATGAGTTTAAAATATTAAGCCTAATTGAGTGTCCCAGCTAATTAATGGATATTACCGGAGCTTTGGTGTTTTTAAAAGCTCTGATGGTTAATTGCAACATGTAATAGATTGATGCACTCGCAATGTTGCATGCCAACATTAAAAATTACAACAAATAATTGCTGCAAATTCCACGCCTGTCAGCGGCCCAAACACAATTTAGTTGAAGCAACATTTTTTATGATTTTTTGCTTGTGTGCCAAAGCGACATGTCGTAGTTGTTCTATATATTGTATATGTTTGTTTAGCTAATTAAATCAACTAAACTCGACAAAAAACTAGAATACCTATCTTTCTCCTCTATATAACACATTGAGCCCAATGTCTGGCCCACACCTTTGCACCGGCACTTTGGGCGTAGTAGTTGCATTTTAGCTGTTGACGCTTTGAAATTTGGGTCAATTATGCGATTTGTCGCGCCACAGACGAAACACGACGACGACGACGACGTACATCCATCAGTCGCCATACGCACAAACATACTATGTCACTGGCATTGAATTGCTTTTGATAGTAGCGGGTGGGGGAGGGGTTGGCGATGGGCTTTTGTCAATGATGAGGGTGTTGCTTCTCTCCTGTCTTTGCCAGATGCACACAGCAGGTTGTTTTGTCGTAATTATTTGTCAAATTCAAACAGTGCGACTACAGCCACTAACGAGCAACAGGCAGCGATACACAGATAGACAGACAGGCGGACAATCAGACAGTTCGCAATGTCGCCCCCCTCCTTTGCGAACAGACACATAGCCCACATTCACCCAATTGTCAATCAATCAACTTTAATGACGTTTCGCTCATAATGGCTCGAGTTGAAATAAATATAAATTCGTATATTCATGCGTATTGTTTATGATTAGGCCGGTGGATCCCGACTTCCGCTCAATTGGCGGAAGTCATTATCAATATTTTGGTGACAAATACAAGATAAGATTAAAGTTGCTGGCGATTATAATTTTCTGATGCCGCCCAAAAGTATGCAATTAAGTTTTAATAACGTTATCTTTGTCCAGATCTACAAAAACAAATAATAAATCACACTTTATTTGTTTTTTTTTGGTTTATTTTTTATTTACAATTTTTTTTATATATTTTTTATTACATTTTTAACAGTAAATTATGTGTTAATATAAATAAATTGTGTTTTTCTTTTGTATATCGATATCAAAATGGGTAGTTCATTAAACATTAAACATAAAACACAAAAGCACAGTTTGGCAAAAGTTCGATGCGTTTAATTAATGTATGTAAAATCATTAAATAAATTTGTAAAAAAATAGCTACGCGCATTTTAAGTCAAAATGCATTCAAAAGGCAGTACATACATACAAACATATTATTATTCTTGTGTACAATAATTTTAAACATTTTTTCTGTATTCATATGGAAGCCCATGCATGTATGTAAGTTATTTTAACTAACAGAAAATTGATACATTTGTTAACGATTTTCGTGTGTGGAATCGGGCAGTTCTCTATATAGTGGGGTGGTATTCAAAAGGTATGTGCCAAATCATTTTTCGGACCGATAAGCGGTAGGTAGTCTTTGCTCTATTTTTGTTATCAGTGTATTGCTTTTTGCCAAGTTTCAAATTAATTTAGATTTACTATTTACAATTATTTATAAATTTTTGTTTTCATTAGATTTTCATAGAAATGATAAACTCATTTGTCATTTAATCTTGCTTGAGGAGGTGTAATCCATAAATTCTTATTCTTTATATAAAACTAGATTGTTTCCAAAATAAATTTATATTCTCAAATTGATAGCACTTCTAAAAGCAGAACGATTTAATGCACCCACGACCACTGTACGTATGTATATGTAAGTATGTATGAATTTATGTTTGGATGAGTGTATTATATGTTTATTTAAATCAACTTGTCGACTGTGGCCCCCTCTTATGACGCTGACGCTTACAAATTTAATGCGTTGCCCCCCACACACCACACACCACACACTCACACATAATAACAACAAAAACAAAAAATGAATACTTTGCTTTTGTGCGTGACGACTCTTCTCTTTCTCTCTCTCTCTCTGTCTTGCACGCACGCACACATGCTCAAAAAACTGTAACTGTAACTAAAGCGATTGAATTTTTGCAAGCTTTTTTGCGCTTTGTTCTCGTTCCCGTCTGCAATTCTGCACTCCCCATTCCACTCCCACTCTCTCTTGCTTTCTTCCTTTTGTCTCTCACTCTCATTGGGCCCCCCCCCTTACAGCAGCACGCATGGGCGTTTGCGTGTTTTACGTATGGGTGGACAAAGCACCGAGCGTATAGCCTCATCGAAGACAGTCTTCAGTCCCTTCTGCGTCAGCGCAGAGCATTCCAAATACTTGACAGCCGCGATTTCCTTGGCCATGGCCAGGCCTTGCGGATAGGTTATGGGCGTTAGTTTCTTATCCTTGAGCTTCTCAATCGTCTGTTTGTCGTCGCGCAAATCGAGCTTGGTGCCTACCAGAATGATGGGCACATTGTTGCAATGATGACGCACCTCCGGGAACCATTTGGCGCGCACGTTCTCGAACGAGGCGGGATTCACCAGCGAGAAGCAGATGAGAAAGACATCTGTCTGTGGATACGAGAGCGGACGCAAACGATCATAATCCTCCTGTCCGGCCGTATCCCAAAGACCCAAATTGATGGGTTTCGCATCGACCATCACATTCGCTGAGTAATTATCAAATACGGTGGGTATATATTCGCCGGGGAAGGCATTTGTTGTATAGCTGATCAGCAGGCAAGTTTTACCCACAGCGCCGTCGCCAACAACAACACATTTGATTGCCTGCATGACGTCGTCGTCGTTGTTGTAGTTGTTGTTGCTTTAGTTTCTTTATAGGTAGTTTAATAATTTACACACACACTCTAACAGCAGCAGCAGCCAAGTGTGAGGGAGGTAGCGAATTCAACAAGTTTTGGCGATTATACAACTCAATTTTTTGCTCACGCACTCACACACAGATACTTTGTTACACGAATACAGTGATCTTTCATGCACTTGCTGCTCTTATCTTTGAAGTTGATATTAATTTTGGTGTGTTGTTGCAGCTATGCCCTTTTTTTCTTGTCACTTGTTTCTAATATAATTTGTGGCCTGCATAGAGAAATTTTGCACGAACAGCAAAATGAAAACACACCCAAACGCTGTGAAATCGACGCTGTCACTGAGTGATACAGAGAGCGTAAAAGTGAAAAAATTCTGTGTGAGCTGATTGTTGTTGTTGCTACTTTTGCTTAACAGCTGCACATGCACACTAGTTGTCTCTTTCGCGCTTACCATAGTTAGCGCAGAGCGCAAAGTATGCCGCGCACGCTCCCACACAAAACAGCAGCAACATCAGCAACACCACCAGCAACAGACAACAGTAGCGTCACGAACATTGTGCATAGTGCTGCGAAGTAGCGTGAGTCATCAGTTGTTGTTGGTGACGTCGATCTGCTGAAAACTCAAAGAGCGCAGAGATAAATAGAGAGGCAGAGTGAGAGAGTTAGCAAGTCTGTTATGCTCTTTAGTTGTTGCTGAGCGCGTTCACATGACCTTGCTTTGGTCTTATTTGATGAGGATTTTCTTCTAAATTTGTACGCCGCTTTCCATGAATTTTTTCTTTGCCTGAGGCGGTTTTCACGTGGTCATCGGCACATTGTTGTTGCTGTTGGTTGACTGTTTAATGGACCACAAAACATATCCGACAATCGACAGCGACGCTCTTGATGTGGCAACTACTAACACCGTAACCAAAACCAAAAACCGTTACCAAAACCTAAAACCCAACAAAAAAAACAAACAAACGCCAAACCAAAATCTGCATCCGCGTCGAACAAAAAGCGATAGCCGAAAAAGGCCGAAACGCAAACGCGCTGTTTGTGCATGTTTTCCGCATCTCCAACCACGCCCTCAAATCCGACATCCCGCCCCACCGCCCACTACGAAGCCACAAACATTTTTGCATATGAAAATTGTTAAAGCGGAGCGCGATTTTCCAAAATATTGCAACACAAAATTTCAACTGAAATAATTTTACACACATTTTGCAGTTAATTTCTTTGGGGGGCAGCAGTAATTGGATAATTAAATAGGCGCTATAAGCTGGTTGTTTATAACATGAAATTTGCATAAATATATTAAGTGGATAATGCGATTGATAATGATAACGAATTTACAACAATTAAATCAGCAAAGAGTTCAAGTGTCAAAAATGAAAAACTGTCTTTTTAACGATGGGCTGTACTTTATTTAGTTACTTAGTACTTAAATTAATGCGATTGAGTCATGAATAAATGTTGCAAAAATATTATCTGTTTTTTTTTTGTAATTCTTGTAAATGTTTATTATCATTTTAAGCCCTGTGATATCGAACAAAACCACTTATTCGCCTCAGATAACTTTTGAAAGTGTATTTAAATTTTCCTCTATATATTTTAATGAAGAACTTTAACTGTTCTTCAACTGGGCAAATAATTGAAGTAAAGAAAAAAATTAATATTTATATATCTGACGGCAAATGCAACAATTATTTGATTACTGTCGCAGTCGTTGCCGCGTAATTGGCGAAGTGAAATATATACGCAAATATGAGTGTATAACACCACCCCCCTCCTCCAATACCATCCACCTACACCACCCATCTGCCACGCCCACAGAAGCCATTACGAAAAGTGTGTGTGTTAAGGGAGAATGTGTTAAGAGTTATTCATAATTGTTGTTGCAGCTGCAACAAAAGTGGCAGAGAAATGCATAACAAACTGAAAAATATGCACGCCATTTTTATTGCCACACCAGACAGTCAACACACACACACACACACTCACATTGTGCGACTATAATGAATGAATGCACAGCTAAAGAACCGCAGCCTGCTGCTGCTGCCCCGCTCTCCTCGTGCCCCTCTTGCCACTTCCACAATGTCGATGTCGACCCCAAAAACAAATATAAGCCGCCTGACTGCTGACCAACAATAAATTTAACACTTTAACTGCTGTGTAAACAAGTGAATGAAATCCGAGCTTCGAAACGGTAATACGACCAAATATCGCATGAGAGTTCCTAAAGACGTAATCTCCTTATAAAGCACGTAAATGCCGGCAAGCAAGTAATCCATAATCTTAACAAAATATATGGAATATATAAAACTATATGTAAAATCACAAGGAATAATTATTATACATTCATAAACCTTTATTTAAACTTAAATCGGCTAAAAAACTGACCTAAGTAATCGGAAAAGCTTAAGAAAAATGGAAAAATATATAAATTAAAAGATATTTTTCTTGAAATAAAAACTTTTTATTTAAAACGCATCAACTACAGTTTTTCATTAGCAATTGCTGTAAAATAAACTTTCAATCAAGCAATTTAAAATATAAAAAATAACACTGAAAATATTTTCCAGATTCATTTGCTTAACACTTTTGCAAATTAAATTTGTTTAATGAGTAGTGCAATAAAATGCATTTACTGTCAAATGATAAAATGTCATTTCACTTTGCTTGCCTGCAGCTTTATTTCAATATATGTGCATGTACATACATATTTTTCATATGTGTGTATATGCCACATGTCGCTACCCCAAACCCCCGCCAATCTTTTCGGAACTCGGCTCTTCGCTGCCTGTTGACATGCAGCAATTATTAACTTTTATGCGGCTGCTGCCATGACGCCGTGTGTTTGTTATTAATTTCTTGTTATTTATGCAAATAGTTGGCACTTAATACGCTTGTATATACGGCGTTTTTTTTACTCGCAAATTGCTGTGCGCATTACAATAAATTAACAGCATAAGCGAAAAGAGCAATAATCACCTATACATTCATAAAACAATAACCCAACCCGAATACGATCCACACGACACGTTTCACGCTTATCGACAACGTCGCAGTTGGCTTGTTGAGCGCTTTTCTAGAATTTTAAAAACTATGTTGCATACCGTTAGGCGTCTCGGCACTTTCGACTCTTTGCGCTTCCATAAACTGTGCTGAGTTATCGCTGGCAGACGTGAAGTCATCTCGAAATGCTGACCATATAAATTCCGTTGCAAAGGGGAAGCATCTATAGTTTTAGCATTTGTTTGGTTTGGCTCCGGGGGTCACGTCTGTCTGAGTGTTTCGTCTGTCCCCGTCTGACTGCTTATGAATAAAGTTGTTTGGCTGACTGGCCTGCCTGTCAATACACACACACCAACACACACACACACACACATGCCTTTCTACCCAACGACATTATCATCATCATCTTTGACTTCATCCTCCTCGCATCCCATCCCATTCAATTGGGGTTATTTGTCGCTCTATCTAGCACGGTCTTCTTTCTGGTTGTGCTACTGCTTTGTTGACTTTTTGGCTTTGAATGGCCGCAACGTCTATTCAATTTTTTGTATGTCGCTATTAGAGCCAAACACCCTAACCACAAACCCAACTCAACTCATTCACCCCACCACATTCAACCCTCCAGCAATTTGAAATGAAAAGTTGGTCTGCCATATAAATATGTGTGTAGTAAAAAACAAGAAAAAACAAGAAAAAACATAGAATGGAAACAAAAAAGAAAAAATGATGATATGTGCTGGCCATATTTGTAGGCAGTAAATAGCAACAAGGCTCGGTGACGAAATGTGTCCTTTGACATTTGATCGCAACGACTGATAAGCTCAGCCAGACGCTGAAGTCAGAGTTGGAGTTAGAGTCAAAAAAAGATGGAGCATTTCAACTGACTATTCAACAGCCTTTTTGGCCTGCTTAATGGCCTGCTGCATTATTTAGCACGTCGCAAACCAATAAAATTCCTTTAAAATACATTCCCCGTTAAGTAGTTGACTTTAAGCTTTAGACAATGCGGCGCATTAAGTCTACGTTTACCAGCAGCTTGTGCCGAAGGATGTCAATAAGTAATTACACTTTCTTTCAAGAAGAATATACATATATTTTATATGTGCATTTAAAACTTTATTGTTCGAAAAAAGAGTCTTTAAAATTCGGCACACAAATGTTTTTCTTACTTTGCACTCAATTATAAAGCTTGGCACATGTGCTATTGCTTGAGCTAAGCTGTTGAATTGGCGCTTTTCAACTTTTTAGCCGCGACGACTTTTACTTACTAACTTCAAGGCATCTTAATTTACTTTTGCACTCAGCCAGCTGGAAGAAAGAAATGCAGGCACGGGCCTAAAACAGCTGCCAAACGAAAGGAGAATAGAATGAAGCTGGCAGAGGCAGAGTGTGAAGATTTTGGGGGCGGGGAATTACGGCAATTTCCTGTGCAATTTCTTGTGGTTGAACTTGCCTGGCTTTCCGAGTCGTATGTTAACACATACACACCCAGACGCATAAACACACTCGTTTTTTTTTGTAGCTGGCGCTCAGCAGTGCAGTTAATTATAATTAAGACGAGGTAACTAACCACTTGCCAGGCACTTGAAAAGAGCGCGGGAAACCTAACTGCAGCAGCATTTTTTTTTGGTGAGTGTATGTGTGAACAGTAAAGATTTGTAGTCGTTGTTATTTGCTGGCTTTAATTAAAGTTGCGTTCATTAAAAACCGACTGCGCCTCCTAAAAGTAGGCCACAAAAGTGTTGCATATTCAAATGAAAACGGGTTGTGGATGGGTTGAGGGTGAAGGGAGGTTGGTGGTGGTGGTGGTGGGGATAACAAAACAACAATGCTCGACGGTTATTCAATACGGCTTTGGATTTGTTCGGGCTGTCTGTTGTTTGGCTATATATATGTAGTATGTATCAATGCAACAATGGGGCATGTTAGCCGTCAAGGAAGCTGCGAGCTGTTATATGCAAAGCCGCCACCGGCGACGTGCTTTCATTTGCAAGGACAATGCGACACAACGAGCGACAAGAATGTGTCTGGCGAAAAAAAAAGTTAAAAAATCAACACATAGAAAGCGTCGAATGAATGAAATGGCTGACTGAATGCAGGCAGGCAGGCAGGACATGCTGGATGACAGGACACAGGACAGCAGCAAGGAATGCTATTATAATAAATAAAGCGGCTTTCACTCATAACTGGCGCACAATGCATACAAACCAAAGCAATGAATAACTCTTGTCTACCAGTTGTATCTGTATCTGTGAATGTATATGTATTTGTGTGTGTGTGTATCTTCTTTTAATATGGCTGATGGCAAAGCACTTTGGATCGAAAGCTTTAATCAAAGTAAAGTTCATCTTAGTATAAGGTGTGTATGTGTGTGTGTGTTTATTCTCTGCAATTAATGACAACTGCTGCCGACCATAAATATGCAATAAATAAAGATACACAAACGAACACATACACACATTCACACCCTCTTATAAGACTCGCAGCTATTGCATAAATATCACATTAACAATTTGCAACAACAAGAGTATTTTATTTTTATTGCTGCCTGTTTTATTTTTATTTCATGCATCGTTTTTTGTATCGTAGTATTATATACTCTATGCAAAGCACACACACACACACGGACACATTGTATACACGTGTTGCCGGCAGCAGACAGGAAGCAGCAGCTGTGCTGTGAACAGGATCAGTCCTGTGTTGTGCAGTGTTCTGCCGTCGAAAAAAAGCGCAATAAAAACGCTTAATTTTTCACTTTTACACGAACCTGAATAACGCCTCCATTCTTTGTTGTTGTTGTTGTTGTAGCTGCTGTTGCTGCTGCTGCTGAGTGTACTGTCGCTTGTGTGTAAGCCATTTAAAAGTTATTTAATTTAATAACACGCACAAAACATGTACCAAGTAAAAGCAAACGTACATTAATATGACACACAAACACTTTAAAGGCTGCGTTGGCGACTAAAACGATGGCACAATGGGCGGGGGGAAGGGGTAGTGTCAAAGAGAGTTTGCTGTTTCTTGACTGTTATGCACACTTGTATGCCTAAAGGCATGTGTTGCTACTCGCTTTTATAACTAATGCAAATGGTCAAGTTATAAAAGGAAAAAAGCAAAGGAATGGAGAGGAAGAATTATGAACGAAACTCTTTATCTAGCATACATTTAAAGTATGTATTAATTGTAGCATCTGCAGTTAAATCGATTTAGTGTAAAGTTCTTCAATGATACTTCAGATCAATGGTAACAAGTATTAAGTTAATGCCAGCTGTACAACTCGTAACCACCAACTTGTGTAACCTTTAAAAGGGTTTAAAAAATGTATGTATATATGCAAGTGACTTTCAATTAAAAGGGCATTTTTGCATTTTAATTGCATGCCGATAAGATTAAATTCACATACACACAAACAAACGAAAAAACATGAAAAAAGGCAAACAAACCATACTTGGGATAAATGAAATATAAATACGCGGACTGCAAACGATATGCCTCGGCAAACGAAATGAATACCCATTGATATTTAAGCCGCAACAACAATACAAGCACACAAATAAAATAACAAACAAACAAGCAACAAAAATATTGGCGAAAGCAAACAAAAGTGATTGTCAATTTGTATTTATGCTGACGTTTGTTGTTGTTGTTCTTATTTTACAGATTTAACAGCAACAACAAAAGCGACAAAACTGCGGCCGCTCACAGATTTCAGATTTGCGTTGAAAAGTGAAAAATCAGCAACGCACAGGACACAGGAAACAGGACACAAACACTGACACAGGACAAGGGCAGCTTGCAAATCCGCATCCGAACAGAACCCAAGGCCAAATGCAATAAGCTGCAGCAAACACAGCACACAAAGCCATAAACAAAGCAGCAGTCTAAACCCTCACAACCCCTTCTCCCACCACTCCATCCACCCGAAAGTCAAAGCGGAGAAAGAGCAAACAGTCCAAGTCCTTGTTTTTGTTGTTTTTGGGTGCAGCCGCCAGGATTGCTTTCTTGTACTTTGGACACACGTGCGCCGCGGCTGCGCCATTGCCGCTGCCATTGCCGTGCCCGTTGTTGCCCGTGTCGTCCTTGCCAGCGTCAGCGTCGCCTTCGGCAACGGCGCCCACTATGAAGCTGTCAAAACTGTCCAACCAGACGAACTCGCAGGATCCGCAGGCGGTTAACTCGCGCATCTTTGTTGGCAATCTAAATACATTTCAATGCTCCAAAACCGATGTGGAGCGCATGTTTCAAATATACGGCCGTCTAGCTGGTACGTCCAAGTCTCTCATCGCTCTCCCTCTCTCTATCTCTCTGTCTTTTCCTTTTCTTATGTAATTTCTCTCTACCTGCAGGCATATCCATGCATAAGGGCTATGCCTTTGTGCAGTTCACCAACCCGTTCGATGCCCGCAACGCCTGTCACGGCGAGGATGGCAAAACAGTGCTGAGTCAAACACTAGGTGAGATTTTGTTAAATAATAATACCCAACTTGAAATAGTTGGTTTAGCCTTTACTCCCAACTCTTGAGTATATCCCTATCAGAAGGTAGCTTATGTATATTATTTACATTATCTTTAAATGAGAATGATTTTTACGTGTTAAGCTAACACAATCAAATGATTCATTCAACGTATTTAATTCTTACATAAACATACACATAACAAAAGGAAACTTGAACAATTTCTTTCGTAGTTATATCCTGGTTATTTTTGTGTATATGTACGGCGTTGTTGTTTTTGGATTTTGCATAGACATATTGCAGACCTTAACCCTCGCATAGTTGCATGTCCGTTGTGCCAGAGTCAGGGCAGGTTAATGGCCGCCAGTGCCGGAAGTGCAGCACTAAAATCGAACAAGCGCGCGAAAAAAAACCCAAGCAGCAAGCTAAAATTGTAATAGAGTAATAGTCGTAATAGGGAGCCCTGGCTGCGGCTGCGGCCCTGGCATGTATAGTGGCTATATCTTAGACGGTTCGCCCCGCCAACTAACTGTCTGAGTATTTTGAGCAACGGAAGTCGCTGCAGGCCGCAACTTAAAGTGGCAGGACGCCTCAACATAAATCCTTGCGCGATACTTTTAATGAAATTTCAATGTTGTGCTGGAATATAGTATGATTCGAGCGTGTGCTGACTACCTGGCAGCCTGACAACTGAATGTTTGTCGATTTAATTTCAACGTTTAATGAAATTTTCAAGCCTCGTCGCGCGTCACTTGCAGCTGCAGATGCAACAGGGAACTCCCACTGACAAGGAGTCGAGCAGATAGAAAGATGGCAGCAGCAGCAGCAGGAGGCAGCAACAGATTCCTTGGCATTCCTTCATGCGTATGTCTCGTGTGTGAAGAACAACTTAATGCACTTAGTGCGCTATGTCATGTTGCATGATGATGTTGCATGATGACGATGATGATGAGCAATGTCATATTCATACGACCCGTTGGCAGTGCAATGAAAACTTTTACAGCGATCATAAAAAGCATTTTGTGTTGCTTTCACAGTGCTTATGCAAATGCAGCCGAATGCTAATTTTACTGATTAGAACGGAAGCAAAAAAGAGAAGAAGCTCAAAATAATATATAAGTATATATAATACCAAAGACAGAGAAAATAAGAAGCACTCGAGAGTTGAGTGTCCGCTGTAATATTTCATTGCTACGCGCCATTGACTTTTAAGCGGCAGTGTGGCAATGTGGCGTTGTGGCTGGGGCCAGCATTAAACCGATTGCCTTAAAACTTGCGGAAATCCTTCTTACGCTTTTATCCTTAATCTTAATTATAGCCTGCCAGCAGCCCAGTTTCAGTTCCCAGATCCAAGGCAAAGTGGCGCATCAGACAAACAGAAGAAATTCTTGAGAAAAAAAGGCAGAAGCAAAAAAAAAAAATAGAAGAAAATAAACGTAAAGCTGCCACACCCCACAGTCCAGTAATTTGTAGTTATAGCAACTGACTCACTCTCATTCAACCCCTCGCTTCCCCTTGGCTGTCTTCTGTGTTGTTGCTTTTTTATTTTGGGGCGCGTTGCCTTTCAGCCACCCTGCGGCGCAGCCGTCGCACTTCAAACTTTGTCATGAATTATGATGAACGAGCGCGAAAGAGCTGAACTTTTCACATAAACCTACGGTAGTGAAAAAAAAAACACCCGAATGTCGCACCCTTTTCATTGAAAAATGAAATGTATAATGCATTGGGGCACGATTTTGATTTAAGCTTAGGCTTGAAATGCTTAGGCAGAGTATACGAAATGTTTGGGATGTCCGAAATGAAACTAGATTCTGTATATTTAAATTTATTGTTTTTGTTTTCGACAAGTATACAAGTATACCTGCATTAAATCTTTTGTATAACAACTAAGTCAAGTTCTCGCTTCTTTTTAGTAGCGTATAAAAGCTTCGGTCTTTAATAATATTTTTCACAGTTATCACCATGTCTTATGCAAAATCTGACAATGTCTTTGGTTGCTGTTAACTATTTTTCCACATCCCTTTTTTTATATGAAGATTAATGATTGCGAGTCAGATAATATGATTATGGTGTTGCAGTTGGACAGCTAAATGCATTCAGCCTGTGTCTTGTGTTTTTTTTTAATCACTTAGTGTCCCAACATTTGCATAATGAAAAATCAACAAAAATAATGCCTTAACTTGCGCATAATAGAAACAAAAATGCTATTGTCTACATTCTTATTTAGTCAGTCACTTCAAAGGCGCTGGAAATGCTTTGTGCCTGCGGATAAAGCAGATTTGTGCTATTGTTTGGCTAGTTTATTTGTTAGGACGACAGTTACATACTTACATATATTTATTTTGGTTTGTTGTTCACTCTTATCTTTTTTTCAGATGTCAACATGGTGGCTGAGCCAAAGGCGCATCAAATTGGCAGGAAACGTCAGAATGTCAGCAAAACGGGCAACGATTGGTAAGTGCCAGAGAGAAAACCAAAAAAAAAAAAAAAAAAAAAAACAATATCAAATACAATTTCATGCTTGACATTTTAATTTAAATAAATGTCTAGCGTTTAGAGCAAGTTTTTGCGCAATTTAATGCGACCATGTGGCGCTCATTTGGAGTTTATTTACATATCATTTAACGGCTTGGGCTGAAAGTTTCTTTTTTGTTGCGGGGCCAAAAGGCGACAACCTCACAATCACACACACACACACCCAAATAAATAAATAAATAAGGCACAATCCATCAGGACATGGACGTATATGTATTCGTCTCCTTTGTTTCAACACCACGGCACACATAAAATATTTCGGCTGTCAACTCTATGCGAGGTTTTTCGTTTGCCACTTCCGTTACTTTGACTCCACCCGTGTCTCTGTCTGGGTCAGTTGTGTATTGTTTCGAGTGCTGCATCTATACTGAAACTGTGTATACAAAAAACGAAAAGAAAAACGAGAAAGAGAAACAGGAATGTCTGTCTGTGAGTGACAGTTGCAATGTATGCTATAATATCCTTGCGCTCTTGCTCCTGGCGCTGACATGTGCACTTGTTTGTCCCTAGCGCAACCTTAATGATGACTGAGCGAGCGCACCGGCCAGCATTCACAATTTATTTCGTCGACGTTGCCGACGTCGACGACGACGACTTGCCTCAGCCGTGTGGAAATATTTAATTTAAGCTTAATGACGCCGAAAGGAAGTGCGTTAAGGCTTTAAAAAGGTCGCCAAATGACACACACAACACACACTGACAACAACTTGATTGTAATTAAAACGCAAACATTGCTGTTGTGTGCTGCTGCTGTCCAGGTGCTCGGTCGTTGCGTCGCTCCATGGGCTCGTCGTGTTTGTCATTTAAATGCCACCCGCACTCCACTCCGTTCCTTCTGACCGCATACAAACTGACCATAAAGCCACAATTGTTAGGCGCCCATGCCACGCCCAACCTTAACGATATGAAAACTGCCTCAATATTCGACCACAAAATGGATACTGACGCTGGCAATTGTATCAATCACAGGCAACATACACACACACACACACAAAACAAGCAGAGTCGACTCTGTTGGAATATGGTTTGAAGGGCACAAAAGTTGCCCCATAATTGGCAAATGACAATTGTAACGACGACATTCTGACCCGGCGGAGTGAGTACTAAACAAATATTGACTGACGGGATGGCAGGAAACCATTTCATAGGCAACAGTTGGCAGAATGTTCATTTTTATGCAGGATACCCTTGATAAAGTGTCTACAAATGAATATTATTTATGATCACTATCAAAAGTGACCCGTTTATTGAGCAACTTGATTTGATTTTCGATTAATTAATATGTATGGTAGCTTGTTACAGCGTATCTCCACAGTCGACTTCTCTTCACTGAAACACTCCGACGTGTTTTTGCTAGCATTCATTTTGGGAAAATTGGTTACATTGACACTTCAATTACAGCATTGGTCCAAGCACTTACCACAACTAATGAGCTGTCACGACTTGAATTAATTTTTTGTTGTTTTTGTTTCTTTGCAGGGACTACTTCTATGACAGCTACTGCTCGTCAGCGCTGCTGCGTGGTGGCGGCGGTGGTGTGGGTGGTTCCAATGGTGTGCGACCCAAGAAACGTAAGCGTCTGATGACCAACAACAACAGTCTTGCAGCGGCTGTGCAACAGCAACAGCAGCAACATCATCACAGTGCTGCTGCAGTTGCAGCTGCCGCTGCCGCTGCGGTACATCATCAGCAACAGCAGCAGCAGCAGGCGGTACAGCAGCAACAGCAGCATCAGCAGCATCACCAACAGCAGCAGCAGCAGCAGCAACACCATCATCATCAGCAGCAGGTTGCTGCTGTTGCCATGGCAGCAATGGCCAATTTATTGCCACAGCAGCAGCTGTTGCTGCATCAGCAAAATTTGCTATCGAATGCGGCTGCGGCTGTGGCCACCACAGCGGCCACTACAGCAGCACCCAGCGCACTTCACTGGTCGCAATACAAGCAAGACCAACAGCAACAACAGCAACAGCAGCACCAACAGCAGCATCAACAGCAAAACCAACAACAGCAACAATTTGTAGCTGCTGCCACAGGTTTCCAGTTGAAAAGCGTTATCGCCGGGCAGTCAACGACTTCGCCACAGAATGCAAAGTCAGCAATAATTGCTAATCAAACAGCGCTAGTGGAGCCGTACGGTGCCTTTTCCCAACAGCCATCACATCACCAGCAACATCAACAACAGCAACAACAACAACAGCTGCAGCAGCAGCAGCAACAACAACAACAGCAGTTGGGCTGTCTTCTGCAACCGTTGACTTTGGCATTGTCCCCACAGCAGCCGCAGTCACTACAATTGCATAGCCAACTGATGCAGCAACAACAACAGCAACAGCAGCATCAAAAGCAGCAGCAACAACAACAGCTACAGCAACATCAACAGCAGCAGCAGCATCAGCAGCAGCATCACCAGCAGCAACATACACAGGAGCAATTAAGTTTGCATCCGCATTGGGGACCTTTCAAAGTCTACAGTGAGTATTGACTTAATTTGTTTACTTCTTTAGTTTTACTTATGTTGATGGCAGCAATCGATAGCTATTAAAGAACTCTGCATTGATTTGCAAACACTTTGTTGTTATCAAGCAATTTAGCTATCAAAGGTTGGCAAAAACTAAATTGTTAAATAATTGTTAGGACATCTTTGGAATTTTGTGCTAGTCTGGCTCTGTTAAACTTGTCTAAAATAACAATTTATTGTTTGTGCCTCTTAAAATGAGAAATGTGTCATCGTCACAGATCTGGCATAAATACACACTATTTGCTCGCCGTTCTCATCGCATTCAGCAGCATGCAAGTCGTTCAGCCACAAGCGCCAGTGAATTCACTCATATCGAACTGCTCATCGTTATCAGCTTTATCGGAGCATCATTATCCACCTGGTTATTTGAACGGTTTGCTCAGCCTCAAAAGCAGTCTGCATTTAAGCAAGAACAACAACAAGCCAAATGTAGAGCAGCCACAGTTAAAGGAATGCAACTGTGATTCTCAAAGCGTAAAACCTCTGCAGGCAGCGGAGGTCGTCGGGAATAACGATGAACTGCGTGAGCAGCTTAGCCAACTGGAAAAGGACCTTAGGAAACAAGGTGATAAGCTGCAGCAAAAAGATATGCACTTTGCTGAACAGGTTGAGTCACAAGCACAACAACAACTACAACAGACCGACAAAGCGCAGCCTCAGTTGGTGCAGCCCGAGGTACAGAAAATGGAAACACAACAGCCACAGCTTGTCACTCAGTCGATAAGTCCTCAGCTAGCAGTTCAGTTTCAGCTGCGGCCACAAGAGGTAAAAACAAATATGCTTTCACCACCCATTGATGCAGATGCTGCGCAAAATTCCAGCTCTAAACTTGAATCACTGCAACAACTTGCGACTATATTAGGACTGGGCCTGCAGCAACAAAACCAGAAGCACGAGCAGGAGAAGCAGCAACCAGAACCTCTACCAGAAACACAACAATTGCGCTTTAGTATTGCACGGCTGTCACCTTCTGATCAGGATGTTCTGGAAGATTTTCCATGTCCCAATGAGAAATCGACAACAACATCGCTAAAAACCACCAAACAAGCTACACCAAGCAAAGTGATTACGACAGCAGCACCCCTCACGGATATCCAGGAAATAAAAATATGTGTAGAAAATGGCATATTGTCACAAACGCAGACCACTTGTCAACCAAATTCGAATACAGAATCAACAGATCAAGAGATACCTCCATCAACTACCACTTGTGAGCCAAGCCCGAATTCCCAATCGAAAGTGCAAGAACAGCCTTCAACGAAGCCCACTTTAGAGCCAAATTCGAGTTCCAAAACAAAAAAAACAACAACGACCACACGAAAGCCTTTTAAATTGAGCAATCTTTTTAGCTTATCGCATAAATGGTTAAAATTTAATGATGAGAGGAAAAAACCAATTTATCGAATTTATCGACATGCGAAATCCATCAAGGAAGCAAATCTACGAATCGATGCAATTTCAACGCTGCTAAAATATCGCAATAAACAAGGCTATGTATCTGACCTGAAAAAGCCAGTTAAGTTAACGAAAAACAAGCTAAGTAATAAACAAGGCGATGTATCTAACCTGAAAAAACCAGTTAAGTTAAAGGAAAACAAGCTAAGTCATTTTTTTAAGTCAACGCGAAAGAAAGAAAGACATAAATCACGCAAACAACGAGGTACTGTCAGTAGAGAGCGACTGTTGCAGGCTGAATCGAAGATTTGGCCCATTAGGATATCATATTGAGATTTCAAATTATATTTTATAAAAATTAAAAAAGTTGTTACTTTTCTGTAGTAAAATTAAGCATAAGAATAAGTTTTTGATAAAGTCAAACTAAAAGTTATTTCCTGAAGTGTTTAATTCTAGTATTGCACTATCACTCATGCGAGCTGTCTCTTGTTCAAAATATTTGCATTAAAATCCATATTTTATATCTGTTTCGTAGGCAATCCGGATACATTAATCTGCGGCAACTGCCGGGAAAGCTTCAGCGAGCTGTCTGAGTTATTGGACCACAAGAAAAGTTACTGCAAGCTGAGGTTTACATGCAAGTGCCAGGAGCTGGCCTTTGCAGCAAGTAAGTCATCCGCAAAAAGATGGGGGCGTGGCATTTGCTGTCTGCAATTAATTTATGATTGTTAAACACTTTTTGCCCAGGCACTTGTTCGCTTCTAGTATATCCATGTCTATGTATGTTTATCTAAGGCCACATTGTGTGTGGCAAAATTCCTTGTTGCAAGTCAGCAACATCTGTCTGTCTATCTGTTTGTCGGTCTGTTCGTTTTGCGTCTGCCTACAAATTCATTTAAAATTGAGTTATTTATGCGACTTAGCTCTGCCCCTTAGACCCTATTTTCCGCAAATTCCAACTTAAATAACTAATTAATTCTTGCATGTTTGGCACACACTCACACTTTAACATAGAAACTCCGCCAACGAGCGCCAAATTGCTTTGCGCCGTTTGCAAGGATGCATTCGCCAATCCCTGGGATTTGATGGTGCACGCACAGGCCGCACACATGGTTAACATTTACGAGCTGGGCGATGAGGCCGCTAACGTCGTGAATGCCGCCAATGGCAACGGCAATCCCAGCCCCAACACCAACAGCAACAACAATGCAAGCGATGCAACTGCAATTGCAGGCAATGTTGCTGCTGCTGCTGTTGCTGATGCTGATGATGAGACAACAACCATAACAAAGCACATGCCAACGTCAGCAACACTTAACAAGGAGCCAAATAACAATAACAAAATTAGCAACAATAACAACAACAACAATGAGAACAACAACATCATCAATGGACACATGTCGCCCATTGCGAACGGCAGCAACAGCAGCAGCAACGATGTCGTTGCATCTGCAGCAAATGGCATTGATGCTGTTGCCGTTTCAGTAGCAGCCAACGATGGCCATGTTAGCAGCGATACAGAGACGCACAGCCTTGACATCAAGTTTGAGCTCTGTGCCAGTCCCAAGGAGGTGTGTTAAACTGTGCACAAGTAGTTCAAATGTTTGCTATATGTTTTTCACATCTTGCAGGAGACGCAGCGTGATGACCTGTCGCTGGATGGACGATTGTCGAGTAGCTCACAGACGCATCATTCGGATGACATCAATATGAATATCAAGCTGCTAAACGGTTCAGTCTCCTCGCGTGGCAGCTCGCCCGGCATGGAGTCTGATGAGCCGCCGGCAACACGTGCCTGCATTGTCCGAACCCTGAGCATTGTGAGTATGAGCATAAAGCTATAAGGTTTAGTAAAGGATAATAAGTCTGACGGAAAATACTGTACAAGTCTTTCAGGTTCTCTTCTTGGCGTAAAAATATGAAAAAAAATAAATTTTTAAATTTTATTACCATTTTCTTCGGTATTTTCTAATCATTTCAGGAGGCTGCTGCTGGCACAACCTCGCCCACTGCAAATGCATTAAGCCTGATGTCCAATGGTCTCAGTTTGGCATTGGCTCCACAATAAGCCAACTTTTAAACGACTGGCAATAAGCAGAATCAAAAGCGTTGCAATCGCATCCCAGTTATACATATAAAGAATTTAGATGATATTGTATGTCTTAGATTTGTGTGCAGAATGAGGCAAAGAGAGAAGAAGAGTATTTAAAATGCTCGTATTGCTTTCGGCTTTTGTGTATTGTATTGGGAATAAGTATGTTATCGTCAGTGCGATGCAAGTGCAATTTATTCAGTATTTTTGTACTAGACTAAAACTGAAAAATGTTTAACGGAAATGGAAAACGTAAATTACCACAAAAACATATCACTTTAAATTAGGTATTATTGTAGCTATAACAATTACAACTTATTATATTAAATATATACTGTATGTAAATGCCTTGTCTGTATCCTTTTTTTTTTTTTTTTTTTTGGTGTAACGTATTTTGGGTTTAAAATCTGCATATGAGAACATATAGGTAAAAGATAAGAAAGTTTTAAAACAGCTTCAAATTCTGTTATCAAAAGTTATTGAATTATGTGTAAGAGCTAATAAAACGGCATTATGTAGGACAAATGAGCTTTGTATGTTGTCACAAATACATAACAATTAACACAGTTAGCTGAAACAATACCCCAACACTCCCCTTATATTTTATATATGAACTTAACTAATATTTAATATTTAACAAGCCAACAATATTATTATTCAAAATACGTACCATTGTATATCAAATGTAGCATAGTGAAAACAGGTGTTTCAAAAACAGCAGCAAAAAGTTTGCAAGTGTCCCAAAAATTAAATTGAACTTAAGCCCAAAAGGCTTAAAGTTGAAAAATTATATAAACGTATTAATATAAAATATAAAAAAAAATTAACAACATATGTATATCCAAATAAGCAGCTATGTAAATAGGTAAGTTATAGAACAAAAAAATTAAATATTGTAAACAAATAACAACATTCAATTCAGTGTCCTCCAGCTAAACATGTAAACAGGCAGAAAAATGTATTTAATAAAAGAATAATATAAAAAAATAAATGTCGTATGTGATTTTACTGCAAAAAATGGTTAAGAAAAGCGAAAGTTGCTTAACTAATTTCATATGGATGCGAAATTTCATTTTCGGCGCACATTAGAAATTCTATTTTCAAGCTCATTAAAATAAATGATGATCAACTGCACACGACGCAACTGTCGACAGGCGACGTAGTGTGTAAACAGCAACAGCAGCAGGACAGCAACAAGGACACTGCAAACATTGTTGAATGCAAAGCAAAGCACGATAATGAAAAGCGCCAACAAAAGGTGAACAAAGGAGCGAGGCCAGAGTTGTTGTTGGCGGCAGGGTATGCCACCCCACACTCCACTATGAAAAACTTTTGGACACAATGCCAAAATGCAGTTAACTTTATTAAAATGCGCAACGAAAATGTCTCGTAACCGTGCTGCCGATGTTGTTGTTGTCTGTCCTTGCCGCTGGCTGCGAGTCCTGTGCCCAAAACATTTTTATTGTCAACGGCAACGTGTGTCGGCCGTTAAGTTTCTGTTACTGTTTTGGAGGTCGAGTTAAGCGCCTGCGGTCAACTCATGTACTTGATTTAAAATGCATAAGTAAAGGGCAAAAGGTGGAGACTGCAGCAGCCACTTTTCAATTTGAGGCTGGGCAACCTTAAAGTGCGCTGTGGCTAATTAGAATGCCTCGCCCAGGTGCGACCCAGTCCACCATACACATTCCGACGGGCGCATTTCGCCGTATTCAGTTGGCGCAAAGGTAACATTTAGCCAGGTAAAATTACGAGTGGCAGCTCCTCTTGTTGGCTGGGGACCTTATACTTGACTTCCCCGTGCGTGGGGGGCAACAGTTCTCGCGAGCGAGCTTAGCCCAATGAAGTAATTGAAATGACACCGAAAACTAGCTAGAACTACTTTATTTCACACCTAGCCCAAAGCAGACAAACACATGGCGTATGCGTGATGCGGCAGCTGCGTGAGCGTAACAACTAAAGGCTATCCCTTTGGGGCTTCCACGTACCCAGTTGACTAATGAGCAACGCCCGGTCAGCATAGAGTATAAAAGGCAAAGACTCGTCGTCCATTCGCCTGACTCAGTCAAAGTAGCCGGAACGCGTCGGACGCTAAACTCGCAATCGGAATCGTAGTCGTACTCCAATGTCGTCAAACAGCACACAGCCGCAGACGCCCATCGATGGGTTGGAGGTGCCCAGGCCAAATTTTGCTACCTCGCATCAGTGGAAACGAGCAGCGCTGATGGCCAAGTCGGCGTCAGCTTGCAACAACTCGGATGATAGTGAGGATGAGGTGGATACCAAGCAGCAGATCAAATATGGCAGCGGCGTACAAGCGACAATGGCGATTATTCATGAGTATTGTGACTATAGTACCATTCATGGCATACGTTATCTGGGTGAAAAGAAGCGTCCGTGGTTGGAGCGTTTGTTTTGGGTCAGTGTGTTTCTACTTTCGATATTCACCTGTTTCAAGCTAACACTCAACATTTGGGATAAGTGGAATAACAATCCGGTAATTGTCAGTTTTGCCGAGAAATCGACGCCAGTATGGCAAATACCCTTTCCTTCGGTCACCGTCTGTCCCGAGACAAAGTCACGTCAGACAGCCTTCAACTTCACGGATATTTATTGGAAAATTCGCGATTTTCGTGCCAATGTCAGCGGAGTATCTGATCTGACCGAAAAGGAGTTAGTAACCAGAATCTTTTACTTTCTTTGAAATAACACCGAGAGATATTCGTTTTACTTATCTCTCCAAAACATTAACAGAAAATCAACATTTGAAGCTGTGACTCAAGTTTGCGATGCTCCTTTGCATGACATTGAATTTGGCCAAGGGACTCGCAAGGGTATTGAAATCATTGATGAACTTAGCGACGTGATACCTCTGTTTGACGAGACCTATCTGGACTGCAAGTGGCGCAATTCGCCGATCAAATGCAATGAGATCTTTCACAAGTTTGTCACCGAGGATGGCGTTTGTTATAGTTTCAACTCGCTGAGTCCCGCCGAGATCTTTCGTGCCGAGGGGTAAACTTTCTTACACTCTTCCTTAAAGATGTTCAAGTTATAAGCTTAAGATTTCCAGCATCATACCTGATATCATTTTTCGTGAGGAGAATCGTCAGTCCACGGAGTGGAATGTGGAGGATGGTTATAGCATTAGTGCTAACACTGAAACCTATCCACATCGTGTTCTAGGTCCTGGTGCCAAGGCTGGATTGTATTTGTTCATGGGCGGCATTGAAGTCGATTTCGATGATATGTGCCGTGGTCCCGTGCAGGGATTTAAGGTTTGTAGCCCCTTAGAAACTTTCACATTTGTTGCATGACTTATTATTTGCCCAAAAGATTCTGTTGCATACGCCTGGAGAAGTGGCACAGGTCACACGACAATACTTTCGCATACCCTTCGATCAGGAGGTGCTCATATCCATACGACCTAAGATTATTACCACCTCGGATGGCCTGAAGCACTATGAGCCACATCGACGACAATGCTACTTCCAAAAGGAGCGGCATCTGCGTTACTTCAACATCTACTCACAGACAAATTGCGAACTCGAGTGTCTGGCCAACTTTACTCTAAGCAAATGCGGTTGTGTTAAGTTCTCCATGCCGCGTGAGTTTTGAACTGAATATTTGCATTCTATTCAAGTCTAATAATGTAGTTTTACAGGCAATGTAAATGTGCCGGTTTGTGGTACTGGCAATTTGAAGTGCTATAACGATGCAGAGGATGAGCTGCTGCTCAAGGAGTTCCAACAGGGTATGGCCTCTGAGGGTGAAAACTATCGCGGTCAAACGGATTGCAATTGTTTGCCATCCTGCACCTCAATTGCATATGAGGCAGAAATTTCTCAAGCCGATTTTGACTACAAAACAGTTGCCAGCAAAGATAAGGCAGAGGGTGAGGAAACAAAACGCGAGGGGTAAGAAACCTGAAATTATATACTTACTTAAGTAAAATAAGTTTCATTCGTTTGCAGTATGAAAATGTCGCGAGTTTCGATATTCTTCAAGGAGGCACAATTTCTTACCTCACGTCGCTCAGAACTCTATGGTACCACCGATTTTCTGGCCAATTGTGGCGGTCTATTGGGTCTCTTTATGGGCGTCTCCACGCTGAGCATTGTGGAATTGGTGTACTTCTGCACAGTGCGTTTGGTCTCCAATTTGCGTATGCGTCGCAAAACACGCAAGGAGTTATCCCTGGCTGCCAGTAAAGAGGCATAGACTGGAGAATGCCTTAATGACACAATGAAGATAACAAACCGCTTATAAATAAAGCAAAGAATTCTCTTACTAGACTTGTGTGTGTATTGTATTTAAAATGCAAACAATGAAAAATAAATTTGTACTCTTAGCACAGTCAGCATTTGGAGTTCGTATCGGATGTTACTTGATAGTTGATAGGTTAGGATACAGTACCCGCATTGCTGCCAAATTCAAACGTTTGTGGTTTGTTTTGTGTGCATTTCAAATGGAATCAATTATTTTATTGTGTGATTTGCAGCTGCAATTCGATTCGATTGCCAAAAGTCAATAGACGCAAGTCAGCGCCAGAAATTTGGAGAGAGACTCTCGTCTCTCGTCTCCAATCGAATATGTTATGCAAGGACAGGCCTTTGATTTGCCTGCCAGCAGTTTGTAAAAGGGATACACAGATAGTATATCTAAAAGGATACCTACCCCTACCTGCAGCTGGGCAAACAACTCAATTCAAATTGGTTCAACTCGACTCAGCTCAGCTCTTAAGTCGAGTTGTGTGCGTGCGGCTCTAATGGAAATCCAATTGAATTAAGTTAATTATGTTGGCAAATATTTAAACAATAGCTGCAATTTATGCACAAGCTTCCCACCCACACACAAACACACACGCACACACTACTACCTCTACTGGCTTTAAACTAGTATAAGCTGCTGTTGTCATTTAGTTTAATTCAATTTGCATGCACGATTCGCGGTCATTATTAGCATATAATTTGCAATGGCGGCACGCAACTCGTGTGCAACGGTTGTGCAACAGTTGTGTATGCCAAATACGTGCTCGCAAGCGACTGAAATATGCATGACAACCCACACACACACACACACTCATATCGGGACTACTTCGCGCTGTTGAGTTCATTATGGCAACAAGTGTCGAAATGTGTCGAAATATTGCAAATAAAGTTGACACATTTGCATACCTAATAAAATTCTCCATGCACATGTGGAAAACTGTGAATGCCGCTGAGTGCAACAATGGCGTTGTGGCCTTTTCCTGCCACCAGGCATAAAAGTGGCATGCATGTGTGTGTGTATGTGTGCTTGTGGGTAGTTGGCACTTTCAACTTCAACGCTGCATTCGTGCACGCCAATTTCATTCATATGTGTATAAAAGTTAAAATGAAATTTATGACAATTTTATATTGATGATGTCTGACGAGGTTATCTCCTGAGGTTTATAGTTCCTATAAGCATTGCAAGCATTTGAAGGTAATGGAATTATTTAAGTAAAGGTATGAGGACCCTAAGCTATTTAAAGGATCTTCTTGATACAAATATTTATTCCGGGAAGTTGAACAAAACGCATTGTAAAACACTTCATTTTGACAATTTCTTAAACAACTCTCGCAACAGTTTGACATCTGTGTCTGTGCTGCATTACAAGAGTGACATTGTGCATTATGTGACATTGGCTATTAAGGACTGAAAGCTGCTCGTCAATTTTAGCCGATGTCAGTAATCAATATGCATTTAAAAAAAAAAGAAAACCCAGACAGCAGACGGCAATAAAGAGAGAATAAGCCATGAATAACATGACATTTGACATTGGCATCAGCAGCAGCAGCAGCAACAAACAACAACAACAGCAAGGAATGTCTTGACAGGCACACAAACTCCATAACAATATCAATAAAAAAGTTGTTTGGCAATCGCAAGAAATTGTTGGGAATTTGTAATTAAACTTTTGCAGCACAATGCAATGCAACTTGCTTTGCCGCTGTCCGCAGTGTCTGGCAGCAAAAACAACAATCAAAATGCCTGGCAACAGGCAACAAAACAACAAACAATAACAGCAACAAACAAACAGCAAACAATCGCGGCATTTGCCCAACCGTTCGGTTCATTTGCTTGGCATGGCTTTAAATTTCCGGTTTCCGGTTTTAGGTGTTCCCCTCTCCACCCCAGCCCACCGCCACCCGCTGCTAGTCGCCATTGGCGGCCATGTTTGTTTGTATTTAAGTCGGTTTCTGAGCAACATTTTGCGGCATTCAACAGTACGAGGCGCTGTCATGTCACAAACGGCTCACCTGCCCAGCACTCAGTCAGACAGGCAGCAAGTCAGGTTGCTAGTTAGTTTTGGTTGGCTTTTGAACTGACTGCTTAAGCGGAAATGACTTGAATGCTTTTGCAAGGCACACACACACGTGTCACATGTGGCGTATGTGGAATTTCGCACTCGACACCCACCTGTGAGGAAGGGGGGCAACGGCGTGGAGTTTGGCGAAAGTTTTGTGTAACGCGATTAGCGGTTAGCGTTTTGTTTGCTGTTGTGTCTGAGCTAAGAGTCGTTTACATATAGTTTGTATATAGAAGACAGTTAACTGCAACAAAAACAACATCAATTGTGCGCTGCAGTAATTGCAGATTTTAGATTCTCAGCCGTAGTTTGAAAAGTCATTAAAAACTTGTGTGCAAGTCTCTCTCTGTCTAGCTGAAAGAAAACTTTGAAATGTGAATTCGAAATTTTTGATTAAATCGTTTGGCGGCACATTTCCGCAAGTACAAAGGCTGAAGATATTGCGACAAGGCAATTAATGAAATATGCATGCAAACCAAAAAAATGGCAAATCAATGTTTATCGTGACATCAATTGCGAATTGACTCACACACACACATATACCTACTTATACATATAGATTGTCACGGACACATATCGTTGTTGTGGTTGGAATTTGTATGCAAACCGCGCACTAAATTAGATTCTTTTTTACTGCTTTGGCATCGCCTGTTGACGATGACAACGCCATCATCATCTATGATGCGGATATATACTTAGATGGCTGGCTGTCTGGCTGCTTGTGTCCTTGCAACGGCAGCAGCAACAGCAGCACGAGCGATAAAATGCGTAAGCTCGTTAAAATTGCAGGCGTCGCTTGTTTTATAATACGAATAATGATCGACTGATGGGTGGCAATGTATATATACATATATATGGGGTGGCGGTATTGATTTGACTTTTGTCGTAATGCATAGCGAAATGTTTGATATTCCTTTAAGTCTGCAGAAAGGTTGCTCACAAAATGTTAATGAGCGTGTGAAACGTATGTTTAATGCGGTCTTAACGCTAAGTTTGTGACCTGTTAAACTAGATGCGTGAACTATGTAAATTATTATTAAACTTCATTGCGTATCTTTTGGAGCGACTCTAGAAGATAGTCATGCAATATGGCGGGGTAAGGGACGATCAAGTAGCCCCCAACTTAATTTTTCTTTCTTTCTTAATTTCCGTATTAATTCATTCAGGCAGTCTATAATATCATTAAATAATATTTATTATATTTTAAATTGGATTAAAGCAACCCAGTGAAAAACTAAAACAAAGAGCATAAAATCTAAAACAACAATGCTTTCAGCTCCACTCATACTAAATTGTTTGTTCATACTATCTTTTACGAGAGTTTCGCTCTGTTGCCCCAGAAAACATAAATTAAATACACTCACATACAGACTGGAGAGACTCGTACTTATTATGCATTACCTAATGAAAAGTGGGCTCTGGCCCAAGACCAGGAACTTTTGTTAGCAACTCTCACAGGGGGCGGTAGGCAGGAGGCGTAAGCAAATAATAAATAAATAAATAAACGAAAAGCGCAAATAACATTTGAGCGCCAGATTTAATTTCTAACGTTGAGTGCGCATATTAAAACAGGCAACAAGGAAGCAGGAGCAAGGCTGGCAAGCCAAAAGGCAATGTGGCTGTGAGTAACAAACAAAGATGATGCGGATATCACTGCGTCTCTGGTGTTAGTGGAAGTGCAACGGAAATGCGGGATTCCAAACAAAGAGAGAGAGGGAGAGATAGAAGAGGAAAGAGAGATAAAAGCTGTGTGCGGGCTGAGAAGGAAGAAGCGAATTGGCAGGAGAACTCTCCCAAAACGAAACAATAAAAGCGTGAGCAAATGTAGAAAATTAAACACGCCAAGTGGAGGGCGTGGAGTAGAGAGGGGCGTGTCGGAAGGCGTAATAGAAGTTAGCGCGGATAAACAATGAATTACGGAATCATGAAAGCAAATTGACTTTAATGCAAAAATCAAATATTTACACAGCGCGAGAAAAACGAAGCGAGGCAATGCAATTGAAAATGTGAAAAGATGCAGGAAGGAGAGGGACAAATAGACAAACAGACAGACAAACAGTTAGATAGTCAGACAGATAAAAGACAAAAAACAAACACAAGCAAAGCGAACACATACACAACCACAAAGTGAGGTTATGTAACCCGCTTCTCTGGACCCCCAAAAAACTCGTTTCGGCACTTAAATGGCAATACAGTCACACACACACACATGTGTCTGAGCTTAGATATGAGTAACTGGGGCTTAAGAGGGGGTTGGAGAGGGGATGGCTTTTGGTCTGCGGCATATCCGGTTTTTGAGTGTACGTTATTAGCCCGCTGTTGTTGCTGTCCGGCGTGTCTGCATTTTACGATTTCATTCATTTTTGTGGCTGCCATTCGACGCCACAAAATATGCAACACAAAATTTTATTTCCCATGCTCCGCACACACTGCTGCACATCTAAGGGGTAAATAATAATAATAAAAACTATTATCTAATGTTTTGTAAAGAAAATCGCAAACATTTCCCACAAGCGACTTGCAATTTATTCAAGAATTTCTCAATTAGAATACAAGCAACAAACATAACTCATTTCGCACGAAAAACATATAAAAAAAGGATGGTCAAGCAAAGCATGGAGGATGTATTGCACAAATCTGAAAACCATAAAAGTGTCGCTTTCAATTGTCAGTTGTGCAAACCCAAAAACAACAAAAGCGACAAGCGACAATCGATGCCAACAAGTGAAATTGAAACATTGCCCGGCTACAAATTGATGATGAAGTGAATGTTGGGAGTCCTGTGGGATTTTTCACTACATTTTTTTTATGGCCCATAAAGGGTATAGTGATTTTGTTGTTTGGTTTGTGTAGCCTATGAAAAAAGATAACTTTCATAAAATTAACAGACTTAGTGTTATTTGTATCGTGTTATTATGATGGTTAATTTTTAAGAAAAAGGATCGTTCTACTGTTGACGATTGATTGCCATAAGATGTCTCTCTACTAATTATTCTTTTATGTTCTTTGCGTATCACTTTTTACAGAGTATTTTAGTCTCGACTAACGTCCATTTATTTTTATTTTTTCCATCACAACCTCATAAATATTACTTTTTATTGCGATGCCTGGCGATGATTGACACCTCGTCTGGCAATAAATTTTTAATTTTCAAAGCGCTGTGATAGACTGGCTGACTCTCACTCTTACTCTTACTTTGGCTGACTGAGTGACTGTCTAAGGACACGCTCTGAAAGTTGGAGCTGGAGCTGGAGCTTGTTAAATTCAAATTAGAGCCTTGACTTTCTCATAGAGTTTGCCGCTGACAGCGAAGATAAATGACAGTGCTGCTGTGCGATCGCAACAAATTAACCTTGTTAGAGGGCTGCAGCCAGCAACAGTTACAAGTGTATGTAATTTTTTATCGTCTCCACACACACACACACCTACTGCCCCCCGCTATCGTCTCATGCAGTAAGTTACTTCACTGACTGACTGACTTATGAATGGCGTGTGGCAGTTTTTGTGTGTCGGGTGGGCGGTACAATGTTTCCTCAGCTTCACATCGATAAATCAGTTTGTATATCAAATTGAATTCACGAGAGCGTGCACTTGACACCAGCACACGCACACATTTATCAGCTCTCGACTATCCTTATGGAAACTTGCATTCGCAATTGGAAAACAAAAGCAAGAAAAGAAAGTAAACAGAGCAGGCATCTTTGGCATTTGTTTGGCGCTTTAACTTGGCATTAAAAGGAAAGCCACAAAATTTTAATTTGAACTAAAAGCGTAAGCTGCTAAAAATATCAGCGCTTTTGCATTATAAATTATTCATTACATTGCCAGCGACCACGCCCACCAACTCCACGCTCCCACATCTCGCTGACGGCTGCTCGTTTGCACCTAATTTGATTTTTAGTTGTGTTGAATGGCTGTGGACCCCGTCTCTGGTTACGACTACCGCCCAACACCACTCTGACTGCGTTGCGGTTGCCCCGTGGCAATCTTTTTTTTTTGTTGCTGACTCTCGGTGGCAGCCGCAATGGCAACAAAAACACATGAGGGAGAATTGGCCACGCCTTGCTCTCTCTCTTATAAGGCATCGCTTTATTCCTTGCCATCTTTGGGTTTCATTCATTTGGACTCCGTCGAAAAAATGTCTGTTATGTGGCTGGCAGAGTTTTGCAGTAATTAATGGCAACTGTTTGATTAAAAAATTCCATAGTGGCTATATAATAGTAGTATGTTGAACCATAGACTTAACTGAGCAGTGAACAGATACACAGAAAATCTATGCAAATTCCGAAAAGATGAAATGCTTTAACTTGACGCTCATTTCAATCACAAATTTATAAAGTCACCTAAAGTAAAATATTTTTGAGTTTTTTTTAAATACACAACTTTTTAAAAATGCAAAGAACTGGCACTTTTACAAGGCCTGCAAGTGCAGGTAACTTGCAAGAAGAACGTAACGTTCAAAGATCTACCCGTTTATCATTACAAGAAGAAAGTGACAGTCATTTTTCTGAAGAGCTACCAGAACCAGATGATACAAGAAATTGGAAATTGATATTTTTTCGATGGGTTATATTATTAAGCTTTACTGCATGTTTTGTAAGTAAGCGCATCGTTTTCCCTTTTTTTTTTTAATATAACAATTTATCTGTTTCAGTGTTGCAATATAGCAGACATTATGTTCCACTTTAAAATGGTATCTCACTACTGGAAAGACCCGGGTGCTGAGTTTGTAAAATTTGAAGCACTAGTACTAATTTCGAGCTTTGTACAAGTTCCTCTCCTAGCTATAGGCCTCATTATTATACTTAAGCAGAATATTTATTGTTTGCGAAGAGTAGGTAATTGGGTTTTTATTTATCTGTATTATAGTATACTATGATATGATGTTTTTCCAATTGCAGTACCTTATGTTGCTGTTTGTGTCTAGCTGGGAACAAATGCTGTTAATTTTAGTTCTTACACAGCTTTTTCCTCTTCTTCACATTGTGCACACTAAATGGGAGGATGATGAAAGTATTGGCGAGTATGAAATTAAGGTAAGTCAAGTATGTCTCATTTTGTCTAAATTTTACTCCACATGCTTAAATTTAGTACCAATGCTGTGGCCTCCTGGGTCCAATTGATTACAAGTCGAAAACGGATGGTCGATTGCCTACCAGCTGTTTCGTCAATCCCGACGACGTAACGTCCAAGGAGCTTTACAACGAAGGCTGCCTATGTCAACCAGACCCAAGAGCCAATATATTCTGTAAAGAGCTGACTACGACATTATTTCAGGTGAGGAGTCGTAAACATGCTCTACTAATTTAAGTTATTAATTTAAAACACTTCTTTCAGATGATTTTAGTAATCTTGTTGGACTTACATTATTTTTATTTGAAGAAAATCAAAGCTGTGGTGCGAACCTTTCAAGAACTTTGTCATGAACGAATCATTCTTTAGTTTTATTATTCAGACAGACAAATTGCATTTGCATTTGCATGCAAGACAAATTGGATGGCATTGAAATTGAAATTGGCGAAATTGGATGAGAATCGGCATTGGCAGCAGAGCTTACACTTCTCATATTTTACAAGCTGCAATCAATAACGATAAACACTCGAGTGTCTCAGCCATCTACGAAACCCGATTGTCCGAGTGTCCGCTTTGCATATGCATGAGCCAATAAAGAAATCAAGCCAGCATAGCAAGCAAATCCAAAATAAAGCAAATACCGACAACAAACAGGATACACTCGAAACAACATGCAAAAAGGAAAGAATGCAACCAAGTACATGTTCAAGGACAATCTCAATTCGTTTGTGTTTTTTATGTGCACATAAATTTTATTGTTGTCAACATTAAATTTGGCGCCATGAGAAACAATTTTCAAGCATTTTGAAATGCATAAAATAAGCATACGAAAATGGTTCATAGAACGACCAACTTTATGGCTAAATAGTTTGCTGGTGGCCCAAGCAGTTAATACTTTTTTACGCCCTATCCCTATCCCAACGATTTGGTCAAAAACTTTTCCGCCATCGCTAACGCTTTAACCCCACATAACCATAACAATAACAACAACACTTTTGGTCAAGCTGCTGAGCTGCTGATGGGTCCCATCGCAAAGTTTATGTCGGCAAAGGCTTCTGGAAAAACTGAAGAGTGAGACAGAGAGAGAGCTGGTGAAAACCAAATAAAAAGGGGTCATTTGGCTCATTAAACTTTGGGAAACAATTTTTTGTGCGCCAACCAAAGACAAACAAAAAGTTTTGCACTAAATATTTGGCGCCCCTTCCATAAAAAAATATATATAGAGTAACTAGCGTTTCATGTGAATAAGCCTTGTGTGAGAGAGGCATAAAATTATTGCACACATACGCCCCATTAAATATTAGACAAATGTGAAGGGCAGCATCTGTTTGCAAGTGGGGAATAAGTATGGGAAAAGGATAGATTGTGAGACCAACATATAAACATATTGAGAAAACACTTATATTTTGCAACTACAAGATTTAATAAAATCGCAGGAAGTTAAAATTCAATTGAAACATCAATTGAATACACAAACATTTTGTATAGAAATTCTGTGAACTAAATAAAACAAATCAATTATTTTTTTTTTGTTACTAAACAAAAGATTCATTTCGTTTTCGATTAATCAACAACCGTTTCAACAATAATTTAAGCAGCTAAATTCCAGCTTCCTAGTAGCCCCAGTGAGAGCCAAAGCCATCGAAGCTAACGTGAGAAACACCAATAGCAGGCGAGTACTTCACATAAGCTGTAGGAGCAGCCACTGGTGTGGAATAAGCAACAGCTGGAGCGGCATAGGACTTGGCGTAAACTTGAGCAGGAGCAGCATAGTGGACAGCTGGAGCATCATACGAGACGGCCTTGTGCACAACAGGAGCTGGAGCAGCATATTGGACAGCTGGAGCGGCATACGATAGAGTCTTGTGGACCACTGGTGCTGGAGCCGTGTAGTGGACAGCTGGAGCGGCATAGGAGACGGCCTTGTGCACAACTGGTGCAGGAGCCGAATAGTGGACAGCTGGTGCGGCATAGGAGACGGCCTTGTGCTCAACTGGTGCCGGAGCAGCATAGTGGACAGCTGGAGCAGCATAGGAGTTGGTGTAGACAGCTGGAGCGGCGTACGAGACAGTCTTGTGGACAACTGGAACTGGTGCGCTGCTGTACAAAGTCTTGGGAGTGTACACATTGTTGGTGGTGCGAGAGTCCACCTTGCTAAAGCTAGAGTAGGGTGTGACGACGTTCTTCGAGGAGGTGGAGACAGTGCCACCGAATGAGCGCACCACATTCTGCTGTGTTGTGCCTACGGCATCGTAGTGGGGTTGAGCTAACTTGGTTACCACTGGAGCTGATACATAGGTGGTGGCTGGTGCCAGGAGGCCAGCATTGGTGGCGCCGAGCAAAGCGCACAGGGAGAGAAGAACGAACTTCAATGCCATGGCTGGAATATGTTTATTAACTGCAACTGGAAACGTTACTGATGCCTAACTGGTCTGAATACGTGGTTTAAATAGCCACAAAAAAACTAATTATGCTTTTGGCCAAAAACATTTCACGGTCACAAGACGGCCTTATTAGTGTGACAGCGCGAATTAGGCCTAAGTATAAGCTCCCATTGTTAAAAAAAAAACTGGTTCAATGGGTTGGCAAATGACGGAGTGCCAGAGCAACCGTAATAGAGAAGTTTCTGTTAGAGTTTGAGTTCGAGTTTTTGGGGGTGCAACGCAAAGTGAATTATTATTTTGAATACTATCAGCAGCTCATAAATTTTCCAGAAAACAAAAAACTTTTATTGCTCTGGCGTATTTTTCCATTAAATTGACTTCTACTCAAGCTGAAAATATGCCACAGGACAACAACAATAACACCACCACTCAAGGACTCTTCTTCAGCTTGTGTCAACTTTTTGTGTGTAGGGTGTGTTTTACTTCCTTCTTTTTTTTCGTTTCGTTATTTTGTTTGCTGGCAAACGACTTGTTTATGATTTTTGTACTTTTCGTGCAAGTTTCTCAAAATGAATATTCTCGCTGTTGCTTTCTTTTACTCCCACTTCATTCGGTTTGTACACGGGACGCATGATGAATATTTATTGAAATTACCAAAGTTGCCGCTGCTTCAAATTGAATTGTGCTTCCAACTTGGGATGTCCTCTCTCATGTCGTTCTCTCCCGCAAACTTTCTCTATGTCTTATAAAGTTATTTTTTTTGGCAAATTGTTATTAATATTACACGTGTGCCATTGAGCCGCCCTCTAAACCTAATTACCACGCTTAAATTTATGCCCACGAAAATTGGCTTTCAAATAATTGCCAACCAGTCTCAAACACGTGGACAGGTTGTGCAGTTCATGTCGACAAAGAGACAGTTAGACAGACAATCAATCGTAACGAATCTCACATCTCATTGTGGGCAGCAGCAACAACAATTCGAGTTTGGCACGCGTCAATTGCGTATAAAAGCCGCAGCATTTTGGCCAAATTAACAACAGTCAGTTTCAGTACTTGCTACAGTCAGTCTCCAATCTCCAGCTTCAATTATGGCTTTCCGTTACGTCATCTCGTTGAGCGCCTTGTTGGCCGTTGCCAATGCAGGTCTCCTTGCCAGCCATGTGGCTATCGCTAATCCTGCTGTGGATGCTGTTGCCTCCACCCAACACAATGTGGTGCGTTCCTTCGACGGCACAGTGTCCAGCTATTCTAAGGCTATTGATACACCATACTCCAGCGTACGCAAATCGGACACTCGCATCCACAATAATGTGTACACTCCGGCTATTGCTAAGACCACCTATGCAGCTCCTTTGTACACTCAAGCAACGCCTGTGGTGCAAAAGACTGTATACGCTGCTCCCGCCAAGACTGTTTCGTATGCCGCTCCAACTGTCCACTATGCTGCTCCAGCTCCAGTTGTCCACAAGACTGTCTCGTATGCCGCTCCATCTGTTCACTATGCAGCACCTGCTCCTGTCTACACCAAGTCCTATGCCGAACCAGCTGTCCACTACGCGGCTCCTGCACCAGTTGTCCACAAGACTCTCTCGTATGACGCTCCAACTGTCCACTATGCTGCTCCAGCTCCAGTTGTCCACAAAACACTCTCGTACGCCGCTCCAACTGTACACTATGCTGCTCCAGCTCCTGTTGTGCACAAGTCTGTCTCGTATGCCGCTCCATCTGTTAGTTATGCAGCACCTGCTCCCGTCTACACCAAGTCTTATGCCGCTCCAGCTGTTGCCAAGACAGTATCCTATGCTGCTCCACTGGCCACCACCAATGTGAACCATGGTCCTTCAGCTACCACCTACACTCACAATGCACCTGCTCTGGGCATATCCAGCTATGGCAGCTCCCAGACCGTTCACTACTCACCCGCTGAGAGTGTCTCTCACATGAGCTTCGATGGTTTCGGCACCCACTGGGGTTTCTGAACGAATTAAAAAGTAATTGTTGTTAAAGCATTTTGTTCGGAATAAAAACCACAATTGTTATAAAAACCCCTTAGACCTTGGCAAAGCTTCCGTTTTTTTTAACTCCAGTTTCTAGGTTGAATTTGCAATCATCTTGGGCTAAGCAAAATAAAGCCTAACAAGCAATAAACGCGCAATTGTCCAAAGCTGCCGAAGAAAAAGTACTCAATGATTATGTCAGACCACCAGGCCTCAAATTTTGGCTTGACCTAAAGCCGGTTTTTGCGCCGTCATCGTTGGCATATTTCTTATTTCTTTCTTTTCTTCTTAGACAACCTTCGCCGGTTTTTTTAAGCTACTTTTGTCTGATAACTTGTTGCGGGTTATGTTACGGGCCATTAATTGGATTAAATATTTTTGCACATTTTTCTTTCAGCATTTGCCCTCAGGCTGCTCTGGGTTGATCTATTCAATTGATATCGAAATCGAAATCATATTCATTGCCATTGAACATTGTGTTTTTTTTACCTGTAGCCGGACATGGTAGAATTGTGACCCATTTTTTGCACTTGTTATAATTATTGTCAGTCAATTATTGTCTGTTTCAGCTGATTTAACACCAATAACAATGAACACACACATTTATTTTGTTGGCCAATTTTTTAAAGCCTGATTTTCAGACTTTGACATTTAAATGCAATTATTATGTTAACGCATGGGTTAAGATATTAGAGCTTTTCATAAATTTTGCAATATCAAGGCAAATATCCTTCATTCTATTGTTGTATAAAGAGTAAGGGTGAACGATCTGTGTTTGATCTTGAAGTCAACTAGAAACAAATCACAAGGTTATGACTAAAAATGAACATGATTTGCGGTTTTGGTAATATTCCCCGAATTAAACTGTTTACCTTTTTGTAATTTATTTTATTTCTTATAGCTCCACTTTAAAGCTAATTTGTAAAAGTGTTTAGTCATTGGCTGTCGTGTGTATAAAAATGGCACCCATGAGTGCCATCTCATACTTTTGCCAATTGTCCAATCATCTAATTGAAAGCCTACTTAAAAAGCAATTGTTGAACACTTTATTTAGGCTTTTACACACATTTCAATTCGACCCCTTCTCTCTGTCGTTTTTGAAGATGATATGACAAATGATGCGACATGCAATAGATTTTGTTTAATTCCCCCGATAATGTGGACGAATAAACAATCAGATTAAATGAAGATAAGAAAAAGGGGCAAGGGGCAGTACTCAAACGTTTTTCTTTTGCAAATTAGCTGTGAATTGTGATTGCGTATACGCATCGTGGGCCCACACTTTTGGTTTATTGTCTGTTTGACTTGACAATTAGTCAATAATTTATTTCAATTTCATTTGGCATGCCAATCACACACACAAGTGCACCACTCACTCACACACCAAGAGAACTGGCCTAAGTGCAATTTAATTACATTTGCATTTGGGCTTGGGCTTGTGCTTGTGCTGTGCGTGTCGTGTTTTGGGTTTTTGTGCGACATAACTGCTTGCGGAGCACAAACAATTGTTGCAATCCAATTTACGTAAGCGAATTTTCATGATTTAAATGCAAGAGCATTATGGTTTATTGTGTTTATGCGTGAAACAGACAGAATGAGAAAGAGAAACGTTTTTTTCTCTTACCATTAACATTCTCGCAGTCAGCAAGCTTGTGTCTGGTGTCTGTAGAACACAGCTATGTCCTGGTATAATTAAATTATGAAAGGACATAAGACGCATAATAAGTCATAAATCAAATTTACCTATCCCACGGGCATGTCCAGCAGCCAGACAGCTAAACTAGAACCCAGACAACCCAGACACTTGGACACTCAAACACATATTGTTGCCTTAACTCTCTGGCCGTAATTTGATAGACATTATGACGACTCTGTCTCGGCAAACAATTAGACAATTGATGCATCTGTGGCAATTTGGCCAATGCCAAAAGCCATTTTGTATTTGTATCGGGTCAAAACGTGAAAAGGGCCGACCCCAAAAATGCCAACAACCGATCCGCTCAACTGAGTGTTGTGTTGTTTGTGTGTGTTGCGTCTGAATGCATTTTATGTTGTCCACGTCATATCCAGACGCTGTTTGAAGTGTGCAATTGAAAAATTTCTACATTTCTGCAACAGCAAATGTAAATTTTGTGTGCGTGTGACCATAGTGCATTGCAAAATGCTGCTGTTATTGTTGTTACCCATGTTGCAGCCACACAAATTCAGCAATCGACAAAAGCACAATACTGCATTTACAGCAAAGTTATCAATTTTTGACACTGGTTTTGACTAAATAATATCTTGCAAATTTGTTGTGAAAAGTTATCTGCTCAGCATGGCAACCCGAGAGTTGAATCAGTTAATAAAATACGCAATTACCCGAGCAACTGTTTATTTAAAACATTGCCAATGGCTTAACTCCTGAAGATTAAAACAAATTTTAGCATGTTTTAACGCACCGAAGCATAAGTAGAAAATGAAAATAAAAGAAAATAAAAAGCAATGAGAAAAACCAAAGAGCTCAGACGACTACCATCGCGATATGTCACAGTCCCAGACAAAGGGCAGCGAACTAGCAAAGAAGTATGAGAAGGATGCTTTTCGAATGCAGATGCTGACAGAGGCATTAACAAGCTCGACTAACTGATATGGATCATTGCTTTGCCGGCGGGCATTGCTTCTTGTGCTGTGCCTTGTATAGATTAAAATTTAATTTTTAATTTAAAGACTGTTTGCGTTTTATTTGTGTTGGGTCTTGTTTTTGTGTGAAATAAATAAATGAGCGAGCTAGCAAGCGACCTTAAAGGTCCTGTTGATTTATCATTATTCTATGCAAATTTACAGCTCACCTTTAGCGTTTTATCTGTGTGTGCGGCAAGTTTGTCCTTCGTTTTATCTGCCACAGTAACGCGGCTGCCACGTGCAATGTCAATGCCAAGCGATTAACATTCAATTAGCTTTTGGCTTCATCAATGATTTTATCGCCAACCATTAGAAGTGGGTCGTAGCAGGGGTTGGGTTGAGGCGGCGAGTACAAGTGCCCCTGTTGCTGTGGCTGATTTGAGTGTAAATTGTGGCAAATTATCATTAGCTTGTTGTTGTTGTGGCAGCTTGTTATGCGTGTGTGTGTGTGTGTTTGTGTTTGTGCCTTGGCAACGACATCTTCACATCTTCAAAAGGTTTTTATGACATCAACAGCTGTCGTTGACAGATTATTGTGGCGATTATTTTAGCAGACGTTTACCAAGTTTGGGGCCACAAAGCAAAAGGGCAGACCACAACAGCAATGAAACAGGCAATGGGCCAGAGGGTTTGATGTGAAGTAACAGGAGTCTTGTGCTGCTTCGTGCGTTCAACTGGAAATTGTCAACAATGTTGTCATTGTTGTTGTTGTTGTTGCTGTTGCTGTTGTTGTTCATGTGTGGCGAGGCCACTTATACATCTTGTGGGCTGCCACTTGTAAACATAGTTACACTTGGAATACTTGGCATTTTTATACACACTTTTCACAACAGCATCGACATATTATTGAATATCCTAAGTATCTTAGTGATGTGCATTCGTTCGCTGCGTTTACTTAAGATCATAGCCGCTTTCCTGATAACTATCCTTTTGGTAAGCTATCTGCTGCTAGCATTTCTGTTCTATTATATTCATTTCTTTTCAGATATTTTGTGCCATAGAAGTCAGTGTGGACGTTGATGATGGATTTGGCGATAAACGCGACTGGACTTTGTTGATAGTTTCATGCCTTGTGACGACATTATTTTTCGTCCTAATCACATTCTTAAGCGTCTTTGTGTTATTTCACGGAAGATTTTTTCGAGTGCTGTTGGTAAAATTGAGTGAATATGAATATGAGGAAAAGCATTTACTAATGTTAACAAAATTTTTAGCTAGCAATAAGCTTAGGTTTTTTTCTAATTATCAAAATCATACTGTGCATACTCTTCCTGACTGTTGGCAACAAGCCCAATGTGGCCAAGAGCAGCATTTGGTTTTATATAACAATCGTTTGGGTCGTAAGTAAAATAAATTAAGAGTCTAAGCAATTAAAAATTGTTTTATTATTTCCAGGTATTAAGTCTAATTGCAGTTATTCAACAACTGTGTATAACCTGAGAGTTTTGTGTCGCTGTCAATAAATTACTTTAGAAATAAACACTCAAATGTGTTTTCTAGGATTACGTGTGCTAAAGGCTAATAGCTACGTGCTATCTGTCGTTACCCTGGTATGTTGTAAATCTTGCATAAAAATCAATTATTTCTTAATTATTTCCTGCTAAGGTTTTCAATGTTATTGATCTAGGTTTCGCTATCAACAATCTTGCCCAATTTCCGGGATACAATAAGGTTTGGCTTTTGGTATCGATAACGCTGAATACTCTGTTAAATATTGCAATTTGTTTGGGCATTTATGGAATTGTTGTCACCAGAACTCTTTACATAAAGATGGTAGGCTCAAAACACTTGTTACACTTGTTTGGCACTCACACTTAATTTTTAGTATATGATCACATTGATGTGCTTCCTGATGGTCAAGCTAATTCTATCACAACCAGCTCAATTACTAGACGATAAATATGTGAATTTGTTAGTGACTCCATGGTATTATCTTGTCACAACTATGGCAGTAAGTGATATTTGTAACAACTAGAGGTATACAAGTATTAAATATTTCTTCAATGTTTTTTCAGGGGTTAAGTTTTATATTCGTTTTTGCTCTATTTTTGGTAATACAAGAACAACGCGAGACCAATTTTGCTAATAGGACGTGATTGGATACATTGAAATAAACCAATAAATATTTATAAACAATCTTTAAAATGCTAATGAAACTGAAAAGCTTTGAACTATGTGTCGGTTTGAAATTAAATAAAATTTTATAATACATGTTATTTTTAAGCTACACCAATGTGCTTTTTTGGATTGAAAACACTCAAGGTACTAACGCTAATACTAGTTGCTTTTCTTACAGTAAGTTATGAGATGTAAAGTGAAGTGACATTTTAAAATCTATGTTCTCTTAGGTAAGCAATGTTCTTGACATCGGTTTGTCCGTTACAATCATTTGTGAAATTGAAAAAGGTGTCGAGATTGCAGTAATAGCATCAATAGTAATGGATATTCTAGTGAATTTTGGAATTATTAATGGCATTTCTGGAACGGTTCATAACAATACCAAAAAGGTGAAGAGAGTAAGTCCAATACAATTTAAGGTTTTCAAAAATGTGAAGTAGTTATTATCATCTCTAGTTCATATTCGTTTTATTCATCTTCTTTTTTGGGAAAATAGCGATTGCAAAATCGATCGCAAATTTTGATGATAGGGATATTGATTTGGTTGTATCCATATTTTATCAGTTGGACGTAGTTTTCACTGTGAGTTTAATAACTAATATTATGATTGAGATATGGAGTTTATTATTATTTCTTTCAGGGCGTTTGTTTGATATGCGCTACACCATTTTGCTTAAAGCTGTTGGAAAAAGAATCCCGAGCAGAAATTCAAGTGTAAAAGTATATTTTCTGTTAAATAAGTTCTAAATTACAGAATGCAAAGATACCTTAATATTAGAATACATTTAGTTTTGTACTTCAACCAAGTTTACCATCAGAACCATTATAGGGCTAAGACATTCGATGTAGTGTTTCAGATAGCGAAATGTGTGCGGCAATTTGTGTGTGATCAAATTACATGCGGATATATGAACACAACACACCCGCAGGATAACAACAACAGAAACAGCATCAGCAGCAGCAGCATCAGTGGCAGCCAATAAAGATGGCAATGACAAGATAAACGAAAGTTTATGGCACGGGTATGCGGGGGCATGTAAGGGGGGGTTAAAGAGGTCTGCTTTAAATTAAATTTAACGATGCACACAAATAATGGCACTTTGCATTTTAAAACACTTTTGCCTGGCCAAATGACAACTGCAGGGGGAGGTCAAAAGTCAGCAAACGGACGCGACATTGACATTCAATTGGTCACAGGACGCACGAACGCAGGAGCGATGGGGCAGTGAACTCTGGGAGCTCATTATACGCATTTTCCATTTGACACTTTTATTGGCGCAGCTGTCCACTGCTGATATTTCACACTTTCCTGCCAAGGACTTTTGGGCAAATTAAATGCGTAATGCTGCAAAGAGCTCCATTTATGCGGGTCATTTTATAGCCAGTAACGGATGTGGATGCGGTAACGGATATACCGATAAGGCCATTAAATTTTGTTGCAGCACTTTCCCATAAACTGGCTGCCATGCCACATCACTCAGCCATGGAGCAGCGCCAGGAGCACTCAGCCAATTACGCAAATAAAAAGAATATGCGCTCTTTGCCCTCAACTTACTCTCTCGTCTGCTACTTATGTGGAAACGTGTCAAAGTGCTGAAAAATGCAACAGCTTTTTACAGCAGTAAGTGTGTGTGTGTGTGTGTGTGTGTGGCACGCAGAAGTGCCTGCTCATTAGACGTGTTAGCCTGCCCCCAAGGTGTTGCTGGTTAAATTGTGTGGAAAAACGAGAACACTAAACTCGAAACAGTCATACTTAAAAAAATTTAATGTCTATTCAACTGTTAAATATTCTGTAACGAAAAATAACTTTTAAAAATATATGTATGTATCCAGCATATATATGCCCCAATTTCGCAATCGTTTAATTAAAGCAATGTGCTGCAAAGTAGGCGATTTTCATCATGCTTGTTGAAATTTCAATTGTCGCCAAGCAGCGCCAGCTGTTTCAAAAGCAGTACCCAAAAACAGCATGTCGTCGTGCTTGTCGCTGTCGTCGTTGTGTTCGTTGTCCAGGCGCATATCCTGCGGCTGATTAAAATCTATTAGAGTCAAAGAGAGATGTAAGACACTGCGTCAGCCTCCTGAACATAGATTGGGTGGTTGGCCACTGACTTGGCATGTAAATGTCGACGCAATTGAAATGCATGCGGCGGAAACTTTCAACTTGCTATAACTTAAATACACAATTGAGCATTACGGGTGTCTCATTAGGTTTGACAACATGAAAAAGTATTTAGAAGTGATTTATAATCTTCTTATTTAACTAAGCATAGTTTAAAAGTGGCTGTTGCTATTCAACTATAAGTGTTCAATGTTTAAACCTTTTTCTTATCGATAATTATCTATAAGTCACGTTTTGTTTCTTCTTAACGTAAACAATAATTTCTTTAATTAAGTATCGTAAGATAAAAGATGTAACATGTAAGAGTATTCAAGTTCTATTTGTTGTTGCTGGCATTGTGGGGCTGCCAAAAGTCGTACACAAAAACTTTCAACGCAAAGTTTTCAACGGAAATTGTGCAGCTGTTTTGTGTGCGACGACAATGTTGTAAAAAGTCGGGAAGGGGAGGTATGGTACAGGAATAGTACGCCAATTGTTGGCTACCCCACAATTCTATAGATATTTAGATGTAGCAAAAAGCAAATGTCTTATAAAAATTTGTTGAAATTTTAAATTAATGGCAAGCCTGAAAGATGTGTGTTTACTCACTTATAGAGTACCATATCAATTTATATATGTACCTTTATGTTCCTATCGTTATCGAACATGGGCAAACATGTGCCGCCTCTCAATATGAATTTTCATGCTTAAAGCGCGTGTCGCTTCACAATTTTATCGCCAAAAGACAGCAACGGAACGTCGCCGGTTCGGTTCGGTTTTTAGGGGGTTCGGTTTGGGTGGTTCGATTGAGAATTTTCTTATAAATTATCGTTGGTAACAAATGTGTCCACACAGCCATTGGCACGCATGCATAATAAAGTGATTTTAAAGGGCACTTTTCCGGCGCTCGCCTTGCGTAAAATTTTCCATTTACTTGGAGGTCTGAGTGGGGCACTCAACTTTATTGGAATTGAAAGTTGGCAACGGCAACAGCAGGGGTTGAGCACATGTGCTGTTAGCTCTAATGTGTCTTGGCTTTAACAATTCATTATAATTTTATATAAATGTTGCAGCAATAGCCGCATCAAATAGCATTACAGCGCATCAACAGCGTTGCTCTGAAGGCTAAAGTAATTTAATCCACTTTGTTATTAACTGTTATTTACAAATGTGCAGCTACTACTGGTGTCAGTGTTGTACACAATACAAAATATACTATATTAAATGTAGCACAAAAACGTCAAGTCATAAACTGCTCATCAGTCTTGGGTCTACTACAGTTGTCTAACCCATCCCACCCCACCCCGCCTTAACTGTAATTATGCGCGTCGCTGTTGGAAAAACTTTGCACTATAACTATCACAACTCATTCTCATGCTCATCCTTGTTGTCATTGTGTCTCGACGCGACGCGCAGCAGGAAGTGCCAAAGCGCCGCAGGGTAGCCGGTTGCATGGTAGTTGCTTGGCAGCGAGCAAGCGTCCTTTTGACGCTGATAATGCAATTTCCGCGTACTGCGCGTAATTTACTGTTATGCAATGTTTCATTTTATTTCTGCCCTCTGACTTTTTCACAACGCAATTTTTTAAAGCGCCTTCAAGACAATCAACTCTGGTTGTTGCTATTTATCCACATAAAGTTAATTGAAAACATTCAAATGCTAAAGGAACCTTTACGTTCTGACTATGGAATCTGATGCTGCGTGATGTGTCAACATCTTTCGAATGCCACATAATCCTCAACATGCCGCTGGACGGTGGCTAGCTGACTGCATGTCCACTTTTATGTCCTTTCTCATTCGTAGTCTTTATTACAAATTGGTTTTCTGCACTCGCTCGCATGTTTCGTGCGCAATTTGCGGCACCAGTCAAATGAATATGGAAGCCGCAGGAAAAAAAACAACACGCAGCCAGCCAGCACATCCGACAAATGTACATACACCAAAAAAACCAAAAAATAAAAATACAAAAAACCAAATGGTAAATTGCAGCCGGCAAACGCAGGAGTAACCCACACGTGGCAAATCTAGGGAAAAAAATATCAACCTCTGTGCATTGTTGTGAAACGTGTTCACTTTGCACGTTAACGAACTGAAATCGAAAGTTTTGGTTGCGGTCAACGTGGGTATTGTCATTGCCGTCTATTTGTCTGTATGTCTGTATGCGTCTGTCCCATTCGAGCTTGTCCTTGTGTCTCCCACAGTTTGTGACTGTCAGATTGAATGGTTTATGTGTGACACCTTTGACCGGTCGGGTCGAGTTGCCAGCAATATAAATTAAACCTGCAGCTGCAAGCTGAACAACTTAAAGCCATATTCCAAAATCGCATCACTGAGATAGCGGAATGCATTTTCATGATTTGTTTAACAACTTGGCTAAAATTCAGTTTGTTTGACTAACAAACTAGAGATTCAAAATGTTTAGGCTTAGTTTTAAAAGAGCTTTTGGGTTATTATACAATATTTATTTGTGTAATTATATTCGATTGAATTATTTACTTAGCTTTAATAAAAACATTTATTTTTCAAACAGCATTTTTTGATTAATCTTATTTTCCGTCTGAGCACATAAAAAAAATGAATGTTTCGGTTGAGCTGCACTTTTTGAACCCTCCCATTTTTGGTTTGCTTTTATTTGCCCAGCAAAAGTCACGTGGCGTTCATAATTCTTAAAACGACGCCATCTGAAATTATGTAGCAATGCTAAGTGCACCCAAACAGCGACAGCTGCCCTCCATTTCGCCCCTCTCTTTTCTCTTTCCGGTTGTACGTGATCAGCATTTGTCGCGCTGCAAAGTATGCTATGATTTTTGGACTCTCTCGAACAATGGGGAATTGATTTTAGCTTTTTGGAAAAGTGCCGGAGCTGATTATGGAATTAAAACATATTTTTGCCACTGCCCAAACTTAAAACTTTAAGTGGCAAAGGTTGTTGCCGTACGTGACATTCTCCAGCTAGCCAAGTTTATCACACACACACACACACACACATGCATGCAACGTGTTTCATTTCCATTCTTGTGAAAAAAATAGCTACAGAAGATTGCCGTGTGTGGGAAAAAGAAATGAATAAGTAAGCGAAAACTACAAAGCAGTTAACTACAAAAGCGCACTGTGAAAGTGAACTTGGATTACAAAGGTTTTCTTTTGTGATGGGGGAAGAGCAAGAGAGGAGCGAAAAACACAGATAAATAACATTGAATGCGAAAATACAGAGAAAAATGAAAAGAACGAAAAGAAAACAACAAGAATAAAAAATAAACAATACGCCTTTTGAAATGCTAAACGTGACACACACGCACACACATTCTGTCACTCTGGGTCCGGAGGCACTCTTCACACTTCTGCTAGGACGAGCAGAGGACTCGTGTATTTATTTTTATTAGTCCCCCTTTCTCACACCGCTTCCACTTTTGGCGCATCAGTTTATCTTGTTACGTTGGCGTACGCTCTGTGCCAAAAAACATTTATCTTGTCGTATTTATTTTGTAGCGCATTAATTTCGCCTCATGTTTGAAATGGGAATTGACTTATTTGCATTCTCTTTAATTTGTTGGTCCATCAATGACGGATAAGAACGAAAGAGGAATAAGATTTTTTTTCATTGTTTGTGGTTAGGGTTGTAGTATAATAGCCACAGGTGCAACAAGTGTCAAAGTTTTGATTGATTGTCAAGCTGTAAAAGATTATGAGATTTGTTTTGCGCCTCTTTATCAATAAGACAAAGCAAAAAGGTTCAGATTGATTGATTTTAGAAAAATCTGGCTGATTTCATAAAAGAATATGGAAAAGTACAGACGAGGATAGATTGAAAAAGGATTCTTTTAACAAAATACTTAAAGCTGTGTTAGCTTATTAATTTAAGCGCAAACCCGAAACCCATTGATCTGACTAATTTTGTAACTTTATGTTCAACGACAAGTTCATAGGCTCAGTCAATTGGACAAAATGAAATAGCCACATTAACATGGCAATTCCAAATGAAGTTATTTTGGGGCAGGTTGCCCTTCACATCATGTAACAGCAGACAAATGCATTTTTCATAAGGCAGACATACACACACACAAACACAAGTAAAATTGGGATATGTATGTTGTTGGGCAGTTGGAATACCTGCAGACGACGACGACAACAACGGCTATCGACAGGGGGCAACAGCAACGGCGTCTGACAATGGCCAAAAGCGAACAATGTCAACTGAAATTGCGATTGCGTTAAAACTCTATAAATACCAAAGTAACATGCAGCAACAACAGCAGCAGCAGCAACGGTAGCAAGGACATGCTGATATTGCAACAACACAATCTAATCCGGTTATTGCATTTTAAATGCGGAACAAGCTTTCATTTTGTTAGCCCCACGGCGTCGAAGGCCAGCGATGCGTACAACGCCTGTGGTTCGTTATGCCATGATTTAAAATAGCTGTTGTTTTGTGTTTTTTTTTTTTTTTTTGGCATATTTGGATTAAGAATCAAACTTTCTTTTAATTTTTGCTGCAATCTCCTTTTCTAAGTTTCTACAAAAGCCTTTCAACAACATTTAAGCTTATCCAACTTTCTTTTTTATCGTTTTCTTTACACTATCAAAACTGTTGACTTAAAGCTGCTATGCTTTTAATTGTTCAAAATTAGCTATACTTTTGTTTAATGTACTAGGTAAAACACACACACACATACACTCGAAAGTCTTATGCTAATGCGCTTATCTGCATAACAGGCAGCAGGCAAGCCAACCGCAAGGCAACTCTTTTCAAAATGTAATGCAATTTCACAGAATATTAAACAGCTGGAGTCTGTGTGGCTGCCTACCACGTGCCTTTTGCATGGCTGCCACAGTGCAACAGTTGTTGGTGGTGTTTTCCACACCGCAAATCGCAAACAAATTTCAAGCAAACTTTGCCAGTTTAAGATACCAAAAGTAACAGCAAAGGAAGGCAGGTAGAGCAGTGAGCAGCTGGCGATGCAGCCAAAAGGTGAAAAGCCAATCATAAGTGAGTGTCGGAGTAAGTGTGAATGCGATAGTAAGTGAGTGTAGAGTGTCAGAGGGTGTGGGATGTTCTCATGAACTGGCAGAATGGCTAATCAATTGCTCGCACTTTGTGCACAAATCAAATTACAAACTTGCCACCCCTTTTTATTCGCGTTTGCACAAAAGTTTCTTGTAAGTTCAACTTTTGCTCAATTTGATTTTTTACAAAGCATGCAAAAAATATATTTATAAAAAGAAGCAAGATCAACTTTTAACTTTTTTACCTGCGTTGTTCGTTTACGTATCTGTTTGTCCTTCCTTCTCTTTGCCTGTCGTTAAACAAACTTATCCAATAAAAGTTTGTCAACATTGATTTAAAGCTAAGACGAGCGCATATATCAAACAAAAACAAGGCGGAGCAGTTGGCCCACTTGCTGTCTGTTTGCTTTTTATCTTGTTTTTAAAATTGGAGTGGCTGCTGGTTAAAGTTGCAGCTGTCACAATAGTATAATTTAAAAAATCAATAAATTAGGATCTGATTTAAATGAAAGTATTTTATAACTTTACTATGCCACAGTATATATTTCTAAGCCTGGCAATACTCTCACAGTTATTCACATAAATATACCACTTATTATACACTTAAGCCAGCTTTCGTAGCTTTTGTTTCAGCTAGGAAAACAAAAAGTGTTAAGCATGCCGCATAAGTAGGACGAGTCCAGGCAAAAGTTTTTCTTGCAACCAGCATTATGTTGCCATTGTTGTTGTTGTTGTTTTTGTTGCTGAAGAGCTGCATTTACAGTTATGTGGCAAGCAGTAGCTGCAGCTTCTTGATGCACATCTACTTAATACTTTAATAGTTGCGAAAGTTTGTCCGGCGTCCGCTTAAGTAGCTGTTACTTTGCTTGTTGAACTGTTTCGTTTCGTTTGGTTTCGTTTCTTCTTGTTGGATGATGTTTGTTCTTAAGGTAGTGCTTAAAATAACTGTAAAACTGCCAACATAAATCTAGCCACAACATCTTTTACGCTCGCAGTAGCCAAGAAGTTAATGTTAATGCTATTTACTCCACAACCAAGCACGTGAGCAATAATATTACTCAGATCTCTAGCATTTGCTTCGAAGTCAGCTTTAAGACGAGATTAAAAAGTTGGAGGAAACAAACGGCAAATTGACGTGTATCTTTTGCATATTGAATAAAAAGTAAAATTGTGTTTGGCATATTAAACGAGCATCATTCGAAAATCGAAAGCAAATCGTCTTAGCCTGAACTTCATTTCACACAAATCCACCCCCTACATCCCGAAAATATCCTTGCCAATGTCGAAAAGTGATTTTTCTTGTTGGACTTTCAGCTTAGCGAGTCAGCAACGTCTGCAATTTTGGATAATAAGTTGACAAAGTTGGCGGGAAACTGGATTTCCGAGTCGATTGATCGAATGAACAAAGAAAGCAATCGACAATTGTTACTATTCAATGTTTTTCATTGCGCACAAAAGTTTTTATTTAACGGCTAGCCGAGTAAGTTTTTAATACTCTTTAGTAAAATTGAAAACGTAGTTATAAAGATATCTCTCTCTATATATTCAGCATTTCAACAAATTATAATTATTTATTCAAACTGTTTTTTAAATATCACAAACAAACATATTAAATACAATTTATTAATTTCGCATATTTTATTTGTTGTTGTTCAATTGCCTGTCAATTGCATTCTTTGTTGAAACTGTTTGCTTGGCGCTATTTTTCTCTGCTTCTTGTGCCATTTAATACTGTTGACATTTAATTATTATTGCAAAATGTTCGCACAAAAATATATTTTAAATTAATAATATACGCATATAGTACTTCGCATTATGCTGTAATTCAAGCTTAAATTTTCGAGCGCTGCTGGCGCAACAGAAAACAAACCGCAACATTTTGTCAAATACCAAAAATGTCCCACGCGATGTTCATTTGGGGGTTGTTCCAGTAACAGAAACAGCTAAAATTGCTATAACAAATAGTTCTTAGAAACAAAAATAAAAGATGTACGAGTTATTTATCGCAGCCGGTAGGATTCGAACCTACGCTCCCAGAGGGAATCTGATTTCTAGTCAGACGCCTTAACCGCTCGGCCACGGCTGCTTTCTATAAATGTCTTAAATAATTCACTTATTTTTCAGACAATCAGTTTATTAATAGATAGATAAAATATACATATATGACTGCTTATAAATAAAATAAGACAACACTTTGGCTGTTGATAAAGCAATTATTAATCAACTTGAAAAATAAGATAACCAATCAAATCTATTTAAAAAATCAAACAGTAGTTTACGTTTCTAGCACACCTCGCTGATGAAAACATTTGTATTTATGACTATAAATTTTATTATATTTGCGACATGAGCACACAACTCGAACTGTTCAAAGTGTCCATCGAATTTGCCGTTGCTAATGAGCCAAACACAATGCAAATTGATAGCACTTTTTGCGGGTTAAGTTAGGGTTGGTTGGCTTAAGGGATTAGCATCATTATGCGCAGTTTATTTGTTTACATCGCGGGTAGCGATGCTTTAGTACTATATTTATGTTTGTGGTGTAAAATGTAATTTTCATGTAATTGTTTTTAATTTCCATGCATTTATAATTCATTCATTCGTTCGCGTCGCGTCGCGACTGCCGCGTTTAGCTACCGCACACAGCTCTTGAGTGTCATGAAAAGCTCATTTACTTTGTGCCACATAAATTAACAACAAGCCAGCCAGTCGTCCGCCTTTTTTGCCTGCAGGTTATGAGTGTCGAGTGGCCAAGTGTCGGAGTGTCGAAGTGTTGGCGTGTTGTCTACTTAAAAAAAAAACGCCAAACGCTACAACGCGGCGTATGCGCAATGCGCTAATGAGATGAGTTTTATTTTGGGAGCGGTGGGGGCAAACGCACCCTCTTCTGTAATTATGCAAATTTTTAATGAGTGTGAAAAATATATTTTAGTGCGCAACACGTGCCTGCAGCCCAGTTCCAGAGAACTGCTCCTGTTCCTCCTTCTCCAGCTACCTGACTGAGTCATCATTGACTGCAGCTAATTCCATTTGGCAGCTTTGGTAAGCACTTTCACTGCTGCTTCTCCATCTCTTTCGCGCTCTTTCCCTCTATCTCTCTCTTTCTGCTCTTTGCAAATCCGGCTCATGTACGAGCCAGTTAACTGCTGACTGCTGCTTGTTACGGCATTTGCTTTCTAGATTTATACGGATTTTGTCAAACAAAACATGAATCTGCACTTTTATATATATGTGAATGTGCGAAAGCACATGAAAGCCGATTTCACAAAAGCATCGCACGCTGCGTCAGTTGGTCTATTCAAGAGTACAAATGCTTTAAATAGGGTAAACGATTTTCAGTAAACTTTAGTTAACATATGATGAAAAAAATATTCACGCATTTATATTCAATAGGAAGGTGAATATAAGAATATGAGCGTACTGATTAGAAATTAGAAAAAAAGGAATTAAGTTCCTTGTATAATAATTGTAATATATATATGTTATAAAATTGAATAAGGTTAGAACTAAATTATAAGTCAAAATTGTCTAATATATCACTTAGCTTAAGTCAAAAATGTTCATCAGGTATTGCCAAAAAGCGCATCAATAAATCTTTTAGCAAATAATTGATTTTTGTGATTCGTGTTGAGTTTATTAACTGCGTTTCCAAAAATATATCAATACAAATCAAAAGTGAAACATTTTAAGTGTCAATTTGCATAAAATACAATCGGTTATAAATAGTATTTGGCTAGCAAATTCGCAGCGAGCTTACTCATATATTGCAACTGTCTTTTTCAATTAATACAAATGGCACACACACACACACACATAAATACAACAATGCATTCAGGGTTTCGCTTAAAATGCAAATGCAGATTTTTAAGCCTTGCGGCAGCTTTTCGCAAACAGATTGTAAACAAATAAATGCCGCCAGCAGATATACAAAGACAGACACACACCGACACTCTTCTTTTCTCCCTCTCACACATACACACACACACACACACACAGACCGCTGTTGCATTGAGTGGTCAGCGTTGTGTGGCAATTTGCAGTTGGATTCAGGACATTGCCTGGGGGCCATTGGCACAGTGCCTGTGAATCGTGAAACGCGCTTGACTTTCCATATTTTATTTGACTTATTTGTATGCACATACACATGCATCATGTACGTGTATATGTGTGTGTATGCATAGTGTGTACTTTTTACTCCGGCAACGTATTTCACACTTAAGTGGTTAAATTGGCTGTGATAAATTGTCGCGCAGTCAAAGTTGTTGCCACAGTTGCGCTGCGGGGCACCTTAAGTCGCAGCGGAGAGCGCTGTGTGTGTGTGTGTGTGTGTGTGTGGCATAAGCCCATAAGGATATGAGTGCCATGAGCGCTTATTCATTCTCTCTCCATCTCTCTATCTCAAGCTCTGTCACGCTGAGTGCCTGCTGCTGACAGTAATCATAACGCACACATCAGCTTGTATTATTAGGGGCTGGCTGACATATGACAACTGGGAATTAATACACTAAAGTATATGTGATGGGGTGTGAAAGAAAACTATGCTAAAAGTAGATGCGTAAAGTCAATGGCATAATTGTGGTTGTGCGGTGGCATGCCTGCCTGTGAATGATGGCAACCTTTTAGCTGCACAACCAAATTAAATGTCTAGCCAAATGTAGTTAGTCAACAGACAGACAGACAGTCAACGGCGTCAAGAGTCGACTCACAGTTCATCTTTATTAAATGACAGCCAGCTGTAAGCAAGCTGTATATCCTTAATCTAAACTTGCCTCAATTAGTGTGCAAAGCAACTGACACACCAACAAGTTATCAAATTTTCGCGCTTATCGCCCTATTGATATCAAACAGTGTTGATGTGTATATCATTTTTATGGCCATTTCATGCAAAATGCTTCCTGTCACCAACGACGCCAGGCATCAGCAGCAACAACAACAGAAGGCTAACGAACCAGTCGAAACGACTTATAAATGCTCTACACAAATAAAGGTTTTTGTGGTTGATGTTTATTTCTATGAAATATTATTTCCGTTGAAATATGAAAACTTTGACTAGTTAAAGAAAAAACTTTAGTACACATTTAAAGCTCAATCCCAACACTTTTTTTTTTTAAGGTAAATAGCAGCGCATTGCTGAGATCGTTGTCAATGGCAATAACCTTTGTTTCAGCCAACATTGTAGTATTTTTTTTGTCATCGCTGCTCGTCCTCGTTGTCGTGTGTCTTTTGCTCTGTCTCTAACTTGCCGGCTGACCGACTGCATTTGCAATTTATAAGCGTATATGTATGTACGAGTAACTGGTATGGATGTATCTAGTATCTGCGGCTTTTTTGCATGTGCACTTGTAGCTACACTGTTCGTTATTTTTTTTTTGTGTTTAAAGCACAACCACTATGTGTTGTTGTTGTCTGTTGCCTGAAAAAAAGGGAAACAATGGGAATGTAAATTGTTTTTATGTCTTTGGTTTTTCATATTTTTCGGGATCCGAGGCAACAAACTCGATGTGCCGTCTGTGATATTTGGCAGGCCTCTGAAGGGGCTTTGCATCCTGTATGCCATTTGCTTTTTTGCGTGCGCCACTCGAAAGCCGCATGCAACAACAAAAAAGGGCAGTAAGAATGGTCAGACTTTTGGCTTTGTTGTTATTTTTCGCTTAGTTTTCATTGTCGCCGCCGTTGTCGCATTTTTGGTTGTTGTTAATTTGCATACTTGCAACATTCGGAAGGAGACGTTAGGACCGTCACTGTGAATTGCTCCTGACATTGACGTATGAATTTACATTGACGATTGTTTGTTTATACGTATGTACATAAATGATCAACCTGGGGTTCAACAAACCCAGAGAAGGACAATGAAAGTGCCTTCATTATCCCAACATTAGCCACAAGAATGTGTTTGAAATGTTCTTTACACATTTCACACGATATTAAATTGTGCAGAAAGGAACTGTAAAAGCTACCTTAAATTGCTGCTGGACACATGGCCCTGGCCACGATGCAGAGTGCGTGTTTGTGCCATTAAAGTTTCATCAGTGCCGCAAAATGAGAATATAGCAGAGAAGCAACAGCTAAGAGCCACAAAACCTCTCAAATCCCCAATGCCCTCGCGGCAAAGACAAGAGAAAGGAAAAGGGGGTGTAAAAGGGTTTGTTGCTGTTGCTGATATTGTCATTACATGCTTGGAGGATATTTCTGTTGCGTAACCGAGGCAAATGTACTTTTGACAGTTGGACTCTTGAAAGGGTTGACCGACAGCCCCAACCAAAACACACACACACAACAGACATAGAAACTTTTCACAAAAGATTTAAATTTTCTAGCTCTGAACAGCAACAGCTGGCATATGAAAATGCCGCTGGGGAGCAATCGGATAAGGCTAAAGGAGGAAGCTTCCTCAATCCAAACAGACAAATCTCTTACTCGGCTTGCATGTAATAGTTCTAAAAATGATTTTGCCAGCAGAAACAATAAATGTTTGTTAAGTGTTTAAATATTTAATCAATGTGTGCGTTGCAGATTCCACAAATATTTCTACATATTTGTATCTTTATTTGTATCTATTGGATTGGAATTTCTATTGCCACGTTTGGGCCAATCAAGTAAGTTGATTGTGTTTACAAACTGAGTACAAACATAACTCAATTATCAAAATATTTCAAGCACATTAAATAAATAAAGACCAATAAAGAAAGCTAATCGAGGAACAATTATTTATTACATATTGTTGTCTTTTTCTCAATTCACATTTCTTCAATTTTAAAATTAAATGTTGCCAGCTTGTACAAATGTTGCAGAGCTTATGTTGCTGGCAACAATTTGTGGAACGTAACCGCAAGTAACTAAAACTAGAATCTCGTCCAATAAATCGTATGCAGTTACAGTTCAAATTGGAGCACGTTTAAGTTCAAAAACATTTATTTTACAAAATGCTTAAGAAAGGTTTAAAGATGATTTGCACAAAAATTCAAAATAACATTTTATTTATACTTTGTCTTAACGATTTCAAAATAAACTTTCAGCAAATCAATTTTAAACTGTATCGGTTGTAAGATTGGTCAGCAACAAACTGGTTTCAATCTGCACTTGCATAACCCGCTTGCACTAGCGTTTGGCCATTTCAGTTGGCAGAATGATCTTGGCTAGCATTTTTGTGTGTTTTTGCTTGGCTTCGGCCTTTAACTATTCGCGAACGCGTCGACAGCGAAAATTTGTGAATAATATAAAGGGACCCTTCACCTGGCCCCTGGTTGGTGCCATGCACAAGATCGTTTTACTCAACCCAACGAGTATGTAAAGAAATCATAAATTTGCTTGAAGTTACTTATTTTAGCAGATTTTTTCAAACGCAGCGCCAATTACTTGGCTAAATATGGAGCACTGACTCGTTGCTGGGTCTTTCATCATCTTTTTATAACAGTTGCCGACTTGGAGCTAACAAAACAACTGCTGCTGAGTGAGTCGCATCTGGAAACAGGCTACGAACTAATGAGTGACTGGCTGGGAGATGGTGTGCTCATGTGCAAGCCCGAGGAATGGCCACAACGGCATCAGCAATTAGCAGCACTCTTTAGTTCTGAAAATATGTTGAAGTTGACAAAACTGTGCCAGCAACAGGCAAAGCAATTATGTCCACAGCTGGTGGAGCTGGCAGAATCTCGCGAGATCTTTGATGTGTGGCAAAAAGTGTCAGCCAATGTGCGGGACTTAATGTTGGGTACCACTTGTGGAGTGCAGCCGAGTGTAGCATATAAAAAGGCCTTTACTGAGTAAGTGAAAGGTGCAACTATTTGCGGATTTATCACATTATTCTAGTTAATCTTTACAGTCTAACAGAACTCTATCGCAAACGTTTTTTGAGTATTAAGTCAGCAAATCGATTTACTTTCTGGCTTGGATCTCCGCTGCTTCATTATCGTCAACAAAAACTTATCAGAGCTATTAACAGGGAAAATAAACAGATGCTGGAACAGTGGCGTCAACAAAAGCTTTACGATAAACTAGTTAAAAGTGAAGCTATTATCATAAATCGTTCTGAGCAAGATCATCAATCGCTGCTTGATATTCTTCTGGCTAATGGTAACCTCACTGATGAGCAACTGTTTGCCGATTTAAATACCTGCAACTATTTGGGTTACTTATTGTGCAGCACTACGTTATGCTTTGCTTTGATCCTGATTGCCCGTCACCCGGCTGTGCAGCAACGTTGTCTGGAGGAGTTGCACAATGCTCGCAGCGTTAAAGATTTTGATCTACAGAGTCTGCCATTTCTAGATGCTGTTCTCAAGGAGACCTTGCGATTGCATCCACCTCAGTTGCTTGTGGTTCGACAATTGAGTCAGGACTTCAACTACAGTATGTTTGATTTCCGATTTTAAAAGATCTTATCATTATTTCTTATATCATATATACATATATCCCTAGCTCACTCGGTGGTTGGTGATGGTGCTTTGCCCGCTTGCGCTGAGATTTACATAAATCTTTACGAGCTGCAACGCTGTGAACAGCATTATGGCAACAAAGCTCATCTCTTCCAGCCAGAACGCTTTTTGGAGCATTCACCAGAGCTTCTTGCCTTCAGTTTGGGTCCACGCAGTTGTCCTGCTCAGCAGTTTTGCCTGTCGCTGCTAAAGGCATTTTTGGCTCCTTTGATTCTTCAGTTTGAGCTGTTGCCATATGGTGATGCAGTGCGTCTGGATCTGCGACTGATTCTTGGCTCCAACAATGGCATGCAACTGGCGTTACGGCAACGTTAAGTTCTCAAATTAAAATATATAAAAACAAACTCATTTAAAACATTAAAGTCATCTTAATTAAAATTTTGTCGGTGTATTATCTGTCGCTTTTGTATAGACAGCGACAAAATTGCAAAATACGCCCAAATAGAGGTTATAAATATATCGAATCAATTATGTAATTGTTGTTTACATCACGATGTTAAGCTCTTAATATTTAAATAAAAATACTTTTATTATCTTTTATCTCGTCTGCGCATTCCAAGCTGAAAGCCGTTATCCGATCGTAAAACAATGTTAACCACAGGCTCCACTGGTTCACCCAAAGGCAGCAGCTCATATTCTCGCACAATTTTGGCCAGCAGCATTTTCATCTCCAGCTGGGCAAACTTCTGTCCAATGCAGTTCCTTGGTCCAGCACTAAAGGGCACAAAAGCAAAGTTTGCAGCACGTTCGCCACTCTCGTGACGCTCGGGCTGAAAGAGCTCCGGTTCTGGGAAATGCAATGGGTCATTCTGCATGCCAACAAGACCCATTAGAACTTCGGTGCCGGCAGGTATGATGCAATTGCCTAGCTTGGAGTGAGCTACGAGAAAGACTTTGGTTTATTAAAAGTCAAATTTATGAGATTTTTTTCAGCTTACTGTACTTGAAATCCGTTTGAAGCTTGCGCCCCACTAGAGGCACAGGCGGATGTCGACGCAGTGACTCCTTAATGACACACTCCATGTACTTCAGTTCGCTAAGATCGCGTGCGGTGATTGCCCGATTGCGATCAGAGCCCAGCACCTCTAAAATCTCATCCAGCATTTTCTGTTGCACTTCTGGATGCCTTGAGATCGACCAGATGCAAAAAGATGTGGCACTGGCTGTTGTATCATGTCCCTCAAACATAAACGTATCCACCTCCTCACGGATTTCATCATTACTCAACGGTCGTCCATCCACGCTCGCCTGCAGCAGGATATCCAACAAGGCCATACGACGCTTGCCACCCACTTCATCATTCCTCTGCTGCTGCTGCTGCACCTGCTCTTCCTGCAGAACTTGACGGCGCTGCTCAATTACATTGATGGTGAACTCGTGCATGGTGCGGATAAGCTGCGTTTGGCGCCACTTGAGAAAGGGATGCGTTAGCGTGAAAAGCAATTCAATCTGCAGATAAGCAGACATAAAGCGCCAAGCCAATAACGCCGTGCATCTACAAACGAGCGAAAGTTAGGGTATATTGAGTTGGGTATTGTTCTATAAATCCATAAACCAACACTTACTCATTGACGGCATTTGCATAAGGTGTACTCTTAGCTAGTTGGGCATTCACCTTGGTGCCCATCGCCGTCTCCGCAATTATATCCAAAGCAGCCAGGCAGATGTAGGGATATACATTGAAGGTAGTTTTTCCATCAGCCATCTGTTCTAAGCGCTTAATGCAAACATTTGTCTGCTGATCGAAGATCTCGACAAACTGATCGAGTATCGAGAAATGAAAGGCAGGTGTGATGATCTTGCGGCGCTGATGCCACACTTTGCCATCGCTAAGTAACAGACCATTGCCCAGCCATTTGCCCAAAATCTTGTAGACGGGATGCTTGACCAGATGCTCCTGACTGGCAAGCAGCTGCTCATTGAATTCCAGATCGCTGCTTATAACCAACAAGCGATTAAAGACCCAGATACGCTGCAAGTGTCCCAATTTTTCACGCTGTGTTTGGCTCTTTTGTAGAAAATCTGCGGGGGCCAAGAATAGTATAAATGTTCTTGATAACGTCTATTGGAATAATAAAATGTTAGCGATAGCGATAGCAATTTTAATCCAATGCTCAACTCACGAGTGCTGGAATTGTTTATAAACAAGTTTTTATTGGCATGCAAATCAACCATAGAAACAAGATAACACAATAATATATAAATAGAACTCACAAAAGAAGTTTACGTATCAAGAAATCAAAAATATCTTAAATGCCTGACTAATCTAAACAGAAGCATTAGAAAGAGATGAGTCACTTTTATACAATAGCTTAAGTATATTTATAAACATTCAAATGAAAACAAGTCTGTCAACTTATCGACTAACATCCAAAGTACATTTAGTCACATATTAAGTAGCATAAAGTAGATTTAAACAAATAAAAAACATGTGTTTCAAGTATCGCATTAAAAATAAATTAATGAACAAACTGCACTTTCATAACTATTTAATTATACCTAACATATTGGCCTAGGTTGATATACGAGATATGGCTTTAAAAACTGCAACTGCTTGTCATACCTACTTTTTGGATTAATCATTATCATGCGATGCACTGCGCCAATCAAGGGCGGACAGAAGGGACCCGGCAGATTGGCGACTGCCTCCCGACGTCTTCGCCGGCTGCGATGACTGAGGAAAGCCGCCGTTAAAAGAAACACAACTATTGCGATCAAGAGCATTTTGCACTATGAAGTGGCTACAGCTCAACCCAAATCTACTGCCCCTATTATAGGCTGTAGCTGTTATAATCTTATCACTGTTGCAGTTTCTCTCTCTCTCTCTCTCAGCGATTAGCACGAACTCAGCTGTTTCTGTAGTTGTATAAAGTACTCTTAATGGATTTGTATTGAAAACAAATGAGTATATTAATTGCTTTAACATTCAGTAACGAGTGACAAGAATGACCAGAATTGAGTCATCTGGCTCAAATGTTTTTATTATTTTTTGTTTTTTTTTTTTTGAGGTAATTTCCGTTAGAGACACTCGTGCGGAAATTAAAACATTTGCAGTGCTCGTCGTGATAACTGGAGTTCTGGGACTGGATAAATAGCTGCCAAAGCAAAAAGCATTCAAGTCCGTGGGTTGCCCTCTCAAAAAAACTAATTAACAGTTGCTTCCTGAGCGCGCGATGGGGTCGCACCAACTTTGACTTTGTAATGGCATTTTGTGATATTATTTTAAATGCCAAAAGGGTCAGCACCAAAATCAACTTCAGATATGCACAAAAAGTCGTACATACATATGTATGAATATATTTTAAACGTGTTTTTAATTGTGCCACGCAAATGTGCATTTTCAATTTGCACAATGACTGTTATAAATAAAATGCTATATATATATCTGTATACGAGTACATTTTTTTGTTTTTGCTTTTTGCCGTTCAAAAAAGATTTTCCACATTAATTTCTGCATATTAAAAATGCAATTTGTTGCGTTAATTGCACCATGCGAAATGTATCAGACAATCCCAGTGAGAGATAGCACAGACAGATCCCAGACCGCCCAAAGAGTTCTTCTTCATAAAAGGAAGAGACGATGCGTCCAAGCCATGTTTATAGCCATGGCAAACCATCCAACCAGCCTTCCAGTGCATCCAATTTGTGGGTGTTGCCCCAGCCACGTGATCCCAGTTGCAATCCAATAGTCCGCAAACGCAACACCCTTCCCAACCACCAACCCCACCCCCCATCACTTAGCGCTGTGTGCGGCGTGTGGCGGATTTAAATATACATATACATGCGAGACAACTGATATTTCGGTTACATAAGGCGCAAAACGTTCTGAAATTAATATAAATGAAACGAATTCGAATGCAGCGATGGCAACACAACAGCAATTAAACTCGGTTCGCAGCGTGGTCTTAACTTAAAGCTTGAGATTTCAAAACAGGCATTGAAAACAAAGAGGATATAAAAACATAAACGGGTGAAACGCTTATAAGTTTTGAACCAAAAATCACAATTTTGTTAAAAAATGTTTAACAGTCTTTTTATTATATTATTTTTCTTTGGGGTTATGCTATTGGTTCATTCTTAAACGGATAGTATTCAATGGCCTTTTCAGCCATGCCCCTAATGCCTATCCACGATTCCTGGGCCAGCTCTGTGAGCAGCTCAGTTGGTGGCCAAAAATCGAATTTTATCCCTCTACGCTCTTCGGGTTGCTCTATCGCGTAGGAAAAGGGAAAGCCAATGGAATAGGCATAGTCCAAGCTGGTGCCACCAAAAGGACCATACAAGCTAGCTTGCTTAACATCAAACATTGTGCCAGTCGCTTTTCGTATGGCCTCAGCTCCGGCTTTGGCCACCTCGCGTAGTCTGACGATATTTATAGCGGGTTCGCTGAGGGAAAAAAATAAAATTATGATGAGAATGATTAAAATTGATTTCTTTAACTTTGTACCTTTTATAAACCCAGGGATAGAAGAAACTTGTATTGTGAGAGTGCAGGGAAATATACATCAGAGCACGTCCTGTGTTAACCAGTTCTTGCATTATGTCCCTAACAGCTCGCGTCTCTGGCTCCGAGAAGGGTTCGCTGCCGGCGTAATTATGATTACAAGGATCCTTGAATTCCGGATAAACCGAGTTCCAATCAACATCATAGTTTCGATTAATGTTGGTGCCAAAACAGTTGTCGCCGTTTGGGGAGCGCGTGTTGCGCCACAACTTGTCAGTGGTGCGAGAGTATGTATATCCATCTGGATTCACGTGTGGCATTATAATCCAATCATAATCTAGCAGCAAATGTGAATTTTCGTGATACCTCACAACCAGTTGCTCCACGGCATATAAGGCAGTCACTGGCGTAAGCCACTCGCGAGCATGTTCCCCGCCAATCAAAAATATTGCCTTTTTCCCCGTTCGTCCATCGCCATTGGTGATGGTGATTGCTTGTAGCGTGCGATTTTCGTAGCTGGTGCCCACTGTACGCAGTTGCACTCGCTGACTGTAGGCCGTGCTCAGCTGAGTCAGATAATCCAACATGCCATCGTAGGTATAGTAATCATCTGTGTTCAGCTTACGTTCGACATTATCTCGCGACAAGCCAAAGGCAAATGTCTGATCGATTTGTGTTAACGATAATACTATAAGCACACATATAGCAAACAACATATTGTTGCTTATTAGCATTCTACACTTGCGTTAGTCGCCGCAATTTTCAAATGAGCAGCGTTTTTCCACTTAATCACTCTTCGAGCAACTATTGATCCATAAACGTGAGAGGAATATATATTTATTTCAATATAAACTATAACAATAAAACCGGTATGCGAATCCTCTGGCAAATATTTGAACTAATCTCTCTTGTAGGCAAGCAACGACTGAATTGTGCTTTGTTTTAGTGTAGTGTAACGAATAAAGTAGGTGTTGTTGGAGGAGCTGATTGTCGCCCAACGTTTATGGGAGCGCGCTTGCATTGGCTGAGCTTATCAACAATGTGCTATCAGCATTATTATATTATTAATTATTAATTCGTGTAACCTATATTTAAACAAAAAAAACCAAAAGTAGAGAGAGAGAGAGAGAAGAAATTATACAAATTGACAGAGCGGATCGGGACGAAAACAAAAATAAAACAATAAATACCCAATAGCTATGGGCTGGAAAAGCTGGCTGGCATGACACGCGTTTTAGTTCATTTTGCTTTATAACTATAACTAAACTTCAATGTTTAAAGACCATATTCATAAAGATCGACTGAAAGTGTTCATAGGGTTCGTAAGCCATTGGTTTCCGGAAATTCCTTTCACTCTAATTTTGAGCCCTCATCCGATACTTATTTGGTTTTTGGAACTCTACTCTCTAGTAGAAAAGAACATTAGTTCACTTTACCTTTTAGCTCAAAGAAGGCGACAAACCAAGAAAAATGCTAAGCAAAGTTTATTGAATTAATGTAAGTTTGCTTTATATTCTATTTTTTTACAAATCTTCAATTCAAAAGAATTATAATTTTTACGCTATATTTTCCACTATGTTTTTATTTACAAATACCTTTAGTTTCAGGCTGTGAGAACTAGTCAAATTCACTGAATCGAGCTAATTGAGTTAAGTTTGCATCTTTTTGAAACATTTCTTCAAACTTGCACAGCTCAACGGTTGCTAAAAGAAGAGTATCATAAGCCACAACAACAAAACTACTCTGTATATATATATATATCTTTTAGTTTTATGTTCTACTTTTATCTCATTTAACGGCTTTGCCATTTTGCGGTTTAAAAAGCCATTAAAAAAATGTAATTATGTTGATAAATACGTCTTACTGGGCAGTTTGCATTTTTATTTTTTCCCTCCAACTTTCTTTTGACGGCTAGTTTTAAAGGGGGACGGAGAAAAGGACGAGTGCAAGGCTGTTGCCATTGCCACTCAACTCTGGCCGCAACAGCAAAACAACATAGCTAAAACGCCAACAACAACAACACTTGGGCCTTTCTTCACTTTTTTTTATGCAGCTAACTTTTAGCTTGGCTTGGCGGGGCAAATATTTTATCATTGCGCCTTTTTGCAGTCAAGTGGCAAGGCAAGGAACGAGGCGAGGCATGGCAACAAGGACCAAGCCCAGAAGCAGCTGACTGTTGCATTTAAGAGCTGTTTATGGCCGCATTTTGTTTCGTTTAGCGTTTGCCGCAAATTGTTCGTAGCGACTTTTTCAATTTGCCAAGCAAATTCTTTTTTACGAAAATTTATTTGGCCATTTTCGCGTATTAGCTTGAAGGCATTTTTGTGGACCTCTTTTCAACTGATTGCCATCTAAATGGAGCTATCTATCATTTATACCACTAGCCCACTGATGAGCATTGAGTTTGAACCGAAATTGACTTTTGATTCACCTTTTTTTGCTCAACTTGTTCATTTTCCTACTTGCAAAATTAATGAGGTAGCAAAAATGTGATTTCAATTTATAGATTATGACCCTTAGTGCCCAGGCTTCGTCTACCAATTGCAATTGTCAATGTGCATAATTTATAACGAAAGAGAAAGAAAAAAAAAATTGTAAGCAATCCGATTAGTTGACTCTGTCGATGCTGTGTCCCTTCGACTCGCTCTTTGGGTCCTTTGGGCACTTTGCAATGCGAGTCACGTAGTTTTCATGTCCGATTTTTAAGTTTGCGCTGCACAAATCACGTAACCCAACAACGAGCTGTAAAGAGTGGTGTTAAGGGTGTTAAGGGCGGAGGGGGGTGGCAGTGCCTTCAGCATTAACACAACAGCAAGCTAATGTCCTACTTGGGGCTATTTGTAGTGCACTTTTGTGTGGATTTTTATGATTTGTTTATCCACGAACACGATGAAGACGTGAGCCAAATTGGAGTGCACTCCATTCTTTGATAACGAAAAAATATTAAACAGAAATCAAACTCAACATTAAATGTTTGTAAGTAAAATACTTATTGAGCTGTAGAGGATCCCGACGCGATGCTGTGGTCCTTTTTTGATACATACTAAGATGTCAAATATTATATACGGCAAAATGTAATGATAAACAAAATTAATACATTTAAAAACGTTTATTATTGCAAACTCTTAAAAATAGTTGATCGATTCCAGAAAACTTATTCAAACTAGAAGCCATAATGAGTACCGAAACCATCGAAGCTCATGTGGGAAACGGTCTCCGCGGGTGAATAGTGAGCCCCAATGGGCTGATGGCTGGCATAGGTAGCCGAGGCAGTTGGAATGTGTTGTTGCTGCGGCTGGTATTGCTGCTGATGTTGCTGTTGCTGATACACCGAAGCAACATGAGCATCCGGAGCTGCCTGGGTGAAGAGTTGCTGTTGAGGTGAATAGACCTGATGGTGTGGTGTGTAGATTTGCTGGTGTGGTGTGTAGACAGTGTGCATTGGAGCTGGAGCGGCATAGGTCGCCGTTTGGGTGGCGGGCTGATAAACATTGTTGCTGATGCGTGTGTCCTGCTTATGAACCTGTGAGTAGGGCGTCGAAACAGACTTGGCATAGTGTGAGACGGTGCCATCGTAGTTCCTGACCACATTCTGATGAGTGTGCGCGACGGCGTGCTCGTCGCCCAGATAGCTAAGGCCAGCCCAGGCAGGCGCCAGGAGCAGCAGGATTGTTGCGAGAGTCAGGAATTTGTATGCCATGTTGCAGCTGTGAATGAAGTTGATTAACTGTTAACTATTTGCCATAGCAGTCAAGTCTTATAAATGGACACAGTTAATTAGCATTGGCCTAGCCAATTACTCATATACAAGTTGGCCCAGTTTTGGCATTACTTTCATAAATCCATTTCTATCTCGAGATCGTGTCAAATCAATTTACAATGACAGCAAATGGAGGGCGAATCGCCGGATCACGTTTGTATATTACATAACGAAACAAAAATACGAAATAAAACAATTGTTGTTATATGTTACTCTAATCCACATTACGCTAGATGCTTTGCTGGTTTGTTGGTTGTTTGCTGGTGGCATGCCACTGAAGTGCCCTCAAGCGTTATAGTTAGCTTTTTGTGTTTGTTTGTATGCCCAAAATATAACCAGACGAGGCACACAATTTATGGGCCATCGGAGATGCATTAAGGATGCCAAATTGTTAATGCATCTCGACAGCTCTGAGCTCAAATGTGGGCCAACAATGATAACAATGCATATAAGTAATATGTACAAGAAATTCAATTTTTTGCTGCCTTCTTTTCCACATGTTTTTCTCAGTGCAACGCCGTACTAACCTTTGACATTGTTCAACAAAATTGTGTAGGGTATCAATTGTAGCACTTTACTTGCCACACTTGAAGCTAACTTTTGTTGTTGTGAAGGAGGAGTCGGATTCGATACTTTTATTCATTGCACAAAAATCGCTCAGCTACAATTGAGTTATAATGCAATTGGCAAACGTAAAGCAAATGTTGTTAACAGCGTTCAGCGTGCCGAGCACAAAGAACGCCAAAGTGAAGGAGGAGGAGGAGAGAGAAAGTCCATTTTCCAAGTAGGAAATTCAGTACATTGTTGTTGTTGTTGTCGTTTGACCGTCTGGCAAAAGTTGTGCGCATTGAAAATGACACATAAATAGCATCCAACAACATTCAGGATTTTCGGGCAACACAAATGTGATTACGATTACGTCCAACTTTCTGTATAGAGTACTCTATATGGGGGAGTCACCTTTGTTTGTTGATGACTTTTGCTTGATTTCTGTATCTGTGTGTGTGTGTGTGTGTGTGTGTAAGTCCATTATGGTTCTTATGAAATTTGGCACATAAATTGTATTATTGCATTTATGCTTGATTTTATTTCCGTTTGCCTTACAATCGTCATGTGATTGTGTGGGTGCTTTACGCTTTGTTTGTGTGTGTGTCCTTTTGTATTGACCGTTAAATTGGCTTTAGTTGCTTTTGTGTCACTTAAGTGAATTTACTGTGAATTCGTCTTCGTTTGCGCTTTTAACTTGACTTTTTCGCCTTGCCGGCCAGACTCATGTGTGTTATTTCTTACATTTGAAGGGTTTCCTTTTGCTAAGCGCCTTACACAATTTGAACTTCAATTAGCTGCATTGGCCATTGGCTAATAATCGTTCCACTTACTTAACCTTCGGCTCTCGCCCACTCTCTCTCTCTTATGTGGACCAGACGACGTTCGCTTACTTTCTTGCACTCTCTCTCTCTTTCGTATACAATTACAAATGACGCGCCAGCGCCAGGCCGAAAGTCAATTAACGGCACTCGCATAAAAGCTCAATGCGCCTCGTCTGCTAATTGGAATTGAAACATAAATTAAAAGTCAAAGACGAACACAAAAACGAAACGAAAGACGAAGACGAAATTGTGAGAACTCTAAATGTAACTAAAACTTTACGACTTCTCTGTCTGTGTGTGTGTGTGCGTTGGGTCATTTCGTAACGTAATACTTGCAATATACGTAACGGCTGTGCAATTTTTACGTTGTGTGCAATGTCAATTACTATTGTTGTTGTTGCTGTTGCATTCACATTGACAGCTTAGATTAAGTGTTGACTATAAATTTCAGCGGTTCGGTTCTCGTTCAAGTTCGCGATATTTACGAGAACTCTTTGCCACTTTTGCCAGTCAAGGAAATTATTTGCTAGCAATTACAAGTATGACCTATCGCCGCTAGCCCCATCACCCACACATAAGCACATATGCTCACACACACACACGCAAACGTGTATTTTCAAGTGCACACTTACATACATACTTATATATTTTTGACCTAGCATTAACCCTTATGCTGGTTGGCAATTAATCGTTATTGAGAACTAAGAAAAATTAAAAAAAAATTAAATATATTAAGCGTTATATAATACTTCCAATCTGTAAACTTAAACTTTTTCATAAAATTCTTATTTGGTTTTTTTCTTTTTTTTTTGCCTTAAGGGTTAATGCCACATTTGATCGCGTTGTGGGTTCCTTGGTGTTATATTGCCAATCAGCTAGCTGGCCACCCCACTTTGTCTTGGCCATCAAGCAAGCCTTCAACTTGCAACCCCAGCGTCTGTCCTATTCCCATACTCACACCCACCCAACCCCACGCCAACCCCCGCCAACCATTCCATGCTCTATGCTTGTTGGTTTGGTCCTGGTTTATGGCACAAAGGAGACTTGGCTTCAATTTTCTTTATATTATAGCTTGATTTAATTTGACGTGAGACTTTGGCTCTTGCCACTTGTATTTCTGCCTCGACTTCTTCTTCTTTGGAATGGAAAAACTTGCTTAAGAAAATGATTTCCACTTACATTGAAAATGCGTACAAAAATTCAAATTTAGCCAAAAAAAAAACAACAAAAACCAAATAAACATTAACAATAACAAAAGTAAAAGTCATTTGCCAGCTGCCAGATGCACGACAACAACAACAACAACAATAATAATACTTAATAATATTTTGGGGTGAGTTTTTTCGGGGCTGATCTGCCCCCAAATTGATATAATTTCATTAAGTCGCAGCGCAAACCCCCCCCCCCCAGCAATTATTATTGTTGTAATTTCTTATTGAAATGTCAGCGAAAGCGTTACGCCCACTTTTTTCAACGCCCCAGCCCCCATTGACGCCACTTGCAACACGGGGCAGGACAAAGTTTCCTTTTTTTCGTTTGTTCCGTGGAAAAAGCATAATAACAAATAGGACAGCAATAAAAAAACAAAAAAATGATAATGAAAATGAAATGCATAAACAGTTGTTGAGTGTAAGAGAGGGGTGGGGTGGGGGCGCGTGAAGTGTCGAAAACTCATTAAAACTTTTTGTACAGCCCATTTAAAAGCAATTTGTAAATGGCGAGCCCCCAACATTTGGTCAATTGAAAGCGTCGAGAAATGTTTAATTATTATTATTATTATTTATACATATTTTTGTTTAGCTAAGAACTGAATAAATTAACAAAATACAAAAATAAATTAACTTTAAATAAAATATCTTATTTTATTTTCCTGCATTTTGTAAATAATCCCATTTTTAAAGCCGCAACAAAATTGTGCAATCATTTTGTAAGCCGTAGGACGAAGGACTCACAATCGCCGACATTAAATCACATTTCCGCACATTTCTTTGGGTATAAGAAAAATTGTGTTAGCTGGCGCCTTGCCTTTTTTGCTTTGCCCCTTGCCACTTAAATATTCAAAGCGAAAAGTTCCTCTACACCTTTGGCTGCGGCGGCTTCGGCTACGGCGGCTTTCCATATTATTCATACGGGGTTTTTATTTGTGCATCGCCCGAAAATTCCCACAGGAAGCAGCTCAAAGGTTGAAGAGTTTACCGCTGCTTGCAGGTGGGGTTAAAGTATGCGGCATGTAGTACGTCAAGTGTTTTTTGTTGAAAAACAACAATTGTTGTGCATATGCGGCAATGAAAATGAACCAAAAAAAACAAACTATTTGGTATTTAAAAAGTGGCGCCAAGGTGGCCCGCAAATGTTGCCAGACCATTCAAAAATAACTCATATGTCAGCAACATATCGATAGACTTGCCCAATGTGACCGCATTAAAAAAAATACCCAAGTCAATCGAACAGTATATTTTGTAACAACTACAAAGTCAAGAATTCTCCGTCACAGACGACAGCTATTTTTGTGAAACTGTTTGTCTAAATTAACCGAAAGTAAATTTCAATTTGATTGCTGGCAAAAAGGTGTCATCTGGTGTTGAGTTAGCGTAGCAGCTTCAACCAATCGCAATCGCTGGACACGTATAAAGTGAATAAGAAAATATTAGCTACGCCGGACTGAAAAACACATTGCGTGGAAAAAGATACTGTGTGTGTGTGCGAGTGTGTGGGAGAGCAAGAAGGGCGAATACGAGCGCGATTCGATTGGCAAAAAAAACTAAAACGACTCAACGATATTCCGACATCGACACCGATTTTCATCCCCTTTATCCCCGGCCAGTTGTTGTCTGTTAAGATATTTGTGCAGAGCAAAAAAAGTTAATTCAATAACTATAAAGCCGTAATTGAGTAGGTCGGTTAAATACCGATACAGACGACTGAGAAAATGTTAATTAATCTAAAGGTGAAAACTTTAGATGCGCGCACACACGACTTTAGCATCGACAATGAGGTAAGTGTGTGTGTGTGTGTTTTTTATTGTGCGTGTGTGTGAGCGCGTGCATTTGTGTGGGAATATGTATTTTCTTTAGTTGTTGTTTTTTTATTTTCTTTATAATTTTTTGAGGTTGTGTGACGGGAAGGTTCTATTAAAACGCTTTTCTTTTGCAACTTTTTACAGCTTACGATACGTCAGTTCAAGGATCAAATCGCCGTCAAAACGAACATTGCAGCCGAAAATCAGCGCATTATCTATCAGGGACGTGTCTTGGCCGATGATAAGCAAGTCAAAGAATACGGTGAGTCACACATACACATACACTCATACATGCAACCAGCTGGTATTAATTTCCACACCCACACAAACACATACATACATACAGATGTCGATGGCAAGGTGCTGCACGTCGCCGAGCGACCGCCCTTTTCGCAGCGCGGCGCCAACGCAACAAACAACGATGAGCCGATGCGCAACTTTCGCAATATGCCCGGACGCCCCACGCCCCGCAACATGCGCAATTCGCCCTATTTCCGTGCTCTCGACGGCATGCTGGTCGGCACCATGGCCATACCAGTTAACAATGGCAACTTGACTGCAGCGGGGGTGAGTTTAAGATTATCCGCGTATAAGCTTAATTCTAATTATTATATTTTGCAGACTCGCACTCCTCCCAACCGTTTTCCGAACTCATCGTCCTTCTGCATCAATCGCATTACCGTGGCGCAGCACATGATCGATTGTGCCAACAATATTGCCGCCTATCTGGAGAATCCGGAGATCGGTTTGAATAATCAACCGTTGGATATTCTGCAGCGTGGACATTGGACCATGGAATCGACGGTGGTCGAGGTGGGCGTCTCAACGGATATGCCGCGCAACAATAACATCATTGACATGGTCCAGGATGCGGTGAGTGCGGCTCTGTCCCGCAACACTCCCGGTCGCAACTATACAGTCGTTCAGCTGCCGACGGTGTATACCAACGAGGGCGGCGCCGAGAACAGTCGAGAGCAGCCGCAGCATTCACGTGACGGCGGCAATGAGGCAAGCAGCGGTGAGGGTGGCGCCGCCTCTGGCACCGCTCGCAGCAGTGAGTCGAATGAGGAAACCACAGCAGCCGCTGCTGCTGTCATCATTGAGGATGTGATTGTGACGGATGAAGATGAGCGTTCCGCTTCGCCGCAATCGAGTGATGATGCTGGAGGTGCAGGAGCAGGAACGGCTGGTGCAACCGGTGGTGCAGCAGCAGCTGCAGCTGCTGGCGGTGCAGCCGATGATGCATCCAATGTGAATGTAACTGGCGTTGATTCACGTCGCCGCACACGACCCCAGGTGCTGGCATCTGTTATCCAGCGTTATCGCACGGTGGAGGCGCGTCTGGCGCCAATGCTCGATCGGTACCACGAGATACTGCAGCAGGATCCAGAATTTGGGGAAGAAGACAGCGTTGGACGCGAAAATGCCCAACGCACATTTGATCGCGTCTCGGAGGCGCTGCATTATCTGTCGCATGCCCAGCATGCCATCTCGGATCTGATGCTGGATCTGTCGCAGCCGGGACCGCGTGTCCTCACCTGCCGGCCCATTCTTGTCGAGCAAAGTGGCTATATACGCTCCAACAACATATTTACCCCGAATATTGTAACAGCGCCGTTTACTGACCTCCTGCCCCAAATACCGGCATTGGTGCATGCAACGCCGCCTTCAGCTAACGCTGCAGCTACAAATCCAGCTGCCCCCGGTCCCGCCGTTCCCAACGCAGCCACAGCCGCCACAGCACAGGCCGAACAAGTGGCAAATGTGCTGGTTGATATCGATCAACTTATAGAAACGATGTCATCCGAAAGAGACAGCTGGATGAGAGGATCGGCTGCTGCCCCAGGCCCAGCACCAGCTCCAGTTGGAACACAGCGTACGCCAGCGCCAAGTCGTCCGGCGGCGGCAGCGGCAGCACCAAGCTTTCATGCAACTGCTATTCCACTTTTGGGTTATCAATCGGCTCCATATGGAACACAGGCAGCTGGACAGGCACGAAACCCAACGCATGCTGAACTATTGGAGGAAGTCGAAGGCGATGAACGCATGCTGGCCGATGCTGCAGCTGCTCTTGTTGCAGGTCTTGGCCAGCATCGCGCCGATAACGTTGAGGATCCCGTCGATGAGCCTATGGTGGCGCCACCAACTGCATCCCAGCCACAAGAGCAACAACAAGGACAACAACAACAACAAGGACAACAACCGCCGAGTAAGTCCTTTCAATAAATATTTAATTCGATTGTAGATCGTATATAGAATTTTTAGAATCCCAATCCATAACTTTGATATTCTAGATGAGCACATGGAGCAAACAGTAGATACGGGCGAAGAGGCAGCACGGCCCAGGTTTCGCCTCTATGTGCCAGTGCCAATACCACCGCCCAGTATGTTTCTCTCTTTTCCACCCCGCAACTTTGCTTGAAGAGTTAATTTCTTGCTCTAATCGAAAGGCTTCTTTTTCTGCAATTTCCTAACCTAATTATTGACCAAAAAACAAAACAAAATTGGTTTTCGTTGCATTAACTTTGAGATGAACTTGAAATGTTTTTATTTATAATCTGAGATTTCTCAATAACAATAGTAATTATAATTGATTCTTTACAGATCCTTATATGCGGATCGCTCGTCTCATTCAGGCCGTGGCCAATAGTGCAACAAACGATGCGGATTTGCGTTTGGAGTTCAATATGCCGAATGTGATTAATTTGCCGGTGCATGTCATTACCGCTGCACTGCAACCACAAGCGGCAGGCAACACGGAAACGGCAACAACTGCTGGTGCTGCGAGCGAATCGACAACTGCAACTGCAACAGGTGCGGCACCAACAGCAGCAACAGTTTTGAATGCTGCTGGCGCCGCATCAACTTCCAGTGGCACTCGGAGCGGGGATCAACGGGCAAATACTTTGCCGACAACAGCAACACAGACACGTTCCACGTCGCGGCCACAAATACAAATTGGTGGCAATAACAATTGGGCTGGACGCATTGCACCCACACACACCGCATTCGATCGTTTCTTGCCCTGCAACAGTCATCATATTCGTGAAGTTGAGCCGCCGTTAGTGCAACAACAACAGCCCACAACAACAACTCAAACCAATAATAATAACAACAGCAGCAACAACAATATAAGCAGCAGCAGCGCGTCCAATGTCATCGGTGGCGGCGGCAACAACAATCGCCGTGGAGCTTCAAATACAACCAATTATGCAATCGGTGAGTTATATAAGTTGTAGAACATATCCAGGGGAATGCCTGTGCGCACTTACATACATATATATATAGTTTTAATCATCTTCATCATCATCCAAACATCATAATTCACCAGAGATGTAAACCGTAAGGAGTTAAATTCTTCGATTTGTTAAGGTCTTGCTTATATCCTTAAATTGAATACAGTTCAGGACTTTTTTACCAACAAAAACGAACTACAGTAAACTCAAACACACAAACAGACATTACATTAAGATATAGGTATTCTTTCGCGCCGGTTTGCATCTCTGACATCTAATTTCTATGTATATGTGTCATCATCATATAGTCGTCGCAAATCGCTTGCGTAACCAAATGGGCGCGAATCGATCGCGTCCATTGTTGGGTCGACGTGCCGCCATCAATCGTGAGAATCGAAGTGGCGCCAATTTGCCGGCGGCCATGGCAACACTTGGTGCCGTTGGTGTCAATCGTGCTCTCACTCGTCCCACGCACAGATCCGGCATTCACTTACACCCTAGGTTTCAGAATTATTTGGTAACTAATATGAGAAATCATCGTGCGCAAACAGGCTTAGGTGGCACTGGCACTGGCGCTGTCAACGCCGCCGTAGCAGCCGCCGCCGCAGCTGCAGCGGCAGCCAACGCAACAGCTGCTGCTGCTGAAGCCGTCTCTACAGCAGCAACTGCAGTAGCTGGACTCAACACTGCTGCCGCCGCCGCATCAACAAATCCCGCATCGGTCGCAGCTGATGACGCTGGCGCCACCTTTTCCGTTACTGTGGGCAGCAACACGACTGCAACCCCATCAGCTTCACAAGCATCACGCAATCTGCGTGCTCAGGTGCGCAGCTTCCTGCATCAGACAGTCTTCGAGGGTGGGCCCATTAATGCCCTGACAATACCCACGGCCATTGATCGCGCCCTGGAATGGTTCGCCGATAGTCTGCTCTATCTGCGTCAGTACGAGCGTCCCGAATACAATTCACACGATTCGGTGTGCAATATGCTGCGCAGGAGTCTGCGTCTCATCATCGCCTTGTGCAATGATGCTGGCCATTGTCATGTACACTTTGAGCATCGCCTCAAGCAGATCTGCGAGCAGTTTCGCTTGCGCTTGTATAGTGTGCTCTTCCTGTGCCTTGGCAGCGCCAATGCGGAGCTCTTTTGGCGTCAACTAATGCGTCTTCTCTGCGTCCCATTGCGCTCAAGTAAGTACTTCAACCGAAACTTATCGAAAATATATTATTGACCGTGTGTTATTTTACTATAGATTTTCGCAATGAGGCTTTGCAGTTTTTGTGCATATACATTGATCCAACTATACCGCCACAAGCGGACACCGATGATGCCCAACAGTTCCTGGTGCTACGCAATGCTGAACAGGCAACGCTACCCACAGACGCCGATGTAAGTTACAAAGAGAGAGAGAAGAAACTTGGATACAAAAAATGTAACTTATAGCAACCTTTTGTTGCGCCACCGTCGCTTGCCTTTAATCCACAGCTGCAGCAAGAACAACAACAGCCGGCGGAGTCGGATCAGCAATTGCTGGATAACGATATCGAAATGGCCGAGGTGGCCAGCAGCAGTAACAGCAGCAGCGCCATCGAAATGGAGCCGGCTCTGCCCGCAGTGACACAAGGTTCGGAGCCGTGGCACGACAGCTTCCCCAACGACTGGCTGCCTGTGATAACACGTGATCTGCAGACCCAAACAGAGGTTAGAATCCAATATTTATATATGTACTTAAATCAATAACTAAAGATTGCCTTTGAACCAACAGCAAAACCGACCACAACCACCGTACTCCGATGCCTACATATCGGGCATGTCTGCCAAGCGACGCAAGATCATTCAGACAGAGAAACCACCCACAAATGTCGAGTGTCTGATTGCCAGCGGTGTGCAGCGTGCCATGCAAAGAGCCGGCTTAAGCGGCACCGCTTCCAATCCCGCTGTCAATCCGGATGTGGTCATAAATGCCATTGCTCATGATGCTGTCGTTCAGGCATCGTATACGGATGCAGTTCGCATGAATGCACGCGAGCGCATCAAGCAGGACGTTGACTACCAGCCCAGCAAATATCCACAGATCGCCAAGTTCACTGAACCAAAGTAGGCGTGGCAGTAGGCGGTTAGAACTAGTGCTTAGTGCTTGTTGTAAATTTTACTTTACTTTAATGAAAAATATTGTATTTAACTTAGGCATAAGGAATAACTTAACTGTTTAAAAGTCTGCAGATGGCAAAAAAAAAAAAAAAAAAAAAACACACACACATACACCCCCAATTATATGAAATATCGCTGATTTATACATACTTACGAATGCGTACATACATATATACATACTATATCTAAATAATTGCAAAACTTCACGATAAATTAAAGTTTAAAAATGAATAAAAAAAAAACTAGGAAAACTGCTGATAAATAAAATCGTACATAAACACAAACAAAATAAAAATGTTAAATATACTTATTAATTAGTATGCCTAATCTTTGATCTTGAATTGTTCGAGATTGTGATCCATTCATTGATGGCAATTTCAATTCCAAATTGATCGATCTGTGGCGTCCACCAGTCGTATGACGCAGTGGGCGTACAAAGCCATGACGACAGCCAAATTCCAGCCAAATATTTTTGTTTTGTGGGCCCATTGACGTGAAAGACGTGGCACATGATGATGATTTCCTGGCGTAATTCTCTGGAATTTGCAGTATCATATCTCGAGTGGTGCTAACCGAGGAATTCATTACAACAACAACAACTATCACAGGCTTATTTTTTTGTAGCAAATGAATTTTGAATTTCACATGACATGACAATGTTTCGGCATCGGGCCAAATCAGCGCAACTTGACATGAAGAAAGCAAAATTTGTCACATTAAAATTTTGATATAATTTATGTATAATAAATAATATGAATTATGCATATATTTGTTTTTTTCACTTTGGAATGATTGAACTCTAAAAATAGACCATCTACGCAATCGTTGTATTATTTTTAATAATTTTAATCGATTCTATATATAGTAGTACATAGTATATATCTAATCATGTGATTTGTCACAGAAGGGGGCGTGTAACGGTCTAAAACTAAAAATAGCCGCGCAACATTTCTAAGCCTTCCTCGCCCTGCCCTGCCCTCTTGTCAACAAGCTGAGCCTTGTTCCGAGTCTCAAGTATGCTGCTACCAAGCCATAAGAAAATTGCCACTTGCCGGCAGGCCAATGATTAATTGCAGCATCATTGGACAAGATGATGCCCGGGTTGAGTAGTTTAGGCAGGAGGGGAGCTGGCAGGGTGGCTGGCTGGCTGGCTGCGTTGGCACGCGTATTGCAGCCGGAATTTGTGAGGAATTTGCGGCGACAGACGGTATTTTTAAGGGGGCTTCGCTTAATTATGTATGCACTGTGTGCCCAAGCAATGGCAACGGCCAGAACTTCAAAATAAATTAAGGCTGCGGACTTTGATGCATGGTGGATGGTGCTTGGTGCATGTTGCTGTTGCTGTTGATGCTGCCTCTTCATTTAATGTGGCGCCTGCATTGAGGTGGCGCCAACGAGTTGCAAACAGTAGCAAGTTCCTTCAGTTGTAATTACTGTTGATTTATTTCAGTGAGTCAAAAATATTTTGGCTGCCATTGCAACGTCAATTAAATATTAAATAAACATTCAAGTCAACGTTAATTGATATCTAGTTCATGTGGCAAATTATTTACCGTTAACGCAAATATTTGCATACGATTAAAAAAAATATGTTGAACGCCCTCAAGATACCCTATTGTCAGAAAAGTTAATGAAAAGCTTATGCTGTTTGAATGAATATTATTCCCGACAAAAAATAAAAAAAACGAAGAATCAATCATGTTCTTAATAATTATTAAAGTTAATAATGTAATTTTTACGAATAAACTCTTAGTATTTAAGTCTAATATTATTCACAAACAAGAAATCCTGAAAATTATTTAACTGCTCTAACAAATGTAAAGAATCTTTACGCTCAATAATCATCATGGACAAGAAGAACAACAACAAAAATCATAACAAGCCGGCTCATTCAAATAATGTGCACCAAGCATAAAATAGTTAGTCGTTTTTTTTTTAGTGCAGTTGGAAGATTCATAATTGAAAACATTTCACGAAGATGCTGAGATAAAGATACTGCATGTCGATTCGAAAATACATATAAACACACAAGCATATGAATTTACTGATTTGTGAAACGCATGTGGCAGTCACATACATGTGTGTGCGTGTGTGTTTGTAAGGATAATTTATCAACAGAGTGCGTAAGAGCAGAAGCCAAACAAGACAAGTTGAGAACAAGATGTAAACACACATGCATGATGATAATAATGATGCCCCATACATAGATACGCGCACCAAGGCATTGTCAGGTTCCTAAGAAACTCAAACGCAACAACAACAGCAACAGCAACATGCACATGTGCTATTGCTGGCTGCAACACCCATCGACAGCAACAGCAACAGCTCAAAGGGGGGGCCTTCCTCATCTAAAACACGCACAAAAGAGACAACGTCGCCGGCGCCGACTTGCTGCTAGATTGCTGAGATTGAGATTGACGTATGACGCCTGGCGCCGCGCACAGAGCAGAAGGAACACATGTAATTGAGTGTTGGTAGCTGGACAATTACATAGGTAACAACAGTAGCAACAACAGCAGCAGCAGCAATCGAAACGTCGACAGCAGCAGCAGCACAAAGAGGCGCTCAAAGCTAATTCAACAACAGCAAAAACAACAAGACTGTGGCAGCAGCAACTGCGACAGCGACAGCAGCAGAGAAGTTGTCGTCAGCAGCAGTAGCAGCAGATGGCGGCGACGACGACGCTGCCGGCGACGCAGCCCAGCATACGGATCCTCAGCGTTTTCATTATTTTTCCCAGTCGCAAACGAACCGTGCTGGGCTAAAGACGTACACATCGGTTCTAAAAATCGTGCTATATATAAAATATACACATATATTTGTTTGAACATATATACCACAAAAACAACAACAACGATAATATCAAATATATAGAAATCAACTCACACTCCACACTCACAATAATCTCGCTCAATACGCGCGGTTTTTTTTCGAAAATAAAAAAAATAAATATATATATTAAAACAAAACAAATTAAATAAATAACAAATCAACAACAACATAAACAATAAATAATACGGTGTATGTGTGTGTGTTATTTTCTTCATTTTTTTTTTTGTTGTTGGTATTGTTCTTAGAAGATTAATAAATATATATGGACATATGTAGATGTGCGTGTCAAAAGGTCACCCAAACGATTGAGCGAGCGAGAGGCGAGTGCAGCTAGTAAATACAAACATACATATATGGCACTTAGTATGTACTTTACCGAAAAACTCACTTCTGTACAATCTTCTTAGCGGTGTATGTGTATATAAGTGTGTTCGTTGTGTGTGTTAAGCGCGTGTTTAAAAGAAATTTGATGCCGCCTACAGTTTGACAAAAACGAAAACAAAAAAAAAAAGTGATTGGAAATTTCAAAGAATTCCGAGTACGCGCATAAGTTATGGAAACTCCCGCACATATGTTCGAAAACGAGTAGAAAAACACAAATCGAAAAGGATCAAGAGAGAGAGTGAGAGTTTTCCCTCAAAGCCGAAACATTTGGCGATATTGCCTGTCCCTATTCCGAGTATAAATCCTATCCTGTGAAAAATTTGTTACGACCGGTGTCTAAAGTTCTGTAAGATATTTTTTGAAATCATACCGTAAGTGGTTCAACAATGACTTCCCTTGTGTATGCGGTGTTTCACATTGCAACGCTGCAATGCTCTGTACGTCCGGAGATATCGCCGTGCACGTGCGAAACGGGCAAGGCGTTCAATCATGTGGAGCTCTCCTGCGAAAAGCTGGAGTCCTTCAATGCGGTCGTCGACAGTTTGGCCAATAAGCTCAATCCGGACGTAAGCATCGATTTGAAAATAACGCACTCTCAACTGGACGATCTGGAGATGAGATCATTTCGGGATATGAACTTCAATCTGTACAAGCTACGCATGCAATGGAATGGACTAAGGTGAGTTCCCAACTACCATCTCGCAATCCTTTACCGTTCGTTCAACCATCGTTGTGTGTTGGAAATGCTTGTTTTCAAGGCCGGGCCTTTCTTCATATCTGTAGAGCAGAATTTTCCGCTCGCTGGCATATCAATTTAGGTTCCTTAAACCCAATAAAAATGTAAAACGTAATGTAGAAAACAACAACAAAATATATCAAAAATTTGAGTACAATGTACTTAAATATGCACAAAAGCGTATGAAGGGGGAAAAACATGTAAAATATGCTTCACGTGTTTATTGGTACATGGACACTAAAAACAATAACAAATAACAAAGCCACCGACACTCATTATCAACTGCAACTCAATTGGGTCTCAATTGAGATGCCTGAGATCTGGGTTCTGGCTTCTTGGTTCTAATTATGACCTGGGCCCAAAGTAAATTATTTAATTTTTCAATTAGGAAATGCCTGGCAGTGGGATCCCCATTGCAATTGAAACAAATTACAGCTACTACTACTTACTACTTTCGGTCATTGCGACACATACCGAAACATTAAAGTTTCCAAGTTCCTCAGACTAGATGACAGCCAAACACAAATATTTACTTTTAAGTCTCAATTCAATTCGTTTCGTTTGTTTTATTGATAATTGAATATAGCCATATAGAACAGAGCTACAGAGCAGCCAGCCGTCTTATCAATTTTCTATATAGTAGATGTCTCTCGTACTTACCCATACATACTAGAATAGAATGGTGGATGGTGTATTTAGTAAATAATAATCCACACACAAATGCGACAACGTATACTTGATGCGTATGCAAAACTGATAATTGCAATATATTCGGATTCGGTGTCGGTATTGTTATTATTATGCCTGGAAACTGAGCGAGACTTGCACGTTTTATTTCTCTGGCTCGGACACTGAATGAATTTTTTATACGAAGAATATACACTTTATATAAATAGCGAATATAAATAAAATATTTATAATCACAGTGTATAATAGTCAAGTCGATTTCATAAGCGGAGTTCATTGATATTTGACTTTTGTCTTTTAATTAGCTGCAAAATCAATAAATAGTATTTAAATTATATTTTATGGCCACATTTCTGCGACTTTCAGGCAAATATCACAATTTGTCAATTGTTTTTATTGTGGACGGTTATACAATTCGCTGACACTGCTTAATCAGTGGGCAGAATCATTTGTCAAACGTCATCAGTTGCAATTTGTATGTAAAATTGAAAATGATTTAATTACTAAAACTTAATCGAATCAGTGTTATATATGTATGTATTCCAACATACTATATGCAGTGCCGATTCGGTTCGATTCGATTCTGGGTAGCTCAAGCTACTCAAGCGCGTGCTGCCTGCCTGCCTGCCTGCTGCCCAGTGAAAAACTTTTTCACATTGATGTCAATTTATTATAATTGACCTATTGCCTTAATATCGCGCTCTCTGAACAAATCATGCCAGCCCCAGGCCATCATCACACCAAGACACATCAGACAGGAAAAATACTCGTACTCTTTACTGCAAGTTTTTGTTTATTTGGTTTGGTTGTCTGTGTGTGTGTGTAATTTGATCAAGAATCCACAACAAATATAAACAAGGCTTGGATTTTTTTAAGCTGTCAGCGATTTATGATTCAATCAAACCTACAAAAAGAAACTTAGACAATATATGTTGAAGAAAATCTAAATCTCATCTAAAATAAATAAAATAAAGATGTTGAAAGTCCTTTAAAACATTATTGCATGTTAAAGTAAACTATTATTATTAATAATTTTGGCAGAATTTTTGATTTAAAATTGTATTATGTTAAGGAAAAATAAAATATGAAGATACTTAAATTTTTGAACTAAGAACAAATTTCAAAAAGGTTTAGACAATTTTAAAATCTTTTTTAGAGCACAAAGCTTCAGCAGTAATTACAATGATTTTTCAAAACCAATCCCAATATTGTGATCTTGAATGATCAAATGAAAGATTTTGTTTCTAAAAACGTTTTCGTTCCATTATTTTTGTACCTTGGCACTTCTTCTTACTCATAAGTTAAAACACAAAATTTGTGGCTCTTTGCTTGAAGCTACACCATTTAAACATATGTATTTGTTTTTATATACATAGTAAGCCTAAGTATGTGTGATAAGAGCAGCTGTTTTAACGATTTGTGGTCGTCATAAGTTTATGACTGGCGCCAAGTTTTATAATGTGAATTTAATGATAATTTTTACGATCACTCAATGATCGCGATGTGACTTTAATAAAATTACTGTGCCTTTTATTTTGTATTTTGTATTTTGTTGGGGAATGTCTAAACAAAATGGTGAATTATTGGAACAGTTAATGGGAAAGTACTGTGCCGCAATGAGTTAAGTTTTCAGTAGTCTATGAATGTAGCATGTGGCGCCTTGATGCATTGATTATTTTTGTTTTGTTTTGTTATTCTCAGGCTGATAAGGTTTTACGCCATGCAACAATGTCTTTATGTCCAGAGAACTTATAGGTTGAACTTATACTATAACATATTGCTGATTATGCAGTTGAGGATTAGTGTAGAGAGTGTAGCCCTGAAAAAGTGCGAAATGTGTTGAAGAGTGGCTTGACAATTAATTAATTTATTATAACTATACATAATTTATGTTTATTATTATTTATGGAATATTCCATGTGTCCAAGTGATAACAGTCAAAGTCCCAACTACTCCATATATTATAAAAATAATAAATTTATTTATATTGAAAACATTTGTGCGTATTAAAGTTTTGAAGAAAACAAACAATCAACGAGAAAGTTTACAAAAAACTTTGTTTTGTTTTTGGGACAAAAAAAAAACAACGGAAAAAGAGCAAGAGAACCCAACACCGACTAATGATTACTTGGAAATGGAATGTTCCGTTGTTATATTGTTATTGTTTTTTTTTTGCTGTTGTTGTCTTGTGGGGTCAGCACAGTTTGTGAAAAGAGCGCAGAAAGAGACAGAAGGAGAGAAACCCAATTGAATTTTATTATTACGTTCAATCAATGATCAAGAGGCCAGTTTAGGTCGTGTGACAATTATATGGCTGACGTTAAGGAATTGTCTTCACAAATATTGTATATATATATATATATATATATATATACGTTTATCTTGTTCGATATGTGCTCAAGTTCAACGAGCGAGCTACGTCCTCACATTATTATAGACACAATATACTCTTGGTATCTATTGCTGTCGTTTATCATCCTTGCCAACTTGGCAGCTTGCTGGCTTGGTTGCTAGCTGTCTGTCTGTCTGACTCCGCTTTTCCTCATTACATAATCAATGCTTGACAAGAGACACTAGCAGCAATCAATCAAGATCAAGTGTCTCGACGCAGGCGCAGGCTAAAAATAGCCGACTGCCAATCAGTGGCGGACACTGCTGCTGCTTCTTCTGCTGCTGCTGGAGGTTGCTGACAATAACGGCGCCAAGGATGTCCACTGGGACATGATGCCAGCGGGGCAATTTGCACGCCAACAGCAGCAGCAGCAACAGGCAGGCCCAGTTCTCATCATCATGAATAATGCGAACATTTGGCGCCCCGACGGCGACTAGCAACTTAATAGCCAACGATAAAGAGATACAAACAAAAAATAAAAACAACCATACAAAAATTGTAATAGTAGATACCACATAGTTACACACACACACTCCAATAAATAGAGATCTGGACCAATACGACAAGTGATAAGCTGCGTCATCGACTTTTAAAGTATTTGATGCCAGAAATAGAATTTCTCTTTTAAATGTTGTCATTATTAACTGATCGGCTTACCTATTTTCAATGAAATTTTACACTAGTAAAAAGCGAAGCAAAGTTCGGCTTAAAGTATAATAAAATTGTTTAAAGGAATAAAAAATAGTTTGAAAGTATCATAAAAAATAAAAAGATAAAGTAAAAAAATTTTAATTTTAATGAAAGACTAGCTTGTCTGCCGTTGTTTACTATTTAAAATATAATGAAATTTTAACCAGACAAGTGTCCTGCTACCTTATGGGGCAACTTAAGCAAATCAGAAATATTACCAATAATATTCACGAATAAAAATTCGATAGCTAAAGTCCACATTCGGTCAGTGCCTTTGTGACTGAAGTGCCGAGAAGTATGCAATATAATATCTTCAATTTTTACCCTTTTATAAAAATTTATCTAGTTTAAATATTTTTTGATAAATTAGGAAACAATCTCTTAATTGTAAAAAGTAAATCGTCACATTGAGAAAGCTTAAGCCATAATCTAAATTTTATATCTCACGTTTATATTGTCACACCTTTTTTTATTAATGAATCATTCATGCATTCTAAATCTTCACTTTGTGCTAAATGCAATCTTATATTCTTTTTGTTCTTGTTATTAATTCATGTTCCATAAATTGTTGCTATTTTTAGATCGCTGCCAGAGCTACCATTTCGCGGGTTATCGAATGTCACCTACTTAAGTGTTGGCGACAACGAACTCGATGAGATTCCGAAGCACGTCTTGAATCACATGCCGATGCTGCAGACACTGGACATTGGGCGATGCAACATACGAGCCGTGCAACAGGAAGATCTCAAGGGCATACAAATGGTTACGAATCTCATACTGCCGAGCAACAATATAACACGACTGGACAGAGGAGCGTTCCCTTTAAGTTTACTTATACTTCATTTGGGTCGCAATCAAATCGAATCGTTAAATGGATCCCTTCGCGAACTGACCAAGCTCCAATCGTTGTTCATCAATGCGAATAACATCAGCGATCTGGATGGTGAGCTGCCGGATAACAGTAAATTGCGTCTGCTAATGGCACATAACAATCGCTTGGAAAGATTGCCCGCGAATATGGCTAGCATGGATGATCTGGAGACGATTCATTTGCACTTCAATCGCTTGAGATCCTTTGATAGAGTGCTGCGAAATGCCCAGTATCTGAATGAGCTCTTTGCAAATAACAATGAGTTGGAATACTTGGCACAGGATGAGTTCCAAACTTGCCGCCAGATGGAAACATTAAATCTGGCTTGTAATCATATACGAACGTTGAACTCCTCGCTGCATCCCATGTCCAAGCTGAAGATTGGCAATTTCTCGTTCAACGAGATTGAGGAGTTTTCCATGGAAGAGCTGCATGGCTTGCGCTCTTTGAAGATACTCGATCTTTCGTACAATCGCATACAGCGACTGCTGCCGGATCATAAGCATATAACAGAGTTGCCATTGATTGATCTGCGATTGGATCACAATCAGATTATCACCTTGGATTCAGCTTTGGCTGGCTTAAGTAATTTGCGCATACTTAGTTTGCCGGAGAATCGTATTGAATACATTCTGCCAGGTGACCTTAATGGCATGAATCGTCTCGAGATTCTCGACTTGACAGCCAACCAATTGGTGGAACTAAAGCAGCTAGAAACGGTAAGAAAAAGTCAATCCGATCTTATTTACATATTTTTATGAATAACCTTTTCTTTTTATAGACTCTTCTGCCGAATCTGAAGATCTTAAAGGTTGCCTACAATAATATTACCAAACTGGATCGCGACTTTTATGGTCTGCCCGTTTTGTGCCAGGTTAATCTGACCAACAATCAAATAACGTCACTTTCAAGCGAACTCGTAACGAATACACGCTGCAAAAATCACAATGTGCCCGGCAAGCTGGAGATACATCTAGATGGTGAGTAATAAAAAAAATCTATAGATTTAATAAGTTATGTATATAGAAATGAAAATAAGATGGGACTTTTTGTTAAATACCAAAGAGCTTTTTGGAATAGCTCCGATATACTATATTGGCTAAAAAGCGTTAGGAAAATTAGCACCAGTAAAAAGATAAATGTCTTTTAAGGATAGTTTGAACCCTTTTAATGCGAATCCCTTGTTAAAACTTATTAAACCGGAACTTTTTAGGCATGGTTTCATCTTAGGAATTATACTTCGTATAAGGTTAAAGACAAAAATTTAAGTTGATTTTTTAGTTTAGTCAGAAACTATTCCAACTTCTTAACACGTTTTGACTTAATGGTAAAAATACGAACCTAAGTTTAAGTTTCTACTATAGATTACCATAAATTCGTTCTCACAGCTAAAGTATATTAACATCGTTTGACTTTCATCTTCAATATTATTTCTCCCTAATATTTTCCACAAATATTTTCATGTGATATCTCTTAACCAACTGTTCTCTACATTTTATCCCCTTGTAGATAATCCCATAATGTGTGATGACCGTTTGAATGAACTATGTCGTTTGATGGCGGCTCAGGATGCGAGGATCCGAGGACGTTCGCAGTGCTTTGAGAATGATCAGGAAGTGTGCACGGTGCTGCCGATGCTCTACAAGATCGATCTTCCGCTGCCGCTGGTCAAAAAACTCAAACTCGGCCTTCCCGACGATGCCAAACCCTTGGTGAAGATGCTAGGTCCATCTCCGATTCTGATCAAGAACAACGATGAACTTCTGCCACCGATTATTGCGACACTTGGACAACCGTTGATCAATCCATTGATCATAACTGCGGAAGCTGTTCCGCCGGCACCTCCGTTACTGATGGCCGCCACCACACCTCCGCCACCCGTGTTGCAGTTGCACCTGACACTGGAGCTGGACAAGAATAGCAGCACAGCATCAACAACAACATCGACTACAACAACAACGACACCCTTGCCACCTATAACAACAACAGCTGCAACAACAACAACAACAACGACGACGAATCTACCAACAACGACAACTCCAGATGCCGTGGAAGTGGTAACAACCACAGCGCCAACGACAACCACGACGAGCACAACAACACCACAACCGAATGATACACTGCCAGTTGTCCTGGACATTGAGGAGCCCAATCTCACTGTGCCCCATGAGCAGGAGCCAGTGGAGGCAGGAGAACATTTGAATGCCACAACTGATGAGTTGTTGCCGAAAGAACAACAGGAGGAGCATCATCAGCATCAGGAGCATCAGGAGCAGCAGGAGCAACTGCCTCCGCCCTTGGAAGAGGAGGTGGCCAAAACGGAATACGAAACAGTTGAATACATACCGAATGTGGTGTTGGCGCCAACGCCGCCGCCATCGAGCAAATCGAATCTGCTCGAAATGGACACAGATTCGCAGTCGAATTCAGTGCTGCTCGGCGATCTGGAGCAGGCGGCACAGAATCTGCAAATACCCGAGGAACCGCCGGAGGAGTGAGCTCAATTCCAGAGAGAGAGACAGAGAGAGAGAGAGAGAGAGAAAGAGAGAGATGGAGCTCGGCAAATTATAATTAAATGTAAATGGCGCTGGCTGGGAATGAACGGGATGCGGGCGGCGGATGAGGCGGCGGCGGCGTTGTTGGGTGTTCTTTTCTTTTGGGGGCGTGGCATGCATCGAGGTGAAGAAGCATTACGAACGAATATATATTGGATTGTATGTTTTTTTCGTTTAAGTTAATTTAGTTATTATGATTTCGATTTTAAGCTGAGAGTTGAGCGTTTGGCGATGATAAAAGATGAACCCAACTAAAAGGAGGAACAGGATTAAAATTTAAGTTGATATCTTTCGGGGGGCGCTTAAATTAATCTTGATTGACAGCAGCAGCGAATATACATACATACATACATACATATATATTTAAAAAAGTTGAAAAGTTTTAAAGTAGGAACTTAGCATTTAACAACAAAAACAACAACAACCACACGAAAAGATTTACAAAAAATAGAAACAAAAATAAATAAATAAAATAAAAATAATAAAAATACATGCAGACAGACACACACACTTACACCAATTGTAGCAATGCACATACAAACACGAAAAAAAAAAACAAGAAATTAAATTATATTGTTATCTGTTGGTTAACAAATGAATTTAGTTAGTAGCGCGTAATTATATAAAAAATGAAAATGGTATTCTAAATAAAGTCGTAAATAAAACATAAAAAAAAAAAACAATAAAAAAAGAAGTTCAATTTCTTTTAATCGTTAAATAAAAGCTCAAAATTACATTGAACTTAAAATTTTAAACTTAATAACACTTTCAGTTGGTCATCTAACAGCGGTTGTTCTTTACAGGCCAGGGCTACATAGCCTATCGATGTTATCGGAATGTTAATGCTGCACTGCTGTTATGTGTTATGTTAATCTATTACGATGTGCGATATATTCAGTCAAGTTGCTGATAATTTTGAATGAAGACAAAAAAAATACAAAAATTATGTTCGGCTATTTTTTTCTGAAGCGCGCTTGCCTAATCAGCGTAATTATTGAAACACAAATTCAAATCTTAAATTTATCAAAAGTTTCGCCAATGTGCTTTAATCGATAGCTATTACACGACTCTATCGATGTATTCGATGGTTGAATTAATACATCGATAGAGTCAGCGAAAGGAGACGGAGCAAAACAGCAGCAGAAAAAGAAAGCAAACGCAAAAGCCATACAAAACAAGAAAATCATTGCTCTGGCTCTTATTATATATTTGGCTATTATTCGTGTTCTGTGCAAAGGGTGTAAATATCGCCCAAGCGTGATCTTTTACAATACATGTATGTGTATATAATTGTGCTCGACTGCTAGTATTGTTGACGTCGCCGTTGTTGTCATCATCGTCTTGTGACTATCGGGCATTCAAAAAGAAAGTCGTAAAAATATAAAAAAAGCCTAGCTGGGAGGAGTAGGTGTCGCTGTATTTCTTTGGAGCTATTCATTTAGACACATACACATTCATACTAAAATACAGACACGAACTAACTAACTGCAGCAGCGGCAGCAGCAGCAGCGCAACGCAGTGTGTGGAGAGAAGAAGCGAAGTTGAAACCACAAAGGCAGTGGAAGAAGAAGAAGAGTCAGAAATTGCAGCAGGTAAGCGTAAGCGGACGTGGGCAGCGTTTTGGGGCGAGCATTTTTCTTTAGTTTCTTTCTGTGTATTTGCGTTTCGTATTTGTTGCTGTGCATTTGGCAGCAACTTTATTTATTGTTTAATTTTTTTTTCTTGATTTCAAAGTACAAAGTTTCCATTTGTTTATTCATTTGGCAGCGAGTGAAACAACAAAACAACCAAAGCATATTGTACATATATAATATACATATATGTATGTCTGTGTGTGTGTGTGTACGTTGTTGTTGTGCTCTTTTTACTAAGCGGAAGTTGTTGTTCTTGCCTTGTACATATGTATATTAATTTTTAAATTCACTGGCGACCTTTATAGTTGTAGTATGTTTTTTTTTCACATTTATTGATAACAGTTGCTACGAAATATTATTCGCCGGTCCGCAAGTCGCCGTCGCCTTCGCTTTGGCGCTTAGTCATATGTTGAAACTGGTTTATGTTGCCGCACTTCGCCGCAATAGAAATGACTAATAATGAGTGAATGTCGTCTCTCTATGGCCATATCAAAAGTCAGTGCATACAGAATAAATTCTAGTTTATATGAAATCTAATCGCATATTATGTTGATTCGTTATCATACTCACACACGCACACAAGCACAATAAAACTAACGCCCCAAATTGTCCGTCTGCTGCCAATGCACAAAAATGCAACGCTAGAATTTGAAGAGAGAGAGAGAGCAAGAGAGCAAGATCAGGTTTCTGCACAGTGGGGTGATGGTGTTATGCGAAAGCTTTGACCTTCGACTAAACATTTTAGCGCCCCCCATTATCGATTGCACACATTCGCAACAGTGCGCTAAACGATAAAAGGGTTCACAATAACATTAGACAACAACGCAAGCAAACAAGCACAACTAACACAAAGAGCAAACACAGCAACGCACACAAAGTAGAAATCAGCTGCGCGAATGAAATTTTTCTCTAATGTGCACAAATTGTTATTGTTGTTGCTGCTGCTGCTCGCCGCCATTTAAGTCACATTCGTATCAATTCGCATCACGCACTCTCTAGCTCGCTCGCTCAGTCTCGTTTGTGATCTCGATCGGGCCAAAGCTCTCGCCGCAGCAGTGCGCGACTTTGTTTGTTTTTAATTTCGCTGACGTTCATTGAACCTGCAGTTAAGAAATTCAAGGCTCCCACTGTTGAAACAAAGTAAAACACACACAACCCGTTCAGCTTATCCGCACAAATACAAGTACACAGTTTTTGGCAATAAAAACGTCGCCGTCGTCGCCACAAAGTCAAGTGCAAAAATAAAGCGTCACCACAACAAAGAAAAGTGCCCGTTGCCCAGCGCCACCCCACCCCACATATTCGCTGCGCTCTCTCTGTATCTTTCTCTTTCTAGCACATTGCCGTTTTGTGTCTGGCATTCAATTGCTCAAGTTCAGGCAAACAGAAGAAGCAAACAACATCACACCTCCCCCTCAATTCCATTTCCTTTGACTTTATTTGCTTGTTTTTTTGCGCGACATTTAATTCAATTATTCGTTTCTTCTTTTTCTTCTGCAGCGAGCAGAGAAAGAGAGTGTGTGTGTGTGCGTGCGTGTGTAAATGGGCAAACAAAACAAAACAAACAAACCGTTAACCACCGGCTCCCGTATTAAAAGCTCTCATCTCTCTCTCGCTGACACTCACTGATCTTCATGCACGGCCTATTATTACAACAGAGCGGTCAATGAATCCAGCAGCATTTACAATTTCACTAATACACACAGCCACAATCATTTATGCACTCACATACATATGTACATACAGCTAAACATGTAGGCAGACCCGTTCGACTAGTTTCAATTTGAGCTTTTCGAGTTTGAGTTCTTCACGATGTTTTTTTCAAGCCGGCTTTCAATATGTGTCAAGTGCGTTCTTCACACTTAAGTGTCAACTACGAATTCCAACTCGTTCTAGAATTGTAATTTCTGTGTGTGCGTGCGTGTATGTGACTTTACCTGACATATAAAAAAGTAAACTTTTATGCTCTCTGATAACTTATCAGCTTTAAGTGGGTATCGTTGTGAGTTAACTCGTGTCTGTGCGTGTGTATTCGTGTCATACAAAGCTAGCTTTTTACTTTGAGCAACTTTCGCTATGATTGTTTATAAATCTGAATCCAAACAAAGAGAGAAAAAATGTATTCAATTACGTTTAAGACTTTGATTTTTTCTTCCACTAAATAAAAGTCGATGCAATTAACTATAATTGCCTCCTCTTCTTGTTGTTCTTGCCACAAACCCCCCACCACCTCACATAATGCATAACGCAGCTTAGCTGTAATTTTGCCTATTCCGCAAAACACCTTCCGTTCATTATTTTTGACTTTCAACTTGTTCCCCCATTCTCGTGTTTTCTATTTTCGATGCATTTTTGCGGCTTCTTCAAATTCGCAACAGCATAAATAAAGGGCATTTAAGCAGGGTCGTGAATTTCTTATTAAAATAATCTGGCTATTTTGTGGTGTTTGGTTTCCCAAAGAGCATCTAGGAGCCGACTCGATTGATTTATTATCGAATATTGCATACATTGTACGCAAATTGAATTACCAGTTCTCTCTTCCCATTTCTCAGTCTGTCTCTAGGGGGGGCTAAGGTCGAGGGGATCTACCAATCCATCTCAGGCTTGTTGGAGTGGAACGTTGAGGCTTGAACTTGAACCTTTTGTCATTATTATATTTTATTTTTTTTCAAAGTTTTGCTTTAACAAAGTTCCTTTTGTTTTCTAGTATTTTTCCGCTCGTTTTCTGTACATCTTAAAATTATTGTAACTTATCTGTTTTTGTGTGCTTTTAAATTGCACTACGAAAATATCTAAAAGAACCATACTTATCTTTATATATATTTATTATATATATATATACTACATGTACTTTTATACTATGTAATTTGACTGTATTATCTTGTATCTCATACTTAGCTTGCTTTGGAGCACTTAAACAGCAAAAAAACCAAAACAAAAACAAAATTCTTTAACAAAAAAGCTAAAGAAACTTGCGCAAAAATTCAAGCAATTTAAAAATCACCTATATATACAGCAAATATATAGAGAAAAACCAAAATCAAAAACAAAAAAATATATATACCGAAAAAAACCAATCTACTTGTAATAAGTCAAACGCAAAAAACAAACGAAAAGTAAGTCTTAATGTTTTCTTTGCATATAATTTACTAAATACACCGCCTATAATATGCATTCAATATTTTTGTTTAACTACACACCAATAACTTCTATGTGGGCATTCTACCAGGGCTACGCACGCAACCGTCGTTAATAAAACATTCATGAACCTTCATTTTTTTTAATTGTTTGACAATAATTTATTAGCACTACAACACTTAATATTTAAGCAAATAAATGTGATGACGTGACGTATTTGAATAGAAGAGAACAATTCTTTATTATTGTACAATTCTTTATTATTGTATCATTTATATTGTATTTTAATCAGAAGTTCAGTTAGACTTAAATTAGAACATTTTTTAAAGGTTTTTAAATTGAATATTCTTTGATTGACATTTGCTGACAAACAAAATAAGTAGACAAATCTTAAAAATTAATTGGGAAATTAAAAATAAAGGGAGAAACAAAATCATTTCGCATTTGATTTTAAGTTTCGAACACAACACACACAGACACAAATACACAAAAATAACACACACACTAACACACATCTTATAAAATCAAAATATTCATATATATATATAAATTCACACTGACGGCCATCGGATGCGCCCCAGTGCAACAACATATTTGGGTCTATTTGTGTTTTCGTGTATGTGTGTTTGTTCCATAAATGTAACGTGACATTCATTTCAACACCAAATTCATATTTTCATATGTCAAATAACAGACAAAATTTTCTTAAAAAAAAATATAATCACAAATTAAACTGAATGTTGCGTACCTAAAAAGTGGATCAGAGAAATTAACAGAACTTTAAATATATTTAACAAAATAGGAAACATAAATTGTCGACATTGGCGATTTAACTTTCTCTAAGCCATGTTAACGCCTCTCTTTACACTTCTTGCCACACAGTGAGGAAACAAAAAGACGATATGCAGGTCAATGTTGCCGGACTACGCAGAAACATCAAGAATCTCGCGCACAACTATTCGGATGCACAGGTAAGCAGGATTCAGCTATCCAATACAATATGTATACTCATTGAAATCTACCATAGGTTAAGGTGCGCGAGGCTACATCGAATGATCCGTGGGGGCCATCGGCCACAATAATGGCCGAAATAGCGGATCTAACGTATAATGTAGTTGCCTTCTCGGAGATAATGCAAATGATATGGAAACGGCTCAACGATCATGGCAAGAATTGGCGTCACGTCTACAAAGCTCTAATACTCCTCGAATATCTGATCAAAACGGGCACCGAGAAGGTGGCGCAACAATGCAAGGAGAACATCTTTGCCATACAAACGTTGCGCGAGTTTGTCTACTTTGAGGAGGGCAAGGATCAGGGCACGCATGTGCGTGAGAAGGCCAAACAGCTGGTGAATCTACTCAAGGACGATGAGCGGTTGAAGAATGAACGCGTTAAAGCTTTAAAAGCCAAAGAGCGCTTTGCACAGCATCCGAGTGGCTTTGGCAGCGATGGCTACATCGATGGGCCGTCACAGCGCGACATGCCGCCGGGCTGGCAAGAGGAGCCGCCAAAGAGTGCCTCGGAGCTGGAAATGGTGCGGCCCCAAACCGCTGGCGAGGAGGAGCTGCAGCTCCAGCTGGCCATGGCCATGTCGCGCGAGGAAGCCGAACAGGAGGAGGCCAAGCGCCGTAGTGACGATGTGCGTCTTCAACTAGCGCTCAGCCAGAGTGAGCAGGACTTTAAGTGAGTAACGTAAAAGTTAATTTTGGATTTCTACAACTCAAAAATAGTCCCAACACCTCGTACAGAGATCCAAGCGGACGGCCTGCAGCGGCGGCGCCCAAGAAAGAGGAGCAACAGAGCCATTTGCTGGACCTGCTGGATATATCGCTGGGTGCCACTAGCATTTCGAGTCCACCTTTGGGCGCTGCAGGCGGTGCCGGTGTTGTTGATCCCTGGGCAGCGCCAACCGGACGTCCGGGTAGTCAACTCTCGGATCCGTGGCCAGTGCATCCCTGGCGTCCCTCAGACCCCATTGCAGCGCCACGTACCATCATGAGCGCCGGTGTGCCGCTGAGCGCAGCTCCTCCAACTCAAATGCCACCAATGAGCGCTCAAGGCGATGCCTGGGGCATGCGCACACAGTCACCATCTGTGGCGTCTGGCTCCTCCAACGAGGGCTGGCTACAAACCAATGGCAACGCCAGCCAAAATGGCCGTATGCCTGCTCCAGCGCCAGTCGATCCCTGGCTAACGAAATCAACAGCCGGCGCTGGTCTGGCTGCAGCAGCGCCCACGCCTCATGGCGCCAGCAATGGTAGCAATGGCAGCTCAGCCGATCCTTGGCTCTCTGAAACGCCAGCAGCAGCGCCAGCCACAACTCCCGCTGATCCTTGGGCAGCGTCGCAGGCAAGCACAGGGGCGCTCGATGATCCCTGGAAGACAATGCATACTGGTGCCGTCAAGGTGAGCCTAGAATAATCCATAATAAATTAATAAGTATTCTTAAGTAACTTTTGCGTTTGCAGAAACATTCGCCTGACTTTGATGAGTTCGATTTGATTACCAATCGTAATAAGAGTGGCGATCACAACAATTCCAATGCCTCCAATAACAACAACAATGGTTAGTTAACTTCACAAACAAAGAGTTCGACTTTGGTTAATGCGATCTTTATTTTCTAAAGCTTCGCTGCTGGATGATATGGATCCGCTTTCTACAAACTATGGCAACAATGGCATCTCAGTGCATCCATCAACAGGCGCCACAACCAAGAAACCGTACCGGGATCCGCTGGCATTTCTGGGCGAGAATTCGGCGCTGGTCAATCTGGATAATCTGATCAAACCGAATACGCCACAGACACAGTCGGGTCTGGCCCCAGCCTATAATCCGTTTGCGGACAATGTGATGCCACCGAAAACGAATCTATTCCAGCAGCAACAGCCAGCCGTAAGTATTGGGATTAGATATAACCGATTGCTTAACCATATACCTTATTTTGAATTAGGTACCGTCCATCAATCAGTTGAAACAGCAGCCGCCCTTCCCCGTAAACATGAATCAAGATCCTTGGGCGCCGGCTAGCGGTGGCGTCAGTGCAGCCTCCCAGGTGAGTGGGTGCCCTGTGTGTGTGTGTGTGTGGATTTCAGCAAGGTGTACTTTTAATTTGGGCAAATTACGTTTAGGTCTTTAATTCGTATAACGATTTAATTTTGATATATCTAATCATTTTTTTTTTTTTGGTACTCTTTACTCTTATCGTTTCCCCTTTGTCGTCTCACATGCATTTTGTTTCCTTCTTTCGTACATTTGCTTTGCCTTAATTGTCGTTTGCCTTTCATTTCGAGCAACTGTTGCATGCAACACTCTCAAATCCAACAAAACCCAATCCAAAATATAGTTAAAGCCGCTGCAGCCAATGCGTCCGACCAGCTTAAAGCTTAACGATGACTTTCAGCTGTTGAGCGCTTTCAATAAACCCGTGTCCTCCAACCCACAGCCAAGCACACAGGTCTATGCCAACAACAACAGCGACAACAACAACAGCTATAGCTATGGATTCAATCGGAGCTACACTAGTCCAGGCATTGACAGCATACGCAACATGGACATAATGAATGAGACGCCACAGCAGCCTCCGCAGACGCAGCAGCCACAGCAGCGTTCCTATTATACCAGTCCAACGGCGCCTTCGGCTGGGCTTTATGGTAGTCATAACAGCACGCCTGTTGGCTTTTCCAGCTACACTCAAAGCTACAGTAGTGCCTTATCCGAATCTCTGGCCGAGACACCAGGCGTCAGCATTTCACCGATAGCCTACGATAGCAACTTGGCTTCTTCAACTATCAATAGTTACTATGGCAATCACAATGGTGCAACTGGGGCTGGCAACTACTGCAAACTGGAAGTGAGTTTAGCAGTTGTCCGTCGAAGATCCTCGTCGTGTTATCCATTGTTGTTGTTGTTGTTAACTTCTTGCTGCTATTGCCACAAAACAAGAAATGTGATTTGTCGTTGTTGCTTTTGCTTGAGTTGTTTTATGTTGTTGTTTCTTTATGATTGCTTAATTTATTACTTTAGCTTTCGTTTCTATTTACTGTATTATTTCCCAGTAAAACAATTGCTTATGAAATCTTCGCAGGGAATGAAACTGATTCGATTTTATTTAAGATTGCCATTTTAAAAGATTTAACTTTCGATTTCTATCAACAAATTAATTTCAGTTCATAAGTTTTAATTTTCTACTTTACGGTTTCATGCCCTACATTTGAATAATTGCTCATAATACTATCCATACGTACTCATATTAACAAGCAGCTGCTCTGCTCCTAAAACAGCTAAAACACAGTTGACCATAATATTTTCTAATTGTAGCCAACAATGGAGGCTTGGACGCTTAAATAAAACACATATACAAATAGGCAAAAAATATTGCCAGTACAATACAAAATGGGTAAAATGTTTTTTTCGAATGTGCATGCTCCGATAAACTATCAGTAACAACTTTTCCCTAGTTCCTTAATGCAACACTCTCTATGCTATATCCGCTGGTTGGCATGTCTAAAAAACACACACAAAAACTAACAAACTAATTAATTGTTGTATAATAATATTAAACCAAAATTGTATATGCTAGAAAAACTGCATGTAGTAGTCCCAAACTTGCTTTCCATTTTTGCTCCATTTTGCATATACGATTTTTGAAGAAGTTTTAAACTAATTTTTGTATTTGAATTCTTGCAGCAAAACAACAACATGCCGTGGATAAAGCCGGAGGCAACAGCTACAAATCCGTTTCTATCGTAAGTGGGTGGAGTCAATCAATCAATAAACCAGCAGCAGCTAAAACAAAACAACATATTGTCGGGGTGGTGCATGGAACTGTTTAGGAACAACAATAAGAACAAAAACAACAGCAACGGCAGCAGCAGCAGCAGCAATAACAACAGCTAGCAATGTGAAAAAAATATGAATTAATTGATAACAAAATTATGTGTAAGAAAGTATTATTAAACTGTAAAATATGTGATGAGTTGTACCACTAAATGTGAGAGGCAGAACAGCAACAACAACGACGACAACAGCAACAACAACAACAATAATAGCTGCTACAGTACAACATAATTTATCGAGAATTAAGTGCAATGTGTGTGCAGCTTCAACAGTTTCAAACGTTTTTTCTTTGAATTTTTTAACATTTATTTGTAATAGCTCCATAAAAAAAAAAAAAAAAAAAAACAACAAATAACTCCAAATGTATAGATAATGATATTAACAATGATAATATGAGTATAAACAGCACTGAGGGTCTACAGCCTAAGCTCAACAAATGTAAACGCGCATTCACGTTGAGTTCAAGTCAAATCGGGTACCCAAATAGGCAGCCTATAATTAATTTATTTCATAGCTTGTTAAACGTTGTTGTGTAACGATAGAAACCAAAAAAAAAATTATAAAACCAATTTGTAAAGATCAGTTCACTTAAAAACCAACTAAATTGTGGAGTCGAGTGGAGAGCGATAAGGAATAAAGATTGTTATATAGCTTTAAATTTGTGCATTGTCAAAACGATATTCACATTAACAACCACAGCAAAACTTTTTTTGTGTATGTGCTTTTTGTAATTGTAAATTTTTAAAATCTTTTTTTTACGTTTTTTGCGAGATTTGTTTAAAAAGCAAATGCAACAAAATAACAGATTTTTTTATAAAGTAAATTTTTAATGAAATTTTTTAAATCAAATTTTTGTGCGTTTGTTTTTGGGCCACCATTCAAAAGTGAATAAAAAAATAATGCGATGCATATAATTTTTGCTGTTAAACATTTTTATATAGCAACTAGTTTAAAATTTACAACAAACCATAAACATAATATTATATAAAAAAACACTAAAACAAAAATGGCATACATTTAGGTTAGAATACGTAAAAATTGTATAAGTGTAACTTAATGATAAACAAAATATAGTATAAAAACAAACAAAAAATCAAACGTAAACTGATATGAAAATGCTTAAGAGTTTTACACACATGCATACATAAAAACATATATTTATACATATTAACTTACATATGTAGCTAAACATACACACACACACACACAATTTATACATATATACACAAACATTTATACTTATACATATATACACGTGCTAAAAACAAAACAAAATTTAAATCATATTTTAATATTATTAAAACTTTATTTTACAAAAAAAAAATAGAAGAAAACTAAACACATACAATGCTCGCATTGCACAACAGTAGGGCAAAAGTGCTAAACGACGATCCTCTGGCATAAACCACCTCACCCTCATCTTAGTAGTATGTATGCCTGGCAGCCACCACTTGACAACCAGCTCTCAACACTTTGTTTGGTTGGTGGCGAGGGCGCCAAATGTGGCCACAGCAACGGGCAGAGGCTGAGCACGATTATGTTAATTTCAGAGAGAGAGGTGCAGTAGAAGGAGAAGGAAGGGATCGCTGCAGCATTAACGGAGCACGCCCACCGCATATGGCAGTGATATTTTGGCCAGCTATATAGCCTGGGATATGGATGTGGAGATGTAGCGATGTGGCGATGTGGGGATGTGGTGTTGCGCAAGTGGCTGCCCCGATGCGATTTGGTTTTGATATTTGACATGCGCTGGGGGCCATCAGGAAACTTCGTTTAAATGAAATCAAAAGTGCACAAATACATAATTTACACACAGAGAGCTTCACAAGTGTTAGTAACACAACAGCTGAAGACCGCAAAATATTGAACAGCTCTCTCAGGTTGGACATGAATAAGGCAATGGCTGCATCGAGGCAGGAAGATGAGCTATGAAATAAGTGGTTACAAATGCAAAAGACCTTTACATCTTAATGGACCTCAAAAGATATGCTTCAAGGCTTTTAAATAATAAATCATTCATCGAATTGATAAACTAACTGTTCACCTTATTGGCAAATCTTTAGTGAATAGGAAGTATTTTGTATTCTTATTAAAATGTTTCAGAGTATCGGCTTTCGACCCAATATATCCACTTTTTAAATCTCTGCACATTAACATAAACACCTGGAAAGTATCTGTTGGCACAGCCAATTCCAAAGGAAACAACTCCGTAGAGTGTGCGTCCAACTGCCAAAGGTCCACCTGAATCTCCAGAGCAGCTATCATGCCCCAAACGCTGAGCACACAACATTTGCCGATAGATTCGAATGCCTCCCTTGCGGTACATGCGATTGCAACGATTGCGATCCACTCCACAGACCACAGTGGCTCTCAAACTGAGCTGTACATTCTGCGCCTTCTCTCCTTTCAAACCCCAACCACTGACCAGATAGCATGGGGGCAAATACTTGCGTCGACTGCTCGGTAGGCGCACCGGTTGGGCACAGCTTCCGTATCGGATGGGTGTAGCTAGACGCAACATGGCCAAATCATTCTGCATGCTGTAGTTGTTGTAGCCGGCATTGGGCACTATGAACAGCACTCGATGTAACTGTCCGCCACGATGCTGTTGTGAGGAACCCACACGTACCATAAAGCGACCTCGACTATCTTCCACACAATGGGCAGCAGTGAGTATCCAATGGCGGGATAATATGCTGCCACCACACATAAAATATCCTTGATAGCGTAGCGCCACCTGGTATGGAGCGCGTCTGCAGGATATGCGTTTGCCATTCACAATACGTTTTGGTGGCAATTCCAAGTTCTCAATGGCATTAATATTGGGATTGCTAGAGAAGTTGCCAAATGAAATTGAACTCAACTGTCGCTCATAGAGCATAAAGTGTGTGCCCTTGTTCAGACCAAGATGTGCAAGCTGATCCTGAGCAGCTACGCCAATCACAAGCAATATTGAAATCCAATAACGATCCATAGTTCAGTTCTTAAACGCTTGGCTTTCGCTAAGCAACTAATCGAAAATCGCACAGAATTTCACCTTTCAACCTGACTTTGTTCTTTTTCAATAATTAGGTTAGTGTGAGGTCTCATTTAGAATTGCAAATTTTTTGTTAAACTATGCTACAAACTCGAAATTTATTTCTGGTTTCTTATACATACATACATACTATGTTATGCAATTGGCCGCGAAAGTGAAATGAGCCAAAAACTAAAATATCTAATGAATTTTTTCAGAGCCAAAAAAATTCAACAATAATTTCATCTTAACTGTCGCCAATTGGCAGCTTCCAGCGCATAAATCTTGCGTGCTTAGCTTTTTCTTAAAGCGGCGTTGGAGGAGCCCCAAAAATATAGCTGGGTTCGTTGCCTAGTGGCCAATGGATGGCTACTGATGTTTTTTGCTTTTTGGCCATTTTTGGTAGGGCGCCGCTTCCGCATGGCACATGCCAGCTAGCAGAGAGAAAACAATAAAACGATTAATTTCATGTAAATTTTTGCGCAATTTAATTATGTGCGAAATCTCAGCTGAACAATGCAATGCAATCGAGACGAAGATGGAGGTGGAGGCGTCTAGGAATAATTAGGCAACGCTGCTCTATGCAAAAAGTGAAAGGAGCAACGCAGCCTGGACCCGACGATTATAATAATGATGATTATGTAAACTTTTGGTTGCAATTCATTAGCCTGGTGCGTATGTAAATTTTCGTTTTATACACCTATTGTATACAATGGATGGTTGTTGTCTTAGTCCAGAATTACTGACTGACTGATAAAATGTTAAGATATAGGGATCTAATTTGGTCGCATAATTATATAATTAACTAAGCTTAGGATTATTTCCTAAATGCACTAGCAAGTGGATGGACTCCAAAGTCAAAAGTATATCAATTTGAAGCATGAAGGTATATAACGTAAGAAACTATGAATGAAAGTACATTAATAAGTTCATTTTTTTGCCTTCTTTTACTTGTTTTTAGTAAATTTGAATTTTTGCATATCATGCATTAATTAAATAACATTTAAGTTAGCATAACATTTTTAGGGTTAAATAGGGCAGCTAACTAAATCAGCCTGCAAATCTTTTTGGCACTATGGAAAAAAGGCAAGTTGAAAAAATAGTTATGTTTTGGTTCGCTGGCTGTGTGTAAATGGTTGTGTGTGTGTGCCGTCAGCGTGTCTACCCAAGGAAAATTGCAATTTGTATGGTTTAATTAAAAAATCTGTCAAATGCCAGTTTGTGCGCTCATTAATGAGTTTCTATGGCAGTTTGGGAGGCGACGACGGCAGCTACACTTAACCACACTCAGTCCCCCGAAGCAACAACAAAATCATGCTTGACATAGCGTGAACTCCACATGTATACATACATACATACAATACCATATACATACTATGTTTAAGATATTGAGCTTGATATGTTCGTCTCACGTTGATGCGGCTGCTGCTTTTGCCTGCACCTTTGACAAAAACAAAAGACTCAGGCAACAAACTCTGTTATTATTATTATTATTTTATATACATTTTGTTGTTGTCGTCTTGAGGCTCTTGCATAATACACGCTTTGTGTGTTTGTTAGCAGGCTGACATGCGCCGTTTCTAAGCGCGCCAAATTGATTTTTAATTATAGGTTGTCAAAAGATGAAATATAAACGAGATGCGGTTCTTTTTTCTGGGAAATCAATCCTTTTTGAGAATGTTTTTTTTTTTCAAATGCTGTGGGCTGCTTAGATGAATGGGTAGACAACAAAAGATACCGTCTTGCATTTCAATAGCGAATGAAATTTGTTAATGACTCTTTAGAATGGATATGTTGAGTTCTTGTTTGTTAATATATTATACTATATCAAGACATTGAGCTCCAAAAAAATGTTAAGCCATCCGGCTGTCATAAACATATTTATATTTTTTTTTAAGACTAAGCAATTAGAGAAAATTTCAAAGCCTTAAGATGCTATATTTGCCGGTTTCCTCAACCGTAAGTATTTCTGAATATATGTTATTATTATAATTAAGCTTTGTTTTACGAAATTTGGCACATAGTAGTTCTTCATGTTTAATGTTTTATGCACGCGCTTGCCAAAGAGATTTGCAACTCGCCGCACTTACAATTAAGCTGTTCAATTGAAATATGGCAACTTTCATTTTTAAAATGATTTTGACGCCGCCAGCGATAATTGAAACATATATATTTTGCAGTATAAAATCACGTCAGACCAACACTTGAGCACGATGCGAGCACAAGGCGACACAAGACACATGTCGCCTTCTCTCTATCTCACTCCAGAAAGCTTTAGTCAGAAATTTCACCCATTTTGCACGTTTCACGGTGGCAAAGTAAACACCAATTTGGTAGCCATATAATCAAACGAGGAGCCTGCGTTTGGAACGGCCAAATGTTAGTTAATCATTTAATTTCATTGCCTGTTGCCTTTTTGTCAAGTCCGATTGGAGATTTGGCTGTGGCGGCTGATGTGGCTGCTGCAGGAGCAGCCAGTTTAACACCCGTTGCCAGCTATATCAATAATTATCAGCAAAGCCATCACACGAGCCGATAGCAAAGGCAGGCAGGCAACCAAACATGCAGCCAGGCAGGCAGGCAGGCAGGCAGGCAGCACACCTTGTTGCATGCCACCTCTCAACCACCTTCCCACCATACATGTGTGTGTGTGTGTGCTTGTGTGTTTGAGTGGCATGCCGTCATTTTGGAAAATTGTGACATTTAGACACAACAAATCATAGCAGGCGGGATCATTAGGCTCTTAACTGTTAGTTGTTGTAATTGGTTATTGGTTGTTGCTCTGCCCGGTTTATTTTTGTATGTCAATGGGTGTACACTGTACATATACTAGAAATCGAAAGTTTCACACTTGTCAATTAAGTGTACCAAGCGGCATTTGTTGCTGTTTATGTTGTTGTTGTTTTAAGCTATGCCCCATCGATGCGAGTTGCAGTTGAAAAGCGGCTGTCAATGAAAATGAAATTTTATTGAGATTTTTTTCTCATTTTATTTCGAAATTAATTAGAAAAGTGCCTTTATGTGTATGATTGTGTTTGTGTGTTTTGGTAGCTTAATTGCTTTGACGTGTGCGACTGCGTATGTAACTGGATGGGATACGCTTGTATGATTGTGTGTGTGTGTAGTTATATAAGTCGTAAAATATTTAAGCCATAATAATCTGGTATTGAAAAAAAACGACTATCACTTTTACTATCACTCGTCGCGCCGTGCGCCCCACAGTCATGATAATAATAACAAACAATAAACAAGCCACATGTCATTTTGCTGGTGCACTTCTAAACGATTCTACAGTGAAAGCGTGTGTGATTGCAAGAAAGTGAGTAAGAGAAAGGGGGCAGGGTAAAGAGCGGAGCATTGTTGACAATGTCTTGCTGCTTATGCAATCTCATCAGTCATCATCAGATGCATGACAGGCAACATCAACGGCTCATTAAACTCTACGTAATTGTTGTAAATACATTTATAGTATCTTATAGATACAATACTTGCATCCCTCTCCTTCTCTCTCTCACACACACACACACACACTGCCTGTATGTCTGGGCGATTTTCACATGTTGCGACCGGTTGCATTTCAATAACCAAACTTGGCTTAAATAATGCACTCGCACTTTTACTTGTGGCCAACCAAAAAAAATCACAAAAAAAACTAAAAACATTGCCCAAAACGAAAGCGAAAGTTCTTTTGTGCTGCGTTTGGTAATTTTTTGGATTTTTTTCTTTCCTTTTTTTTGTCGTTTGGCCGAGCATCGATTCTTATCGTCGCGTTGTCGAGTTGCAAACGTTGCTGCAACTGCGCCTGCTTTGCTTGCAACATCAGCAGCGGCAGCAAGGCGGCAGATTTATTTATGCACTTTTCATTTTATTTAAGAGCACATGAAACGCTGCCGCTGTCGTTGTTGCTGTTGCTCTCGCTGCCACTGTAGCTCAACTTTCTTCCCAAAAAAGAAAACAACAACAACAAGGTGGACGACAGAAAAAGGCAATCGAAATTATGCTCATATGGGGGCGCCAACTTTGGACACTCGAGATGCGTTGCTCTTCACCCGATTCTTTAAATTACCACTTGCACTTGACCGATCGGCGAAAGAGTAATTTAAAACAGTGCACAGTGGAGCAATTAAACGAAGTTCTTAATGAACATTAAGTGGACCTAATTTACCTAAAATTTAAACAGATAATATTCTGTCACAAAGCTTTACAAATAATTTTGAGTAAAGTTGTAAGTTCTAAAAATTTTTGGTACCAAATTTTGACTTTGCTTTGGAATTGTATTATTTGCACTCTGTACTTTTGAATTTTAAACAAAACATTTGGTAGTTCATATTTAATTACAATATACATATTTCAAAACCGTTTAATCCTTTTTGATTTTATTCAACTTTATTATTATTATTATTATTTCATATTATTTTTTTTTTTTAATGTTTTTTTTTTTTTTTAAAATTATTCTAAAATTTCAAACACTATTTTAATCGCTCCACTGTTTGTGGCCACCCAGAATATGCGACTCGTTTTGGTTCCAATTAAACTTGCCGTATTTTAATCGAGTCGAATGTGCAACAAGTCGTTGCAGCTTGTTTTTTAGTTCACAGGTTTTCGTTTATGTTGGGCTTGGGTTAATTTGTGAAAGTTTTGTGTAAACAATTGGAGTGCAATGCAGGGCAGGCATAAATTCAATCAGGCGTGGCCCAAAACCAGCCGAAAAGGCGGTCTGCCTGGGCGGCCCTTGTCCAATATATGAGTGTGTATTGAGCCATATATTTTTTTGGCGGCTTTGGTTGCATCCTTTATGTTGACATTGCCTTTAAAAATATTTGGAGTAAAACTGATTTAATTGACGCTGGCGTTGCGTAATGTGCGGCAAGCAGCCCCAAAAAATACCTCTTATCCTGTGCGATAAGAGGCGGTTGCATTTAATGTGGCATAATTGGCCAACGCAAATCTCTGTGGAGGACTTAAGTGGGTTAGTGGCGCCAGCAAAATAAATAAATAAATAAAAAAAAAAAAACAAAACCACTAAGCTAAAACCGAAGCTGCAGTTGGAGCTTAAGAGCCGAGGCCAAATCGCCAACCAGTTCGTGTCATGTGATTTTATCGTTAATAGGAAACAACTAAAGCAACAACAAACAAAAAAAAATCTGCAGCAGAGACAAGTACAAAGCCAAAGCGCCGCCAATGGCAATTGTTATTGTTTTTTTGATGTCGCTTTTTTTGTATTTCTTTGTTTCTCTTTTAGCAAAACAAATGTTGTGCTAACATGAAAAGGGTTTTTTTTATTCAACTTTGCAGCCAACATGCACTAGAGATTATGCTGTATTAAACTATCTTCCATATAACTAGAAACTGTTGCAACTTTCATATACATGTATGTACAAATACTTTAACAACAAACTACGCAAAATGTTGCGACCTTACATTCCAACTCTATTTCCAATTGGTTTACTGTCCGTCTGCCAATCCACTTATGTACATTCACTGCACTAACTCTGATTGACAGACAAGGTCTTCTCCAGCTGCCTAACTACGTCTTCACATACACATGTTTATTGTTTGCTTTTTACTGCAATTGAAAGTTCTTCAGAGTATGTGAATGCATTTGTGCATAACAATAGCCTCGAGCTAAGACGACGTTTGAATACAGTAAGCTTTCATCTACAGCATATTTGTATTCAAAAAAGTTTAGATAGAGCTTTAATGTGCTTTTATGATGTTTGGTATTTATGTGTTTGCTTAAGCATTGCATGCTGTAAATATAATAATGTCTGTATTTTTAATAAACTGTTAAGTTATTAATTACCAAAGGCACGCCACTGTAAAATTTCTCTTTCATTTATTAATGTTATCGTCAACTAATCATAGGGCTTTTAGCAGCTTCACACATCTCTCGCAAAACACACTTAACACTTTCCGACTATAAACGCACTTGTTCATTGGTTGTCTGGGTCTAGGTCTGGGTCTGGGTCGGATTGGTTTGGTTTATTTGACAAAAAATCGTAAAACAAGGCTGCAGTGTTTTCTTTGTGAGAGCTGTTGATGTTGCTTGTGGCAGTCAGTTGGTCAATTGACTTTCGTTTTCGGTGTGTTTTCCTTTTTGTCTTCACGTGTTGACATTCTCTGATGATGCTGGGTAAGAGTAAGACAGAGGGAGAGCAGCCACGACTACGTATGGAAATTAATTATAATTGGCCGCCATAAAATGTGGCGTTGGTCGCAGTCACGAAAAATGAAAATGCAAATGTAAATGTGAAAAACTTGTTGCCAATCAGCAAAATCAATCAAAACAGGTGAGCAATTGACGTGCGCCCGCCGGCAGCCAAATGGCCAATAGAGTTATCAATTTTAGTGCCAATGTGTCACAATGTCTCACGACAGTGAGAGTGAGGGAGATAGTTAGCGAGTGGCAAGTTTGTGTGCCACATTTAGGCAACCTTGACGCCCCGTTTTGTTTGCATTACTTTGTATATATGTATTTATATATTTCACTTCAAGTGCCGCGCGTAGTCACTAAAGTTTCATTTTATAGCGTCAGACATTAATAAAAAAAAGCGTCGGCAAACAAAATAAAGTTGTAGCCGAAACGCGGCGGTAAAGTATAAATAAATAACAACTGCAACAACGGATAACAACTTGCAACGCTGCGCTGCGCTGTCACAAGGTGAAGTGTCGCCTCTTGAGCGCCTGCTGCGCCAGGTCTAGTGTAATTTTTATTGCCACACCTCTCATACTTAACGCCTACTCGGATTGCTTGCTGCACTTTCCATACATTGTGTAGTACTTACGTGTACTTTTTTAATTTGTTGCCATATGTTAATTAGTGTGACCGCATGCGGATAAAAACATGGTTTATATAAACACAACCGTTTCGGAGCAATAAAAATCCAATGCAGTTTAATTACAACCAAAAATTAATAGCTACTTATAAATGAAATTGTTTATTGGAATAACCGCATAACATAAATATGTGGTTATTAAAAAAAATAAATGTAAAAGTTGAGAGCAATTTAATTGCTGGCTTAACTCAATTTTGGTCACACTGAATTCAATTGCAATTAACACCATGCGATCACCTTTTAGCTTTGCGGTTTGTGTGTGTGTGTGTGTTGCAACAAACCAAACACTTACCAACTGCAACGAGGGCCTTCTCTTGATTTTATAGCCTCTCAAGTTCGTTGCCTGAGTCTTTCATTTCTGAAGTGCATCGCACCGCACGCATTCAAAAATCTTCCGCATGTCAAGGTCAATTAGCATGTCGCTGTATGGGACTGTGCGTGATAAAAATGTCAAAAGGTTTCGATTGGTATTTTTGTTGTTGATGATGTTGTTGTTATTGCAATTTAGTGGCTTAGCAAGCACAGATAAGTTTTGGGCCCCCAAGCACAACAAAACTCCACTTCACTTGGCCAAGGCACTCTGATCTCCGAGGTGCTTTGTGTCATTGAACCGAACATAGATCGGTGTGTGCTTGTGCGTATATCTAAGTATTTATATGTGTGTGTGTTTATAGAAAGTGGCTGCTGCGACAATCCTTGGTGATCTATCTTTGTGACCAAATACAACAACAACAAAAATACATAGTCGCACTCAAAGTCTCGTACTTACTACACAAAAAAGTTTTCACTCCTTTCGCTTTCATTGCAATTACCAAATACGATTCTTATTTTCAATTTCAATATGACGACGACAGCCACGATGCAGCGATGATGGCACAGTGGTGCTATTGCTATCCTTTATGTGGGTGTAATAAAAAACTGTTAAGAAGAATCAAATAATTTGGTTCATTATATCTTCTCTCAACTTTTTACCATATATTTTGTTCTCTTCTATTTGGTTTTTTCTTATTACCAACTTAACCATCAGCAAGTTCATTTGAATTGCATTTAGATTCCTTATCCTTGGCTTAATTCTTATCAACTTAAGAAGCTTTAAAAATAATCTGATCAAAGCTGTCTTATATTAATCCTCTTTGATATTTTAAAGCCATCTTAAGATATGCGGCCTATACCACTGTGCAAATGTCCACGACAGCCTGTGCTTAAGGAGAAGGAGTTGTAGTAGTAGGAGAGAGAAAAAGGCGACTGCGACAACGCAGCTTTAGTTTCGCACCAAATTTGGTGCGCCCGGCTCAAGGAGTATAGTATAGGCCAGGCCAATAGCAATTGCAATAGCAATAACAATAACGGTTGGCGCTGATCGTCGTCGTTGTTGTTGTTGTTAGCTGAGGCCTATTACTGTTTGGCTTAGTCAAATCGTTTGTTATGTTTTTATCTTGATGTCCAGTCACCTTGATTTGTTGTAGAAAATGCAACTTTTGGCATCGCTTCGCTGTCGTCTGATGGGTACGTCGACATTCGATGGCTACCGACGCGTAGGGTGCATCCACATCCACATCGACATCCACAGCTTTCCCACTGCCAAGATGCTATCCGAGTGGGTGATGGTCGTTGACGGTCTTTTGACGTACTGCCAAACGAAAGTGAAAACTTTGAAGCCAGCTTAAGCTTAGAATTGAGAGATGGCGATGCCAATAAATCAGAGTGTGTGTTGTGTTTTTGTTCATTGTTAGCTTAAATCAATCAATTTATGGGTTTGGTTATTTGAAGTTCAATGGACTGAACACGAGCTCAAGGCAATGCCAATTTTGTGCAGTGTATGAGACAGCGTCGGGCGGAGGAGTTACATTTGGGGAACAGGAGCAGCTCTGTTTGTGTGGTTTTTTGTTTTGTTTTTGTTTTTCTGTTCAGGCGATGTCAGAGTTCAGCGCATGTTTTTTTGGGGGTGGTTGGCAAATCTAGAAAAATGCCAGCCAAGCAAAAAGACATACAACAAAACAAAAAAAAACAAACACATACAATGGGCAGACGTTGGTGCTGCTTGTTTGGCTTGGGCCCCGCAAAACAACAACTTGAAACAAACAACAAGCAAATGCCGCAGTAACAAACAAACAATAACAAAAACAAATGCAAATCCAAGGCACACGAACAAGACAGGGTGAGATAGAGAGAGAGAAAGAGTGCGACTGCGATCATTTGTTGTTGCCTGTTTTGGTTGTTTGTTGGTACGCGAGTATTGTCATTATTTATTTATGCCCAAAACGTTTCATTTTCATTTGGCCAAGGGAGTCTCAGTCTCAGCCTCAGTTGTGGTTGTGGTCGTTGCCAAAAACCTGAAAACTGGGTTACTGGCGCCTGTTTCGGGCTACAAGATCGTGTCATGCGATTTCTATCTTTGTCGTCGGCGACAACCAATGCTGTCGAATTGCTGAAGAAGAAAAACTCTAAAAAACCGAAACCGAAACAAGCCCAACAAACTGACAACTGGGAATATATACACAACCACGATGGCAATTGGTAGGGAGGGACTCGAAACGGGGATCTGGAACTGGCACTGGGACTGGGACTGGCGCGACTCTTTGAAAACAAAAGTAAAGTGCCATGCTCACATGTACATATGTAAAATATATTGTTTTCTATACATATTTCAAACAAAATTGAAAAACAAAAAAAATAATATGATCTAGCACATGACTCACATGAGGCAGTAGCTGGCAAACAGAAACAGTTTGGTTTCATTGGGCCTGGCAGACTTTGACAGCAGCGTGGCAGTTAAGCTTAGCATCCGACTCCCTCAATTTGCATTGTGCCATATAATTTGGTACCATAACTATACTCTATAAGTTTGCCATAAAGAAGTGGATGTGTTGTTGAAGCTTTTAGTTAACTTTTATTAAACTAAGATAAAGTAATGATAACTAAGGATGGTGAAAGGCTCAATTACGGTTGTATAAATATATTATTTATTAAATATTTTTGGGAAAGGATTTGTAAATGAATTTTGAGCAAAAAAAACTTTGAAAAAGGTTCTATTGGGGTTTGGCAGTTATTACGAAGAAAAACTTTCATTGTGAAAATATTAGCCAAGACAAAACGTAGTTTACTTTTAGTTATGATACAAATCTCAAGACAATACTTAATTACTAACACCCGTAATTGAGATAGCCCTTGTTGAAATAAAAGTGCAACTAGACTTCGTTTATAGAAGTTCTGAATTCTTCTTATTATTATTGTTAAAATTTAGGGCTTTTTGGCTTGGCAATCGCACAAACAACAACCGCAACAACAATGTACAACAAAGTAGTCACGAATTAGCGTAGTTCACTTTGAAACAGACTTTGTGACGTGGAACTGGAATAAGGACTGGGATTAGGGGCTGTGGCTGTGGTTGTGGTTGTGGGAGAAGCCAATAAGTATAGAGCCGAGACATATGGCTAAGAATATGCTTGTTCCCAATGCAGCTGCTGTTGCCACATACTTTGTATGTACAATGCGAGTAGGTCTCAGTCATAAAACGCATTTTGTTGCAACAGTGTCGCGTTCGTTGCCTAAGTCTTTTGTTTGCTGACGCATGAGCGAACGGACGAATGGAGCTGCTTAAATGGATAGTTGAATGTAGTCTGTCTGTCTGTCCGTTTGTCTGATTGTCGCACTGATTTATGCGCTTGACCGCACAAGACACCTACGCATTTATGCACATTAATATTTTAGGCACATACAAAATACGTTTATTCGTGCACTCTGAATTTTCCAGTTATCAAAACTGATAAGTAGCTTATGTAATACCCCAAAAACAAAAAACACAAAAAAACAATAAATGGGTTAAAAGTCGCACTGACAGTTTAATTTGACATTTCGCTTACGAAGAAGAGTGGAGGCGAAAAAGAGAGAAAGAGCGAGAGTGAGAGACATGGGGATGAAGATGATGATGGAGTGCTTTATGTTTCTTTCCGATTTTTCCTTTGCATTTGTTCAACAGATTTGGCTGTTGTTGTGCATATTGAATTGTCATTTCTTTTGACAATTTAATTTGGATTATGCCACAGCTACTGAAAAAAAAAAACAATCCAAAAACCACAAAAAAAACCCAAAATGCGAAGGCAGATAAAAAGCAGATGTTAATGTGAGTTGCATGTGCTGTTTGTTACTTGTTGTGGCTTGTGGCCGTGGCACGTTTTTGTGCCTCGGCGTTCATTAAAAACAAAAGGCTCTCGAAAACGCATTGAAGATGTGTCCACGTCGCATTGCCTGCTTGCAACGCTGTGTGCAACGTAGCACAAATTATTAATGGCTGGCAAAGCATCTGTCCATTTCCGTCTTGACCCGCAGTTATGCAAAATGTTAGCCAAAAGGCCAAACGAAAGCAACTGTACAAATGTTTGCCTAACAAATGATTGCTATTTTGCCAGGTCTGCCAAAGTCAGATCCAAGTGCGTTTACTTAGTTGCAGCTCCCCTCTTACTTGCCACTTGCCATATTAATTGAAAATTCGATAGCGCTGCCGCCAAAGTTTCAACTTTGAATTTGGTCGAAAAATGTTAAATGCTAACAGCAAGCAGCTCTGTTATGTTAATGTTAACATTGTTGCTGCTGTTTGTTTGTAAAAATTGTAACAACTTGTAGCGGAAGCTAGCCAAGTCTGTTATGGCCATTGTCTTTCTGGCTGTCTTTTGATTTTATCGCCAAAAAATCTACAATCAGCTATGTGTTGCATAAACATATTGATTTGGTTAGCTGCTGTTGTTGTTGTTACTGGCTGTTGCTGTCGTTGGACATATAAACAAATCAGCTGGTGGCTAACAAACAATTGCATAAATCAATTTTACGGAAAAAACTAAAAAAAGGTGAAATTATTATATTTGGTGCCGTTGGTGCATTTTGTGGCACAGCCCACAGTGCGTATGGCATAAACATTGTTGCCGCATGTTAATTTGATTAAAAGCTCGTTTTACCACAACAACAATAACTACAACCAGCAACAAATGAAGTGCTAAAAACCGTATAACGTATTTTGTTTTGGGTGAATTGCTAATCTCAACTGTCTTGAGCACACACAAAATGACGCTTCCATTTATGATAAATGGAAAGTAAAAGTACAAAACACTTACACTTCATAGATCATTAGCGCTTACTTGTTGTGTTGTTGCGTGGCGCGGCGTTCAATGAACTAACAATAACAACAACAGCTGACAGACACTCAGTCGTCAGTCGTCAGTTATTCAGTTACACTCAGCTACATATGTAAAAGTCATAGTCATTAAAAATAGAAATGCTAAAAGAAAAAAAACAATAATAAACTTGTTCTTTCACTTTCAATGTCACGCCACAGACACAAACACACAATAACAAAAACAATACACAGCACAAAAGACCTTCAACTTCAGTTTATTACTTACCTGCACCTCCACCTCCGCATCAACTTCCACATCCACTTGCACTGTGGGGGCCACTTGCTGCTGCTAGTGCTGCTTCTTCCGCCTGGAAATTAATTGCGGCATAAACCAAACATTTTGCGAGTCAATGTACGTAATTTGAAAATCGTGCCAAAATAGTTGCAAAGCCAATTGCTGCTGCCTGCCAGCCTCTGTCTGTCTGTCTATCTGTTTGCCTGGCTTACAGGTGCGACGGCATTGCTGGGGTCTAACGATATGACACCCCCGCAAAAATGCTTGACTATCTGTAAATAAGTATTCGTATTCGTATTCGTATTTGTTGTTGGTTTGCTTGTTGCTCTCAGCTGTAGTCATTTGTCTGCATGTCGCTTTGTTGAATTGTCTATTTGTTTGCCAAAAAGTGCCATGAAGACAAGTTGTTGTTGCTGTTGTTGCCTGAAAGCAATTTCATTTGTTGCCTTGCTGCTGCGGCTGCTGCTGCGACTGCTGCTGGTACAACAAATTACTATCATTGCTGTTAATAGTTCATTAAGTCACGGACAAGAGACGTGGCGCATGTGGTACGTGAAACATGAAACATAAAACGAACATAAAACACAAAAAAAAATAAAAAATATATATGTGTGTATAGTTAAAAAGCGAAACTTCAAGTGGCAGAATAATTGAGTGAATGGCCGCAAAGATAAACAATTCAATTTTCGTTATTAAGTCATCAATTAGACAAAAACAAATCACAGGCTCACAAGGTATTAGCTTAAAATAAAGGGGTCAAATGATAATTGGTTTTGTTTTTGCTTATTGAATAACGCGAACTATGGTTTTGGTATATGATATAATAATAAAGTTTGTGCTTATCAATTAAGCTTATTATTGTGAAACTTCTTATATAGTTAATGTTAAGTAAATCATTAAACACAGGTATTAAAAGTTGAAGAGTAACAAGATTTAAAAATCGTTGGGTTTTTTATTTATAAAATGGTACACAGGTAGGTTTTGGTTATTCTTAATGAAAATACAAAATAAATATTTGGAAGCAAGTTCGCGCGTTAAACAATTTTAAGATCTATGGTAAATGGCAGTTGTTTTATACAATAGTTATATTTTTAAGTTCAAAATGTACAGAATTAAGTTTCAACCAGATTGAATCATAAATAAAAAGGTTGTTTCAATCATAGGAATTATTTACATCTTTTGCATCACGTAGTCATTACAACAGATTTCACAACGCTCGAGCAGCTGAATAGTTGTTTTAGCTGGAGATGTCAGATCAACAATGCTATCACTGCAGAATCTTGAAATTTCCTTGTGCTCCGCCTTGCGTCTAATCCAAGGTGAAGTGCGTCGCGAATCAGTGACAAGCGCTGCGTGATTTGAACGCAAAGAATGCAATGTTGTTGTCGATCCTCGCCAGTCAGCTAATCCTGCCAACGCTGCCTCCAAATCAATGTCATCATATTTAGTCATCACAACCTGATCGGGGGAATGGGATACAGCACTTGGTGTAGTTAGATGACTCAAAGGTCTAATGACAATATCTGTGCTGCTGTTCGAAGAGAGCCGCGATGAAGCTCGCGAATTGGAGGGCGACCTACTCATTCTTAAAGTCCTTGAAGGAGTAAGTTGCATGACGATTAATTTCTTGGGAGTAGTTTTTGCTGTACTTGTCTGTGGCAAGTTGAGTTGCCTGTTCCCAGAGAGGTCTATCCGAGCTACAGGCAACTGTTCCGCTTTGTGCCTAAAGGGCGTAATTGTGGGCGTGGCATGCGTGACAGTTGACTTGCTGTGCCTACGTGTTTCCTCTGGCTCGACTATAAAAGATGCGGCACGCGAGGCCAAAGGCGATGGCATTTTGTTGAAGCCTGTTGAGGCATGTTGTTGTTTCGTATGTGACTTGGGGCTGTGCAACAATGAGGTAACCGTTAAGGGCGTGGCCAACAGCAGCGCTGAACTTATGTCACTTGATGAGTTAAACAATGACTTAAACATCTCACTTGGCTGATGATCTCTGACTGCTGCTTTGATGCTCAGATTTATTGGCTTGGCAGGCTTGGGATCGCTCATCGTTTTTGGTACAGAATTTTCCTTCCTTTTCGGCAAATCGGATAAATTTGAGCTAGATCTGACAGCTGGTATATGTTGAACATCTCTAAAAGTACGCTGTCCCAGACCTGCAACCATGCTATTCCTCCGAACTGGACTAGTAATTGAAGGTTCCTCTGGCAATACAGCTGGCTGTTCTCGAGCCCACAAGGAACGACGTCCATTCAAAGTGGACCCTATCCGACTTCCGGGTCTTGTTGTAATTGGAAGACTAATGCGTTCACGTTGTGGATTAAAGTCAAAGGTCCGAACTGAGCTGGTTCCACCCGCATTCGAAAGCCGGGAACTGGCACGCGACACACTTGACGGCTGCTCGGAGCCCACAAAGCTGGCATAATCGCGCTGGCCATGACGTCGAGGCGGGGCAGGTGTCAGTTGGCCGCTGGACAGGTCTGACTGTGATTGAGAGGCACTAGTGGACATCGAGTTGCCATTGCTAAAGTGGCCATCATAATGGCCAGGCTTATCCCTCAAGCTGGTGAAGTCCTTGTAGACGGAAAATTGATTTTTGGTAGAAGCAAAATTCTCATAAGGCTTAAACTTGCGACTCTTGGCCAACTGATCGGCAAACTTTTCCCATTCAGTGGTGCTTGGACGTCGTTGCTCAACCTCCTTGGGGCGATACGAACGACTGCTGCAGGTGTTTGTATTTTGTATTAATTTGTTAGTAGGTTATTTTGATTTTCTTTAAGGAATTTTGTTAGATTTGTCTGTGAAGTCTGCTAAACTAAACTCTTGCTAAACTGGTAGCTTAATACTTTTACCATGGCGTAGGGATTAAAGTGAATGTAGTTGAGTTAAAAAATATATAAATTGTTAGATTTACAAATAGTAACCAGATTAAAGCAATATAAATGTTAGGTTTCTCCCTCAGTTTCTTTCATTAACAAGCTATAGTTTTTCACAAACTTCAACAAACGAATCCCCAATTATTAAATGCATATATATATATTAAGATATTACCAATGCTACGTACAAGATTTGTTGCTGTTGTTCTTGTTAGTTAGCTAGTTTTATTGCTAGCTGGCAATAATAAGAAATGCAGAGTATATGATATGTACATAGAGATAAAAGTTATTTATTTACAATTTACATTTAATATAGTATATATTGAAGAGAAGAAGGAAGAGAGTATTAAACATGTATATAAATATAAGATATTGTATATAACAGTATTTACTTTGAAGATAACTACTACGAAAACAAACAAATACAAAAGCTACAATAAATACAAGCTACGCGATTATATAGATTTTGATGCATCTGAGGTGCAGCAGAGTTATCTACGATTTGGTTTTGATTCAGTGGCTCTACGTGGCTCTATGCAGCCTGAGGGTGCTCTCTAGGCTTACTTACTCCGCCACGGTTGTTGCCACGGTTGTTGCCACGTTTGTTGCCGTAGTTTCCACTGTGGCAGCCGGATCGCTGCTTGCTTGAGCACTTAACTCTGCCATCTCTTGCAATGATGGCTTCGGAGTTGGTGGCGCCTCTTCTTCGTTGTCCGCACTGTTGGCCAACGCTCTTTCGATCTCCGGTTCTGGTGTGGATGTCTTCAGACTATCTGCATCTCCATCAAGGGCTGGTGTTGGTGCTCTAGATATACTCGTTGCCTCGTGTACTGCATCTACTTTTGTCTCCAGATGCAGTCCCTCCATTACTTTGTGCTTGGCTTCGTCCAGTGCTTCACTGCCATCCTTAAAGGCATTTCCCAGCTCATTGGTTATGCCAGCAACAGCTGTGCTCACCGTCTCCTTAGCCGTGTCGATTGTGGTGCCTATCGCTTGTGTTGCATCTACAATAAAACAAAACAGTTAAGTTTGTAAACATTTTGTATTTCTAATGTATTTTGGGCGTTGTTGTATTTTCGATAAATGCTGTTGTTGAGTTTGTCCAAGTTATGTATACTCTGTACACATTATAGGTTATAAGTTGTTTGTGCTTGATATTGACATGTATATAATTTCATTCAAATACTTTTTTAGATTACTTTCTTATTTTTTTTTACACATTTGATGATACCCAATATTTTTTCTTTAGCCGGGTAGAAGCTATTAATATTATTCTTTGTGTTTGTGCTTTTTGTTTTCATTAGACCTTAAGCAAATATTATATTGCTGTGTTGATCAGGTTGAAGAGGAATGGTTGTTAATATATTTAAGCTACTCTAATATTTGGTCGCTAAAATTCTTCCCTTTATCAATCAACTAGAATGTTGCTATTAAAATACTTTTTCTGCTTTCCGCTGCAAGTCTACAATTAGTTCATAATTCTGTGTCATTTAATGTGTCTTAATCAATCAATGTGGCCAAACAAAATGCCAGCAACACGTTTATGTAAATTTTTCACTTAAAACAGAAGCAGTGTGCTCCAAATTGCTGGACTGTTGATTAGTCACGCAATAAACTCGTTTTTTTTCTTTCTTCATATGATTTTAATATACATGTATATATAAATATGTGAATAATATAAGTGTATATGAGTTAATTAAGTACGAAGTCCTTGTAAGCCAACGTGCACATACTCATAAAAGTGCGGAAAGCAGAACACGCAGCTTGTTTTCTTTATATATTTGTATTTATTATTTTCCTTTTCGCTTTATTAGGTGGCATTTATTTTTGGGCCAGGCTCATAATGAGCAACGTTTTTTTTGATGCGTTACGTACGATTTGGTGTCAAAGGTCAACTAATCAACAGGGTAATGATTAATATTCCCGATTGATTGGCTTTCACGTAATCAAGCGAATTTTTAGTATACGTCAGCTGTTTAACATTTGTGCTTTAATTGCACTTGTGTTTTTATTGTTGAGAAATGCGCTTTCAAATGTCATCTAGACAAACACACACACGCACACACATTTACACACCTTCGACTGCGGCTTCGCCTTGCTTTTTAACATCGCCTGCCGCATGAGTGGCGGCTTTTAGCATTTCACTGCCCGCAGTTGCCACCATTGGAGTGCTGCTAGCACAGCCCATATCTATATCCAGTCTGATATATGTATATATATAGAATGCCAGTTGTTGCTGTTTTAGTTGTCGTTTTTTACAATAACCAAATCATATAAAAACGCAAAAGTGTTATAAAAAAAAACGAAACAATTTCAAAATATGAATGGTACACAACGCGCCCGCCTTTGGTCACGAACTCAACGCAACTGAACTGACCCGAAAGCCTTTAGCCATTGCAGAGGGTCAGTTAGCCATGTCCAGTTAGTCAGTCAGTAAGTCAGTCAGGTGGTGCGCTCTACTCTACACTTGGCTATTTAGCAATAGCAATGGCAATTGCGGTACAACAACAAGTATGTACCTAATTTCTTTCATGTACGGCTAACAACAAGCACTCGCCGTTGTTGGTTTGTGGAGCACGCAACAGGACCTCGGTTTTAAAGAGCCTCTTGGCCATTTGGGTGTAGGCTTGTGTGCGTTTGGCACTTTAAGTGAACCAAATTGTTGAGGTCATGCGCGTTGTGCGCACATTAATAGGCTAAAAGGGTTTTCACGACTGCAAAACGAAAAAAACAACAACAAATAGTAAAAAAAATAACGAAAATAGGCTAAAAATATGAATACCTTGCACGGTTCTTATAGCGTGTCTAGATGGCGTGTCGACTACGCTTTGACCTGCCGATAGGTGGCGTGCCTTTGCAATTTTACACATATGTTAATGAATGCGTATGCATATATAATTATGTATGTGTGCGTTTGTATTTGCAAACTGAAAAGCTTTAGTATATGACGTCGATTTTCACTTGTTGGTCTAGTTTGAGGGCTTTTGTACAGCAATCAAAGAAACAAACGGCGAATAAAAATTGAAGTTTCAAAAGAAGTAATTTGATTTTAATAATGATAGACCATTATATAGAAAGCCATTGCTGCTAAAAATCGGTTCTGTGTTGATAAACTTATGGCAGTAAAAAGATCTTATAGCCAGGAAATCGGATTTTCAACATAAAATGAGTAATTATTTTAGAACCATGATCAAAAAAGGTTTTTGTTTTGGAAATCGGTATATAAATAAATTCATAAGTAAAAACTTGATAAAATTCGTTGTATTGTGAGGAAGTTTAAGCAGTGAGCATAATTGTTTTCTGTCATACAAAACTATTCAGCACTTTTGTGTGCTTTGTTTATTTTCATTAAAAAGATTTGAAGCTGCTTTGTTTTCTAGATAATGTATGTCAACAGTTCTTAAGCAGCACCATCTATAAATGACTTTTTGTTCATAGTACATTGGCTATTGTCTTTTGTGCTAGTTAGTTTAGTCTGGTAAAAACCCACACAACAAACAAAGATCGCGATCTTCACGATGGTAGATGCCAGTTAGGATTTGGCACGTCGCGTTGCGTTGTTCTTTTTGTCACTGAAAACATTTACGAAAATTGATTTTTGATTTATTTTTTAGTTTCTTGTTTGGTTTTTGTTTTCCGATTTTGTTTTTGCGATAGTCGGCGACGTCCGTCGATTTTAGTTGAGTTGGCTGCGTTGGCTTTGCAGCTGACTGAGTTGCGACGTTGAATGGTTTTTTGCTCGTGATTTATATCAGTCAGAGGCAGTGACAGCGCTTTTCATGAGCCAATAAAGTTGTCCATGTCGCTTTGTCATATTCATATATCATTGCCATACACCCGGCAACTTATGTCACATGTTCCACTCCGATTTCGACTTCATCTCCATCTCCATCGCCATCTCCGAGCCCCAACTTCAAATGCGAATACAAATATGAGTGCTCTATTGGAAGAGCCTGCGTATATAAACGAGGCTTAAGTGCGCGATCGATCGACTTGTGAACACAGGCCACAACGGTGACAAAACACAATTTGGACGGTTTCCAAAGCCGCAAACACTCAACTCAAAAACTCGCATATAAATCAGTGCACGCAGCTGGCCAATAACTTGGCAGCGCGGTTCATTAGACTTCAGCTCGTTTAGCTCTCTTGTTGGTTTGACGTTAATTACATAAGCTAAGCGACGCTTAATTATCTGCTCAACAATAGCACCAAAAGTGCTCAAAACTCACATGATGTAATATGGTCTCCCCCTCTATGGCAAATGGTATGCGAAAGTTGTTTGTTTTCATACCCTTGACGCTGCCTTACCTTAACTTGTAAGGAATGCTTGTTGCCCAGTTTAAGATACAAATTCCACCTGCTTTACTGTAGCTGCAATAAATCACCTTGGATGCTTGGGAATTGCAGTTCGGAAAGTTTAAGTTGCAAGAATATTTCAGAAGGTTTTAAGATCTAAGGAAAACTTCTAAAAATATGAATAAACAATAATGAAAATGAATCTAACTTAATCAAGAATATTTACCAATTTTATATGACACACTTTTCATACCTTCCCAATTTTTTCAAGGGTATTCACATACTCAGCATGATTTATTAGTCAGACTGGTGAATTTTGATTGCTTGGTATGCGTATTCACTTTCAATACACCCAACAAGAATAATGGCAATTGTTAGACAGGTAAACAAACTCTGACTGAGACTCACAAACATAAAAACAAAGGCTGACAGACAGACAGTTTCCTCTTCCAATTTGTTTTGGGTGGCTTTTGTCTATGGCGACAGCTTCCTCAAAACAGCAACAATATGCTTTTGAACTTGGCTTGTATATTTGCTGCACAAGTTGTTTGTAGCTGTTGCTTCGAAGGGGCATAAATTGTAATTATGCCTGCCACTGTGGCAAACAATAAATCTCAAAGTATTTATCGTGCAACATGACAGAAGTGGGTCGTACCTGGGTCTGGGATACAATTGCATTCAACTAGCGCCTTCCCTTTTTTTATATATCTAGCTGTTGTTGTTTCTTTTATTTCTATTTTTGTTTATTTTTTTGCATATGTGCCCAAACAACAACGAAAATAAAATCACAACATAGAGGCAAACTTTGATTTGTGTGTGTGTGTTTGTAGTCGACACATTTTTTAAATGCAGTTATGACTAAATGCAAAAGATATTTTTATGTTCAAGCTGAATTTGTTGCTGTTGTTGTTCTGCTGCTGCTGTTGTCGCTTAAAATTGTGCGCATAACTTAAAACATGAAAAGTTACTTAGAGACTGGAGCGGGTGCCTTTAATTAAAAGCGACAGGTTTCAAGAAATTCTGCGTTATTTGCATTGATGCAAAGCTGCAGTTTTTTTTATATTTTTTTTGTTGCAATTGTAATTACATATATGCGCCGCACTGAAAGCCTGACCGAAAGCCGCGCCCAATGTGTTTTAATAGTGTTTTTTGCAGTGTTTGTTGTAAGTAGTGTTCACAGTGTTGCTGACACACATTTGCGACTTCGTTTGAAGATGCAAATGGAGCCGAGCATTGGCGGTCAGGCGCCAAATTTATGTAATCAAAACCAAAAGCTAAAAACTCCAACGCCATGGAACGGGGCATTAAATTGCCGGCCAAGCTCTTGGCTTTGATGATGTCAGTTTAGACAAAGTCAGGCAATAATATACTACACAAAAAAAAAAAAAAAAAACCTAAGCAGAAAGGTTATCGATGTCTTAAGATCGCGGGAGTGAAAAGAGTCAGGCCGGTACACAAAATTTCACCCGTAATGCAATCGCACGCAATGTCCAAAGGCCCAAGACAAGATCTGCATTACCACAGATCTCTTCCAGCCTCTCTCTCTCTCTTTCTCTCTTTCTCACTTGCTCTCTTGACCAAAGGGAAAGCGACTGCGAACTGTTTGCGACGTTTCTAGCCTGATTGGAAGAGTTGGTTTATTTTTCATTGTTGGTTCGCCTCTCTTAATTATATGTCTATACAATATGCTATGCCTTGCTATATAGTTCTATGTCTGTGCAACATAAATCAATATGCTGGCAGGCATCTCACACTTGAACTTAATTAAAAAAAAAAAAAAACCGTTCGTGAACTTGATTTTTTCCGTATTTTGTAGAAATATCATAAATCAATGCAGCGCGAAAGCAAACGAAAATATTTCAATTTGAAAGCAAAACTAAAAAAATAGAGAACTGAAACGCCCTACAAAGAATACAAAAAATAGTCCAATAAAAAAGTCGAAGTTGTGGCTTCAATCAGCGTTGCCAAAGCAAGTCTAAGAATCTATAGCCCCACAGCTTCTAAGAATGCACTGAAAAAAGCTAAGCAAAAAAACAGAACAGAAAGGTATAGGTAAGGGGAAGAGTGGATAGTATATAGTATGTTTGTTGTATGTTGTAGATGTAGCTCATAAAAATGAACATGCCAGGCGGCTGTCAAAAAGGCAACGGCAACGCTTTTGAGACAGCTACTCAAAAAAGCGCGGCCAAAACGAAGTTTGCTGTGTTGATTTTCCTTCTTATTATTTTTCGTCTGTTGGAGTTATTTGGAGTGACGTTTCGGGTTTGGCATTCAGAAGAACAAAAGCCGGCGCCGATGCGAAGTGATGCCCCCAAGAGGCGGACTAGAGACGATACCGTGACATATCGTGAGATATTTTTTATGTGCATAGAGAGTTTAAGTGTTTTTGTTTTTTTGTTTTTGCTGTCAATAAAAAGTTGAGTGTATATGCAACGTTGACGTTAAGAATATGCATTGATCTGTTCCAGATCTTTGCAGTTGAACTACATTTAATTTAAAACCTCATTTAACCGATTCACAAGTACAAAGTGTAAATATATCTTTATTTTTTCGAGTCCATCTCTAATCAGTAGCCGTAGACTCTTCGGACATTAAACTGTGGCGTGCGCTTCATTTGATTTCGTTCCATTTGCTGTGTTTTTGGCCCGGTTTGTTTGCGCCGTTAACCTTGGGGGTAAGAGCTGTAGTTGGTGTTTTTTTTTTTGCATGCCACACAGTCAAGTCAAGCGAGCGAGTCGCGAGTCCAAGTCCGAGTCAACGCGGCTAAAACAAAAGTGCCAAAGTGATTGACGTCTTGCACCGCTGACTTTTCTTTTCTTGTGTTTTGTTTTTTTTCTTTTCAATTTCGAGATCTGAGCGCACAAATTGAACTTGCTACTTGTCGGTTGGTGTTTGTTGTTTTTGTTGGCTGTTGTTGCTGTAGCAATTGCAGTTGCATTGACTTTTGTGGGTCAGGGTCAGGCAGACAAATGTCAAACTAACACACATGCAACACGGGCAACACGGGCAACGGGCCAACGGGGCAGCTTGCAGCAAACGGCAAACAGCAGGCAACTTGCAACTAACTGGCCGCTTGCCACTGCCTACAGTAATTGCACACGCACGCGACTGTTTGACCACATACAACCAACATATGTATTTCGAATATTCGACTGATCGAATGAGTATATATATATATTCACATGTCCACATCCACTTTCTTTGCAATTTATATGAGTTTATGTGTTTATCGTTTCTCGCTAATCTGCAAGCAAGCAATCAGCAACGGTGACAGTTAAGGCTACACCCACTTTCCGCCTACCTTCCACCCTGCTGCCACCAACAAACTGCTTCGGCAGGCGCGAAAGTAAAGGATTGCTAGATGCCCTGTAACATGATAAGAATTTTGCTTAAGAGCAGAATACTTTTAGTTTTTGTAAAAGTCTGCGAAAATAATAAAGAAATGCTGAAAATATGCGCCTGTATTTCTTCATAGGGATTATAGTTGAGAGTCGATAAGCCACATAGGATTTCGATCTACATTAGGTATACGTCTCCTATCTCATTAAGCTTAGAAATGAACAAGTCCAAGGAATATGTACTGTCTAGAAAGTCTATTTAAAATAATACCAATTATACTAATCCCTAATGATGTTAAAGATAACTTCTTCCGCCTGTAACATAATAGCCGCATCAACGCATCTTTCATATAAGCAGGGTATGCTGAAAAAGGCGGCTGTTGCATGATTTATTGCGCGTAATTTGCGTGCGCATGCGCAAATTGCGGCACAACCTTTTTTGCTGGCTTGTTGCAAGCAGCAGCTTCCTGCTGACAAATGAGCTGCCTGCACAGCTGCCAAATGCAGGCAAAATGCGATTGAAAAGTGTGTCACCTGCATTCTTTTTGCATCTTGAGTTACCAACATACCCAACAGGAGCAACAACAGCAGCAGCAGCAGCAGTTGCAGTTGCAAGTTACTAAAGCTAAACTCCCTCCTTTGGCTGGACTGATTTATAATATCATTGAACTATTACCATTGCAGACAAGCAACAACAACAACAACGGGCGCGCCAAATTGATTAACAATCAAAATAAATCAATACACAGCCCCAAAGCCAAAAAGTGTCAAAAACTTTGCAACAAGCAAATTGCAATTGCAACACTTTCGCTGCACAGTTTTTCTTCTGTGTTTTTCACACTTGATTTACATTTTAAATTGAAAAGGCCGAAACTGAAACCGAACACCCGCTAACCTCCTCATCCTCCTTCTCCTCCACTCATCGAGCAGTAGATGGAGCTAGTGCTTTGCAAACCAGACAAATTTCCAGGCCGGCAGGCATGAAAACTGTAAGACGAATTGGGCGACATTGTCAGTTGGGAATTGTTGTTGCTGCATGGTTATGGATTTTTGGGGCATATGCAACATTGCGTCCATACCTGATAAAGAGATCAATGTCTGTTTACCTCCCTCTCTCTTTCTCTCTCTCTCTCTCTTTCTGTCTCGTATTGTTTGCAGGTGAAATGTCAAATCCTCGGCACATTTTACACTTGCCAACCTCCATACTCGTAATTTAAGTCTTAATCGTCCACGCCATAATGTTGTTAAGCGTCTAATTGAAGTTTCACTTTTTTCTTTGTGCTGTTGTTGTTGTTGCAGTGTCTGTGGCAACTTCAGACTTCAGATCGAGACCCCAGACGTGACCTCTGCCCGTTGCGGCAGATACATTAATTTTCTGTAATGAACGTTTACACTTATTTATTGGCATTAAATCATCGTTTAACGCGCTTCGAGCATGCATTTTCGGTTGCCCCCTTTCCCCACCCCACCAAAAAAAAAAAACCGACAGAGGCTCCAAAACAAAAAACCGACCGATTCCAACTTTGACTCTGTCTTCAACTTCGACTTCCACAGCGCTTCAATGGCCTTCAAGTGCGTTGCCTGCCACGAACTCTTGTCTGCAGTCACAGCTCCCTGTCCCGCTCTCACATCTTTCTCTTTTGCTGCTCTGATATGCATGTCAAGCGGCCGCAAATTATCGCCCGCCTTGGATGGCACTTGAGGTTGCTTCCGTTTTCTGTTAATTTTTTTCTCGCTTTTGTGGCTGGTTTCTAAGACAGAAAATTGGTGCCGCTTGGCGGGTTCATTGGCATTTTGTGCCACATAACAAATGCCTGCCGTTTACACACGCTTATGAGTTATGCCACCTCAAGTTAAGCCTCTAACCACCAGCTAGCCTTCCGACTACTTACATTGGCTTGAAAGTGTTTAAAATACAATAAATGCAATTCCAATATTCGCGAAGGCATTTTTTAAAATTATAAATGGCTAATGGCTAATAATAATAATCTGAGGAAGTTAGTCAAAATAACTAACAAATCTATGTTAACGCTATTGCATTACAGAATAGAAATCGTATATTAAAAATAAACTTTTTGCAAACTTTATAAAAATAAATTTATAAATCTCACAAAAACTTAAACCACATTAAGCCACAAGTTCTGTTCCACAGTGCAAGCAGCTTTTATAAGGTTTATTTGGCCAATCAGGCCGTTAATAATAATCATAACCATTATGATCATCTTAGTCATGTTTTATGTATGTGCTTTGGGCTAATCAAACATTTAATGGTTGCTCATTCGCGATATATCAGCAACAACTGTCATACTTATTGGCAGTCAGGTGAAAATGTTAGATTCGTTAGATTCTTTGGGAACCTAAGCGGTTATGCAGTGGTTGAGTTTGTGCTTGGTTAACTGGGTGTGTTTGTTTAAGCCGCTTTAAATTGACACGTCAAGACGAGGTATAAAAATATAACTTGATATGTTTTCAAATGCGGCTGCAGTTAGCTATACAACTGCTTTTTAGTTATTTTTCATGGATTTGGCTATGGCTAATTGCAGCCAATTGTATGCCATAAAGATTTTTAGTGTTTAAAATGCATAAGTATGTTTATGCCAAGTGGTGCGACTGGCCAACGCGACAGCAACAACAATAAAAACTGTAGTAAATACTCAAAACACTGCATGTTGAACACCCACAAAGCATAAATAACAGCGGCAACAACTGAGTGCCGCCTTCACCCCGACTTCTCCTCTCTCATGCAAACCCTCTCTCTGCCAGGCAGTTGATCTCACAGCTATCGTGGCGAAGGTGAAAGTGTTTTTCTGGCTCGCTGCAATTATATTGTAAATGATTTTATTATTTATTTACCGAATTAATTTCCACGGCTCAAACACAGACCACAAATATTACATGATATGGCCGAAATATTGTAAAATATTTCACATATAAATATTTATTTATGTTTTAATTAAAAAGTCCACAAGGAAATTGAAAATATTATTCAATTGGCATATCGCCATGTTGCAACGTGCAACGAGCTTTGATCTCCCACTCGGAGTGGAGATTGTGACATTTATTTGAATATTATAAGGTGCAATTCATAAATGCCATTAATCCAAATTAAGCTCCGTAATTGAACATGATTTACAATCATGATGCGTTATTTTGTTTGTATACAATTTGGTTTTATTGAGGCAATATTGCGAATATCCTGAGATTAAGCAATTGAAAGATATTGAGCTATATATGTATGTATTTATAAAAGGATTTTAGTAGCTACAAAAAAAGTGGAATAGAAAAATTTAAGCTCTTAAGTTTAGGTTTTTTATTACGTCTCATGTTATGCAACCTACAAAAGTTCCACGAAACTAGTGACAATAAAAAGAAACGATGATGCAACATATCGGATTATCCGTAAAATGGTCTTTCTGTGCATATGTGAGCTGACTAATTAGTTGAGGCTTATCTATAGGAGTCATCTGCGGCTGATGGCATTATGTACATGCAATAATCGGGTAAGGGATCATATTTCATCATAACACATTTGGTTGACAAAGCAGCAACAATGACCTTCATTTGTTGCCGTTGGTCAGTCAGTTTGTCACTGGGGCCACTACATAAACCTTAAATTGGGCTCAATCTGTGCAGCCTGAATGGAACTGAAGTGGGACACAGGCTATCAGGCTATCAGTGGGACAGCTGCTGCTGCTGCTGCTGTTGCTGCTGTTGGATGAGTGAGCATTCGCAACAATTTGCAACGTTTTTTGGTTCGACTTGCGACTGGTTTTGCGCAATTTTTACGTGTTCATTATCATACAAATGGAGAGTAGTGTACGGAGAGCAGATGCACATCCATATCCACATTCAGCATCCACATGCCACATGTACAACGCGCAGTAGTAGTGGGTTGTGTGTATGTGTTTTTATTTTTGACACAAACGAAAGTGAACTTTTTAATGCTGGGGCCAGAGTCAAAGCATTTTTATCTGTGATGCTGCTGCTGCTGCTGCCAGACCGAAACGTGTTCCATGGAATGGCCTGGCCTGGTCTGGTCTGGCCTGGCCCGAAGCTGGAGCTAAAGTGGAGGCTTTTATTTATCGTCGTTTTTTTATGATTTAACATATGTACGTGTTGCTGTCACATACACACACACACAAACGAGGAGTACACGCACCCAAAAATAACATGCTTATATATTAATTTCATTAATAATAAGTAATTTCACTTTTCATTTCACTCAAAAACAAGCCAAGAATTCGCCAACTTTCGTTGCGGGTGAGGTTGAAGTTTTACCTTGCAGTAATGCGACTTCATCTTTCATCCTTCCCCTCCCCTTTCGTTTGTTTGGTGTCAGGAAAGGCCAAGATGAGCAGTCTCAGACACAATCGATTGGCAAATTAATTGCTTCGACTGCCGGGGCCACAAAATCACGTATGCGTATACGTAATTTTTAAAATTTGATTATCGTCTGTTAATTACATGTAATTTTTATTATTATTTTTCATTCGACTTCAATTTGATTTTTGTGTGTTTATGTGTGTTTTTTTTTGATGTGGATTTTCTTCTTTGTGGCTTGGCGCCAAATGTTACAAGTTTGCCGCCAACAATATCAATGTGTGGGGGTTTTTATCGGCTTGCGGCAACAGATCAACAGCGCCAGCCATTTTAATTGCCCCCGAAAATTGAGTTATTTTGAGTTATTTTGATTGCAGCCCGTTGACCTTTTTTTTATTACTCTGTATTGTTGTCGTTGTTCTTGTGCACACACCCAGCTAAATGTCAGTGTGTTTTTTTTTTATTGTGTATTATTTGGTTTGGTTTCGTTTGGGCCTGGCCAAGATCACTTCTGGCGTTGGCTGGCTGGTTGGTTGGGAGTCGTGCATTGCGATGTTTATCGCTATGGCGTTGCCATGCGAGTAGCTGGCCAAATAAAATTGTAAATTAAAATTGTAGATTGATTTCGATTTCGTTAGCATTCTCGGCCCACTATTTTACTTGTATTTATTGTCATTGTCAAATATGCTTGGGCAATTGGCTGGGAAAATTAATCATTAAACTTACCTGGGGCGGTGTGGACAATGCAAATTTACGCCTTACGGAAATTGGCATTAATTTGTTTTTGCATGGGAGTTGATGATGGGAGTTATTTTATTTTTGCTGCATGCAACTTAAACTGCAACTGCAACTGCAACTTTAACTTTAACTGCACCTGCAGCATAAAGACTCGCAATGAAAATGTAATTACGCCCTCTAATGCCACACACACGCGCAGCAACAAACGCAGCAATAAAAATAATAACAACAACAGCATCGTCAACGCACCGGCAACATTAACCGCAACAAGTGGCAACTTCAGCCGACGCGACGGCCTATGCCCCTGACACTGTGGCAACCATCAACATTAGCAACGCCCTGTGGCTTCTGCCTTGGCCTCTGCCACAAACACACAGCTACAACCTGAACGTTGGCGCATGTGATTGATTACACATGCGCCGCGTGGGCTGCCTTTAATGTTGATACTGTTGTTGTTGTTGATGTTGTGGCCACAACTGGCTTTTTTATCTTTGCAACACCTTAACACAGTACTCATGACGTCATGCGACAAATGCCAGCAATAATTGCGTTCATAAAAAACAAACATCGAATTATAAAGAAAAATCATAAAAAAAAGATTATCTACTATAAATGCTCAACTATTTTGTTAAGTCGTCAAGTGACGTTAAAAAAATATAGTTGAAAGTGTTTTTTTTTAATAGCTTATGCTTCTCTTTTTACAGCAATAACTTCTTTTATTAGCTTGTGGATATTAGGGTGCAACACCGATAATAAAATCTGCAAATTTTTTTTTTGTCAGAAAGACCACCAGCAATGCAATAAAAATCATATATTTAAGTTATTTGGCTTGAGTTGTGGCCTTTTTTTTTTCAAAAATGTGAATGAAACACAGAAAAATTCTACTAGATAAATAAAAATTTATAAAGCGTGACTTTACCTAATAAATTAGGCAATCCTTCAAATATAATATGCTTAAGTACTTTCGATTTCTGATGCATAATTCTTGGCCATTTGTCTGGCTGCCACAAAGATTACCTCAGCGAAGGCAGCAAAGAAAGCAGCAACAAACCAAGCCTGAAGACTTGAAGCCAACAAACGCTAAATTTCGCTTTCTATGCCAAAAAGTTTGACAGCGTGCGGCTAAAATTTTGCACGTTTGACCAAATTTGGGCGCAAAACAACAACAAACAGCAATAGCAACAAGAGTTTTCGAGGCGACCGTTGTGGCCAATATGGTTGGTGATGACGACGACGATGACGATGATGACGATGACGACGTCGCTGACTGCTTGCTGCTGGGCTGACAACGTTTACGCCTCCTTCTGTGACTCCTAGTCCTCCTGCTGGGGCTGGCGTTGGTAGCTTCTTGTCGCCGTATGTCATGCGGTTTTATCTTGATGCCGCTGTCGTCGGGAGTCATGCGCCTGCGCCTGAGCCTGAGCTTGAGTTAGATTTCGCTGTTTAACATAGTTAGCTGGAGAGCACGAGGGATTTTCACCACACACATATGTATCTATATGTACATGTATGTATAATACAGTAGCCACTGAACTACGTAGGTTGAGGTTGAGGTCAGTGCACCCTGTTTGGTGGCAACTCGTATTTTTCACATGTGATTAAAAGCGGAAAACGTAAGACCATCATAAATATCAAATGCGCCACAATTTAGGGTCTAGTTGTGGACCTCGATGGTTTCTGTTTTCATTTTCACTTTTGTTTGAATCGCTGCTGCTGCTGAGCGACACCTGGCGACGAATTCGAGTACCTAAACACAGATCCCAAGCACATGAGTCACACAGGCTGTCACAATGCAATACCCGGAGCCCAAGCCCCACAAAAGTGCATCATAAATAATGTTTTGGCTCAAGATAGATAGAAGAAAAAACCTTTATTTCTAAGCATTTTCATTTGCTAAAGTAGTCACACGGTCAACTGCCTAGACGGGAACGGTGGACAGACGTTGCAAGCACATTTGTCGCCGACCAAAGCGAAATCGAAATCGAAATTGAAATCCTGGTGCCTGAAAGCCGAGGGAGCATTAGCCACAGCAGCAGCCGCACTTTGGTCACGAATGTCGGTCAAACGTGTTTTTCGCTATTTTACAACTTTAAATATGCCAACAATGGACGGAGCGGAGCGGAGCTACCACTACTACGACTACTATTAAGCACCACCAGCCAGCTCCAGCACCACCATCAAGCAAACAAATCCGCCATCGGTTTGTGGATCGCCGCACTTTGGATACTTAATTTGTGCGCATATTTTTGCAGGGATTATCATTGTCAACCGGCAACGAACCAACGATCCAACACGGCTGTGGCAACTGCAATTTGCGTTGCAGCAGCTACTTGTGGCACATGTGAATTCTAATTCACAGATTTACCTTTACAGATTACCGCCATCAACATTTTCTATTGAGGGGGAAAGTCTTTTAGTCACTGTTGGGGTTAATATGGTATTAGCTTTAAGGCTAATATCAATCACAGAAATATTCATGCTTATGACAAATGAAAATTCATTAAATTACATAGTAAACTAATAATCCGATGGAATTTTTCACATAAAAATATGTCAACTTCTCACAATATGTTCTGTTTTTATATTTTTACTTCATCAAAGTTTTCATTCATAAATTTTTTTGGATCGAAAATACATTCCCAGCATATATTTTCACGCTTTCGCTCTACTTTGCACAAATCTCTGAGAGTTTCCCACAAATCTGACTTAATCTTAATTGATTGCTTTTTATCACAATTTGCCATTTGTGGCGGTCTTTAATGGCTGGCCCCAATATTCAGCTTCATTTCACTCCTCCCAACTCTGGCAGTCGATTTTATTTATTTGCTTATTGCGCATACGCCACAGTGCACCAGGAAAGGCTAAGTGAACGCGATTGGCAATTGAAATCAGTAAACTATTTAGCCCACTAACAAATTTCTCACATAATTCACAAAACGTCGTAATACGGAAGCTAAAATTTCACTCGCTGATAAGTGCCCAACTGCACTAAGTAAATTTGCCAGCACTTTGGCACTCAAATTTGAATTTCATGTCCCTTTTATCGGTGCGACTATCTCAAAGCTCTCTGCCTAGAAGTGGGCATTGTTTGTGGTTGTTGTTGCTGCTGCTGCTGTTTTTGGTTGTTGTTATTTTGGCCAATTTGGTTTGCTGCTAATAACGGTTGCTCCGGGGTGCCTTTTTGCCTTATTGGGCGGTCGGTCCATGGGATTGATGTGCCAGTAGTGAACAGCAATTTTTCGGCTACCGCAAAAGTTATAAAATATCGAAAATTATGCGCTTCGACTACCGTTGCTGTCGGTTGTCATCAAAAGCGGCAGCGACGGCGGCGCCGTGGCAACTCTGGTTGAGGCTGCAACGGTGTGGCTGTGTGGCACTTAACACCTTTTTGACACACAGCCAACGACGTCAAATGCAAATGAAGATAAATCGCTGCCTCTGATCTTTTTAGCACCTTTTTGCATATATTGCTGGCAACAGGCGACAACGGGCGGCAGCAGCAGGCAACTTGCGGCATTGGGGCAGGCAGCAGGCTGTGGTCGCTGGTGACAGCCACAAACATGCAACATTTTGTCGCCAGTTGTACAACTGCCGCTGCCTCTGCCTCTGAATTTGACTGCTTGACTGCTTGTTGCATTCAATGGTGCGATTATAATGCTGCTGCTGCTGCCAGAGCTTAACCCAGCGCCTGGATTGGCCCCCGACTTTTGTTTTGTTATTGTTGTTGTTGTTATTAGTGGTCGAGTATCTAATAATTTCTTATGATGTTTGTGACAGGCATATCGTAATCTTGTAGATTTATATATTGTTACCATCTTTGTGGTATTCAAATCTTTAAATTACTTGTTTTCTGCATGTCGCAAACAGTTCAAATAAAACTCGAGATATTTGTAAGATAAATAATTATGACTGTATAAAATACTTGAGTATTTGATGTGGGATTAATCTACGCTTGCCTTATTTATGGCTTTGTTTATGATGCAGAGGGGAGAATGAAGAAGAAAAAAACATTTGAAGTGGCATTTTCTCTTAAGTCATGTCTATTATTTACATTAGTTTATCTAATACAGACTCAATTTAAGAAAGAGTATCACGTTTATGATGTGACAAACTGAGAAAATGTTATATGCTGCTCTTTTGTCTTAACCACTCGGCAACTGTTGTCAATAAGGTCAAGGGGGGAAGAAAGCAAGCATGTATGAGCTTCCACTCTTGGCTATTGTACGTGGCTCCGCCTTTGGAGTCACTTTGCATATGAGCAGCTCTTGCAGTTATTCCTGCCTCGGCGCACAATCATAAAATTATCAGCCGGGGCTCCTTGTCGTCGTCATTGTTGTGCCTGTTGCTGCTGTCTTGGGTGCTGGGTACTGGGTGTTGGGTACTGGGTGCTGGGTGCCTGGCTGCGGATGAGGAAGTTGTTTGTGTTTGGCTTTTTGGTCTTAGACTGGGGAGATTTGGACTGGCACTTTGTTATGTTGCATGCTGCCTAACTATCGGTAGGCGACTATCGGCAGTTTGTTTTTTCATTTTTATTTAAATTACGAAATGTTTTGTCAACAATTTGTCCGTTGATTTATTTGCAACAGCAGCAGCGGCTGCGGCATCAACTTCTTTTTTGACTGCAGCTAATCGGAGGTGCAAGTTATCAGCTGACAGGTGCATAAATTGCGTTTAAAATCGAAAGTTGCGCCCAGGCCGGGTCCAGAATGCGTGTCATGGAAATGGAAAGTGAGCGACGTGCATCCATTAAATGTGTGTCAGTTGCCGCAGACATGCCACCACACTGGTGCTGGTGGTGGCGGTGGTGATGGTAGTGGTGCATTGACATCAACAGCCAGCCTCATATGCTGCACTGCAGCTGTCCATCACAGAACTTTCGATTTCGATTGCGTAGCAGAGAGTCAACCAATGCTTTCCATCGTTTGTTGAACTGTTGGGTCCAATACTGAGAGGCATCCAACTATCGACAGCTAAACAGCCACAGATCATGTGCAACACACACACACACACACACAAATGGGGCCCAAGAAAAACACATATTTTCTGCCAGCGCTTTTTTTGAAGCCTCTTTGACTGACACACAATTGCGTTTTTTCTTTCTGCAGCGCATAGTTCCGTATTTGGTCAAAGATAATGATGTGAAATGCAACAGTAACAACAACAACAGCAACAACAAAAAGAGGAGCAACGACAACGTCTGCAGCAACTACAATCACCCACTCAAAAATTGTGAAAGAGAAAAATTGCCAAGTCCTGAACTGGCAATACATGTAAATGAGTGAAAATGTTTTAACTTAATTTAATTTCGTTCGTGCGTTCCCCCCAATAGCAAGAAGAAGTTGCCATAGATGCAACACGTATCCAAGCCAATTTACTGTCGAGGGATAGAGGAGAAACCAAACTCAGCGCATGCTCAGTTATATTGCCATGGCAGAGAGTGACAAATGTCACATAGTAAACAACAAATCAGAAAATAGAAAACAGCTTGATTTGTATTCAAAAACTCTTAGCTGCAACAAATACAAAGATGGATGACGGATATGGGGATGTTGCTGGTGATGTGGAAGCGGGCTTGGAGTTGAGTGGCAAACAGAAGCGTAAGCCCTACGTCAAAAAGTTTATGCAGCCCGGCTCCGATGATGAGGTTCCAGATATGCAAAAGCTATACAGCGTGGCAGAGTCCTGGCGCACTCTGCTATCACTGCCCAGCTGCCAACGAATTATGGTCACGTAAGATCTTATAGAAGTACTATAAATCATAAAAAAAAGTACATATTCATGTTAAAATCCCATAGCGAACCAGTTCAAAAGGCTCTGAAAATTCAGGTGGGCGTCAATGTGACTCAGGAATTCCCGTGGAAACAGTTGCAGTACAAAGATATGCGTGATATTCTCTTCGAGGATTTGGAGAATACGTCTGATATGGCTAAGAACTTTAAGGGCTACAATCCGGAGAACTATGTTTTAATTGGTTATTGTCCCACACTGACCGAATCAGAAGAGGATCCACCCGAGGGTGATCCCTTCATCTTTTATGTTAGCACCAAAGATTCGAAAATGGCAATGGGCATTATACAGAACATGGAAGCCTTTGAGCGTTGGCGCATGCAGCGACGTCTGCGAAAGAAACCGCGTCGTTGGGTTAGCATGGGCACCGAGAACGAGATGACCATCATGGTGGAGCGATTTCGTGACGAGCCCGTCGATGTGGAAATCCAGAGTGTCTATCCAATACAGGAGCCCCGTCACGTCGCCTTTGACTACCGTTTGGCCAGGGATGTGCGCGATGGAGTCATTGAGCTGCTGCCTAAAGAAGATGTCAAATACGATAACATCGTCAGGCGCCGCGTCTCGGTCAGTGTGCAGTCCGCCCCAGCCTGCATTCAGCGAGAGCAACAGACTAATCCAACATTTCCCTCAAACGCTTGGTCGCAGTATCTCTACGAGATAGAAGATGCAGGTGACTTAGTGTTGAAATACCTTTGTTATATGCCATCTTTACTACTGATCTTTTAGATCTCGAGCTGGACGAATCGGAAGTGGAGGAGGAGGAGCCCGGCGCAAAATCAAGCAGACCTAGCACTCCAATTAAAGAGGAAGAAAAGCCAAAGCCACCGCACGAGATGTCCGATCAAATGAAGCTGCTGCTGGAGACACTCGACTTCAATCAGATCGACAGCTATCGGTAGGTTTTCTAAATAATGTACCTCAAAAACTCAATCATTCAATCAATTACTCAATCACCTTGCAGCAACGATTATCAATTGATCTCTAATACAGCAGTTGAGCACTACACCAATCCGTATCTGCAGGAGTTTATCTGTTTTGCCAACATCTCGAAGAGCGACAAACGCTTTGTCGCCTCCTGTGATTGGTATCCAAAACTGAGTGGTCTCATTGCAGTATCCTATACATTTACCACTCCAGTTACTACTGACCTTGCCACACATTCGCCGAACTATGTGCAACGTGCGGTACTTGAACCGAATCCAGTGCTGCTCTGGAGCTTCTCTGACAATCTTAACTATAAACTAGAGTTTGAGGCACCCTTTGAGGTAACAACTCTGTCTTTCTGTCCATATAACGGTGACATTTTACTTGGTGGCTGCATGAACGGTCAGCTGGTGCTTTGGGATCTGCAGGGTCGCTGTGATCATTTGGATGAAGAGGAGTTTTTGACACCGGCACAGGCCAAGTATCGAGCTATGATTGGGGAATTTCTCAAATGGACTCTCGATACAAATGAGGAAGTCGTTGTGCCACCGGCATGCGTATCACCGTTGGAAAACTCACCAGGCGAGGCCATCACCGGCATTTACTGGTTGGGCAAACACTTTTATTTGAATAGCTTTGGTAAAGTCTTCAATGATCCGAATAAGAAGAGTAATCACAAGTTCTTTGTCACGTGTGCTTTTGATGGCACTGTCTCATTCTGGAATTTGGAAGGTGAGCCCATGAAGAAGGATAGGGATTCACAGCGCACCAAAAATCTACCCAAAGAGCTGACTCAAAACGAATCCATATACAAGACGAAAGTAATAAAGCCCGTTTATAGCATTGAATACAATGAGCCACTGACTGGCATTATAGGGGACACGTCGTGCTTCTCCTGTCAGACACCCACAATCAAGGTGATTAACAAATCACCCTCCAACTATCCCATTTCGATGAAGGCCATTGATCCCTCGGATATGCGACCCTCAATAATTCTGTCCACCTATTATGGACATATTGTACGAGTCGAGTGGCAGGGCATGTACAGCGATGCGGGTGCTACGGAACAAGTGAGCAGCTCCGTTCAGTTTGCAATGGTGCACGATGGACCTATTGTTGCAATGAGCAAGAATCCTTTCTATCCGCAAGTATTTGCCTCCATTGGACGTACTGTGTTTGCTGTATGGAGGGAAGACTATCCAGATTCAGCTATTTTCTGGCGCAAGCGTCCTTGTGATCTCACTGCAGTTTCCTGGAGCGAAACACGTCCGGCTGTCTTGTTTTTAACGCGAATGGATGGCATCCTTGAAGCTTGGGATATTTTAGGTAAGTGTCAAAAGTAAAGTATTTAAGGCAACTTAACGAAATTTACTTCTCGTATCTAGCTCGTGATGATGCTCCTGTTTTGACTGAGGTCCTCGGAGGTGGCATTATTACAGCCCTTACCGAGCATCGACCGTCGCTACCACACAAAATTCTGGGTATTGGTGACTACAACAGCAGCATACGAATGGTTAAGCTTCCACCCACATTCGATGTACCACTGGACAATGAACTTGAAGTACGTATTTAATATCTGAAAAATATTTTAATCCTTATACAATCCGACCATGTCAGAAACTAACGAGCTATGTGGAGAGGCAAATATTTCGTAAAAGGAATATTAAGGCCTGGGAGCAAAAGTATTATGAGGACAACAAGGACATCATTGAAGCAAAGCGTGAGGCCGAGGAGGAGGCACGCAAGGAAATTGAACGTTTAGAAAAAGAAGCGCTAAATCAACGTAAACACTCATCTGAAACTGAACCAGACAAAACGTAAGTCAAAAATAGGGAGTATAGGGATGATTATCGTTGAGGCTAACTTTTATTCCAGGGACAAGCCGCATCTAGGTGGTCCATACAATGAACGCATGGCCAAAAAGTTTGATGAACTGAATCTCAATCGAATGATGAACATTCTAATGTCGCGCAAGCAAATGGATCCAGAGAAGCTGGCTCGAGAAACGGCGTTGGAAAAGGAACGCCTTAGCTATGAGAACGCCAAGAAACAGTCGCATTCAAAGGTACTCGAAGCCGTTGCGGATGATGTAGCAAATATACGTTCACGCCTCCTGCCCGCTGAGGTTCAGGACATGCAACGCAGCGAGATGATAGCGGAGCGTGTCAAACGTGAAATTGAACAGGGGCCAACATATGAGGAAGTGGAGAAAGAAGCATTTGCAAAGCTAAGGAAGTTTCCCGAACTTGAAAAACTCGATTTAATTGAGCTAATCGAGCGAGGCAGACAGCGTCGTCGGCTGTTGGATCAATCGCTGGGCGGAAATACCGAACGTCTACTCTGGTATAAGGAGAAATGTGAGAACAATCAGATATTCGAATGCGATTTTGGTGTTGATCTGCTCTACAATCCGCGAAAACTGGGTCCGCAGCCCAAAATCGAATCCGACAGTGATCCACAATCAACGGTGGACGAGGTGAAGGTGGAGAAAGTGTCTCTAGACGAGGAACGCACAAACCCTGAGTAATTGTTTATTGTGTTAAATAAATTTTAGAAAATATATTAGTTGTGATAATTGTTTGAGTTAGTGAATAGATTGGTTTGTATTAGATGACCTTGTTTGGGTCAACCAAAATTAATATTAATAGTCATGATCAGCTTAGCCTCAAAAGATTCCTAGACCCACATATATTTTAAAAATACATTTGTTTTTAATGAATTGTCTGCCCCCATCCATTCGTTAAAAAAATCAATTCACTAGATAATTGGTTTGTTTGCTGAATGATTTTTGGTCATTGCCAAATAATTTGTATCTTCACTTAACGTGCATTGAACCTTGACGCTGAACTTCCGCAACAAACAACGAGCCCAGAGAGAGGGAGTTCAAGTTTATGACATTTCTAATGAAATCATCTCGTTACGCAGGGCGTGTCATAGGTTTAATGAACTGTACCACACTCGCTGTCGTTGCCGCAGACAGTGCCACAGTCGCAACCACACTGCAACCGCCGTGGCTTTCCCACGGCACTCAGCCTCAGACTGTCCATCAGCTGGTGCCCGGCATAATGCACATATCAATGGCAACTGCTCGACTGGACAACAGCTCACTCTCAACTACAGAGAAGAAGAGAGGGAGAAAGAAGACAGAGAAAAAGGGTGAGGTAAATGCAAGTGGACAGCGGCAGTCCATCATTTTCGCAAGCAGATAATGATATACATTTCGGAAGCAATGTATATGAACTTTACCATAATTTTTGCGAGCATTATTATTGGCTACGCGACTCTCTGTTGTGGCCAAGTTGCCGCCGGCCGGCACTTTATTGTTGCATCATCATCATGATGAACTTAATCATCATTTTAAGTCATATTCAGCATCGTCATCATTGATTGCGACCACCTGTTGTCCTTAAAGCGCAAACCAAGCGATAAATATAAAGTGAGTTCAGTTCGCTCGCCTTTTTAACATTTTACTTTTCAATTGCATTTTAATGCACCGTAAAAAATGCGCAATACTGTAAGTAAAGATTATTCATTTATAACAGTTTTCACAATAAGGGATTGCCAAAAAATGGAACCTTGTGAATCGTAGCTAATTCGCATTTGTGAAAAGTTTTCATTTCTTAAACTATAAATGTCTTTTTTATGGGTGATATTAAAATTCTCAAAATTGCATAAAACTTGGTTACAAAGAGCATCCCTCAGTCGAACTTACTTAGGTCATTCTTGGCCGCTTGCTTTTTTATTTATTTATTCATAAATGTTTTTTTGGCATTACATTGCGTGAGGCTCGGACTGTGGCAAATTCGACCTGGCCTGGCAAGTGCATTATGCACATTTACATAACAATTGGCCTTTGAATTGAAATTGGTCGAATGGATTGGCTGACCAGGTTGACCAACGGGTAACATTAAGTGCCCGAGCTGGAAAATGTGAGTTGCGAGTATTAAAGTCGTTTTGTTGCCATTTAAAATAATTTACGATCTTATGCAAATCGATGACTTGATGCATTCGTTGCATCCACAGACGTTGCCGTGACTTGGCACAAATTCTCGAGCTGGCCACAAATTAAACAAACACACAAACATCAATTATTCACGCCCATTGTGCGCCAGTCGCGTCAACAGCACTTAAAGCTCGAAGTTCCAAGTGTTGGCCTAAATCGTTGAGGGTCCAAAGTGGGTTAGGCACTGTTTAGACTTTAATTTTTAAGTTAAGTAAACAGAGTGTATTATTTTTACATTTTTAACATTAGACATGCATAAATGAGCTTCAAAATATTTTCGTTTGATTGCATTCGCTTGTTGCCACATGTGGCAAGCATTAGGTGTTAGTTTCGCGTGACAAACACTAAATGGATTTTTTTTTGGGGCACGTTTAATTTAGCTAGACTTGGCTCAAAACAATAAACTAATAACAGGAATGCTAAAAAACAATTTATCTATTATCCCACATTTTTGTTGACGCTTTTGAGACGTTGCAGCAGCTGCTTGCAGGATTCACTTTCCTCATTGCAGCTAACGCTTCTTAGTTTAGCCAAATCAGCTAGAAAATCTTCAATCTCTTTAAGCTGGTCATCAAACTGCTCTTGATATTCAGTGACATCCGAGTCGAGATCAGCGTTTGTTGGCTGTTCCTGCTCCATGTAGCTGCAGTAGTTGAGGCACTGCTGACCCAGGGTAAAGAGAGAGCGCACGAAGGTCACTGGCTCGGAGAGCAGACAGAGCAGAAGACACTGGTCTACAATACTTTGAAACAGGTGTAGCACCTCATCCACCAGTTGGGCCTGTTGAGCGACCAGCAGCAGTTTATCCCAGCGAGGCTTTACTATGTCCATGGTCATGTGCTGTTCCAGCTGCTGAATGATTTTAATCATGTGCAGACGTAAGACACAAGCGTTTAAGTTGTGCTTAACTTGATCATAGCTAGAGGATTGGAATTGGTGCTGCACGTAGCGTAGAAAGAAGAGAACGCGATTGAGGAGTTTCAGTTGCTCAAGGGGCACTTCATGGATAACCAGGCTAATGGGCCACTTTGGTTCGTAGTTCAACGTAAAAGCCTCAAAGCCATAAAGGGAAAGCTGCTCCGGTAGTTCGATAGAAGGTTCCGGATCAGGTTCCGATTCACTTGCAGACTCGATTGCATTCTCAGTCTTCTGTTTGAGTTGAAGACTTTTGAGTCTAGTTTCCAGCTGGGTAACCACATTGCAGTCCAGGAGTTGAGAGCATAGCAAATGCTTGTGAGGATCCTCGCTCAACTGCAGCGCCTCCAAAGTAATTCTTTTAAGCTTCTCCGACTGCAAGTTGTCCACAGTTTGCTGCAACAGTTGAGCACATTTCTCTAGCAATAAATCAAAAAAGTCCTGTTCCTGCAACAGAAAGTAATCTTGAAGATTCTGCAAGTGTTGCCCAAGCTGTTCCTGCACAAGGACTTCCATCAGCTTGCGAGCTGGCAGTTCATATGCGCTGCGTATGAGCTGAATGTGAGATGCCTCCTCCTTATCTTTGTCATCCCTAGGAACATAGATAAGCTTCTCCTGCATTAGTTTCATTTGCACATTGCATTGTCGCAAAACATTCAGATACTTGCCGGCCAACAGAATGTTTTCGGCCAAAGGTTCCAGAAAGCTGGGCACCCTATCCTTATGCAGACGATATCGTTGCTCCCAGTAGGTGTGGCAACATTGCTTGGGACAGAGCAGAGTGCTGCTCACAGCATTCGCACTGGTGTCCTCAATAAAGAACTCTTTACGCACATCATAGATGACACCCTTCTGTGTCCACAACTGCACCATGGTCATATAATAGCTAGAAATGTCCTGGAGTAGTGCCTTTAGACGCTCGGATTTGGATTGCTGATATTGCTCCTCGATCAACGAGAGCAACTGCGCCGAGTTGGGCTCCAGACGACGAACGCGACTTGTGAGACTTGCATAGGCTTGCATGGTTGATAGCCAGGGACGCAGTTGTTGGCCCATTTGACGAATCTTTAGCTTGTGCTCCTGGAGCTGCAATTCCAACGTTGCCTGGAATTCAAAGTACTGCTGCATGTCCTTTTGTAGGGCATTGCCCAGGAATCGGCTGCAGCTGGTCGTCATGCTGGTGTCATCGATAAAGCTCTGTACACCGATGAAGTAACTAATCAGTGGAAGCAGGTCCTTGGCCAGCAAGCGAAGGGATCCACTGAAACGTTCATCGATCTTGAAGCTCACCTTACCAATATGCTCTGTGGTTAGTTTGGGAATATCCTCAAGGGATATTTCAGGTCGAATGTGTGAGCAAGGCACGCCTGAGAAAGCGTAGATTAGATCACGCATGAGCAGCTCCTCCTGCTTCTTTAAGGGTAACTTGCCGACATCCTCCGTTGCCAAATAGAAGCCGCCAACACTCTCAAATTTCCATGCGCCCATATTGTGCCCGAGACAAGGTGGTTCCTTAGCTGTGGAAGCCGGTATTGACTCCATAAAATCAGAGCTCGAAGGTAATTGAGACAACTTTGCACCACTCAAACGCAAGGTCATCCCCGGATCAAAATCTTCAGATGTTTCACCATCCATATTTATTGGTGCAAAATTTAGCCGTGTATAATTCAATTGAAGTTCAACAAATGTGAATGAGCTCTCGCTTGACTTTGTACTATTTCAAGACTTTTTCAATTTTACATAAACAAAATTGTTGACTGAAAAAGCTTCTGAGGTGAGTTTGATCAAAAGTGATTATTCCCTCGAAACGTTTTTGTTTTAGTTAAAGGTGAAAATCGCACGCAATGCTATCAATTTAACACCTTTTAGCCGTGTCAGGCTTTAGATTCATAGCTTATGAATGAACTGGCAACTACACAAAATATTCACTTCGATGCCATGAAAATCACAACAATATTCATTCGCGAGTGGCACGTACTTTTCTCTTTCAGTACCCAGCGGCGACATCTGCGGTCGACAACGCGCCAATTTTATCCACAGGTGGATGGAAAAAAAGAGACGTTACATGAATCAGCTGTGCAAGTGCACCTTCGTGATCTGTGTGGCAACAGTGGGGCGACGTGTTGAGAATATTTCCACAAATTTTCACAACGATGGGAAAGACTCGAAAGTCCAAATACAAAAATATGCTGATGCACTTGCTGCACTTTCTTTATAAACAAATAAATATCGTACTCGAATATCGTACGCCACACAAAGATAACTATGAGAACTTTTTATTTATGAGAGGATGGGCTTTGTCGCGTGAGTGCCACTTGCCGTTGCTGTTGTTTGTTGTTGGTGTTCTCATTCTAGACAATGCAACGTCAGCGTCGAGAAAGGGTGGCCGACGGCGTCGACAGCAACATTAGCATAAATAAATAAATAACCGTAATAACAACGACAAGTACATACTACAACAATAAAGTGCATTAGCAACGCGAGTCAAAGTAAATAACGAATAACAATGACAACAACAACGAAGAAGAACCGATTAAGCTTTTTGGCTTCTATTTCTATTGCTGCTCTCACTTATTTGGGCTGCACAAATTGCACTTGTATGCCGAGCTTTTGTTTTCGTTCTCTGGTCGTGCGCTCTCTGTCTCTCTTTTTTTAAAGACAGGCAGTAAATAAGAAACACCCACACGAGTCAAACGAACAGTGGTAGAAGATACTTAAAATTTGAAGTTACAAGTGAAATATTTTTTTTAGCTTAAAACAATACAAGACATTGAAAAAATAAATCTGTCAGAACTAACCCACTGTTCGTTAGACTATTACAACAGCAACACCTTGACAGCGCGCCACTATTACAATAGCAAGAAGTGCAGAGTTGTTGTTTTCTACAATCGAATTGAGTGCAAAGCTCAGTTTCAGTTTCGGCAGCGAACGCGGCCTAGACAAGGGCTGGGCAAAAGTGAGACAGTGGCAGAGGCAGCGACGCCGGCTTTGAACTGCGCGATGTGCTCTGACTGCAAAAAAGTGCCGTTTAAGGTTTCGGGGTTTTTTGTTGTCTCGCTGTTGCTTATTGCATTACAAACATACACCGCAAACGCACGCACACAAGTTATAAACAAAACGTTCATCACTGCCAGCAACGATATCAACAATAGCAAAAACTAAACCGACAACAACAACGTATCACATTGGTGACAATTTGCGCCTACTGCAGTAAAACTCTCGGTCTCAGTCTAAGCCTCTCTCGCAGTCAGCGCTGTCGCCGTCGCTGTCACTGTCGCAGTAGCGGCAAATGCGACCGCATTCTCAGTCAAACAACAAACGCAACTGAAGTAACAACGGTGTGTCCGCGTCTTGTCTATTGACAATATAATATTAAATTCGCCACCTTCCCCGCCACCCCTCAATTAATGGTGCGTCAAAGAGGAAGCAAGTGCTAATAGAAAAACACGAAAACTGTGCAAAAGATTCAGCTGCAAGTGAATTCCAAGTGTTTGGCAGTGTAAATTACTGTGCTTGAAAAGTTATGAAATTGTTGTTGCTGCTTTTAGCCGCCAGAGAGTGTTGTTCTTGTTGTTGTGCTTAATGATTGGCCTGCCTACGCGAGAGGAGTGCGTCGAGTGGCTGCATTCCGTTATTGTTTTGATCCTGCACTTGTGGAGCTTTTGTAATATGTCGCTAACGCGCAGTCGTCAAACGACGCTCAAGTGGATTAAAAAGCGTTTTGCGCTGCCGCGTCAACGTCAACGTCACCACCAACAGCAGCAGCAGCAAGGGTAAGTGTCCTGGGTGCAATGTGGGTCAACTTAACAATTCAACCCCACCACGACAGCAAATTGATTTTTGTCTAACGTTTAATTTCTGTTGAATTCAATTAATTGCGATTCAACGGCAAAATATTCAATTAAAGCTTATAATTTTCGGCGTAATTTGCGGCTAATTTTGTTTTTCCTGCGAAACGAGGGCGCCGCTAAAGCAACTCCAAGGGTTAAAAACTTTGTATCCATTGGCGTGACTGACTTCAATTTCTCCAACGCGGCGCAGACGTCAGAAAAGTTGCTCAAAAGCTACCCCCAAATTGCCCCCTGGCCGTTTTTGTTGTTGTTGTACCGTTAACCGTGACGTAGTCGCCAACTGTCTGCGCGCTTTGTTCCGTTTCCGCTTTTATTTGCTAAATACTCTCTTGTAGTAGGCTGCCACGCCAATCGAAGGTGTGTCTACTGCCCTGGCCATGCTCCTGTTGTTCTCATTGTTGTTGTTGTTGTTCTGGTTGTTGCTATTTTGCATGTCCTCAGCTTGAGCGATTATCGCTGTCAGTTTGAAAAACAGTTTCACGACTTCTTATCATTATTCAAACCGAAACCAAACTTATATTCGAGCCGCATTGTTAGAAATCAAAATTTATGCGAATTTTATGAAAGTTGTTAAAGAGTTTCTTTTTTATTTTGGCAATTATTTGTGTGTGATTTCGAAATAGTTTTTATTATTTTGGGCGTGTTTACTGTAACTACTTAATGCTCATAACAATGCGGACTGCAGGCATGGCACGTAAAATGCCAACGCCCCCGGAATATCAAAAAGTTTTCTAATGCATAGAGAAGGAGTAGGGAATTTAAAGTTCATATTAGTGTAATTTCGATACAATTTGTTGACATCATAAATTGAGTCACCATTCAAATAAGCAGCAACTAGCGGAAATGCTAATGTTAAGCTAGAAGAAAGAGCATTTAGAATGTGCTATAAATGGTTTGGTTTGAAAATCATAGCTTTATGTTTATCCTGCGTCCAAATGTTTACTTCTCACCACTTAAGCTTTCAGCTTGGTTTGTAAACAGAAATCGCATGTTCGGATAATCAAAGTCGTATTAAATGCTATAGAACCAAGAACACAAAAGCGAACCGAACCGTTCTACTGCCATAAACAAAAGGCCTGTCAAACGAAATATACAAACAAATTTACTAGTACTCTATACACATCAAAATAAACGTGGTGCGGAAAGTATCTGAGTTTGGGTTTTGTTGGTTTTGTTTTTTTTGCCAAGTTCAAGGCGGCATCGGCAGATGTCGCTCTATGGCGCTCTTGGCACTTTGCAATTACGGCAAACAATGTTGGGTTCGACGAGGTGGTTAGGGGGCAGCAAGTGAGGGGTGCGGCTAAGGGAAGAAAGAGCAAACAATAACACTCTGTGTAAAAAACAGAGACCATAGCACGCAAAACAGACTAACAATACAAAATACACTCTACCCCCCCGCCATTGCAGTAAATGTGGGTGTGTTTTTTATCACTATGCAACACAATAAAACATAGGGTATTTGACTATAAGTAAGTACCAACATGCAATATTTTAAAACATTTTGTCAACGCGAAAACATATTTATAAAAATACATAAAAATTAATTCTTAAAAAAGAATATTTATTAAACTTTACTAACTAAATCTCTTATAACTATTGTGAACAAGTCTTATTGCTGCCTAGTGTAGTATTATTTTGATATTTAGCCGAGTGGCATTCAATCAATTCAAGAGCTCAGCGCGATTCATTCGGTTTTGAGCGGATTTTCATATTGAAAAGCATTCGCACGCATGGAAAATCATTCAAGCCTGCGATTGGGTGAGTGTATGAATAATATACATATATAGGTGTGTTACTATTCGAGTGTGTGTGTGTGTGTTTTAGCTGTACACCCTCTGAAAATATATGTGTGCGGCGTTTTTCCCATTTGACGTTCAGCTCATTTCAATTTAGTTGCGCGCCGCAAACGCTTTGAACTTGTTTTTCACCGGACCAGACGCGGACATTTCTCATTCGCAATTCGTACCCAGTACCCAATATCCAATACTCGGTATTCGGTATTGTAGTATCTCAAGTTGCCGTTGCCAGTGTCAGGCCCTGCCCAGAGCCAATGGTTTCCTATTGATCTCGTCGCTCGAATCGCGTACGCCTCCCGCAAAAATTTGTGCGCGTTTTGATTTTTTGGCGCGTTTTTCATTTTGATTTTTGTGTTTTTTTTTGGCCCCTCGCACATCGCACGTAGCTGGCTGGACCTGAACCTTTTTGGCTCTCTGTGTGTGTCTCTTACCCTAGGCTAAAAACAAACAACAACAACAAAAACAAAAACAAAATAAGAAAACAAAGCAAAAAAACAACAACTATGTATTGATAAATTGCCAGCCGACGATTTCCGTCGTGACCCGCGCGTTATGCAAAATGCTCAAATGTAAATAAATATTAAAATAATACAAAAATCACTAAGCCTGCCTGCGCGACTGTCTCCCCCTCACGACCCCTCTACAGGCTCCAGAAAGAGCCTTTGTTAGTTTTTGGTTGTGTTTTTATGTGAAAAATGAAGTGAATCTGTCTTTTGTAAAGTGAATCGCCATTGCCATCACAGTAATAATAAGCAATAATAATAATAATAATGTAAGCCGACAAATTTCGGAGTGGCAGTCGGTAAAGCAGTCAGTTTGAGTTTGAGTTCGAGTTCGAGTCTCGGGCAAAACATTTTCTTTTTATTTATGAAAACAATAAACGCAACACAGACTACGCATTAAGTGATATTCCCCCTCCCAATCGCCTTCCCTACTCAAATCCCTGTTGTTTGGGGTTTTTGTTGCTTTTTTTGATTTCGGCCTGGGAGTCTGGATCGCCAGACGGTTTCCTGGCAGCTTCAGCTTCAGCAGCGACAGGCACGCATATAATTTGCATGTGGATATCTCAACGCTGCCCGCATCGATCTTTATGAGTCGCCGCGTTGCAACAAGATGTCTTATGTAATCTGGAAACTATTCATGAAGCAATATGCTCGCCTGCGCCTCGTCCACAATACGCAGCAGCCATCGAGACCGACATTGATCTGGCATTCGTATGCGGCCATTGAAGCGGTAGGTGGCTTTCTATCTCCATCTCTGTCTCAGTCTCAGTCACTGCCTTTAGGGCACATCCAACAATGGCTATATGGAAATTGGAATTGGTTATGGGAATTGGATTTGGAATGGGAAATGGGGGTCAACCGTTGTAAAGGAGTTGTGGTGTGGTGCTGGAACTGCAGCTCTTATTGATTTAAATTGAGTAATTTGTAACGGTACTCGCATGTAATTGCAAATTAATGTGCACAAATTACTTACAACTTACGGTTCCAAATTGAGAGATCAGATAAGATCAGCATAAGGTTGAGATACAGATTTAGTAGCTGATTGGGAAGACAACAGTTTGGCTAAAGGAAATTTATCAACATGACTATTTTTAAAAGTTTTTATCTACATAATTATTTTTTCTTAACCTATCTGTTTCGTAGCCTTTTTCTAAATTTTTCTATTGCTGCTTCAAGATTTTTATAGAATTTTGTCTTAACATTTTTTCAAGTTAAGAACCCTTTTCAAAATCTTATCAATCAATACTTTTCCTTTGAATAAAATCTGCAACTTGAACTCAAATATATAATTTTTTTACAAAATATATTTTGAAACAATAATTTTGCTAAAAAAGAACATGTGTTTTCGCTCATCTTAAAAGGACGCCGCTTCATTTTCAGTTAATATTATTTACTATTTTTTTTATCACCTTTAAAAAAAATGCTGACAGCACATTTTCCGCACATTAACTCATTTCTAAGGCGAGCCGCGCCAGTTGCCGAAGGAAACACAAGAAAAATTAAAAAAAAAAAAAAAAAACGAAAGCACCAAATAAAAAACCGTTTCTTCAACCACAAACAAGCAGCGAACACAAAATAAAAATAAAAATGTGAAGACAAAGTTAAAAAGTAGCCGCAATTGACGTACTCGTAATTTTTTTATTGATATGATATGATATGAAGAGCTGCTGTTGGCCGGGTAGTGTAGTCGAGAGACGACCACCAACACGGCCAACGGGTAAAACATTAATTTGGCCACTATCCTATTGGCAATTGGCCATTTGGCTGATTTCGTTGGCTGGGCTTAAACGTACTGTCTGCCCCATTGATAATAACAATCTGGAAAACTAAGAGATGCAATAAGTCAACGCTAAGTGTTAAAATGTCGATATTAATTGTGGACTAGCTAGCCACCGGTTGGCTGTGTTTGGCAGCATTCAGCTTCTGCAGTCATGCTCCCTTTCCTCTTCCTTCGCCCCGCTAGACTCGCTCGCATTTAAATAAATTGCGATTATGGCCACAAATGTGGCAGGGGTTCGAGGCAGAGGCAGGAGCAGAGCCAGTGAACCGAGCAACTGCGCTAATAATATTTATCAGTGCCTCATTTGTTGCACGGACAGCACGGACAGCCTGTGCAGCCTGTGCAGCACTGTGCCATACGAGAGCGGGAGGAGGAGGAGGGCGGGGAGGGTGTTGTTGGATGGCCAATAAACCCAAAAACAAGTAAGCAAATAAAAATTGTTGCCAGCTAATTGCGAATTGGTTGTTTTTGCAAGTCGTTGTAGTTTCGTTTTTAGGTGGGGGCCTGTTGTTGTTGTTGTAAATCATTGGTGTTGTTGTTATTGTTGGATTGTGCATCCGCTCGTCAGTTTTTGGTTGCCGTTTTTCACATTGTTTGGCAGCCAACCCCATGCATATAGATATATTTATATATATTTATTGCAACTAAGTAAGTTTTGCATTTTAACCAGAAATCATGCAAAAAACTGAGACATGCAACAACAAAAACAACGACTCACAACGTTGAACGGCTTTCAAATCGCATTTCAAAGCTGTTAACTGAATAAAGAGAGAGAGAGAGAGCAATAGGTGGGGGGATCATGAAAACTGTTTAAGTTTTTAATATTTTCCCGCGCGCCGCACACGCACAACGTGGGAAAAACTCATGAAAAATGCAACAACGCATTCGAATTGAATACAAATTTTGCATGCCCAATTGCAATATGAAAATAAATAAAAAATCATAAAAGAAAAAACAAACTTTGTCTGCCATAAATACACTTGGACTTTAGTACGAGTTGCGATAGGGCAGGAAAAATAAAAGCAGGAAAAGGCGCCATTGATAAGCTGCACGGCATAAGGAAATGCAAGAATTGCACCGCTGCTGCCAAGTTTAAAAATAAATGCGATATGACAATCGGCGGACTTTTGTGTAACTGATATTTAATAGATGTAATTTGAGATATTTGGGATCTAGAGAAATTGTGCATCGAAGAGCAGAGAGTACTAAGAGGCCAAGTAAAATGTAATCAGCTTTCAACTGCAGTTAAAAAGTAGCAAAATAAAAAACAACATTGTAGTTTGCCCCTTGTTCATTTGTAATTAAAGGTAATCAGCTTTTAATTGTAGTGCTAACTAAATGTAATAAATCAAAATTGATTTCAGTTTGCCATTTGTATGTAAATTTATATTTTAATAGTGGAAATAAAATGATTGTAAAGTAGAATGAGGGAAGCAGCTCGATGGGAAATGATTGCTGGCATTGTTTCTAATTGGCGTCTTAGAATAAAAAGGTTTGTGTCTAAATAAAAATATCACAAATACTGTGTTTAAATAAATACGGTATGCTATAAAATTAAATGGTAAAATAACAAATAATAATTGTACAGTCAAACCGCCATTTAACGAATTTCGCAAAACGATGTTTTCTGTAGTACGAATTCATTTCCAAAACAAAGCAATTTAGTTTAATCAAAAATCCATTCTGTATTACGAATTTCCTTCACAACAAAGTTTTTTTAGGTCCCTCTGAGATTCGTTATAAAGATGTTCGACAGGTTTTAACTCTGTGATTATCACTTTTCTGATCCAATTAATATTAGTTTTTGACATGCTACACAAAAGCTTACCAGATCGATTTAAAATAACGATTATTAGCGTTAGGCCCATTTAAATTATCAACACATAATCCCAAGCCCGCATTTACATACAAATCATATGGATGTATGTATGTAGATCATATGACAGTCGTGTTATTTTCACATTGTCACTTGTCAAACGATATGACAAGCATGTTTTTGTTGTTGTTTCTTTTTGAGCTGCTTAGCATGCAAATGGTTTTCTCACACATCGTTTTCCATTTCTAATATTTTGATCCAAACACACACCAAAATCTTTTCTCTTTCATTTCTTTTGGAGGGCAATCCGAGGTTAGACCAAGCCATTAACGACACGCATTCGCTGTCGCTGTCGCAGTCGACGTCGCTGTCAGCGTTCAAGTTGTGTTCAAGTAATTTTCAATTTCTTTTGGCTGTTTGCTGTCACTTAATTTGGCAGCGGGAGCAGTTGCAGTTGCCACCCACACACACACACACACAAAGCAGTGTCTCCAACTTGGGGTCCATTTGTGGCGAAGGCGCAATTGCAATTTGCACCGCCAACGCATCGAACGCACCACATCGGCTCCGCTGTCCGCTTGTTCAGCTTGGCCAACTTGGTCATCGCTGGCGCTGCCTGTAACAAATTAGTTACTGACGCAATATATATAAACATTTTTTTTTTGTGTCTTGTCTCTTACCATTATCAAAATCACACGCAATAAATTGAATTTGCCTATTTTCTACACCTTGTTGTTGGCGTTGTTGTTGTTGTTATTGTGGGCAGCAGGTGTCTTTTGGGCACTTGGACTTGAAACATGGAAAAACTGGCGTCGGGCGACTGGCGACTTGCGACTTGCGTTATCCAATTAATGAAAAGAAAACGCAGTCATAATGTTTTGATTAAAGCACAAATGTGACAAGCGATGCATAAAAATTAATTTTCAAGCGGGTTTTCTGTGTTTCGAAGAGTGTTTGTAGATTGTGATTTGATTTGGGGGATGTGGGTCAGCCATGTGTAACTGTAACTAACACGCGTGAGAAGCAAATGCTTGAATTATACAAATATGTAGCATATATATATGTATATATGGTACTAAATCAAACAAACAGTTTCAATCGGCGGCAAGGTTAGTTGTCAAACTGGTCAACTTGGTCAACTTAGTGAAGCGACCTTCCTTTAATGGCCAGCTACTTTGGAGTGGAGTTGGCCAACTAGTGCAACACTTTTCGATTTCCTTTCCTGCTTTGTAATTTGTGAGCCAACAGCAGCCGCCCATAAAACTTGGCCAACACAAAAAACAAAAAAAGACTGGCCAAGACCCAAACTAAATAAAAACACGCACGCATAAAGATGGCTCAAGGCGCCTCAGACTCAAGTCTCTCTCGCTCTCTCTCTCATTCTGTTTCTTTGGGGTAATTAATTGATGAGCTGCGTCCGGCAGCAAATTGAACGCTGCTTCACTCGACTCGACTCCACTCCACTCCACTCCACACTGGGGGGCATGGCACCAATGGAATCTGCATCTGAATCTGGCACAACTGGCATGGAATGGCAAACGAAAATATGTTTTCATTTTGATATATTTATTGGTATTTATTTTGTTGGTCGCACTTCAAAAGTTGCCGACTTGTGGCAATTTATTGTGGCGCATGCGCTACAATTCCACCGCTGGCGACATCTGGCGGCCGCTACAGACAACAGCGGCAGCAGACCGGCTAGGACTAAGCACCAGGACGACACTCGATACTCAGCTCTAGCCTCAGTTTAGTGGCTAAGCAAGAGCAAGGCACCTAAAACGCATTGCAACAGCCACAACGTTGCAAGTTGTGGGCGTAAATTGTGTGTGTGTGAGTGTGTGTTTGCGGCTAATATGGAAAGCGGCTTAAAAAGTGTCACATTGTCACAGTGTGTTGAAGCTTAAAGTATTTTTTTATAAAAGCCAAAGCCGAAAAATCCCAAAAAGCCTGGCCAGTGGCATTGTTATGTGTTATGGTCAAAAAGGAGGCGGCGGCTGTTTTTGTTATTTTTTGTTGCCCACTTTCACTGCAAATTTGTGCAATGTGTGTGCAAAAGAAAGTGAATTCTACTGTGCTACACTTGACCTATGACAACAACAACAACAATGAGAGTAACGACAACAACTGCAGCAAAAGCATTTGACGTTTTGAGCTTCACCAAAGTCATTTGATTGTCATGCAATGCAAATGTGCAAAATGTTGCTGCAACTGCCGTTGTTGTTGTTAGAGACGCCCACTTGGCACGCCCCCTTCTCAGTGTGTTGTCTGACTGAGGCGCTTTGAATTCGGATCAATGCTGTCCCCAATTGATTTTTTGTTTAACTTTTAACATGCACCCGGTTCGGTCACCGGTAGAAATGTTAGTTGGCTGTTGCCAATTGGCTTTTTTTTCCAGTTGTATTTTTCTTTTTACTCGTAGTCCCAGGCAACCCAACGTGTTCGTTTGTGTGCGTGCTTAAAGAACCTTTAATTCTTTGTGCTTTTGTTCATAAGGCTTTTGGTATTTGTGTATTAGTGTCCCCAATTGCAGCGCACCCTTTTAAAGGTATGCCTCTTTGATTGCAGTGTTTACATTTGCATTCAGAATTTAAATTATAGTACTGCAAGATTTATTGACAGCTGGCTATTGGTATTGTTAACACATACACAAACTTACATACATATACTTATATGCCAATAATTCGATGCCATATTCATATACAATACGCTGAAATTTAATATGCCAACTTATTGTTTACTTATTGTTGGGAACAGAAGTTTGTGTTTACCACTACAGAGAACAAAAAGTTCATAACTTTGTTCTTCAAACTTTATTTTCACTTAGATTTAATTTAGGTGGAGTTTTATTCGATTCAAGTATTATTAGATTGAAGAGAATTTTTGATTGTTTAAAGAATATTTATAGTTGATTTAAGAATTTTATCTCCATTTTAAACAGATCATTCTTTAAATCAAGAATAGTTTTAAATCAGAAAAAATAATCTTAATTTGATTTAATTTTATGTTCCTTTATCAATCAATATTTTTGATAATACAAAAAGAAAATTGCATAAGATTATTTTAAAAGTATAAATTGAACTGAATTTGTATGAAAAACTTTAATGTTGGTTGCGTTTTATTTATTCCTTAAACCAAAACCCTAATCTTTATTGCACTTTAGCCCTTCTGGCAGCGAACATTTCTTATACAAGTATTGAACTTCACACGTGTCTAATTTTTCTGTTTCTCTGTCTTTTCTTTTTTTGTTTTATCAATGCAAACTGACACAAACAAGGCAGCAACAACTGCAGCAACAACGGCAACAACAACAGCAAACATCGACCCAGGAGCCGAATTAGTGGATCAGGGCCATTTAAGCGAGATCTTGGTGCTGAGTGACACTGAAATCGATGGCCAGACCGCGACATCGGCGCCGCTAGCAGTGGCCATCGACAACATGGACAACATGAACAACACGGACAACGACACGAACACAAAAACAAACAACAACAACAGCAACATGAAAGAGGCCACAGCATGCCACACAGCGCCAATAGCGCGCGACGAGGATGTGGATGAGGATGGAGATGTGGAGAAAGAGTGTGAACCGGAGTCAGAGTTGCAACTGGAGATGTTGCAGCAGCAGCAGCAACAACAACAGCAGCAGCAGCAGCTGTCGGCATTGGCCAAACCGAATGCTAATTATGTGTGCTGTCAATGCCCAGCATCAACAACAGCAACAGCCACAGCTGCAGCAACAACAACAAACCGCAGCAAGTCGCGAGTACGCAACTATCTAAAGAAATGCAAGCAACGCCTAACGGGTCAGCAGAGCAAACCAGCAACAACGACAACAACAACAGCAACAATTACAATGATCAAGAACGAGGCGGAAAGAGGAACAGCACCCACCATTAAGGAACAAGAAGAGCTGAACGAAGAGGTCGTGGAGCAAGAGGAGGATTCCAGCTGTGGCAGTCGAGATTCGGCTAGTGCCTATGTGGACACAATGCCGCTTGATTTGAGCATGCGACGAGCGCCAGCAGCGCCACAGGAGTCCAGCAGCAGCGAGAGCGAAATCGAAGACGAGGAGAAGCCAAAGGAGGAGCTCGAGGAGCACAAGGAGCTAACGCTTGTGGTACGTATTCCAGCCAGATTGAAACAACAGCAAAATTACTTACTTGGCCCTTTTGTTTTTTGTTTTGTTCCTCCCGCACAGCAGGCAACAACTGCAACTGCAACTGATCCAAATCCAATGGCGAGTATAATGTGTGTGGAGGGCTCGCTGGCTGAGCTGATTGACAGGCATCTGTCGCACATTTATCCCATCTACTGGGAACGCACGCGTGCAATTTTAATGCGCCAGGCACGTGAGCTGCTCGTGTGCCATTTTGAGGGCTCCCTAGCCAGCTTTGAGCAGCGATTCCTATGCAAATTTGCTCAAATTGCTGCAACGCTGCGCGCCACTCATCAAATTGGCGAGGTAAGTGCCCCCCACCCTCTACACCAAGAACAACACATCCAAGACTCCCTATAGTCCCTTCAGAATCGAGACAGACGGAATCTAGAGATCGGTCTAGAAAGAGAGAGATCTATCATTTAGTGTTTCTGCAGGCTCACAAATTAGCGCTTGGGCAATTTAACGATCTCGGGCTATGGAAATGATTGGAAATAGCATTGCGAATTGCAAAGATTTAAATGGGAGTGGGAAAAGAACTTGGGGGCTTTAAGATTCGGGATTGCTTTATACGCATATGGTTATTTAATACGAACAAGAGCAATTTATTACTACCAGTTGAACTATTTTCCCGCAAAAAGGTATAAGACGCGAAAGGTGTTGTTTTGAGTTCTGAAGAAAATGAAAAAGTAGAATGTTTCCTGATCAATTTATATTTTATTTCGATTAATTATGCTCAAGTTATTTTAGTTTTTAGTATTAAATTCGTTTCACGATGCGCTTTACTCGATTAGAATTTAAATAATTTGATTAATCTTAACGCCTGCTGCAGTTGATACTGTCTGTTATAGCAGCCCTGGCTGCTGTTAAGTTAGGTCGAAACTTAACAGCTCGATGCAGCAGTTAACAGTGCCATCGCGAGCGACAACAGTGCACATTTGAGTATAACAGCCGCTGCTTTGCCAATTGGACAAACACTGGGCAAACTAACTGAACAAGTAAACATTACAAAAAAAAACTCCTTCGTGCGGCACACGAACAGTGAAGCGAGCGAACGCAGCGCAACGCTTGTTAAAGTTTTTAGATTTTTCCGAAAAGGTCGAATAGTGGAATTCGTGCTGCCAGTTTGAGATTTGAATTCGCGGCGCGCAGTCTTGTGAGCGGCAGAAAGTAGTTACAAAAAAGCAATCGAACACGAAGACGAAGAACGTGCAACTGCCGCATAGTTCGTATTTCGTATGTTTTTTCGCACTCGGCTCATCAATGAAATGTGCAACAGTTTTTTACATGGAATAACAACAGTTGGCTAACAGATAACAATTGTTGCCCCAGTGTAGTGCTCTTCAAGAAACAAAAAAAAAAAAACGAAAAATTTTACTTATTAAAAAAAACAACGTAATTAAAGTGCCTTTTAAGTGTCAATTAAATACGGATATCAACAACAAAAAAGAAAGATAGATTTAAATAAAAAATAGAAAGAGAAGCGCATTCAAATTACCCATAAAAGTGCCTTTAATAATACTTCAATTTACAATATAAACAAATTTATGTGCGCATAAATCAAACGCTTTAATAGATCTTTATTGCTAAAGGTAATTTCTATTTCTTATTTGCTTTTGTAAATTTATAACTAAAACATCATTTATGGCATGGAGCAATCTTAAATCAAAACTCAAATGCAAACCCATATTTATAGTTGAAAATAATAACGAATATCAATTTTAAATGCATGCCATTTTAATATTATTTTTTTATGTGAATAACTGTTATTTTTGATCGTTCGACCCTGAACTCGTTCAAAACAATTAAAATCACAGCACAATTGTTTTTTATGCACTTATGACAATTTCAATGCCCGGAAGCCAAATGAAAGCTCAAAAGTCGTGTCCTTCGACCTACGCTCATTAGGTGATTTTTTTAATTTGTCCCCCCACCAACCACCTTAAGTGTTTAGAACCTTCACTTGGAAACGAAAGACCAAAAGTGCGAGGCGATACAGCTGTAAATAAGCTTTGGATTCGAATTTCAATGACAAAGCCAAAGACAATGTGTGGGTTGCCTTTCAAAAAAAATCTATGAGGGAAAATATTGAAAATCGAAGTCGTGTCTATATTACAAAATATTTATGAATATGTTCTTGACGAATTTGTGTTAAATGCTGCTTATCAGCTGACAGACAACGAATGGGGCGATTTGTTGTCGCTGTGTGTCTAAACCGTAATTTATGGTAATTTTGCGTTACGCATACGCAGTGTGGTACGTACTTAGTTGAGTCGAAGGCGATTGCCACAACATGTGTTGCACATTCGCGCTCGCCGCTCTATGCTGTGGGAGTCCATAAAGTGCTCGTTACATGACCTACATACAACACCAACCAGCAACAACAACAACAGCAACTTTGACTCGGGCAATGTGTTTCGTTTTTTAGTGTTTATTTGAATCAATCAGCAAAAATTACTACGCACATTTGCAGCTGATTTTTAGAAGCCGTAAAAAAGCAAGTTGCAACAACTCTGCTTGAACCCGCCAGCAGCAGAGGGCGCTGCCTCTGTTGCTACTTGCCCCCGTCTCAATTTGCAGCTGCTGCCAGTTGCATGTTAATTGCCTTTTAATTTCTCAAGCTGTGCGTTTTGCGCACTCATTTTAGCAATGTGTGAGTGTGTGTTTGAGTGTGTATGCGTGTGCTTAATAATGAAACTTAATGCAGTCGCTTCAAAAATTCTTAGCTCGTTGATTTGAAGTGTACGAAGTGTGTTTGGGTTATACCCTATAATTATATTCTTGATTGGCTTTGCAACCTGTGGGTGGAGAGGTTAAGCTAACAGCTGAAATCATGGCATTTTTAGTTCTAAACTCTTTAAGATAATATCGAGTATATTTTTCATAGAACAAATCTAAGTAGGTTGCCAGCAAAATATTCTTTAAATGGTGGAAATATTCACATTATTCTCAACAAGTATCAAAAATATTATCCGATTGGAGAACACAACATAGCAAATATTTTAAAAAGGATTAACGGCGCTTTTATATAAAAATTCAAACAGGATTCTTAGAGTTGAAATAAAAAGAGTAAATCAGTTTTAGGAGTTTTCCGATTCCTGCGTATACAAATCGTTTCACTTGAAGAATTAGATATTGAAAATCTGAGAGATTCTGCTTAATGGCTTACGAGGTAACTCATAGTTCGGCACGCACCGTAAGAACACTTTTACTTCTTTTATTTATTTTTATTTCATGAGCTTTAGTTTTTCAATGAAGCACGTTCTGTAATTTAATTCGGCTTTGTGCGCAGTCGCAACGGCAAACAACATACTACAAACATACGTAAGTGAAGTACTTTATAGAACGGAGAGAGAGAGAAAAAAGGGTCGCAACTCTGCTCCTCATCAGGTTTTAGTTTTGTTTTGTGTAGTTTGGTTTGAGTGCCTCAAATTGTAAGCGGAAATTGTGTATTAAGTGGACGTTGGAGAGAACACAACACAAAAAAAAAAGAAACAACAAAATTGGGGTTGCTGCTGCCTGATGCCTATTGTTGCTATTTGTTTGCCCCGTCTGTCCGCTGTCTGTCCAAACTGATTAGGCTCGAACTCTTTTTCACTGTTTTCTGATTCTGTGTAGCTTTTCTATTTTATTTTATTATTTTTTGTGTATTTGTGCTGTGCAGCTGCAGTAGTACATGGCATATCACTTAGACGTACAGCAATTACTGTCGAGCGTTGAGCGTAGATAGAAAACAGCTTCCGAGTTGAGCCAAAAGCAACCACAACAAAAAAAAAAAAAAACAGCAGCCCCATCATCAATCCGCACAATGCTGATAAACACACTATCCAGACCCAATTCCAAATGCAATTCCAAATTGCAATTGCCAGACACAGAGAGAGACAGAGAGAGACAGTGAGAGAGGGAGAGAAGGAGTTTGCAGTCTGGCAATAATTTTTAGCTGGAAAAAGTGCTTTGAACTGTGTGTTGAACACAACATGATCGGCATTTGTTAGCGATAATGAATTGAACATTTCTGAAAACATGTTTGTACATAATTTGTATGCAGGCACCACTCGGCACCACTACGGCACCACTACGGGACTCTACCAATCCTCCACCTCTTTCTCCCCAGCGCTGTGTGCCTTTCTGTTTGTTGTTGGTCTAACTAAGAGCTAAGATACTCGATCTGTATCCTACTATAGCTGGCTGTTTGTTTTCTGCGCACACACACACACACACACAAAAAAGACGCTTAGAGAGCGAGCGAGATAGAAAGAAAGAAATGTGCAAAGTGTAAAGTGCATATTTATGGCTTGCATAAAATAACTTGTAAAATGCATTCACGAGTGCGCACTCACATTCATATACATATTTATACATAAGTATGAGTAGACACGTGTTGTGCATGACTGAGTGTGTTCAAAGTATTTGTGTGTTGTGCGAGTGTGAATTGGCTATAAAGTCATGACAATCACATGTCGAATTAGAGTTGAAGAGGAAGTTGTCGTTAAGGATATGAAAATGGATACGAATGAATTATAATATCTATACATACATATATGAATAATGAGTCAAGGCATTTAAGTGTTTACAAATATGAAACGCGATGTAGAGAGTCAATAGATCCATCTTCTTTTTTAGTTAGTTAAAGCCAAAGAGTTTAAATAGTTGTTTAAGTTTGAGCTGCAGGAAATTCGTCAATCAATCTTATTGACACTAATGGATAATGAATGAAAAATGATTCCAATACTGTTATTAGGCACATTTTACCCTTATAGTTTCATCGTTTAAAATTTAAATACATTTTAAAGCTGAAAAAAACTTGGCAAATATTTATACTTAAGATACACATTTGTTAATTACCTTGAAAACATTCATTCATTTATGCTTTGTGTTCCGTTCCTAAGATGTTTGTAGACTTTTTAAACTTTTCAAAACTTACATTAGCCACTTCATTATAAAGTACTTGGTAATAACTAGCGATGCTTCAAAAGAATGAATCTGCGTCTAGTTGATGGCAATGACAAACGGAATACCAATCCCGAACTCAATCCTCATCATCCTCCCTCCATTCCCTGCTCCGTTCCAGACAGATTATGTTACTCAACGAGCTTAAATGATGTTTGGGTTTTCTGTGATGTGCTTTTTATTAAGAGGAGTGGCAAGATGAAGAGGAATTGCAACTTGTGGATGCGCAGCTGCGTTGAAGTTGGCAATAGATACGCGCAATACATAGAACGGAGAGATCGAGATCAAGGGGGGATATTAAGAAATGCACAGAAGATAGCCTTGAATTATTCAAACGCGTGTGACTTGCTTAGTAATTAACCCAGCATACATACACAAAAGCCGCAGGCTGATGATGAGCTGCGCGGTTTGGATACAAGAATGATGGTTGATGGGGGATGGGGAATGGGTAGCTGCAGCTGTGGCTTGAGGCGGCGACCACGTCAAGTGGCAGTGGCAGTGGCAGACACCGAAACCGAGACATGAAACTAACAACAACAACGCACATTGGCTGCGGATACTTTGTATTCCTTTTTGTTTGACTGACTGACTGCCAGTTGTTGTTGTTGTTGTTATTGTTGTCTGCTGTTTGTTTTACTTTGTGTTTTTTTGTTATGTTTTGTTTTTTATGTCATTATCGTCATTGTCTGGCCGTCTGGTCGTCTGTCTGTCTGCTTAAGGTGAATGCTTCCTGCAATGCCAACAGGTAGACAAAGACAAAAGACACTCTCAGCGTCTGTTTGTGTGTGAGAATCGGCTGCTTCAAATGTTTGCAATGCTTGAAATGCTGCAGGCACACACCAAATAAATAGTTATAAATTTGTGCAGCACAACAAACAACAAATCGAAGCCGTCAAATCCCATGAATGACTGACTAACTGACTGAATGACTGACAAGCACCAAGCGACAATTGTATCTTTGTCTGTATCTGTATCTATATCTTTACCTGTGTTTGTGTACTTTTAACCACGACAACGACACGCTCTAATAAATGGTTCAATAATAAATTACAAGCATTGCATTTTGTGGTCATAGAGTTGCCGCCAGGATTGTTTTTGTGTATATATTTATTTGGCGTCACGTTATTTCTGCATTTGTCAAGTTCAAGCGTAACTTTTATTACACTAGGCAACAATATTGAGTTCAGCTTGCAGTTTGACTGTTGAACTCTTTTAATATGCTTATTACTGGGACATTAACGATTTCTTTTCTTTTTACTTGATGTTGTGAACTAATTTAGAATTAGTTTTAAGTTATGGCACTTGACTTAAGGGGAATTTATTTAACCTGCTCAAAAGTGCAACTATTAAAAAAGATTATTTAAAATGCAATAACAGAAAGTTAAAAGTGCATGAAATATGCTTAGGTTTAATCAATATTCAATTAAGCTTTATGACTTGCAGAATTATCTAAATTTTATTTAACTTTTAGCTAAGACTTATTGAACAACACTTTTTACGATTCTTCGTTATTGATTAAGAAATTATTAATATAACTTTTAATTAAATCTATTTCAAATTGAATTTGTTGCACAGTGTTAAGTCGTTGTCTAGGTCTTGGCATTTGTGTAGACGACACCGACACCTTGCTTTGGGCCATCCAGTTGTGAGTAGGATGTCAGATCGCGCCACCTTCGTGATTTGTGGCTTAAGGGCACATATGCAGTTGAACACTGAACCGTTGAACCGAAGCTAAAAGGAACCATCAGCAAGCGACCAGGGCAGCCATTTGTGAGACCGCCCGGTGGTCCCAACGACTCCTGGTCAATGGAATAACTCCTCTGTCTGTTTGTCTGTCTGCTTCTATATCCGTCTTTTTGGTTGTCTGTCTTTATCCGTATGGCCGCCGGATTAGCATTGAAATTGACTTCGTGCTGTGCTCATTAAAATTTTACGTGCATAAACTTTATTTCGATTTGTTCAACGTTGTCGTTGTATTTGTACATGCAGTTGTTGTTGTTGTTCTTGTTGTTGAAGTCTTTGTCGCTGGCGACGTCCTTATGCCGAACCTCAACCTCAAAGTCAAAGCCATCGTCATCGTCATCATCGACATTTGAGACTTTTTTTCCTAATAAAAACGCCAAAAACACAAAAACCAATTACATTTCGTGGTAAGAACGTTGACCAAGAACTTTCCTAGAATTGCACCATAGAATGTGAAAATTCTGTACAACAAATTGCTACTTGTTGTTTTTTGCCTTTTTTTTTGGTATTTATATCGCATTTTAAAACTTCCTTATTGGCCAAAAAGCAAAAGCTACTTAGTTAGAAAAACAACCCTTTTGTAGTCAGTTTGAAGCCAACTGTTTTGCAGTTATTGGCGTTTTTAATGTGTTTTGTTTTTCCTCTTTGTTTTTGCATTAACAAGTTTACGGCCGTTTTGGAATCGATGTGGCTAACAACTTTTTCAATTACCTGACAGAATCAGAGTCCGAGACGGAGTCAGATCATCTTTCTCTCTTTGTCCTCTAGTTGTTTTCTACAGTCTTCTGTTATTATGCCATGGGGCTATAAAAACTCGTTTTCAGCTGTTTCCCAACCGAACGAAGTTCATGATCAGCTGTGAACTGAAAGTGGTTGATTGGAGCAACAACTACAACTACAACTACAACAATCAGGTAGAAGTAGTAGAAGGCAGCAGAAGAATCTCAGTCAGGCTAAAAGTTTATGTACCGGTTTTTGCTGTTACTTTGCCGCCAATTGCACTCGTAATTGAGCCGCTTCGCATCGCTTTTGGATGCCATCGGAGAGCGCATCGCATCGCACCGCATCGCATCACATCATTGTCTCAATCTTGAGGCCCTGTCTTTAACTTCATCGTCTTCGTCGTCGTCTTACGTACCACTGATGTAACAGGCAACTTGCAACAACTTGCTGCAGTTTTGTCTGCCTGAATGCCTGCCACAGCACATCTGCTTTGAAGTTTTCGCCTCGAAATCGAAGGCGCTTTTTGTTGTTATCTTAAGCCCGTTAAGTTGACAGGCTGTGAAGTGCCTGATTCGCATATTTTGCTCGATTTGAAATGTGCTGCCCTATAATATTTCAACACCCAATCGCAGCAGTCACTTCCTGCTTACAGATACCTAAATCATATAGCTGCCAGTGCCGCGCTTTGAAGAAGCTACACAAAATATAAGAAAACACCAAAGATGCCAAAGAACAAAAAAAAAAAAAACACAAAAAATCAACAGCACAAACAACAACAGCTGAAATTGGCATGCATTTCTGTAAGACGACGAAGAGAAGGAGGGATTCTCTGGCTGCTATTGCATTCCGGCCATGCAGCAGGCCATGACAGCCTAGACCTGATCTATTTTGGTCACGCCGTTCACCCTCCCTCCCCATCTCCCACCGTCTCCTCTCTTCGTCATTCAACAGCTACTCCAGCGACATGCAAAATATACATAAACGTTCAACAATATATATGTCTAGATATATATGTAGCTGGCTTGGCAAAAACAAACAATTTGTAGGTGTGGCTGCGGCTTGGCTTTGGACGTTGATGGTTAATAGTGGTGCTGCTGGTGGTGCTCCTGGTCGTGGTGATGTTGATGGTGGTGCCATTCTCTTGATGGCCGTTCTGGTAGATGAAGCGGAAATGCGACGTTGACTTGACTGCAATAAATTTTCGCGCTTTGTTTGTGCAAAAGTACAAAGATTTTGTTGTTTTTTTTTTGTTGTGTTTTTTTCTGTAACATAAAGCAAATTCCATATGGTTTCCGCTGCAAATATCAAAAAGAATGCAATTTTTCATTGGCGATTAAAATAAACCAAAAATGCTTTCTATTATCGTAACTTCAGCATAAGGGATTTTTTTTAGTTTCTAAAATAAAACCTCATTCAAAGTTGTAAGTGAAAATAGTTTTGGTCATGATTTGACAGCTAAAATTAACCCTCTTTTAGAGTCAAAAATCAAATTTTTTTCTCTAAAAAACTCAGTCTTAACTCTTTCCCACAGCCGCATTAGTCACGAAGGCAACAGGCAGCGCAATAATCAAATTGATTTGCTTAAATTAACGGCCTTCTGTCGAAACAATTTTTTTACGCCCGCCTCTTTTTTGGCGGTTTACGCTGCGTATGTGTAATTAAAATTTTTGCGCTTGCGGCGCTTTTGACCAGGTGTGGCCCTTTTGCCAACATATTAATTATTGTTGAGACTCGCAAAAAAAAACACACAATATACAAAATACAAAAATAGCAAAATAGTATCGAAAATATATAAACTGGGCGTCGGCGCACTTTTGTTTTTCTTTTTTGTGCAACCCCATAAACTGAATGAGCAATTTGCCGGCCAGCGGCCGACAAGTTGTCCGTCTCTATCTTTATGTCTCTCTCTTTCTCTCTCTACTTTTTCATTTCTATAATTTATTAAGAAAACACGCCAAATGAAATGCATGTGTGTTTGTGTGTAGAAGTTTTGTTGAGTGTGTTTCAATTTTTTTCTGGCTCTGTTTGTGCAACGCCTTTGTGCGCCTTTGCATGCGTAATTTCTGTTGCTGCGCCAACCGTGGTGGTCCCCAACAAGCCCAATGGCTCCGTCATCGTCATCGTCATCCTTCTCTCTCTCTCTCTCTCTTTCTCTTTCTCTATCTGTTCTTGTCCCGGTTGCCGATCCGGGTGCGACGGCACCCGCATTGAATAATTGCCATAGGCTGGGCGCCACACGACGCCGGCAACAAGCAGCACCGGGATTCGGATTCGGATACACTTATGTGTTGTTGTATTTTTGTACATATGCATAAAGATATTTTGCATATATATCTATATCTGCATATATGCTAATGCCACAGCTTGTCGGCTTGATTACTCACAGAGCGCGCCAAAAGGAAAAAGATTTGTTGCATGCATAAATACCCTACAATTAATTAGAATTGGGTGTGTTTCATTAAAACAGTGAAACTGTCCATATTTGTAGATTCCATTATAAATATTCAATTGTGGTTTGGTTAAGCTTTAGTTAAGGTTTTCGAGAGTTTAAGATAACTCCAAAACGGTCAAGTTTTTAAATGCTTATGCAATTATTTATTTTATGTTTTAATTAGTGAAGGTCTAACAGTATCAAGACAGGGTATCTTATTGAATTTCACATCCTATTTTTATATAGTTCTGAATTCTTTTTTGTGCACAAATCGAGTGTAATTTAGCTTTCAACATCAAAGGCGTGGGAATACAGACACAAAAGGCACAAAATCACAAAATGATATATGTGTCTGTTTGTGATCCGAATTCGGCAAAAGGATATAAAGGCAAATCCTCGCCAAGCTGATTTATGAGCCTCCAAAAACGTAGCACGCACTCTCGCCACACAAAAAAAGGCTCAAATGCCGCCAATGGAACGGAAATTTGTCGCCGCAACAAATTGAAAACAAGAGCGAGAGCAAAAGAATGCCAAACGCGCTGACTTGACTTTGAAAGCCAAAATGGGAAAAATTCTAACAAAAAAAAACAAATACATAAGTAAAATCGAACTGAGTGAAACTGGGGCTTGAGGCTGGGCCTGGTGTTTTTTTTGGGGCTTTGGGGCTGATTGCCAGCGATGACAATGACAAGCGGCGTCCGAACGACGCCGCACATTTGGGTCAATGACGACCGACGAACGACGAAATCGACGACGACGATGATGGCGACGATTCCAATGATTTAGAACCTAACATTAAAGATCGGCAACAGACAACAACAACCACCAACAAACAACAACAATAGCAACAGCTTGGAATGGAATTGGCGGTCAATCAAGCAGAAAATGTTGTGTGTACGGAGAAGCATCATTTTAGCATGTGGCGACAGCGATATACATATATATATAGACATAATATATCCCCCGCTTAGTGAAAAAATAAGAGAATCCAAACTGACTGGAAGGGAAGTTGCTGTTGCTGTTGTTGTTTGTTGTTGTTGCTGTGTTGTGTGTGGCGATGATCATTTTGTTCAATCGATTGTAAACGATGCGTTGCGATCGTTGGCTTTTGTGCTGCGGCTTTGATCAAATGACAAAATTGATCATTTTCTGTTTGAATGGATTTTGGAGCAGTCTAAAATACAACAAAAAGACCTTCCCTCAAGTGTTTCCCCCTCTCTGGTCTCATGCACTATGTGCCTCGTCACACAACAATTGATTTATGTTGGCTGTTGTCTCTGCTGTGTGGGGTCTCTTTGGCTGTGGCATGTGCAACAAAAACAACAATAACAACAGCAACAATAACAATGCTGTGTGTGTTGTGTTACCTTTAAAAAATCAGAGCTTTTGTGTTGAGTCAAAAGGTGCTATAAATCAAGCCAAATGTGAGCGCACCTCAATTTTAGTTTAGTTTTAGTTCAAGCCAGGCTTAATATTGTGAGTGAACGTTTTGACCATTTCCACCCAAGCTGTGGCTGTTGCAAATTAACAACAATGCGAACAACATTTTCGCGCCATAACAATTAATAGTATGCAAGGATCATAGGCAACAAGAAAAAAGTATTTCCAGTAAGGTCTCAAAATGCACTCGACTGACCGTCGTCTGTCTGTCTATGTGTCTCTCCCTCTTTGTCTGTGTGTTGCAAGTCTATGAAGTTTTGAGTTGCAAGTTCGATTTCACATTCCCGTAGGGGTGAAATCTTTCGGATTTTTTTTGTTTATGTTTTTTTATGCCTAAATTTTTACGTCGCGTTTTGTTTCGATTTTTGATTTTTTTTTGGTTTTTTGTTGCCGAAAACGCTGTGGGTAATAACCAAAAATTAGCAAAAATTGCTAAAGTTTGACTTGCATGATTTATCTATAATTTTGCATCGCTAGTCGCCACTCGGCGGTGCATTGCGAGTTTGGGGGCAGTCACAAGCAGCAAGCAGCACAATACCCAAAAACCAGACACACTCGCCATCTGATATAGGCCCACAGTCAAACACACACACACACACATAGAGATGTGTAGGGGAGGGGAAACACCCCAACAAGCTACAAATCTGACAGCCTGGGCCATTTTTAATGCGCTTTTCAGTCTAAGCGATTTGAAGTTTCAGTTTTGCGTTTCCTTTTTTGTTGTTGTTGTTTGGTTGTTTTTTGCAGCTTAACACTTGCGGGTGTTGTTGTCTACATAATTTCATTGTAACTGCAGTTGATGTTGTTGTTGCTGCTGTTGTTGGCGCACCGACCTCCTCCTCCAACTCCTACTGAAACAACAACATGTAATCGTCGTAATAATAAAAATTTGCAAATGATTTCGTTACTCAATCTTCAATCTTTTTCTGTTTCAGTCCTGGTTATGGCATGCCGGCTGGCCCCTGGCCACTTCCAATGGAGCGCTGGTCCTGCACTTAAGCGACTTTGAGATCGCTCACGCACTTCAACCAGCCGAACTATATCTGTGTGTCAAATTGGGTAAGTGGGTCGCGAGAAAAAACCAAACAACTATTTTGAAATAATCATATTTAGTTTAACAATTAAAGTTGTGAAATATCAATGAATTACAAGTGAAGTTTTTTAAAATACATTTTTTTAATAGCATCTCTTAAGATTTTCCATACTCTTGAGGCAGATATGTACTATAGTGAATAAATTTGATTTTAGTTACTCATATCATATTAAACCCAACACATTTTCAACTCTTAACACCTAATCTATTCTCATCTACTGTTCACCTAATATATTTTAGATTCTGACGCAAAGGCCACACCGCAGCTTTATGTCGTTTGGCGCTCGTCACAAAAGCAGCATCAGCAGCAGGAGCAGAAGCTTGAGGGGAGCACTCGGAGATACTGCATCGATATCGATTACAATAAAACAGAGCAACAGCCACTGAGTGTAGTTCAGCTAGAAATGTCTATGGCAGCAATGGCAGCAACTGGACAGAGTCAGAGAGATGGACAGGGGCAGGGGCAAGGATTGGCTAACGATGCCATCGAATTGCCGCAGCTGCTACAAAATCTGCTTGTGAGCGTGGAGCGGAGTATTGAGCGTGTGTCGCTAAACGAGCTACAAATGCCGCTAGCCCTCGGCGAGGATCAGCTCGATGAGGCCAACAACAACAACAACAACAATGCAAACAGCAACAACACTAGTAATAACAGCAACAACATTGGGTCGCCAAAGTGCGCGTTGCGGCGCAGCGATTTAATTACCAAAAACAAAGTGTTCAACAACCGTTACATGCTACGGCGTCTGACCAATCGACAGGATAGCATGAACTCCACCTCGTCGGGCAACAGCAATGCCAGTGAGCGCAGCAATTCCAGCAACTCGAGCGGCAGCAGCAGCGCTTGCGAGGAATTGCAAGCACACTTGAATATGAACAACAACAATAACAACAACAACAGCAACAGCATTAACAACAACAATGAGCTTGTGGCATCCACATCGCCCGCCTTGCCACTGTTTTGTTTGGGCAACTCATTTCCGCACATTGACAGCGATGAGGAGGCAACTGATGTCGGCGAGAAACTCAAATCGCCAGGTAAGTGAATATCGACAACTTATCAGCAACGTATACGTAACACAATTTGTATACATATAATTTGCATTACGCATACGCCGAGCGCTCAAACCAGTTGCAAGTGGGCAAGTATCGTTGCCCCAGTTGCACTTGCAACTTATGCCTTATCGCAATTGCTGGGCGTTATTTGGCTTATTTGTTTAGCTGGCGCAGCGAATGAGAGAAGAAAAAAACCGTTTTACAAACCCCTGCAATTGTGTGGCATGCAAATCTTTTGAAGCCACTCCGCCCTCTCATTTTGGCCCCACCTTGCCGCTGTTGCTGTTGCTGCTGCTGGTGGTGCTCAAATATTCAATTAAACGCCCCGCAGCCAAAGTTGAGCTCATTTTGGTGGCAACGGTCGCTTTGAAGTTGAGCTTAATGCCAAAGATTTGATAACTGCTGTAAATTTAGCGCTAATTTGATATATTTTCTGCGCATAAATTTACCAAACATTTAATTCAATTAATGCGCAGCAAGATCAAGCAAATGATGTTAAATGTTGCTTAGAATTCTCGTGAAAGTGTGTCTGGTTTTTTCGACTTGAACAGGAATGATGCATTGATAAATTAAATCATTTCTTGTACTTTGTAGTTTTGAAACTTTCGCTTAATTAAGCATATGTACTTTATTTAGCACTCAGCTGGAAAAAGAAATTTTCAAAGTCTGATTAAAAGTGTGGCGAAAGTTGTTAAAATCATTCTTGTTTGGATTCGGTTTTTCGGAAAACTAGCAAATGATTGTTTATACGTTTCGTTCAATAAAACACACACTTTTATTTTTAAGTCAAAACATAATATTTGATTCTTGGGAAGCTCTGCAATGTGCTTTAGAACCGAGTGGGAGTGTACCAGGGCACAGCTGTCTTCAGCATGCCAAATGGTTAATGGAATTTTACTGGTAAGCTTTGAGCCTTGCCAAACAAACTTTACTCAGATCTGCATTCGACCCAGAACAGTACCTTTATTTTGGTTCTCTATACCAGTTCATGTATGTGATTTGGCAACTGGGCACTGGCTATTCATTTGGCACGCTGTTTATAACATTATCCTGGGTGCAAGGAGCATGCATTTTTATGATCGTTGTGGACATAGTTATGATAATCACTAAAATGGCCTATCTTCTGTTAGTGGTAAACTTACGACGTCATAGATTAACATATATGTTTTGTTTTTCTAAAAATAACTCCTGTTCCACAGACAATGTTTAGTGTGTTCATAATGAGCTTGTTTCTACTGTTTGCTGGCAGCTATAGTATTGCAAAGTATTGCGATGTTTATATGGTTGTGCATAGCTTTTTCACCGATCAACTGTGGCCCTATGAGGCATCATTTAAATGCTGTGGCATCAATGGACCTCAGGATTATGGCAACCCTAATAAAACAGATGAAATGCCAGTGTCCTGCTTTTACAACCGCACCTTAAGTATTGAAAATCTCTATGTGCAAGGATGCATCTATGCAACGGATGATAATTATTTCTGGTTTGTCTTTGACAATTGCTATTGGCTCTCAATGATTTTGTGCACTACCAACCTTGTCACTCACTGGAAACTCAGTAAACGCATACGAAACTTTTCCACCTAAAGAACTTGACATTATCCATCAAAATTCTTAGCAACACTTTAACTAATATGAAAAGCTTAAAGTTATTCCATGGCCGGCCCTAAATTACATGTTAAGTAACAATAACTCTTTGTCCAGCTAACCGCATATTGGATTGCAGTCTCAATTGCAGCACCACTGTGAGAGAGTTCGAATTATTTAGAATGCGTTGACGACGCCCACGGCTCGGCCACAAAATAAAACGCCATTAGCCATTAACAACGGCGGCCCACAGCATCCGCCAGGCGTTGGTTAACCACAAAATACAAAATATCGTTGTCTCAAACGACAACAACAATGGCAGCTGCAACAGGCAGCAACAACGGTGCAAATGGCTTTTAATTTGTCAAAGCCTAAAATATGAAAATTAAATGAGAAACCAAAGCACAGCAAACGCACAGTGGTACATGATGTGGAATAAACGATATGAAGTGTTTAAAAGAATGTTGCTAAATATGTGTAATCATTAAAATAAAAAAAGTCAAATAAAAAATGGTCACTTTTCGAAGAAACAATGATGAATTCACAATTAAAGATCATTACTTTGTAGTTTGCTTGTTTCAGTGTTCAAACTGTTTGGCACAAATTTTTGAAGAGCTTCATTTTGTTGTCTTGTCCACACCTATATCTCAATATTTATTCGTGCTTTCCTTTGAACAACTGCTCTTGAGAAAAACCGCAACCCCCAACTTCTACGATTGGCATTCAACTATTGCCACATTCCATTCTAACAACTTTATAGCTTTTTGATAACTTTAGAATTTTCTTTTGCGCACCGCCCAAGTATGGAAGATAGATAGATCGTAATCATTGGTGCCAGTGTGCAATGGAATGCGATCGAGTGCAAACGTATTTTTGTTTTTTACCTGCATTTTGGGTGTGTGGGTGCAATTTGCAAGCGCGCATAAATCAGCTGACAAGTGCGGGGGCATTTGTAACCTGGGTATTGGATTACATACTTATGTATGCAACAACAGCATGCAAACAGCAACTGCAACACCGGCCAACAAACCATTGAGCACCTGGCATTTATATGCAACAACAACAACAGGTGGCTGTTGTCTTGTCCAGGTGGTTAGTTCTGCAGACGCTGCAATGTGTCGCATTTATAACTGAATATATTGTCGCACGCGAAAGTGCCGACTGAAAATTTATGGGCTCAACTGGTTTGGGGGCATTGCCACGCCCTCATATCCGAAGCGGGCTACTGTGGCTGTCGCCAAATTAATCAAATGGCATTATTATGCAAAGAGTGTCCACAGATCCTGAACCAGTTTTCAAGGTTTCGCCGACGAGCGTTTAAAATGCAATTAACCCATATCTAACACGAATATATAAATACAAAATAAATATGTATAAATTTGTCAATTTTGTTTTTCTTTTGTAGAGTCGCAGCCGGAGCTGGTGACGTCCGCGCCGGCAGAAGCAGAATCGGAGCTACTACCGCCCAAGTCTATCAGTGAATTACCCGAGAAGCTGTTGAACAGTGGCGTCTATTTGCCAGGTAGAGATCGATACTAGTGTCTCCCAGACTTTCCATTTTCACAACGGCTGTGCATAATTCTAGACTTTCACTGAACCAACTAACTAACTAGTCTAACCGAAAATTTGTTTAGCTTATAAATATAAATTGGAATTGAAAATTGAAATCACTTGGCAACGCCCCGTTAGGCAAATTGCCTGCAAGGCAAAGTGAAAAGTGCATTTTCTTAATCAATTCCAAACTCCTTACAAACTTTTTGAAAACTCTCAATTCAATTCAATTAATTCACACACTTTTTCGCACATTATCGGTGTGACGACGACCACCCAGGGAGCAAGCAATTGAGATTGAGTTCAATTTCCATATACATGGTATTACCATTTCCAATTCGATTTATTTGCAGGCACACGCACCCTCCAAGGCGACCCACTTGTGAATGTGGATGCGGACGCTGTCGCAGGCGCAGGCCTCAATTGCTATGAGCTGGCCACACTGTTGCTCTACTACAGCACCATACCGGAGCGCAGGTGAGTGAAAAACTTGCAACAAGATGGGGGCGGAGGTGGAGGCGGGGACGATGCATTGCCTCAATCAGAATCACAGGCAGTTTAATGTCAAATGTAAAAGAAAAAGAAAAACGCATGGGAATGAGCACAGCGTGCATTGAGTCCAGGCATTTCAATTTGTACGTCGGAGGGGCATTAAAAAAAATATGCAACAACAACAACATAACTAAGTTCATAGAGACTCACAAGCAGCCCATCCATATTTACGAGCTGATATGTAAATGTGCATTTAATGGTTGACCAAAAGCCCCCAACTGGCGCTGGGAACGACAATAACGATGATGACGACGACGACGACGCTACACTTAAGCCTTTAAGATGCTCTAGGGAAAAAACTGACTGAGCCAACTAGAACTCTCTCTCTCTCTCTCTCTCTCTCTCTTTCTCTCTTTCTGTCTATGTATGTCTCATTCTCACCAGGCCGTCTGGGTGTCTGGCAATCAGGCAGTCGAACTCATTGCCGCTAAAGAATATGCATGCCAGTCAATTTGCCACTTTGGCTAAAAGGAAATATGTATGCAAAAAGAACAACAACTAGAAAACATCGAACAGCACTTGCATTCAATGCTGAGAACTTAACCATAGAAAATAGAACAAAAGCTTGAGCGAAATGTCGATAGCACTGTGCAACAAATGATTGAGGGTGCTAATAAATTCGAATGACAAATCATAATCTCTAGTTAAAGGTATGAAATAAAAACTAAAGAATCTAAAAAACAGTTTAATTATCTGCTTACCTCAAATCTTTTGATATAGCTATTTGCACATTAAATCTTAAGACTTGTTTTCAAGTATTTTATTTGATAAATGCAAAAATTAGATGATAATTTAGTCTGCAGCTTAACTCTTTCCCAACATCTATTTATTGTGACCTACTTAGTAAGATAGCATATTTGATATACAAATTCGCAACTTTGTTGCCTAGTGTAGCTTAGAATTCTAGTCAAGCTGTCGCAGGCAGGCAAAGCATTCAGTCAGCAAAGAGTTGCGGGCTCTACTAAAGCATAGCAGACACGTCGCTTGAGGGACTGAACTTCGGTTTCGGCTTCCCTTTGTAATGAAGCGATAGAAGGAGACAAAGACAGCTAGAGTGAGAAAGCAAGCTGCTGGTGCTGCAGGCATATGAATGATCTTTCAGACAGATTCGTGACACTTTAAATTTATGATGTGAACTTTTGTGGCCCAACGTTGAATGGTTCGGTTTGGTTTGGTTTGCTAAGCTTTGCTTTGCTTCGCTTTGCTTGTTGTTGTGTTGTTGGTTCTTGGGCTCCTCCACACGATTCCTGGAAATATAAAAAATATAAAGAATAATCTGTGAAATCTAAATCGACATATGAGAGAGCAGCGAGAGACAGAATGAACACATACGAAGAATTGGCACATTCCCATTCCTCCTTTTTTAACGATTCTGATTCTGATTCACAAAATCCCGTTGTTGTTCAGTTGTGAGTTTCCAGCTGCATGTTAATTGCTTCAATGCCAATTGCTAAAAACGCGGCCAAATCGTGTAGTAAAACTTTGACAAACATTTGCTTAGAGCTTTTCTTCCGCACAAGCAATTTAAAGACGAACTCTTCGTAACACCAAATAACTAGCACACAACTCGTCATTAGAAGAGGTGTGCGTCTGACGCGTTGACGACTCTGACACTAAAGACTTGAAGTTTGCACTCAAACAGCCACTCAGTCTGCTCTTTTAGGCCGCAATCTCCTTGCCACAGCGTGCAACCATTGACATTATTTGCGGTTTTGTTTGTCGACATGTGTAAGGTATTCATTAGCTTGGCTGTCCAAATTCAAATGCCAGTCGACAGACACTACACGCAAATAATAAATATTTGTGTGTGCTGTGTAAAGTTTTCACCAAAGACTCCACCAAACAAACTCCACACAGTCTGTAGCCCAGTGTCAACAGAAAACTATAAGTTGTTGTTTTGTTATCTTGAGTAACTTGTCGCTTATCCACCAACAAAAAAACTTACATCATCTACGGTGGGGGCCCTAGTAGTTGACCTGCCATCACAATGATCCATCTCTATGAGGATGTTGTATGAAGTTTGTGCGTGTGACAGCTTGCAATTAAATTTGTTTTTATGGAGCTGCTTTTCTGGGAATCAGAGAGTACAAAAGGTATTAATATGCATGCCTGTGCATAATACAAATATAAATAAAGAAAGCTCGGGTTACACACGAACGACCCGTACTAGGACTGCACTCGTATAAATATTTTATTGCACTTACTTTTTAGTTAGGGTACTCTGGTTAGCCTATAAGTCATAACACTTGTACCCTTAGCTTTCGTTTTAAAGGTTTGAAAGGCAACTTAATTTGGTACTCAGGTGAAATATTAAAATATGTGATTGGTCTTGTCAGCAAATCCAAACAATAATCATAAAAACTTTACTAACGACATGCGAAAATGTGTTAAAAGAAATAAAATAACATTTTCGTCTTAATGATCAATGAAATTTATCTTACAAAGAATAAATGTAGTTTTTAATGAGTTCAAAGCTCTTTTTAGCTTGAAGCCAAGTTTTGATATATAGAAAGATTACACTGCAGATCAATATAATAAATCATTCAAATACTATTTTAAGTATGTTTAACTATGCCGCTGCTAATGCTTTGTTTTGCTTTTTGTTATTGCTAACAAGGCACTTACAGTTTTTTTTATGAATATATAAATTTAAAGAGAATATCAGATTCGTTGCTTAGATCTCTTTTTGCAGCAAGTTGAGTTAACGTCTGTGTGTGTGTGTGTGTGTGTGTGTGAGGCTGCTTTAAAATTGAAATGCCAAACGCTTTTGATGGCCGTGCTTGCTGTGTGGGGCATCATTAAACATGAGACCTGCCAGCGCTGATGATGCAGCTCAAGACCTGCTGCAGCAAGCAACCCGCAGCTTTTGCTTCGCTCAGCTTATAACTCACTGTGCGACCTGCTGCATGCTACATGCCGCATGCCGCATGCCGCATTGCGTGCAAATATCACAACTAGCAAAATGCGGACTATGAACGGGGGTGGATCGCTGTGAGAACACAGTACACACAACTTGGCTAACTGGCTAGTTGACCAGGCCAACACAGGCATGCATTTACAGTTAGCTAAGAGGCGGATGAGGAGGCAAAGAATCACAGCTGGCTAAGACATTGGCTTCAAAGTGTTAAGAAGTTGGCCGTGGGGCATTTTTATTAATGCACCAGCTGCCATTAGCGGCAATTTTCAATTTTTATTTACGCTGATTAAAAGTGGCTACCAACTTGTCATATTTAGTATTTACAACTAGTCGCAGCTTGATACACTCAAAGGTATAACTTCTCTTTCAGTTTTTTTCGTTTTTTGTTGCTTTGTGGCATCTAGTTGTGGGCAAGTGGCAGAGGCCGCTTATTGCCAATTAAGCTGAACTTGTTTTGGGCGTTGCCAAGTTGATTCTGTGCGCACAGTTTGTAGCAGCACAGCAACAGTTGCAACCTGCCACATTCACAATTTACACCACACACACACACTCACACATTTGACGTTGTTTATGAGCCAGAAAGTCAGACTGTCCGACCGTGCACTTCTTAGTGGGCAAAACGCAACTTAAACTCATTGCCTTTTAACTTATGTATTTGCAGCACTGCCACCAGCCATAAAAGTACACAACAACAACAGCAGTCGCAGCAACAACAACAAGAACAGAAACCCGCCCAGCAAACATTTACCATTTTAATTGCCATCGAGAAGTCGCAACATTTATGCGTAATCGACTTAATTTGCCAAAGCCTCAAATTGTTAAGCAAGCAAATTGGCAATTGTGAAATTTTGGCCGTTTGTCTCGATGCGAATTTGCTGCAATTGTGTAACCAACAGCAACAGCAGGAGCAACATCAGCAGCAACAGCAACAACAGCAGAACTCCAACAGCAGCAGCAATAGCTGTGATCAAGCGGTAAGTTCAGGCTTTGACCTTTGCGATTGCACCACAAAATGAAATCATTAGGAGGGCCTCGCCAGCCGCCGCTGCTGATGCCGTTGTCTGCTTTTTGGGTTGACGCCCCACCAAGAGGCAAACAGCAGCAGCAAGCAGGCAGACAGCGGGGCTGCAAACAGACACCCAATTAAAGCGCTTTACATGAAACCACAGATTCTGGCCACTAATGACGGTTTCTTTTCTGTTTTTTTTTTTTTTGTGTTTGACCCACACACACACACACATTTATACAGGAGCAGTCGGAGTCGCATTTGGTTAAATTCATTAGCGTGGACCAAGTCACGACAAGTGTTGCGCCATCGCATTTGCCGAGCGGTGCTCTCCGGGGCCAGCATCATCACGACGCTCGCAAGTGGCGCGAGTTCTTTGCCCAGCTAGAGGCGTTTCAGCGTCAGTGTTCCGCTGCCGGCGGTCGTCTCGTTGGCGCATTGAGCGACATACGCGCTGCCGATCTATTGGGGTTGCCAACCCGACGTCAGCTGTACGGACAGCATCGTGCCCTCAGCCGTGCTCTCATGGACTCACAGCTGCATAATCTGCGCAAGCATGGCGCCACACAGTTGCTACGTTTGCAGGCAGCGGCCAGTGCCATCAATGAACCACCACCATCATCTACACCCACAACACCGCTTGCCACACCCATTGCACCAGCTGCTGCTGCTCATCATCATTTGGATGCTGCTCATAAGCTGCGCAAGGTGTCGCTGCTCTACAGCGAAGTTGATCGTGCCGCTCAGCGTCTGGAACAGCTTACGGAACAGCGACGCGAGCGACTGCGCCAACTGACGCGACAGCGTGCCCTCGAGGATGAGATCAATGAGGTGAGTGTTTTTCACTGAAAAAATGAATATATATATTCTACATATAGAAAATTCTACAATTATTGTTGACTTGCCATAAAAAAATATCTCTTTCTTTCCACTTTTGTTCGTCTCCAAACAAATAGGAGCTATTTGAATGAAGTTCTGACCTCTACAGTAATAACTAATTTAAAGTTGAAAACACGTTTTTCAGTCGATTTTCATGTTAAAATTCTAACCCAAAAAAATTTAAATTTTCTTCACGTTTTGTTTGTTATTTGAAACAAAATGTAAGCTCTTTTCTCTTAACATCAATTCATTCGAAGTAATTTCAATATTTTCTTTGAAACTCTAAACTCGACTTTGTCCTCAATTGATATGCACATAACGTTCGAAGCTTTAGTTTGTGCTTCGGAGTATGATAACAAAAGTTTAAATAAGTAGCTGGGGCAACAACATTTTTTGTGTGTGTTTGGGGCTGTGGACAGGAAATGCGCCATCCACATTCGAAATGCCAAATGTATCTGGCAGATACGACTTCAACGACTTCAGCGACTTTAGCTGACATTGTTAATTGAATATGCATTGCATTTAATGCTTGGCTTTATTAATTTATTACGCGCATCCGCTTAATGTTTGTGCACACAACGAGTTCGCTGAGTAGCCAGATAGCCAACCAAATGGTAGTAGTAGCCACATTGCGCATCGGTTAGCCAAATGGAGCCGTTAGATAAGCTAGCCAAGATTTTGCCAAGAGTTTTGGCATCAATGCGCATCACAGTTGCAGAAGCTGAAATCAGTTGGAAATTCCATTTCCTGGCATTTTAATTGACTTGTTAATGGATAGCATGCAAAAGTCGCGATCTCGCTTCCACTTTCCAAAGGGCTACCTGGCAGATGGATGACTACTATTCATGATCAGCTGCCCCACAGCCTCAGCTGCCGTGTGCATAATTGAGCACGCACGCACCCACAACTTGGTTTCAACCTCGATGGCTTGGTGTCTCTGGGCGGTAGCTGGAAGCACAGCACAGCTCGACTCAGCTCATTCGCGTTATCTGCCATGGGTAATCTTGGCTGAAGTCAGCGGCGCTTAATCAGCGACCAGTGACAGTTGCAGCAACGCCCAACGCTCCCAAAGAGCGTCGAGTCTTCGTTGCCTCATCCGCTAATGCAATTTCGCTGATTAATCACAATAATTTGTTGTGGGATTAGTTAGCGCAGTCATAAAGGAAGCTACGACGAGCGTCGAGCTTTAAGTTTTGAGTCTCCTTGGATGCGTTTACATATTCGTCATACTTTCGCGCTACTATTAAGTTTTGCCATTATTATTATGATTGTTGCATACGTTTGCGTGTGCGTGTGTGTGTTTGTGTGTACATTCCATAGTTAGGGGCCAACAAAAGTATGTCAAATTGCAAACACACGACACGCAGATACGTAGATACTCGTACTCATACTCGTACTTGTATCTCATAGATAAACGGCTCCTGCATCTTCAATTTCATTTAATAATTTGCGGAAATTGGCATTTAAAAATTGGCAGCGCCTTGTTAACGTTTCGACTTTATTGTATGGATTTTCTGTTGTTGTTTTGTTGTTGTTGTCGGTTTTCGTTTTTTTTTTTGCTGTGTACTGTTTTGATATTTTTTTCAGATGATTTTCACACGCTCCTCCGCCTTTATTTTTAGTTTTTTGAGATATGTTTGGCAATTTATCAAACTACGTTCGGCATTGGCCAAAAATTGAATTTTAATTGCCGACGAAAAGTTAATGAGTAAAGTGAAAGCAAGGTTAAAGAAATTAAATACGTTTCTTGTGCGATTTTCAATCGATATTTTTTGTGTTTTTTAATACTTACTCACTGACTGACTGACTGACGGAGTGACGAAATGACTGCATGACAGTTTGAGCTTGCCCATTGATAGCTCCATTGATGGCTTCAATCTCGCGGCTCGCACTCATTTTATTAGTTTTCATTCAAAAGTAGTTCAGCGATAAGACTGACAAGGCTTTCCGTCCATTGATCTGACTAAACTGACTGACTGACTGCATCTATTTGTCTCTTTCTCTCTGTCATACTGACTCCGTCATATCGCGATCGATGCAAAATTATACTTAAACTTACTATAAGCATTTAACACCAACACGCTTTCAATTAAAAGTCGTTGACAGCTACCAATTTTTATGTGCGAGCGCTCGTGTGTTGAATGCTCTAACTTTAATAGAGAGCATATTTTATTTGTCATACACAATCTCCAGTCAGACAATTTAGCACTTGTCGTGGGAAATCGTAGCGATTTAAACACATTTCTCAGTTTTTTCGAAGAAAGTTTTATTTAGATCAAATCCGATATTTTGTAAATAAAAATAAAACGTTTACAGAATAAGCAAAAAGCTGTTGAACTTTGGAATTGTTTTATGCTTAGATGAATTTCTGTATGTTAATTTAACAAATTAACTTTCTTGAAAGTATGAAAGTATTGAAAGTTGTCTCTTGGCGCCAGTGACTTTGACAAACTGCCAAGCTGAAAAATATTCTTCTTTAGCTGTTAACAGTTGGGTTAATTTACTAGTAAATAAAATAAGTGCATACGATGCTTTTCTAGCTGCATTTGGACACATTAGATATTTTGTTATCTTTTTATTTTTTTAGTAAATTGATTGCAGTGTATTAAATCTTCGTTTGCCTTGTTTTGTTTTTGCTTAATTTAATCAGTATATTTATGTAGTTAACTAACATGCCGCAACTAAACTAAGCTTTAACGGCAGAAACCAATGCCAAATGCGAATCCGAATCCGAACGCGAACGCCAATGCGAATGCAACTCTGCCACCTAACAAATGTCGCTGTCGTCCATTAGGCGCGCATTCAAACAAGGTGCGAAAAAAGATGCCGCCGTCGCCATTTTGTCGACGACGTCGGAGACGTAGACGACGACAGCAACAACGACAACGACAACTAAGACGACAACAACGACAACGACGACGACATTATGATGCGATATGCGATATTATATCTAAATTGTTGATCGGCTGCATTACTTGCGCGGGTTGGGATGAAATGGAATGAGAGGAATGGGAGGTAAGGTAAGCTATAGAGTTTAGCTCCAGTTATGGCCACAAGTGTTGACTGGGTGTGTGTAGCCTTAGGTGTTGCTGCTGCTGCTGTTGGTTGGTGAAAGACGCGTCTTTGCCGATGGATAAAGATAAAATACTCACACACAGGCGCTTGAAGTGAAATTGGATTTGTTTGGGGCGCTTTCTTTGAGTATCGCTCAATGTTTGTTTTTTAAATTAATTTGCGCGCTCTGTCGGCAGCTTTTGTGCAATGAAAACTATGTTTAATTGTTTCGCGCCTTGAATTGCAACGAGCAACAGCAGCTATCAGCAACAGTTGCTGATGACTGCTGACCACAGTTTGTGACCACAGCGACAAGTTTTCTTGCGGAAGCATCGCCTGGCTTATTTATGGCCTTTGACATTCGAACCTGGGGTCCTCGAGGCAACCAGGAATGCGGTGGCTGCTTTTAGCTGTTGTTGCTGTTGTCTTTTGCTTGCATAACTGCAGCTGGCTGGCGAATTTTTTGAGAACGGGCCGCATAGAATTCGGTCAGCCAAAACCAAAACTGGCCATGAAATATGAAGGCTTATTTAGTGACGACAACGTAAAGGAGGAGAGAAAATTTAAACTGTGACTGAGACGCAGATAACGCTGGAGCTGGAGACGAAGTCTGAGACTGAGACCCATTCACAGTGGCATTAATAATAGCTGCGTGTATTTAACCCGCACAGCAGAAACATTTTCGCTTGGCGTATGATAGATGTTACACTCAGAAAAAACATATTTAAAAAAAATGGCTAAATTTATTCGTTTGCTTATTAAAACTTGTATTTTACAAACATTTTTAATTCGCTTTGTTAGCTCAAGCTGTTTATGTTTGTGTTTTCTTTAAGTGTACATTGTTGACTGTTTGCCTGAGATACAGTGCGGCAAGTGCAACCGGTTGCATGCATGCAAATTCGCCACGCGAACAAACAATGCCTCAAAGACATGTGCACATATAGACTTGGCTTGCCATCACAGCTGCAACTCCTGTTGCATCTGCTGCTGCTGTTGCTCCAAGTGTTTCAAAGCTGCAACTCTGCTCTGTCTCTGAGTCTGTGTGTCATCAATGTGGACGTTAATCATACGCTTAGCTTGGCAGACATCGCCCAAGGCAGTTTGTTGCCAGTAAAGTTGCCGCCTAGAATGTCTGCATCTGCGTATTTATTGAATTAACCAAACACACACATACACATATAATCACACACTAGCTGGCTATAAGCCTGGCCAGCCAACTGGCTGAACTGCTCTCGGGTCTAGAGTGACAGCGAACAAAACGTAATTGTTGTCGCCGACATCGTTTGGGGCATGTCAAAATGTAACTGTCGTATTGAGTTTGACATGTTTTTTAACACTAATTTTACACGCATTTTTAGAAATCGTCAACTTCATCAACAGCTGTCATCATTTTCATTATATTTTTTTTCTCTCTCTTCGTTTTCCTTACATTTTTTATATTTACAAGCGTCGTCACGTCCGTCTCTTCGTCTGTCTGTCTGTCTGTGATTCCAGCAGATAAGCCGCAGTCACTGTCACTGCCACAGCCCCTGGACAACCTGTTGTTGTTGTTGTTGCACTTGCAGCAAAGCTGCTTTTTCGACCAAGCCACAATTCGGTTGCATGCAATATTGTCACCACATTAACGTCTTGGCCTTTTGTGGCCACAATTTATGACTATGTGCGTGAGTGCCCCCCTCTACTTCGCTTCACTCCCATACTGCTTTGGAAAGTGAAAAATAACTAAAATTGTAATCGCCTTTTCGCGTCAAATAGTTTAACGAAAATTGCTTTATTATTCATACGAGCAGCTCCAATTGCAGTTCACTAAAAATGCAGCCAAGCGTGCTTCTCCCAACAATGCCATTATTAAATATTGTTTTAGGGGCCGGCCAGTCACAAAACTCGAAACCTAAGCCGCCGCCTTAGCGCACAACTTACTACTGGGTGTAGCCTCTTTTTCGAGTTTTTAACGATGCTCTTAAAATCACACAAACCTACTTAAATCTTTACTTCAACCATCTTTTTAGCAGAAGCAATAAAAATCAAACAAATAAAAATTACCGACTTTTGGAATCGATTTTAATGATTTATTTTGAAAACAAGTGGAAACGATTCATTCAGACGCATCAACTGCGGTATTCTCGATAACGGTTTAAAAACGGTTAAAAAGAGGCCTGATTGCAGGTGTGTACGCTGTCTTTAAAGATTGTCTGATGCAGATGGGTATGCCACCAGTTATATTGATACCAAATTTTGTGACTGTAACTCAAAAACTGTAAAACATTCCTAATAAGTTTAGTGAGTCTAGCTCAAAAGATAAAGAAAATAATTTTAGGAGAGCTAGAAATCCGTATAAGAACTTTGTATGGAAATGGGAAAAACTATAATCTTGAGTCTTAAGAACTTAAAAAATTCTCTTGGCAACAGTCTCAATTTGATTAAGCTTAGGAAGTTTTACTTACATTTCTCGTAATGCAGGGTATTCAACAGCAATCATGAATTGTTTTCTCCTTTTTCTATAACTTAATTTAAGGCTTTACTTGGCTTTAAAGTAAATCCATTTACAATCAACATTTGCGTTTGATGTCTCACTTAAGGCGCACACATGCCACTCACATGTGGCACCCCAGCCTCCCACAGATCTTCTTCTCTTTCATTCCCCACAACCCGTCTCGGCTTTGACGCACAAATCTGACTAAGCCACGAGCTGAGCACAGTTATCGAAGCTATAGTTTCTGAGTAACAGCCATAAATTAGCCAGCAAATTACTCGACATGGCCATTAAAATAGAAAAAACAAACTCAAGAGCCATAAGATAAACCGAACGCGAAATGCTCCAATGAAGAGAACTGAAGAAACTAAAGAAGAAGCCTGAAGATCAACAAATTTGCCATGCTAAAATAGAAAAAATCCGCAATGGCAAATGGCAAATAGCAAATGGTGGGGAAATGCATATCATTTAAGACGAACTTCAAATAAATTACACAACACCAGAAATAGAAACAGAATCCAAAGCCGTAGCCAAAGCCAAAGTTAAAATCCAAATAGCTGTCGGAATTTTCTATGATAGCAAACAACAGCCCCAACAACAACAACAACAGCAACAATGGCGACAACTTTGTAAAGTGTCAAAATAAATTCGATATTGTGGCTTAAAAAATGTTTATGGCTGTGAGATAAATATGCGACATTTGCGTAAATTACAAGACAGCAGCCACAGCAGCAGCAGCAGCAATATTTGCCACAGTCGTTTGTGGAAGCCACGCATGCTCGATGCAACATAGTTGCTGCAGCAGTGCTTGATGTTACTGTTGTTGTTGTAGGTGTTGCATGTGTTTTATGGCGCATGCGATCAACTTGTTAAACTGTCACGTTAAATTTGCGTTTTATGTCAGAGACAACAACACCAATAGCAAACACCAACGCCTACAAAAGCAGCTTCTCTATGATGTGCCGATCATCATCGTCATCATCAGAATAGTAACTATATGCATGTATTTGCATAGTGCATACATTGATATAGAGTGCAGTCAACTCTCTGACTGTCTTATCAGAATAGAATAGAAGAAGAAGGAAAAACAAAAGACAACATCCGTTGCTGACAGTTACTGCTGCTGACAGTTGCCACTGGCTGGCTGGCAAATATAGTCAAAGTGTAGCTTATCACAAAGTTGTCCGTCCAACAGATAGATAGAGACAACTGCATTTAAAGATTCGGAGCACTTTATATGCAGAGTACATATTTGCTTAGCTAAGCAAATTGAGGCAACATCATCATGATGATCAGGCTGTGCCGGCATGGAGCTTCCAGTTTCCAGTGCACATTGTATGTACGTATAGTATGTATGCATAGACTAATTGTTTTGATTTTGATTGAATTTCATTGAGTGACGACTGACGATAAAGTAGACTCGAAATCATCATCATCATTATAATTATCATCAGTGTGAGCAAGGAGGGCCTGTGATTGGCAGCGATTGTTGTCGATTGTTGTCGATTGGCAGCGATTGTTGTTTTCCAGTGTGTTTTAAGTTTTCAGTTTTTTTGTTTCAGTCGCAATTCTGAGCTGCCTGTGGCATGTTTGTTGTTACTCCGGTTGCTGTTTGCTGTCGCGCTTAGCGGCTAACGTTAATTGTTATCGCATTTGTTTTGTCGAGCTCAATACGCGCGATGAGCGACTCCTCCACCTGTTCCACCTGTTCCTCCTTCTCCTGCTCGGAGTATGAAACAGCTGCCAGCCAATTGGCAGCCCAAATAGCCAACTATGTGAGTCATCATCAACAGCAGCAGCTTCATTATTAGTGCCACATTTAACGTGCATCCAACTGAAACTTGTTTAAAGTTTCGTTTGTTTTGTGATTTTTAAGTGTTTTTTTTTTGGTTTCGCTAGAGTCACTCATAAGGTATTTTTTTTATATATATTTTTGTTACTGTTGCCTTATTATCGCTGCAGCGTTGAAAATTGCATTGAACCCGCAGCGATTTAGTTAATCAATTAATTTATTTATTATTGATTTACTATGTGCCTCTGTGTGTGGCAATCGCTTTGAAACAATCTCTCTATTAAATGGCAACAGCCAATAAAAAACAAACTAAATATAAGGCCTTGCCGTCCTCCCATCATCGTCTTCATCATCATCGTGTAAACAATGCAAACAACTGAGCCGGCTCCATTATAAACAGGGTGTGTCATCTTCGCTAAGTGTGCTTTGATCATTGATACTAGTACATGTGTGCAGAAAGTGTAAATGACATGGATTTTCTTTTCTTTTGTTTGTTTTTTAATAACTTAAGTCGGCTTGTTAAAACAAGTCAAGTGCAACTAATAGATAAACAAGGTTTTTAAACATTTCGAGATGCTTTCACAGAATCTCTTTTTTATCGTTGTTAGATACGTCAAATGACTTATAGAAATTTTATTTATTTTTAAAGGCACGATAAAACATAACAAAAAATCAGACTACAACCATTTCAAAATGTACTTAAATTTCTATACAGCTTTTATTGAGCTAAATAGGCAATCGTGACATCTGGCAGGCAGCTATTAAATCTTGAAAATTATATTTTTTAACAATATATGTGGGTCTTAATGGAATTTTGATATCATATGTCCATTTCAAAAAACCACTAAACTGACAAATGTTCTTCATAAAAAAGCTTTTACTTCAAAGATTGCAACACCCTGTACTAAAAAGATGCACATGCTCATAAGTTTATATGCTTATATATGTAGGGCCATGCCTGGCATAACTGATGAGCATGAAGAGCTTTGAATCCGATTCAGAGTTTGTGTCAGCCGGCTGCTGCTGATGCTGGCTGGTTTTCTGCTTCTTGCACTTGCTGCTGCTGCTGATAGTGCGGCAACTGTGAAACTGGAACAGTTGACGCTGGCTCAGCAATAGTATTAAACAAAGCACTCCCGCTTCGCTTCTACCACAGTGTCTGTCGGCTTAGATTTTCATTCATCGGGGTGGACGTGGACATGCCCCCAAATGCAGCCGATGAAGCATTATCTCAAAGCCAAAGATCGACAAAAAAAAAAACAGCCCAAAAACGGAAAGTGAATGCGATGCGGCACACGCGTGGCCAGCTGGGACCAAAAAAAGAGCTTAAAGCTGAACTGAGAGCTGGTTAGTTAGTTGCCGAGTCAGCGTCAGCTTCAGCGTCTTCGTTCCGAGCTCCCTGGCCATAATTCGAAGCATCAACGATTGTATCAATTCAATTGGACGCAGCAGGTGATTAAAAATTGGTTAGAGCTACAAAATTATCAATGTGAGATTGTTGATTGGCCCGTGGTTGTTGTCGTCGTTGTTTATTTCGATGTTGCTTTCAATACCTTTGGGAGCTTTGGGCCCCATTGAGGAATCATTTGATTTGATTTGTGTGCGATTGGTTTTTTATTTGTAAAGTGGAGCCTAATTAGATCGTCTATCTATCGATTTGTATGAGTTTCACTTTTCATCGTTGGCGATCGAAACTAACAAAATGGGGAAACCTTGACATCCGCGGCGTGGGCGCAGTTACAACAACTAATAGCCCAAATATTTTTAATGGTTCCACACTGATCTCATTTTCATTGTCTGTGCTCTCTTTTTAGGTCACCTCTTGGCTGGGCAACGATGGTGCAGATAACTTGCAGAAATTCGCACAGCTTCAGTTGGATAGCGAAGCTCAGTTGAAAGCGCAGGAATTGGAGTTTGAGAAATATTATTTTATAGCAAGGGTAAGCTGCTCATTCATAAATAGTTATTGAAGAAATAATGTTGTTGAATTCCCCACAGAAACATTTGGCTAAGGGTCGCGACTTGCACTTGGCAGCCAATAAGATATCCGTCTTAAGCGAGAGTGCACGTAATTTGAAGACAGCGCTGGATCATTTTTCCGAGAAACTGGAGAAGACACGCGAGCGCATTGAGGGTGGGGCACGTTTGCTGCATTTGCTGACGCAACATCAGCGTGAAACTGCCGTACTCGAAGAGCTGCAACGTCTTGCCGCTGAGCTTGGAGCTACGGCCTTAATCGACAAACACTTGCCGACCATGAGAAAGATTCATACACTGCCGGCAGCAAGTAGCACTCCGGCACAGGCAGGTGCAGCATCAAAACGTGGCAGCTATCGTTGCAGCTCCGGCAATGGTAGTTCCTTTGATGGAGCTGCCGGTGGCAGCAACTGCAGCTGTTGGCGCGAGAGCCGCAATCTGGAAGACATGGATGAGCCGGAGGAGGAGGAGACCGACAACGACAACGATTGCGATAATGATGCCGATGCCGATGGAGAGGGTGAGGAACAGCAATCGAAGATAGCCGATTCCGGTGTCGGAGTCTGCGACAATTGCGAACGTAATCCCAAACTGGTACGCATCTGCTCCTGCCAGAGCCTCAACGAAAAGGGGTGAGTACTTAACAATAGATTTCAATGGAACCCTCAAGCTGAGTCTGAGATTCAATCCCTATCTAGTCACGACGAGCTACTCGAGGATGAGTGCTTTGAGCAACGCACAAAGCGCTACATGGACATGCACTCGCCCATGGAGGCGAATGCTCATCTACAGTGCTATGCCTCTAGTATGGAGCTAACCAAACTGGAAGAGCTCAGCTGTTTGGAACCAAAAATACAAAAGTAAGTCACTGTGGGAATGCTCGATTATAAATTCTCATTAATTCCCTTATTAACTTTTCAACATCCGTAGAACGCTTCTATTGATCATGCGCGAAATGATTGGTACCGAACGCGATTATGTGCGCTCCTTGTATTACGTAATCGAGAACTATATAGACGAGCTGCTGCGCGAGGATATACCGCAACCGTTGCGCGGCCAGAGGAACGTGATCTTTGGCAATATTGAGAAGATCTTTGAGTTTCACAATTCACACTTTCTGGGCGAACTGGAGCGTTACGAACGCAATCCCTTGAAGGTGGGCGCTGCCTTCCTCGAAATGGAATCCAAGTTCTATTTGTATGCGCTGTACAACAAGAACAAGCCGAAGAGCGATACCCTATTAAGTGAGTATGGCAGCTCGTTTTTCAAGCCGAAGCAGATCCAGCTGCAGGACAAGATGGATCTAGCCTCCTACTTGCTGAAGCCGGTGCAGCGTATGGGCAAATATGCTCTGCTTCTGCAGCAGCTGGTCAAGGCAGTGAAGAGTGTAGAGGGTGCTGCTCTCCAGGAAATCGCAGCCGATGTGGAGGAATTGCAACGGGCCGAGGAGATGGTCAAGTTTCAGTTGCGTCATGGCAACGATTTGCTTGCCATGGACTCGCTGCGTGACTGCGATGTTAATTTAAAGGAACAGGGAAGACTTCTGCGTCAGAACGAGTTCCTTGTCTGGCAGGGACGTGGTGGCAAGAAGACACTTCGTCAGGTATTCCTCTTCGAGGAGTTGGTGCTGTTTAGCAAGGCACGTCGGTTTCCCGATCATAAGGTGAGACGAGAGGCAAACTTCCTCATGTCAGTACCTAACCCAGTTTCACTTGCAGAATCTGGACATTTACTTATACAAGAACAGCATTAAAACCGCGGATATAGGACTGACAGCACACACGGGCGACTCGACGACCAAGTTTGAGATTTGGTTTAGAAAACGGAAGCCGGACGATACTTGGATGCTGCAGTGCATGTCGGAGGACATCAAGAATGCCTGGACCGAAGAGATATCGAAACTGCTCTGGAAACAGGCGAAGCGAAATCGAGGTGAGTCAATGCTTAAATGCCCTTAAAAAGGCTAAACGTCTATCAATGATTCTTCTTCTTCCTTAAGAAATTCGCCTGGCAGAGATGTCTTCGATGGGCATTGGCAGCAAACCTTGTTTGGATATTCGACCCAGCAACAATCAAATTAGCGACCGTTCCATACCCCTAGCACAGCTAAACAAAAGTAAGTATCCCGAGTAAGACTAGATGCAATTTGTTAATCCATTTGCTTAACAGCACCCAAGCTGCGTCATACTGAGCCTGGCAAGAGCAGCATGCGACGTCCCAATTCGCTCATCTCGGAGAGTTCGCTGTCCAGCGGCACCAGCACTACCAGCAGTTCCTCCATCAGTGGCGGTTGCGAAACTGGACGCCACAGCTTAAATCTCAGCTTTAGCAAGATGTCCGGCAGCAGCCAGAACAGCAACAACAGTGCCACATTGGAGCTTATTAACGAGACGCAGGCCCTGAAGCTAAGCAACAGCAGCGAGCCGGATAACTCGAGAGTCCAAAGCGCGCCCACATTCACAACCAGCAGCTTCTCGAGCAGGAGCAACAAGCGTCACCACAAGCGTTCCACGACACTTGTCAGCCAGCTTTCCATGGGTATAGAGCTTGAATTGTGCTACTTCTTTTAGTTGATTGTTTTTATGTTCCTCCTCTGTATATAAACACACCCCCTACACTCCTTCAGTATTATTTAAAACCCACACACACACAATTGTAAATACTCCCCTAGTAATTTGTGTACCCTCCTCGGTGCTGCATGTTCTTTGGCTCGATGTTGAATGATATTATCCTACAACCAACTTTTACACTCTCCTTATATACTCTTATATGCATCATCTAGAGAGCGGCATTCTATCCGACATGTCCATAACACCGGAACAGGAACATCACGCCGTCCACGCCGCAGCAGAACAGTTGTCAGGCAATCGGGGCAGTTGGTCCACTGCTGGTACGGCTGCATCCATGGCCAGTTCGAGCACCTCGACGGTGATCCTGCGTCGCTACAAGTCGTACGCCCATGCTGCCGAATCGGCAACTCCTGAAAGCAGCAATAATTAAATAAGTCTCAAGTTTCTACGATCGCCCCGAATAAATATTTCGATAATCAAATTAGCTTTAGCAAAAAACATAAAAACTAGATGCGGTTTCATCAGATTCAGATTATCACATTATACATACATACTTATTATTATAATTATTATTTTTGTTATTTATTATTTATTTGAATTAAGTTCGTGTTAATTTGTCATAATTTTTCATACTATTGTATTATTTGCCTTGGATGCATTTTTTCATCAATTCACATTCTCTGTTTTTAGAAAATTTTAAAATTATTGAATTCAATGTGTCAATGTGTCGAAATATATTGCATAGCTATGAATCAACACCCTATCCCTAATCAACTCGAACAACCCACACACACAAAATCAAGGGGCACAACACACACACACACATAGTGCCAGCCGAAATGGGCGTCCCATTGCGTCCAAAATATTAAAAGCGGAATTCATAACGTACAGTTAGTTAATATATGTAAATTAAGTGCCTATTTTTAGATTTATCGTTAACAGAAAAAAATATACATAAATAAATGCATATCTTTAATATATGAATAATGTATGTATACAATTAAGCAAAGAATTGAATAAATGTTGCTTTGAAAACTATAAAAAGCCCTTCGAATTACCGTTAAGACAACAGCCAAACGAATTATAAATCATTGTCGTATTTCTAGCGTTAACTGCTTTATAATTCTCAACTGCTTGTTCGCAAGTCGCGCAGTATAAATAGAAGCGGAGTGTCGAGGCAACTTGAAATGAAGAAAATTTTACAACCCGAACCATCGTGTGGGCCTTTGCCATTTTTGGTAGAGGGACGTAATTCTGATTTACAAGTGTGGTTTTACATATTTTTTAAACTTTTTTTTATTGCAATAATGCATCTTTAAATCCGAAAACTTATGTGGTAAAAAATAGAGGGACTTTTGTCAGCCGCCGTGCAGTGTGGATATGAAAAGTATATTATCATTCGGTTGCAGCTCATACTCCAGTTCGCCCTGTAAATAAGAAATTATTAAAAAAAATAAGTGCAAACCGTTTATGCCAACTTACGAGGAGCTCCCAATCCGTATCATTTATAAGCACCAAAATGCCGGGCCGTCTGCAACACAAAACAAAAATAATAACAAACCAAAAACACGTTTAGTGCTGTCTATTGCCACTTACACAGTGTCTCCTTGTATGAAAAGTTCAGCGCGCTCTGTTAATATGTTGGCATGCATCCATTTCAGCAAATTCGCAATGGTCCCTGCAATTTGTTATTATTTCAGTAAGAAATAAACATAAAATTTCGATTGTAACTTACATTTTTGTGTGCCGTCCAATGAAATTTGTCGTTTTTTAATATTGCCAAATAGTAGCTCTGCACCAGCACTGCAAATAAGCTTATAAAAACAGGGCTCAACAATTCAATAGCTATTAATTACCCAAATTCAAGTATTATTTTTAAATCAGACGTGTCTTTTCCATCCATCTTTCGTTTATTATTGTTTTGGTTAGTTGCCATTCACCACATGCAGCGACACAGCACATTGCGTTAACAGATCGCATTTTTGCGCAAGGTTACACATTTTGCGTTAACATTGTGTGAAGCCCCAAGAGTATGCCGCAACTTAAGTCAACTTAGCCAATACAGCAACCCTAATTCAAAGTCTACATTTATTCTACTATTCCGATTGTTCTTTAAATTCTAAAACACAATTAGTTTAAGTCAAAATCATGTTCAACTATTATCAATAATTTATTTAGCTTTAATTTCATTAAATAGTTAAGGACATTGACATTTTGTTGGCATTTGTAAAATAATTATGTGTGGATTTTTAGTTTGCGCAAAGTGCTTCATTATTTAATACAAAACCATTAAATAAAACTAAACAATTTTTAATTGCTAGGACGTGTGTTTGTTGTAGTATGTGTGTATATGTGGTTGGCTTTGTATAATAAAATATAATAAGTATTTAAAAGAAACATAAACTGCGTTTAATACAAGTGATTAAACTGAAACCCGCGGTTAAAAGACTTTTTGAATCTTTGTTGTGTGTTGTTAGGAAAACTTAAAATAAATAAATAAACATACATACATTTCATTCAATGTGGCAACAATAGTTACACAGTAGTTTCCATTATCTACTGTTCATGTGTGTGTTTAAGTTTTTGTTTTTTTGTTTGCGCTCAAATGCAATTACAAATAATAAATAATTATATATTTTATACAATTTGAAAGATAAAGCACAAAAAATATCAAATTTGAAGAGAGTATTCCTTTTTTTTAGTATTTGATTTTTGCTCTCGCTCTATATAGAATTGAGTATATTTCTATACAAGCAATTTCTTTTGATTTTAGGATTGATTTGATTTCTTTAGCTAATTCTCATATCTAATTTAATGTGTAAGTGTAAGGCATTATTTTTTTTGCATATGTGACATAATTATACATATGTAAATATGCCACACGCTCATTGCTGTTTTTGATCCATTTTTCGTGAAATTTTAAATTTTTGTTTAGTTAATCTTTATGGCTAATAATATAATCGTTTTGCTCATCTTCTTCACTACGATCAGCAGCTCCATTGCTCTTGCGCGGTCCGTTGTTGAATTGACTCGCTGCCTGCTGTGCCCCCAGTTGTTTTGGGGGCCTTACTTTCACAGCTTCTTTACATCAACTTCTGCTTGGCACAGTCGGGGCAGAGAATGTCGGGTCCGTCGGTGATAAAGCCGCGTCCCACCAAACTGGCCTTGCAGCTGGCGCACACAAAGCAATCGTGATGCCAGTGACGCTCCTCGAACGAGATGAAGCGTGTGCCGCCAATACCTGTGGCGATCGTAGGTTGTTTCATTAGTTAAATGTGCTCTTGAAGCTATATTATGGTAGATTTACTTACCAGTAATGGGCTTGACGCACGATGTGCAGCGTTTGGCAAAGAGCTCACCAAAGCATTCGGCACAGTAGGGCTTCTCATCGCGACTGGTGAATCGCTGCCCGGCCAAAGTAATGTTGCAGTGGGTGCAAGTAAAGCACTCGCGATGCCACGGCTCGTTCTTGTAGGTAACGCCTCCAGAGGTGATTACCTTAAAAACAAATCTTGTTATTATTCAATTCTTGAAAGTACTTTTTCAATTTTCCTACCTTGTTGCACTTGATGCAACGCGTAGCAAACTTCTCCTCGTAGCAGCCGGCGCAATAGATCTCCTGCTCCCGTGGTATAAACGACTTGGTGCCAATGGCCGTCTTGCAGACGCAGCAGCAGAAACAATTCTCATGCCACTGCCGGGTTTTGTATTCCATTTTCTTGGTACCTTTAAAGAAAGGAAGACAAACAACACAAATCAATTTCAATTTCAATTTCGAATGCAACCTTGAACTTTGGATAGTGAAACAATCAAATTCAAATATGTAGTCCCAAATTTCAGACATATTCAGGCCAAAACCATCACCAAAAACTCAATCAGAATGTATTTTTTGTGTAACAACTAAAAAAGTATTGAGACTATTATTATGGGCAGCTGACATGCAACTGTCAAAGTAGTAGAAACTCAGTCCCCAATCCATTAGACTTCCCATTTTCACAACAATTAATGCAAAAGTTATTCAAATTTGTCAGTCTGCTTGCCAAAGACATCATAAGAGTAGTTCCATTTGTGGCTTTTAGCCATATAATAGTGTGTGCATAAAAATCAGATTTGTTTATTGCGTGCTCAAAATTTGTTGCCAAAAATACAGACAATGAAAGGAGGGAACAACTTTGCCAGAAGGGTTTTTGCTAGCGTTGGGTTCACTGACTGAGTCAAAAAGTTGGGTAATTGACTGGAATAATGTCAGGGCTAAGTGAATTTTGTGTTGTCAACAGCGGCTAATAAACCTTCCTAATGTTGGCAAATTATGACAAAGAAAGTTTAATTTTAAAACGAAGCACTGTTTAATAACTTATGCATAGTATTAAGATTCACAGAACTATTTTTATTTGTTTTTCTTTTTTCAAGTGGCCACTTGATACACATTACTCATCATCATAAGAAGATTCATCGCAAGCTGCGATGACGTTATAGAGAGATCTATGGACAAACAACCACACCAAACCAAACCAAACTAATCCATGTGGGTGTCTATTTCTTACCATTTTGGCAACAACTCGTGCATTTAATGGCCATTAATATTTGATAGATTATGATATATCGCTGGCGTTTTTAGATATTAACATAATTTATGATCGATTGACCATGTTTACCTGCTTTGGTGGCACGCGGATCACCCAAACGACAATAGTCGCCCAGAGAGCAATAGAAACTGCGATTCTCCTCAACGGCGCTGGCATTTGGCAGGAACATGCTGAGCACAGCAATGTCCTCGTTGTTATCCTTGGCCTTCTTAATGCGATCGGTGCCGATTGTTTTGGCTTGCAAATGCAAACGCGACTTCATTCGAGAGCTTAATACATCCACGTCGGTCATCTTGATTGATGTCGACTATTAAGCAGTAAGTTTTTGCGATATTTAAACTGTAGCAGCAGAAGCAACAGCAACACTTAAGTGACAGCTCCTGACTATTAAACTGGCCTAATAAGTCACGACTGGAGCCGCACTCTGTTTAATTCGGTTTTCTCTATTGCAGAAAGGAGTTTAAGCCTAAGATGCCATCATCAACTGGGTCAGCTTCTAGCTCAATGATCAATGTTGAACTCATTTTAGTTTAGAGCAACAACAAAAAAAACCAGTTGAGATACAATCTTGTGCCCAGCACGCAAACCAATTCTATAATCTGAGCAGTAAACAATGTTGGTGCCTCTCAATGTAATAGTAATCATACGAATTTGGCGACTTTGGGTCTCTCTTTCTAGCTTTAAAGGCATTCAATGACATCACACGAGCACACAAAACGCCCCGACGTCCGAAAATAACAAGTTTCATTATAAAATGTTGTCGAATCTTTATAAATAACACACAAACGCACACACAGCGACAAGCACAAAACAATAATGCCTTCATAAATCATTAAATAATTAGCTTTTTGTAAAACAACTGTAGCTAGAAACAAGTAAATTTTTTTCGCGCGCGCTTGCAAATTGATGCAGGAAATTGAGAATGCTTTTGGCCACAGGAAACTTTGCCAGAGAATCGTATATTATATAGACATATATAGCCAACCAATTAAGTTCAAGAATGTTGGCTCCAAAGAATTGGAACTGAAAGCATCGGATTACTAGCTTAAGATAACCGCAGCCAGCATTCATATGGCTTTCTCAGCAGCATTTGCGGTTGACTTGGCATAGTTATAACTAATTGAAATGGTGTTGTTTTTTGTCGCTAGTTGCCAAGCCAAACACAGAACGCCCACGAACTGAATCCGACGCCTACAACAATATGAGCTGGTGCCGACAGAGCCAGCAGCGCTGAGGTCAAGTGGCGAGATCGGAGGAGGAGGTGACATTGAAAATCGCACAAAAGTCAGGCAGGCGGCGGCTTGGGGAGCTTAAGTTAAATGCACGCATTGACAGCCAGATGTGATCTAAGTGTATTTTTTGATTGATTGATTGATTGTCGACTTGAGACAATGCTTATTACGTGGCCTAACTACAACAACAACAACTACAGCTATTTCTGAAATGGAAAGTGCTCGGCAATAAAGCGCGTTCTGCATTTTAAATTATTACTTGAAAATTATTTACAACGATCAGCAAAAATCGCAACACATTGTTGGGCTTAGTTTCGAATTTCAATTAAATTTTACTGCTATTGGTTGACATTTTTTCATAAAGGGTGTTTTTTTATTGCTTATTCAACTTTAACTAATGTTTTTGTTTATCATAATTAAAGATCTAGTCACATTTCCCAGCCGGTTAAGCCAACTATTTAAGTGATATCACGTTTTGACATTGCTTAAGCCAAGATCGCAGAGATGTATCTTTGTTTGTTTTGTCAATTTTGACCCGCCTGTGCAAATGTCAACGGCTGCAGGGCACACAAGATAAAAAAAAACACAGCTGCCATGTAGATTTATTAGTTTTGTCAGATTTGAGTAAAAAAAAAAAACATAAAAAGAGAAATTGAAATAGGTTGTTGTGTTTGTGGCTTGTCCGATAAGTAAGCCGAACGACACAAATAAAAAAACCACAAAAAGACAAATCGCATTCGATTCATTTGCCTAAGCGGGCCTGTTTTCCAATGAAGTCAACAGATGAGATACATTATCAAGAGCGTCTCTAGGGCTAGAGAGAGATTTATTGGGTCAGCTACCTTTCCTTTTGTTTTTTCAATTAATAACAAACTTCAATGCGATTTCATTTTGATATTGATTTCGATTTCATTTCAATTGGCATTCAATTGCAGTGCCAACAAATAAATGAAAGAAATTAAACGCTTGTTCAAGTGGGCGAATAGCAAGCTTCTCCTCCTCCGGTTCCCCTCTTAGCGTGCATATTCATGTTGGGCTGCATTTCATGTTTTCCATTTAGCTCTTTAAATGTGGCACACGTCGATGCTATCGCAACACACATTTTTTAAATGCAGCCAAAAATATATAAAAATAAAAAGCAGCTCAAATTGTTTCCGGTTTTGGGTATGCAATTTCTATCGAGCAATTCGAGCTACGGTCTCGACTGTTGTTGTTGCTGTCGTTTTTTCGATTGATATCTGATAAAGGTAAATGCCGAGGCGTTTTGGGTGAAAGAGTTGGACACCCATTAACCGCTGCTGGCCAAAAATGATTGTGCAATATATGTCTGTCGAATAACTACAGCGAGTGGGCTTAATTAAAATTGTGTCCTGGTGTGCGTATGATTCAAATATTGCGTATACGCAATGCTTAACAACTGTTTTCTTTCAACTAGCTGGCACTTTCGGTGTTGCTGCTGCAGTTAATCGGCACTTTACACGGCTTGTTTACAAGAACATAATTCTTTAAGCAAATGTCTTTGTTTATAGAATATTGTACGCTGCACTGCTTAACAAAAATTTGTTAAGTGCGGAAATACTTTTTAATTGTTAAGATAAATTGAATTCACAGCAGCTGTTCTGTTTACAGCAATTGCTATCAAATATGCAACACGTTGCTTTCTGCACTATATAGTAAACGTTGAAATTCAAATTGTAACAATTGTGTTTTACATCCGCGGCACATGCCAAGCGCTTTGAAAGCCGTTTTGAGACTGAGAACAGCCGACAAAAACAAAAACCCACAAAAGGCCGCAACGTAAACAAAAAAGTACAGCTCAACGCTGAGGTGAGGTGAATTTGACGTTCGTTCGATTGAGTGAGTTGAGTTTGCGTTGAGTATCGAGTTGAGTTGAAGTGAGTTGCGTGTTGCGCTGCCAGTTTGAGTGAGATTGTTTTGCTCGATATATTTACAGAGATCGTCTTGTTTAACATGGCATAAGAGACATAACAAGGCTTGCAAGGTGCCATTTAGGCTCTTCATGCAATTATGAATGTTTTTTGACTGGCGGAAACTGGTTGCCCGACAAACCGACGAAACTGACCAAGTGCCTAACTGACGAGCTGACGAACTGACTGCTTATGTTTTATGCAGATGCTTGCCAGTTTCAAAACGTTGCAAGTCAAGTTGCTGTCGATTGTAGTTCCGCTTTTGACATTGCCACGCAGCCAGGGCGTTAAGGTGAGCAGGCCACTTAAAAAGATGCAGTGGGATGCTGCATAATCATAAAAATTGTCAAGTATACCGCGACTGCACTTTGCATATTGGGGAAATGCCATATGGAAATGTGATATGGAAATGTCAACAAGACACTTTCAAAAATAATACGCCCAGTGGCAAAGTAACTTGACATGATGTGAAAATTGTAACAACGTTTTTGTGATAAATTGCGAGTCAATTATGGTCTGACAGAGATAGCCCTAAAGAGGACTTTCTCTATATGGCTTCTCTGGGATCGTGTTGCGTTCGAGTTGTTGTTGTTTGATTAATAGCCGGCGCAAAGACGCAAAATGTTTCAAGACACGCGTTGGCTGCTTTGTGCTCCGTGTGGGATATTTGGACTGGGCTACCAGTAAATAAAGCAATTGAACTGCAATAAAATGGTTTACTACACACTTCAGTTGGCTTTTTATCTGCAATCAATTAAGCAATTAAGCAATTAACGACAAAACGACTTCAAGTGGAACGAATTGGTGGTGCGTCTGGAGTGCAATTCCACAAAGCTGAGTGAATTCAATGCACTCTCGAGATGGCAATTACAACTAGCTCAATACGATTCCCAACAATAATTCCCAAGTGGCTAAAGAATGTGAAGTTTAGCAACTTACTAAACTTGAGCTTGTAGATCTTCTAAAACTAAGCGCCTCAATAAAATGAACACAATAGCTATATAAAACACATTAATTTAATTCCACACGCTGATCGGCAATCTTTAATAATAATTTTTTCAGCTCGCTGATGGTAGAGCAAGCAATTTAAAAGCCACAAATCATACAACACAGCTAACGCATAAAGTGTGTAAAAAGAAAACAAGTTTCATTCCCCAAAATTAAAAATCTATGCAAATCAAAAATTCTGATGAGTCAGAGCCTCGAATTAGATGCTTGTGCTTTAATCCATTTGGTGTTCAGTCGATGGATCGGCCATTTGCCATAATTAACATAGATGACATAGATAATTTGGCAAGGCGTTGTCTACGATAATTCCTGATAATTTATTTGATTTGTGGGGGTGTCGCGAATGAAGAAGAAAAAAAATACTTGACAATTAAAATGCTAGTGTTTCGATAACAGATTTGAGCAAATTAACAAATACGAAATATGTATTTGATTAGACAATTAGTTAATGCCTGAATTGGCAATGTAAATGACACTTGTTGTCGTTGACAGCAGCCCACCATTGGCAAACAGAAGTCTAAAAGTAAACACGAGCGTGTACAACGAATCAATTTAAATATTCAAATAACACTCGGATTGGCATTTTGGTTGTGTGGGATGCGTTTTGTAGCCTGACATTGATGTTAAAGCTGCAACTTATTTATTTCTCTCGCAATTGGCAATGACAACGTGTACTACCAACAACAACAACAACAACAAATGCCGCTTTTGGTAATGCCTTCAATTGCGGCTAATATACGGCCGCGTTCCGCGTTGTCAACGAAAGTGTCACGGCCAAATTTGGTGCGTGCTTAAAGCACTCTGCATTGATATGAGAATCAGATATCGTCTCGTTTTGTTTATCTCTGAGAAATGTATTTTTTCTTGTATTTGCACAACGCTCCAATTGAAACTGATACAAATACACAACAGTTTTGGAGTGCTTGTCATAATTTATACCTTTTGTTTAGCCCCCAAACAATGTCGTCCACCTGTATGTTTCAGTGTGTGTAAGTTCAGGGCCTGAGAAACACAGCTGCTGGCCAACTCAGATCTGGCTTACACTCCGATTTTTTAGCTTAGCGTGGGCCGAGTGCCTGTTTGCCTGCCTAATTGTGGTGACAATGAACTTGCATTTTGTGCCGCGAGTCGCGAGTTGCAAACTGACGTCCATCGACTCAGTGACTTATGTCTCAAGCATCTGAGGCGGTATCTCAACAAAAAGTGCTCGTAACGCACAAATTGCAGCTATGGCAACGTGTAATGAAAACAGATATCGTGCACTTATTTTACGTGCCATGCCAGAAAACTGGCCCCCAAGCACTCGCTGGACGTTGCACGCACTCAACTGTAGCAAGTTCATTAGTTGAGAAAAAACAAGATGTATACAAACTATAAATGTACCCTGTAGAAAGTTAACAAATCAGCAAGAACTAGAAAAAAAACATTAATATTCTTACTTTGCTTCATCAAACAGAATAAAAATAATATAAAAGCCGATTGTTATAGCTTAAAAGTATAAACTAGAGGTGCACAAAAATTTTCATGTGATTAGATTTTTAAAGTGTACTGTCATACCCAAAATTTCGCACCTTTTTTCCAGGGCATATGCCAGTTATTTATGTTTATACGGCAGCGCACATTCGAGATTTATGGAATGTGTCGCTTGTTGGCAACAAATTGCCCTGCGAGTGCAATTAATTTGACATAGTATTAAGCATACACAAAAAATGCCATTGCTCCAATACCACTCCCCTCTTAACTGTCAGCCAACCCCGCCTTGACAACCGGTTGCAGCGGTTGCAGGTTGCATCACTTGACTAGACATCTTTTCAAATGCCGCCCCAACGTATGCTACAAGTTTGAGGATAGATAAATGTTATTTACCTGCACGAAAAACTTCACCGCAGCCATCGCAACGGGATGCAAATTGCGCATCGTAGCAGTTGCCGCAGTAGATTTTATCGGCCTTGGCTCCAAACTGCTTGTCGACCAGGTTCAGATTGCATTTGAAGCATAGGAAACAGGCCTCGTGCCAGTGTTTGTCTTTGTAGGATAGATCCTGTGAATGGAAAAGAAATTTATGTCAAGTAAATTTTGAATTAAATTGAAACAACAGCCAAAAATGCAAATGCATTTTAGTCATGGTTTCATCTAATAGTAAATGTATAATCTTTTCCGAAAATTCCATCTAGATGCACGATTTTTAAAAGCATTTGCGTTTTGATCATTGATTTAAAGATCAAAATTGTATGCGTGCTCATACGGGGGACCGATTAGGGTTAAAGTTTGAACAACGATTTGTTGTGGAAATCGATGTTATACTAATTCCTAGCAAAAAATCCTCCACTAGTGAAAAAAAAAGTCATGCAATGCTTACCTTCGAATCGATTCCAATGATCTTGTTGCATTCCTCGCACGTATTTGCAAACACATTTTCGTAGCACTTGATGCAATAGGGATGATCATCGCGAATGACGTAACGCTGTCCGGTGAGGCTCTCATCGCACTGCCAGCAACAGAAATGGCCCGAATGCCAATCCTTGTCCATGGCCTTTGTGTACTCGCCACTGAAAATTAACTGCAAGCAAAACATATGGCATAAACAAAATATACGATGCACCAAATAGATTTTTTTTGAATGGATAAAAAGTTCATTTTGTAGTGTTTTTCATTGTTTCCAATTTATGTGTGGGGCAGTGTAAATGTTGTAGTATCTCGAAGTGTATTTATTTTGGATATATTGTATATGTAGTATTTTCGTGTTTCTGTTTGGCACTTCTCAGTAATATATGTATGTATGTTTACACTTGATTTGAAAAGATTTTGAACTTTTGAATTATGTGATTTGTTTATTTGTTTTTGGATTTAAGTTTTTATAATAAGTATGTGCTGTTGTATGTTGGTGTTGTAGTAAGTATAAGTTTGTTTCGTTGTTTCTTTGTTTGTTGTGTACATAGACATTTATAGACATTTATAGACATCGACAGTTTTATGTGGGTACCTTTTAGTAAACAGTTTTGCCGAGGAAAGAAGGTAGTAAACGTGTCGTTTTGTACAAGTTCGAGATAAATATATATATGCGAGTACTTTGGATAGTTTTTGCTTGTGATCGATTTTTGATTTAGTATTTTATCGGAATTATGTGCATGTGAGTATCTGAACTTCTGAATTTTTTGTCTTGCGAGTGATAATACGTATATGAAAATAACGAGTATACAATACATATACAGAGCAGATCAACACGGCCATACTGACAAATAATGACATTTCCATCCAAAATACCATAAAAATACCAAGAAAAAAAAGGAAAACCCCATGGAAATTGCGAATATTCTTGCTTGGTATTTTACAAAATGGAGTCGCGAACTAACACAAAACGAATTTCACACGTAACACGTTCTTCCACCTACCCCCTTTCCTCAGTGGTGGCATCCACCTCGCTGATTTGCACTTCGGACTCGCGACGCTTCGATGTCTTCTTGACCTTCTTCGTTTTCTTGACTTCCGTCATCGTTTGCATAATTTCCACGTCCGCCATTTTGTGCCACGCGCGCGTGCCTCAACAAAAAGTTTCTAACAAACAAACCAAATCAACTTGCACTCTAATGACCGACTGAACTTTCTAAAATTATTCAATATATATAAGTCTCGAAATAATCGTTTTTGCTTTAAAAAAAAATAATAAAAACTGCCGAATTTTCGCGGAGCGTTTTGAGCTTTCCCGAGTCGAGATGCCAACTGGCTCATACGTTTTCACAGAATATTCGAAATGATTTTTGAAATCTTAATGCTGCGCGCGTCTGGCGGCGTGTGTGCGCTGAGATGCGTGTATCTAGTTTCGCCCCCAGAGACAAGTGTAAAAATAAAATCTCGACGAGCGACGTTGAGAGCCAACGAGCGTAGCGTCTACCAATTGAGCGCAACAGAGAGAACGATCTGAATTAAACGACAGAGAGAGGGAGAGAGAGAGAGCAGAAGAGCAATAGATCCAGAGAGCGTCTCTCTCTCTCTCTCTGTTTCTTTTTCTCAATTTAGGTTCTATGTGCAATACAAATTAGCTTAGACAATGGACAATGGCCAAGCACGCCAATCATTAACAGCATTATTAAAATCTTAAATGCAACGTCTAATTTGCAATTTCAAACCTGTAATAATGTATACACAAAAATCTATAAATATTTCAATTCAATTCAGGTGCCAACAAAAACAAAATTAGTATCTGACATGTGTGTGTGTGTGTTTGTGTGTGTTTGACACACACCTAGCTGTTGCAGACAGCAGCTGTTGCACGTCATCTACTCGCACGTACGCATATGAACGCAGAAAAATTAATTTTCGGACAACAAACATTTAAGTTCCCTTGTTGTTGCTCCGGCGCTTCTGCACACGACACACAAGTCTTAAATATACAAACACACACAAACAAGTCGTGAAAATTTCCGCTCATTTTGATGGCGCTCCCACACTTGGAGCGAAAAATAAATTCCTTTTAGATTTTGGTCAGAGTCTGTTGCCGCTGTCTGCAACAGTTTTCATGCAACGTCGATCTAAAAATCTATAGATTTTTAATTGATCGTTTTTAGGGAAAGGCGATTAAAGCGTGGGTCGTATATATGATTTATAAGGGGGTTTTTTTTTCATTCCTTACACCATTTTGGCACAGGCAAAGTCTGGAAATCGTAACAGAAAATTGCCAACAGCTGTAGCAAAATGGATGCACTGGAAACAAATAATTTTACAAATTTGCAAAAGTTTTTATTAGTTCTTTCTAGATTTGTATTAGATTATGAGATTGAAATACAAACTTGATTACAGTTTCTGAAAATTCTGGCACATTACCAAAACTGACCTTCATTATTCGATTCTAATACCTCCATTATAATTAGCGCATAAATGTTGACCAATTTGTTATTGCATTTTACAGCTGACAAGCTTTGTCAGCTAGTTAAATGTGACAGCCCTTTGGTGTCCAAGGTAAAACGCATTGCCCATCAGCTCGAAAAATCTCTATAAGGCATATAGAAATACATTTTGTAGATACAAATCTTGGCGATGACATTTTAAATGCAACTAATATGCAGACGTTGAGAAGGCCAAAAAACTATTAATACAATTATCGCATTAATATTTTGCAAATTTGCAAAACAAAATATGAGCTTAAGATTTTAAATTTCGAAAAAACAAACGAAGAGCACATTTTATTATGAGCAAAATCATATCGATTTGCTTAAACCATATCATGAAAATAATGGAAATTTGCGATTTAATCCATGTGAATAAGTAAATAAATATTTTTTGGCTTAATATGCATATAAAAATGCTGCTATTATTGCAACAAGCGTTGCAGACAAGAAAAAACCACAACAACAAGAACAAGTGCAAGAGCAATGGAGCAGAGTGTGTAATGCAATCTTGGACGTTTGTCTATAAATAAATACGATTCGCGAATCTTTGATAAAAGTCTTGCGTGTTTTGAGTGAGTGCCCCACGAGTGCACAAGAAACGCGTTCAACATTCAGCGGCATCGGGGCGTTAATTGGGTCATAAATTTATATATTTTTCCAACTTATTTTTATAATTTCTTGTTTATTGAGCGCAGAAGAAATGCGGCCAACAGCAAATTGTATTTCTTTTTTAAAAAGCAATAGGCATCTTTTCGAAATTATGTCTAGTATCTAATTTTTTAATATGTTTAAAAATACATTCAAATTATTGAGGGGGAGAAAATGCGTCAGTAGGCCGGTCAGTGCTTAATGGACATAAGTTCAAGTTTATGTTTGTTTTGGCCAACAAAGAGCAAAACAGCTGAGCATCACATTGAATTCTGTCAGAGATTTAATTTTCCTTAATTCGCCTTTATTGTGTTCAATTTTATAAATAGAATATCAGCTATTAAATGCCATTCAGCAATTTTCTTGCACGCGGCACAAATCCACATTATTTTGGCCAAGAACTCGAAGGCGGGGTCGAAAGGGTTGTCAAAAGACGCATATGGCATTCAACAAACGTAAAACACAAATACATGTCAATAAAAAACAAGAATTGGTATTTTTTTGCATATAGGATAAATGAAATATGGGAAAAAAACAAGCAACAACAACTAAGCTCAAATGGAAAGGTGTTTCATTTTAAGAAAATTCATTTGCCAGTCATTTCTAATGAATTTTTAAATTATTTAAGCCAATTTTTTTGTTGGCCAGCACCAAAATATATATAATTTAAATATAGTATATACGTATGCTCAAGATAAATAAAACGAACAAGTACAAATTATACAAATTGAATAGACGACTAACAAATACCCACACTGCGAGAAACATTAACGATATATAGAGCTTAGTCAAGCTAAAAATGTGTATGCCCCTTGGTGCTGGTATAGAAAAAAATATTAAATGAAAATATGCGCCGATTTTAAGTGCGCCAAACGTTTGCCTGCAGGAAAAATGGATTCATGTCAAAGACAAACTATTGAATAAGACTTTTTGGCAACGAATTTCGCATGTTTCGTACTCGAACCATACGTAGAAAGATAATATATAGAAATGCCATTACGCAATGGACTTTTTAAAGAAAACAAATACAACACTCAAAGGCCCTGCGCTCATTGCAGAATCAACAAATACAATATAAATACAATGGAAAAAGACCCCCAAAGAACAAAAAGTGGCCGCAGAGTGAGCTGCGTAAACAAATCAACCAAGTGACATACTTTCCTGTTTGTTGTCATAAATAATTTTGTGCGAAACGTTCAACCACATTTAACAAAGATTTGGTCATTTCATTTCGGATGATTTGACAGCGGACACAAAATTCATTGCTCACTCGGTGGCCCCCGACTGATGATTGTGCTTAATTTAACAAAGGATATGACACTTGAAAGCTGACAGCATTATTTCAGCACAATAAACATAGTATCATTTGACATATTCTGCAAGAAATGGCGTTTTCTCACACAAAAACACAAAATAGCCTATAATTTTATATTGCGTCTAAGTTTTGATACATACTTTTAGGCAGTTAAGATTTTGAAAAATGTCTGTTTGACAGATTGTGTTTATAGAAAGCAAATACTAAAACAAGGACATCCAAGAAAAAGCTGTTGTAACTATATTGAGTAGTTTTTAAACAAGTAATTTACTTAAATATTTTTTATCTATTGTTTTTTTTTTTTTTTGGCTCAAGATAAATACACTCAAATCAGTTGAATTTTATCTGCATAGTCGACATTTAAAGCCGCACGGCATTAAGATTATTAAAGCCACTTATGAAACGTTTTGCAACATGACAGTTCAAGTAATTTGTGGCAGCATGACAAGAACATTAAAATAAAACCATCAAATGACTTATGTCCTCCCATCGCCGACTGAACAACACCCAAACAGACGAACTCAAACGATGACATCATGCAACTGAAATGAGCCAAAAATGCAAATTGGGCCAAGCAAATGCCGTATACATATACTATACATACATTTTATATAGTGTATGGCCAATTGTCTTTGGTCTGAATGAATGTCAGTGCACTTGGCGCATGCATTGGGCCACTTGGATAACAAAATGATCTCAATGCTAGGGCATTTTTGCTGGTCTGTTAAGTGGCCAGAATTTTTGGCAGCGAGATGCAGTTACAAATAGAATATGATGTGGGAATATTTTTAGCAGCGTCAGATCGGGGCGAATATTGCATCAGAGGCAGTTTTTGAATGAAGTGATTACATTGTTTATAATATGTGTTTTTATTTTTAATATACTCATATTTATTCTTTATATAGAGGAATCGAAAAAATAATAACTAACAGTTTTATAGAATTAGCTTCAAATCATATGATACAATAAAAATTGTTAACAATAATAATCCTCATTATCATTCGATATATACGTTTATCGTTTCGTGCGTTTCTGGGTCTGGTCGTTAGTATAATACAGTGTGTGATGATCCTAAGTAGCCTCTGGAACTGGGTGCAGAGATTGGATTGAGATGTGTACAGCGTGCACGATTTTTGGGTTTTGGCTTTGGGCTTATGAACATGTCTATAAGAAATAAGTAAAAATTATAATAAAATATGTGAGGATATTATTCATTCTTTCGTTTGTATATTTAGTGCAAGCTTAGAAAAGCGGATAAAAATTGGCATCCTTGAGAATTTCAAAGGTGTCTACAACGGAACGCTCTGGCCTAGTTACAGCTGTAGAATCGTTAGTGCTTAAGATGGATACTGAGGGCGGCTCTTCAAAGGATGATGCGGGAGTTAGGCATAAGCTATGTCCAGCACTGATACTAGACAGGAGATTCTGCTGTGTTGAAGCTGGAGTAAGATTTGTTGAAGCTGATATAGAAATGGGTGCAATTTTGGCCAGTGCCTCAGCTAACGCCTCATCAATGGCCTGCTCAGCTGCTTGTGCTATACTTTGCTCCTTGGTGTCTTTGAGTGACTTCTTGCGTTTCTTTGTTTTCTTTTTTAATGAAGCATCGTTTGGTGTATCGAACTCTGCAATGCCTTCTAGGGTACTTTCACCTTCAAAACCAATGCTGCTGCGTGGTGAGAAGAGACCTCCTCCATTGGGCTCCTCGTTGGCGGAGTTGCTCTTTGAACTGCGTCTCGAACGCACTTTGCGTTTGGGTGTTTCTGTTAAAGTTTCCCCTTCATCTCGTCGATTGTACACCTGGTTATCGGAGTCGTTGTCATCTCGGAGTTCGTCCTCTGTTTTGGAGTTCTTGCGTGTCTTTTTCTTGCTCTTCTTCTTTTTTGGCTTCTCGGTGACAGCTTCCTCAGTTGGTGCTTGGCTGGGTAGTTCAGCCTCTACAATAACTTCGGCATTTTCCGGCTCTGGTAAAGTTTCCTCGGGCACATCGGACAGCAATTCTCGATCTGGACTGCGACTGAAGAGTGTAATGCTCTCGCCACCAAAACTAAAACGACGTGGATCTATTTCAACACATAAATTATGTTCCTGCTCCAGAAGCTCTGACTCCTGCTCCAGCAACTCCGGATTATCTTCGACTTGAGTTGTCTTTGAGCTTTCCTCAACGGTTTCCTGAAGCTCACTGTCATCCAGCTTAAAGTTCTTGCGCCAATTGTATTCACGTTTTGGCTTGTAGTTCAGATCAACCTCGATGTCATCCTCGGCAGCTCCTGCCTGCAACTTGGGACTGTAGCCATATCGGGTGCGCAATCGCGTAGATTGTCGAGCAGCCACTTGAGCATCTCCTAAATAACGCATTCCAGTATCCTGACGCTCACTTTCAAGCAGTCCGATTGATATGTCAATATCCCTGTGCCTGTTGCTATCGTCGTTTCGGTCGAGCTCTCTGGTTTTAGCCCACAGAGCATATCGCTCACTATCCGAACTGGATTTCTCCTTATCGGACTCACTTTGATTAGAATTATCCCCTGGCAGTTGCTCCTGCACCATAGTCTCGAAGTCTCGTAGAATGCCAGATTGCTTGCGATTCTTTATCGCATCATTGTAGATTTGCTCAATGTAAGAGTCCGGATCGGAGTACGAACCACCCACAGCGCCGTCATCTATGTGATAATCTGCATAGTCCTCCACATTATCAATTTCTTCCCAATCATTGGCATTACGATTCGCATAACGATCTGCATTACGTTCAGCCTCCTCACACTCGGATGTATCGTGATGGGATTCATCCGTTGGCTGTGTGCGCTCATTATTATCAGAGATTCCCTCATCCAACTCAAACTCGTAGTCATTATCGTCGTCATCATCGTCTATTCCCACCACAGTCTGTCGTTCGTCCTCGCTGTCATTGCTGCTGACTTCATCAATACCTTGGTATTCCCCTACGATGTCATAGTTATAGATGGCACTCGTTTCATCGAACTCGGCTGCTTCCGCTTCTGCAGCGAGCACAGCACGAGCCCAAGAGCGTTCCTCCGTTTCGTATTCGGATTTCTTTGGTAGGTCATCAAAGTTTAGCTCTAAGCTTGCCAAGTCATGCGTATAGAAATCCTCCTTAAGCCACGTTCTTTTGCCCGTCAGTGAGCGCACTTCAATCTGTGATATATAAACGCATTCATCGCTGGGATACTCCTCGACTGGCTGCTCCTGAGCCAGCGAGTAGCGTCTTAAATGATGATATTCCTCAGGATCCATTTCGGCAAGGGGATCGATTTGAATAATTGCCGAATCCGAAGCACGACGCTCACTATCTAAAAAGTCCGCATTAAGATAGCGCGAAAATTTCTGAAAGTTGACACTCGAGGCAGCTAGCTGATCCAGCTGCTCGCCCTGTGGCTCTCGCTTAGCTGCCTGCGCATCCGCAGCATCTCTAGCCGGTGAGCGACTCTGACTGCGGGATCGTTGAAACTCTGCTGTACGATGACGCATATCATCCAGTTGTTCTTCTTTTATCACCTGCGGTTCCGAGGATATGCTTTTCTTGGGCTTTGCACCCAATCGTTTCTCATCCTCCGTGCTGCTTGCGTTGACTAGTGAATTTAAAATAGCTGCCTGCATCTCTCGCTGCGCTGCTGCATGCTCTCGAGTCTCACTGAAGTCCAAAGAAGGCGAAGGACTGTGAGAGCGTTGGAACTGAGCGTTCTCACGGCGGTGCTGCTCGAATTCAGGTCCAACGCCCAGGTCAATGGATTCCCCGACATACCGTGAGCGCTTAAAACCGCTTACTAACAGCTCACTTCTTAGCTCCCGAGCTGCCTCAGAGAAAGTGCGCTCATATTCCTGTGAGTATTCCTCTTCAACTCTTAGTTCAATCTCCTCGTCGGCATTTTGAAGCTGATGCAGCGCCTCCAAGTCAAATTCATGTTGCTTGACATTATGAGCCAGCACACTTTCTAACTCCTCGCTACTTTTGAGCAACGTTCGCTTGTCGCAGCCTTCCAGATTAAGCAACACGTGAAAATCATCAGCATATTCAGACTCAGAGCTTTGCGAACTGGAACGCGATCGGGAACGAGAGCGTGACCGTGAACGGGAGGGTGAAAGTGAACGCATATCCCGACTGCTTCCGGGTCGCTCGTATACATTCTCCACATTACTTCCATGAATCTCTGGTTCGGGTGTTGTGGCCCTTAGCTGCATTTGCTCAAATAGTTCGTCATTTTGAGCTATGAGTTTCTCACGACGCTTTTGCAAGCTATGCTCTAGATTGGCAGCAGTGGGCAGAGGTGACCGCGAGCGGGAACGTGAATGGGAACGACAGCGATTTAAACGAAGCTGCTCAACCAGTTTAGCAACGGATTCAGGCGTATGTTCGGGTTCCTTGTCCTCTTCCAGATGCTCTTCAACACCTTCAATTGATATAGTGGGTACAGGAAGCGAGGAAACGGTAATTTTTGGAGCAGAAATTGTTAAAGGTTCTTCGTCGCTAGGTGTAATCATTAGATCGGGAACTTTTAGTGAAGTGCTTAAAAGCTCATCTTCCCTGCAGAAAGTTCTTAAAGTTATTTCACTAGCAACTGCTACAGGTGAATTTGATCCACTCGAATGCTCCTCATCTTTCAGTTTCTCAAAAAATTCATCGTTTTGTTTAATACGCTTTTGACGCCGCTGTTCTAGACTACGAGAAATATTATCTGCGGTTGGCAAAGGAGACCGTGATCGGGAACGAGAATGACCTGGCGATTGAGAACGCGAATTTCGTTTGGCTCGCAACGTTTCGACAAACAAGCGCAACTCCTCACGTGTGGGAACGGGTTCTTCGGCAATCTGGACTGTCTCTTCGGCCATTGCATTGATTTCAATCACAGGCTGGGGAAGGGCCGAATTCGCTCCGCAGATACCGTTCACTTCACCAAAGCCATTGGTCTCCACTTCCATTGGGCTGCTGCGATCTTTCTCTTGAATGTTCTGCTCAATCTCGGTAACATTACGAGGCGGCGTTAGGGAACCTGTTTCTGGTAGGGGCTCAAAAATCATTGGCACAACTTGATTGCTGCCATTTTTGGCATCATCTGCAACATTTTGCAACGGAAGTTGTTCCGATTGAGAATCAGTTCCATCCATAGTCGACTCTAGCATTTGCAGAACCAGTTCGCAGCTTAGTTCACCAGGCATTAGGCCCTCTAGGCCATCGTCGTAGACTTCCAGCGTGTGCTCTTCGTCTATATCCATGCGATTGGCAACGTTCTTGGGCTGGGGCGAGACATTTCGTGATGTAGAGCGTGATCTCGATGGATTGACAGATGCAGTAAAGTCGTAAAAGTCGCTGATACCCTCCATCATTAAGCCGTACTGATCTCGCCAGGGTGCCGTATCCGGCTGGTGTACGGTGATGCTAGGTGGTGGACTGCTTGGATGACTTGCCGCCTCGGATTCACGCCAACGTTCCTCGTAGTGATCCATTTCATCTATGCGCGGACTGCGACGCAAGCTGGGTGAACCAAGTCTGGACTGCTCCTCCGTTGCTTGGGAGGTTTGCAGCTTTGAAAGCAAAGACAAGTGAAGCAGAAGCGAAAGCAAGTTGGCATATGAAAGGCAAAGTGAAAAGCAGTTAAAGCATTGAAAGGTTTAAGTCAGCTGGGTGAACAATAACAAACAAGATTTGAAACATGGGAAAGACTGGCGATGGTGTTCCAATTAGCTGAAGGATTTTGCTTACATTGGATTTTATTTCACTGCCGCTTGAATCCCCTGCTTTTGTGAGGCTCTCCGTGGTGTCCTTGTCCTAAAGCGTTAATTGTAAATGGTTAAAAGCATTCTTTTAAATTTTAATTTATTTTAATTTTATGCATCACTTACCACTTGTTTCTCCTTGGAGCGCTGTTGCTGCAAGGAGTTAGCTGCCTCTTTATTTTGTGCTTCCGTAGCCTCTTCAAATGAGGAAGCTTTGGGCTTGTCCATATGCACCGTCTCTTCTCCTGATGCTTGCTTTTCTAGCTCTAGTTCCTCCTCATCAATAGACAGGGCTTTCTCGCGTTTCCAAAACTCCGTGTTTTTATAGGTCTCGGGTAGAACCTCACCCCACGGATTAGTGCCCTCCTCCCCGAGCATTTCCAATGAACCACTAGCATCACTGGGCGGCTTAACATCCTTGGCTGGACTGCGTTTGTGCCGTCTGCTCGACTTAACACGCAATGTTGGCTCTGTACTATACTTGATTGGATTGTAATCGTCCTTGTCGCCATGTCGCAGCTCTTCCTCCTCTAGCGATGTAAACATCTTTAGCTCCTCGTCACGTGAGGCACGCGATTCCCGCGAGGAGTTTGAACTTCCGCTGGAACGTCGCTTCTTGAAGGCCCGTCGACGACCTGAACCATCCTCACGCACCAGCGGACGACTCTTAATGCCATCAAGTGAGCGCAAGTAATCCTCGGTGTACTGCACATCTGGCACATGGTCTTCACCCTCGGGCTCCTGACGTTCCTCCTCCGTTGCCAGATGCGAACGCTCTTCGGAAGCTTGCGCGCTAAACGATGATTGCTGACTGGAGTTGGGTTCTATGGAAGATCCTTCATCGGATACACCAGGAAACATGAGTGTTTTCGATCGTGCATACGGTTCCTCGCCACCGACGCTGGTTTGGCCAAACTGCGTTTTCACTCTATGCTTTATTAAGGGCTGCTCGACAGTAGGCTCTTCGAAACGTGGCGGCAGAATTTTCCTAACGCAAGGCTCCTCCACAACAGGTATAGCACCGGCATATTCGGAATCCTCCTGCTCCTTCTGCGCCTGTAACATGCGCTGTTGCACCATTACCATTTCCTCTTCGGCCTCCATAAACAGGCGTGCGTTCTCCTCGATTGACTTCTGTTTCTTTTGCATATTTTCTTTACTAGCTGCCAACCGTCTTGCTTGCTCCAGAACTATAGCCTCCTCTTCCAGCTCACTTTCGGTGGCACTCAACTTGCGTGCTCGCTCCGCTGCCAGCAATCGCTCCACAATCTCAGCATCGCGCTTAGCCTGCTCTTCGTCGCCCTGGAATATCCTGCGCTCTGCTTCATGTTCAGCCTCTTCGTGTTCCCTTTGCCTTTGCACGTCTTGTCGTCGTTCTTCTGCCTCGTGCAGTTTTCTTTCATTATCCTCTAGTTCGCGATGTTCTTCCGCCTCAGCTTCAGCTATTTCTCTCTGGCGTTGAGATGCTTGTCGTTGCAATTCCGCCTCCCTTAGTTTCTTTTCATTATTCTCCTGTTCTTGCTGTTCTGCTTCGCGTTGTTTTTCGGCCTCAAATAGCTTTTTCTCATTCTCTTGACGTTCACGTTGTTGTTGTTCGGCATCCCGCATTCTTCTTTCATTTTCCTCACGCTGCTTTTCGGCCTCAATCAGCTTTCGTTCATTCTCGTGACGTTCGCGTTGTTGTCGTTCTTCTGCCTCCTCGCGTTCTCGTTGCGCCGCTTCGCGTTGTTTTTCCGCCTCAATCAGCTTTCGTGCGCTTTCCGCCGCTTCAGCTGCCTCCCGCTCTTGTGCAGCCTTCAAACGATCCTCGGCCAACTTATGCTCTGCCTCGGCCAGCTGCTTGCGTGTTGCCTCCTCAATGCGCCGCTGTCGTTCCAGTTCCTCAGCTAAAGCTTTTTTCTTCGCTTCCGGTGACTCCACACGAAATCCGTTGCTGTAGAGTACGCCATCTTGCATGACATTTCCGCCGGCAGCTGCTTCTCGCTCCGCTGCCTCTTTTAGCTCTTTGTCTAGACGATCACGCATGCGAAGCAGCTCCTCAGCATCAGCGGTAGCATCGACATCCTGATTGCTGCCCGGATGCCGACAAAGATGGTAGAGATGGCGTACAACAAAAGCAATTTCCATGGCGCCCAAATAGCTTACGATGATGGAGAAGAGCAGCTCCCCGACGCCGGCCAGCGCCTCGTCCGCAGCCATTCTCGTTAGCTTGCGTAATGTTCAACCGGGCAGCGATGATGAGAGAATGTGCAAATGTGCGGCTGTGTTTATTTTACGTATCCAATTCACCACACGCACTCAGCATAGACACTCAGACACGGGCACTTGAAAACACTCACTCACACGCAGGCACTCGCCAAATGTTTGAAAAATGATTAGGTAATTCAATTAAAATTTTCGACTACCAAAATATTTGTGCGAAATATTCACATATGCTATATATTTTAGAATGGGAAAATTCGTATGCGCGCACGGGAATATATTTTTTGTATTTTTTATAAACTTTTCACTTTTTGTAGGGGTTTGCTGCCCGTGCAGCCGGAGAAAAGAGCAGAGAGTAGCCGTTGCAGTCGGCGTCAGTTGTTGCCAGTTAATCGATCGTTTTGCAACTGATTAATGCGACTAGGCAAGGGCCGAGCGCACTCAACTGATTCACACGGCTAAATAAATGCCAACAACAAATAACAAATAACGATCCGAGCAGAGGCGCTAATTGTACAATACAAGAGCGCAAAGGAGAAGACGGGGTTAAATTTTGTTTCGGTTTTTTGGCAAAAGAATTGGCAATCGGAATTGGCCAAACGGACGAAAGCGTTTCTAATCAGCACGCCATGTAAATTGCGAGTGATTTTCAAATCAAAATATATTCAGAGCAAGAGTCATCAAATAAATAAATAGATACATATGTTCACATCTATTCACACATCAGTTCTGAACGAATATATATATTTTCCCCATTTTCTGTTTTCTAAGCATTTTCGCATTTTTGTTTCGTTTCGTTTGGCTATTTATGTTTTTTAATACTTTTATGCGTGGCCTTCTCATTTTTGCTGCAGGGCCAATGTCGCAACTTTTATTGTTGCAGTTGTTGCTGCCATAAATTTGTGGCAGGCCATTGCCAACATGCCTCGGTTTTTCTTTTTAATTACAAACCGACAACATAACAAATCGATGCGTTATTCGTTTTGAAGCAAAAATCTATGAATAAACTTAAATGTTTTTTTTCGTTTTCTCATAAATATTGAGAATATGTGCCAAAAGAAAATGGGTCGCCTGGGTGTATTTGATTGTATTTGTTTGACAGTTTCGTTTGGTTTGTGTTGAAAGCGAAAACCAAACCAAAAAGTGGGTGTGCCTGACAAATTGAGTGCCATATAGAAATTCATTTATTTTCAATGGCAAATGGATGAGGTTTTATAAAGATATAGCAAAAACATTAAGAGTTGATGATGCGATACCTCGAAAAGAATGTTATAAGAGTCTTTTATTTAGATTAATAGAATATTCTCAGAAATCCAGGATAACATTGAATTTATTTATTTATTTGCTTGAAGTAAGGAAACATAATTTGATTTAATATTTGCTGATTCATATTACAAACTTTCTTACTTAAAGTAGTTTTATTTATTTTTGGCATTACTAAAATAAATTTCCAACTCACTTTAAAATCTCGTTTCGTACGCACGCTATGAACACGTCCGGAAGCAAAGGCACAAGAAAATAGTCAACTGGCCCTGCTAAGAGCTCAATATGCATTGGGCAATCAGAACGTTGACTTTCAGTTGACAAACATATGAAGTTCAATAGGGAACCATCAAATAAAAAGGGATGAAATCAAGGATAAGGGCAGCCACACCTCTGCCGTTAAAGCTTACTGCGTGCAGCAGGCAATTAAAACGAAAGCAAAGAGACAAGAACTAATAGTCAATTAAAAAAACACACACCGCCTGAAAGTATGCAGCATTTTCCGACACAGCGTGTGTGTGTGTGTCAAGTCAAGGGATAGTACAATTTGGTGATGAATGGACAATGGGAGCACTCACCTCATCACAGCCGGTGCAGCGGGGTTTCAGCATTTCCGCATAATGGCGCTCACAGTAGACTTTGTCATCGTGGACGCAGTAGGTGAGATCCACGAGCAGCTCGTTGCATGTGCTGCAGGTAAAGCACTTTGGATGCCACATGACGTTCTCGACGAATTTGGGTGCGGCAACAACTAAATCGCCGGTACCAATCTCGTTATCACAGTGCGCACAGTGCTCATCGAAGGGTGCATCCTTGATATAAGCTGCAGGAGCACAATTAAAAGATTAGTTAGAAGGGAAAACTGCATTTAGTTGAGTGTTCTACGAACCTATGTCTAACGCGATTTCATTGCGTGCCGTCACAAAGTCTTCGAAGGAGGCCTCATGCTGCACCTCTAGATGTTTGCAGTGCTCCAGCGAGAGATCCTGCTTGGGCAATTGATATGAGATCTGCTGCTCTCGCAGGCGTGCTCCCTCACTGCCCAATCGCGGCACCTTCTCATCCGGCAGCTGCTCAAAGTAACGATTAACCCTTGAGGAGGCCCTGACACCCGGCGGCACCCACGTATAGCCCAAATCTCGTGGCTCCACACCCGAATCCGCTGGCGAGACCACCTTGAAACCCAATCGTTCATGTACATTGGTCGTCTGTTGCTGATAAATGGCATGCGCCTCCCGCGGACACTTGCAGGATTGGCAAGTTTTCCTAAAAATAAAGAATAATTTTTTTGAGTTACTTAATATTTTTCAAAACCAAAAAAAAAAACATATCTCAACATCACAAGTGTGTTGAGTTACTTGGTACATTTAATTGCCGATACTTTCGGACAGCACTCGCAAAAGCTCCGCACCTGGCGCCATCTAGCGTCAGCTTTTTGTACCAAATTTCACAATTAAACGGTCGCTTACCTTACAATGAGATCGTAAATTTCTTTTTTATCGAATACTTTGCAGTAAATGCTGAGGACATTGAGGCACGCATAATGCATGCCCGTCCAGGGCACATCGGAGGCCAGTGCCGCCCACAGGGGGCACTCAGCGTGACGGTCCAGGTCGAGCATTTTCACCATTTTATGTTCAACTTAACGTATGACTTTGCGGCAGCTTTGGCATAAACTGTACTTTGTGCAAGTTCAACTTGGCACTAGTTTTAATTATGTTTGATTATTATTTTTGTTGATTTTTCCTTTTTTTATTTCACTTTTAAATGAACTTGCTTTCTTTCTTTAAGTGTGTTTCGCATCTGTTTCAGTTAATGGTTATTTGTGGATCTGTTTCTGTTTCTGTTTGTCTCATCAAAATATTGGTTTCTCTGTGTTTAGGGTTAAGATGGGGGGGAGAAGGTTGCGTTGTCTTTAATAAAAACTTGGGCGCCTTCATACGAAATGCAAAAGAAACTACGAAAAAGTTAAAAGCACAGCTCTTCTATTTTTGGCACGTCTGTGTTTTGCGGTTATATGCTCATTGACATTTTGATTAAGGTGCTTATTTAACCTTTATTAAACAGCAGCTGGCATTATTTTGTTTTCTTTTTGTTTACTATCAAACATTTATTTACGCACGCAAGAAAAATATTTAGTTTCGACTTGCAATTAATCGAATTGTTTACCTAATTTTCAATTAGATAAAAATAATCAGCGTCATAAATACAAGCAACACACGCAACTAATACTCAGGTAGTATATGAGCTCATATGGATCTATGGAGAGTTAAATGACCACCAGTTTGGATACATTTAAAAGGTATTTCGTTGCTACCAAAACCACAAACACATAAAATAAAATGAAGCTAAAGGTAGAATAACAAAACAGAGGCATGCCAAGAGTCAACTTTCTGATAAGATTAACAAAAAAAAAGGAACACACACAAAAATCAACTCAAAATTGGATTGCGTGATGTCATCGAAGTGAGGGGTGAGGGGCAGGTGGGAAAGAAGATTGTCAACTGCCACGAAAGTGTAGCGAAATAAGTACGTAATAATGTTAAAAAATAGCCCATGAGCCAAATGCCAGAACTCACAAATGCTTGACTCAGATAAGCCAAGATAAGTCATAAATACTTAGTTATAATCTTGCCAAGGAGCGGGCCACAGGGAAATGCTCTACAGACAGAGATGACCTTTTATAGTCTTAGGCACTTGAGTCTCGGAGGAATAATCGTTGCTAATTGCGCACGACGTTCACGTCAATGCGGAAAATGCAACAGGTTTGCAAATAGTCGAGAGGGGGAGGTTACCAGAAGGTAATGCAAACATGACACAAGTCACTGTATGAATCATGAATTGCAAATGTCTGTCGGTATACTATTTGCTTTCAAGATCAAGATCAACAAATATGTTTATTTGCGTCGGCATAAGTTTCCGTTAAGAGCGTCATGCAGAGAAATTTCAGGTCAAACTGAATATAAAGATTATCATCTTTGTAAGAGAGTTCTTAAAGAAAGTCAGCGGGACAACATGGATGAGTAAGCTTTGAGCTAACTTCTTTTGTTGCGGCATTTAATGAAAGTTTATTGAGTAAAGTTAATGAATTTGAATTTTTCAGTCTCTAACTTATTTAAACCGTTTTCTAATGGGTTTTGTTGTTCATAAATAAACCTCAAGCTATTTTAATTTAATTATAGTTAAAGCATTTCGCTTATAATGAAAATATGAAAAGATACAACCCAACTAAATTTAGACATTAATTTTTGAACTTTTCGTGCTGTCTGCTCGTTAAACAGATAACTGTAGCAAATGCAACTCTGCCAATTACCGAGTGACACAAAACTCAAACTATGTAAATAATCTCAGTTTGCTGTGTGTGTGTGTGTGTGTGTGTTGTCATTGTTCTTGTGTTTTGCTATTGTTGTTGCGGGATGCGCAGTCTTATCGCTGAATAAACAATTACGATGCCATTAAAACGTGTTCATTCCAGATTAAAGCCCAATGTGACAATGGGCAATATGTGCGTTGTACGTATTGGGCTATTTTTTGTTTTTGTGCAATTTCTGAGCTAGCTCTTATGGGTTAATCAACAGCAAACAGAGAGCGGCAGAGCTTTTATTTAATTGAATTGCGACAGAAACAAATGCACAAATTTAATAACTGATAGACTTTTCCCATATGTACGTAAATAAGCAATCAGCAGAACGCTAATTAATACAAACTACAACAATTGTTTCGGGTGACAATAATTGTGAGATACCCTGTAAAATGCCATTTAACAAGCTCGCTTATGAAATAATTAACGAAACAGGAACGAATAAGCAAAAGTGAACTTAAAAACCCGTTAGCTTACAGAGCTTACAGAGTATTTAAACATAACGAACACGGCGGCAGCAGCAGAAAGCGAAGAAGTTTGCTGCCAAAGTTTTGCTGTTTCCAGATAAATGTAATTAAAAGCCAGCCAGTTCACTACGCACACAAACACACACACACACAGATGAGGATAGTGTTTGTTGTTGTTGTTGTTGCCCGCAGTATTTGGTACTTTTTTGCTATGGTTAGGTTAGGGTAGGGCGGCAGGCAACAATTACAATTGATAGGCCCCAAAGTCACTTTCATTAATGTGTATATGCTTATGTTATGCCCGGTTTTGGGGCAATCGGAAAACTTTTAAAGTGTCCCCTAAATTCTAGCGTAGGCTACTGATATACAGTGTGACCTGACCTTCTTTTTTCCCACAGGGTATAGAAAAATCCAATTTTCCACTATAATTGCACATGTTGCGCCATAAACAATAAACAATAAAAGCGCGCATAAAATTCAACGGCGGAGAGTGCAACAAATCTCAATTATGAGCTTGCAGTCAACAAACGGTATGTGTGTGTGTGTGTATGAGTAAGAGTGGGTGTGGGTTCGCTAAGTGGTAGAGTAGTGAGTGATAGAACGAGCGCAGCTCAAAGTGCCCAAGCGCTCTCACTCGCACGCACGCTCTCTTTTCGCTTTCGATTAAATGACTTTTAATGCGATTACGACGAGCAACAACAACAATAAGTGCAGCCAGCTACGGGCGATAGAATAATGCACTTGACTGCGGCCACTGTCCCACATAAAGTACAACAAGTCAGTTAAGTAAGTACACACATACTACTATATAAATTATGCGTATAGATGGCAACCACAAATTGAATCAGTGAACACTGAACCATTGATTATCTCGCTCAGTTTTAAAAGTGGATAATTAGCATACGCATCTGGAAAGAACCAGGAAAAAATGGGGAAGAGAGTGAGAGTGTGAGAGTGAAACCCCCCACAGTGATGTTGAGCTGTGGTGAGTTGCCATGACAATACAGGAGCAGCAGCAGCTTGGGCTTCTAGTTTATGACTTGCAGATACTATGTACATAAATTCACATTCTTTTTCCAACTGTTACCATGGCTTTATATGTGTATGTGTGTGTGTGGAGTGTGTGTAAACGCCAAATTGCATTGCGCTGCTTGGTGAATTATTGCGGCCTTGCATGAACATTACTTTAGCTTTAGCTTTTTAGCTTCGGCTTTATGTCTGTCTGTCTGTCTGCAAGATGGGGGGATTACAGTTACGCGAAATCTGGTCACAATGTGCTACACAAAAAACAAACACACAAACAACAACAAATGTCACAGCGGCATGATGCACTCTGATATATGAAAATATATAAGTTGGGTGTAAATATAAATCAAATTGTTGGCAAGTTCATTAGTTGGATATTTATTTTTTGAATTACTTTCTTATGAGTTAATACAAATTAGCTTTTTTTCATGTTAACAAAATCTGATATTATTTTTTTGTCACAGTTTAAGAGCACAATATTTACAGTTTCGTATAGATGAATAATATATCCTGCCACTCAAAGTGAAAACATGTGTTGGCCCTGCCAAAAATATTATGTTTGATCTGATCTGATCTGATCTGGCTGTCACCGAATAAGTAAACATAAACAAAAACGACAACAAGAACAACAAATAGAATTAATTTTTGGGGTCTTTTGGGTTTTTGGTACTAGAGATTTCCGCATGTTTATACATAACCGAAACCGCAAATGTATAAATGTAAACAAATGTGGCTGGCAGCAATTGGCATTTTGTTTGTGAATTTGTATACAACAACAGATAGAACAAAATATGAAATGCCTAAGAACTTTTGAGCACTTGAACTTGAGAAGCCGACGGGGAAAAGAAACCCACACAGACATCACTAAGTCTTTAAAATAAATAACACACATAATTTCGATGTGCTTAATTAAATTTTAAGCAAATTACTGTGTCTTTGCACCTTTGCCACACACATTAATAAGTCAACAGAACGCCCGAGGACTGAAAAGCAAACAAATAATAACAAAGAAAACGCGCGACTTGGATAAAACGCGTGAAAAACGCGCGCGTTTTTGAACAGCGTTTATAAGGTCGCCTTTGAGAGAGCGACAACCGCACCGTTACACAATTCAATTCTAACTGAACTGAACTCTGCGTCGGCGTCGTCGCCTGGTCTGATGCCACGTTATGTTTGCTTTTATTGTTGGTGTCGGTGCGCCGAACGACGCCGCCGCAGCCGAAGCATAGCGCATAAACGAAGCTCCCACTGGGCAGCGCGGCTGAAAGAAAGCAGCGCAGCGCAAAGCAAAGCATACCAAGAGCAACGCATCGTGGGAGACAGGTAAGAGTAAGAGCGTTATCTGCACAGAGAGTGTGCGCGAGTGGGGAAGAGAGAGAGTGTTTTTAGCTGAGCAGCGATAATGACATGGCACTTGCCTTAAGCACCAGCTGCTGTCGTCGGCAAACATCGGCTGCATCTTAACGCAGCCGCCACCAAACCGCTTATTAGCAATGCAAATGCATTGAGGTATCTTTTTCTTGAAGTATCTTTTTCTCAGACTGAAACTTTAAACTTCTGTAACTTTGATTAAACTTAACCGATTTGCAAAATTTTTATAGTTCTATGCTGATTTTCTTATTTACTCTGAATTTGCAAATGAGCTTCGAATATTTTACAGTGTATCACAATGATTGTTGATTAACACAGCACATGCTGCACACGTGTGAGAGTCGCTGTGGCAGCTAATGAGTCAACAGGTTGTGCGCTTGACTGCCCCAAAGTGGAGTCAAATTGTGATAGTACTAGCTGGGGGGAGTCGAGCCACAGCTGCACTTGCTGCTAGATAATTAATGGCCAAGCAGGCGAAGTGCATTTATTAGCTGGCATTACCACGAATGTAGACCAGGGATGTTCGCAACGCTACGCTTCCGTTGCTGCACGGTGGGAGGTGGGGGGGGAATGGCGGCCAAGGTCAGAGTCAGAGCGGGCCAAACAACAACTGCTAGCCACATTTATCAAGTGGCTGCGACAAGTTAGCATGCTTTGATTATTACCACATCGAACAAATTTCGGATATTTATAAGCAAAGTGTGTTCCAAGAGCAATTGAAATGTTTTGTGTGGCAGTGTAGGGGAGATGAAGGAGGGTGAGGGGGTGTGCAGAAGCAAAACACATTGTCAGAAGCAGCGATACAAAATCCACAATAAAGACAATCGCAAATGGCCCGTAAATATATTAATGCTTAAAAGTTGCCTTGCCACAAATACTTAAGCGACAGTGTGTGTGTGTGTGTGCAACACAGTGTTTACAGCGTAGTTAACTACCAAGCAACAGATAAACCTGTATCTATGGCCATTAAAATGTCGTTAATGCTTAAATTGTGCATAAATATATATTGAGATAAGAAGATTTTTCTCACTTAAAGATCAACTGAAAATAAATATAGCCTAATTAAAAATAAAATCTTTAAATATTTATTATTTTTTCCAGCCAGTACCAAAGTTAATTATTATTTTAATAATTATGTAGAGCATTTAAACAACTGTTTGATTGTATATTTTTCTTAGCTTGTTGTTTTTTGCCGGCGCTTTCTTAAATTTGTATATTTGCACTAAAAATATACAAAAACGTGGCCAGAACGGGGGGGTTGGTCCGGGGTCCGGTTTGGTGATTGGCTTTGGCCAAGTGTTGTTATTCATTCATGAAAAGTCAACAGAACCGCAAGAGTCTAAGAATCTTTCTCTTTCTTACTCGTTGATGGTCAGCGCACGCATGGGGTAACAATCCCCCATATCTCTTTTGCACCCCCTCCTATCCTCATGACCAACTATCAAGCAAAAAGGCCACTAGATTCATTGCGTGCTAAGCGTAATTTATGAGATTTTCTTTTAAATCGCCAATAGCAAAGAATCGCACTAGCTGTAAACATTAATGATTTATTGCGTTCACAAAAAGTAAGAGTATCTGAGAGTGAACTATAACCCACAAAAAAAAAGGTGTAGCAAAGATTGATGACTCTTTAACTTGCCACCTAACTGTTGCTCTCTCTTAATTAGAGCCGCACGTTTCGGTCACCAAGCCTTACAAATAGCCCGGTTCTAGGAAGAGGCGCCACCAGACATGCTGCCAGCCACACCTAGAGCCCCCTGCCAACTGTCTCTCTCTTTTACTTGATAAGCAGCCCCATTAAATGGCCATCAAATGAATACGTAAGGTAATCTTATGTACATATTTACATACATATTTAACCAAGCTACATGTATCCATATTCGATTACGAAATGCAAAACGTGACTTTGGCGACGCTGCTGATTAATTGATGGGCAATAAGTATATGCCGGAACGAAGCGTTTGGCTTAAACAAATTGCACATTGGGCCAGATACTTGTACGAGTTGTTAAGTAAAGATAGCAAGAAGAAAACGATAAGGCAATAAATACTTATGGCAAATGCGGATATGGAATGATTTAGAGGCGATTCATTAAGGACGTTCTTTGGAAGTTGGTTGTAAGGTAAGTTTGCTATATACCCTGTAAAAGCCAAGTATATTCAATAAACAAAATTCCACAGATTCTTATTACCGTTACCATAAACATTAACATTATCATTATCATATACCATTCGTATTTGGTTTGTTTATAATCCATGATATGGTAGTTCCCAGGAACAAATTGTGGATTCGTCTTCAAATCTGGTGAGTTTGGTAATTGGCATGACGCAGATGCTATATAAGAATTCAGTCTAACGAGCCAAGTCAGATGATGCTTTTAACAAAAATGTAAATAGAATTTTATTTGATTTTGAACTTTTCTGCAGTTTGACGAACCTTGGACTTGGCTTTGGTTTTAGTCTATAAATCTTCTAAATGATTTCGCGATAAATAATATACTATTTGTATTTTTATTGGCAAAACCACAAATGTTTATTACAAAAGTCATCTATCAATAGACCTTTCGGACTCGCAAAATATCGTTACAAAAGGCAAATCTGTTTGAACCTTTGGGAAAAATGAATTTGTTGCTTGTTTATTTACCTGTCTATCTTTATGTTTATGATACATGTGTTTGGCTGTCATTTGCCGCTTTTAATTGCACCTTGTCTTACTGCCTTGAGCGGGGGAGCAGGTGGAAGGGGTGGCAGCATCTGTGTAACACATACAGATAGATACAACAGACGTACTTGCAGGTACATTAAATATACGTATCTTGCAGATACATTTGGCGCTTGTTGCTGCTGCTTCAAGTTGAGTCGGTTGTTGCCTGCCGCCATTAAGGCCATTATTTTACATTAAATAATGTGTGCTGGTACAGGTAGCATTAACATTCTTTGTACTACGTGTATTCGCCTCTTAAAAGGTAGCTGTTAATGTTTTTATTTTCATTTAGATATATGTTGGCCTTGACTTGTGAAAACATCACAGACAGACAGCCATTCGTTTGTTTATTCTAGGCTCCAAGTAAAATATCATTTGCCATTACTTACAGCCAAAACCCAAATCTTTTGCCAACTTTTAGCAAGAACATTTTTTTTTAGGTTCGAACTAAACGCTGGGTCATTAATTTAGTGCGAGACGAGTAATTGGGTCAAATGGGAGCAGGTCTCTCCAGAAAGAGAGCAATGCTTTGCGTCAGAACTGATAAATTCCCATCAATGAGAATGAAATTCTTTCGATTATACTTGTTGGTTGTTGAATTAAAAAATATCAACGATAAACATGAACAAAAAAAAGCCCAAAATGAGTGGGAAACTATGCAAAACAGCTGCCGGAATCTACAAAAACCAAAAAATCAGCCAAAATAAAAAATCCAAATTCATTTATTTCTTTTCGTGTATTTCGCCACCCTTTAATTCTTCGATGGCCAACAGATTGATGATCAATTAAAATACTTTTTTTTCGTTTGGCCGGCTAAATTCATTTGCCCCATAATTATCCGCACAATAACACATTAATTGCGCCCGAGGCTGTGAAAATGTCTTTGCAGCAATTTATACGAACGATTCAGAACGTGAAAACATTTGCCAAGAATCAATAATCATTAACGGACTTATGAACAATTTACAACCAAATAAAACTTGTTCGGCAAAACATTTGTATACGTGATTTTTACTTAATTCGAAACTCACTTGTCGCTGTTGCTGCCGCCAGGTGGCGCTAGCGCCAATGACTTCTTGCGCCTGATGGCCATGTGACGCTCGCGCGTTGGAAACTTGGGCTGTTTCTTCACCAACACTGGCTGCACCTCAAACTCATTACAATACGAAGTTGTTTGCATTTTAAGTTGCATTTTGTATAAAGTTGTTGTTGCCGAGCAAAGAGCGCGATGTGAACTGAATCGAACGACTTTAAAATGTAAACAATGACAGCAGCTATCTATAGCGGTCATATATAATGCGTGTGTCAGATACTGATAAGCAACACACACACACACTAACAATCACTTTGAATGCAAACAATGAGTGCGAGCTAAAAGCTTCTCTCTCTCTCGATTTATTTTATTCAAGCCTCATTAACTATATCGAATTCGCCGACTCGATCGCGTGGGCAACGCGCGACTGCTAAAAAACAACTAAGAAAAACTAGCACAAAATGTTAAAGCCTGGAATTGAGCGTGAGTCAAAATAAATAAACACGAGAAGCGGCGGCGGCGGCGAAATGTACTCAAAATATAAACACGAAGCACCGTTAGACAACGTCGGCTGCATAAAATAATAGGCCAAGTACTTTAATTAACAAACACGAGTCGCAAAACATGACTTCGTCAGTCAGTCAGAGTAGTCAGTTGTACTTGCTGTTTATGCAATTCAATGTCGAACTTGAGCTCAGTTCATTGCTCAAGCTGACAGCCCAAATAACCCTGTCCCTCTCACGCTCTCTCGCAAAAAGTGCAAGCGTTGCCCAAAATTGAGGCGTTGACTGAGCACGATTGCAAGTTGCAACACACAGTTTCAATGGAATGGTGCAGAAGAAGAAGATCAAGCTCAATCGTAATCAATTGAAAACCAAAGCTTCCAGAGAGCAACAGTGAGGGAGAGAGTAGAGCAATTAAAAATGAGAGTCGAAAGCAAGCAAGTCAAGGTCTTTGGAAAACACTTTAATTGTCACTGCAGCCCATTGGAAGCGATCACGAACAGAAAAACGCTCTCAAACTCAGCGGGTTGTCACTTTTGTGGTTCAGATGTTTTTTGGAAATGGTTAAGCTGTTGCTCGAATTTGCCAAAATATAATTCGTATAATTAAAATGCTTTAGATATTTTTGTGAAATATTTCCACAGCTTGTTGACAATATTAATTGCTGTATTTATAAATTTAATGAAGTGCTGCATACTTAAAAATTCATATTAAATTATTCTAATCTCTTTTATTACGTTCGTAATAATTTTAGTGTGGTATATTTTTTTTTTCAATTATAATTTATGTCCAATGTATTTTTTTGACGTTAAAGTCAACCGGACCCCTATTTAAATAAAAAAAAACATTAAAGCTAAAAACAACTAAATTATAGCTAAAATACAAATACACACACACAAACAAACAAATGAGCAACAAAAAAATTAATCGCTCATCCGCCCCGTATATCATCAGAAGTTGCGAATACAACCCGCTGCCGCCCCCGCAAAACGTATTTGGCGTACGGCCAGCGTCGAAATGAGAATGAAAATGAAAATGCAAACAAAACCGCAGTTTAGACAAAGGATTGCCAAACACCGACAAACAGACAGACAAACAAACTAATTTTACAAATTAATTGCGTTATTTTGATTAGTAGCCGGGGCGTGAGGGCAATGGGAATGTTTAGTGGGCTATTGCCAAAATGAATCTCATTCTAATTTGCATTTGGATTTGAGTATTTATGCATAATTGCCCACAGGAGAGCAATAATTATAATTTAAGTACAGTTAAATTAATATGTCAAATGCAGCCAACTCTTTCTGGCATTTTTACTGACCCCAATAAATGCTCATCAATATAATCATCGTTTAGCCAACAACAAAAAAACAAACACACACAAACGACGCCTTCTGTTTTTGCGGTTTTACGGTTTTATTTAACGGTTTGTTTTTCTTTTAAATTTACGATCAAAATATTTGGCAACTGATTACACTTTGTCGTTTGCTGCCTTTACGAAATGATATTTTGGCAACGCTGACGCATTATTTATTTAGCTGTCCAACATAAAGAATTGCCAACTGTGGTAGCGTGCTAGTGGCATGAGGAGGGGTAAGGATCTAGCGGGTAGGCGGGTGGCGACGGAGATTAAAAGCTAAACATATTGATTGGATTTTCAAAATTCCAAATTGTGGACCAACGTATAAATAAATGCACACGTGCAACACTGGCGCCATCTGACGGCTGTTGTCGCAACCTAAAGCAAGCCAACTCAAAAGCTTTTACAGTGATGGCACCTAATATTGAGAGAGGTTGCTCAAAATGCTAACGCTTTTTTAAACAAATTATTTGTTGTATCTTATATTATTTTATTGAACTTACCTCCAATCGTGAGCCGCGAAACCTGGGCAATCTGATTTACATTGCTCACAGCGCACACCATCGTCAACTTCGCGAATTATGACACCCTGGAAATAGTAATTTTATAATTGGTTAATTAAATAAACAACAATAAGCACAAGCAAAGCTTATCAGATAATTATTGTATGCATGGCGTTTTTGAGTTTATATTAGGCTAATTAATTCCCCTTGCCCTTGTTTACTACATTATGCCTTTTAGGAAGTACTTGCAGTATTTATATGAATTTTGTTATATGCAAGCAATTAAATAAATTTGAGTAAAAAGAGACAAAAAAGGTAACAGTAAAGGAATACAAAAAAAGAAATACCCTATAAATAATTTCAAAGAAAAACTTTGCCTCATGCTAAGTTTCCATAAAATGTTCTGCTTTTGCTTATCTCAAGCTTCACACTACAATCTTCAATTACAGGGTATAAGCAATGCAATTAAACAACTTTCTCATTTATGCCCCATTGCGTCCTGCAACAAGCACCATTTCCCTAGATTCGGAAAATTACTTCTGTGCCTTGCCAAAAATCTGAATCTGAATTTGCAGTCGAAACCGTATCCATTGCCAGAGAGGTCAACAGTTAGAGGCTTTCGCATAGACAAAATGGCTGCAGTTATCTTCCCTTTGCATATCCCCACTCCTCTGTCTGCCCGACTGCAGCGACACTTGTTCCAAAATTACACTCAAACATATATATTTATATATATAGCAACATGTATGTGTGTTTAACAGCAACAACAACAACAATCATAACAACAATCACAACAACTTGGCACGTTTCCATTCCATTTCTGGCCATGTTTCTTTGTTTTTCCCTGTTTGTGTGGTGTGTCTGCGTCTGAGCCTTAATGTGTGTTTGTGTGTGTGGGGTGTGTGTAATTGTGGTTGCAGCTTACTGCAGCACAAAAATATGCTGGGCTTTTTATTTAGTAATTGTCTTTTTTTATTATACTCTCGCCGAGAGTATAACCGTTTTGTCAGGAAGTGGGAAAATGAATTTAATGAGAATGGAAAAAACTATTAAAAAATATAAATTAAATGAATATTTAAAGCAGCTTGTCCTCACTGAATAAAAGGAAGCAAACTTACAGCACAGCCTAAAGAACAACAAAGCTGATCTTTTCAAATGATTTAAGTATAAACTAAAAGAAAGATCTTAAAAATGACTTTTGGAAATTGATTAAAGAAAATGTAGAAAGACATGAGAGACAATTTTTAATGTACCTTAAACACCTTTGTTTTTAAACATTCTTATGACGGTACAAAAAAACTCTATAGTATTTTTCCTGAATAGAATTCTAGAAATAAGATATTAGCAAGGTAACACGCACAAAAAAAATACCCTTTGCAGTTCAATACGGATAGTTCTTACCTACTTTTATATGTAATAACTTGGCCATGAAACTGTAAAGTTCTGAAATCACTTATGTAACGCTTTTAAATTCAATTGTTTACTGAATTATTCAAGTGCTTCGCCTCACATGCGCCAGTGAAGCTTTTAGCTACTCTTTCATCGTTTTTATTGCATTTGTAAAAGTTGATTTTGCTTTTATTGGCTTTTTATTTCAAAAGAGAATTAATATTCAGGATGTGGCAGCGATAAGCAAAGTATAAAAGTTGGCATGTCCTTTGAGTGCATTCGAGTGTTGGGCCTTTCGCAGTGTGCGCTTTTGGGACAGCAAACGAATCCATTTGGCTGGCAAACGATAATTGTGACACGTCGCGCTGAAAATCGATGCTGACCCAGTTCATATAGGCAGGATGAATGAATGGGTGAACGCAGTGCCACCAGCCAGGCTTCAAACACACACACACAAAAAAACTATAAAAAGCCTGGCGACAACAATGGCGAACGTACACAAACAAACAAACAAGTCAGGGCTGGCTGACAGATGTTTGGCATTAAGTTGCAAGTTGACTGGTTAAGTGCGCAAATGTTTGACTGCCACTTAAGTGAAGCCAACTCTGAAAAACCCCAAAGCCCAAAGACCGAAGAGCGCCTTTGTTGTTCGCCAAAATCCGTCATAGATTAATGATCTGCCAATTAAGCACATGACGCTCATCATAAAATCCATAATGCATATTAATACATTCCATATATATATTTGATAGGCAATCACAGCTGCTGCGCTCAGAATGGCGAAAGTTTCTTCCACTTTGTTTGCAATTTGCCACAAGATTCAGATATTTAAATATTTACATTAACAAGATAGATGACATTTACAAATGTGGGTTCGATTTCAGTGTGAATCTTAATGGGGAATGCCCATGATTATCGGCAGTAAATATTTATATTGAAATAACGTCATGGGATAAAAACATAAAATGAAAGATGAAATAACAAAAATTAGGGTTTGCAGAGTATCGTAACAAATGCACAAACCTAAGTAACTTCTATTGTAGACTTTGTGAATCCCCCTAATGTGTTCAATACATCAAAAAATCGCACATTGACAAGTCATTCATTAAAAAATGGCCAAAAAATCAAAATATAAATAAACCCATAAAAAATATATATTTAATTTATTTGCACTTCCATGCATAATGATGTCATGTTTCAAGCCAAAACAACAACAAATAAACAAACAACGAAACCAATTTTAAATTTTAAATAAACCGCAGTCAAAAATACACCGCAATGAGAAAATGCCAGCTGTAAGCATGAATAACCCATTCAAAAGTCAAAAGTAAACCGCTAAAGTAAAATATATAGGCTAATTCAAGTGAAAAATTGAGAACTAGTTTCGGCCCACACACACAGAAACACACAAGCACACACAGATTGGGTTACGCCCGCGCACTTGTTGCCAATCTAAGTTCTGGGCAAACACAAATTTGTAAATTTGTATCTGCATATAAATTGTATCTGCAAGCAAAAGTGAGCAAGCAGCTCAGTCAACTTTTAAGAGCTAGATTTTCAACATATGACGCGATGCGAGTGTTGACTGTTTGTCTACAGTCTAGATATATAAATACTATAATAATAATGAGTCCGTAGGTCGAAAACGACAAAACAACAGCAACAACAACTTCAAAACCGGCTTTCAGTTACTTGGAAAACAATCTACGTTAAAAAGCAGTAGAACAAGCCGCAAAGTGTTTGTTTATTGCAAAATACAACAGGCAGCAATAAAAGAAAGAAGTGACAAAAAGGAGAACAGAAAACTTTAAGTACAAAAATTAACAATTTACAGATGCTAGAAACAAATTCGCTGAATTTTGTGCTTATCAAGACTTCGCATTATTTAACACGATTTTTGTTTTGTTTTTTGCTATCGAGATTTTGGTAATTTTGTGTGTTTGGTAACCTGGGTTTTTTCAGAGACCCGAAACCTCACCCATTTAGATTGGGCTCTATGAGCATCAAAGTTTACATTACATTTATTTTTCACACTCTAGTTAAGATGCCACAATGGCAATGTCTAAGGCTAAAGGTTTAAGTGGCTTGCAAGCCAAATGCGCTAACAGCTTAAAACAAAACAAAAAAAACCAAAAACTTACTTTGGCGTCTACTAATTTAGTTCAAGATCATGCGTAGTAGATCAGTGACTAAATTACAATTGTTGTTGTTGTTGCGGTTTGTTTGCTGTGTTGCCATGTTTAAAATGTTGACTTTGCAAATTGTTTTGGCTTAGCGACCCCGTTGTGACCACATTAGAAAGTGTAACGCATAGGATTGAGCTTATGGCTAATTAGTTAGCTAGTTTTAAGCTGTTTGCGGATTAGGAAGAAGCGGATACGGAGAAAGGTTACAAACAATATTGGGGATTATTGATGAATTTAAAAAGCAAAACAAAACAAATCGAGAAAACGTTAATGAAAGTTGAATAAATTAAACAAAACAATATTCCATTAATATTAAAAGTTTAAAATTGCAAATATCAAGTTCTTTGAACATTTAAGCGGAAATAATTAAAAAAAGATAGATAGCTTATAAAATAATAAAAATGATGGTGGGTGTCAAAAAACCATTCGACAGCAATCTTCAACAAAAGTATATACCATATAGATAATTCAGCGGAAGGTATTAGCGCAATTGTCTTTGACTCATTATCGACTTGAACTTATGAGTATTTGAGAAGGCAAAAATGAAAGATGAGATTTTCCAAAAGAAATACTTAAAGTGAAGGTACATTGGTAAGTTCTTGGAACTATCCTCTATGAATTTAATTCCAAAGAACACCCCTAATGCAATCTATTTTAAGAATAAATCGTTACAAAACAAATTGAATAAATGATTTTCCAATAAAAGAAAATCGTGCAACAAACTACTTGAATTAAATAAACAAATGTGATTCATTTCGATCAACTCGTACACATATTTGGTTTAAATCATTTGTGCCCTCATAAATATGTATATTTAATATCCGTATATATTGTGTACGGGTCTTATAAGGTGCATAAACAAATCAAAAAGCGCCTGTTGACTGTTGACGTCATCTTTTCCCCCTCTCTCTCTCTCTATCTCTCTCAGTTTTTAGCGGGACAATATTGTATATGCCGTTAAGCGTAAAATTCTCGCAACCAAATACGACCATAATAAGCGCATCTGCTTTCTATCCAAACTAACCCCAAACCCACAATACTGAAAATATGGATAGCATGCTCGTCACGTAACGCTCGCCCATTGTCATGCACAGTTAGTCATACGTCGGATTCAAACTCGTACTCGGATTATATGCCCCAAAAAATGTTTATAAACTTTAATAAAGTACGATGAAAAACTTTAAGTACGATTATTTTTTTTAAATAAAAAGACAGTTTTAGCACCTCAATAAAATGTTGTGGATGATGAGAGTACGATTTTTGCGGATAAAATTATTTGCATATGCGTTCCACTTAACTCGTTTTGTTAATGGCTCTGCAAGTACAATACATTAAAAGAGTAAGCTGTTCAAGGGAACTGAAATCGGCGAAGCCCCCGGCCAAATACATACCAATAAATGATAATTATCAATTTATACAATACAACACGCTAAATTTGTTATTCCCCTCTTGCTCTCTCTGTTTTGTTTGTTTATATTCGCAATAATTGGATGCGTTTATTTACTTAATCATTAATTTTTTACATACACGAAAACAGCAAAAAAAGAAACCAAAAAAAAAAAGACGTTGCCAATCCGAAGGGAAAGAGTAGTATTTGTTCACATGAGTATCAATTGTTGTTAGCACAAATAGTATTTCGATACGCTGCGTCGCCAAATGACGCAAGTACACAACCACTCTGAAGAGTTGTGTCGCCAAAACTTATAAGATCTGTCTATAACTAAAGATGAGTGCGTGTCGATTGTTATCAATAAAACGGAAAACAAATAGGCAACTTAATTGCATGTGAAAATATCAAGCTATATGAAGTAGTTATACTATACAGTACTTTGACTACACAAGGAAAAAATAATCTTGAGCTAAGTGTAGCTCTACTCAAATCATGAATTTCCAATTTTCTATCATCAACCCAATTGAGTAATAATAAAACTTGATTTAAAGTTTGTATAATTTAAAATTGGTTTATTTATTTATATTTTAGTTTATGTTTAAATTAATTTGTTATTTTTTATTCGTGCTCGTGCTGATTCGTGTCACGCTCTCAGCGCTAGCTTGCTTGATTTAGAGAGACAGAGGCCCCCGGCTCAATAAGCGCTAATCATCGTTTGATCATATGATCAGTCGTCTGTCTATCCGATCGATTCTAACGCCACGGAATTTTGATCGGCGAACGATTGCGTCGCGGCGCTGGTGCGGGGGCGGCAACCATTCTTGGCGTCGTCGCCGTCGTCTGTTGATCGCGACGCCCCCAATTGATGCTGGTTGTTGGTACGCCCACGGTATTATGACGTGAACTGGACATGGGCTTGTAGGAGACGGCGGCGGGTGCAGGTGCATTATAATGTCCACCAAAATATGTGGAACTAGCCTTACTTGGCGGTTTACTGCCGTACAATTGAACGCGGGTGGGTGCACGTCCTCGAGCTGGAGCTGGAGCCGGAGACAGTTTACTCTGCTCGTTCTGACCAATGTGCACGAGGGTTTGATAGCGGCCGCTGCTATTGCGTTGCTGTTGTTGCTGTTGTTGCTGTTGTTGCTGCTGCTGCTGTGGAACAGTCCCAAGTCTCGTGGGCGAATGTTGATTCTGACTGCGATACCATTTGTTTCCGCTGCCAGCTGGCGGCGTCTGTCGAGCTAAGCTACTCGCCAAGAGCCGCTGGGCATAATACTCCGTGGTGGGCATGGGCTTGGCCACCCCCACCGGCACCAACCTGCCCGGCGTGTGCGGCAAGATGGAGTTCTTGAACTCAATGCGTATGGCAGACGCAGGCGGCGTCGGCGATGGGGATGGCGAAATATTTCTCCTCATAGGTTGCGTCACACGGAAAGTCTCATTGCGTTTAACGGGCGAGCGGGTAGCGGAGCGGGAAGGACGATCTCTTAGAGGAGAACGCGACTGTGGACGATAATTCTCGTTGTCAAAGACAAGGAAATCGGGTCGATTCTCCTTGGAATCGTTAAGTGTGGAACCCTTTTCATTAGTCGCTGCTGCGGGGACCGCCACAAACCAGGCGGGATTATGTGGCGCCTGTTGTTGTTGTCGCAACAGGCGATCACGGAAAGATTTTCGAAAGCTGCTGAGCGTCACAGTTTTATACTTTTCCCGCTCATCCTCCTCGAGCAGATCATCGTTGGACTGGGTTTTGAGCTGTTCCAGCTGCTCGCGAAGATGTGTGGGCGCTTTGCTCTTGCGATAAGTGCTGGAATCAAAGCTGCCACTGGAGTTGGAGGAGCCTAGACTAGACTGACGCTGCATGCCGGAAGGAGAACCAGAAGAATCAGTTGTTGGTTGCCTTCCCTTATAGTTGCCCTGTTGTTTGTAGAGGAAGTTAAATGGATCCGAGTTGGCATCATAGTCGAGCATGCGATCTCCATCACTTCTCCATTTGTAATAGGTATTTGTGGCTGTGTCACTGGGATGATGATCATAGCTAGCCACCTCCTCCGGCGAGGGTGTCTTCTTTCGCTTCGTAAACGTACTAAATTTGCTAAAAACCTTTGACTTTTTGGACTTCTTTTCGAGCGTGCTACTATTCGATTCAGTGCCACGTTGTTGTTGCTGCTGCTGCTGCTGCTGCTGTTGCTCCTCGTCGGAGGCACTCAGTATAAAGGTGTCGCCACGCTGCAACGTTGAACTGGTTGTAGAATCACGCCTGGAGCTAATCACACTGGCTGGACGGGAACGCACTGGGGTCGTATCACGGCTTGAGCTCTTTCGCGACGATGTCAGCGATGAGCGAATGTTGCGAAAAAATGACATCTCTCTCTTTGGTATTAACCTTGAAGGGCACGCCGGGTGCCAAGAGCAAAGTCAAATCAATAGTTTCAAAGTCTCTCGTTGATCGTTAATAGTTTCTCGTTTTGTACTAACTCGTTTCGCGTCTGACGCTGGCAACTGCCACGAAGCAACTGAATACAACAAATGAGCGTCGGCATTAACTGAAGTTATTATGCGGATCACTAGAATTTTAGCGGCTCGACATTTGGCATCGGCATCGGCTTTAGCTTCGGCTTTTTGCCGTTCGTTCGTTCGTTTTTTGTTTTGACCAAATTGGCGTATACTTAACATCATTATCGTGTTTATTATTATGGCCATATTATGTGAATGACTCTCTCGCTTGCGTGCCCCCGCTCTCTCTCTTTCTTCTTTCCTTCTTTCTCTCTTTGTTGATCAGCTTCTGTTTGCGTAGGCGTTTTAAACGCACAAACACACAAACACAATAGGAGCTCATTTTAGTGCCTAAATCACGGCTTTTAGCTTTTTTCGTAATTTATGCATCAGAAAGCGCTCTAATTAGCTATCTGGCGTGGGGCATCAACGCCTCATTTAACGAATTAACGTTTAGCACAATGCAACACCAACAACAACAAACAGATAAACACATCAGCTCAGGCTTTTGTTACCTTTGTTTGTTTATTACAAATGCCAACTTAGCAGTTTTTATACTCAGAACAGTGAAGTTCAGCATAGTGCTTCACAATTGCCATAGTAAATAAATATTAGGGGGTTTTTTGACGGAAATTCTACACTTAATGCTGAATGATTGTTTATCTTTGTGTTTTTTATGATTGTCATTGTTTACTGTGTAGGCAATAATCAATTAAAGCACATAAAAACAGTTTCCTTTGATGTCCAAATATACTTTAATACAATTAAAAAAAGTCATAAACTACTGAGAATCTTATACTTTCAAACTTGTTTATTAAACAATTTTACTTTCAACTTTTGTCTCATTGCACTATCAGCCTTAAACCACTGTGCTAGTGCTTTTTGCTCTCACTTGAAATTATCGATGACTTTGGATGGCAATGGCGAGATGCTAGACGCCCCTCATTGTTTGCCCTAATGAGTGATTGAGTTTCGTGTGGTGTGCACTTTTGCGCCATTTGATTTGTTTCGCTTCCGATACGACAAAAAAAAACAAACACTAATGCGAGTCATTAGATTGTATCTGAGTTATACGAGTGCGAACAAACATATTACCGTAAAATTCAGCAGCAGCTGTTTGCATTTAATTATTTATGATGACTGTACGGGCTCAACCAAAAATAAGTCGTGAGTAAATCGCACATGAATATTAACGACTTTAAAAAAGCGAAAATAAAATAGAGCCATACAACACAAAGCGCACAGTTGTTGGCCGAAATAAATATGCGACTAAATCCTCTGATATTGCTGACCATACTCAAATTTTATTGTTGCCTACTTTTTGTCATGTGGTTTAACATTTAGTATGCAAGCCGCAAAGTAGGCAATAAAAAGATTATATAGCTGTTTTGCAGCGCTCTTGAATGGAATTATCTGTAGAATTCAGTTGTTAGATGTGAAGAATGTTGTTGAGTTGTCTGCATCAGGCATTATGAACATCCAGTCATATACACCCACGCACTTGAGCAATCTAAAATCGCAGCGGGCGCTGAATAAAGTTCACGCCATTTGCAGACTCATAAACACAGGAATACGAGGTGTGAATAAGTTTTTGTTGAGAAGTGCGAACAGGATAATAATATGAAAGCAATCAACATTTAGGAAAACCCCCGCGGGCAGACAAAAAACACTTGCGACGGCCAAGAACTTTAGCAAATTTGTTGAATTCGTGCGCTTACCACATGCCTCACGCCAGCAGCAGTCGGGGAAAAATACCACGCACCAAAGAATTATTGCCACGCCAGAATGTTTATTATGAATCATAGAACTATGCAATTAATTTGTTTATGCGAATTTTTCTAATTTTTGTATATGCTTAAATAAATAATACAAGTTCTAAGTGAGGTGAAAAATAATTAATCTGAATAACTCGCATGAATTTTGTAAAAAATATATTTAAGACTGATGGCTATAGATAAATATATACAATATTGAAGGATGAAAGGATATATATTCACCCTCTTACCAAAGCTGCATTCGTATCTATAAATGTTTCTGTCCAAATGGAAGCAATTTACTCAATAGGCCATCAAACATAAGTGGAGTACAAGGACCACAACACAAAGTGCTGCCTTTATCAGCTTATTCATTTATGTGTTTCTCAGTGCAGAAGGCAATTGGAGTGCTGTGCTTGCAATCAAATGTAACTTGATCCCTTGAGATACAATTGTATCTGCTCGTATCGATAATGGGCCAATGAGCATTTGACACATTCGGAATGCATTTCTACCCAACAGCAACAAGACGCACATGTGTCGACCATTTACGATTACGAATAGCATTATTTATCAGCTATTAAGTCATACCCAGCACAGAGATGAACAAAGACACATAGATACAGATACATTGACAGCTGCTGCTGCTGGTGGTGGTGGTGCTGGTGCCAATGTCAGCCAACACAAAGCAGCAGCAGCAACAACAACAGCCCCCATTTATGCCCCTTAACCAGCAAACAGCAAGCCAAAGCCACAAATAAGCCAAATCATTGGTGGGTGTTGAAATTGAAAAATGTTGAATTGTGTGTATTGTGAATATTGTCATTGCTATTTGTTGTTATTGTTGCTGTGTGCTTGATATTTATGTGCACATTTAGCACAATTAAAAATTAACACACACACACACACGCACACACACTGTCAATGACATGTACACCACAACAATGCTGGAAATGAAGCAATAAATGAAACCAAAAATCAAACACACACACACTGCGCCATAATGTGTCCGCTGTGTCCAGTGCTCCAATACTCCAAGGAAGTGGGCGAGCGTGTTTTTACAGTTATGAGCAGCGGGGCCGACAGCACAGCTGGCCAGCCAACCAGTCAGTTGGTCTCCACAGGCCACCAATGAGGCCAAAACATAGACACAGCTACTGCCTACGATTCTCTGACTCTGACTCTGGCTCTCAACTCTCGACTCAAATGCAACAACAACAACAGCAACTAGAATCGTGACCGGTTGCCGGCGGTGCACGTAGCCGGCGCACAAAATAGACCATTGTACCATAAAGTTACTCGCTTGCGAGGGTGGCTCCATAAATCACGTGGAAATGCGCCATTAAAAAAATTAAAATGTACCACTTGGAAATTAATAAATGTGTCTTTATTACTCTTAAGAGTTATTCTCTTATGCTGAATTGTAATTGTGGTTGTTGATACTGACCTGGATTTAATAATAAACCGAATAAAATGCCAATTTGAATAGAGTTTCAAGTGAAAGGTTCAATGATAAAACTTACTGGTAAAAGCTACCGATGCCTTGAGAACAAAAAGCTATCAGTTTCAAGAATCTTAAACTTGTTAAATTCAACCTTAAATATCCTTGGCAAAGGAGTCGAAGGTCACAATACCAGTTCTCTAAGCTTTATTAAAATGATGGTTCAATACCTTCTGTTATTTCCTTTCCAACAAAAACAAAATGACCCTCGTATAGACTTCTTATCTACATAGGTGCCAAGTGGCACGCATGACGAGAGCTTTGAAACTCTCTGTTGGAGTTGGGGGCACCCGGTTCCCTAGGTTGCCTAGGCTGCCTCGATTGCCTCAGTTGCCCCGTTGACTCGGTTGCACGGCTTGTGTGCGCGCCTCATGACTTGGTCTCATGACTGTTTTATTTGAATTTTTGGAGAAAGGCCATATGGCGTAGTATGTTTTAAATGGAGGGGCAGCTGCAGCACACAAAGCGAAAACTTCAGACACTGGAATCCGCTGTTGAGTTGCTTGTTGAGTTGTTGCCTGGCTTCGAGTGTTATTCGAGTAGTTGGACCGTTAACGAAATCAAAAAACAGTTTTTTTTATTGATATTTTTGTTGTTGTAATTATTGGTGTGTCTTTTGGCCGGTTTGCGATAGCGATGACGTCGAATTTTATTTTGGTACCAAACGAAATAAATTTGTATAATTTACTTATTGGCAAACATAACTCGTTTTCTATCTTTCTAACGTTATCTCTGCGGCGACAGCGGTGAAACTTTGGCAATTATCAAAAGCGCCAAAGCGAACAGCTAAAATCAAGGAATGAAAAGAAAACAGCTTACGCACACTTATATTTAGACTTTAAAGAGATATGATCAAAAGTAATAAACAACATTTATAATTCATTCATTTTAAATGAGTGTCAACTGAAAACGATTCAGTTTAAATATTCATAGAGAAGTTACTTAGTTTTTTGTTGGATCTCTCAACAACAATTGTGTGGCGTTGAATTCGCAGGTGATTAGCCATAATTAAAACGAACTTTAAAGCAAAACAAATCGCAATGTATCAACAATAAAAATGTATTTGTGCATCCTATTAATTGTACGAAAAATGTTAATTGCCGTCATTAAGCTTTGGGGTTATATGAGTTTGGATTTTGAGTACACAAAATAGCCGAGAAAATGATTGAAGCCGTTCGTTTGCTTAATTTGACCATAAAATGAGGTATTTACATTGTTTATATTCAACTTAAAAAGCGTCTAAAAATAACTGAAAACGCTGCACTAAACTTGTGTCATTCTGCCAGTTGTTGAAAAATCGAACGCATTGGAATCGAAATCAATTAAATTAATAATATCGCAATATTTATATTAACTGTTCGCTCTGTTGTCGAGTGGCACGCATGCCACATGCCACGCCCTTATCATAGCAAAACTGATACTAGGCAAAGACTAGAAAATCATAGCTTGAGATGTGTCAATATGCGTGACACGAAGAAAAGGCAGAATAAACAATTGTTATAGAAAAGAATATGAAAGTTTGTAGTTTAAATAGATTTTAGTTTAAAGACAAAGACTACATAGTCAATGTGAACTTGATTAAATTTTACTGCAACCCAAACTTAAACACGCCCATTTCTAATACAAACACTGCGAAGGGGAGGTTTCGAATTCGCTACTTCAGTCACCGCCCTGGCGATGTTCGTGCAACCGTCTCGTTGCGCAAACACTGCCACATGATATGACAGGCAATAGACGCATGCACAAGCCAACGGTCCGACGGGGCAACGGGCCAACTGGCCACGCACCTGGCCAAACTAACAAACCTAGCCAAACTGGCTAACCTGGCTACAGTGGAAAAGGTGCGCTTAAGCTAAAGCTGATATCGCCACTTCGAGCCAACCCATGCGTACATATCTCTTTCGCTCTCTCTGTCTCTTCTTCTCTGAATTACGACTAACTAACACACCCATGGGAAATATAACAGCGACACGCAACAATTACCAGACCCAGAAAGATGATTATGCTGATGGGTAAAATGGGGCCCAAAGTCTATTTGACTGCTGCTAGTCCTTGTCACGATGATGTCGATGCCGATGCCTCCCCGTTGAAAGTGTGGGCCACACGTATTCGTTATGAGCGGCACGTTTGACATGCCCCAAAACCCAAATTGGTAGCACAAAGTGTGAACACACAATTTCATAGCTACTAGCAGCTGCTGTGGTGCACTTTTTATGCTCAAGTCAAACTGACCGAGCGACCGACCGACCAACCGACCGGGTCTATAAAAACTAATAATGCAATTAAAAAGTTGACAAAGTTGTCAATTGTCAGCCTTAACTCAAGCAAGTGCAATGCTTTTAAAACGCTTGAAACGAATACACACACACACACACACATCTCATACACATATGCATTTAACTAGCAAATATAGTTAATTGTTGTTGGTTAGCCGCAAAGACGCGCAAAAGTCACTTAAGGCTTAGTATTTTTTAACAGTCTTTTGGTTTCCCGTGTCAAATCTGAGATCTGTTTTATCTCTTCTTTTGCTCAGAAGCTTTTGATGACTCAGTTATTGTTGGGTTATATAGTTTTCAACAGAATAATGCCGCATTAAAGAGTGAAGGAAATCCCGCAAACCAACACGAACATCAATGCCCAGCTCCAAAGCAGCAGCAGAAATTGAAAGTTACAGGAATTGACTGATGCATCTGCAGAAAAGAATGAGAACTAAACGATGATGCACCACTAAAACGGAAAACACAAACAGTGCAGCCTAAAGAGTGCTTGACTACGAAATACCTAAAATAAGACTAGATCTGTATGCAAAGTAGGACTTGTAGTGGAGTAAGTGATTGGAGACGATTAAGGAAAAATCTTGACTCAATATTTCAAATAAACTGTTGCAAATTCCTTTAGAATTTTTGCATCTCTTCCGTTTAGTTAATCTTATTGCGTATATTTATTAAGAAAGGATTGGAAGTTAATACTTAAAAATGTGTCAAGCTGATACTTAAGTAGACTGCATAGGAAATCAGGAATTAACGCCTTTAGAAATGATAGAAATAAATGGGCTTTGGATTATTATTAACATTATTATAACTATTATTGTCGGCTCATTACGCTCGTGTGAGTTTAACGTACGAGAAATATAGTATACTATAAATAAAGCGCGATTCTGGTTCGGGTTCGGTAAGCAGTTTTTGTTTTTGTTGTGGTTTTTTTTTTTTTTAGTAGGTTCTGCGATGATCTCATCGATTGCATCAGATTTCGCACGGCATGTCGTTATGTGGCGCACAATTTAAACTGAAATTCTTGTTGATGTTTATTCCCCTCTTTTTGTTTTTTGTTCTCTTTTTTGTAAAACACATATGCAGAATATTCAAAATTAGCTGTTAGCACGACAAAGCCAATGATGACGATATGAGCTGAGTAAAAAAAAGAACTCCTCATAGCGAATCGCATTTAAGGCACGCCAATGGAGCTCGGCTAACAAATATTTGTGTTATTGGCTTCATGGCCAATGTCATCAAATTTGGTTGCATTAGCTATTTAGCCATTAAAAATGAACAGCACACACCTTAATACACGCAAAAATAACTTAATATACAACTTCCACAGAGGCATTTGACAAAAAAAAGATGAAAAAGATACACATCGACGTCTGCGTGTGCTGCAAATTGATTGATCTGATATCAAGTTCAAATGAAATTAACTCTGGGCGTCGACGACTCTCGGCTAATTCGAATTGTAACAAATCAATCAATGAATGAACCAAGATATTTCTTGATTGGATATTTTTGTTTGGCCGCTGTTTGGGCAGTCTGAAATAATATATATATCTCTAACAATATCTTGTGTGAAAGTTAACGGACAACAAAACAATTTTAAGCCATAAATAATGGGATTTACATACGAATCTTTAACTGTAAAAACATCTAAACAACAACAGAATCGGAAACTTGTACGAATATCGTATTATAATGTCAAAAAACATTTTAATCTAATAACTTGCAACGTGTAGGAATTCAGCTACGAGACGTTCTCTCTCTTTTTGTTGTTGTACTTTTGTTGTAACTCATTGACCTCTCGTTTAAACTTAAAGCTGCGAATTTGTATTTGTTACTGTATTGCTTTTGTTATTGTTTCTGCTGTTTCTGTTGCTTTTTGCACTTTGCATACCAAATGGAATTTTGACGAATGTTTGTAAGTGCAACTGCAACGAAAGAGATAAAACAAAACAAGCAAACAAACAAATTGTATGGAATGTGTCCCTGATAAATAATGTTATACAGATGGATTATTTACATTGAAACTGCAACAGAAAAAAAGCCCAAAAATGTGGAATTAATACAATAGGAATAAATTTGATAACCATGAGGTCACATTTTATAAATGCTAAAATAATCAGGAATACCTTAACTAATGTTAGAAACAAACAAATATTTTCACAGCCATTACTAAGTCAATGCTTGGATGTTTTTGATCACCCCAATAATTTCTCATTAATTTCAACAAGATTTTTAGTCGAAATTTATGGCACTTTCCACTAACATAACTTTGTCAAAAACTAACCGATTTCCAAATGACCTCATTCAATGTTTAAATTAAGTCCCCCTTAAAATCTTTAAGCAGCACAGTAGTTTTGTAAATCGATGATGGAATTATAGCGATAGAATCAAAACATAAACATGCCCTAAGGAATTATTAAAACAGTATACAAGTGAATAGATGGGAACTATGATCGCATAGTCGATTATCAGTTAATGTCGATATCTTATCAATCAGCAAACGTTTTGAGCCAAGGCAAACGCCAATTTGATTAGTCAGAAAATCTTTTCTTTTCTTTTGTTGGTTGGCATGTGATTTAAAACACGAATAACACTAGATTACCTGGCAACTGGCTAAATTACGACATTGGGCAAACAGAAGATATATTTATTTACCTAGCCGCTTACTACAAATATATGTATGTATAAATATATTTGTTTACTAAACATTTTGTGCATATGTTCCGTATACGTATCCAGCGGTATGTACATGTTGTGCAAACAAATAAAATCAAACAAAAGGCCGGCAAATGTTTATATTATTTAGCCAAAGCACATAGTCTCATCAATGGGATTCGATCAATAAAAGCACAGGAAACACATTTAATATCATTTGTAAAATAGCTCGAAGGTAACGGTAACTATGTTTATTTATAAATAAACTATCCCAAATGTAATGGATAATTTCCACCTACCTTTTCGGCGAACTCTTCGCGAGGACGTCGTGAAATTGTTGGCGCATTCATAAGATCCTTTGTGGGCGATGGTGTCATGATGTTTTATGATTAGAATTCAAATGCAGTATGTTTTTTAAAGTAATTGTTATTTAATTTTTAATATTGCTTATCTTTTTTTTTTTGAACACTTTTGCTACGTTTGTGGAAACTCAATTTATTAATATTTTTATCAAATAAATATATTGCGTATTTGCTGAAAAATGTGGCTAACGTAAAAAGTTCACGTTTTTGTCTATTATATTTTTTATACTGATGAATTGATTATAGTTTTGTGGTTTGCTGGTATTGGTGCTGGTTTTTGAGTGACGTGTGCCGTTAGACCTTTTTATTGTAACGTGTTTTCATATCTATTCTTAGCTGAGCAAACATTCGAATCCAACGCTGCAGCCGGCCGGCTATTTCCCAATTGGGAGGCCAATTATTTTTTTTTTTTTTTGATTTTTCGGCTTCTTTGTTTTGCTGAAACCTTCAGTGTTTTGTGTTAATTTCAAACTAATTGAAATTCAATTGGTTAGGCATTGTTTTAATTTGTTTTATTATGAAAATGAATTTTTAGATTATCTGTAATTATGGCTTGCAAAAGGGCCGGCTACGTCATCGTCAGCATCGAAGCGCAACAGTTTGTTGAAGGAAAGAGAGAATTACACACACACACACAGACATACAATTACTTGCACACAGTCACACACAATTACACACGCGGCACACACGCACACCGGTTAAACTTGTTATCGCGGCATGCAAAAGAACCTAAAACTCTAGGCCACAAACGAGTTCTGGAGCGGCACACACAGGGCACAACACTAACACACACCAGCAACAACAATAGCCAACAGCAGCAAAAGCAACAACAACAACAAAGAGCACCCAGCAACACTAAAACACACAACTCAAGTGCTTTATTTTGGTCTTGTGTTTTTGTTATTTTTATGTTATTTTAGTAAAAAGGGGAACCCTTGAGCTACTACTAGGCTGGCACTATGGCACAGGACAAGTGCCTCGGAACGCTTGGAAATTTACTTTAAATTAAAAACAAACGAAAGTAAATCAACAAAAAAGAAACGAAAACACGAAAGCACTGAACACATCCGCCAACGCGATGCAGCTTCAAACACTTCAAAAGGCGAGCAACAACTAACAGTTGGGTCCGTGGCCGGCGTTTATAACTGCCGCTTCAGATTCAAAAACACCAGAGAGAGCGAGTACAACAAGAGAACAAATGGATGGCAACAGGGCTACACTTGAATACTCTAACAATCTGCATAATCTGATTGTTGTAATGAATTTGTTACACCAACAACTCAATAAAATTTAAAATAATCATTCAAATAACTTATTTAACTCAAGCATTAGCTTTCCCAATGAGACATCGATTAACAATCATTGTTTTTGTATTCTTTATCAAAACATTGCATAGTGTTTGTTAAAGTTATACTACTCAATGCAAGACCATTAAAAGAGCGCGTGCTCACGAAGAGAGCAACAGCGCGAGAGCATTGCCAGCTGATGCCCCCCGTTTACACTGGCGGCAGTTTTCTGTTAGCGATTTTTAAAATGAAATAGTTTTTTATGTTCGATTTTTTAGCTTTTGAAGATTATCAGGTCGGTTTATTTAGTAAGTACTAATAAAAAATGCATATTGAGAAAATTGGCTACAAGAAACTACGCTATGCGTGAGTGATCTGTTATAATTGGCACTAATCCATATATATTCTAATATCGTTAATAAGTCCCTTAACAACTATCCAACTGTTATTGCATTCTCCACTGTGCGGATCTGTGACTGCAGCTCCTGAATGTGCTGTTCAAATTTGTGAATATCTCCGGTGATTTGCTGCAGGCTCGTCAGAACGTTCTTCATCTTCTCGCCATCGATTTGGACCTCCAATTCGCGTATCTCCTTGCTGACGTTGCCCGTGTTTGTGACGCATTCGACCAGCTCGCTGCAATGGGCATGCAACTGGGCCAACAGCTTGTAGGCCTTCTTTGCGTGCAGATCGTGCTTGGCGCTCTGAAAGAGCAGATCGTCCGTATAGTTGAACTGGCGTTCCAGCTGTGCAGCGACCACATTGAGCTGCTTCTGCAGCTGACGCGTATCGTCTAGCACCTTGAAGATATCCTCGCGCTGTTTGCGTATGCTGCCAATAAATTCGTGGATGCGACGCGTGTATTCCTTGCGTGGCGCCAACTGGGTTTGGTTGGCACTGCGCTGAATCAGCTCGTTGTGCTGCTGCGTCTTGGTGAGCAGCTCCAGCTCTAGCTGCTCGATGGCCAGACGCACGCTCTGCACCTGCTGCGTCTCCTTGGCCGACTCAAGGTTAGCCAGGGTGCTCAGGAGTGGCTTGCGATAGTCCTGCCATTGTTGTGTCAATGTCTCTCTTTTGGCTTCCGTTGCACGCAGCAGCGCCTCTAGCTTGGTCACATTTTGCTCCGGCTCAGCCAGCACTAGGCAACTGCGCTCGTGCAGTTTGAGCACGGCTTGGATGCGTTCCAGTTCAGAAACTGCAGCTGCTTCGCGTGCTTTCAATGCGCCGAGACTGGCGTTAAGCATCTTGCGTTGTGCCAACAACTTTTCTGAATCCTCACGCAGCTGCTGCACCACGTCGGTGAGCGATTGGAACTCGGGATTCGCTTGTACTTTTTCAACAGCCGGAAGTTTCTCTACGGGACTAGGCGGCACCGGCTCTTCCTGCACTACTGCACTAGCTCCGATAACCGCTTTGGGCACCTGTTCGCTCCAGCGTTCCAAATCATTTTTGTGCAGCACCGATGCAATTAGATCAAAGGAACTTCCATCAACTTGTTGAAACAAATTGGGAGCCAGTTGCTCAAAATACTGTTGCACCTCCTTGCTGCGCTCGGCCAGCTTAGCGCCGGGCACATTGAGATTGGGATGTGGCTTGAACTCAATGCACTGGCAACTGCATCCCAATTGACGGCGATTGGCAACCGCGCGACAAAACTGAGGAACCCACGGCGCCTTTAGCTGTTCGCTCAGCTTCTTGCGCAGCTCACGCTGCAATTGATCCCGGGCACTGAGTGTATTTGCCTTGCCGGAAAGACTGTCCAGGTGCTGGCGTTCACGCGGCAGTCTTTCAATGAGAAACATGAGCAGGCGCCGCAGTTCCACAGCGTTGGGGTAGAGGAATATCTGATAGCCAATGTCACCGCGGTAGCCGCTCTCCTTGCACCGCTCGGCCAGTGTTGTTGCCACACTAAAGCGTTGCGCCATAGCGCCACCCGGCATGAAACGTGGCAGCTCCTCGGCCAACGATGGATTGATTTCTTGCAAACAACTCGAAACAGCTCGCACTACTTGCTCCGGCGTGAAAGTGGCGAGTGTATCTGTCGGCTCGATGCTAGCATCGATTTGCTGCAGCTGATGCATGATAATCTTATCCACTTCATCCATTATAATTACGTTCTCCAGTCGCCCATCAGTGAGTAAACAAAAAATATTGGATTTGCTTTGCTCACAAAATTAAGTTCTACCTTGCTCTGCTTCTTCTTGCTAGTTTTTAGCCGCTGTGGGCACCCTTTAATATTAACAGCGTTATTAACAGCGCTCAGCTGTTTGTTAACATTGTCCGTTATTTAACTTTTGAATTTATGTCGTTAACAGATTTATCTTTTCACAAGTTAAATATATAATTAAATAATTTTTTATACATTCAGATTTGTTGTAGTAGACAGATCATTGCAAAATGAATATGCTTAATTTAGGAATTCTTTTCTTTAGTCTTCATGATAATTATGTTGAGACCCAGATTATTATTATCCGCAAACAATTCCACAGTCGATTTGTTTAGCACCAAAAAATCAGAATTTGCATAAGTTGCAAAGCTTTCGCGAATAGAGCGCGGCTTTGACTTCCAGTTGAGTGTGCGATTGCTGGCCTCCAATGAAATGAAATAATCAAATTTGGCCGCATCGCGCATCGTGCCAATCATTCGGCAGGCAGCAAAGTACTGCTCACAGCCTTCGGTCAGCTGCACCTTCTCCAGCGAAAGGAGAAAATGTCGCCCATGGCAGGACTGTATCATTGTCCAGTCCAAAGCACCCGGCTGATTGACATTGGTGGCCAAAAAGATAATATCTGTGCCCTCCATGGTAATGACATTCGAATGCGTGGTCGTAAAATGTTTGTACACATCCTGCAAAGCACCCTGCCATCTACACTTGACATCCGGATAGGGGCAAAAGTAGGGACGATGCTCGCAGTCCTCCTCGTGCGCCTTCTTATCCGAATAGGAAAGACGCAGCCGACAGCCATAGAGGGCATGCTTGCACGGAAAGGTTAGCTTAAAGCCAACCTTCTCCATGGCCAGGTTGCGTATGTTGCTCATTGGTACACGACAAACGGGGCAGACATTCAACTTGGTGCGGCACTGCGAACAGATGAGATGACCACGCGGACACTGCATTATTGGTGGCATCATATAGCCAAAGCATACCGGACACTCCAGCAGCGAGACAAGAAATTCTCGAGTTGCCGCATCTTGTGGCTTGTCGCAGTCGCCACTGTTGCAGTCGTCATCTTCAATCTGTTGATCCAGCGTTGAGTCCGGCGGCTCCGCAACGTTAATGGCTTGAGGCACTGCGGCAGCTGGCTGCGGCGTAACCTCTGTGGACGGACGCTGAACGGGCTGCATTGCCGATACTTTGTGTAGTAGGGAGTGGATGCTATTGGATAAATTTAACCGGAACTTTTAGAGCTATAATTTTACGTACAATTGGCAATTTAGTAAAGTGTAAAACAAAAATTCTGGTAAAAAAAATATTGAAGTTAATGAATACTAAAATTTGTTTGTCTGAATTGTGGCAAAGGTTTCATTGAAATGATGACCAGGCCTACTTTTCAGTTCAGGTTCATTGATAAGACTTTTCACGTTTTTTTTTTTTTTTTACTAATCACTTTTATTTTTGTTTTATCATCTGTAGTTGTTGTTGTTGCCGTGTAAGTGTTTGTGTGTTGGTGTGTGTGTGTGTTTGTTTGTTTTTAAAACTAAATACATTTGCAGTTGCATTGTTACATCATTCACAATTTCCAATTGCAATGAAACATTGAAACAAAACAAAATCAACATTACGGGAGATCGGTCTAAACTATTTAAATTTAAACATTGAATTTTTGTTTGTTAATTGTTATGTTATTTTTTCGAAACGGGGCCTTGTCAGCGTAATTGATAAAAAATCGTAGTACAAAAAGTGTGGCTGTCTTTTATTTTTCTTAGGGGAAAGGGGGAGGGGCAGAAGATATTTGTGTTTTTTTCAATGTTTTAAAAAAATGTTTCGTTTGGCATAAACAAAAATTGTCGCAATCGCTTACAACTCTCGAGTTATTACATTATTATATATATTATATTATTATTTAATATATATATATATATATTTATTTTTTATTAATTATTCTGTTTTCATTTTGTTTAAAAGTGATGTTTACTTTTATAGCATTTACAAGTAAGTTTTGTTTTTTGTTTTGTATAAAATAATTTACATTAACTAAACTAGACTGCATAGGGTGTATATAGAGGATGTATGTATGTATTATATGTATGTATGTGTATTTGTTTTTGTGGTGGTTGTTGTTTGTTTTTGTTGTTGTTGTGTAGTGGATGTGGTGGGCTGTGCCGCTCCAAACATTTTGCCCACACAAACCTGCTTACAAACTAAATTAAACTAAAAACCCACAAAAAAAATTAAACTTTGTTGAATAAATGTGTTTTGTTTATCGTTCTTGGTTTTTATGGAAAATGAAAATCCCTAAAGCTACTAATTATCGCCAGCAGACGGCAAGAGGCTGACAGATAGACAGACCGGACAGACCAGACCTACTGACCTACCCATACATACAAGCATCCATTTAAGCACACACATACTCATTTTGTTGGATGTGACATTTTGTCGAGCTGTGACATGTGTATCGAGAGTATCGTTTTAGAAACGATGCAATATTCCATCTTTAGACCAGAGATATGGTTACGTTGATGCCGAGATTGCCATTGTCGGCAAACAATTGCGCAATCGATGTGTCGAACACCAGACAATCCGAAGTGTGTATGGCCGAGGCAACGCCCTCGTGTATGGAACGCGGCATTGCCTCCCAGGTAAGGCGGCGTCGATTGCCATTCAACTCGAGCCGATACACAAAGTTTTCGGCCTCCTTGCGCGATCCAATAAGCTGGACAATAGCAAAGAACTGTTGATGTCCGTCGTATTTCTCCTGTTTTTCCAGTACGAGCATGAAATGATGGCCGAAGCAGGATTGCATCATGACCCAGTCGACGGCGCCGGGCAGATTAATGTCGGTGGCCAGGAAAACAATGTCTTCGCCTTGCAGCGTGGTGATACTCTTGTGTGACATCATCAGATGCTGCATGACTAGATCGAGCGGTCCCTGCCATTTGCATGAGGCGCCCGGGCAGGGGCAGAGGTAGGGCCGGCATTCGCAGGTCTCCTCGTGCTCGGTCTTCTCGGTGTATACCAATGAGGCAGTGCAGCCATAGCCGGAGTGCTTGCATGGAAACTTAACGTTGGAGGCCACCTTCTCCATGGCCAGATTGCGTATATTGGCCAAGGGGCCGCGGCATGTTGGGCAGCATGTGAGCTTGGAGCGGCACGAGACGCACACCAAGTGCCCGCTGGAGCATTGCAGTATTGGTGGCAGCACATAGTCAAAGCAAACGGGGCATTCGAAAAGCGATGTCAGATCGGCGGACATGCCCGCATCACCGCCACCGGCGGACGACAGTGAAGAGCTGGACGATGACGATGTATTCGCCGAGGATGTGTTGCCAGCACTCGAAGAGCCGGGTGTGCTGCTCGTATTGGTGGCCACCACTGCCGTGGCTGCTGCTACTGCTGCTGCTGCTGTCGGTTCACGGCGTTTTGGATTGATTTTATTGGACATCGGACTTGCTTGGACTCGTTCTATCTATTATGTGTTGAGTGTGTCCTTCCTTCCTCCTACTGCAGCAGCAATTCGACGGCCCTGCGTGCCCCGGCAATCAGCCAATTGTGTCTTCCACTCTCTCTCTCTCTGTTTCGGTCACTCACTCTTTGCCTTCTTTGCGGTCACTGCAAGAAACCATAAACAAATGTGTCGTATTAATTGAAGTGAATATTTAATTTTCTTATACATATTGATGGGCGTAGAAGAACTTTCTACTCGTTAAAGCTACTAAACCTATAATATTTACCGACAAATTCTGACCGACCTTCAACCTTACGCTCATTACCGAAATAAAAGAAAAGCTGTCGAAATAATAATTGTAACCAAAATGCATTCAGCTATGATTAACATGAAGACGAATCGAATCGAGTTATTCGTTGTTATTGCTGTCATTGTTATTGTGTTGCTGGATAACGGTGAAGGCCCTTAACTTGATACAAATGCTCACACATACATACATATGTCACTCTTATCAGACCGATCAAAAATACGAGGTAGTCCCCGAAGGCCCCAAAAACAGGAGACAACGGTGCACAGTGGCTCAAGATGACCATAATTTTATCGATTACCGATTTATTTGAAAGGCAAATGATACAAGTAAAAATTAAAATGTATTTAATACTAATAAGTAAGACCGCAATCCATTTTTAATGAGCAAATTTTTAATTATGATCGGAACCACTGTGCACCGATCCAAAAGTTGTGAATGCGTGTGTGTGTGTGTGTGTGGGAGCATAAACAAACGAAACGCGACGCGACGCGAACTGCGTCAACTACAATGTGATATGGGCTTCGTTTGTGGCAACTATGTAAAGTGGGGGTGGTGGCATGAAGGGGTGGAACTACTGGTAGTAGCGGCACATAATTAACATTTGGCTCTGTTGGCTTGCGTACCATAAGAAATTTCCATGCGGCAGTTAGCGGGACTATGCGGCGGGGCAGTAATTACTGCTACTGCAGCAAAGCCATGAATGTAATTAAGTTTTATTTTTTTTTTTTCAATGAGTTTGCAAATGCAAATGAAAAACGTACGACGGAAAGGAGAGCGATATTACAGTTACAACAATAATAATACTGCATATGTGTATCAAAATAAACAGCTACAAAATAATCATAAACGTAAACTTACAAAGCTCTTTTGCAAGTCGCGTTAATGCGTCAGTGTCTGTATGTGTGTGTGTGTGTGTTTATTTGAGGCTTTTATCAGTCAACCAGTGAGAGTCTGTGTGAGTTTGTATATGTTCGTGTGCATTTGTATTTTTATGCTGGTGTACAAATGTTGTATATCCTCGGCAAATTAAACATTTTACTATGTACATATGTATGCATAAATCAATGCAATTGTTGTTGCAATCGCAATTGCAGGTGGCCGCACTTCAGGTTCGAACGCACAAACAACGCACACACAAAGAGAAAATTGAAAAATTGTTTTCGTCGACTTTAATATGTATGTATGTACATATTTACTATAACAGTTTCGGTTCGGTTCGGTTCACCTTGCGCCAAACTCGAAATTCAGGCGTGCGCTAATTTCAATTCATTTCATTTTTATTTTTTTTTTATCTAATTTTCTTTTATACACTCGCGCACACACTCATTGAATAATATGGCTACTATATGTACATGTTTGCTGCTACTTCTACTGCTGCTTGCTGCTGCGCTTCGTATTTGTTGTTGTTGTTTTTCTTTTCAGCGTGAATATCATCTGTTTGGGTCGCCTTCGTCGTCCATTGGTTACATTTACATACGGGATGCAACGCCAAAGCAGACAAATGACAAACGGCAGCAACGATGGAGGGGGCGGGGGAGTGGCTTCTACTGCTGTCGCCAGTAGTCGCCGTAGCTTGAAAAATTGTTTCTAGTTTTTTGTTGCGCGTTGCAAACGCTGCCCTTATTTTATTGCACACACCACTTGCTCAAAGTTCAGTCTATTAAGGCAGTACAATTGCAGGCACAACTATTTAGCTATTAGCACGTCACACACGCGTATTTCTGGCTATTTAATTTTATCTTTAATTTGCCTAGTGCTGGACAAACACATAAGTGTTCACTAACGTTGTTAGTTAGTATTTCTGGTATTTTAACAACAATTCCAGTCTGGTCGGTATTTTGCAACTGCTATCTGGCAGCACTGCTATCAGCAGTGCTAAAATATATTTTATTTAAAAATAAAAAAACAAAACTGTCGAAAAATCGCATGATTGCGAAAATATAACGCGCCTAAGTTACGACAATCGATAGGTTAAATTGGTCATGTTAATATTAATTTTATTCTCATTAACAGCGTACCATGCTGTATGACAACAAGAAGCCTAGAAGCCTGCAGTTAGTTTCATACTCCGCGGCAACCCTGTCGGGTGTAGCGTAATTATATATCTGTCATAGAAAAATAATTCAAAAGAGTTTGTTCCGACATTAAAGAACAACAAATTAATTGGATCACCATGTCAGTTACCAGCATTGTGTTTGAGCATTTCGAATAAAGCAGATTCAACAAAAAATCAATAGTCCTCCAAAACATCAATCATTGCCGTATCTGGAGCACGGACCAACCCCCATAAACGACAAAAAGTAAAAGAAAAAAGGGATAACATTATGTATAACAAACTTTGGTTAAATGTGCTGGTATTTTGCGAATTACTGGCCTTATGCCTTTGTGCCATAAATGATCCGTACAAGGAGCTGGGAATAAGTAGCACAGCCTCCACGCAGGAAATTCGACGTGCCTATAAGCAATTGGCCAAAGAATGGCATCCCGACAAAAGCAGCCATCCGGATGCTGAGCGTAAGTTTGTGCAAATCAAAAAGGCCTACGAGCTGCTGAATGACATTGAACGGCGACGGATCTACGATCGACATGGCATAACCAGTGAGGATTCGCATTATCTGAAGCAAAAGCATGATTATAGTGGCTACAATCGATTCGGCTTTGACCCAGTTGAGGAGTTCTTCGGCAAACAATTCGGCTTCGACCAGGACATCAGCTTGTACCACAAAATGTCCGTCACATCCAACTACTTTGAGCACACGATTATACCCAAGAGCAAGACCAAATTGCACATTATTATGTTCTACAATGACTGGTGTTTCGGCTGCATAAGAATAGTTGGGGCATTTAAGAAATTGGTCGATACCTTCGAACCGCTTGGCATCCAGTTTGCCACAATAAACGCAGCGCACGAGCCATCCATCCTGCGTAAAACTGGAGCGGATGATATACCACGGATGGTGCTAGTCTTGGGTGGACATAGTTATGTTTACCGTGAGAACATCTATACGCAGCAAAAGCTGGCCGAGTTCATACGCAAGAAAATGCCATTTAAGATTGGTCAGCGAGTTAATGATGAGAATTTCGAAGAGTTTCTCAACGGCTGGAACGATAACCGAGTAAGGGCTTTAGTCCTGGAACCGAGAAGTGTGACTAGGTTAAGATATCTGATATCTGCATATGCCTTCCACGATCGAGTTGCATTTGGCTTTGTGGATATCAATAGCAAGAGCTCGAAGCTAATATCGGATCGCTTTAAAGTGAATCCCAAATTGGATACCCTGTATTTGTTCAATGAGGATTCGGTGAGAGCTGTTGCAAGTATTTCAATGGCCGATATACCTACACTGACGCTGGAGAATATCATATCGACAAATCAATATTTGTCACTACCAAGGCTATCGTCACAGGAAGTCCTCGAAGGTGTTTGTCCCGCCGAGTGGAATAGGCCCCGCAAGCGTCTCTGTGTCGTTTTAATAACAGAAAACTCACCGGAATATGATAAGGCAAGGGGAGCGCTAAGGCACATTGCTCTGGAGAGTGGCTATAGCATGGAGCGCGTACGATTCGCTTACATGTACAAGGAGAAGCAGTCCGATTTCCTCAATGCCATTTCCAAGGGTTCCTTCGAAGACAACCTTTTGCGTCTGGTGGTCATCTGGCGGCGTGACAGCACCCAAATCAAATACGAATGGGTCGACGGTGCCAAGTTGGACATCAAATCTGCCGACTATCTCAACAATACGGCCATCAATGCGACCAAACATGAGATTAATCTAACCGTACAAAGACTTTTGAAGACAAACGAAGCTCTAACCTATGAGGCCTATGTGCAGAATCTGCTTGATGAGCACGCCCAGGGAATTTTGAGTAAATGGATAGCTCGCTTGCTCTATTTGGTGGATTACCTCTCCGATAATATTGAGGATGAGCATTTGTTTGCTGCCCTATCGCTATTGGGCACGATTGCCTTTATGTTTGGCATTGGCTATGTCATGATGTACTTTGTGCGTGCCGAAGAGGAGAACTTGAAGGCTCAGGGACAGCTCAATGAATCGCTGTGCAATAAACAGGGTAAGCATGTGCCGGAGCTAAAGCTCTATGAGCTAAGAGCTGAGAAATATAATGGTTTGGTGCGTTTACTGAAACCGGGATGCCGAACTATTCTCCTGATAACCGATTTGCAAAGTCGGACCAAACTTATTCCGCCGTATCATCGTGCCGTTTGGCCCTACAGGCGAACCAAGACCCTCCTATTCGGTCATATGCTTATTGAGAAGGGTTTGTCGTGGTACTCGGAGCTACTACGCTTATCGCTAAGCACCAATCAGAATCTGCAGATAAATCCAAGGAATTGTGTAGGCACCGTAATTGCTTTGAATGGACACAGAAAGTATTTCTGTGTATATCATGCCAAGCATCCGGAATGCGCTCGTGGAACAAAAAGAATGATTAAAATGACCAAACAATTGCTGGATAGGAACGATGATCCCGAAATAGGCAACTTTCTGGGAGTCAATTACTCGGAGGAATCTGATGTCGAATCAAATGTTCTGTTTGAGGACAATTTGTTGGATGGTCTCAGCAATTGGCTAGATCGATTGTTCGAGGGAACTACACACAGATACTACATTAACTACTGGCCCGACTTTCCTACAAAGTAATATGCCCTTACAAAAAAAAACAAAATATTGCAATTGTAAATTTGTTTGTCATCCCAAAATTCCTGTAAATCTTTCTAGTCAATAAACTTTTACATTTATTTTTATGATTATTTATGTTTCAAACAAATACAGTGGTTGTTATAATTTCAAAATGTTTTTATGCTTAAATTCAAATGTTTTATCGTTTTCATAGATTATTTAAATACGATTTGCAAAGTGCTTTCAATAGGTAAAAACTCAAAAAAAAAAATTGAAATAAAAATGCTTTCTTATTAATAGCTTTATATCCTACATATTTTTTAATTTCAGAAAGTTATTTTTGAAGAACGATCACTGTTTAATCGTTTGTATTGTTTTTGTTTTTAAAATGCGTTAAGTTTCTCCACATTGAAATTTCCAGAGCAAGGAAACTGCCACAAGGATATTCTGTATTATTAAACTGTATTATCAATCAATCTTAGTATAATTTAATATGCGTAACCAAAGATTAAATAAATGATAAGTGCATTATTACATATGTAGTTAAACTCAAGTCCAGATTTCTTTTTTTATTCGGTAATTGGGTAATATCTTTGACATACCCACAAATTATTCATTAGTTAAGCTCATTTCTAATAGTATTAAAACGATAGTATTTAACAATAGTTCTTAAACGATCATGATCATCCCCAGCGGTCACTTTACCGCTCTTAGTGGGGCTCCATCAACGATTTTAGCTTAATCACTGCACGGTAATCATTATGTGATAGTAAACCACGTCGCGAACGCTCGAGGACGCGATGCAGTCGCTCCACAGTTTCAGCATTGGCTGTTATCTGGAACAGTTGGTCCAAATGCTGCAGTGTTTCACGAGACCAATACATGGAAGGCGCTGTTGCATCCGATGTGATTCTGTTGCGCGAATCACCACGCTCCATGCCATCCAGCAATTTGACGCACTGCCACTGCAAAGGATTGCGCTGCAATATGAGACCATTTGGCACACGTTGTTGGGGATTGTTGCAGGGTAACGAATGTTGTGGATTCTGATTTGGTTGGCCTTGAGCCGGAAATCTGCCATATGGCTGTTGGCGTTGTTGCTTTTGTGTGCGATTCTTGTTCATGTTGTTGTTGTTGCTGTTATGTTGCTGCTGCTGCTGATGTTGCTTCTGCTGCTGATGTTGATGCTGCTGATGTTGTTGCTGCTGCTGCTCTTCATGCTGCCAAACTGGTGGCATCGGTCGTACTTGACGTTTCTGCTGTGTGCGTTGCTTTGGTGTGCGATTGTTGTTGTGTTGCTGTTGCTGCTGTTGATAAAGTTGCTGCTGCTGCTGCATTACAGGCATTGCTTGAGGCGATGGTGACTGCTGCTGCTGTTCCGACCATTTGGCATTTAACAAGGCGCGCTGCTTGGGCGAGCGACTCTTGTTGACATCCTGCTGCCAAGCTGGAGGCGGCGGCGGTGGCGAAGCAACGCGATTGCGTTTGCAAGAATTCGACAGTCCAAGCAGCGCTGGCTCAATGTTGAGCGTTGTCATGCGATTCTTTATGTTCAGGCGGCTAAAGTTTTCAAGCAGTGCTTCATAGTCGGGATGAGGAAGGGGACTAAATATTAGGCGCCAGTGCTCCTCGATTTCGTTGCGCATTGCGGTTGTGGCATTCTCATCCCCCGAGTGCTCGTCCAGCAGGCGCTTGAGTATGATGAGCAGCTGATCCAAGTGCATGCTGCCATTGCTGAGACCCGCCTGACCAAACAGTATCATGTTAAGGAGACGGCGCTTGCGTTCGGCCTGCTTGAAGCCATTTTTGGTATTCATTTCCTCCAGCTGCTTGATGCGGCTATAATGATTCTTAGCATTTCCAAGATCGCTGGCTAGGCTATTGATGCCATCGCGCATAAAGCGTATGAGAACATCGACACGCTTGGGAGGCTTTTGGCTTTGAAATTCGGTGCTCTTACGCTTCACCTCCTGATTGCGACGCAAGAGCCTCATCTGTAGATCTTCCTGATCCTTCTTTAGCCCATAAATGACCAGGATATAGCCGTACTCCTTGAAATCCATGCGTACATTCACATTACACTGTTTGGCTGTGGTTGCTAAGAAATCGCGCCCCTCCGCACTGAACAGATATTCAGTCTGATCGCGTGCCATTAGAATTTTAGCCTCAGAAGACAAATCTGGCAAGCTCTCTGGCTGATCTGTTGTAAGTGAAGGTGCTGGTGCCTTGCTGTTCACGCACATCGAGATGCCCTGATTGTTGCTGCGAATGCTTAACTGCGTACCATTTGCATTATCATTATCGTTATGAGCTTCATCATCATCAGCCATTGAATTAAGTGGTATAATGTCGGGCAAATTCTCCATGGGTCCTGATTTTATCGGCTCTGGGGTGATCACAGTCTCAGCAGACGTTGTTATCGTACCGGGCACCTCAAAGTGCTCCGAGAAGCTGTAATTCGAATCCGAGTCCAAATCGTGTGGCACTGTGGGCTTGACGACGGTTGTAGCAATCACATTGCTGCTCGATTGATTTATGTTGTTTTCAGTTCCCGTGGGGTTGCTCTTTGCTGCATCTTGCTGTACTACTTCAACTACTGATACTTCAATAGCCTCTGGCATCGCCTTAGACTCCGCTGGCAACTTTTCAATAGTCACGGACGAAGTCGCTGCTGCTTTGCCACGTGCCGCTTTGGCCAGTGGATTTGGTATATAATCATTTGTATAAACTTTCATCTGCATAGGTGGAGCGGATATTTTGCGCTTATTTGCTGGTTGTGCGAGACCGACTGCCTTAAGAAAACGCGCATAGAAGCTGTTCTTTGGAAATTCAGAGCTCCAATTGAAACGAAATGGTATATCCAGAGCAAAAAAGTTGCTCAGATCGGTTGAATAGCTGATGGGACCGGTGCGATCTTTATAGACCTTCTGATGCGATATAATGCGTTGGGTATAGTTTGTATTCCGATATTCGCCGATGCGCTGACGACAATCCTCAAACAGATGTCCACGCGCAGCACAATAGCTACAGTTCTTTTGTCGATATTGAACTCGGCTTTCCAGCTCCACATTCGAGCGGGTCTGTTGACAAAGAATTTAAGTTATTACTTTCATAATTTGTCAGTCTTCAGCTTACCGTGGAGTGATAGCGACGCCACTTGTCAGGGCACAAATCGGTGCTGTGGCCACGCATCTTGCACAGCTGACAAATCATGCGGCTGTGAAACGAGCATTTGTTGCACTTCTGAACATAGATTGGTTGCTTTGAGCCACACTGTAAGAGAATTGATTTAATAAGCTTATAAATACTTTGAGAATATAAAGCTCACCCCCAAACAAATGGCATTTGGACAACGTGGCTCAGCGTGACCCGTCATGCCGCAAGTGAAGCAAACGACAGGCTTGCGTGGTCGGGGACATTTGGCGCGCATGTGCCCCATTTCAAAGCAATTGTTGCACTTAAGATTTGAACGTTTTCGTGCAGCCGGAAAGCGATCCGCATTTATGACGCGCCAATCGTTGCGTAAGCCTAGAAAAGTAATGTCAACTAATATCCATTGAAGGGGGAAACGAAATATGCTTACTTGACATGCCCCTTTGAAGCTTGTTCAAATTAAAATGTTCGCCACCCCAGCTGTCATTGTAGAAGCGACACATTTCCTCATTCCAGCCAATCAAATCCTTGCCACTCAACTGCTCCTGAAGTTCGGACATGTTGTGGTCTACTTGCACCACTGAATCGTCTGGTTCAGCTTGTAGTCCAGCATCTGTTTCATTAGCATCTGTCTCTGCATCAGCCTCTAGTTCTTCGTCTGATATTTGCTCCAGACCAGAGCCTGTTACCTTCAGCTGCGGTATGTTGACCGACATAATCTTTGTGGCTTGGCAAAGTCTGATGTTTTGATCGATGCGCTCAAATACTTCACTCATTTGCTCCGATACATTATTCATCTCCATCTCATCGTCAGTGTTGGCATCGGAGCCAACGCTATCCAGAGCCTCTTCCTGTTCTTTTTCCTGCAGCTGTTCCTTGTCGCTCTCTTGCTTCTGCATCAAAAGACGCTCAGCAATTTGACGTGCTGTAGGCAGCGATTCCTCAGTAGCCGAATCCGAGCTTGCATCGTTATGATCAGGCAATTTGCGTGGCACCGCCTGCACGGCGCTTTCCGAGCTGCGCCTCTGACTTATGCGTCGTATCTTTCGCTTGCATCTTTCCAAAGCCATGCCGCGAGATATGCCGGGAACACCCGTTGAGTGCACACCACCTTCATCCGAATCTGTCTCGTCGTTGTAGTTGGCTTTTTCGACCTCGTTGTTTGGATCAGATTGGCTTTGGTTGGTGCTCGAGGCTCGTCGCTTGCGTAAACGTTTTGTTTTGTTTACATTGACCGCCACCACCAGCTCAACATCCGAAGATTCCGACTCGGAGTCAATGTTACGTATTATTGTTGGCGCGACCTTCGGCTTAGCTTTGCAGTAAATGCCGCCTTCGGTGAGATCTGATTCGCTTTCGTAGACATCAAGGGCACGGAATTGTTGCTCGTCAACGCGATAGTTTTGCTTGATCTCTTCAAGTCGGGACGGAGGCACGAACTCGTACTCAGATGAGGTATCTGCAGCCTGTTCCGGCTCCACCGGCTGACAATCCGGATCGGCGGCATCCCGTATGGCATTCTCTGTCAAAACTAAAAGATCCTCGTCCGTGGCACGTGCACGATCGGCAATCAAGCGGCTTGTATCCTTTTGCACAATAAAATCATCGCTGGATAGCACTGAACTGCAAGGGGAATGCATGACTGAGCGCATCACAGTCATCTGAGTCGTGGTGCTATCGCCGCTCATGCTCACATCTGCGGAATCCATGGCATTCTCTTCTATATAGGGTGGTGCACGGTCCTCATCACTTGTGTCAACCTCTATAATGGGCACTGGGGGCAGCGGCACAATGATGACGTCATCTGTATCCGATTGATCGCTGTCCACCAAGCTAATCATCTCAACGGGTTGACCTTTGCTTTGCCTTAGCCTCTTGTTGGCCTGCACACGCATGGACTTTTGTCGCTTAGCGGCAAGTCGCTGAAACTGCTCCAGCTTGCGATTGGACTTGGCAAAGGGTGCAACTCCACGCTGCAATGGCTCACGTTTGGCTACTGGACAATTTGATGGTATTGCCACCAGCAGCCGTTGATCAAAACGTTCTGGTTCATCATCGTTGTTTGTTTTGATGGTTTGCTGAATTTGTTGCGGTTGCTTTTTTTGGGTTTGTTGCATTTTCTGTTGTTGTTGCTGTAGTAGCTGCTGGACTGGATTAAGTGCTTTTGGCTGCTTCTGCAGTGAAGTTGAGGTCGGTTTCTTGGCTTGACTGTTGGCATCTGGACGTTTGTTCTTTGGCGTGGCAACAACAGCAACAACGGTGGCAGGTGGTATTGGCTTGTCCTGCACCGTGGTTGGAGCTTCCTTGGGCAGCTCTGCTGTTGAGGCTAAAAGGAGGTATACAAGGATATAAGTTAAAACGATTCTTTGTTAAGCAACGCAATCTGCAATTTTAATAATAAGTTTTCAAAATGTAGAATGACAAACGTTTTTATTTCTTTTATCTACATTTCAATATCCAGGTGGATTGAGCATACGTTTCAAATACTCATTACGAATATCTCTGGTGTGTACTTGTTTTAAGAAATAGCCCTGGCTAATTAACTCGCTCAGTTGCGTCTCATCGACATGGTATAGAATATACGCATCCATTTGTATATCGGCACGGTTGGGCCACAGCAGTACAGCCACTGAGCTGCGAAAATCGCTGACAGCTTGATGTATCTGCGTTTGGGATGTATGCAAATGCTCTAACATTTCCAAGCTTTGCTGGCTATGCTGGCCCTGTTTTGTGTACTGTTTTTGCATTTGTAACGCGCTCTCCAATTGCTGCACCAGACGCATGACAACAAATCGTCGGTAGCGCTCTTCAAAAAATGCACGAGGCTTATTGAATCGGTTCGTGTTGCGTCGGTTAAGCGCTGAGTAAATCGTGGCCGTGGCACACGACATCAAAACATGCACGGACGTGCACAGGACTGTAACTGACATTGTGTACTTGGTGGGGTTGCGACGCACTTCGTCCAGCCAAAAGAGCAGATCGTAGCCGTAATAGGCTTGACAAAAGTCCATCCATATGAGAAAGGCAAGCAGCTGAAGCGTAATAAGCACAATATTGTTGTAATTTCCTTTGATTAGCCGATCAAAAATGGCACGCCAAATGGCCATTATCAAACGGAGCACCCAGTTTACGTTCATGCTGCTGCTGCTAGCCACATAAATTTATTTGTAATTTTGAATGTAAATGCTAATGCTATCAAAAACTGACATGCAACACGAAGTGTATTAATATTCGTACTTGTTGATTTACAAGCAAACTGGGAGAGACTTGTCTTGGACATGACCTATTTAACGCACAATTATTAGCTGTTGCCACCCAACTTTGGCCGGGTCAATATGCAATTGTTCTCACTTGCCCATCGGTCGGGGGTGAATTTTCCCGAAAGTATTGATTAGTTTATGTGCTCTAAAATAGAGTTCGGGCGCGGTTCGGGAAAAAAAAATCGAGCGACCTAACATATTTTGGAGCTGCGCGTTGATAACCAATCCGTCACTCAATACACACAATTTTCTTCATACATGTACATATAGAAAAAATGTATCAAGCTTACATTCAGGTAATGGGCTTGTCTTTGCTTTTGAGGCATCATTATCTGATGCAACTTCAGCAGATTTGCCTTCAGCCCAATAGCGAGGTTTGCTTGTCGCATTGTTGATAATCCGCTTGTCGCTTACAAAACGCAATTGTTTTTGTTGTTGCGGTTGCTGTTGTTCAAGGTGCTGTTGTGGCGGCGGTGGCATGCTTTGGGCATCCACCATGTCCATGTCCCGCGCCTGTTGCGCCCGTTCGCTAGTTGCATCATTGTAATGTATGGATGCATAAAGAATCGATTCGAGTTCATTCAGTTGCTCACTATCCATTTCATCAATCTAAGAACAAAGAGAAAATTTAGTTTGATTATGCCATACTGCCATACTGCTTGTCATTTGTGGTTTCTTACATCGCCCATCGTGCCAGTCTTTGTTAAATTTGGATATTGCAGTATTTCTTTTGGACATTAAAAAGCAAATATTTTATTATTCCAATATTTTGATTTATTTTACTTTTTCAACACACACAGAACCACGTTTTGACTAGAGATGAAATAATGGTTGTTCATGTCTATAACATTGGCAATCGATAAAACGATAAGCGATAAGTTGAAGGGCAACTCTAACCGCTTGCAGGCCGGCCACGTACAAGTACAAGAAATTAACAAAAACCGAAAATAACAATTAAATGTAAGTAAAACAAAGTAAATATCGGTTGATTTTATAATTAATAACATTTGTAGCATGGAGCACATGCAACGCTATGTTTCGCCGATCAATCCAGCGGTCTTTCCACACCTTTCCACTGTTCTGCTCGTTATCGGAACATTCTTTACGGCCTGGTTCTTCGTATTTGTTGTGTCGCGAAAAAGCACAAAGGAGAGCACATTGATCAAGGAGCTGCTGATCAGTCTGTGCGCATCGATATTCCTTGGATTCGGCATTCTATTTCTATTGCTGACCGTTGGTATTTACGTATGATAATGCAATCATTCCGTTTGAAGAGATTTATACATGAATAAAAATATATAGTACATATATGTTATGGGCGTGTGAACGTACGTTGGGCTTTATTAATATAAATTTATAATTTCCAAGATTCAATTTAAACTTAAAGCAGTACCGTCGACATATATTATGTTAACATATATTTGAATATAAGTTGCACTCGAAATTATAGCAAGTGGGAAGTTATTAACTGATACAGGACAGGATCTAGCCGGCCAGTCCAGCCTTCTGTCTGCACTTTTGCATTGTTGCACGCAATATGAACTGTTTGCGTGAGAGTGTGCGTACGTGCTTCAAGAATGCCTCCAAGTCAATAACACCGCCACGCAAGCCCTCGCCCAAGTAATAGATGGCATCCTCTGTGGCGGCTTCATCGGCGTAAGCGTTTAGTAATCTAAAAGAAATTCACATTAAAAACAGCAAGCTTTGAAGAGTTAGGAAACTAACTGTCTGTATAAAGGCGCCGTAGTTGTTACGGCCTCATCAGGATCGATGGCCTCGGCACTTTCAAGGGTCTCAAGACATGACTTTAGTTCCTGCTCCTTTTCCTTCAATACGATAATGTTTTTCTGCAGATCAACTTGATCGCGTTCCAGACGAGCGACAATGGTATCAATCTTGGCACTACCTTCCATTAGCTCCTGCTTGGTGCGATTTAACGTTTCGATTTCGGCCTGATACTGGTTAACCTTTTCTTGGATGCGTCGTCTCAATTTGTCCTCAACGGCGCTGATAAGTGATGCTTTGATGTGCTCCTCCGTAATTGTTCCCGTTGACCCAGGATTCGACTGTCCACCAGCGTTCTTAAAGTTACAAAAATGTAATGTGTAACGCAGTTTATCTAACTAATACTTACATATCCGGCGCTGCCCGGATAGCCGCCCGGCTGTGGATAATTCATGTAGGGCGGATAGCCGGCAGAGTTACCCGCCGGTCCAGCACCGGTCGGTGGATATGGCATAAAGTTGCTGCCAGTGGGATACGGCGGAAAGTGGCCACCACTTGAACCAGTTGCATTCGGGTATGGTAAATACTGGTTGGACGCACCTGCACCGCTTGATTGTGGCATGTAAGCTGGGGGTTAAATAAAGGCATGTTAATGCGATTGAAATAACTCGTTGGTCGACATTACAGTTAGGCGGATATGGCGCAGCAACTTGTTGTTCCTTGGGCTTTGAGTAAACGGGCGGATGATCACCGAATGTCACAATCATCACTTGGATAAGCGACAGCAGATCGGAGCTTTGCGGCTGCCATTCGTGCAAATAGGGCAAATACACCTTGCCATTATGGTCCACATACATGGATACTTTGATCTGCATCGTTGGCGTTGGTTTCACAAAGCACATTGGGGCATTCTGCGGATGGGTGTCCATCAGCCATATGCATATGGGAATGTAGTATGTACTATCTGTTAAATCAATATATTATTAACATTGGACTATATACAGGGAGAGAGGAGACTCTTACTTTTATAGACCACCGGAATGGTGCCGTGCAATATGAACAAATCTTTGGAGCTGCCATCGTTGAAAACTAAAACAACATATAAATTGTTGTTTATTATTTTTGTATTCAATTCACAAATCACAATCTTACCAAACTTTTGCAGATCGTATGTCAGGCTCCGGTACGAGGTTATAACATCGACAACATCTTTCCTTGTGGCCGCAATATTTTTATACTGCAATCAGTAATAGGTATTATTAAATTCTATTGCGTGACAGGCAAAAGGATGGAAATGGCAACAAAGCTATGACTCATCGTACCTTCGTTAGGTATTTGTTAATTTGTGCCTCTTCTATGGCAGGCATTCTAGTATCGTAATTTTGATTCGATTTTATATATACACCTGCAGCTTATAATTATGTTTAAAGGTAAATTTCTTTATATTCGCTGAACGAAAACAAAGTCGTCGAATGAGTACTTTTGATGTGAGAGTATTGAGTATGTGTGCATACTTATCGCACAGCCACGATAACATTAAATGTATCGATAAACCTCACCTTACGTCAAATGGTACGAAAACGTTACGTTTTAATATATTTCAAATGCATGAATTTCGCCACTGGCTTGAAAAAATCAATGTTCCCGTTTGTCTGTGCGTGCGAAAAGTCATTTAAAATTATTTATTTATATTTTAATTAGTTGCTACATGTGTGTGTGTGGAAAATGATATGTGCATCGCGTTCGTTTCCGTTGATTGGATTGTTGGCAGTTGGTGGGGCAGTTACTTTGTGTTGGGCACTATGTGGCGTTTTGGACGTCTGTAAACAAATAAGAGCACAGAAATCATAATGTTTAATAAATCGAAAAGTCAGCACAAATGCTTTGCTTTGTATCTTAAATGTAACTTTATTTGAATACTTTCGTTCTTGTCTCTTAACTCATTTAGGCATATATGTATAATATATATGGATTACGTTTGTTTGTGTGTGTTTTTGTGTTCGTTTACTTTTTGTGTAGGTGAACTTAGCCAATGTTCAGTTAACTAGGCATTACTAGTATAGGTATTGTTCATTTGTTACTTTTTTAATTTAACATATATATATGTTGTATAAATATGTATGCAATAGGTTTATATATATAAGTATATATATATAAATATAAGTAAGTATTTTATAAAAATCTTCATCAGCATCGTTGTCGCCGTCGCTTTCTCATTTTGGGTGGTGGTGGTAGTAGTTAGGTTAGTTTAAATTGTTAAATTTGTGGATTACACATATAAAAAATAATTTCCACTTCTTAATAGCGCCCTTCTCTCTTGCGCTTCAACTACATACATATGTATTTAGGCATCTACTCGTATATTTTGATTGGTAAGATTGAGGGGCAGATAGTATAGTATAGTAGTATATAGTCTAGGGCATACACTTACTACTAAAAACCATTATATAGTTTAACTCATTCTATTTATCATCATCTTATCTGCTTTAGGTTTACATAGTACATTTAATTTCATAATGTTAGAATACAAAAATGGTTTCGCTCGTATCATAATTTTCCATTATCGTTATATTAGTTTTGTGCAATATATATGTATATTTCTTTTGCGTTTATTGCTTTAATCGGCGCCTGCAACTTTAGTGTGCTAAATTTCTAATTTCAATTATATTCTTATTAATTTTAATGATTACAATTAGCGGGCAAATTAATTGGCCAATAATAAAGAAGGTTCTTGAATTTTGGTTTTGATTAATTTCTTTTGTTTTTTTTTTTTTTTTTGGCACATCAATGCATTCTTTGCCTTTTGTTTATACATCTTTATAATAAACAACACATTTGCTCACAAATTCAAAATGTTTACGAAACTTAAGTGATCCAACAACAAGTGAAGCGTGGGCGTGGCGTCATGTGCACAACAAACATATTAAATATTTAAGGTTGCAACGTTTTATTTCATATCATCATCAAATAAATAAAAAATTGTACATTTCCATATGGATATTACAAGTTGATGTTTTATTATCTTCCATTTTTGCATATATTTGTTTGTTGTTTTTTTTATAGGCGTTTCCAAGATAAATTTGTTCTAAAAGGTCAGTCTATTGCGCAAGAATCTACTTTTGTGGTTCGGGCTTAAGCAACACCGAATACATAAAATTAAATGTTTGCAGTTTTTGTTTTCTTTAGTTCTATTTTTTTTTTAGTTTTTTTTTTGCTTTTATATAAAAAAAATTCCCTAATATGCATTGTCATTATCGTTTGAACGAATGCGCCTTTTAATTGCATTATTCGCTGTCCAAATCGTGTTGTGTGTGTGTGTGTGTGTGTCGTTGTTTATATGTATTTTGTTGTGTGGGTGTGTGTGTGCAAGTATTTGTGTCGCGCTGACATTTGATGTTAGCTCGATAAGACCTACATACATACACATAATAGATAAATACACGCCCAGAAATTGGGATCATTGTCACGCTGCTGCTACTTCTGGCTGATAATTGCTAACACTTACTGGCTAACTTTTGTGGTTAAATAGGGAGGCAAGGACCTAACCTAGCTTCGTGTACGCATAGGCGGCGATGACGCCTACTACAACACCAGCAGCAATATATGTGAGTAATGACCTTCGTTTTTTTGCCGACTGCTGATTATCCTCGTTCTCCCGCTTTTTACGTTTAATTTCATTCACTTTCTGCTCCAGCGTTGCCTGGTAATCGTTGCGTTTTCGCCGCTTCAACTCATCTCCGGTACTGCAACAATATGGATAAATATTTAGTATTTGAAAATCTTATATAAATATTCGCATAACATACCTCGCTGTCAAATCAATGCCATTGGCCTTGTGCTGATCCACTGCTGTTGGTTTCTCACTGTTGGCATTGACATCATCTTCGTTTGGCTGTAGAATCGTGACATTGCCATTGGCTGCCTCCAGATTGTGTTCATTTACGGTCTCATATTCCTCATCCTCATCATCATCATTATCCTCATAGTCCTCATCGTCGTCGCTTTCCGATTCAAGCTCACTGTGCTGCGGCAACTTTGGCAGCGGCGGCAGTGGAGGATTGTTGAGCAGACTGTCGACTGCTTCGGCATTTATGATTTCGTGCTGATTGAAAATAATGTTATTGAGCGCATCCTTGCTACTTAGCGCTGGCTTGTCAGTTATGCCATCGCCCTCGCCAACGATCAGATTGTCACCGTTTGCCTGCGCAGCTCTCATGTCCAAGGAGAGCACACCACCCGTTATGGGCGCCAGTGGCAAGTTAAGCGAATGTGATCGTGGCGGCAATGGTGGTGGTTGCTCATCCTGTGTGTGTACATCAGTGTCATTGCTTATGATTGGCTCCTCGGCATCCAGGAAGTTCTGCAAATAAAAAGACAAATTTTATATCTAGTCTTGATCGAATGCTTTCTCTTCTTAGTGTGTATAAGACAACTACACAATTTTGTAATTGTTTAACGTTTAAGTTTAATGCGGATTTAGCCAGTTCTTATACACAACATAACAAATGATTTAGCCTCATAGCACTCTAAAGTTTCTCAATTTGTCTCCTAACATTTTTTGCTTGACAAAATACGTACTGGATCGTTCAGTTTCTTGATGCCCTCGATGATTGCCTGATATGAAAAGTCCAGTTGGTCGGCCGTCTGTATGAGACCCAGACGGTAGCTGCGCAGCTCACGCAACACATCCGAAACGTTGCACTCGCCATACTTGCCGATTAGCACCAGACAGCAGTCGACCAGGCAGAATGTGCCCGAGCGACCAATGCCAGCGCTGCAATGTACAACGGCCGGGCCCACATCATTCTCAAGAGCGCCAGAGTCGCGCACCAGCTGCAAGAATTTTAAGAACGTATCCGGCGAGCTGGGTATGCCAAAGTCTGGCCAAGTCGTATAATGAAATTGCATAACCTCACGGCTCTTATTCGTTTCGAGATCCGTTAATCTGTGTGTGTGGAAACAAACAAAATGCGGTCAGTAGGGATGGTTGTTGAATTCGAATCTTCACTTACTTGAACCACCGTCGTACAAAGTTCTGATAATTTTCGCAGCAAACCAACTCGACTGATAAGCCAACATCCTGCAGATTGAGCGCTTGCTTGGGTCCTAGCTGATCGGGCCAATACTGATGGCATTTAACATGTTTCTTTTCCATCAGCTTGTTGAGCATAAGAATCGCACATGAGTTCTGCTCCCAGACCATCAGCCAGAAGTGACCCACTGTATCCCGCAGCGGACCCTGTGTCAGTATATACTGCCGACCGGCACTTTCCAGCTATTTAAAACAAAAGGTTCAATTACAAAACTCGCGAGTTGGTTGCTTATCAAATTTGAACCCACTTTTACTAGGTTAGCGTTGATGTAGTCAACGCTGCTGCGCTTCAGGACAATACGCGAATGATCATAGGGGTTGACATCCCTGTAACGGTTAAGTCCCCGATTCTGTGAACGCTCCGATTCCAGCGTAGTAAACTGTTTCTCTTTAGCCTCGCGTTCGCAAATTTCGCATATTTCCTGCAAATAATGAAATTATTTAAAATAAATTATTAAATTTCTGGGTTATTCGGTGATTCACACACGCAACCCGCATTCTTAGATAGCTTTCTGGGGTTGCCCTCTCAACGAGTTTCGATAGTGTCGTCGCTGATGTTGTTTTGTTATCTTTGCCAAGCGACGCTTCGAGGCACGTTGGCATGACTAATTGATCAAAATGTTAGTATTATCTTCTACTATAGCTATCGGCTGTAACAGGTGTATATATACTAAGCACAAGTGACGTTTGCTGCTGCTCCCCAAGCGATCCTTAATTCCAGCCAATTGCCTAACCACTTGGACACTTGTCTGTGTCGAAAAGGGGGAGTCGGGAATGTTAAGGTAGTTTACAGTTGGCATTGTGACTAACGAGACGCGAGTGGTTTTAGTGCTTTTATTTTTGCTGATTTGTTGGCGACGCAGTTTTTGATAGCAGTGCAAAAAAAATCAGTTGTTAATTGTCAGTTGTTCGTCATTAAGTAGGTGAATCAGTTTTAGGTCGTCAAACCACTCCCCCGACACTCGGCTAAAATTGAGGCTGACGACTGTTATGAAACTTAATTGAAGAGAACAATGCCCGATAACGTACAAAAATAACGAAAGAGCAGAAGGAGCAGATGGCGACAGAGACGAAGAGAATTGGCAAGATAAAGCAGTTGGCATTACAATGTAGTACACACGTGTATAGGCCAAAATAAAAGGCGATCAAGCATCAAGTGTTGTTCCTATCGGCAATAAAATAATTCTCTTTTATTGACTTGAGTGTTGGGGATAATATTTAGTTAACCCTTTGACGTCTTGTATTCACATTGCTTGTGTGCAGAAGTTGTGAAATACTTTACGTGGCTGCAACAAGAAAATGCAGGCATAATTTAATAGAGCATGACTAACTGGGCTCTGAAAGATATTATGATAGACTCTTGCAATGTCTCATATTTTACATCTAATGAAATTAACTAGCATAGAAGTAAGTTTGCAACGTATACAAATTGCATGCAACATAGAATGTGGCCAACATGACTATGTTGTTGTTGTTGCTGCTGCTTTTTTAGAATGCGAAGAAAGGCACAGCGAGAGAGAGAGCTGTGCCACAAAACGGTAATGCCAAATGATTTTTATGTATGGTAAGTGCGCATAAAGCATAACAATTTAAACAGTTTGTTGTTTACTGTTATTATTATTATTATCACTAATTTATTTTGTTGTTGGGGACGACAGAGGAGGACAAGAATTCATTGGAAATGTGCAGTGCGACAAAGGAGAAGTGCTTTCAAGCGAAAAACAATTTGGATCTCATCAAGCTTGGCTTTCATTAAGTTAGCTGGAAAGTTAGATTATCCTCGCACAAAGGAACCCAACAGAACAGCAGACACGCACAAAGGGCAGTGGCAAAAACAACAACAATATTGAGTTCATTACACAAATATTCAACACAAACACACAGAGAGAGATACACAGATATAATATACGCAAGCAATGTCATCCTAACTGCGAAGTTGAATTCCGTGAAATCCGAATTCAAGTGAGTGGCAAAGAAGACAACGTCGACGAAGCGAGCGGGCAACAGCTGAAGACACATTTCGCCGGAACTGGCCACAAAGCAGAAACCTCAGCTCTGGCACAAACGACGAACACGGAACGGGAGGCAAAACGAAAACCCAAACTCAAATGCCATGCCCTTTGTGCCAAGCGCAAAAATTGTTTATGTGCGTTTGTGTGTGTGTGAATTTAAGGTCGTACAATTTCTTTTTTAACGAAAGCTTATTGCATTTTCCCTTACAACTATAACTTTACAACCCAAGAAATCTCTTGCAAATACATAACACAAAGCAAATGAAATTCAAAACATACACACATACAAATACGTATGTATGTATGTGTTTCCAAGAACTATATGTGCGAATACCGACAACAAATTCCCAGAGCTCCAAATGATTGCGTTGCGTACGCCGTTTTTATCAATAATAATCATAACAAACGTGGAAAGAATTCTTCTTTTTTTTTTGGCAATGCTAATCATTAGCGCCTCGCTTGAGTGCATACTTATTCGGAGTACGAGGTGCAAGAAAATGGCTACAGTAAACAGAATTTGAGCGAATTGCAATTTGAAAGGAAAGAGAAGACGCAGAAGGAGAGAGGCAACAACAACACCAGCATCCGAGAGCAACAAGCGAGAGCGCATGCAAAGTGCAGCAGGTGAGTGTTAACGTCTGGGTGTGTGTGTGTATGCTTGTGTAAGTGAGCAAGTGAGTGAGTGAAAGAGTGAGTCTGACTGTCTGGCAATGTGTGTGTGTGTTTGAGAGAATGTGCCTGTTAAATTTTCGGGCAAGCGTTGCGCGAGCGCTACAAACTAAAGCCAAAGACCGGAGTTGGGCTGCTGCTGCTGACCAACGCCGACGACACCAAAAGTTACAAACACAGGCGCACGCTCACATGACAGCAACAAAAACAGCAACAACAACAATAATAGCGCAGTGGGGCTGACCGTGAGCGGCGTGCCTACACAGACACTACAACAACACACTCACACACAAACATTTGTAGTTGTAGTGTTAAAGGCATTGGCATCTGCAGAAGCCTTTTGCGCACTCATCACATTTTCGTGGAAATCGAATCAAAAAGGAATAAAATTGTATGTGTGCCCGAGTGTCTGTGACTGTGCATGTATGCATGTGTATGTGTGTATGCATGTGTTGTTGAATGCTCGTGCTCTCTGCTTCTTGCCTGTAGCTGTTCCTCTTTTGAGTAGTGTACATTGTGTGGTATGATATGTTACACTTACCTTGTAGTACCGATTCCAACCCGATCCAGATTTTTTGTCATTATATTCCTGTTCGATTTTCAGCCTGGCTGGCGTGTTGTCCCTTGTCGGTGTTGTTGCTTGATTCTCACTCATTGTAATTACTCCGATTGTTTTCTGCTTGTTATTTATGATTTTTTTTCTTTAAGAATTTGGATTAATTTGTTAACGTTTGCTGCTTTTCTTTCGTTTTTGCGAATTTGTTTCGACACACCGACACCGACACACGACTAAACCGAGTAAATAGTGCGTAAGAAAATTTCGACAACTGCGGCGACGGTCTGACGGTTTGTTCTATGTTTTGTCTGTTGCTATCACGCTAGCGCGTGTGTTGGGCGGCAATTGAATTATATATTTATAATAGCTAAGTACAAGCGCACAACATTTGCCACATTATTCACTGGAATTGCGTTAAAACAGCAAATGCGTGCGTTCAGCTTTGATTAGTAATGTTTTTCTCTTTCGCCTTTTTCTTTCCGCAAAATTAGCAGTAATTGATGTTTCGATGACGATGAGCAACAGTAGTTATCGTTTGAAACAAATCGAGCAAGTTTCGTTTGTGAACGGTTACACTGGCAAAACGATAACGACAAGTTGGCAGCACCCGACACACAATCAGCTGTTTTAGTCGCGTAATAATTTCGTTGAAATTATTATGCTCAAAACGCGAATCTTTCGCTTAATACGCGATCAGCGTTTAAGCGTGCCCATTTTACGTGGCTTTCATCACGAATTCACCAAGCCTGAGCCGGCGGCAGACAAACCTGACGACAAGCAACAGTCATTTGTCGCTGGCGGCGTCCAAAATAAATATAAAGTATTCCGCGACGAGGAAGCAACGGAAATCTTCGATGTGGAGGAGGCACGCTACCAGGAGCAGCCCCTTGAAGCCGAACAGGATCAGTACCTGGGTCTCAATTTAAAGAGTAAGTGCTTTCCGTATTTTATGAAGTTTTTATTGAGTTTTCTCTCATGGCAGGAGGCATTCGCGGCGTATTCGATGTGGAGGATCTGGTGGAGCTGTTGCGCAAAGAGAACGTCGATGACATCTTTGTGTGCTATATGCCCGAGGAGCTGAAGTATGTGGACCACCTGGTCGTTTGCAGTGCACGCAGCTATCGCCATATGCTTGCCACGGCCGAATTTGTCCGGCGAATGTTTAAAATAAAGCGAGCCAAAGGAGATTTGCTGCCTCGGATCGAGGGCGAAAAGAGCCGTGACTGGATGGCCATGGATTTGGGTAACATTGCTCTGCACGTATTCTCGCCGAAAGCACGCGAGGATTACGATTTGGAATCATTGTGGGCCATTGGGCCGCAATACGATCCGGAAAGTCAAAAGCCACAAAATCCACTAGGCAACATATTCCTGGCCAAGCCGGAAACTTAGTACAAATAAATGTGTATTTTAGGTAAATGATTTTATTGTTATCTCTACCAAACGACGGCGTCGTCCGTGAGCTTCTTTTGGAAGTCGTAGAGGCTGGGGAAGACATGATTCCTATTGATGTCCACGCCGTACTTCTTCACCAAGTAGGAATAGCTCTTCTCGTGCACCAGCGCCGCATGCCAACCCGCCTCCTTGGCACCCAAATAGTCGGTTGTTGGTCCATCTCCTATGTGGAGGCACTCCTGCGGCTTGAGATTCGATAGACGCGATTCGGACATGGCACAGTTGAAGATTGCCGCCGCCGGCTTCTCCGCCTTGGCCATGTACGAGGTGAGCGCAAAGTCCAAGTACTGATCAAGCTTTGTGTTGCGCAGCAACGCCTCCAGACGCGGATCAAAGTTGGCTATGACGCCCACTTTGCATTGATCCTTATTGGTCTGCGAATGTTTGTGGAGTTGCTTGAGGAGCTCGACGCTGCCATTGCACGGCTGCCAGCAGATGGAGCTTTTGTAGAGTTCCAGCAAATGGTTCGAGAAATTGTCCAATTTCTCGGCGGGGATGGGTGCGCCGCTCTCCGCAAATGTGCCTGCGAGGCAGAGAACATATCAATGATCATCGAATTGAACATTTGAACTTTGAACTTTACCTGCTATCAGCTGACGCCACCAGCGTTGCCACTCAAGCCGCGGCTGCGATTCACGCCCAAAATTCGGATAATCCCGGTTCATCTTGTACCTGGGAACAAATCAAATTTGCTTTAACTGCAAATTAATGGCTAAGGGCGAATCTCTACTTACCAGTTGGCCTTGTAGTTCTTGGCCAATTCATTGTTGTCGCAGCGTGCACCGAAGAGTGCTCCAATCTCGCCATATTGCTTGCCGGGACTGGTGCGGAACTGCAGCAGCGTATTCGTCACATCAAAGGTAATCAAACGAAAACGTTTCAAGCTGCGCATTTTTGCTGTTGCTCTAACAATTATTAGGTTGCGCTGCGGCTGAGTTCAGTTCGAGTACTACGTCAATTGAGTCCATAATTGTTTTGTATGACCGCAGTCGACGCTGCTGTCGCTGCTGCTGCCGCTGCGCTGCTGCTTCTGTTGTTGTTTTTCTTATCAGCAACAGATTTGTGTACATCTATTCTGCGAGTGTGTGTGTGTGTGTTTGGTGAGCAATTCATTAATGACAGCTGTGCTTATCGCTTGTCAATTCTATTGATTTGCATTCCAAATAGCTAAATAAAAATAAACATAGACAAAACGCATTCTTATCAGTTGTTTGGTTTTTTTTAAATGCGCGCGAGATTGTCTAGCTGTGCTGCCAGACTGCGAGGCAGTTTTATAGCTAGCTGGCAGCACTGCAAAACAACATTGCCAACATTAAGTTTTTATACATTTAGCTAAGACACAAACCATTGCTAAAGGCGCGCATTCAAAAACTTGTTTAAATTGTGAGCAGTTGCTTGCTGGCAGGCTATAACGGTCAATTTGGTCGACGCAGCAAGATTTGGCAACTTTTTTTTGCCCAAAATATGTGAATAAGCAACTTCGCATATGCCGAAGACGTGTCGGTTTTATTAATGTTCGTGGGAAGCAATAACAATCAGTCAGAAACAACAACAACAGCAACAATTGCACGTATCTGCCGTTTTGACCTACCAAACAAAACTTCGTTCGGTCTACCTGCTTCAAGTTGCTGTCGGAATGGCAGCAAATGCATAAAAATGTTGATTTGCAATCGGTGTGAATTATAAAAGAAGCTTAGAGTTAAATAAAAATCAGTTGAATAAGAAAAGAGTATCAGCAGTCGGTGTGGATTTTTGAATTAAATTGGCAACGAAAGTAGCATCCTTTTCTTGCTGGGGCAGCAAATAAATAAGAACACGAACAACAACTACATAATAACTACACACACACACACACACACGCATTTATACAGACACATATGCCGTATAAGGTATTCAACGAAATTCCAGTGAAAAACACAAACATAAAAAATAACAAAAGCATAAATTCATTCATACCCAAAGCAGCTTCAGCTTTAACTCCATCCTTAAACTTCCAGCTCCAGCTACCACACACACACGCACACACTCACACACACACTGCTTTGTTGTGTGCATTTTTAAACTTTACGGAGGGAAAGGAAACGGAATCGCATCGCTTTTGAACGGCGTCCGCTGATTTTTTTTGTATGTTGACTCGCGCGCCCACAAAAAAACCAAACGAAAAGAAAAGAAAGAAGAAAACAACAACAAAAAGAAAGAAGTACAAAAATTTAAAATTTGTGCTTATTTAATCTTTTGGGCTGCGCCCAGTTCGCAGCAGTTTTTTTTGTTGTATTTGCCAATTTTGTTGGTTTTCGCTATAAATAAAGTATCAATTTGCCTCTTTGGCTGGTTAGAGGTTCGGGTTTCTATGGAAGGGCGACGGGCCCCAATACTCTGCAAAATTCCAAACATACCACAGAATGTTGTTGTTGTTGTTGTGCCTGTCTGTCATTTGGTAGGACGGACGCAAGCGATGCTGCATTATTTATTTGGGCCAAATCAGAGCGATACCAAGAAATGGCACAAAAGTATGAATGGAATTTACAACAAAAACAAAAAGAAAACAACAACAACAACACTTAATTTTGTGCATCGCTTTGAGTTATTATTTATGTTATCGGAACGGATGGAATTCGGATTGTATGTTAGTATAACATATAGCTGACATATAGAAACTATCGAACGAAAGATATTTGAAGGAGAGATGAGTCGAAACAGGAAAAACTTTTAAATGATTTTTATGGTACTTAGAAAAATCCTGCACTTTAATCTAAAAATGAGGCAAGGACTTCTGCTTTTGGTTCGATGAATTCCATTCCAGAAAATCCAACTTTAGCCATATCTTTCTTCAAAATGAACCGAACTGAAAAAAGGAAGGCATTTGTAAACATTATTTGACAATTTTAGCAATCCTTCATTAAAAGTAAGTATGGTTTTTTTTGGCTACAATTTGATACTTCTTTTCCACAAACGATTTTCAAAAACAATATTTTACAAACTCGATATTTTGCGCTCTGCTAAGACTCGGGATCAATCATATGTAAAACCTTTAAAAATCTGCAAATTTTTGTATTGTATTGTTGCAATTATATTGAACTGATAGATCGGTTAAGGTAGTTAATGTATAGCAATACTATACATATACTTTAAACCGATTTACGGACAATATGTCCTACCTACTAATGATAAGTATGTATTTATCTTCGGTTTCGCCAAGTACTTCAGTTGCAAAAATATAAAAAAGAAATAAAAAAATAAATGAAAAAAGGCCGCCCAACTTTCAACAAAAACTTTCCCAAGAAAATTAACCAAGCAACCAACTCAACCAAGTCAAGTCAAGCCGAGAGCCGATGCCGATGCCGTTGCCGTTGCCGCTGCCGATGTTGATGCCGAGGCGAGCCAAAGCAAACCAAAGCGAACCAAACCAAACCAAACCAAGCCAAGCCAAGTCAAGCAGCCAAAGAGCCAGCCAGCCAACCAATAATAATAAAGTCAATGACTCCCATGGAATTTCATGTTGGCCCTTTTCGAAATGTGTCTGCCAGTCGGTCGGCCCAACTCCAACTTGGCTGGCTGACTGTTTGGCTCTTTGGCTCTTTGGCTGTCTGTCTGACTGGCTGCCTGACTGCCTTTTAATATTATCTGCACTTTGGGTCTTTGGCTGCCGCCGCTTTTGTTGTTGTTGTTGCTGTTGTTGTTACCATTGCAGTTGTTGTTGTTTTGATTGGTCGTTTTAACCTGTTTGCGAATTTCTACCATGTTAATAAATAATTTTTAGAGGATTCGCTAGCAGCAGCAGCAGCAGCAAAAGTACCGCACCAGCTTCTTCAGCGCCATCAGTAGCCGGACATTGAAGCCAAAGACATTGACTGCAACTTGCGATTCCTTTTGGCCATTGGATTAGATTGTGACTGTTGTTGTAGCTGTTGTTGTTTGTGACTCAAAATTGCAGACAGACATTGCTTGTGGCAGCGTCGCTTTAACGCTTACCGCCTCCACCTTCACTTCCACCTTCAACTTCAACTTCACAATTGCCATCAACTCAACACTAAACACTTAACCTGCCAATGCCAATGGTTCCTCTTCCAGTTTTGTACCCCTGACCAACACTGGCAAAATAACATAAGAAATTCATATTAGGAAGTTTTGGTTTGTTATGTCGATTTTTGGTTGCTTTATTAATCCAAAAAGCTAAGATTTCTAAACTGAAGTATAAAAAGAAAATGAAGTATAAAAGTTAAAAGAAATCAGCTTGAATAATATTGTCGATCTTCTATATAACGAACCTAAAGGGGACAAAACAAACTTACCTATAGGGAATATGTACTCATAAAATAAGTTCGTTCCGAAAATTAGTTCTTTTACATTAAACTTCATTGTTCGGAAGTTTGTACTAGAGAAGTTCGACTGTATATTGAACTTTATTTAAATTATTGATTTTGATTTTGAAATATCTTTTCGCATACAAATTGTACATCCATTTCAAACTCCCCGATCCAATTCCAACTTGAACTTCAAGTGCAACTCTATGATGTTCTTGCTTGAAATTCCTTGTTCGCCTTTTGAGGCTTATTTTTTTTGTTGATTTTATTTTTTGTTGTGTTTTGCTCGCAGTGTCGAGTCTGCGACTTAGCCTGCCTCTTCCTCTCAGTCTTCATCGGCGTTCTCCTCATGTTCCTCGTCTTCGTCTTGGCCTTTGTCTGAGTTTTGTTGCCGCTGCCTCTGGTTCGTTTGTTAAATGTTTGGGTTTTGTTTGAGTTTATTGAGTGAATTCTTGGAAAAACGCAAGAATTTGTCTTTGCCCGTTGTGTTTTTGCTGCTTCGGCTGCTATTGCTGTTGCTGTTGCTGTTGCAATCTGGACCACAACCAAGAACAAAAAAAAAAAACACGACGCCCAACGGCAGAGGCGCAGACAAAGATGTTGGAGTTGGCAATGGAGATGGAGATGGAGGCTGGAGCTGGAGCTGAAGCCGATGTCGTTGCCACTGGTGCATAAACAAAATTCGTTCTCAAAGGTGTCTGTATGGGTTTGAGCTGATGTAGGGTGGACAGGTGATTATGACTTTCGGCAGGACACCCTAATGCGTTGGCGATCAGCGGCAAAAGATCCAAAGACAAAAAAACAGAAAAAAAACTGCGGACAATCAATTCAAATGAGTGAGTTTTAGGACCGTGTGAGCTACTTACAGATTCCACTCATTAAATTAACAACAAGAGGCTTTCGTCATCGGAAATCACTTGAGATTGCCATACGTTTTAGTTAAATCATATTCCACCGAGGGTAGGAAATGGATGCCTCCTCTTCGCTTCCAAAAATAACGGAAATGCCTGCATTGGACATTTGCTATTTTCAACCGATGATTGATTTGCAATGATTATAAGGGGAACTAGCTTTAAATAGTATAGATATAGATGGATGGAATGCATATGTGTGTACTATGACTCTGTCTTTCTATCGGTCTGTCAATATGGCCCCCAATAGAAAATCGAGGAGTACCACCAAAAGGGCCCGACAACGACGACGACGACGACGCCGCCGCATTCCGTTGCCCAAACGTCGGGCACTGGGCATTCCCAGACAATGCTCAATGCCCCAAAACATACATATATATGTATATATACATATATCCAAATACAGACGGTGCGAGTAAAAGAGCGAAAGAGAGAGATATATAGAGGCAAAGGTTGTACGATCTGCATAGCCTCCCCTATACTAGAAGTAGTATATTTAGTACATACACATAACTTTAAATAAAACTTTTGCTTGCTGTGCAACACACACACACACACACACACACATACACACTCACGCACAACATTTGCTGCTGTGTGTTGTTTGCTTAGGATGGATTTTCCCCTGTTGATGATTTTCTTTGCATTGCTTTCTTTTCAATTTTCAATTTTCTAGTCTTTTTTTTTTCTTCGTCGGATCTTCTATTCTGTTTTCCTTTTCGCTCTGTCTTTGTGTGTTGCCTTTTTGTTGTTGTTGTTTTTGTTTTATTTTTTGCTACTTTATTTAGACGCTCAAAAATGTTGCTATTTTGTTGTTGTAGCCGATGTTGTTGCTTTTGTTTGTTGGTTTAAATTTCTAATTTTGTGGGCAAGTGAATCTGAATTTGAATTTACGCTGTAGGAATAATCTAGCATGTACTGCCCGTCCATACATATTTATGTACAGTGTTCAACGGCTATAAGGGAATTCGCTTTGATACTTCTTTTTGTATTCGTTCTCATCTTAAATTCTTTTAAAAATATGAAATCGTAATTTAAATTTGGTCCGAAGAAAAGTAAACAAACAACAGCTTTAAGGGGGATTCCCTCGGTTCCTCGGTTGAGAAAGTTTAGGTTGAAGAACTTACCTAATCAACGGGTCTTTCCCATAGTTTTTCGAGTAGTTTCTTATAAAGCTGTTTAGCTGTAGCGTATGCAAATAGCGCTCTATTAACGTATACGGTGGCGGCTGTCCCATAGATCTATTCCGTATCCCGACGCTCTTCGCAGTCGCAGAGTCCATTACTCAAAGCACATACAGATTGAATATATAGCTGGCTAGACGAGACCAGACCAGGCCAGACACTATTTAATTTGTGTGCACTGAGGAGATCGGACATGGCGGGCTGCTGATGCTGTTGCTGATGCTGGGGGGAGGCGCGGGGTTGCACAGATTATTACAAAAGGGACACGGATTTTGTTTTTATTTAACGATCATTTAAGCACGCCTATAAGTAGGCAACATATGTGGGTCAGTCAGGAAAGAAAAGGATTTGACAGATAGAAAAGAAAACATAGAAATCCTGATGAATGAGTCACCCTGTGACAGAGCGCCAGCGTTGCGACATTAACGTTAGCCGGGCAACGTTGACGTCAACAGAGGCAGTGACTGCAGCCGCGACCGCGACGTTAGCATCGTCTGCTGCTTCGTTTATTTTTGGCCTGTCGCTAGGCTATTTTTTGACTATTTCGTCCACGGGCCACAGCCGCGTCTGTCCCGTCTAAAGGCGAGGTGGTGGAGATGCGGATCGCTGGGTGACGCTCGATGGTGTGTGTGTGTGTGTGTGTGTGGAGGGGAGAGTTCGTGACGGTTTTCTTCTATGCCTTTGGCCACTGTGCTTTGCATGTTATTTTTGGTATAAACATCTTTATGTGCTTTTAGATATGCTGCGAAGTGACATTAGCTTTTGAGCGCTTTCGTGTGCTATCAAAGGGAGGAGAAGATGGGAACGAAGATCGAGACAGACGTCGCCGATCCGCTACAGAAATAAAATTTGTCACAGACTGTTAGATCACAGATGTATTAGTGTGTGTGTGTGTGTATGTCTGAGTATATGGCAAACATGGCTAAACATAGCCAACAGCGACAGAAGTGCTGAAGGGGAGAAACAACGGGGGGGGCTGCTCTTGCTGTTGCTGCTGCTGCCGTTGATGTTTTGATTGATTGTTGGCCTGACACCACAGCTGCCCAAGGTGGCAACGCCGGCGCTACAACGGTACCTATGAAGAGAAGAGCTCAAATCTTAGAGATGAGCAGCAAGTCAAGCTTTTTAAAGTGCTTTACTATGTTAAGCTCTCTTTTAGGAAAGAAGCTAGTAAACAATCTTACAACAGGACCATGGAATATTTCGGAATTGTTAAAGATATGACTAAGGTTTGGTATCCAATACAACAAGCAAGATTTTTACATAAATTTCCTTGAAATTATTTCAACTTTTCCACCGACATCAAATACGAAAATATTCATTAAATAATTCTTATAAAGTAAAGATTTGACTTATATAACAACTTTTCTTTCTCAAACGTACTCTTAAATCGTGCTTTTTCATATAGTTACAGCTCTCTCCAATAAGCCATCTCTAGCCTAAGAAGCAACCACAACTCTAGCCACACACACACCTATACACTCACACATGAAGAAAGAACCACACATCCGTTGTTGTATTTCTCTTTTTCCAGTAGTCAGAAGTAAGAATTGTTTGCAATTGCATGTGCAATTGCAGATGGAAACGCTAAGCGTTTTCTTTTTGCTTTCCTGTGCATTTATTTTCGAATTATTGCGCACAGCTCTTGAGTCATTCTTCCGCATTCTTGTTGGTTGGAAAATGACCGTTGGACTTGGCAACAGCCAAAGAGCCAACATCTTTTGCCTCTTCTACTGATGATGATCCCAGCCTTATTTGGCAAAAATTAGCAATGCCTTTGTCTGTTGCATTGTATGCAGATACAGATGCAGGTTGGCCCAAGATCCAGCTCGAGTTTTGAGTTTTGAGCCTACTTATATGGCACTCCCTAGTGCTGGGCCATAGATGACGACGAAGACGAAGACGACAACATCACAGTTTGCAGAAGGCGTAGTTGATAACAAAGAACCCAAGCTGAGTTGAGCTATGCCAAGCCGAGCTGAGCAATGGACTGACTGATGGACGGATGACGGTTGGACGGCGAACGGCATTCCTGGCATACCATAGACCGCATACCACATGGCACCACAACAACGGCGACGCTTTTCATATTCAAATGAACGATGTGGCCCAGACTCAACGTGCCACGCACTTAGCATAACAACAACAGCAACAACAACAACAACAATGTACAATGCACTCCAGAAGGCGGGTGAAGCTGTTGCTGTTGCATGATGGCGATGATGTTGTCGCTGCAACTTCAAAAGCTACACAAACAGCAAAAGAATTGAAGAATGTGTGAGAAAGGTTTCGAGCTAAAGCTTGAGCTGATGATGATGCTGATGCTGATGCTGGAGCTCAATGTGTTTGTTATTCCAGTGGCGTCTACGGATGAGCTGAAAGAGTTAAGGTTCTTATAGAAATACATACATATATGTACATATGTATGTAAATGCCATTAAAACTCAATTGCAATCATAATGATTGCCTATTTCTATTTACTGCAAGATGCATTTCAAAGAAGGTGGTTAGATCATAGGCTAGTGTCTTAAAGCAAAGGGGCAAGTTGGACCAATAGAACTTACACTTGAGAATAGGTTAATTGGTACTTACGATACTTTGACCAGCTCTCCTCCAAAAACTAACTAACTTCTTAGTTGAAATCTAGATAAACAATCCATCTAGTCAAAATACATTTTATTAACTTTTTTTGTTTTTTTTTGGTAACTAACAAGATTCGATTCCCACATTTTGTAAACATGATATTTTCCTTCGACACTCCCTTGCATGCTTTTCTTTGCTTTTCATCTATTGTTCGCCTACTTTATTTTATTAGGGGTGATAGATCTCCTATTGTGCGACTCGAGCGATAACATAGCACAAAAATTAGTTCCAAGAGCAACAGCTACAGAGAGATCTCATGAATGGGTTTTTGGAATGCATGTACTACGTGGCAATTGTTTTATTTTCGGTTTTTTATTTATTTTTATTTTCGGTGAGAATCGAAAGTGTCTCACGCTGCCTGCCTATTACAATCGTTGCTCGATATGAATTGATTGCATATTTAGAGTATTTACAGTAATCCCCAAAAGAAAACCTACTTCCCAGAAATTAAACGGTTTGGCCTTTTGAAGTCCTCGTCAAGCGGTCAAGGCGTCCAACCATGTGTTGCCCACGGCTCTTGTTTGTATAATCAACACATCACTTCCCACACTTGACAAGGACGAGATGGAGAAAGGGCGAATGGGAATAAGGACACAATATTGCGGCATTACCACTTTGATACACCCACACACACAAATAAATACCAGCAGGAGCTGACACAGACACAGAGACGGAGACGGAGACGTCGACTGACTCTAATCACTTCAGTTTTTTGTTGTTGATTTTTTGTTGTTTATGGTACAGGAAGTTGTTGTCAGCAGAAATGATTACATGCTGGCTAAATTGAATTGGTTGGTGGTGGTCCCCGAGCAATTCCGGGAAACACCCAAATGCCGAAATGCCGAAATGCCACCAGCTAGACAGACATTCGTTGCAATAACTGCAAGTGACCGATGATGTTGATGATGTTCTTGAGAAAATCGCCGAGCAGTGCGCTCTCCTATTTCAAATGCCTGCTCAATGACTTCTACGAATTTTGCAATGCATCGATGCCGATGTCGAATGCCCCGATAGACCCCGATATGAGCCAAATGAGTGCTGCTGACCAGCCAGCCACTTGGCTTGTCACACGCAGCGAAATCGCAGCGGTTAACTCAACCGAACCTCCAGACAACACATAGACAGACAGACCATACAGAGAGAGAGACAGAATGAAACAACAGCAGTAGACCGAGGCCGACTGACCGAGCGACCGAGGGACCGATAGACGGACAGAAAATATGCCCAATTTGTTTGTAATGCATTATGCCTGTCGTTGATACACATATTTTTCTACTACATGGATTTTCAAAAAACACCGCCTACAATGCAATCTCATTATTAACCCAGACACTTGAGTTTCCTATAGTCTGGCAATGTATGCTTTCTATGGTAATGGTCGGCTGATCGTCTTCTTTCGGACTTGTTTGTGTGTGGGCAGTGTGTGGGAAACTGAAGCTGGGAGTTCCCACTAATAGAATACAGTGTCATAAAATCAATCAGAAAGTAATGGATCTTTAGTTACTGAGAGGTTAGCTCTGAGCTTTAGTTTATTAAGAAATTTGATTATAAATAATAAGATATAATCAATACTTATAGCCATAAAGTTATCCACTCTATAACCAAAACTTTTTGAATGTAGAAATCTCTTATGGGATAAGTTTCACGAAAGTGTTGCATTACACTAAGTTTTGTTTATTTCCTGTATCGCTCAATTATGTTTGAAAAGCACAATCTGTAATCTTTGTATCTGATGGTTTCCTAATCAAATTCTTCATTTTGCTTGTGCATACATACGAATACGAATACGAATTCAACTCAATGTGTGGTATCTGAAAGTAACGAGCGTTGATGCCATCTCATGCATACATATTTGTCTATCTATTGGGGGCTGTTTGTCTCTTTTGACTCTCGTCTGCTTGTCTATTTGACTAACTGTCTGTCTCGTCTGTCTGTCAGCCTAGTTGGGCTCCACTTTCCCCCTTCTCAACCCCCCTCTCGATACGTACGTCCACCCGCTACTCTCGATCTCGATCTGTCTGCTTTGTTGTTATGGTTGTTGGGCCCCCATTACTGCACATTCCACATGCGCAGTGTTTGCCTTGATGTTTTTTAGGGTGTTGATGTTGTTGTTGTTGCTGTATTTTCTTTTTTTTTTTTGGTTGTTTTTCTTTTCTTTCTTTTTTTTTGTTACAAAATCATTCATCGTACATATTAAAATTGTAAAAAGCAACAACAAGAACAGCAACAACAATTATGCATACATATGCGTATGTAGATAGAAACATATAAAAATTCTTTGCATTCCAATGAATCATGCTGTTGCCGTTGATGTTGATGTTGCTGTTGCTGTTGCTGCTTTAACTGCGACAGCGTCTACTTCTACTTGTAAACTTTAATTAGGTAACATTGAAGTATGTGTAGGTATGTACACACGTCTGGCACGCCGCTGCTGTTGCCGCTGTAAAGTTGTACTTGTTGTAGCTTTTAAAAGTCTCCTCAAATTGTTTCGTATGCAAGTTGCTGCTGTTGTTGTTGTTGTTATTATTAATGTTCGACTACACGTAAGCAGAGCGACTGCGAGGTTGACTTAGGCAGCGACGGCGACTGCGACTTCTTCTTGGCACGCAGTGAACGCATGAAAACCAAGACCAAATATCTAAGTTAGATACGCGCAAGTCGACACTCGGAGAAATTAAGTTCTTTGCTTTAAATGTTGTCAGTGAAATTTTAGAACTGGCTAACATAAGAAAATTAGTTATCCTTAACCCAATTTCAAAGGCTGATAATAAAGGAGTTCTCAACCTAAAAGAAGTATGCAAAAATATTGGCTATGGAGTTTACGGTAAATATTTAAAATTGACTGAGATTCTGCAAAATTTTACTTTTTTTAAGGTTTTTCTATAAAATCTCTGAAGTTTTCTGCTTGAACTTTTTAATAAAATCTAGTTTTTAGAAAAAATTCTATAAAGAATTAAAAGATTTTCTGTTCTTATGACACATAATATGTGCCCATGTTAAGAATTAAAAGTTTTTTAAGCTTTTTCTTATTTGTAGACGATTTCTCATGCGAAAGCTTTTAAATTAATGGTTTTAAAAAAAGACACTGAAATATTTATGATATAGACTTCATTGAAAGAGGGGACCAATAAGCTTTTAATCAAATAATATTGAGCTACAAGTTATGCTCACAATTCCTTCAGACACAGCTAAAAATTTCTATATAATTTTGAGCCTGGTAGGCAAAAGCTTATCTAAAGAAAGCAAAAGATCATTTAAAACAGTAGCTAAAAATTAAGGGAAATTTTCATCTTTTTTTTTATCGAAAAGCATTTCGCTCTGTGTATGAGCAATGTCTGTTGACTGCCATGGCTCTTGGAGTGCGTGCTTTTGTCTGTAAAGTTGTGTTTGTGTTGTGTTGTTGTAATTGTAAATAATAATGATAACACGATTACACGGCTGGTTAAGGAATTTATTGTAATTCGCTTGCCATTTGAGTAAGAAATTAAGACAACAGGTTCCATACATACACACAAACACACAATTGGCCAACCCATGTTGCATGTTGCAATTGAAACTGAATCATTGAGTGAAGTGAATCAAATTGCCGCCGTGGCAACATTGAATTCAAGCCTCTCTCTCAACAACAACAACAATACAAGACGTATAGATCTGTTGCGATAGAGTTATCAAAGGCATAGGCAAAATAACTTAAGGCAGGCATAAGCACACCTCACAAGCCCCCCCTCATTCCATCAAATAGCAAGCAAAATCCTTGCCCGTGTCGCATGCCAAGTGCCAAGAATCGTCCAGCCTTCGTCAGTGCAAGCAGCAAGAGCAGCAGCAGCGACAACAACAACAGCTCCAAAAAATGTGCAGTTTGCTGCTGTACTCCCCTTTATTTGCCCCCGCTTCACCACTTATACCCTTGCTGCTGCTGCTGCTGCTGCCGACGACGACGACACCAACGTTGAAAATTGTGAATGAAATGGCTGGCGGAGGTCTAACCTCTTTCGCTTGGAATGCGGTATTGGTATTGCGACTTGCCACTGCAACTGGTTTGCAATGCCCCTCGCCGCCCCTTCCGTTACCCCACGTCACACAGTGTACCCAGTCTCAGTTGCAGTCGCAGCTAGCGTCGCAGTTGCCGTCGCAGTCGCTGTTTTTTTTCTCGTTCATTATCGCTTTGCTGGCACGACAGGGTGGCGTTAGTTGCCCCCCATGCTCTTTACATGCATGAGAGTGTGTGTGTGTGTGTCTGCGTATGTTTGTCAGTGTATGCTGCTCTCACGCTCTTCGTCGCTGACAATCATTCAGTGTGTGTGCTTGTATGTGTGCTGGTATTTGTAGTCTGTCGTATGCCCACCTCTCTCACCTAGGCCCCAAGTCTAAAGAGTATCTGCTCACTACGTGTGATCTTCGTCTCTCTCTCCCACGTTTTCGTTTGCACTGTGATTAGTATGAGCATGAGAGCATGTGTATGCGACTGTGTGTGTGTGTGAAATAGCGGGCATGTGTATAGGTGAGAATTTGGCGCACATGAGCGCGTGTGAGCGATCAATTGGCGCTTGCGTGAGTGTGTGTGTGTGTGTGTTTATGCATGTGGATATGTGTCTGTGTGAGTGTGAGAGATACTAGCGTTTTGTTAGTTTTTGACATATTTGTTGTTGTAGCTTTTATTTGGAGAGCCGCCGCTGTCGTCGCAGCTTTTTGGACTTGGGGTGTACGGGAGGTGGGAGGGTTACGTATTTCGCTCTTTGCTGCTAAGGTTGTTGTTGTTATTCTTTTTGAGAGCGACAAAAAAACATAATGGCGGCGATTTTATAAATTTGATAGGAAACTCAAAAATTGCGTTGTAGCAAATTGTTTAAACTTTTCAACATTTTCATGCATGCATTATATATTAATTGATTTTTTTAGGACTATGTAACAAGTAAAAAAAATTCAAATATATTCGAAAACGAATTTTACAAGATAAATATTTAAGTTAATTCAACTAAAAAAAAATTTAATTACGTTTTACTTAAATTAATCAATTTATTTTGATCTTCATAAAATTTTAGTTTTAATCCTTTTTTCTTAAAGTTAAAAATTAAATAGAATAAAATACAGTTTGTAGAAAATATTAATTATTTTCAACTACATTAAAATTTTTTCTGAACTATGAAAATCCGAAATACATTTTTTTGCAAACAATTGTTAATTAATTTTGATTGACATGCCGTAAACAAAGGAAACCAGATCACATAATTTTATTATATTCAACTAGGAGTAACGGCATTTTGATTCCCTTTCTCATAACTACACACACAATTCGCAATGTCAAATCAGGCCTTTTAACAGTCTTTGAACACCTTTTTGGCAGATACCAATGCTGGTTTCAAAGGGCTGAAAACTACAGAGAACAAAACCCAATTCAAGTCCAGAACAAGCAAAGACCCTTTCATTTTATTTTCGGTGCCGCGAATTTGCGAAAAAAAAGAGGAAAAATAAACAACAGGCATTAAATACGACATACAACAACAAAAAACGCATAGCATGCAAATTTATTTAGCGCATTAACAAACGCAACGCGAGGCAACGCGAGGCAAACGGGGCATAAACAGGATATGGACATGGAAAAAATGCGAGTAATTATGTATGAATATGTGTTATGTATGTATTATAATTAACATTTCTGGGAAAATTCGAATGCGATACGCAGGACAAAAGGCGCAACAAAAAAAAAAAAAATAAGAACCCAAAGCCAAAGCCGATGCCGAAGCTGATGCTGAAACGCTCAGACACATCCAGACAAGACCAAGACGCACAGCAACAACAACAACAACAACGAGTAGCGGCGACCCCGACGACCACAACAACAACAACAACAACAACTGACAACAAAAAGTAACGTGCGGCAAGAAGGTACGAAAAGGGATTTGCGCCTGCGCCTCTCACACATTTCCCATTATAAATGAGCAGAGAGCCAGCGTCTGCGTCCGCGTCCGCATCGCATCCAATGTTCAGGTTCACATCTTCTCAGCTTGTTGTTGTTCTACTGGTTTTGCGAGATTATGTGCGGATTTTTGCACAGTCTTACAGCCTGAATCTCAGTCGGCGTCGCAGTCGCAGTTTCAGGCCCAAAATGCCTGCCACAAATAATCATAATGAACAATATGCGGCTCGCACACAAGCCCCAGGAATAACAGACAGACGACTTACCCCGTTGACCACCGCCTGCCAAAAGCCGAATTCAAAAGAAAAACAGCAACCGCCTCCTTGCCTGCTACTCCTGTTCCTGTTCCTGCTTTTGCTCCGGCTCCGGCACCAGCTCCTTATAGTCTTTATGGCTGGGAAGCTGCACGGCTCTACTTAGAAATAAACAATATCATAAACCTGTTGATAACTTCAATGAGTTCACATATGCCTAAGACTCGTTTATTGTCTTTCAATTGGATAAATGCATAGCTATAAAATAATAGGAGCCAAACATAAAGTGTTCCTCACTTTGGTTGAGATTACTATAGCTAAATTTTCTAAACATGATGCAAATCTGCGAGCAGAAGACGTTGTTTTTAAGGTTCTGGAGGCTAAAACCCTGCATTCTATTAACTCTATCAAATAGGACTTTGCTATCAACAACATTATAATCCTTAGATTTCAAGTGCATTTTTACATTTTGGAAATGAGGTTAAACTATAAATATAGAATTTTGTCGATTTTATGAAACCTTTAATATAAAGAAGGGAAACTTTTCCTGTAAAGCAATTTCCTTTTAACATAACGGACCTTTTAAGTACACAAATTTAACTTTATACTTAACAAAAGTAAGTAAGAAAGATTCAAGTCCTAATTAAAGCATATATGGTTCCCAATTTGGCTTTAGTAATAAATCGCATGGCTGTTGTGTTTGCGGAATCCGGATCTACATTGGGCCATACGAGATGATACTGGTGAGGTGAGAAGATTTTCTCCACTCGCAGAGCAGCATTCCATGCAAAAAAAAAAGTAGCAACAATAACAAGAAGACTGATTCAAAGACTGTTGTCCGAGCCCCAGACTCGGGCCAAAAACTTGAGGTGAGAGGACAATCAACTCAGCATAGCAGAGCCATAACAACAACAACAACAACATCAACGAGCAGAAGAATGAAGAAGCAGAATGAGAAGAAGATTGAGCAGCAGCAGAGAAGGAGCGGGAGGAAACAGATATCTCTCTCTCTCTCTCTCTCTCTCTCCTTTGCTCCTTCTGGCCACAACTCCAACTCGTGGCTAACTGAAGCGCTTGCGCCTATTTAATTTGGCTGCCAATTCGAAGCTCCCACAGATTCCAGATTCCTGCTTGCTACTTGCTGCGCTACTCTCCGCTTGACCCCTCTCCACCCCCCCCCTGCCGCTTCGTTGTCTTGGCATCTTGTTAACGATCATGGCAACAGGATTCTGCTATTTTGTCGCTGCCCTGCGCCACAACAACAAAATTATGCAGCTACGACGATGGCGGCGCGGCACATTCCACTGGCGGCAAGCGGCAAGAGGCAACGTCAGCAGCATCCCAAAAAGAAATGGACTGCTTGCAACACAGACTAACACAGAATCACACAAACACACACACACACACACATTCACGCAAAAATCGCTGCAAACGCAAAAAAAAACCAAAAACCAATCAAATCTAGCTAACTTTCGGCACGCTGAAACTTAAATACCCTTTAACTTTTATTTAATTTTTCTGTTAAACAGCTTAAACTAACAAATACAAGTAATAAGCTTTTTACTAACTAAATAATTATTTTTTATTGTCCTTATAAGTCCTTGTTACAATTTTTTTTAATATTTATTTGTAACATTCTTGTTTCGGTAACTGAAAAATTAAGTATAGATATTTGGGACGAAAAGATTTTTCTCATGCGATTTTTAAAGGGGATAAAGAGGTTGACTATTTGGACGTATGTACTTATATTTTTTGCTTATGTGGCTTACCTAAAAACATATTTCGATGAAACTTATTTTATGTATAAATTGATGCTTATAAAGTAAGCCCAAATAAACTCCTTCGTGATATGATCAATAGACTTTAGGTTGTAATAATATCATAACAATACTTTAATAATGAGAATCCTGTGTATATAATTTGTATTGACAATGTAGAAACATAATTTAACAACGAGTAGTTCTTTGGGACCTGTATGATAATATAATTGTTGTTTTTGTTTTGATAATATTTACATTCAAATCTATCTGTCCTAGTTACTTATCCATGATTTTTGGATCATGGCTACCAACCAATAAAATTAAGTAATAACTTCCATATAAAGACAAAGTTTCTTGTAGATTTACAAGCTTATTATTGAATTTCTAACAACCCCTTAGCAAGGGTATTAAGGGAAGACACCAATATGTGGCAACAACAAGTATAATAACTAAATGCGGCACTGTCAGCCACAAACCAAAAAGTACGAAAAACTGCTGCAAATTCTGCTGCCTCCCTACCATCTCCCTTCACCCTACACTCCCACTCCATCCCTGTGCCTCGGCTACCGCCCCCTACTTTGCCATCAAAGTGCCACAATGGTGATGTCGCGGAATTTTTTTGTGGCTTTCTCTTGTCGCCGGCATTATTAGCCAAGTCTGGCACACTGCAACTTTTTCGGGGCGACTCCCGATTACCCGACCACTCTGGGCTTTGGAAGGTGATCATACAATTCGGCTTGCCATGCCAATGTCCCACACACACCACACGCACACACACATGCATACAGTGAGTGCCCGCACTCTTCGCACATGTTTGCACCTTAAAATGCGCCCCGTTTTTGGCTGCTGCTGCTGCTGCAATACGAAATTCCAAAAGAACTTAAGTGTATACAATATGAATGTCTGGGGCATGCTGCATGCAGCGGCGTCAACGTTGACGTCGACGTTGGCATAGGCAGAGGCTGCGACAGCGACAGCGACTGTGGCGACTGCAATCAAACATTGGCCATGGCCCAAGCCCAATGTAGGAGCTGTAAGAGTAATAGCCACCGCCACCGCAGAAGACGACGACGAAGACGAAGACCGAGGCGACAGAGACGAAGACGGCTTTTTGGCTAGGGACTGCAGCGTGCGAAAGAGACAGGTAGATAGATATGCTATAAGGTTTGGAGCATACAGGCTTCGTATCTTGAAATGAAATGCAAAGAAAAAGAAAATAACAAAAACAAAGTTTCTCACGTTCCTCTTCCTAAATTCTTGGAATTGCAATACATTAAAAAGAGGTCTTTGCTTCGTCTTTTGAATGTGTGTGTGTGTGTGTGTGTGTGTGTGTGCATGGTCGGACAACAGTTTTGAACCGTGCTACAGACCGTATGCCCGTTCAACATATTCCTTTTCTCATCGATTTTTAAATCTATAAGTGAATGTGTCGATTATGTGCACTGCAATAAATTTCTTATGATCGATCCATGGCTATTTGTGTGGTAAACAATGAATGATCTTGTTGCGTGTTGATATTACTTTAAGAAGTAATGGGGAACATGGCTTAAAAATAAACACACTTCCATAAAGGAAGAGTTGACTTGAGTTAAACAAATTTGGGAAACTGAGAAAATGTCGAAAAGAAGACTGTTCCTCCGACTGGGCTCCCTCAGAGAAACAAAACCAACCAGTAAAACAGTTTTGCATTAATCTAATAGCTTAAATATGAAACTTAACTAATTGTTACTTAACTTTTGAACTGTCTGTAGTAAGAGATATGTATTTTCAATTTACTGGCTGATAGATAAGTCGTTTGTTTATTACATATATTTTGACTGCATTACTATATTTTTCCAGATAGATAGTGACATTAAAATTATTTTTAATCTTTTAAAATAACGTAGTTAAATGTCTTCCAACTTTTTCAGCAACACTTACATTTTTCACAGTGTAATGATGTGCAGCGCAGTTGTTGTTAATGTTGACTTTGTTGCGGCTGCTGCTGTTGCTGCTGCTGCTGCTACTTTGGCAATATGATTTTGTTGTTTCTTTTCTCTGCTTCAATTTGATTTTGGACTGCATTCGGGCGGTCGACCGATCGACTGGTCGTTATTGTTGTTGTTGTTGTTTCTGTTGCTGTTGTCTGCAGCAGTTGCTGTTGCAGTTGCAGTCTTTGGTTGTTGTTTTTGTCGCTGTTGCTGTCGTTGCTGGGAGGAGCAGTAGGTAGGGTTCGAGGAGGTGGCATAGCCATTGGGGCATAATGAAAGTCGTCGTTGGTTCGTGGTTGTTGTTGACGTCTTCGGCGGTTTGATCAAATGAATGAATATTATCATCGATGCCTCCTCCTCCTTCTCCTGCTTCTTCTTCTTCTTCTTCTTCTGCCTCTTGAATGTTGAACAAGCTGACTTGATGACCGTAGACTGTAAACTGTAGACTGTAGACTCGGACGAGCTACGTTAAGAATGTCTGATATCTTGAGTGTATGTGTAAGTGAGTGTACATACATATATTTACATTGGCGGCTTTGTGGCTTGAGCGTTGACTGGATGGAAGAGGGAGGGAATTGTGTTGCTGGTGCATAAGTTGTTGCCACTCAGCAGGAGTAAACGTTTGATCTAATTGGTTCGCTCATCGAATGGGTTTCTTGGGGCGATCTTTGATGATCTTTGGTGTTTTTGCAACAAAAATCAAAACAACAAAACATAGAACATTCTCTAATGCAGCTTTAGAATGAGTTTGCATGTAATAAACCTAAGAGCGATCAGTGAAGATCTTTTTAGATGAAGAAACTTTGGGATAACTCAATTTCATAGTGAGATTTTATACTTTCTCTTTAAAGTCGATTAGGAAAAGCAATCTATATAGTCATTATTTATTTAATGTTTAAAAGTTCTACTGGAACATTATAGCACACACATACACAACCGATAAGCAGATAGATGGAAAGTGCAGCAAGCGGGGGAGAGAAGCGCATACAGAAAACCGACAGATAGACAGACTGCAGACACAAGAGGGACAATCAGACAGACCGACAGACAGACGAAGAGCCGAAGAGCCGGCGTGTACAAATACAGCAGTTGATATTTAACAAGATTCAAAATTCCAGGAATTTAGGATTGGTTTTTAGTTTTCAAAGCGGCACAGAGCGAAAGAGACAGAGGTCCAGAGACCTGAGACCCGGTCAGTAAAGATTCAGGCTCAGGTTCAGGTTCAGGTTGAGGTTGAGATTCAGTTTTGTATTCGTTGAGGCAACGGGGCATAATTAAGTGGCCTTAAATGCCGCTAAAGGAATTTCCCGAAGGCGACATTATTATCAGTTTTTGTATATTTTTTTTTAGGGGACAGACATTATTATATTTCTTTTTACTGATAGGGCCACATTACAGTTGACGATGTTGATGTTGTTGATGTTATTCATGTTAATGCTGATGACATTTCCAGCCGATGTTCCCATCGGCATCGTTTCATATAAACCGTGTTATTATTGAATGGCATCGACAAAAAAAACGTAGTTTGGAATGCGTATCTTAATGCTTACGTTGACTAACGACCATCAAATTAATATTGTTACTTGTTGTAAATTAGACAAAGCTTATCCCTCTCTAAAGAACTTTATAACCGAGCTGTAAGCTGGGTTTACTGTTGAAGAAATTTTAATTGCTAAATGCCAACAGGTTGCTGTGTTCTGTTTGTTCGTCATCATCATCATCATCAAGTCACAAATTCCAATATCGTGACTTCATAGTATAACAGACACTGCAATCATACATATGCGTAGTCGGGGAGAGGGGTGCCACAAGGTTGCACAGTTGCAGTTGTTGTAGAATGTGGATAATTATATTTTGAAAGCATGTGGAATGTTATCAGCTTGCTTTTGCGCAATGGATAAATAGTAGTTGCATGATTGAGTTAAGTCTAGATTTATAAAAAAACTTTTCGATAAATATAATCTATAATAATCTTATGGTAATTGACCCCTTTTATTTTATATCTTGCAATTCTTGCATGCGCCTATGTGTGGCAATGTAAGTAATGCTAGTAAGTACATTTGTACTTGATCTCAGTCAAGTCAAACCAGTTGGCCCCATGACTCAGACGACTGGGACTGAGACTGAGACTGTGACTCGGACTGCCAGATAGATCTAAGATCTCCGACTTGAGGTTCGAGACTTCAATGCAGCCACAACTAATTGCATATGCATTTTGCATAATCCCATAGTAATTACAATAGTTCGATCTATGAGCCCCGGCGCCATAGCCAATTCATTCATGCAACCAGCGAACCAACCAACCAACCAATCGACCAGCCAAGCAGCCAAGCAGCTAACTGCTTACCAGCTTACCAAGCTTCCAACTCTCAGCAGCTCAGCTCAAGCTCCCAGGCCCCATTCATGAAAACTACAAACTGTTGATGGTAAAGAGGAAGAGGAGAAGGAGGGGCTGTTGGTTCATTCTCATGTGTTTATATGGTGTGTATGATTATGTGGCAGTGCATTTCATCACTTTACCATTCAACACAAAGAAACAAGACACACACAAACACACACACACATAGATAGATACGTGTACTCGTAGCACTCGTAGAGTTGGCCTGCATTCTTTTTGTATGTTTATTTTTTGACACCAATGCACTTTGGTCTTATCGCGCGCGCATATTTCATATCTGGTTTCTCGCCCGGTTGATGGTTACTCTTGTTAATCTCTTTTGTCGTCGTCGTCGTAGGGAATCAAAGGGTGGAGGGCGGTGGAGAGCCAACTGATAAACCAGTGCTGCCTCTTGGGCGGGGAGTTTATTTAAGTGGTGCAGCAATGTGGTGTAGAATGGAGTGGAATGGCATTAAAAATTAAATGCCTACTACACTTGTTAAGCGTTAGTTGTCTATTCAAGCTGCACTCACACACACACTCACACACACACACACTACTGCAACAAGATGTTATATGTATTTGTGTACATATTTCAATTTATTAATTTCGTATGCATAAATCTCGAGCTTTATATATGTATGTTCATTTGAGTCTTTGTTGTCTGGCGCTGTCGGTGGCCCTGGCCACAGATACTACTACTTTTACACATTACAATGCACTAACTAAGAGACACTGCTACCAGCTGGCAGCTGGCCGGGCACAGCGGAACGGGCACGGGACCACAACAGTCACTATCATTGGAGCGCCGCACATTCGATCTTTGACTTATGAATTCTTGGAATGCAGGCTAGTTTTTAATGGAGGCTGTCGCTCTCCATGCCCAGCCCTGGCCTAGCCTGGCCTGGCCTGGCCTGGCCCGTTCCAAGTCCGACTCCGATTTTTATTTTTGGAATCAGACCAATCGAAGTTGAATGGGTGAACTTTTAAGCACGCCAGCCACTTTAGGTTAGTTGCATTCATATCGGCACCCCACCCAACAATTGAGGCCAAATATAATTGAATGCATATTTAATCGAAACACTTAAATGCATCTAAAATGCCTAACAATCTAACAATTTTTATGAATTGTTAACGAACTTTGGGCAATAAGACCATTTTATCCTTCAAAATGACGATAAACACGTAAGGCTTAAGTTTCTCATGAGTTTGTTAAGATTATTCATCACATTATGTAATTTTAAAATTTCTGTTTGGTATATCTCTAACTTAACGACGTTCAAAATATTCGATCAAAAATACAGAAAAAAGCATCACTGGAAGAAAATTTCCATTTTTAGCGGATTTTACTGTAACATACTTAATACTCAAAAGAAAATGAAAAAAGTTTAATTTTTTAAACTTATCTCTCGACTAAAAAATGTTAGAAAAGTTTTTATTTTGAGTTCTTTATTTGCATTTTCAAAATAAACTGCTTAAACATAAATGTTTAATCAAAGTTCTTAGTTTAGGAAAACTGAGTTTATTGTTGACTGCGCAATTTGAAAAATGTGGCAACATTGGCACTTTAAAATACTTTTATAAATGGTGTTGAATTACCTGCAATTATGTGAAATATTGTATATTAAGTTGCGTATTTGAAGTATATTTTTTATGGGTTACCTTTATAATTTTGAGTGCAACTCAAACGCCATTTTGTATTTTTGTGCATATATTTTATTGAAAATTACGCAACTTCGTGCAATGCCATTTAATTATTAAATATCAAACAAATAAACTTAAATTAAATCCAATATATATCTTATTTTACTTAATAACTAAATTAAGTAAGTTTTATAATAAAAAGCATTTTCGTCGGCCATTTTGTTTTAATTTACGACGCGTGAGTTTCTCTCTGCGAGTGACGAGCTTTTTTTATGTGGTTTTGTTCATGTTTTTGGTTTATTTTTTTGTTCGTTTGTTGCTAATTTCGGGCGCTCTCCTCTGTTGCCGAGTATATAGTATACAAAATTCGGGAGAAAGACATTTGGGAACATGTGATTTTATTTTTTTGGCAAATGCTCTCGCAAACGTCATGCAAAAATTGGCGTAGTGTAGGCGTTGTGACTGTGAGGAATAGAAAATTTGCTAATGGCTTTTGCCATTTAATGTTAAGGATGGAAAGTGGGGGGGTAAAGTGAGGTATTATCTATTGTTTCGATACTCGATTTTAATTGTTGAGCAGACGACATTTTGACAATTATTCATGGTCGATAAACAGACACTCTCTTGATTTTACTATATGGGGCTATTGCGATCTTAATATGAAGAAATTTGCAAAGCTTTTGTGTGTGTGTGAGAGCTGTCTTAGTATGAGTGAGAAATGCTGAGTTTTTGAAATAGCTTACGAGCAAAACGTTCACTTTTATTAGCGTAGCAGTGTGTGTGTGTGTGTTTCAGTGTGTGTGTGAGAGAGTGATGCGTTGATATTGTGCACGCCCCTATGCGTTGTCGACTGTCGACCCTTACGTCAGCATTAGCACGTGGACTATTATTAAAGCGTTTAATTAACTTGAAGCATTTAGGATCAAATTAATACATAATTGAGGGGAAGGGAAGAATAAACCAAATGAAACGCACGCCATTAAGGGCTTCTGGTTCTTTTTCTTTTTGTTTTCAATAACTCTGAAATGATTTCTCTTTCTGTTTTTTTTTTTTTGGTTTTTTCGTGTTTTTTGTTCGTTTGATTTGTGCTGTTGCTGTTGCTCATTGGACTGGACGACGACGACAACTCGTAAGCTGATATCAGTTGTGCGGTTAAAGGTTGGTCACAGTCTTTCTTTCATAATAATAAGCGTATAATTTACGTAATTTAGTGTACCAAATTACGCTCAACTAGTTCCGTTTCAGTATCAGTTTTATTGCTATAACTCCCAAAGGACCCTCAGTCGCAACCACCCCCACCCGCCCTCTTCCCCAATCACCCACCAACACCCGCTCGAACGCTAATGCACACGGTGCGAAACAAATATCGTTTCTTTGAAATTATTACCGGAAATGCGGGCAGATTTTAAATCAACAATAAATTGTATATCAAAAAAAAAAAGTAAATCGAATTTGGAGTTGCCCAGTTTGGGCTTAAATAATAGTTAATTGCATATTTGAATGTAAGTACATTTATTTGATATCAAATCCATTTCAATTTCATGCCTGCCATTAGAAAAATGCCCCCATGGCAATCACACTTGCACACACACACTCACTGACACCTATAAGCATATCAGGCAGCTCTCACGCACACACACACCCATTTCACGTACACATGCCCAAAATCGAAATGTTTCTAGTATATCTGTATCTCTAAGTCAGTGAGTCGCTTGCGATATGTGTTGTGCGATGTTACACATTTCATATAGCACTCACACACACACACACACACCATTCGAGTGTGTGAGTGCGTGTGTAAAGCAAAATAACTAGCTCTTGGGTCTGCTCTACACATGCACACACGCGCTTCTGGCACAGACATTTTATGTTTGACACCCTGTAAAAAAAAGGTGTTAAAGCTCCCCATCCATTAAAAATACGTTTCAGCTGGATGTGGTCATTGCTAACGGTATCAAAGCGTCCATGCAGTAGGGTTTCTGTATTGCCAATGATCAAAAACTAGTTTTCCTACCCTTCCTTCTTGAGTAGGTTCCGGAAAAGATAAACCAAAAACACTTAAAATGCAATTTTTTCTCACCTAGTTAATCAAATAAGCAGGAACTTCTTAGAAAAACATTTGTTGTTAAGATATTCGGCTAATATTTTGGTGAAGAAGTGTTGATCTTTAGGCAATCAAAGACAGAAGAAAACGAAGCCCGTTTTCCTGGTTAAAACCTGTAAATGGATTACTGTGAATGGAGGTCAAGTTAAATGTAAGTTCTTAAGCCTTTCGTAATAAGAAAGGGCAGGGTATCTGTTAGCTGATCACGCTCGACAAGAGCACTCTTACTTGGTTTCTACAGATTTCATTGGGGTTTTGGCTGCTCTTTTTCGTTGATTTCGATCATATGTATGCATGTGCGTGTGTGTTTGACTGAGGGCTGCTTTACACTGTACACAAATTGTGTAAAGTTCGGTTAAAAATAAAGTCTGGCTTGAATTTAAAAAAAGGAAACTTCAAATTTTACACAAAAATACAAAAAATTTCGTAGAATTTGAAGGACTCGTAGATTAAATGTAATTTAATTCATATTTTTCAGTGATTGACACAGAATAATCGATCTTTTATCGTGCAGGAACGTTTATAATTCTGGATTTGAAACCACATACTGTTAGTTATATACGTGAGGTTCCCATGAAAACATTATTTTTAAATTATTTTATACATTAATCTTTTTTAATTTGATGTTGCCCATCATTAAAAATAAAATCATAAAGTTACAATCGAGCTAACCTCTAAAAATAGTTAAATTTAAGATCATAAAACCATTTGTTGTTGTTCTGGGTAATAACTACTTTATGCTTTTAAGATCGGCAACATTTGAAGTCACATTTAAACCATCAGATTAATGCATTAACTTATTTAAAACCAATTTCCCATACGATTTACAATAAAACGTTAAACTTATATTGCATGTTTTTTCGCTGCTTGCATGATTTAAAAGAATAATTTAATTGTATAAAGTTGCATTGGCTAATGCCGGTGGCACTGCAATTCGTATTGTCTATGGCAATTAACATTTAATGGCATAAAATTGCAATTAATCCGCTTGATATGCAATTCTAGGCGCCGCCATTTTCTTTTGCAGCTTCGTTCATACGAAATTTTTTACCGTGCCTAAGCAATCGCACTCGCTCACACACACACGCGCGCAAGTAGGCACAAGCTTTTTGCGGCGAGAGCGCGCGCTCTCTGTTTTGTCTGAGTGTGTGTGAGTGTGAGGTGTCGGTGTGTTTGTTTTGCTATTGTTTTCAGCGCCAATGCGGCAGATGGCGTTAACCATTACATGCAAAGTCACACTCACAGTGTCGTCGGGGCAGCAGGCAAGAGCAGCAGCAGCTGCTGCGACGGCCACATAACCCAACATTCATTCAGACATTCAGACATTTAAAGGCCGTGCCCGACGCACGACGCTACGACGCACGCGACGTTTCTCAGCTTCTCTACAACTTCGTACTTGTTGCTGCTGCTGCTGGACATTTGGCGCTGCGGCTGCGACGGCGTCTGTGACTGCGACTATGGTTGGGGCTGGGGCTGGGGCAAAGCGAAAGCAAAAGCCAAAGCTACTTAAGGCAATTCATTGATACCAAGGGACCTTGTTGCCTGCTCTCTGCCTCAGCTCAGTCGCTGTCGCTGCCTCTGCTGCTCTTGCTGCTGTGTGCATGTGTCCATGTGTACGTGTGTGTGTAAGTGTGTGTTGGTGTGTTTTGTGCGCTGTCAGCGTAACCATGCGCCGCAAACTAAACTTTGGGTGATTCAGTACGTCACCGACAGCGCCAACGTCAAGAAGGAGGAGGCGGTGAACTGACTGCTGCTCTGCCTGGGCGCGGCTTTTCTACTTACTACTCTGGGGCCTAATTGCTCTTGTGGGCTCTTCTTCTCCTCCTGGTTTCTGGATTGTTGCGTTGGCGAAACTACGCGACGGACGGCAACAGCAGCGGCGGCGCCATCAAAGTGAATTTCAATTAAAACTGTGCAAAGGTGTTGGTGTTTGTGTTTGTTGGCGTTTCTGTGTGTGTGTGTGTGTGTGTGTTCGCCACTTAACTAAAGTTTAATTATATTGCTAAACAAACATCAAGAAAATGAGAAACTGAATTCAATTTCAACTCGATCGAGAGTCAAATAGCATACACGACGAATACGAACAGCAAAAGCAACAGCCGACAACAACAACAATAATAACAATGAAAATGAAAATGAAAAAAAAACAACAAGAAAAACAATAAAAAATACAAATACATATTTGCAAATTTGCGACGCAGTTTTTAAAGCGCCCCCCAAATGTTCGAAGCACAACGTAACGTAACGTAACGAAACGTAACTGCTTGAGCGATATTTTAAAAAGAGGGAAAATATAACAAAAACAACAAAAACAAGAGCAACAAGAAGAAGAATTAAAAACAAACTAGCGCGCGACTTTTGAGCTTTGCAACTGAATAATTAAAATTAGAAGCAGAAAAGTAAATTAAAAAAAAATAAAAATGGAAGCGAAAAAAAACCTCAAATAAAGAATCGAAATGTATACACGCATACAGAGACATATGCATACATGTATAGATTTGTATATAAAAAAAAAAATCAAGAAAAAATGGCGCAGAAGGCAACTGTAAACTTATACAATCTCAAAAACAAAAAAAAAAAAAAAAAAACAAATAAATTATTTGCATGTATTGCATATAAAACAAGAAGAACAACAAGTGAACTTTGTACATTGGGCCAAGTGACAATGACAAAAACGACGACAGCAACAACGTCGATGATGACGATCATGATGATTGATAATAATGAAGTTTGCTGAAACAAAAAAATGAATATCAATTTGAGTTACAATGAATTGGCACAAAAACCAAAAACTTGAGAAACTTAAACCCTCTAGAGTCGCTAGGGGTTGTCTCTGCCTGCTGCTATCATCTCTTTGTCTGTCTGTATGATAAGCACGATTTTTGCTGCTCTGTGTCGTCCACTTTGGCGGCGTGCATTGAACCAATTTTGTTGCTGTTATAGTTGTTGTTGTAGTTGCCTCTTCTTTTTTTTTTTAATAATACCTCTGTATATTTATTTAAAGCGCAAATGTTTTAGATACGACACACACACACACACACACACAAATGTCGCCGCCAGCCCCGAACAACAACAATAGCGGCAAACAACAACAACAACAACAAAGGCAAACTTGCCTATCTGTTACTGCTGCCGCCGCCGCCACCGTCGACGTTTCATTCGTTTGAGTTCAGTGCGTGTGCTGAGCATTTACTAAACTGGCACACACCAACACAAGCGCACAACACACACACACACACACATACACACACGAATTATAAGTGTGTGTTTGTGTGTGCTCGCTGCTTATATAATCGTCAGCGACATCGCCATCGCCATCGCTGCCTAATGGTTTTGTTTGTAAGTATCAAGCAATTTGTTTAAACTTTTACTAGTTTTTACGTAGCTTATATATTAATTCTTATATATATATAATGCAGCTGGCAGCAACAGCAACAAACAGCTGTCTGGCCGTGCATTACACCAACTGACAACAATAAACAGCTGTTTTATGCAGTCTGCTGCAGCAGCAGCAGCAGAGCAGCAATAACGACAGCAGCAGCATTTAAAGCCCAGACAGGGAGTCCTCCACACACACACAGACAGTGAGCACTTTGCGCCATGTGTCCTTAAGTGTGCGCTGGGCTTTTTGCGCACCAAAAATTCAAACAACGCACAAACACACACAACGCAAACGGACAGACAGACAGACAGACGGAGAGACGGACCCAGACAACAGCAAGGCCAGCCTGCCGAAAAGCTCACTCGCTCCTCTCACACACTCACACTTGGCCCATTACGCACGCTCTCTCTCACTCTCGCTCTCTGTCTCTCGCTCACCCACACAGTCGCAAGCGCAACAAGTTGTCGCCGTCGTTCATTTTTATTCGGCGCTCTTAAGCTCACACGCTCTCTCTTCGAAGGGCGTTTGGCGTTGCCAGACTGTCATCAATATAATTATACTATTTAATTCGAATTTAAATAATGATTGGCAACAAATTGATCATAATTGGCATAGCACATACATACATACTTAATATTCAATAATTAAGTAAACGTGCTGGCAGAGTTGCCACCTGTGACGTCGACTGCTGCGCAAAAACGTTTTGTTCATTGCGCTTCTGTTTTGTTTGCAAACCCCATAAACTATAATACATAATAAATAGTCGAGGCGCAATATGCGCAGCTTCAAATAGTTTACCGTGGGACAGACATATGGTTGGCAACGCGCTGGCTGGCTGGGAGGGGGAGCAGGGGACGTGGCAGCCGCAAGTTTTATTCATTTTTTTTTTGTTTTTTGTTTTTGTTTTCGGGAAGGCGCCTATTCCTCCGCAAGCTTCAAAGTTCACAATGGACTGTAAGTTTTTGTTGTTGTTGTTGCTTATATTATGTATGTATGTATGTACATACATAAACATTTAAATGCGCAATTACGAAGCACGAACAACAAAACCCATCAACACAGAATTGAACCAGTTTGAAGCGTTACGCATTTATCACAAATAATAATAATAATAATTTGAACAAACGTTTGATCACCCTGTATTTGATCGCTTTATAGCTCCTCTCTGCCTTTAATAATTATCGATATACTTAATTGTTGTTGTTTAGCTGTTTTATTTATAAATCAATTGGCAATTCTCTGCCACAGTGTCTGCCATAATTAAGCGCACAGTTGGAATATCAAAGATTCTGCAGCTTCTTCAATTCAGTCAACCGCCCGACACCCGCCCAACCAACAACGTCATCGCAGCTCTAATATAAATAGTTCCTTATCTAAATACAACAGGAGAAAAACAAAGCAAATACCAAATCTTGTGGCAAATCCATTGCTTCGGCTGACGTAAAAGGCGTTTTTGCTGTGCGCCAAATTCATTTTCGTTTTCATTCAATTTTCAATGACGTACACGATTTGCTGCCCCCCCCAAACACTGGGCGATTACAAGCACGGGGCAGACACCCTTGTAAAGTTTGTGCGTCATTTGCTCTCGCTTCTTGTTCTGTTCTGTTTTGTTGTTTTTGGTTTTTTCCGTTCTGTTTGGATTTGTTATTATTGTTTCGCCACAATTTACAATATTTTCATGGCACTTTTGCTGTTTGGGTTTGTAACTTAATCGCTCGGCCGCATCTCTCGATAAATATCAACTAGTAAAAGCCAAGACCTATACAATATATATATATACATATATGTATATTAGCTTTACCTGCACGGTCGCAGTTTGTGCGTCATTGTTTTTCTGAGGTGCATATATTTGTTCTTTGTAAGTATTACTAACGCTTTGCTTTATTAGTTTGCTTCGGTTTCAGTACAGCAAATCGAATTTCCACAGAACTCGGCCAATCTGTTGAACAACATCATAACTGACTCACGAGCGAATGCAAATTTCATAATGTGATTCTTCTTCCAACGAAATCCCACAGCTAATCACATTTCCAAAAAAAATTACAAAACAAAGAAACAATTCCAAATGTCACGGGTAATTTATCGGCGAGGCAATTCATTAATTTTCTACGAATATCTGAGCAAGCTATAAATTTAGAAAACACTTTATCATCCTAGGTTCTATATTAAAACCAAAAGCTCAAAGTTGAAAGCGTTAAATACGTTTAAGTTTGCATTTGTCATATCATAACTCGGGTTCCTCTTTTATTTTAAGAATCTTAATTGTGCCAGATTTACAAGTTTGAGTTCTTCTTAGGTTTTAGCTAGACTTTACATAGCATACTTTTTAAGGACACAGAAAATGTTCATTGATTCATGATATAATATTTTGAGATGAACAAAATTCAAACACATTTTAGGCTTGCATAACACATGAATACATGAATGTGTACTTATTATATGCACACCGTATATGTATGTGTGTGTGCATGTATGAGTGGATACTTGAAGCCATAAAATATTCTACAAGTATCTTATCCGTAGTTGAAAATCAGACGGGCATTCATTCATTCCAATAGGGCATGCTGCTGTTGTTGGTTGTTGTTGTTCCCATTTACTTCCGTTTTTACTGCATTTGCTGTGGTTTCAATGTGTATGTGTGTGTGTGTGTGTGATTGTTGGTTTATGTTGTTGTCGTTTGCCTCAGCTTGGGATTTTCATTCATTAAATGCGAGCGCACAAATACATACATACATATATACATACATATATATATATTCACTGCGGCGACACGCCACAACAACTACGCACGCATACATACACAGGGGCTCACATAATCACATACACTTTCATTCATTCATAAATTCATGCATTGCCTGAAAGCAACAACAACAACAACAGCAGCAGCAGTCAACGCCGACGCCGATGCCGCTGCCGCCTTCGTTGCGGTTGCCGTCGTCTCTCGTGACATCGCTCCAACTGTTTGCACCAATGCGTTTCAGTTGTTGTTGCTGTTGCTGTTAGTTTATCGCCGCCATCGCCAACGCCATTGGGACCCCCAAAACGTATCTGTATCTCAATGTGTGTGTGTGTGTGTATAGATTTGGTACGCGCTTGTAGTTGCTGTTGCTTGCTTCGTTGCATTTTATAGATTTGCTCTAAATTTCAATGAATTTTCATTGAGCATACACACACACACAAATGCACACACTGACAAACTGATAAGTGAGGAACGGATCCGTATCTCCGTTTTATTCGTTTTTTGGGGTCAGCAGCCAATACATTCAGTATTTGTTGTTTTTTTTTTATTTTATTTTATTTTTTTCATATGCTGCAAATTGTCGCAATCACAAAATCAACAACAACAAAAACTTCTTCCATATGCGCTTGCAAGTATTTTATATATATGCATGTGTGTGTGAAGTCAACCCATACCAACATATTCCCAATTTCATTCACATACCGAGTTATGAATGGAGTGCAAAAAAAAATATGAATGAAACTCAATACAAACATACACACAGACACACACACACACATATAGAAAGAGTCAGAGTGGGATTCGTATCGGTTCGCAATGCAAACTGCGTCTATATAGTCACAATATTTCCGGCCTTTCAGGGCAAAGCGCTTTTATTTATAGACAGCGGCGGGCTAACCCTCCAAAACGAATACAACAACTCAGCTCCAAATGGTTTCTGCATTTGCTGCGTCTTATGAGATATGTATATACATATGTATTCGTATTTACTGTTAGAGTTAGGGTATAAAGTGGCTATACATTGATTAGATAAATTGCCTTAGATTGAATTGCATTAAAGTGGATTGGAAGTTTGAATCGATCTCTAGCCATAGCTTAAAGAAATTTATGAAGCTTGAATCGATCTATTTCATAGATTTAATATGTTAGGAGAAACCCCCAAAAGTCAAGAGTATTCAAACTTCTTCATTTCCAGTTGCACAAACATTTTGTGACTAATTTTATTTTTGGCTTCTCTTCGAGCATGCAGGCACTTGGAAATGCAGTTGCCACCTACCCCCTTACAGCCCCCTTGCACACTTAGCTGTTGCATTTCCATGTGGCATTTCCACTACTTCCACCATTTCCACTTCCTCATTAGGCCACACGCACAGGAAGTGGCAGCGGGAGGAAGCCAGCCAGCGGCTCTCAAACACACTTGGAGCATTAGTCACTTTTGTTTTCGTTTTTCTTTCTTTCATTCCATCTATCTTTCTTATTTTTCTCCTACTATTTTTTGCCACTTCCTACGCTTCGTCCTCTGTCCCTTTCTCGCTCTCTTGGTATCCCACTTGAACTGTTGCTGGTTTCCGTTGATAAAACATTGGGAGAGGGGAGCTGGGAGCAGGGAAGCATAGCCGTAAGAGGGATTGACGGCAACTTGGGAGCCGTCACTTTTGCTATTTATGGCGAAAGTGTTGCTGCCCCGTCCGTGGAGTTCAATAGTGCTTTGAACTTTAGCTTGCCCGCCTGGGAACGAGAACGAGAACTGGAACGGGAAACAGAGCAAGGGAACGAATGCAGCCAAAATAGAGCGGCACATTGTCTGGTGGGGGAGGGGGCGGGCAGAAAATACACAGAGACTGTTGAATGGGGGTCGTACAACTTCCGCTACGCCGCGGGCTTTACGCAAAAATTTATGAATATGAATGAGGATGACGACGACGACGCCAACATGCCTGGTACGCACACACACACACACACACACATCACATCACATCACATCTCACAGCTGTTGCAAGCTATGTACGTACCGCTGTCGCCCCCAAGAATAACAACAACCACAACAGCAGCAACAACAAAAACTGGGCCAAATGTCATTAATACATCTCAGATCGAAGGCGGGCGCGAAGGCGGTTCAGTTCGAAAAGATAGAGATGGAGATGGAGCCGCCCACGGAGCAAAGTGATGGAGTGAGTGACTCCTACTTGGTAGCCAAATCCACATCCGATTGCAGCTACTTTGCGGCATGGAATGTGCTATAATTATGCCAGCCTCACATGGCTTGTTGTTGTTGCTGTTTGTGTTTCTCTATATCTATGTCTATGTCTACGGTGTCTGTGTGGGCTCAGGAAGCGGCACAACACACATCACAAATTGCCAGCCTGCTGTGCTGTTGCTTTAGTTGCTTTAGTTTTAGCTGCCCCCGCCGACAACAACAACAACTAGACGAAGACGACTTTCCCCAGCAGACACTTTTTGAAGCAGTCGGCGGTCATAGACTTACCCACACCCAAACCCAACCCAACCCAAGCAACAACATACAACGTACATACTATTTGAAAAACTACTTGATGCATGTGAGGGTGCTACCAGCAGCAGTGCAACAGGGGGCAACTCTTACCAGGGGCCGCCACTCTACCCACTGCAACGGCAACTGCAACAAATGCAGCCAGCATCAGTGTCGCTTCAATGCATTTTTTTTCCTACTTCTTCTTCTTCTTCGTCTTCTAGAGGCGTCGACTCTGTTCGTTAGCAGCAAAGAGCTTCTTCTTGTTGTTGCAAGATATTTCGAGTCTATGGCCAACACTTGTATGCTAATGCATGCAACATGCAACTGCCAAAAGTCATTCCCAAATAACGAAAACAGTGGTCCATAATCACAGAAAGTCGACTCAAGTCTTTTTGAGATGGCAATATACAAATTGAACAAGAAAATGTTGAATTGAGATCCTTTTCATCTTTTCTTAGGAGTTTCTAGCTATACTAAATAGATTTTCCCTCTTGAAAATACCTTTGCCTTTAACTCAAACCCTTTTGTAAGTTCTTCAGTCAAGCGTTCAATATGCAGGTCAGTTATAAAAATGAATAGAAAGCTATAAATGATTATTAAGCAATTATTAAGGGGAACAATATGATTGTAGATAATTGAAAATTAGTTTAGCTTTAGCGGTTTTGTGCTAACCGTGAATCAGACCATGAATCGAACCCACTTATTCCATTGACCAACGGGCAAAACCTCAGCTAAAATAAAAGCAACTTTCGGAGTTAACTTAAAAATAATAATAATATTTTTTATAGAAACTAAACTTCTTATGCTGATTTAAGATTAGTTGAAAACATTTTTATTTTAAAAGTTTTTTTTTAGTAAAGTTTTCCAATTTTTTCAACTATTTGGTGCCAGTGTGCAGTGTGTTACCAAGTTTTCATCGTCGTCGTCGTCGTCTTTTTTCTTTAACGTTTCGTAACCGTTCGTGTGTGTTCAGTTTGTGAAGTTCTTTCTCATTTCGCAGCGGCTTATCAAGCTTACCTGAGTTGCCACAGTTGCCGCCGGCCGTTTGCGGCAGTTGCGACGCGCTCTGGCGTCCGCCTCTGTAAATGTGTTTTTGCTTGCAACTGATTCTCTCATGCATAAAATTGCACACGACATAATTTCCATGAAATAAATGGTGGAGACCAGGTATCCGGGACTGCGAATAAGACGGAGAGACTGTCGAGAGACGCGTCGTCAACTGAGACTAACTAACTAACTAACTGGTTGCCGCAGGGTTTTACCGCTTGCTATCTTCAACACTCCTCCTCTTTGTCTTTATCTTCGTGCTGCACTCATATGTGAGTGTGTCTTGTTTTTTTGGGGCAGGTTCGCTGCACTTCAGAGATTATGTGCAATTTGTCTAGCAGGGGGTCTAGCAATCCCCCTAAAGAAAAGTGTATTCAGTCAAAGGTTTTAATGATCTGGTATTAGGGGAAAGATGTTGAATTGGTTAAGCTGAATGGTTTTGTGGATTTTTATAGGTAAAAAAAGGTTTAAAGCTTCTTTTTGATACAAAAAATCGAAAGTTTAATCGATTATTCTTGTTAATTCTATCGATAATTTGCTGAGATTTGTCATCTCTTCGACTTTTTTGCTTCCAAAATCGATAACATTTTCAAGGACTTGCCGGTTTATTTGTAAGATTTGACATTGCTTTAAAGTTTAAGTCAGACTAATTATTGTAATTAGAGTCACAATTTCAGGGCAACCAATCAAGAAGTTGATTTAAGCCTTTATAACACCTGAGATCAGAGTATTAAGCAATCGGTTAACAGACTTACTGCAACTCGATGACTTGGCTAATACCCGAGGCGGCTTGGCTGTATGCGCCTCACGTGCCTCCAATTAAACGACATTATTAACTTCATTAAAGACAGTCAAACTTTTGACGCAACCCTAATGATGCCAAGAGAGAGGGAGGATGGGAGGAACGATTGTGTTTACCGAGTCTGAGTACTTTTGTTGTTTGATATTGATATTGGGAAACCATAAACGATTGCGATTACAACACCACTTTGACCGTGGTTGTGTGCTGTGTGGTGATACCAATTAACCCATGACATTCCAATCTTTCCACGTCACAGCTCAATACTTGAGTTTTGGCTGTAGGAGTATAGTATAGGTTGGCGTTTGGTTAGCTACCCCGCCTGATAAGATTTATTAATTATTTTTATGGTCTTGACGCTGCTGTTGTAAATAGTACAAACAGTCGAAAGTCCAACAACATTTTTTTGTTTTGTTTTTTTTTTTGTTATTGAGAAATCCCTTGAAATGATAATACAAATTAAAAGTATTTATTACAATTTCCGTTACCCTTTTCTCACTTTGCTTTACAGCTTTTAACTTTGGAGCTACAGCAAATCAACTCCTCCTCCTACCGCCCGCCCGCCCGGTCGAGTGCCCAGGTAAGTGTTAAGCATGTGACTCAAAGTTGCTATCACAAGTCATTTTATAGTTGCTTTTGGACTCTTGATAAGCCTCAGATTGAGCGCGTGCTTCTTGCGTATATTTGTGTGCGTGACTGGGGCAGGTGTGTGTGTCTACACTTTCGAAATTCCAGAAATTCTTGCGTCAAGTGGCCGCCGCCGCCGCCGTTGCCGCCGTTAGCTATCTGCCGACTTGACGAGTGGTTACAAATATGTATGTATAAATACACGAAAAATAAATAATGAAATTGTCAATGGGTCTGCATTCATTACAAAATTACACCTGGCGCCCCACTTATTGCATTTCTCCACATTCTTCTTGTTCTTGTTTGTTGTATTTCAATTACAATGCAAAGCAACTGTTATTTATTGAGCTCAGAACTCAATTGTCGCATGACGTGCGCCTGCAACACATTCCATCCATTTCAATTGAAAAATAGATTTTTATTAAATATACGATTCCTTGGAAACAGCTTTATTAAGAATAAATAATATTGATAGAAAAAATCCATCGAAACTTAATTAAGGTGAAACTAACTCGTATCTCGTATTTGATATTGGCACCGACATTTCGTCGATCGTCGCTTGACATATTCCATACCTTTTTCGATTCCGCTCCGCTTTCGTCATTTGGTATTCATGTCATGTTGCTGGCCCGCCCGGCAACTATAAATAACGCCTATTTTAAATTAAAAGAGTAATGCCTATGGAATTTCCTATAAATACCTTCATGACGAACAACAAAACAACACCAATAAAAATATACAGCTTTTTAATGTTTCCCTCTGCCCCTCCCCGCCACCTTGTCATCTCGTTTCCCCCTTTTTAGTTTTCGTTGTAAATGACCTCGTTCACAAAAAGTTCAGAAATTCCATTTACAAACATGTAATTGAAAAAGACCATTCACACACACACACACATAGACACAAATAGAGACCGCAACACTAACAAATTCAAACACGTTGGAATTTGTTGTTTTTTACCGTTCAATGGCGAATTTCGGTTGATGTGTGTACGTGTGTGTGTGTGTTGTTTACGCAAAAGAACGCCACCAACTACAGCTACATATGTACATAAAAAAACAAAAACAAAACCGAATCAACACACATGCGTAACATGCATACAAACATTCCAAAAGACACTTACGAAAACCAAACACACAAATAACAATGAAAACAACAATAACAAACCTTTTCGTAGATTACAACATTACCAACAACAACAACAAGAACAACAAAAAAGCTGAAGAGTTCAACAAGCAGACTCGAAAAAATAGACATTGACGTCGAGGCTAAAGTAGCGCATAGCTCAGACGCAGCAACAACAACAAGCAACAAACAGTAACAAATACAGATACAAATAGTATACTTTAACTTTAACTGGCAAACGTGAAGGCAACTAGAAGAAGGGGCCTGGGCGGGGTGTGGAGGCGGCGGTGGTTTCAGTTCGGCTGTGGAATGCCGTTCTGTAAGTTTCATATGCATGTGACCCCAACATCATCATGGAGTAGTTCAGTTCAGTATTGAAACTTTCTAGCACACACACGAACACACACACAGATACAACATCACACACATACACAAGAAACTACTTTCGAAACAGCAACAACAACAAGATTTTCGAAGCACTGCCGCTGTCGCTGCTGCTGCCGCTGCTTCAGCTAGCGTCACTCTGCCAACGTCGACTGCGTGCGCGCTGCCTCTGTCTGCTTCGCTGCCTACACGACTATCTCCGTCTTTGTCTCTGCGAGCGCATGCGCGACGATCCGAGCACACTGAAAAACGAAGATCGCCGCAAAAGAAAAGACATGTTTTCATTCAGTAAATTTTTGTAGCTACAGCCGCATGGTCGTTGCCGTGTTGGTCGCGGACGTTTCGCTTAGCAGACTTTGTCGATTTTTGTGAGAGCGGATGCAACAACAACAATAAAAACAGTGTGAAATGTAAATATTTAAAAAAAAAAAAAGACACTGAAACGTTTTTCGATTTGTTTAAAGAAGCAGAAAGAAAAGAAAAAGTTTTGTTAAATTAAAAAGGCTTGTCGTCAGCAAGGAGCTGACCCAAAACGGAGCAGACGACAATCATTTTTACAGCAGCGCAACAAACACTTATACAGTTTTGTTTGTATGTATGTCCGTGTGTGTGTGTGTGTACATATGAAACTTGTGCGACCGCATTCCAGAAAGTTCAAATAACGTTTGGTGGAAGACTCTGAAGCGGGGAGCTGAGGTGGGCCACAGCATAAGCATAGCGTGGAAAATTTAAAGTTAAAGAACTCTTTTAGTGTATGTTTTGTAACTGTGTGTGTGTGTTTGTATGAGTGAGGCTTGAAGCTCTTTGTGTGACTGGTGTGTGTGTTTGTGTTGGTGAAGCATGGAATGCGGTTCCGTTCAACTATGGGAAGAACTAAGCCAAATAGAACTTGCGCTTCACAAAGTGAGTAATGCCAGCCAGCCAGCCAACCACCAACAACAACAGCGACAAGAAAAATGTGTCCAGAGAAACTGGTTTTCGGTTGGCCAAGACTTTGTGTCGCGTCGTCTTGCGACTGCGAACGTTGCTGCATGGGACATCCATTGACATCTAAGGAGCTCTTTGATTCTAACCTCTAAGTCCAAGCCAGAGAGACATGGGTAAGCGTAAGCCTTGTGGAATTTGCCAGCAGTCAATGCGCTCACACACACTAACACACACACAACACACACACACACACAGATTTACACACGCAAACGATTGCCAGTTACAAGTCTCGAGAAGACAAAAGCTCGGCTTCGTCTTTGGAGACGAAGTAAAATATTTATTGGCTGAAATTGGATGCTGCGCGTCGCTGTTGTCGTCTCTTTGTGTACATACATGTGTGTGTGTGTGTGTGTGTGTGTAGCGTCTATTTAGAAATTCAAATTGAACATTTTTGAAGCATGAGTCATGCGAGGAGAGCGTGGGTCTCAGCCCAACTTTAAAGCTTGACTTCAACTCCAGCTTTGCACGGCTTTCATACAGTAAAAACTGACTGGAAGCAACTGAAAGTATTTTTTCTTTTTATTTTTGTGATGATTATTGAGTTTCTAGGATTGAGAAGAGATTTTCTTATTAAACAATTTTTTTTTTCTCAATATCTCAAATGTAATAAAGATTTTTTTATAAATTCTCTCGCTTCTTCAAATCTTTATTCGGAGCAACCACTGTATTTAGCATAAGCAGAACAGTTAATATAATTTTCATGCATAACATTGATAGCTACATTAAAATGTTCTTAATAACTGATTTTTACTGTACACCAGTTTCGTCGCTGTAGCCGTTTGAAGCTTTTATTTGCGGCGGCGCTGTGTGGTGTTAAAGCAATTTGGATGGTAATTGCGCACACGAATCAGTTGCAGGCGATAATAAAGGGAACTTGGAATAGGGTTGGCGGAGGTGTGGCGGGGAGGGGGGGGTTGGGGTTACCTCGTGTGCCTATCATAATTGCAATCGCTGGACTTCGGGGCTCATGGCGCATGGGTTTCGCGGTCTTCAAACGACCGAACACAAAAGTTGCATCACTCAGCACAAAAAGGCAAAATGAAGAAAAGTCAACCACCAGCATAGAATGCGGGCTGGCAGCAAAACAGCAACACGAGAGAGAGAGAGAGAGAGCAACAGGAACAAGAACAAGAACAACAAACACAGTGCAGGGCAGGCAGGCAAGCAGAACAAGAACCAGAACCGCCGCCAAAACTGTTTTTTTTTTCAAGAAGAACAGCAAAACGAAAGAAGAGACTGAGCGAGCGCTAACGAAAAAAAGGCAGGAAAAGCAAAAGCGACGGCGACGCGACGCGACGTCGAAACATACAGGGACAGACGCCAAAGTCCAAGTGGGCAGCTGGTAAAGGGTAAAAAGGGAGCGCAATCGTCTGCGCGCTCTCTCTCTCTCTCTCTCTCTTTTTGCACACATGCATTGGCGGCCTAACGGACAGCGGCGATCTGATCCCGTTTGTAGTTCTTCTTGTTGTTGTTTTTTAAAAGCAATAATGTCAGCGAAAAAAAGGCAAAAGAACGCCAGCAGCGAAAACGTTGGCGGTGGTCGCCGTCTGCAGACTGCAACAACAACGAGTTGAGGAATGCCGTCACCGTTATCGTCTGGCCTATCGGAAATGCAGCACTATCGATAGTCAGAGCGCAGACATGTAAGTTTTTAGTTAGTTGAGCTGCAAGCCTGTGGGAGATGGGAAGTGTGTTAGCCGTTCTTGTTTTATGCAGATGGACAATAAATGTCAATTGAAAATTATATTTTGTTTGCTATCGGGGCGGCGATTCCTGACCACACCAGACCAGACTGCGGCCGTAAAAATGTGCTAAAATAAAAAGTAACGGTAAACGCTACGGTCTGCTGAAGTTCGTGTGTGGCTCTATGTAAAAAAAATTATTTTTGTGTGTGCTGCTGCCGTCCGCTCAATAGAAAGTTTTGTGTTAATAAAAAAAAATGGCAGGCACACAAACAAGAGAGAAACAAAATTATAAAAAAAAACACTAAAAACTAAACATACACAAAATATGTCGAAATATAACAACAAAAAAGAGTGAATGAAAAAATGTTGACCCAATTTGATGCTGCCGCCGTTGACGTCGCTGCCGCTGCGGCACACACTTTCCCACACAGCTTCCCAGAGCGCCGATGAGCAGCGTGTGATCATCTCGCGGGAGCAGCGACAACAATATCAGCAGCAGCAGCGGGCGCTCCCTTAGCCAAACAGCTGGAACGACGTCTAAATTAATGACTTTTAAATGAAGATTGTTGCTCCCAGCAGCATTCCAAAGCGTTATCGGCGCTTGTCTCACGCTCTCGCCCCGCTGGCCCTCGGACTCAGCGGCGCGCCTGCGCAGCCACCAAAAATTGTCTATATTTAAAGTTTGTAAGTAAGTTATGCTCACCTTTGATTTCGTCTCCCCTCCCCCTATATCTATATTTAGCACACACCCTTCAGTTTTGATATTGATAAACTTCCCCTCTAAAGCAAACGGCTTGGCGAAAAAGAAGACATGGATTGCAGCTGTGGTGAGTTTAAAATATTTACAGTTCGTTTTTCTCTACTCATGTGCGTATGCGTGTGAGTGTGTGCGTGTTATATTCTTTTTTCTTTTCAGTGCCTTGCTCGCAGCGCCGCTAATTGTGTGTGCTATTTATATTAAAAGCCAAAAACCGTAAGATCTTGCCCGAATTTAGTCGCTGTCTGTTTTCGATGCTCGTGTTGCTGTTGTTTTATTTTTTTCTTTTTGCTTTGTGCGTGTGAAAATTTTAAGGCTACGCTCTCGGATATTTTTTTTTCGTTTTTTGGTACAATGTGTTAAATGGCAGTAGATAATTGCGAATTGACACACATAGTAATCATAATTAAGTATTTAATTTGGCTCATGGCCTTAGTTCCAGGCACGTGCGGTGAAAACGGTAAATATAATTCGTGGTATACATGTACAAACATATGTATGTATGTATGCGTGTACAATCAAGGAAAACGAACTAAAATGGAATATAAAAAGTGCTCTCTCTGTCTTCGTTACTCTATGATTTGACTACGAAACCGGTTTTCGATTTGATTTGACTGTTTTTCATACAAGTGAGATCATTTTGAAAGCTGATTTTGTCAATGAATACCACATTCCACATTCCATAGGTGTTGTTTTTTGTGTTTTTTTTTGTCTAAAACATTCGTGTGGTGTTACAAAGCTTTGAACAAATGCCGCCACAGCACACAGCCTCCAAGTGAAGCTGTTGTTGTTGTTGCTGCTGCTGCTGCTGCCGCCGACGGCAGAGCGATGTTGATGAGCACAAAATACATTCGATTAACTGTGTATGGGTAAGTACACCACAATGCGACTGGATCTGCAGTTACAAAAGCAAGAGAGAAGAGGAGAGGAGGAAGGCAACGCGTCGTGGGCTTTTGTAACAGTGGGTCAAAACAGCAAACTGTAAATGCCGACGCCAACGTCAACGACGATCAAGCTGAGCGTAAGCGCCGAATGTCGTTCGTTTATTAAATGTACATACATACATACATATATATATATTTTTTCTCTGTTATTTTATTCCATTTTTGACTGCGACTGTCAATCAGTTGAGCTCAAGGTGAGTTGGAGTTGGGCGCCAGATCGTTTTGGTGAACAACATTCCAAACATGCCAGCGGCAACAACGGCAACGGCAACGACAACGACGAAATCTAAACAACTTGATATGTTGGTATTTATGCTTTGTTTGCGCATTACAAAAGGCCACCGATGATAAGAAAAAGCCATAGGCGGGGGCAGTCAGATAAGTAAACGGCAAACAAATACATATACATATGTATGTGTGTGTGTATGTTGTCTACCTACCTAAATACCTACAATCATACATACATATTAACATGCATGGCCTCTGGCAGCAGCGTTTTTCATTCATAAAACGCCCGACTCGGATTTTTTGTTGTTTATTTTTTGTTGACTCTGACCAAAGTGGAGCATGGAAAGGAAAGCTATGCATGTTGCGGCCCAAAGTCGTGATAAACATATTTACCAATTGATTATTTTCTAACACACACACACTTACATAGGTATAAACACGACACAGCAATAACCCAATAGGTGCTAATCAGCATAAATATGCCGTGTGTGGCTGTAAATTTCCGGGCTACTTTCTAAATCGTATCGGATCGGATCGGATCATCATGACTACTGTCAAGACGTTTCGTTCAAGCTTCCCAACATTGATGTGATGATAAAAACAGAGCACGACACTTGGAAAGGTCAAAGGCATTCAAAAATTAGTTTAAAATCCGAAGTAAAAATAATTTTAATTGAATAATTTTAACAATCCTTTAAAATATGTATTTTAGCTTTCAGATGATAATTTAGGTTGATTCTTTAATAATATATCTAATAATTAAATGTTAATTTGTCATTATTAAGTACAAGCATTTTCGAATAATTATCAATAAATAAATATACCAAAAATTGTTGACAATTAGAAACGTTTTGAATTTTAATTCTATGATTGTGATAATAAGTAAGCTAAATAAAGATGTTGTAAGGATGGCAAACCGAAATAGAATTTTTGAATGGATGTTGAAACTTTCCGATGATACGGGCAAATTCCCGTATTCATATGATTGTCTCTTTTCGGATAATATTTAATATGCGGCACGTATCGGGGGAGAGGTTAGTGGCCCAGAGAAAGAGAAACAACAAACACGAGCCGTGGCTGACAAACAAACAGATATATATATATACACACAGATACACAGATACATTCACAGACAGCGTGCAGACGCGTTGGGTAAATGTGTCTCGAAATGAAAACATTTCACAATCCCGGATCCGCATCGGAATGCGTCTGTTGGCAGTGGCGGCCCATAAAGCTTCGCAAATGCGGCCAGCGCCAGCAGAAGCAGCAGCAGCAACAAACTCACATACAGCTAAAGATACATTCAGAGATACAGATACAGAGCAACAGTTGCATGGCATAAGAGAGACAAGAGAGAGAGAGCAGAAATGCTGTCGCTGCGCTTTCTTCTATATGTGTAAGTGTGTGTGTGTTTGTATGTATGTAGTTTTAGCCATTTCCTATTGTACTTAGTGGTAGTTGTTGTTGAGGCAGTTGGCCTTCAATTGGCCACGTTTTGTTTGCAGATGTATCTCTACATTACTTGGTAGCTAAGTATGCTTGTATCCACATACATATATCCTGTCTGCTGCAAAGGCAACCCCAGACAACAGCTAATTAAATTGCGCTTTTTTGTTGAAAACAAACTTTGCCCGCAGCTGAGGCACAAAACTGTGCTTCACTGAACTTATTAAGTTGCCATTAAAGAGAAGGGCGGGCAAAGATACCAACAAGCCACACGCATTTTGAGTAACAGAAACATAAACAGCAGAAGGGTCTCTCGTGTCTCTCGTGTAGTCTCCAGGTAGTCTCTTACGTTGATATCTATTCATATTCATAAGCACATTTTCACAGCCATCAATAGCTCGTTAAATTCGTGTGTGTGTGAAAATGGGGTGAGCCGAATTGAAAGAAAGAACCGAAACGCGTTCAGGGTGGCTGCCTCTGCCCCTGCCCTCTGCCACACAGTCCCTACTTTCCCTGCCTTTGAACTCAAGGAATCGTCGCACGTGTGAGCAATTGGGAATTATGGGAAGCGTTTGTCTAACTGTTGTTGCCAGGCCAAGTTATACATCTAGAGCTTTTGTTCTAAAACAACGAAATGAGATCATTGTAAAGACCAAAAAAAAGAAACTTCCCTCTGCTGTATTGCTCAATCTTTGTGCACTCAGAGAAAATAGTGCTTGCTTTCAAACTGAAGTACATTTCCTTCTTGAATTTTTGTGTGTTGGCTAAAATTGTACTTAGGAAAACTCTAGAATCAGCTAAAAACATATTCATTAAAAGTACTTGAGATAAGAGTTTAGATATGAGCTCTCAATTCAAGAGCTTCCTACTTGATTCAAGCGGTTTTAGATTGATTTTAATAATATATAACAATTGTTTTCAAGAGTTGGAAATGCGAAAAAAGCAAAAACTCCTTTTGACATAGAAATTTGCAACTCTTGAATCAGACTGAAAAATTCTTTTTACAAGCATTAAATTATGTGGCTAGATTTGAACTTCCTTTTTTTTAAGATGTTGAATGAGTGTTGCTCTAAGAACTTGACTAATAAAACGTAGATGGATTAATATTACTATCGTTATTATTATAAAAAACTTTACTTGGAAACGAGTTAATTCTTAAAGTAGTCCAAATTTATGGAAAACCAAACTTTATTTCCTGACCGGATGTCGAAATTGTTAATGGATTTGTTTGATTGTTTTTCTAAGTGTAGCTCTCTAGCTTCGCTCTTTAACTTGATGCGCCATTGCGTAAGATATGTCGGCTCCTTTTTGAATGTGTATGTGTGTGTTTGTGTGTGTGTGTGTGTGAAACTTAAACTGGAAGTGCCGGCTGGCGACGACTGGCGCACATGCGCACTCGGTAAGTATCTCAGCGAAGTGTATCTATAACTGTACTCACACTCAAACTCCGACTCATACGACTTGTATTCGTATTCGTATTCGTACTGGGATATATTCATACTGGTAAGTGCTCCCCTCTCTCTCTCTAGCTCTGTCCATCTATAATTTATGTACGTTAGCTTTTGTAGATGTTTATGTATGTAAGTATTTCGGCGCTGTTTAGATACTCGTAATTGGCTAATTATATGTATGTATGTATGTATTATTTGTTTTGCGTGCGTCATGTTATTTATAATGTTGTTGTTGTTGGTGCGTTATGAATTTCATTTAACCATATCTTTAATTTAGAAATTGAAAACTTTTGTTCACCCAATTCGAAGAATGACAGCCCCCAGAGTGTTCGACTCCGACTCTCGACTCCGTTTTCAATTCCCATTCTATAAAAATGCGGGCTGCCAGCGTTATTCATATTTTCCACATTGGGCAAAAAGTGCACAAAATGTAAATTGCTTGATTTGTGCCTCCACCTCCCCTTTTAGAGTGCGTTGCACATTATTCGATACTCTTTATAATGGTGGCCCATGGTGGGTCTATGGGAGAAATGTGTTGCACTTTCACCAGCAACTATCCATCCATCAATCCAATCGGCCCGCAATCAGCTGCGTTTCCAGTTGAGCTCACATCGAAATCAAACTCAAGTGCCACCCCAAATTATAGAGAGAACGCTAGGTAGTAGCGAGGAGGTTCTATTGATCTTCTATGTGCGATAACACAAATCAAATGGATGTTAAATACGATATGAGGGAAACGCACAAAAGTCCACAGTATGGGCGTATCTTGATATATCCTGTTGTTGATTTGATCAATGGGAAAATAAATACATTACTTGAAGTCGACTCTTAACTAGCAGTAAGTATCTGAAAGATACAAATTTATGGGATATCTTAAGAATATTCCTATCCATTTTTCAAGTTCAGACACAACTATTTCAAAGTATCAAAAGTTTTCGTAAACCATAAAAATCTATCATCGTTGATTATTTTCATTAAATTAAATGGTTGTTCGGATGTAGTATTCCTTTTATACTAATAAATCAGGTGGATGTCTTAAGGTCATCTTTATAAAAGCATTTATGAGTATGTGTCAATGTACCAGTTTGTTTGTATGTACTTGCAAATATCCATACTTATACTTATACTTAAATGCGGTATTCATAACTGTAAGCATGGACAGCCAACGTTTTCCATTTGCTTCCACTGGCACTATGGAGCAAATAAACATTTTTGTGAGTAACATTAGTAAAAATATGTTATGAAGCAAAAATGTAATATTATTTAAATAAGTATTTTTGTAGCGTGAGAAAAGCAAAGGTCTCTGCGTTTGGATTCTACCAAAAATAGACTTAATGCGATGTTTAGAGTACTTGGAAAACGTATTTATATAATACCATTGAACCATATGTATTGGTATTCGTTAAGATTCAACGAAATTTTCTAGTATGGAAAGACAAAATATACTATGTAAGAGCACTTGGAAAACATAAGGTACACTTTAAATTTATACCTAATCAATAATTTCATAACGATTAATAATAATATTTACGATATTTATAATCTCAAATAACTTTAAAAAGTTTGTTTTTAGTGAAGAAAAGCTAAGATTGGACTTTTCTACTCCTACAAAGACATTCTCAAAGATAAATGCTTTCAACTTTGGACATACAGTCAGTCAAGAAAGTGTTTTCACATGAAAGAATGAAAAAAATGCAAAAACGAAAACACTTTGTTGACAGTTAAATTTATTTTTAAACTAATTATAGCTTAGTTTTTGTATATTGTTAAGAAATAAATGAACAATATAAGTAAAATTTCAAAGCAGTTAAAAAAAATCATTTAACAGTTCTATTTTCTATTCAGAATTGAAAAAATATTAATTGTTCTTCATGCGAAAACACTTTCGTGACAAATTGTTGATTGAGTTCAATATATGTTTTTACTACATAAATTGGAAAATGCTAAACAGCACTAATCTACGGAAGTATTGTTTAAGATTAGAAATGTGATTGAAATAGGATTTGTATAAAAGAATTTGTTCCATAACAAGAACCAAAATTCTTATTTCTAGCTACATAACTTATTCTAAAATCATTATGCTGTGCCCATAGTGCAACGTTTTGGATTTGAGACCTCATCGGACGTCCGTCGTCTGTCCGTCAACCGTCAGCCGCTCCCCTTTCACCGTCCGCTTTCCCACGTCCACGGTCTGTCGTCTGTGTGACTGTGCAAATTATTGTCGCACATAAAAAAAATATTGCAGGCCAGTGGCAGAGCGGCGGCAACAACAACAACGGCAGCACCGAGTCAGATTCAGATTCACAGTCGCTCCAAGACGGAAGTTCAACTAACTCATTTCCGGTTATGTGTATATATATGTATGTACATATATTTGGCCTGGCATGGCCCGGGACTGATCCGGCATGCACATTGTATATGGAGAGAGAAAGAGAGAGAGAGAGAGAGAGCTTACACCCGCCTTGCCAACTTGCCCCCAATTTGATAGTGGGTATCAACAGACACACACACACACACACAATTCATAAATTCATTCATTCATTTCATTCCATTCATACACATATTTCATATTTCATAGGCAGATTGAGACTTTGCTAATACTACTAAGCACTGACTTACTATACCATATATGTATGTATGTGTAGTATATACCATATAGCACATACATAATATTCTCATATTCATTCATACGTATGGAGGACAGCAGTCGCATTCATTGAGAGAGCTTGTTGTTGTTGTTGTTACTATTGCTGCGCAAATACATTCTTAATTAAGTTGTAAGCGAAACATAGAAAAAAAGCTCTAATTACGACGTTGTTGCGGCTAGCATAGTTTTTCCTTATTTCCACACACACACACACACACACACACACATGAGGAGAGACAGACGGACGGAGACACATTTCTAATTTTTTCGTATTGAGTACATGCACTTCCGCTTATCACTAAAGATTACTTAAATGGTATTTGGGTCAACAGCAAACGACGCAACAAACAAATAAATACACACTAAACAACAACAACAATACTACGCCGAGTATTATAAGGTACTAAAGACATCATCTATGTGCGATGATTTGGTTTGCGTTGTTGTTGTTGTCGTTCTGTTATACAATGTAAATGTTGCAATATAGAAGGATACAAAATAATGAATAGCTAATATTTTGTTAAAAAAATATAATTTGAAGAAGGACGATTAAATAACAAATATTAAGGATTTTAAATTTAGATTAGTAACTCCTTTAAATACTAAATTCACTAACAGAAGCTTAGTTAATAGTCAAAACAAAACCTAACATTTTATTTATTTGAAATGATAAACCACTTCCGGTTTCTGCGCTGACTGCAGTAATCATCGAAAACACAGAAGAAATTCGACTGTCGAAATTCGATCAGAGACAACATCGAATAATGAGTCATTGAAATAAAGGTGGCGCTGCCTGCTTACAGCGCCATCTGTCAAATTGCATGTGAAAAGTTAAACAAAACTGTGTTATACAGTGGTTGTAAAACAGGATAAATTGGCTATGCAATAGGTGGCGCTAAGAATGTGAAACGAACAGCGCTGCCACACTAATGAAAAAGGGTCAGCTGCAGACGGTAAATTCACAATATTATTAATTAACAATTTTAGCTGATGGGCACAATTGCTTTCTTGTCATATCCATAGCTTCGTAAATATAATCCGATTTTTATAAGAAATAAATATGTTTAGTTTTTAAATCTTCTAAAATGATTTTAACTCGAAATTCATGCTTTACAACTGAATAAATGAAATGACACCAAGAATAATCACTTATTTAAAAGCACAGTTTAATTTAAAAAAATATTCTGCTTCTGTCCAGATCTAAAATTTGTCAAAAATATAAATATATATATACTCATACCACTAAAAATAATCCTGATATTTATTCTAGAAACACGATTTTCACTAAAAATTTATGTTTATATAGTTTCCAAATAAATGCCTGAACAATGCTCAATCGACTTTATCATTGGACATTATTGACTATTTGTAACAAATTGTGAATGCTTTTTACAGCATATGTATCTTACTGGCAGCCCTATGACCAGCATCTTTTAGATACCTTCGAAAGTTTCCTTGGCACGTGTCTTGATTGAAAAGTCATAAATTAAGCCAACCAACAAACCCTAACTGGCGACCGACACCAAACACAATGAAAAGTCAACTTTAATACCAAAAAATACAAAAAATTCAACAGTTTTTTCTTATCTTTTTATGGGAAATAGCGCAACCCGATCCCGAAACAAGCCCAAGCCCCTAAGCCGCTGGACAAACACACACGCCAATAATATCAAAATCGAATAAGTAAACATAAACACGCATAAAAAAAGAAGATACAAATGCATAAAAAATAAATGTGTGTCTAGAGAGTAAAAGAGAGATACAATGCGAGTACGAGAATGTGTGATGTTACGGGTCGTTTGTATTTCAAAAAAAACCCCCACTCCTGGTTCGCACTCTGGCCTGCTGCCCTTCATCGTTTCCATTGTCCGATTTTTGGCAGCTGCAACTGAAATCGAAATCGAAAAATTGGAAATTGAAATTCAGACGCGTGCGAAGCGTACGAATGTCATATGCTCCAAAAAGTGTCAAAGAACTCAAAAGAAAATTCGTGTTTAGAAAAGTATGGGTGCAATTTATAGTCTTAGTTAACAATTAAAAGGGTTGAAAACGGCAAACAGCAGCAGCAACAGCATCAGTGTAATTCAATTGCGCAGCATTTTTCTATTGAAAATGTGTAAAATTTTCACCCAAAAAGGGGTCATCTATAATTACTTTTGAGCCAACGAAGAAAGGGATCGATATGCAGTGATCTGTGGCAAAGGGTTGTAACCCTCAACCCTGTAACCCTTTTTTTTGCCTCGAAAATTTTCGCATTAAGCGCACCAAATTGCCAACAATTTTTCAGGCAAAATTATGAAAAGTTTTTTTTTTGACATTTTACGGCAAAAATCGAGTGAAAAACTAGCAAAAGGTTAGGGGTTGGGGTTAGCAAAAAAAAAGGGTCATCCACTGGATTGTGTAAATAAAGGATCAACGTACACTGAACTGTCACACGACCATGCGAAATTCATAAATTACACTTATTTTTTTGTTATTTTTTGAGCAAAATTTTTGCCAACTTTTGAAAGGAAAATTAAATTTTGTTTTTTTTGTAGAAACTAATCTAGTGGAATGGGTGCAATGAAGGGGTTGTGACACATTAACTGAACCCATTAATAAGCGTTGCCAACCCCGATGAGCGACCTCGACACGTGTGGGTCAATGTCAATCGGGCACCCGTACTTCCATCCAGCCCGGACTTAATGTCGCGAAACGACGCTTCCATTAGAGTCTGACAGGCGGACACACAAAAAATTGGGTGCAAAAATACAAAGAATGATCCCAAAAATCTATTTAAAAAAAAAGGAAAACTATGCGAATTTAAAAACAAAAAAACTGAAACTTTTCAATAAATTTGCACAGACGGTGACAAAAATAGAAACAACAACAAACGACGACGTGCCATTGCAATAATCCTCTTAACTGCGAAAACTGTCGCAAAACTGCAACAAAGGTTTGCTGAATCGTAGGGAAGTTTCCTTATTTATAATGCTAGCTGGTCGCCTTTTTTTTTTTGTTGTTTCCGTTTCGTTTGCTGAAACGAGATTTCACATGTGAATTTAGGGGAAAAATTAGCTAAGCTGAACTTATAAAATGGTTCGTTAGATATGATTGCACTTAATCAGGCCGTTTAATTTTACAATTGTACAGAAAATGCAGCTTTGGATTGTATAATAAAAAATAGCATACGCCGTTTGCATCAGGCTATATATTTTTCTAGTCAGTTTTGCAATTGCAATTTTATAAAACTCTAGCTGATCTTGTTTTTTAAGAAGAGTCACCAAAACTATTATATAAGGTCCTTGCTTAACTGTTTAACTGATACAGCCATCAAGTATAATTAATAAGAATTTGCTAAAGAGTCTTAATTTAAACTTTGTATTTGGCTTTTTAAATTCTTAAAGTTTCTCCCCTTTTTGGCTTGCCACTTTTGTTTGAAGTTTAACAAACATTTTGACACTGCAAGCAGATAAGTTAAGTAGATACGCTCAATGCTGTCATTGAGAGCAGAACTTGAAAGCCAATCGATGCGATCTATGTGTAAGTGTGAATGTCTCCTTCAATCTCTCTCTCGCTCTATCTTTTACTGAGTATGTGTTCAAGTATCTGGGCAAATATATATATATTTTAGTTTTGCTGTTGCTTTTCCGTTATTGATGTGCTGCTGCTTCTGCTGTTTGTCATCCACATTCAAGAGATAAAAATAAAAGTCTTCAGTGTCCAAAGAGTGGGATTGGAGCATTTTTGGGCAGTTGGTCATTGTCTGATTGTTTGTATCGCCCCTTTTACTGCATTTTTTTTTATTTTACTTATTTAATATAAACTCAACACAAAGGCTTTGACCACACACACACACACACGTATAGGACGCACATAAGCCGCTTACTTACGCACTTTTATATCCGTAGTTGTAGCTGTGTGCGTGTGATAGTGCATGAAATTTATTGGCGCATTGGGGGCGCCACACTTTCGAGTTTCGGGGTGGGTTAAGGCTGTTGCTGTCAAGTTTTCGTTGCTTATTTTGTTTATTTAGTATTTTCGCTTTCCCGACGCCCGAGGCTTTTATAATTTTATGCCATTTCTTTCAATATTTATTGTGTTATTATGTTTTTGTAATGAGTCCTTGTTGCTGCGACAACAAAGGCAACGCTGACGAAAATAGGACAAAATTGTTGGATGATGACGTTGAAATTGGAAAGAAATTCTAGCCATAGATTGTAACTTTTTTGTTTTTGTTGGTTTGTGTGTGTTAGTTAGTTCGAGTGTAAGTGTGTGTGTGTCTATACATGTATTGCCATGGAAAATTCCGACTGGCGCTGTGCACATAAATTAATTAATTTTGTTTTTGCCGTTGTTGGCTTTTTTCTGTTTTTTTTTTTTTGTTTCCTCACGATTTTTTTTATCGAAATTTTATTGCTGTCATTGAAATTGAACTACTTACGAGCAGGAGAGCGATAGTTAGCGGTGAAGAAGGGAGGAAAACCCGCTAGTTTTTGGAGTCTAAACTATTAGTTTCTTATTGATTTTTTGGCCAATGTGATTAGTTGAAACTCTGATTGATCAGTAAGGAAAAATGTGTAGCATACATTTAAGCGCCACGTTGTTAGCCTTATGACTTTTCTTGACATTTTTACAGCTACATTTTCTGGTTACGTATTTTATCCATTATAAACCAGCTGCGATTGATTTTGGTCCATTTTAATTAATAGCATCTCATATTTATTGCCTTCAATAATTTGCCAGCCGCCCACCAGCGCGCTGGAGCGTTCAACTTTAATTTGAAAAGCGATAAATAAGACAGGCTCCCCACATGCCAGATAAGACGAGGCGAGGCTAGGCTACGCAAGGCGTTCCAGAAAAAACTATAATAAGTACATAAACACACACACACACGCAGATACACACGCATGGCGTTAAATAAAACACAAATGAAAGTGAAAAGAAAGTAAAGAAAGCTGCGGCAGCAACAGCAACAACTGCGAAAAGTGCTGAACGCAGAAAAGTACAAATTGCCCACAAAATATAAAAACGAACGCCTTCCAAAAAGGAAAACACACAGTCCAAAACCTCCTCGTCCTCTCAGCCAAAAACCCAAAAACCTCAAGTCGATGCTCGAGCGAAAGCCAACCACAGAAAAATAGATGGAGGAAAAAAAAGTTCAATTTACTACTTTTCACTTTAGCATCCGTCGCGTCGCCCCTCTGCTTCCTAATACGAAACACACGCACCCAAATAGCAACAACAACAACAACTAGCATGAACACCCTCATCTTAAAGGGCGACGGCGTCATGAGTCTGAAATTGGAGAAGCCAGCTTACAGCAGGCAGCAGCAGCCGCAACAACATCCTTGAACATCCTTACATACTCGAAGCCCCACCGTAAAGTTTTTGCCTTTGTGTTAAATTTTTTCTTTTTATTTTGGAATTTTTCGATATTACTCACACCCACACACACGAACACACACTCATGTATGTACGCACGGTTGTGGCAAGAACACACACATACGCACACTTATGCATAAGTGAGGGCGGTCGCAAGCAATTCATTATACCCTGTACAACAAAGTACTTGGGTTCTATTGCAACTATGATGCCCAAAATGTAACACATAATAAAAGAATTCTTTATCCAGTTATAAATCATTAAATTTCATGTAATTTATCTGTGGAAAAATCGAACTTAATTTTTAAAACTCAATTTTCTATACCACACTATATGTTTCTTAGCTCTAGGGTATTTCATAGCATTGCTTTAGTTTCTCTTTTACAGTCTTTCAGATTTTCGTTTAAGGTCAAGCAAAAATAAAATATCAAGAAAGTTTCCCTCCCTTTTTCTTTACTTTTTTTGTTTTGATGAAAATTACAATTTTCTCCTTATTTTTCTCTCAACTTCCATACAACATGTGAGGCTGCCATCTTGTTGCTTACTTCCTATCCACTTACACCCCCTCACCAATATTACCTCAGCTGCTACTGCTGCGTAACCATACATGTTTTTAAGGCATATATGTATATGTATGTAGATAGTTGAGTGTATTTTCGTTTGTGTGTTTACCTCGGGGCAGTTTTGTGCCTGGTTTTGGCCTACGCTCATCAACGCCCGTTCAACGTGCCCCAAACCCTTCACTCTCTTTTCTCTCTCTCTCTCTCTCTCTTTCTCGCTCTTTGTGTGTGCTTCGAATTGAAAGGGAAAGGAACACAATCTCAAAACGCAACAAACTGAGCCATAGTAAATCCCAGTTTAGTTTGATGGCTTTGCTTCGATTTTGCTATGCGTTGTTTCTTCGATTGGAAAATGAAAGTTGTGCGTTTGTTGTTAATAAAATGCTGACGCTTTTGCTTCTGCTTAAACCTGTCGTATAATAATAACACTAAAACATTAAAGCCATGTATTTTGCTTCAGATTGTTGCTAGTTTGAAACAATCTGCTTTTAAAATTCTATAAAAAATTATACATCAAAATTTAAGTTGGTTTCTCATTTTTAATATATACTACAAGATGTTTAAATTGGAGAATCTAAGACATTTTATGCAACGTCACTATCGCGGCGTTGCCCTATGCTTTTTACTCCTTTCAATGTTTACCGTTCTAATGGAGACCAGCTTTATCATCGTACCGGAACAGATGCTCTACATACATGACAGTTATTTGCCGTGGCTAGTTTTTATTTTAGCCGTGGCAATACTCTGGCCAATATTTGCACTTTCGATGTGTTTGACGTGGCTTATTTTTTGGATACTGACGCCCAAGCTTAAGATGTTGGCACGTGAGAAAAGAGAGCGCAAGTATGCTGATCATATTATGCGACGCTTCTTGATGCAACTAGAGCTGGCCATGTTGAGCATGCCGAGGGACTTTATATTGGAGCAGCTGCTGCATGATCCCATATTGTGTAAGCAATATCAGTTGGGCAAGGATGCCGCCTATGCTGCTGTGAGCAAATTCAGGCGCGATGCCTCCAAATTGATGTTAAGCTCATGTCCACTGTGTCTTCTGATCCTGCCGGAGGAGGAAAAATTGCTGGCACAGGGTGGCTACGCCCGGATTGATCTACGTGTCACCAAAGAGTATCTGCGGCATCTTCTCTATCCAGGGACCAAGGATTCCGAAGGGCTTTAGCTTACACAGCAAAAACTTTCATGCTTATGCTTATTATTGTTATTAAGTGAATACAAAATTGTTTAAAATCCATTGCGTTTTTAAAACTCATTAGTACAAGCTTTCCACCCTCTCACTTTTGTATCGCCCACCCCCTGCTCCGGTTTGTTGCTCCGCTTCCTTCTGCACGCTTTGTGCGTGTCATTTGCGTCATTTATTTAAATTGCCACAGTTCGGCTATAATGTGCATATGCCAGCCAAAAATACAAAACAAGAATAGAAAAATGGAAAAAACAAAACATTAAATTTCCACCCTTAGTGGAAAATGTGAAAAAAAAACGCCAACTCAAATATTTTCCAAACAAAAATCCATAATAAGTTGAATTATTAAAGTTTGTTGCTGTCGTTGTTGTTCTGGTATACTCTGTGGGTTTTTTGACACGACGAGCCAAGGCAACAGCTGTAGAACAATTACATTGTCTCGACGGCAAAATATCCTGTAAAAATGCCAGAAAGCTTGATATAAAAGTAAGGTGCCTGGTGGCCTGGTAGAATGTTAAATGCAAGGATTTGTTGATTACGTAAACACCTGCAAGTTTCATATACCCCAATAACCTCCTGGTCCAGGGCATAGGAGCGACGACATTCGAAAATGGTGCCAAAGCATATGGTGACAAAATTGTTGTCGTTGTTTGTGTTGTTAGTTTGGTTAGTCGCCTCCGCCTGCACAATTTAATTGAGAGTCCAAATTATATACACACACACAACAAACAAACAGCAATAAGTGTATATTGTTAAGTGTGGGACCGCATTACTTTTGTACTTATATAACTTGTTGTTTTTTTTTGGCTGGACTGCGTGTGTGATTGTAAAATCGATTATAAACTAATTTTCAACTTGTAGTTATTATTCATTCCCACTTATTTATATTTTTTGAGTTAATGACCAGAGCTGTCAGAGTGGAAAAAAAACAGTGGTCAAGGCAAGGCTGTGGCACTTAGCCGGGACAGCTCATTATGACGCCGTATCTCTAGAGTACAGATAGTAGCCAAGTGTTGATGGGGAAAGCAATAAGCAAAACAAACAAAACAGCTTGAGTGACGCCCCCTTTTGCTGACTTAAGAAGAAAAAAGGAAAAAAATAAAATACTCGAAATGTTTCTACATATATTACATACAAGTATTCCCAAGTAGTATATGTATGTGTATTTCCCTCACACTCCTCTAGCTGGCAAAATTATCAACAGCCTTTCAAGTGAAAAAGTTTCGGGGCCAACAGGAAGGGACATCAAAACTATGAAACTGGAACTGTCACAAACACGCGCCGGCCACACCCCAAAGGCAAGCAAATTCCGATTTCGATTCCGATTCCATTCCGCATTCAGCCTCCGGGCAAAATGCTTTTGCCCATTCTTCTTTTGAGCGTCGCATTCTTTATGAAAATTATTGATAAGACATCCTCACATGTAATACAAATATTGACATACTCTGATTTCGGTGTGTAGCCAGGCACATGCTATGCCAACCAGGGTGGTGGCATATCTCCTCAGAGTTGTTCAACTGTTCCAATATAGACACACATAGCTAACTGAAACTAAATGTCAAAACTTGGAAAGGTTGCGAGGGGCGCGTTTTGTCTCAAGGGCCGTACAATCGGCTTAGCAGTTAGCTAAAAGTAAACTGAGGCATAAAATCAAAAGAAAAACACGCTGACTGTAAATAAGAAGAGATGATGACACACCGTTTTCCCAATTTTTTATATGAATAAAATTTTGTGATTTTGTTTTTTTGTTGTTATTTTTAATGGTTTAAATTCATACAATATATATATGTATATGGTTGTATATATATTTAATATAAACATTAAAACACATACAATTTTTGATAAATGCTCGCTTACAATCAAGTGACAAAAGGTGGAGGGAGTAGGAGCGGGTTTGGGTTGGGATTTGGGGGGAAAATTTTATTGTTTGCAGTTCGTACTGCTTTTGATTCTGGCTCTTTGATCATAGATTTTTGTTGAGTTCTCCTTTTGTTACGCATTACATATATATAAATATAAATAATTACTTTTAAGTTTTGCTTTTCACACATAATTTTACATAATAACAAAGTTTTTTTTTTTTCGAAGAGTAAAATGTTTTAAATATATATATTTATATTTTATATATATATATGTATATTTGCCAATTGCAAAATAAATTGTTTGTTTGTTTTGATTTTTCGCTCATATTTAATATAGGTTTTTTTGATTTTCGCTCGTGGTTTGATTCCATGCTCGTCTCCTCCCTAACATCGTTTTAATAATAAATTTTTAATGCAATTTTGAATTTTGCTTACAACTAAATGCTATTAAGAATTTTGATTTTGATCTCGTTTTGATTTTGTTGCGTTTTTGCTTAAATCTAATAAAATATTTTTGATTTTTCTCCAGCTCAACAGACATTTTTTGTTGTTGCATCTGCGGCCAAAATTTTGATTTATGCTCATTAAAAGGTACGTTGCAAGTTCTTTGTAAAATTGTTTACTTAACCATTTACAAGTGTAAGTATGTATGTATATATATACCTACACATATATACTTTCTATATGTATAATATATAATTTTTAATGTTATTTTTGTCATTTTTGATTTGTGCGCTCTTTGTGTTCAATAACGAAATTCATAATGAAAAAGAAATATGAATAAATAATAACCAAAAATAAAGTCCAGCCCAAGCCTAGACACAGTATTCGATTTATTGAAATTGGAAGATTTGTAATAATGTCATTTCGTTTAATGGCTGCAACGCTTCAATTTGCATACAGAATTTGGCAAATGGTGCAGAATATTTTTGCCAAAAATCACATTGCACAATCGGCAGCAAGTAATGGAAAAGTATACAATTTCTTTTTTGAGATGGGGGATGAAACACCCTTCGGAATAATATCACGATAGACCCGTCGCGATGTCAAGTAAATTGCATTTTTCATTTTTCACATATTCCTGCATTTATATTGTATTTCCTGCACTCACACATCTATACATTTTTAAACATGCAAATTGTGGCAGCACCCCCGGGCGGATCGGAAGCGGGTCGCCCCGCTGTTGCACACGGACAACTTTTTGGCAATTATTTGCCGTAAAAATGTTGTTGGCCCAGGATTACGAGCACAATGCCAAATGCCAGTCCATTATAAATTGCCATAAAAATTCAATAGAAAATATAGAAAAAAAAATAAATAAAGGCAGGCAAGGCAGCACACAATTTGCATGGAGAGAGCGAGAGAAAGAAAGAAATGATGGGAGGAGGGTGCACAATTGGCAGGCCGACTTCCTTGAGGGTTGCAGGGTTGCCGCGCAACCATGGACAACTTATATCTATAGAAAGTCTATAGCAATATATATATGGTCAATAGTTGTATCTTTAATTGCAGCAGCCCAGCAACGGGAGTATCAAATGTCCTGTGCGTAATCAATGAGATGAAATTTGCATTGGACACGTGACAAATAATTAACGGAAAAATTCACCAGCCCACGAGAGGGTAGCTCTTCAGTAGCTGGACTTTGGTCGCTTACACTCAGAGAAAATTATTGAGAATGCTAAACCAATTTTCATGAAATACTAAATACCCGTAAGAGTTATTTTTTGAGCAAAACTCTAGTTTGAAAAACTCTTAGCCTTGTTCTGCTTGGTTTTTGGCTGGATTGAATATTTCTCGAAGTGTATATACATTTTTAATCAATTGCTATCCAGCTTGAAGTTTAATATGGTTTTGTTTGTTTCTTTTTTGTAATATTTTTTACTACCAGCAGCAGCAGCAGCTGCGCGATTTGAATTTTTCATGGAAAATGCTCTGCTTGACCCTCACAGCGGCTGCATTTGACCGTGCTGAGTTTTTCCTTTTCCTTTTTTTTTATTGTACTTTCTATTTTATATTATTCATGTTTTTGTTGTTTATCGCTTTTTGCGTTTTTGGTTTTTTTTTCACTAATCATTTGGAGGGGTATTTTTTATTTTTAAGCAAATAGCCTAATCAGCACTTGGCGTGGGGGTTGAGCCGGAAGCGAAACTCACTTTTTATGAGGGTGCCGTTAGTTGTGTTTGCCTGTGGCAACATTTGATAACAAGTCACACTCAAACTGAAACTCAGACTTAGATCTGAGACAGCTGCTGTTTAGAATTTATAGATTTTTTTAAAAATGCATATGTATATTTTCAACTGGGTCTCGCATTGTTGACAAATTATGCCGCAAAAGATTAATTAAATATCAATTCCATAATTTGTTCTCAAAGGCGTTCAGCCGGCATAAAGTCTAAGTAAGTCGGCACGCCCGCCCCTATACGAATACACAACTCTCAGTTCTTTAAAGTACAAAAAAAAGGTCTTCAATTGCGTTCGTGTGTGAAAATCAATTGACGGCAATCAATGACAGTTAGTTTTTTTAAGGGCTGCGATAAGATTGAAAAGTCGATTTGCGGTAAACTTCACACCCCGGTATCAATTCTGGCACGCTTTGAGCCTAAGGCTTGGGCATTCAATCAATTGGAAATGAAGAAAATAATCAAAGAAAACGTATGTTTAACAAATAGATGTGTGTTTATTAATATGTAATATGTGTGTATACAAAATACAAAATAAGGTTTAAATTAAATTATGAAAATAATTATGTTTAATTGTAAATGAAAAGTTATAAGCTATTATTTGTATTTAATTTTTCAGTTAACCTATTTAAGGTGTCATCATTGGTTTAAGTTTCAACAGCGACCAAATTTGCTAAAAGGCACGCAGCATTTTAAAAAACCACACGTTTTTAAAAAATAAAATTAAAAATAGCAATATTTACGTCGCTGTTGTACTCTGGCATATTTCAATAGATTATTTCTTTTTATTTTTATGATTTTTTTAATTAGCTTATTATTTTACTTTTCTATTTTTCAGGCTAGACGTCTTTTCAGCTGCACATTTTCGTAAAGAACAAACGCCTTAAATACTACAAAATAATGTACAAAAATGTGCCGCAAACTGAAAAGTCAACTAGCCTGCTTTTAGTTGTGTTTGTATATGTAGTAGTACTATATCATTTATAAGGTGGGGAGTTGCTTTAACGGCCAGGCCATTCCGCTGTTCCCCAACTTTGACTAGATTGTATTTTTGTGATTTTAGTTTTGCGACTAGCTTCGTTATTTGGTCAATTTTTATGTGCGTTTTGGGAATGCTTAATTTTTTTTTCTTTGGAATTGTTCACTTATAATTGTAACTAAATAATAAATACGTTTAACTAAAGGCTAATCAATATAAAAATTTTTGTGCGATTTCGCTGTACTTTTTTGTTTGTTTTTGTGTATGGCTCTTGTGTTGATTTTCTTTTTTTTGAGGTAAATTTACTAAAAATTTCATTTACTTCTGCTCTATAAGTTGCAGTTTAAAGTTTATAAGCATAAATGTTTTATATTGTTATATTTAAATTATTGTTTTCAAGTCCGTCTGAGGTAGCATTTATATATGTTTCATTTGTGTTTTACGTTTGTTTATATTTTTTATTAATTTACTTTTTAGTTATTTATTTAATTTTATTTAGTATTTAAAAAGTACTAATATGTTCATTGTACTTTTGCCCTGAGTTGTTTGTGTTTGCCTGCATGCAAAAAAAAACCTTTACTGGCGCCATTTAATGCATTATTCTCACACTGTATCGGTTCTATTAAGTACTACATCAAATAGTTCCCCTATGGTTGTATTGATTAAATAATTTATTGCGCTCTATGTACAGTTCGTGAGTGTGTGTGTGTGTGTGTGTGTTTTGGCAAAGGGTGTACTACATAGTAAATATGTGAAACAAAATGTATGTTAAAGTTGGTTTTTTGAGTTATAAATGAAAATTAAAGTTGGTAGAGCAGAATGAGAAAAAGTTGATAAATGCACATAATTATCTACAGTGTTTTAGCTTAACAAATGTGTCGATATTTTCTTTCGAACTGTTTGAATATCTGAACACAACATTCTTAAATCCTTTTTACTTAGCTCCTACACCTTTCCTTCATTTTAGATTTTTACTACGTTTTGCGAAATGTTTCGCTAATTTTTGATTTTGAGCAATTTTGTGCTTAAAATATTCTCCTCTATATGCTGAAGCTTGAATGTGTATCTTCTAGATTAGCAATACTACAATTATTCCAAAATACCAGCCATATAGTATGTATGTTTTTGTTATTTGAAGCTGCATGGCTATGGTAACTACGATATATGTTTGGTTATATATGTAGGTATGTAGTATAAGTATATCCGCTAATTGGAACCCACACACCTTATCTCCGGCCTGCTTTCTCTTTTGTCTCCAACTCTCATATTGACATCCCCATGCATTGCGACTTATGTATTATGTACGTATTTAAATTTTTTTCTTTGACTAAGTTACCTCGTTTCCCTTCCCGTTTACGATACGTTAATGGCGTTTAAAAATTACTATTACGCATAGGAACTTTGATATTAATCACTAGAGATATAGTTATATGTATTGTTATGTTATGTTATGCAATGTTTTATGTATTTTTTTCTTTTCATGTTATCGGTTATGGATTTATAAAAAATATGTATTTTTTAAGCACACAAAGTGTTGCCAGCTGAAACGGACTTGTTATTGTTTGGTTATGAATATTCGTTTGTGGTTTTAAGTTTCGAGTTTCATGTTATACACAAAACGCATTCTCTTTTTATTCCACTATGTGCCACAAAATTACAGATTTGTAGCTATAGCTTTAGTATTTTTTGTTGTATATTAACTTTACTTTAATGAGCTCAACTAATATGCGCACTCAGTCTTTTGTAGTTCCACTATTTTGTCTTGTCTTCTTGTCGATTAACGGGGCTGGGGACGAATTCTACTAGCCAGCAGTGTGACTAGCTGTCGTTATTGTTTATATAGCCTACGAACTTTGACTTTAATGTGTTACTTAATCATTGGATTAATCTTTGTAAGGATCTCAAGAATCAAAGAAGATTGTCCTAAAATGACAAAGCTAAAATATTTAAAAAAATGTGATGCTCCTTTCATCATTATGTTTCTTTTGTAAAATTCATCTTGATTAATCCTCTGATTACGTAACACTTTAGTCTCGTTCCATGAGCTATAATTATGGTAAATGGTTCTAAAACAAAGCTGAGGGGTTTTTTTAACTTACATACGCTGGCAACACTTGAGTGTTGTGTGTTGAATGATGAATGGTTTATTGGGTTTTGAGCCCAATCTCTTGACTAGCTCAGGCTGGTGTCAGCCTGAAGCTCAATGTCGTCGATTCTGAGGCGCGCACTCGTACCGGTAAATAGACGAGCGCTGGCGCAAACAAACCTTCGGCATCGGCATCAGCTGGTGTCAAATGGAAAGCCTGCATTTGATATGCCTCCTCGGCTTTGTCTGGCTGGGCATAGCTGGCGGGCTTACCGCTGCCATTTGCTAGATCGCTGCACATCTCAAAGGGTGAAGTGGCCGCCGAACGTTGAGCACCAAGGCCGTTGTGCGTTTCGGGCTTGGGGGAAATGATGTTGGTGTTAGTTGTGCTGCGTCGTCGTGGTATGGGCGTTACTGTTGCGGAGCGTGCTTTGGGCGAGATAGCAACAGCGGTTTGAACAGCGCCTGGTGAGGGTAACATTGTGGGCGTGGTCGTAGGCGTGGTTGCCTTTGAATTGCTGCTACTGTTGGTGGTAAGGTTAGTGGGTTCGATTTCCACCTCGGCACGCTCCTTGCTGGACTTAGTTCTAGCCTTGCCCTGTACTGCGGCGAAGGATCTGTCCCTATCGTTGCGTGGTAGCTCCGCCTCAACACCCACTTGCGTCTCCTCAGTGTTGAGCAAAGCATGCGAGCGTTCGTGTATGAAGAGGAATGCATAATAGGGCGTGGTAAATGGACACAAGGAACACTGGTACTCTTTGAAGCGTGGCGTCTGCTCAAACATGCCCGGTAGTGGTAGCGGCAGGGGCATTCCTTTAGGCAATTGCATCTGTCCGAAAAGTTGCTGTTGTGCATTCTGTAAAGCTTGGGCAAGATTATTGGCGCTAGTCGGATTGCCATTGGGTATCTTGAGCGTGGGACTGTTAGGCTTGCTGCTGGTAGAGCTGCTAGGTTGCTGCTGTAGCTCCATTTCACGCAACTTCTCCACACCGGTAGCTCCATGTTCGTTCATCAGATGAGTTCGCAACCATTTGGCGCTGCGAAATTGACGGGCGCACAGCGGACAGAGCTCATTGCCAGCACTGGGATCGCTCGGCAGTGTAGTCAAATTCACTTCTGGCTCCAGCAACTGTTGCTGCTGCAGTTGTTGTTGCTGCAGTTGTTGCTGTTGCTGTTGTTGAGCATCTGCTTTAATGCCATTCTGAGCGGAGTTTTGGCCACGTGGCTGAGGCAGTGGCGCCCCATCCTCGATAATACCATGCGTATTGTGTTTATGTACGCGTAGAAAGTACTTGCTGCACAGCTCCTTGTTGCATATGTTGCACACAACGCCGCCAATCTGTGCGCCATTCTCGATCTCAATGCCGTGCATGCGTTGCATGTGAGTCTTCATGAAATACTTGTTGCACAGCTCCTTGTTGCAAATCTCACAGTAGCTAGACGTTGGCGTTATCGTATAAGCTACACGTGGCGGTCCCGGCGGACCACCAGCAATCGGAGCTACTGTTGGACGTTCCGGCGTATAAAAGCCTTCGCGCGGTGGACTATTGCTGCTGGTTGGAATGCGGCCCAGATGCACCTCGGCGATATGTTGCTTGAATTCCTGACTAGTGGCAAACTCACGCTCACACGGCTGACAGCGCAGCTCATTGGAAGTGGCCGTGACTCCAGCTACAGCTGCGGTGGGTGAACCACCGCCAACTGGTGACAACTTAAGTGGCAACTGTTGCTGTTGTTGTTGCTGATAGAGCATGGGATGTCCATCGGGCAGCAGTTGACCAGCATGCTCCGTCATGAGATGAGCGCGAAGAGCATATTGATGCTCCAGTTCGCGACCGCAGAGATGACAGGGAAGCGGTCGCTTGCCATTGAAATCGTTGAGCTGCTGCAGCATCGATTGTAGCTTCTGAAGATTCTGCAAACCCATTACAGAATTGTCCACCTTCTCTGCGGGCATGGATTCGTCAAAGGGTTCCAGTTTGATGCGCTTGTTCGGCTGCTCCTCGGACAACAGATCGTCATCGTTTTGATTCTCTTGCTCTGGCTGCTGTTCCAGCTCGGCAGCTGCCTTGGCCAGCATAAGGTTGAGTGGCATAAATGGCCAACCGGCAGGCATTTGTGGATGATCTTCTTTGCCGCTCAGCTGCAGATCCTCAGGTGGCACAAACACACCATGCCGCTTCCATTTGTGCGTGCGCAGAAAGTATCTGTTGGCATACTCCTTGCAGCACAGCTCACAAAATGCCTCCGGCAGCAATACACCTAGTCGTCTTAGTTTATCCGGAGCACAGTTGGATTCCCGCGCCTGCTGGTGCAGTTGTGCTGGCAGCTTGCGTGGCGGTGGTGCAAATGAAAGCTCCTCCTGCTCCAAAGTGAAATCTTCGCGAAAACCCTCTGGCAGTTGATACGGTTTTATTTCAGCAGCGGACTGCGCATCCGCCTGGGGCTCCAGCTTGACTGGAGAGGTTTGCTGCTCGTTGGGACTGCCGCGAAGCGCTTGGGGCGTTGGTGAAGCTGTGGGCGTGACCTGTTCATGTTGCTTGGTGCGATGGCGCCGCATGGCAAAGATGTTGGTGAAGCGCTTGGAGCAGATGTCACAGTGTACTGCTGGGGGTGCTGGTGGTGTTAGTTGTGGTTCTGGTTTTTGTGGTGCTGCTGGTGGTGGTGGCACTTCGCGTGGCATTTGCAACTGTTGAAACATTGAAGTGGAGCTGCTGCTGCTGCTAACGATGTTGTTGCTGCTGCTACTGTTGCCGTTGTGGCTGTTGTTGCTGTTGGCGCTGTTGTTGTTGTTATTCATGTTGCTGATATTGTTGTTAGGCGTGCTGTTAAAATCACCGGCAGGATCAAAGATGCCATGCTTGTTTGCCTTGTGCGTCTTGAGAAAGTATTTGTTACAGAACTCCTTGTTGCACAGCTCACAGTAGGCTTCAGGATTAAAGATGCGCAAGGGTGGACGATTTAAGCCATCGACGCCGGGAAACCCAGGCATGCTCAGAAGTGGCCAGCCTAGAGCAGCTGCTTCCGGTGGAAACGCAAAAGCGGGTGGCATGCCTGGCAATCCGCCAGTTTGTTGCTGATGTTGCTGCTGCTGCTGATGATGATGTTGCTGTTGTGCCATTGCCTGTAGCCAGAGTTCATGCTCCTTGTTGTTGTTGTTGTTGTTGCTGTTGTGACCATTGGCCAGCTCCAGCTGTTGCTGTTGCTGTTGTAGGGTGGGGCTATCAGCACGCTCCAGCTTGACTTTAATGGAGGATAACAAATCCATGGGATCATCTGTTGACAACTGGTGCTGATGCTGCTGTTGCTGCTGCTGCGGCTGATGATCCTGCAACATGTGCAAACTAAGCTTGAAATCTGTCTCAAAGTTCTCGCCACACTGCTTGCAATACGTTTGATACGGATTTATCATCGATTGATCCTGTTGCTCTTGCTCTTGCTGTTGTTGTTGTAGTTGATTTTGTTGTTTTTCCTCCGCTTCTGATATGTTGTCTTCTGCCTGCAAATTTTGCTTCTGCAACAGCTCAAATGTCTCCTTCAGTTTCTCAATGGACTTGGGCAACAGCATTTTTGACAGCTTCTCCTCGTAGTCGACAACGGCATTTGTTGACGATGGCTCCGCTGCCCCATCCTCGGTCTCTCCACCGCTTAAGTTGAGCGCCTCCAGACGACTGGGATTGTGTTGTTTGCGTCGTTTTTTTGCCGCATCGCTTAGTGCCTCCAACAGTTGCAGCTGCATGGCTGCTGCATTTGCTGCTGCTGCTGCCATTGCGGCCATTTCCGTCGAATCCAACTCCCCATCGCCGTCCACCTCGTCCTCGGCGTCGTCGTCTGCCTCATTTGTGTTGCTTCCCGGCTTTGTTTTTGACTCTGTGTCCAAAAGTTGCTGTCGAGTGGGTGATATTGCTGTTGTTGTTGTTGCTGTTGCTGCGGCTGTTGCTGCTGCTGTTGTTGTTGCTGTCGCTGCTTCTGCTGTGGCTTCATGTGACTGCACTGTATGACTGTTGTTGTTGTTGCTGTTGCTATGGTTGTTTGTGTTGTTGTTGCTGTTGCTGCTGCCGCCGCCGCCGCGATTTGTGTTGAGTGTTGATGAGTTGGAGACATCGGAGAGCGCAGTATCTTCGCTGCTCAGATCTGGCGGTGGGGTGGCATATATGGATGCGGCCATTTTGGATGATATTACTGTGAACAACACAAAAAAATAAACACAAATAAGAGCAATGCTTTAATTAAAGAAGCCCCAAAATACTAATTGGGTGTCTAAAGTTGCAAGGAAGCTTAAGCATGCCAGCTGGAAATACGAGCAAAAAGTACGACAAGTTTGAGGGGTTGGGGCTTTTATTGGGCTTAACTCTCTAACTGGTTGTGTGGGTCATATGTGCTAAGGAGGGGGAGCTAAAGCGGAGGGCTGGTGCCTACTGCATGAATAGCTTGAGGCTTAAATCGTGTTAAGCTGCTTCTGCTCCTACAGCTTCTCCTGCCTGCTTATGTACCAAACTTCCATTGAATTTTATTTCTATTTGCCACAAAATGTATGCTGCCAAAAAATATTGTTGTTGTACCAACCAATACACACACATACAACACTTTGTGTCTCATTTCCTTATGCGCTTAATTTTATTTTTCTTCTTCTGCTTTGCTTTACGTTCGGTAATTTTTTTTCTTCCTTCCAGCACTTTTTCATTTTTGTGCAAATTCTATGAAAATTTTTTTCCATTATGTACACAAATACATGCGCACATCCTCAACCAAAAACACACATACATATACTATATATTTATATATATATAATATATATAAAAGTTTCTGTGCGCCCATCTGCCACCCACACACACATACACTTGCAACCCCATTGCCGCACACGAAAATTTATACAAAGTCATCCGATTTAAGGAATACAAATTTTGCTTATTTTGTGCGGCCAACACTCACACAAACTTTTCCTCCCGCCTCTCCCACAATACACACACACTTATGCAGTGGGTAATATTTGCCAACCAGCCTCCCCCCTTACACACCGTACACAACGCCCCCTCTGACACCATCACTTGAACTTGCTCATAAAACTTATAAAAATTTTCTTCAACATGACTTGGTAAAATAAATTTGATTCTCAAGAAAGCCGACAACGACACGAAGACGGCCCAAAAACTGGGCGGGTGGGTGGTAGGTGGCAGATGGAAGGGGAAGACGAACAGGCGGGACAGGCTGCCTGGCAACCGTGTGTGTGGCCGAGGGGGGTGGTGGGGCGTGGAAGGAGTGCCGAGGCAAAAATGTCGAAATAAACCCAAAAAATAAAGAAAAATTATTTTTTTTCTCTATTTTCTTGACTCCGGCAGCAGGCAAAAGAAAAATATTCTCAACTATGCTGCAGACATAAATTAAGTTTCCATGGTTGGAAATTGGTTCTCTCGTAGATTTTGTTGCCGTTGTTGTTATTGTGTTTGTTGTTGTTGTTGTACTTTGCTTTTATACAATTTCTGCAATGAAGGCAAAACCCCCCAACTTTGGTACTTTGAGGAGTTAAGCAAAAATGCCTGCCAGGATGTGCAGAGTGTGTGTGTGTGTGTGTGTGTGTGAGCGGGTGGATGGATGAATGAATGCGGTCGAGATTTTATAAAGCCTAAGGTAGTTTGATGGTATTTTATTTGATTTTTGTTTGGTCCAGCGTTTCATCTATTTCAATGAAAATGGCAAATGGCGAGTCGAGTGTAAACAAAAATGGTGCTTAACCATATAAAAGACTAATTGGCAAACATAATAATCCACTGCATATAGAAATAGGAGTTTGAACAAATTTAAATTGTTCACTTTTCAACACTTTTCGACACTTTTCAGCACATACTCATTAATTTGTTTTTGCTCAAAGCTCACGTTAATATTTATGCACTTTGCTATGCTTTAAAGTTTTTTTGTTTGTTCACTTTCGTTCGATTTTTGAGACTGTTCAGTGAGTCTGTGGCGCATGCGCACTTTGCTGCTGCTGCTTGTGTCCTGCCAAGTGGCACGCTCGTTTTCAACTGCCGCATGACGCAGCAGAATCGAACTGAAAAAAACTGTCAAATCGCCAGCGTAAGCAGTTACAAGCGCAAAATCAAAACAGCAATAACATTGATACTATAATCACACACACACACACAAAGATACAAATGTATCAATGCACACCCCGCAGCACATTTAATAGTTTTCCCTACACACAAACACACACCAATACCACTGGCAGATAGTGGCTCTACCCACAGTTATTTTTTCCCAATGCTTTGCACCCAAAAAACCTCAATAAAACACCCCAAAATATCAAAAATCAAATAATTTCCCTTAAAAAAAAAATACACACACACATAAAGTAACAAGAACAACAAAAATAACGCGACAACAACAATGTCGAGCGTCGCTGCTCGGAAAACCATTATTGCTCCGCCCCTTTTTTCAACTTTTCACTAACCACCACATATATATATGTATATATATATTAAAGCACACACACACACACAAGCATGCACACACTGACTTTTTTCCATGCTCGTGCCAATTTATCATTGTTCGATAGTTTTTCAATTTGTTTTCTCAGCTACTTTTGTTGTTGTTGTTGTTGCTACCGTTGTTGTTGCTGCCAGTCGCAGTTACTACATACATTTTTGTTATTCTAATGTATTCAACATTTGGTGACTTTGCCGCGACATTTCGGGAGGGTTCGCCCCGATAGATGGCATAAGATTATTATTTTTTCTCTCTTTTTTTTTTCTGTTGGGAATATTCTTGAGCCACACTTTTGTTATACTCATACTTATTGTGTTCGTATCTTGAAGCGAGTGAGTGCATTTGACAAGTTTCATTCATGTATTGTATGTAGTTGTTGTTGTGAACCGGATCTAATTGTGACAATTGCGACCCTCCTATGCGTAATCTTGTCGAGCATACATCTCACTTAAATATGGACTCTGGTAATTGCCGTTTTGGCCTCTAAGGCCTTTTGCAGAGGGGTAAAAAAGTCTTCACATCATATCTCTGTTGTTGCAGCAATTAAAAAGGTATTTAGGAAGAAGATTTTGTAGTAAGAGCGGTTTAAAGCGGAAGCGAAAGGAAATATAATCGATCTAGCTAAAACTTAACTTAGTGAAGAACTAACTTCTAAACGAATTCCACGGAAGATCGGATAACCCCAAACATGCCATAAGAAATGTCTCGAATTTTTAAACGGTTTTGTTTAAATGTACGAACAATTGAGTTAACGCTCATAGTGTTTTAACATTATTTGTGTGCATTGTTTTGATCTCGTTCTTACAAGTTACCAAACACGTTTAACCTAAAATGTATATATGCCCATCTAGTATGTATTCCCTCGACATATCTAACGCAATGTTTGTGTTTTTGCTTACTTATTGATAGATTGATTTTGACTTTACAAGATGCTCTTGTATGTGTGTCTCTCTCATGTGTGTGTGTTTGCCACCCATTTTCCCCCCATCACACACACAAACACATGACAGCACAAAAAGCAAAAGTGACTTGCCAGGTCGTCCCTGTCAGTCGGTCTGTCTCGCTAGTTGTCTCTCTATATCTGTTGTCCTGCCACGCAACGAGTCCTATGTCCAATACTCGCACCGGTTTCAGTTTCAAGACATGCGCATTGCATTCCCAAACAAATGTGTTAGCTAAAGGGGGGGTTCTGTGACTGCCCCCTCACGCATTTTTTTGCTCTCTCGCTCTCTCTCTCTCTGGGCACCGGCACTTAATGGAGACTCTCTCCCATATGTGAGCATGTGTGTGTGTGTTGTGCCGTTAAAGTCGCAATCGCCGGTTGAACGAACCAGGCGAACAAAATAGCCCAACAGCAGCAACAGCATTGGATGGATATTCATTGGCCCGAAACAGTGTGGGTAGCAGTGTGGAGAGCATAAGGAGTCGTCCTAGTTGTCTGGCCACGTCTAGTGGTCAAGGTTTGCTATTGACTTTCACTTTTCACATGTCGGCTAGTCCGGCTCTGTTGACGTTGTGTGGTCGCCAACGGATTCGGAATAGCCGATGCCGATGCCGGCACTTTCACTTTCGCATTTACTCACACGCAGCCAAATCGGGGAGTTAGCTTTGGTATTGGGATTGGGTCAAGTAGTTAGCAGTAGGCGCATGTCTGCGTGTTACTGGACCCACACCAATAGGACGTGTGTGCACTCGAAACGTAAACAAACGACTACAAAATAATAATAATCGAGAAAAGTAATTACTCCTTTGGGTGCCAACTGTCAAACGCCCTAACAACTGGTCGGACAGCCTTAAACAATCATTTTAAAACTAGGCGCAATGAACTATTAAACCTTTGAACTGCTGTACATGCAAATGGATGTTGTACCAACCCCTCCCTGGGTTCGAGTAATTCCGTATTGAAACTATTGTTGGGCTTGTGGGTGCGTGCACCTTTTGACGAAATATGATTGATATATAATTTCTGTGTCCATGTCGTGCATATGCCATACTTTATTCATTCATATGACACCTTCGCCCCAGACTGTAAATGCATTTAATATTATTTTTGTTGAAATTTCTAATTGAATTTATTTGTGGCTTAAAATCCACCCCTGCCTGTTTGGTTGCTGTTGCGGAGGAGGGGGATTTTAGTTAATGGTTGTGCGGTTTGTGTTTGTGCGACAAATTGATTTTTAAAGTGAAGAGGGAGTTGCGGGTAATGTGGTTATTATTTTAGTGCCTGTTGAGTAGACAATGCATTAGTTTCTGCTTGTCAAAAATCATGCAAAAAGTTCCCAAAAATATTATTATTGTTATTATTTTAGTTTTGAATTCCGTTTTGGCTTTTTTCAATCTTGGATAAACTATTGCTGTTAAATATTAGGTAAAACATCTTGATTATATTTTTATTAAGTATTTTTTAAGACAATTTAAGGAAGCTAACTATGTATGTTCACAAATGGGGCTGATTTTTTTCTCTAGCATACTAACCGTAATTGAACACCCTTACAAATTAGTGTACAATATTCTTTACAGTTGACTTGGCTGCAGAATGTCCAACATTGCTCCTTAGTGTGCTCATTAGTAAGAAATCTCATTAGAAACTAATGAAGGTACGTTGGCAACACAACTGCAATAACAACATCCACACACACTCTCACCTACTTACACACACACACACACACACACATAATTCCTTATACAAGCAGTAATTTTGTATTTGCCTTAGTTTAATTTTTATACATATTTTTTCTCATTTTTGCTTGTGCATCTTAAACGAATCGGTGAATGGCGGACAGAGTGAAAAACTAATTTCCCAGCATAGAGCGTATTGAAAGGGAAAGCCAATGAGAGAACTTCAACATATTTCCATCTCGTTCATTCACTTAATTTTTTCTATCAAATATTATTTGTACAATAAACTTAAATGAGTGACTGTATGCGTATATGTATTCCATCCCCTGAGCAAATGAATGTGTGTGTGAGTGAGGGCATGATAAAATAAAAATACGAAAAGTGTGGAAAAAATACAAGAAAAATTAATAATGAAGCACACACACAAGCGAGGCAAGAGGCAAGGACAAGCAATGTGTGCGTATGTATGTATATGTTCACAAGCTAAGCCATTTGCGTGTGTGCTTATGTAAGTGTGCGAGTGTTGTTGGGAAAGGGGCGGCAGAAATAATAATCATTTTTATAATAATGCAAGTGTATCTGACCGGACAAACTCAACGCCAAGTTTTGCGTAATGGGTGGCCAAAGAAAGGCGGAAGGGAGAGAGAGGAAAGATAGTGGAAAGCCAGCGATCGTCATTATCATCATCGGCATCGTTATCTCGCTCACAAGGCAACCAACCAACCAACCCCCGAAAGTATGCAGCAAAATACTTTCGAGAGAACAAGCGAAATCTATCGCACAAATTTTCACAAACTATACGAAAAATAAGAAGGAGCAGCAACAACAACAGCAACAAAAACAAAAAAATTCCATAAATTTTTTCTGCTATGCTTTTGTCCTCGTTTACACACAACCAAACAAACACACATACATACGTAGAGTGGAAGGGAAGTTTGCAATTTTATCACACACACACAGACACACTTGCCACACATACACCCCCATCCTGTGTTTGCCGGCATGCAGCGACTTTATGAAACCATCAAATTATTTTCTTTTCCATTTCTGACACTCAAAAGAAACGCAAAGAAAGCAAGAAAAAGAAGGCGAACAAAAAGAAGGAATTACATGCTACGGCGCAAAACTGTAGCAGCAAAAGGAGGCAAAAATATTATTTTCCAGTTACCCACGGCTCTACGTCTCGGTCGTCATGGCACATCCTTTACATTATTATTTTTTTTTTCTTCGTTTTTCGTTTTTGCTGGCCATGCTGCTGCCTCAAAGTTTGTGCGACCAACACCCCGCCACCCCACCCACAACAAAGCCGTTCTCAAGCCCATCCCAATGCCTGCGGGTTACTTTTTGCTTCTCTGTCTGTTTGTGTGTATGTGTGTGTATTTATGTGTGTTTGTTTTTATGTGTGTGACCAGCTACTTCGTCTTATTCGAGTACGAAATTTTTATGAGAAAATGCCTTCCAGTGCGCGACTGCTGCTGGTTGAGGAGTATCTGTGTTGCCCAGTTGGACCAAACTGCATGAAATATGTACTTTATTTACTTACTCTTTGTAAAGATTTTTCAAAAATCTTTTTGAACTCAAATTTTGACATTTTTGATATTATTCAAGAAAGTTCGTCAAGTAAAAGCAACTGGAGCTTATTAATAATGCGGTCATTTCTTTGCTGTCAAAATGAAAGCCCCCCAATTTAGATATATAATCCTTTGTAATAAGGCATGTCCCTTTCTAACCACTTTCGTGCAATTCCTTTTGGGTCTCTCTGTGTTCGCCTCAACTGTGCTGTATATCAAAATATTTAAAAGCAAATATTATATTGGTGGGGTAGCCAGGCACAGGCCATAATAGAAAAACACTTAAGCAGCCGCCTAGTGGTCGTCTGGGGAGTGCAGGGGTGAATGGCTGCTTGGCGCCTTGGCCTGTGCTATACGAAATATCAAAAGGCATACAAAATGTAAAAATATTAATAATGAGCCAAGCGCTGAGCAAAGAACACAGCCATAACGCAAATGAAAATGTGGCGAAAAAAACTGTGTAAATTTATTGATTTTGACTTTGAGAAGATGGAGAGAGAGAGAACACAAAAAAATAATATAAAATAAAATGAATGCTTCGACAACACATGCCATAAATGATTGGTTGACTGTTTATCAGTCGCATATATACAAACATATCAGTATAAATATACTCATATGTATATATAACAAAATTGATTTCGATCTTATCGGGCTTATCGTTGAAATTTTTATATTTTTATTGGCGCTCGCATTAAAAATACTTAATCTCACAGCGGAGTTATTACTAAAACCCACCCCATTGCATTGAGGGTAGCGTAGATGGGGAGAGACAGGGGTATGCTGAGGCAACGAGCTCTTCTTTAATAATGCCCATATCAAAATTTTACTTTATCGCGATTTTTTCTCGTACTGCCTTTTTTTTAGTGTTCGTCGTTTGTAATATTATTATTTTTACGTTATTAGCACCAGTAGGGCCCTCGTGGCGTATGCGTAGTGCGCGATAAAAACCCATATAAGCGTATGTGTTTGTGCGTGCGTGTGTGTGTACGAGTGACTGTCAGCTAATGAGACTTTTTAATAAATTGCCCCTCCATTTTTAGTACAATTTTCATTATTAATAAAATTTTATGACTTGTATATAAGCTGTATGCGTTTTTTGTGTGTGAGTGTTTGTCTGTAAGTGAGCCTTTGTTTAATGATACGCAACGACTAAAACATACCCTGTTACAAGACTTATTGTTTCTGTTTTTCGCGGCTTTGCGTTTAATCTTCCCCTTTTTTTTAAGCATCTTGCAGAAGGCATTAACATTCAATCTTAGAGCCTCTATTGATTAAAATTATCAATTTAACTTTATCGACTCTTTATTATACCCATTTAAGTAATTTTAATGATTGCAGGATATTAATAAAGAGCAAGCACACAAAATTTATTAGTCCAATTATATTTCATAAGTTCCCATATGTGTGTTTGTAATCTGTTTACGCATGTGTTTTTGTGTTTTGCGTCATGGCGACGTCAAAGTCTAATGTGCATTAGAGCGCCTAAAAGTAGACAGCAACAAAAAAATATAATTATATGATTTGAAATTTACGGCTTGAAGCCTTCAAGTTGAAGGAACCTTGAAAAATGTTGCTAGTATCTCAGTGATGGGAGCAAATGTTTTTGAACTGACGAAAGTAACATTTTTATAAGTTGTTGAGTTACAGTTCCGGGATTTACTCTTGTATCCATATGCATGCATTGGGTAATATATTTATGGGACCATATATTTACAAATATTTACTACACTAAGATATATTTATATTTAATATATTATAGTGCTTATGCAGTGCGTTAATTCCCTTAGGATTTATTTTTGTTTCTCCAGCAAATATCACATTTTTTAATTAAGCTGGAAATTAACAGCACTGACATAGTTTCTAAGGGATCATTACATACGAAAGCATTAAGCAATACAGTTTATATGTTTTAATGCCAATTTTAAAAGCCAATTTTTTATAAATTTGTGTAGCTTTGCCAATTTTTGTTTAGGTTTTTTGATTTGAAAATAAATTTATAGCAAGCAAATTTGAATAGCGCATAATTTTACTAAGGTTGATCTTGATTAGATTGTTATTGTTTTTTTTAAGGCTTTGGCTTTGGACTCACAATGTCTCTAGTCAGAGAGCGCACCTTAATCCTACGTGTAAACTTATATGAAAATAAACGCGCAACGTTACGAGTCTTATGTTTTTGATCAGGATAATCAACGCCATGATGTTAAACAAAAATACGATTGGCAACTCATAACTTGCTGGTATCAAAAATTGCAACATTTTGCGATGTATGTTGAACGTTTTAATTATTTAAATTTGTTTGTATCCTTGTTTGATTATGTTGTTGTTTTGTTTACATTCGAAAAACACTTTCAATTCTCAATTTCATACACTTTCTTGGCTTAGCACTTTACAAGTTTTACTTGGCTTCATCAAATTCTGCGAGATGACACATTTCTCATAATCATTTATGATAAGTTTAAACACGAAACACACAAAGAATTCGGTCACTAAGATTGGCATTCATTTGATATATATTTTGCATATTCGTATTTGGCTTTTGCTGTTGCTTCTTGTTGTTGTTGTTGAAACTTACAGAACTTGTACAGGGCGTTTCACTTATTTATCATACCGACAAGTCCTAGCACGCCGTTGTGGTGGCCACGCGCGGCTACTTCTGCACCACGTACGCGTTCTCTGTAGACTGATTTTGGGTTTTCAGCTTTTCCGTTTGCTAGCCCGTCTCGGCTGTGCCCTAAAGGATGCAAACGAACTCCCACACACACGAGAGAGCGTTAGAGCACAGGCAGTGCACGAGAGAGTTGAGAACAAAAACCAACCACCACAAGCAATATCAAGAGCACCCCTACCCCCAAGAATAACAGCCATACTACAACCACCATAGCCCCCCATTGACTACTTGAACGGATATCGGCGCTCTGTTGCTATTTTGTTTACTTTCATTTTGAGGGGGGGACATTTGGCATTTTGGAAGCGTGTGTTGTTCAAAATAATGTGGTTTTTGAGTTTTTGAATATTTTAACAATTCTTTCGTCATTTTAAATTCTACGTGCCTAAAGCTATTTCAAAGACTCTTGTTATATTTATACTACTTAAGTTAAGCTTGCACTTATTACTCCATAGATGTACATATGTATATTTATATAGCGCGCCCACTTGATGGATTCGCAAGCACACACACACGCACACATTCGTTAATTGTAGGCAAGCGAGACACCCTCAGCAGAACAGGACATGCGCTGTTGTCACATTACTCTGGGAGAGTTTATTTGTAGTCGCACCACTCCACAGTTTTTTAATATACTTTATCAACATGTCGCAGTCTCTGATAAAACAATCATCGTTTATGGTGCAACACGCTTGTACACACATACAAACACAACTTCAGACAGCATGATTGAGATATTGCATGCCCCACCCCCCTACCTTTAGAAACAGCGGGTGGTAAGTGTAAGCTGCTTGAAGTGAGTTAAGTCCTTTGGCAGAAGCCAAACTGGGTTAACTTCATATGCAAAACAAGGCATCAAATTGGTTAATGATTTTTGAACAACTTCCAAATTGCCAACAATACGACTACAAATACAAATTTGAATGCTTTGAACCTGCGTGCGGTTCGTTAAAGGCGCCTCCAGCGCCGTTCTTTATAGGTTTCGAGGCCTAAATGTATGCCGGAAATGACAAGGCATAGTTTTCGCATTATTTTTTTTTAATTACAAAACAAATCTAAAAACGCGGGTAAACCAACAAAAAGTGAACACATTAACAAGTTTAGGTTACTCGACGGCAAGTTTCCCTAAACATAAAATATTTCTAATATAAGTCGAGTTCTATTTTGCAGTATGTTACAAACTTAAGCTCATTTTTAACATGCCCACTTTGGGAATTTTTATAAACACGACATTAAATAAAAAATAAAGGAAAATAGCAAAAAATCAAATATGCATTTAACACGGAATATTCAAATTTTCTGTGCGTTTGCTTGAGAACTACGGTTTTATTGTGAGTTCATTTTTTGTTTTGTATATTTTTTTTGTATATAATTCTGCTTCTAGGCAATAATATAATAAGTGACTTTTCAATAGCAAAATCGTTGAGGTTCGTCATTTATTTGTCGCCCCTGCTGCTGCTGCTGTTGGAACTTTTGCGTTGCCGGTGCTGTAAAAGTTCCTTATATTGCTCCATGGAGCCATCCTCGTGCTTGGAGGTGAACTGCTGTTGTTGTTCCTGCTTCTGCTGCTGTAATGCCTTTTCATTGGCGGCTTCCATTGATTCGTTGCGCTTTTGGGCGCGGTTTGATTTCTTGATTTTATCACGCACACGTTTTCCAAGCCGTGAAGCGGCAAGCACCTGGCTGACCTTGGAGCTCTTTAGGTAGCGTGTGCGCCATGACTACAAATAGAAATTTCAACGTTCCAAATTCATGATATAAATAGATTTTTAATAGAATTTTAAATTACCTCCGAGCTGTCTTCCTGCAGTTTCTCGGTGTCATCATCGCTGGTGTTTAGCGATATGACATCGTTGTCTTCTTCCACTTCCGCCACAGCTAATTTCTCTGGCGCTTCGCTTTTGACTTTAACGGTCGGCTCATCATCTACTTGAGATAGCTCTTCAATCATTCCAAGATCACCACCAATCGAAATGACATCATCATTTTGATCTTCATCATCTACAATGGAACTGGTATCAGGAACTGTGGGTTGGCTGACTGGTTCCACTGGCTCTACGGCGATTTCTTCAGCTTTCTTTTCAGGTGACTTTTCAATAGGATCTTCCTGTTTCTCAAGTTCTGACTCTGCAGGTTTCTCTTCCTCCACAGCTACAGATTCAGTCTGTGTTTCTGTTACAGTTTCAGGTTCATCTCGCACTTCTCCCTCTTCGGGCTCGCTTTCTTCAGCTGGTTGTGCTGGTGCAACTGCTGGTGGAGGTTCTACCTCTACTGGTGTAGCTTCCTTTTGTTGTTTCGGGGCCGGTTGAGCTTCATCGTCAGTACTGTCACTTATGAGTAATGTTTCCGGCTCTGCTGGAATCTGTATTACATCAGGTGAGGCCGAGCGAGATTTCGGTTGTTCTTTATTAACCTCCTCTGGCTTTGATGTATTTGCTGCAGTTTGATTGCTTTCAATTTGCTTTTCCGGTGACTTGGTAGACGTGCGATAGTTGCGCTTTAGCTTGATCTTCTTAGCAGGAGCTGTAGTTGGCTTTGGATGGCCGCCGTTTGCTTGCGTCTGTGCCGGTTCCTTGCTGACCAGTTTGCTAGTTGCTTGTTCATTTGACTTTCGCTTGGTTGCATTGGAGGTCCTGTGACTGCTGCGCTTCTCCATGTCTCGCTGCTTAACTTCTGGCTGCTCATCATCATCATCGTCTGATTTCACCTCGATCTTTGTAATGGGCTCCATAGCCAACTGGGAGCGAATGGCTCGAGCACGTGCCTGCAGCTCAAGCAACTCAAGCACACTTATCTGTCCACTTGCTAAAGAAAAAAACATTAAGATTTAGTAGGCAATTATTTTAACTTTTTATGCTTAGTATTTTCCAACTTACATTCATTATTTCCACTTGTTTTATCGGCTTTTTTAGCGCTTGATTTCCTTAATTTCTTAGCTACAAATAAAAGTTCAATTTTGTATTTCAAACAGACTAGTAAACATTTAAATTCACTGCACGCCATGGCTGAGACGGACAAAATGGACAATGTAATAAACGAAAACGAGCAGAAAGCAGAGGTCGATCAAGATCCTAACAAATTCACAGTACGCCTTAATGGGCAGAAGGACTTGGAGCAGCGATTGCAAGAGTTTAAGGACGCCTGCGATGCGCACGAGAAACATTCTCGAAAGCGAAAAAGGCGTCGCCACTATCACGTTGGTCTGATGGCCAAATTGGTGCTGGAGACGACACACGTAGAGCTACGCCGCATGCTGGAGCATGGAACTTACACCTTCCATGTGGACATGGTGGCCTTTAAGCCTGATGAGCTCGCCATCATAATGGAAACCCTAAACATAGCAATTGCAGCACACGCCGATGAGAGAGAATTGCGCACAGTGACAGGATTGGCAGTCGAGATTAATGGCGATTGCTGTCGAGTGGGCCGACTGAGGAATAACTGCACCGTAATGCTGGCACGCGGATCGGTTGTGACTCTAACCACTGATCCCGCCTATCGCTATGCCAGCTACGGGGAGGTTTTCTATGTCATCAATCTGGGCGCATATCTCAAGTCAGTGCAGCTCAACGATATACTCCTTATTGGAAAGGAAATACGCTGTCGGGTTGTTAAGACCCTTAAAGAGGCTTTGGCCGTGTTGATGATCGACCCGGGCTTGTTGAGCTCGTACGACTTCATTGAGCTGCCCAGGCAGTGTCACGCCCTGCCACCCGAAGTCTATCCAACGCTGTTTAGGGCCGACTTGGAGAGTGCTGTGGCGCTTAGGGCCAACTTTGTGGTGCTGCCCAAAATACGCTGCAAGTCATTTTTGCGAACAGTTCGCATGACTATTAACAACGAATTCGATCTGAAGCTTATTGGTTGCATTGATTTTGAGTATATTCGCAACAATATGCTGGATTTGCTGGGCATTATTAAGTTGTTGGACTACGTCTGGATACCGGACATGTACGATGTCAATTGCTGTGTATACAACTATATAATGGAGGATGCGCTGCCCATTGCTCAATGCCAGAAGAAGCCAGTGATTGGAACGGTGCCGTTGGAGCGCTGCAATGACTTTAAGCGCTTTGAGCTTCACGAGTTTCTCTGGAAGATCGATGCGATACACATACAGAAAAGTCCATGGTGCAACAAGTACCCATTGGTTGTGAAAAAACTAATGCCTATAAAGGACTATCGCGTGGGCGTCGTGCAAACGCAGCAGCTGGTCAAAAGCATTCTGACCTCTTATCAGACGATTGTTAACTTTGTCATACGAACAATTGCCACAATCGAGTGTCAGGCGATCTTCGTCTTCTCAAAATGTGAAAACGCGAGTGTTGCATTAGCGCGCACCGAGATCTACTGCCCGGTGTTTATAATGCTGCCGCTAAACGAGGATGACGACTTGGCAGCTATTAAGTGTAAGTTTGATATGGCCCGTTCGTTGCACTTGCGTCGCAACACGCATCCCGTTTTATATACGAGCGATCTTAACGAGTGCAAATATAGCCCCATCGAGTTTGGGATTGATTATATGCGGCGCAAGGGCTGTTTGGAGGTGGGTGATTTCGTTGTCACTCTCGAGGTGGGCAAGGAGGACGAAGAGAATGTTGTGCTAGGCATTGGCGACGATGTCTGCATTCTGCGCGCCTTTTACGTGGCTCCCGTGTTCAATTGCGAGAAATTTAAATACGGCACATGACGGCCATGACGTGCAGTTGTACAGATAAATATTTTGTTAAATCAATCTAAATTAAAAGCAAGGTAATAAAACTCACCGCGTCGTTTTTGACTGCCGCCGATATCGCTGTCGGATGAAATCTCCTCCAGCGAGACATGTTCTGCAATGGCACATAATTAATTATACATCAAAATGTATGAATATTTCACTTACCCTGCTTATGCTCCACATCGGAGTCCTCAGAGCTTTCCGTGTCTGTGGGACAGCGCGCATCCGCTATAATTGACTTAAGTCTCTTGGTAGATATACAAAGCAGCTCGTTCAGGCAAAGTTCTTCAATTTCGTCCAAGCTTGTTTTCTGCGAATTAGCCAAGCACTCGTAATCCAAGCAATCGTAAAATCCATAGCTTTGCTCTTAACTCACCTTTAGAAACTCTGGTGCTAGGTTCATAATAGTCTTTGGCTTCAGGGTGCCAAAGATTTGTTTTACCAATTCGAGACGGTCGTCGATGTAGTGGGAAATTGGTTGCAGTGTGCGGTCTTCCTCGGATTTCTCCTTCTTGATAGTCATGGGCTTGGGTATTTGGTCACTTATCTTTTTTTTTGAGCTGCTCATGTTGCAAAATTCTGTTAAGCTGACAAATAATAGATAAACAAACTTTTCTCTCTGAATTTTGTGAACAACTCCGAAAACTGACAACAGCTGCTGTTGGATAAGTGTTACCGTACTAACCGGCAAATCGGCATCGATACTGGGAAACAGCTGAGAAGAGAATTTTAACAATTGTGCTTGGAAGTTAATTGTATACAAATCAAGTCGTGTGTTATTGTTGTTAGTGTTATTATTAATCCAAAATTCGCAGTAAGTAAAACTTGGCTATGCTTTTAGGTTGCTTACAATGCAAAGGCGTTACTGAGTGCAGCTGTCTTTGGGCATTGTTTTCATAATCATGTTTTTGGTGGGTGGGTCGTCATTAATGGAATGCGATTTATGCGCAAAAGTTTATAAGCAGATATTTCTTTTATAACACCCTTACAATACATGTATATTAGAAGGAAGTGCATTGAAATTCATTCGCTATTTAGTATTAACGTTTTCATATAATGCAAAAGTGAATGGTATTAATTTGGCCTGCGTGGCCTGGTCACACCGCTAGCCATATGTTCGTTTGGCAAGCGTGAGAGGGAAAGACATGAGAGCGCGTCGGTAAAAATAGTTTTGTCGTTCGTTCATAAAGCGGATACCGCAAAAAACAATAATACTGATATAAAACTACGTGTGTGCCCTGCCAAAACTTTAAGTACAAACACAATATGTAGTACAATGTCAAACGTGAACAGTGATAAATAGAACTTATAAAACAGTTTCAGTAACTCAACAAACCCCCTCTGTCCACACATGCATAATTTGACGTTTTGACAAACTGCGAACGAAAATCATTGCACAAAGCAGCACCAGCAGCAATATGAGTGTTTCGCGTGGTGGTGGCAACAGTGGCAGCAGCACAGCGCTGGATTTAGCGCCGCTGCTCGATGGCATTGACAGCGAAAACAGCGATGCCGAGGGAAAGTCCAACGGCGCCCTGTTGAATGTCGTTACCAGTGGCGGTAGCTCGAAGGAGATGCGTGCCAGCCACAGAGACCGGGAGCGGGAAAGGGAGGAAGCTGATGCTGCAATGTTTTTAAAGAAAGTCGGCAGTGCTGTCTTCTACGGCGTCTCCTCATTCATGATTACCGTTGTGAATAAGACGGTACTGACGTCATACCATTTTCCATCGTTCCTGTTCCTAAGTTTGGGCCAACTCACTGCGAGCATTGTGGTCCTAGGTGCTGGAAAGAAACTAAAACTTGTCTCATACCCGCCACTGCAGCGGAATACGTTTGCAAAGATCTTTCCTCTGCCGCTGATCTTTGGATTCAACATGATCTTTGGCCTCGGCGGCACCAAGGCACTGAGTTTGCCCATGTTTGCGGCGCTGCGACGCTTCTCCATACTAATGACCATGTTGCTGGAGCTGAAAATTCTGGGCGTGCGGCCGACAACAGCTGTGCAGATCAGCGTTTATGCCATGATTGGAGGCGCTTTGATAGCCGCCTCAGATGATCTATCTTTCAATATGCAAGGATACACGTATGTGATGATCACGAATGCGCTAACCGCCTCGAATGGAGTCTTTGTCAAAAAAAAACTGGACACCTCCGAGATTGGAAAGTACGGACTGATGTTCTACAACTCGCTGTTCATGTTTGTGCCCGCTTTGCTGCTTAACTATGTGACGGGCGATCTGGAGAAGGCATTTGCATTTGAGAGCTGGAATGATGCAGCGTTCGTGTCGCAGTTTCTGCTCAGCTGCGTCATGGGCTTTATACTATCCTATAGCACGATACTCTGCACCCAATTCAACTCGGCATTGACCACAACAATTGTTGGCTGCCTTAAAAACATTTGCGTCACCTATTTGGGCATGTTCATTGGCGGTGACTATGTCTTCTCGTGGCTCAATTGCATTGGTATCAACATCAGTGTGCTGGCAAGTTTACTCTACACATACGTCACATTCCGGCGGAAGCAGGCGCCTGATAAGCAAACGAATTTGCCCAGCTCTCGCGGAGAGAACGTCTAATCTCTAATCGAGGGAGTGGAGACGAATACCAAAGTCATAAATGTTTTATGTAAGACTAGATAATCCGAGAATCGATTAGAGATCCAACAACAACAACAAAAAATGAGAGAGCATTGTAAACTGTACATATGTAGTTATGTATTTTATTATATATATATATACAATTACTTTTAGCACTTATGTAATTTAAATTGTCTTTGTAAATTCAAATATGCTCAATTGCTTCAAACACGTTTTTAGAATTATGTTAATGTCTCTTGTGTTTTTTCGCATCAAAAATTGTGTCATAAGTTCAAAATAATAACAGACGTAAAACCCCCACATACATAATACAATATATAGATAATTGAATATACTACATAAATATATACGTATGTAAATCTGTAAGATTTTACACCCACTATAATATATACATATATACAGTCGATCTTCCGTATAACGAAAAAAACCAATTTTATATTAAGAATTTCACCTATAACAAACTTTATTCTTGTCTCCTTGCAACTCGTTATATGGAAGTTCGACTGTATGTGTGATCCACTTTATTTTCCAACGAGAGCGGTGAAAACCTGATAAGATTGTTGAGGCTCTCTGAGATAAGATCTGGGACGTAGTATGTTAGTGTATATGTTCGTACCTTGTTGGTTAATTTCATTGGTAATTATGGGACACGTTAACACGTTCTGCTACCTGTTCGTAATTTCATAGATTGTAATTTCACGCTGAAAAATTAGAAAGCGTTCGAGAAGTTATAAACCTAATTGTCGCAATATAATATAACTAGTTTGACGGAAGTAAGTTTCCCACTGATAAACAAATTTTGTTGGATAGCCAGCTTATCTTAATATGCAGCAAAACCTTATCTCGTTCGAAAATAATTAAATTTGGCCTGCGCCTTTTATTGCGAAGGAATCTATACAAGGGAATCTTAGAAATTTCATTGCTCAAATTACTCATAAAAAAAAGCAATCAAAATAAAAAATTATTAAGAAGAGCGTTTGCCGGTTCGACGATCTGTCTTTCTGTCTCTCAGTTAGCCGTTTACAATGGGTTCAGCACAAATTTTGAAGGTTCAATTGTGATTATAGACAAAGAGTAGAAGCCACACAGGAAAACCGGTTTCTCAGATTTGTTTCACCATTAACCGTTGTGTGGGGCGGCAATGTTTACCTATGAATCTTTCGACTACAAATTGTTTACTGGTAGCTGGGACTGGGTAAGGGGCTATTTTTGAAGCCACGTACAAGTGGCTCTTCAACAATGGAGGGGCATTCAGGGTCGCGTCTATAAGTCAAGTCATACATACTTAATTAGTCATGAGGTCAACGAGGCTTCGATTGAAAACGTCATTCGTTTATATCCACAGAGATGATGCAGCGTTGCTGGCAAAGCTCAAAGCCATTGGCACATCGCTTTGTCCCAAGCTTGATAAGCAGACGCACTGCAGCGAATGCAGCTGAATCGCCTTCGGAAAAGTTGGATGCCTTCGAGCGTGAATACCTGAACCGACGCATACAAATAACTCCGTTTCAAAGATTGCTGCTAGGCGCCGGCTCTTCAATAGCTTCGTTGCTGTATCCGCATCGGCACGACATGATTGCCTGCCTTGGCGAGACGACGGGCGATAATGCTCTATGGAACATTATGGACACCATGCAGGCCAGCGAGGAGGGCAGGCGCATCCTGGCTGAGAAACCACGCATCAATACCAAGACTATTGATTTTAATCGCCTAGAAGCATTGCCGCCGCAAACATTTGGTGCTACCTATGCCAAGTTTCTAAAAGATAATGTAAGTTAATGTGCATATAATAATTATTTTTTTTTCATTTTGTCGCTACTTTAATTTGACAGAACGTTACTCCTGATACACGCATGGAGGTGCACTTTTTGGATGATCCGAAATTGGCCTATGTTATGACACGATATCGTGAGTGCCACGATTTGGTGCATGCAGCACTGAACATGCCCACAAACATGTTGGGCGAAGTGGCGGTGAAGTGGGTGGAGGCACTGAATACCGGATTGCCTATGTGCTACGGAGGCGCAGTGTTCGGAGCGGTTCGATTGCGACCCAAGTAAACATTTCTAACATTAAACAAATAAAATCTCGTCTAAAGTTATTTATTTCTCTTGTGCGTTTCAGGCAGCGTCGAGAGTACTTAAGGCGCTACTTGCCGTGGGCCATTGAAAATGGTAAAGCTATGAAGCCACTTATGCCTGTCTACTGGGAACAGCGTTGGGATCAAAATGTTCACGAGCTGCGAGCTGAATTGGGCATAAAAGTGTTGCAATAAAGTACATAAGTTTGTTTAAAATTCGATTAGTTATTATTTACAAGGGCGGGCGAACGATCGATCAAGCGATCGATAAAATAATGTGATCGCTAGTAAGAACGAGGTGGCAACGCTGTGTCGTGTTTGCTTTGCTGATGTGTTGATGTGCGTTGTTGTTGGTTGTGAGGCCGCTTATGGATAATTATTTTATAAATTTGCATTATGGCTGAGAAATTCAATGGTTTTAGCCACGATGATATACTCAAATTGACAGGAGCGAAACAGGGCACAACCAAGCCAAACATAGAAGGAGGTAAATTGCAAGTTTTATTGAAATTTGTGTGCTTATTTTTGTTTTGACTTTTTTGTGTGCATAAGTGTGTGTGTGTGTGTGGCAAACAAAACAAAATTTATTAACGTGTATGTATGCAATGCATATTTATAGCAAAGCAGGCGCTCAAAAACCAGGCCGGCATTAGACGGATGCCGGATAAGATCTACCGTCAGGCAGATCAATTGCGAAAACAGCAGCAGCAGCAACAACAACAACAAGTGTCACAGAAGCAACAACAACAACAAGTTGTCAAGGCCAAATCATCGACATCAGCCACGCCCACAGAAGCGACGCCCACTCTCACGCCAAACGATGATGCTGATAAAAAAGAAGAATCACTCAATTTGGAGCGCGGCTTAACTGACTCACTGGTCGAAGCGCTCTATTGTGGAGCCGTTAAGTCAACGACCGCGTTGACAAATGGGAAATCTGTTTCCAGCGCTGCTGCTTCTGCTTCTGCCACGTATGTAGCTGGCGGCAGCGAGACTACAACAGATGATAGCTCAATACTGAAGATAAGCAGCACCGATGAAGATGCCAGCATACTGCCAAGCGAGAGGATCAACACTGAGTCGCCCTTCAAGGGCGTCTCTCTGAAAGACTTTGAACAGCATCGCAAAATGATTGTGGAGCAGAATAAGCAAAAGAAACAAATGCTTTATACAGCCATCGAGCAACATACGCAAAAAACCGCTGCCGAATCACGTAAAATCGAAGAGATTCGCCACGAACTCTCCAAACTGGAAAGTGATCTTGCCGTGGATGTTGCTCTGCTGCGGAAGCAGATTGACAACGCTTGCATACATTTCGCCAATGTGGAGTAAGTGTATTTGAAATAAAAGTTTATCCACTACTAAATAATATAACCCTTTATAGAAAGCAGTACGTAAGGATTGAAGCTCAGTTTCTTAAGGCTAAAATTGAACTTCACAATGCATGCGAGAAAAAGGAGCTGCTCACCGAACATTTGTGCACTGTTATAGCCCACAACGAGGATCGCAAGGCACAAAAGTTGACGGAATTAATGCAAAAAGTGGGACTGGCGCCAACTGATGAGGAAACAGCTACGCCGGAGCAATAATCGAAATATAGCCAAGAATATCATTAGCATGTGCATGTACTCAAATATGTGTTTATTAAGTGTTTTAGTTTTTAAGCAGACAGTGCAAATTTAATTAATTAAAAATATTTTAAAAAATTTTTTTTTTTAAATATTTAATTTTCATGTTTCTAGTTATCTGGCAACGCTTCAAATTGTATGCGCTTGTAATTTTGCAACAAACTGGCAGTGCCAAACACAGTGCTGCAGCCCTCGTAGCAAGCACAGCTGTTAACTCAATGCCAAATTAAACGTGTGCGAGTTTTAAAACATAAACAAAACTCGAAATATAAACAAAAATCATAAATAAAACCAATTAAAATGGCTGGACGTGGACGTGGTGGCAAAACAGGCTCGCTCACCGCAGAGCAGATGCAGGCTCTGGGCTGTGTGGGCAAAGACATGCCACAAGTACAATCGGCACCTCCTCCGACATTTCCACCAGTGTCCAAGCCAATCACACTAGAAGTAAGTATAGATAGTGTAAATATGCTGTGGTTAAATAACCATTATTTTATTGTAGACAACTGCTTCACAAAACTATCAGTTACTGTGGAAGGAAGACTTTCTAAACCGCATGCGGGACTCTCCCTACTATATAGTTTCAGCCAGCCAAGAAACACAAAAATGCAGCGTTAAAGATTGGAGAGAGGTTGGTTTCAATATACTAGTATATATGTACAAATAAATAAGCAATATATTCAACAAGACTCCATTTGCAGAAAGCTTTGGAGCGTATGAAAAGTAAGGCGGAGCCAGAATTCAACTACAAAGCGATGCCAAGGGAGGTAAACACAACCAGTAGGAAGCGGAAAGCTGCGGAGCCAAGACCAAAGCTGGTAGCCAAGAAGACAAACATTGAAGATAGACTGAAACAGCTAGAACAGAAAGAACTGAAAAGCAGCGGGGAGAACGAAAACGATGAGGCCAAGCCGAATAGCGATTCGGAGCATGAAGATGAGCCCGAAGATCCTGAAGCGGCATTGGACGATGAGATGGACGAGGAGAATGACTATGCCAACGATTACTTTGACAATGGTGAAGCCTACAACGAAGAGGATGACAACTTGGATGACGGTCCCATATACTAAGCCAGAAATAAACGCACTGTTTTGGTTAGTGATTTACTAATTCGCCACTTTAAGCTTATTCAACACATTTATTTATATCTGCAATGTAAGGGAAGAGAAATCTCTCTAGACCTATTCCAAGCTGCTGGGTGGGCTGTAGTTGAAATACACCACTCCTGAAGCTTTGACCTGTAAATGATAAAGACTATAGATTGCTGTAATTGAGGTTGTGACATGACTTACGAATCCAATTGTGCCAGCGAGCACCAAAATACCGCCAATAAGAGCAGCATTGTACTTGGCGTTGTTGCGGGAGTGCTGCTCCTGCCAATCACCAGCTGGCACGGGCAAGTCGTTCATGGTGGAGTGATGCTGGTGGCCACCGCCGTGGTAAGCGGCGCGGGACATGGCACCAGCTAGAAATTAAGATTATTTTTATTATTTCTTACAAATCAATAAATACCACCTTCCATGAAGTGGGAGCAACATTGGTCACATTATGTAATTTTTAAGGTTAGCAAATACAGCTTAAAATATGTGTTATCGGCTTCCACTTACCATTTCTGAACAGCAGAGCTTGCTTGACAATGTGCTTAACCAACATGTTTGCTGAAAAGTTGCAATAAAATCGAATATATGTTTTTATTTCGCAATATTTTTTAAGTAAAGTAAAGTAACTCACCAAATACTTATGTATTGACCAGTGTGACAGTCTGTTAAGGGTACAAAAATACTGAATGGGCTAGAACCAGCGTTACGTTAGCTGCGCGCAGTTTTTCACTCAGGTGAAGATAGCTGCTTCACGGTCAGAAACAGCTGTTTTTGGCGGAGGCGTTCTTCAATTTGGAAACAATTACATTACTGTTAAAACTGCACAAAAGACGGCTGCCAACATTTCTTAGCCATGCTGACCATTGGCACCTTGGCCAACATCAAGCACATACTGCAAAAGGAGCTCTTCAACGGCTCGGCCAGCGGTGAACGTTTGCTTTCCGTAGTGACAGTGACTAAGACCTTTAAAAAGAAAGACAAGCGGGCCTGTTACCTTTGTGTTGTGACGACAGCGCCTCCAGTTCCAGTTGTTACTCTGTGTTTGGTCAAACAGTCTGAACAGCGGGAAAGCGAGTACAAGCGTAAGCGAAGTTGGCAACTTGACGAGATCAAGTGGATCGATGGACGCAATGAGCAGTTCGAGACCCACGAATTTGATATCCAATTGGAAAAACTTTACAAATGGTACGCCCTCAATTTGCATGAGCGTCAGAACTTTCTTGCTGTGCTCAATCGACAAATACAAAAGTATGTGCGTGGCCCCCGTGCCGAGTTCCGAAATGTGCCGAGTGCTTGGCTGTCAGAGAAGTCGCCGGAGAAAATTGCAGCGGGGCGTGCAGGCACAGAAAGTGTTGCACAGAAGCCAACGAATACGGATGATGAGGATGACGAGGAGGAGGCACAAGAGTTCACAGCGCTAACCGATAAGGAGGCCAACGAGTTGGGCAAACTGTTCTCCGAGTGCGATTTTGCCATCAAGGATGCGGAGCAATTTATTGAACAACTATCCAAGGAGCTGCACGATTTGGATGGCGTAAGAATTCTATAAATACAACCAATGCATTTCGAAACTTTTGTAATTTTTCCATTTTATTTTGCAGGCCAATATGCAAAGTGTTTTGGCATCAGAGAAAAAAGTTTTTAAAATGATGGAGCATATAGATAAAGCTATAACTGAGGCGGATAAGTTTGAAACGCGCCTTGATACTTATGAGGATATCCTGGGTCATGTGAAGGAGACCATGGAAAAGATTGGTGGCAAGAATGCCATGATTGAAATAGCCAACAACAACAATATTAAGCTAATGAAGGAACTCAACAAAGTTATTGTACGTATCAGAAACGTTTTAGTTATAATATATCCCAACTGTAATATATTTTAGAGCCAACTGGACTTGCCGCACAGCCAGCAACAGGCCTTGGATGAACCCGATCTGAAAACTGCAGCCGGCCGAAAAGCGGCGATTTCGGCAGCACAGTGCCTGCAACAGGCAATGAACAGTGATATTGATCCTGCGCTGCTGCGTCTAGAGGCTGTGCAGGATCAGCGTAAGCGTTTCGAGAAGTGGAAACAAAAATTCTCGGCCACTGTTAGTCGGTTCATGAACAACCTCTTCATTCATCTGGGTAACGAAGTTGGCGATATGCCGCTTAACAGCATCGATTTGTCGCTGCCCAATCACTCGAATGTACACAGGGAACTGACGCCTTATACGGAGCTAATGCACTGGTCCAAAGCAATGGATCGCAAGACTTACGATGGCCTGATGCGTGTTTATACGGCTTCTCTAAGCAAGATCTATGATCGGGATGTTAGGAACTTTTTTAACCTGGTAAGATTATCGTCTCTTGTGTAGTAATTAAATAATGCTAAGCTATATTTTCTGTTCTAGGCTAAAATGCAGGTGTCTGATAAACTACGCAGTTCCCGGGAAGACCTCGATGTATCCAGTTCGTCGCGCAAGTCGGCTGTCTCAACAATTCCGTACGGCACACTGGGCATAAATCGGGACCAATGGGGTCCTGGCGTGGATAGTGCGGATCGTGTGCGTTTCGATGCGCTGCTGGAGAAAGTGTTGGCAGAACTGGAACCCATTGCCTTGCAGGAGCAGATGTTTTGCATAAACTTTTTCCAAATGGATGTGCTAAGTCCCACAACGAAGAATACACAAACGACGCTGGACATGGAAAAGGATAAGATAATAGATATGTCGCAGTCGTTAAACTCCTCAACTGTATCGCCGACCAGCGTCAGCAATGAAAGTGGTAGTTCCGCAGTGCCTCAAAAGCGAATTGATCGCCAGATCAACGAAGATGTGCGCAAGCTGATGATGGGACTCTTTGGCTGTCTGGAACCCGAGCTAGTTAGCTTCATCCAAAGCTTTGAGCGTGTGGATAGCTTGTTAGTAACATGTCAATGTGTCCTTACCTAATATTCTACTAATTTAATTTTATTTTCTTTTAGCTATTCGCTTTATGTACTGGTGCGTTTGACGCAGCACGTCATGTCCGCTCAGGATACACATTCCTTTCTTAGCATGACCTTTGCCTCTGCATTGGTGCAGGTCAAGCGCAACTTTGATCGCTTCATGCAGCAACAGTTGCAATCTATCAAAGAGGCGAAGCTTCCCAAGCGTTCAAAGGCCATTCTGCCTTATGTGGAGAACTTTGAGAACTTTGCACAGACGGCGGAGGGAATATTTCGAAAATCGGATCGCCGCACCGATATGGAGAAGTGGTATCTACAGCTGGTCAATGCCATATTCGAAGGCATCAGCATGCATTCGCAGGAACATCCAAAGACACCGTCGCAAGTGGTGCGCATGGAGAACTATCATCATATGTATGCTCTGCTTGCACAGCTCAAGGTGCCTGGACTGGATGCGCTCAAGAAGGAGGCGAAAATCCGCTACAATGATGCCTTAAAGGCGTATGTAACGCAATACTTTGGACGTCCCCTGGAGAAACTGAATGTAAGTCTAGCTCACCATGAATATAAATTCGGCACGGCATCTGATCAATTACTTTTTATAGCTATTCTTTGAGGGCGTTCAGCTGAAAGTGGCGCAAGGCGTCAAAGAGACCGAAATTAGTTACCAAATGGCCTTCTCAAAGCAGGAGCTGCGCAAGGTCATAAGCCAGTATCCAGCACGTGAGGTGAAAAAGGGTCTGGAGAACCTTTACAAGAAGGTCGATAAGCATCTGTGCGAAGAGGAGAATCTGCTGCAAGTGGTTTGGCATGCCATGCAGGAGGAGTTCATAGCCCAGTACAATTATCTCGAGGAGCGCATACAGAAATGTTATGCGGGCGCAATGATCAACCTGGAGTTTAACATACAGGACATACTCGCCTTTTTCTCCGACATTGCGCGCTCTCACTGAGTAGGCGATTTACTTTTAAGTGCAATAGTATTTAGAGCGATGTGTTTTTATTTTTTTTGTAAGATAAAAAATATACGCGCACATTATTTAAACAGCTGACTCTTGAATGCGCCAGATCGAAAGCTGCGGGAGAGCGAGATAAAAAGAGAGTTTATGTGAAGAGAGCTTATTCGTTGTCGGCTCGCTTGCGAGACCAGCTTTGGCTGTTCAGTCATTTTGCGCCTTTCGTTTCGAGCGGTTGTTTGTTTCGCGCGTGTGTTTACTTCGCTGCTCTTTTGATATTTTATCGTGTGCTTTTTATTTTGTAAACTCTTGTGTCTACGCTCGTTGCGCTTGCGTGTGTGTGTATTTTTGTGATATGCAAATGTTAATTCAAAAAGCCGCAACGATCACAAATAAATTGGCAAGTAGCGCGGTGCATATACTTATTGCCTGTCTGTGTGTGTGCCTGGCGGTGTTCTAAAGGGCCCCCCACCAGCTTGGCCTACACTCGCGATCCTTTACGTTTGCAGGCGGCGGCCGTTTGCCTGTTCTCCAAGTCCCAGCACAAGTATAAAGTAAGCGACCAGTTCGACAAGTTTTTTATTGCCTGTGCATTTTTTATGCACACGCTTTTTGTGTTTGTACGTGTGTGTGTGTCTGTGTCTGCTCCCTGTTCATGTTCTTTAATTTTGTTTTTTCGTTTGCACTCAAATGCACGTAGGCAGCAACAACAAACACAACAACAACGACGAAGTATTTCCTTTTCTTTCTATACGCCTGCTGCTCTTCGAGCTTCGTTTGTTCTGGCGGTCATCACTTGTTGTTGTTGTTGTTATTGCTGTTGCTGTATTTTAAGCAAGACACAAGTTTTTGCTCAAAGCTGGCCACCTTGATATGCCGAGGGCTCGCAAGTTCAGGTTTGCGATCGGCGGAACATCAACAAAAACTAAAAAAAAAAAATACAAGTTCAATGTTACTCTTGGAAAATGCATTTTTGGACTTCCGTTATTCGCCTGCGGGTCAATAAACATTAATTAGTTTCTTATAACGAGAAAAATTGTTATTCAAATAAAAAGCTTAAATAAAATGCAATGTTTTGAAGTAATGAAGGAATTAATAACCCAGAGCTGTTCCGGTGCTTAAATAAAATACTGAATATATCATGTGCAAAATGTAAATTATTTATGCAAAAATGTTTAGTGATTTGGAAAATGCTTTTAGGCATGCATTCTGCACGTTAAAAACACTACAAATATTGAAACTTATTTATATTTGTTTACTTTAAAAGTTAAAAAAAAAAACAAATAGAGTATTGCATATTTCTTCAGTTGTTGATAAAAAAAAAAATGTGTTTGTAATTTCATCCGTTTTATTAACCGTGACAAATTGAAGGTTGTTTATTTACATTTATTTGCAAACTGTTTATTACTTGTTGACTTTTTGCACAAAAGTCTTATCGAAAAATATTTACTTTTGTTTTTTTTATTCCGATCAAGTTTTATTTGCTTGCTGACCATAAAGGAAATGCTATAAGGCTGTGTAATATCCGCTCAAAATTCTCACTGTCATTTGCAATTTTTTTATACTAGTGTGTGTGTATTTATATTTGCTCTGTTTTGCCGCTATTTCAGATATTGCATTGCCAAGAATTGACGAACTCAAGTTGTTAACTGGCAACCCAGCTAGCTGGGAGTCTCTGAGGGCCATTAGTGGGGTTCGTGGACTTGAACTGAGTCATCAGTGCGCTCTTCAGACACATTTTTTTTTGTTCTTCAGCCTTTTGTTTTATGTTCTTTATGGCAATTGCTGAGCCAAATAACTTTGTATTTAAGTTAACTTGAGGTTAGTACCCTTTCGCTGGGGTTGGTTGACTATATTATAACGTTCGTAGAGAACGAGCTAAAACCGATTGAGAAATACATATTTAATAATAAAGCAAGTGTATTTGCATACCGTTGTTCTTTGGGCTAGAAAACATTTCTTGCTTACTGTTGTTCTATACGTTTTGTTCTTTTCTTGCATTTGGCAATGCATTTCCATTTCCATTCTACATTGCTGTGGGTCGCAACAGGTTTTTGGTAGAACATGGAAAGCTGGTGACCGCTATTTGAAATACTTTATTTCTTACAGACTTGACTAATTAAAAAACGCGTTGTCGTTGTGCTTTGGTCAGCTTAAAAATCTTAAGGTTCTTGGTTCGCTCTAATCGCTGACCGGGCCCAAAACTTTTTGAAGTTTCAGATAGCAGCAGTTAAAAGTTATGCCTTCTGCACAAACTACGTGACGCTTAAACTTTTTATGCATTTTTCGGATTTGGTAATCACAAAAATATACAAATAAAAAAACACCTAGAAAAATATATGCAGTGCAAAGTGTGCCATATAATATGGTTTGTTTGTATAGTCTATTATGCAGTGAAAATGTGCACTGAGTGCACATTGTTTTAAACAATGGCGTTATACGATAATAGAAATTAAGCGGGTTGCATGTCAGCTGATGAGAAAATGAAGTCACCACTGAAGAGCAACAAAAAATAGTTAAAAAGCCGGCGAGAAAAGTTACAGCAAGTGCTAACTAATTAAATATGTATATGCACATGGGCCTTAGATATAGATATGTACATATGTATATTATACATAATACCTTAGCGTCTGGGGCAGTGAATCTTATTGTTGTGCTCCCAAGCCATGTGAACTACAAAAACAACAACAACTAATACTAGTCAAACAACAGCACCAAGTGCATTAATCAAAGACCATAAAAAGTAGCTAGTGCTGAAGGGCCAACTCTCCAGAGAGTACCAACTGTTTGTTTGGGTGCTAATGCTTAAGCCAAAAGACAAAACTAGCCTCAAAGAACTAACTCGAAAGATTGTAGGCAAAAGTTGTTTGCGTCCGACCATTTATGGTGTCAGTAAGGTAAGTTAAGGTAAGGTACACTGCAGCAAATAATGGTCTTAATAATGATGATAATGATGCCCCTCTTTGGTTGTTCACAACGGCTCTACCATAAACCAGAACGCCCTGAAAGTGGTGCAATTTGGTTTGGTTTGGTTCGGTTTGCCAGTTCTGGGCCTCTGGGCTTCACTTCTATACATACATACACACACACACACATGCATACATGGAACTGAAGTTCTTTGCCATGGCCAGGCCAGACTGTTGCTAGAAAGTGGCCAAAAAGGCAACGTTAAAAGAAACAAAACAAAATGAAATAAACTAAAGCATGTTGTGGAAAATGGCGTTGCACTCAATTTGGTAACTGACAGGCGGTGGAATTGAGGAGCAGAAACGACTCTCGTCCCCTTTATGTCTGCTTCTGCTTCTTCTTCATCTGGTTTGGTTTCTTTTTAGCCAGCCAACCAACCAGCCAAACGTGCAGCTGATCGAGCTGTGAGTCGAATGAAACGTTAAGACAGACTCGTGTCTTACATTATGTTTGTATAGACCAGTTCTAATGTAGCTACCCCAAAACATTTCCATGTGGCAAGCTTATGATAGCTTGTGGATTTATTACTTTGCTTTTAGTCCAAATTGTCAAAATCTTCATTATCAAAAAACCTAAATTTTGATATAAAACAACATATTCGACATCCTATAATTATCAACATGCGGAAGCGGAGTTTTTTCGTGCTACATCAATTGCCAAAAAACTTTATACAAATAGCGGCAAGTTTATAAACAAAAACTGCTTAACACTTGCATGTTTTTTGGGTCATTAATTTAATGGTATTTGTTTTTGTGGGTGTATCATCAATTATTAAAAATATGTTCTATAGTAAGTATGAGATGTGCGCTTGAATTATTATTAAGAATACATAATAATTGTTGAGTCGTCAGATTAAAATTAGAAATGAGCCGGAAACCGGTAACTTAACTCAGTAGCAGCAAAAGCAGCAGCATCTTTTAAAGAATCGCTATCTCAAAGATACTTAATCGCAATTCGCCACATTGAATTGTCATAAAATCTTAATAATGCCGTCTAGGAACTCATTAGTATTACCTGCTGTTACGACCATTGGCTTACCTGGCCATTTGCATTGTGTTCTGTGTGTGTGAAAAATCAAAAAGTCAAAATAAATGGAATTCAATTACACGACGCGTCGACGACAAGCGACAAACGGAACGGCAAACGTGAACCGAATGAAGTTGTAAAACGTTTGTGCGGCGACCTTGAAAAATTCGCCGGCTATGTGTAAAATATATCTGCCATTTCAACCTTAAAACCTTAATGAAGTTTCTACGATTCGGTTTTGCTTGCCTTCCTACCCAGCCTAGAGGCTTGAGTTTCTTTTTCCTGGGTTCAGGTAAAGAGGAGTCGAAAATACAAACGTATGTATGTGAAAAGGTATCGGCATTATACACACACGACTGATTAATTTCCTGTTTATGCGCACATTGTTCTGTGTTCTTGTTTGTGCGGCTTCTTTCAGATGAACACCGGGACAGGAACCAAAAAAAAAACCCGAAACGCATTTTATTTTATTTTTTGAAGGTTTTCTCCTCAATGAAGTGTACAGATACTGCGAATACTCTTACTTAACCATTAATTTTAATGTACTAGGATATACATATGTTGTTCGCAAGCAGTTTGCGTGTTTTCCCGATATTAACGCAATTACTAGCCGTCCCGATCAGATACTTGCGCACTGGAGTTTCTGTCAGATACATTGCGACTTTTACACGTGTTGCAGCCTCGTACGGTTCATGTAAACGAACGCCCGCTCACACACACACAGAGACTAACTGACAGGTAGCTCAGCTAAGAGCTGAGAGCTCAGGTGAGTTACACTCGCTTCAGTCTTTCCGTATCTGTCGTCGTTGTCGCGTCTCATGCCTTCAGACCCTGGAACGGTGCATTGTTCAGTGTTTAATGTTTCGTGTTCGATTTCAGTGGGAATCGAAATAGCTGAGAATATCACAAAAAACATAATACACAACAACAAACCAAAATCCCATTTACGGCAGCAACAACGTTATTTCCAGGAATTTTTCGCAATTGAATTGAAAATTGATTTTCGGACATCGAGTGCGATGTGTGTTTAATGTGAATGAATTGAACGAGAACCTGAATGTAAATGACTTGACGTCATCCACTAAAGCTGTCCGTCAAATGAGTTTTATGGAGCACACCACGATTCCACTTACCAGTTTTTGTATGTGCAGTGTTACGATATACAGTTAGAGCAACAGTTAACGAAATATTATTGAAAACCAGAAGTTTATCACCAAGATAGTGTGTGAATATATTAATTTATTCATGAATCGGATTCTACATAAATCAAATGGTAACTAAAATTATGATGATACAACTAATTGAAGATTCCATTAGAGAATACCTGCTTTGTAAATGTTTTATTATTGTATTTTTTTCATTATCATTGATTCTGGCTTAGCCAGTTTTCTATAAATAATAGCTTTTACTACGCTTTTTTTTGGCCTCGCGTTTGCTTGTTAGCTGTTTTGATTTTTTTCACGATTCTTTATTGACTTTGAGTACTTTGTTTGCTCAATTGGCGGAGCTTCGAATGGGGCAAGGGGTCATTTTTGTAGCTAATGATTTCGATAATTGCCATTGTGTGAATGCTTTTTGTTTAATGGACAGACAGCAATGTCTAAAGGAGCTGTCGTTTAACTTTGATGCCAGATTTGAGTTTTCCATTGTTTGGCAAAGATTATGATTGTCAGGTGCAAGTAAGTGTTTATTTGTTTGGGTGTGTGTGTGTGCCTGGAAGCCTGCAATTAAAACACAACGCAAGGGCGGCACAATACAAATATTTATGCAAATCATTGCAAGGCACTTAAACGACAGTCACAACTAGACAAGCTACAAGCTTCAACTTCAACTTCAGGCTGTTGGGTAGGCTTGCGGTTTAAACATAACTATTGAATTGCCAAGTGCTAAAAAACAAATTGCGATTAACATAATGCTCTTGACCCACTGACAGGACAGAAAGAGAGACCGATTCTGTTTAACGCTTGAATGGGGTAATTTATTAACGCATAAGCTGAAATCAGGTACAATTAAGGCGAGAGACAAAATGTGGATGTCTTTCAATTCGCAATGGTTGCGTTTGCTTTTTACAATCTGCCTTGATCTCGTTTATGGCCCAGTGCTAACTGTAATTTACATTTGGCTTAATTGCCCGACGTGCTCCAAGATAAAACTCTCTGTCACACTACAAAAATGTTTGTGAAATGAAGCTAGTAGGGCAATTTGACAAAAATCTTGCAAAATGGGAAAAATTTAGTTTTGTAAATGAATGAAATGAAATGAAATCAATGAAGCGTCTCGCGTCTTTGTGCTGTTGTTATTGTGGGGCGTGTCGGATACAGATTTGCACCACTGGCCCCCACATTTAATTACATTCGATTGAACAATCAATAAAAAGCAATCAGCGCGATACACACACCGAGATACTTTTACTCGCGTCTTGTACCTTGCACATTGTGTGTTGTTAACTAGTGTATAGATGGCATCGTTAGTCTTCAGTTTTCAGACTTTAAACATAGCATTTTACATAATCGAACTAACTGGTCGATCGGTCGAGTTTTTGTTGTTGTTGTTGCTTTTTTTTTGCATGCATAGAGAAACAATTATGAAAAGTGTGTCAAGCCGACTGTGAAATGACGAGTCACCTGCATCTGTTGTGGATGTATCTGATGGATTTGCAGGTGGCATAGTCATGCTCATATTATGCGCTATTATGCTGAACTTGTTTCTATTTGTTGTTTTTACTTTCGTTCATGGCACAGCAGCCTTCCAGCAAATTCAAACAAACAAACAAACGATCAAACAATCGCATCTAGTTTTACTTTCCTTTCTTTCCAAGCGACGACTTTCAATTATTACACCTAAATAGAGATACTAAGCTACACAGACATACATAAACACAGACACACTAATATTAGCAAGCGCCTGCTGTCTTTAACTAATAGTTTCTGGTAAAGATTAACTTGAATAAGAATTATTTGTAACAAATCGAATAAGAAATTTGTTACAATTTGCTATGCTTGTGGCTTAACGAATGCATCTTGAAATTAGTCACACTGACTCGAAGATTAATTACACACTGCGGTTAGAATTAAAAATGAAAATTCACTGGATTCGCTCTTGCTAGATGGGAATTACATTCTGTTCTCTCCTGAACATTGTGACATTTGTTAATAAGTTCACCCGGGGACCACTTAATGAGACTTTAATGTGTAGACTTTTGCTCCAGCAAAAAGGTCAAAACGAATTAATGGAAGTTACTTCCTAAAAGTTTTTAAGCAGCTGGGCAAAGATCAAACATGTTCAAAGTAGAAGTGACGGAATACACATTAGATCAGTCGATTCTGTTTCAGAACTTTAATAATTTCATTAATTAAAATGTAAAAAATATAATATTATTCTTTTCCCTATATTTGTTCTCGTTTCCGTTCCGCGAATAGTTTGCATATTTCCACAAAAAAATTTTTTGATTTGGATGTTTTTGCAAAGCGCTCTTTCTTAGAACTATTTAAACGTTTAACATTTTATTACCAAAGCAACAACAGACGGCGAAAAACACTTAAATTTTTTGCCGGCTAGCTCAAGTGCAAGTTTGGGCTAAATGGCATGTTAATGTTCAACTTGGCAGTGTTGGCAACAGTTTATTCAGTTCCAGACTTTGGTCGCAGTTCCTCCAATGCGGGTCCGAGTTTTTGATGTTTTTCGAGTTTGTTGTGGTTACGCGCCGTTAACTTTGCGACTGTTTGTGGCGTTGGTGGTTGTTGGTGGTTGTTGGTGGTGGTGCTGGCATGTCAGAACCTTTATCATGTTGTAGGAGTCGCAATAACAATGCATTCGCATTGTCATACTTAGTTTTTTCTTGTAGAATGAGTTGTTTTTGTTGTTGTCGACGTTCAATTTGAGTGCACAAAGAAAAGCAACTGAAAGAAAGAAAGGCTGTCGAAGAGTTCGGTCTGGTACATAATGACGTATTTGCTGCAGTTTTTTGTTGTTGTTGTAGTGTACCTGTTAATAACCTGTAACTTGATGCTGTCTGTCAGTCGCCCAACCTGACTCCAGACAACACTGTGTCGCCTAATTCCACATTTCAATTGCCTCTGGCACCGTTCCACACACTGACTTGGCCCAACGGTCCAGCGATTCTGGCCCTTCAAACATACATAAGTACTACATACTTCTGTATACTTATAAGTATCTGTCTGTGTTGCTCTTTTCTGTTTCGTATCAGTTTCTTTATCTGCATCGGTATCGCTTTGCAAATCTTCAGAGCGGCCGGCGCCGCGTTTCTTTCTGAAAAAAATACTTTTTTTCAATAATAAACAGCCGTAACTGATGCGACTCGAATCGACTCGACGTCCACTTTGGTGGTGCCTTAATTTGCGTTAAGAGCGCCGACGTCAGCTCGTAAACATTATGCACAAATAACGTAAAGTGTGTTTTTGAACAGGCGGTTGCAGTATCAAAAGTTTTGAATAAAAAATGCTTTTAAGATTGAGATACATATGTATATGTATCGAAAGTGGGTGTTGCTGGTGTTGGCCTGTTTCGTGTTCAGCAGTGCCAACGAACTCATAACGAATGCTGATGACCGTTGTTGTTGTTGTTATGTTTATAGACAGTTTTGAGCACAGCTCATTGATTTGTGCAAGCGTGCATAATTATTTTGTGAAATGTGCATTCCAAGTGATTGTGATAAGAGCTGTTATTTTTAGTGTGTGTGCTTTGACTTGGGAAGTGTGTTTGCTTGTGCCTGTTTTTCGTATCGTTGCAAGATAAAATGTATGCCATCGTGACGATAAGATGCTTGCCTTTTGTTTTTTCAAGAGCAACAATAACCAAAATAAACACCAACAAAAACACAGTCATTAATATAATGACACAACACTTGTTCAACCTTTCTCGATAGAGGATCATTTGAGTCATTCACATCGACAATTTTCGTTGCCACGCTACAAATATTTAATGGTGCCCGTGACTATATCTACATATATATTGTGTATAAGCTGCTTAAACATGCATAGTAAATGCATTTATTATTTATTATTTGTATGCTAAGCAGATATCAATTAACCCTCAACGATAAGTTCCTAACGGAAATAAGCAAACGAAAATCTTGAAAGCGGATTAGATAGATTTGGAATGGGGCAGAGAAATTCGTGATAGAATGCTAGTCTAATGAACTGATATACATATTCCCTTAAATTTATTGGGTTAAGCATTCAGTTTTATATTATGAACTTCATAAACAAAATTAAATTCATGTTCTTTGTTTCCTTTTTGGTGTTGAAACAGTTGGTTTTACGTCTTTGTTTGCTCGGTTTTTATTTTCGTATACACTTTCTGTAGTTTCTGTTTATATGTATGTATATGACAATGTTTTCACCGTCTGACAGATATAAACACAAATACAAAGCACAGCTGAATTCAGTTCAGTGAAATTTTTGCAAAAAAACGCTCAAAACGAACCGATGTTATTGCCACATATATATATTATTGTGTTGTATAACACAGAACATAATGAAAGTCAAGCATAGTTGTGGTGTTATGCATAATCACAAATAACTTATTATGTAGATTTATTTATTGTTGTAATATGTTTAGAATCATCATACCTTTCACTTTCACATATTGCAAATTTTACTTTCTATCATTTGACTGCGTCCAAGATTTGCCTTATTGTTCTCGGCAAAAATAAAAAAACAGTTGAATTTGAATTCGTTTCGCATGCAAATCGTAAGAAATCCATACAAAATCCCCTCGCATATGAATCATTTCGTTTGAAAAATGTTAAAGCTGATATTTTCGTTGATTTCGTGAGAATTCTTAGCTGGTTAGGTTTTTGAACTCGTTAATAAGTCGCACTCTTTCTTGTTTCTGTATCTTTTTCACAGATCTGATCGATGAGCAGTAATCCTAAGACCCGCAACAGCGACGAGACCCTTGTCGAGCAGCTTAGCCTGCCTGGAAACGTTAAGCCAGCGGGCGCGCCCACTTATAAACAGATATCTGGCGGCATGGCGACACTGCCACGCCCCGATGCCGCGCAACGACTGCGCAGCGAATCTTCCTCAGCCCGCACCTGCGTTTACATTGGCGGCGCAACAGCAGAGGGAGGAGGAGGAGGTGTTGTCAACCATTCAGCGGCAACCCTAGATCGCCGACAGCCGCAGCGCATGTCCTGGCTAAATATGCGTCGAGCCAAGGCCGAATCCGCTGAAGTGCCCGGTGTGACACCCTCGCCACAGACAACACGCAGCTGCATCTCAACAGTGTCCAGTGTGGTGGACAGCGGTGGTGGACGCACCACAGCCACCTCGGGGCGCATCAGCTCCAGCGGCATCATAACGCTCAGTGGCAGCAACAATACCCTCTCAGACATTCAGGGTTACCATGAGCACGATCATCTGCACGATGTCGTCTCAAAGAATTATTCCTCCGTCTCAGCCTCAGCCTCGGGTCACTCGGCGCACAATATTACGACAGCCAGCAATGCAAAGCTGCTGCCAGCCGCAGAGGATGAGTCAAATCAACAGGTAAGTCAGATTTCCTAAGAATACTAAGGGGGATTAATAGATAACAAAATGTTCTAATTGTTTAATAAGTGCTTATTCATCTGATCTGATCCAAAGATAAGCAACTTGCGTTTTCCTTAACAGTTACTGCTTAGCTTAATAGATAACAAAATATTGAATCAAAAAAAAAAAAAAATAACAAATAATAACTGTTTTTTATTTCTTGTCGTTCACTTAAAATTATGTCTGTCAAATTTTATATTCTTTACCTAAAGAATCTAATCACGAAGTTATAGTGGGTCTAATCGGCTTGTTCTTTAAATTACTCATGAATGAATCAATTGCTCATGCTGCAAATTTTGTTTGCCCCCCCAATGAATAATGATCAAAAAATTTGGAATTTACGTGACCAGAACAGCAGAGAATATTCTCAAAGTAATCGATCAATCGTGGCGCCTAAGAAAGCCTAAGATCACTCTAATCAGTTTCGATGTCGTCTCCAGCTACGTGAGATATGAATAACTTTTCTTTTGGCTTATCTAAGCCCTAGACTTATGATGCGCACTGTGTGCGGCATTTTTTCATGCACAAAAGTTCGCACATTTTTGTTTGTTTAATGTCGTGTTTAGTCTTTGGTTGTGCAAAAATACCAATTTCAAGGAGAAAAACTAGTTTTTCTTAGATTTTGAGTGGATAGCGGAACTTGACAACTGAGAAGTAGCACAGTTTCAAATTAATTTCAACTCATTTGCCAAAAATCGGGTTGACTCTTTTTGTCGTTTCTAATGTGCAGTTTGGTTTGTTGGCCAAATGCTCTTGTTTAATAGTGTTGTCTGTACAACATCATAAAAGCAAATTTCGGCATTAGTTAGTACTCTGTTTGTATTTTTTTGGGTTAGTGAGGCACGGGCTGGGTTGGGTTGGGCAGTTACTTAGACTGACATACTGTCGGAGAATGACCATAGTCATTGCTTTTCCACTGCCCTCGCAGGCATTCAATTGCTCTTTTTTGAGTAAGTGTCTAGTGGGTCATTTTTTAATTTGAGCTAATTGCATTTATGTTCGTATTCGTGTTCTGTAATGAGTGCAAAGTGCAAAAGTGCTGATAATTGGATTCAATTATGTTCTCAAATTGAGTGTCCTTAATTTGAAATTAGTGCCAGCTAATTATGTTGGTTTGGTATTATTTTTAGACTTAGCTTCACAAATACATTCATATAGCATTCATTAGTAGTGATAGATCTCTTGTCTAATTTGCTGACTTTAAAGTCATATATTTTTTGTATTTTTATTTAATACTTTAAATAGTTTTTTCTTTATATCATATATTATAATTGAACCTCTATAGATCAATCCCAGCATTTATAACAGTTATTGCTCAACGTATAACATTCGAGTTCGAATTTTCGCATATCTAAAAATATCTGCTGCCTAAAAGTATGCCAAAGATTTTGATCAAACCTCATGACAAATTTGGAATTCAACAGCATAAACTAAGGGTTGCAATTGCGCTTGTCGCTTAAGTCTTTTGTTTAAAGAACATACGCATGCATATTTATTTAATATGTAAGTACTTAGAAACTTAAACAGAAAGCTTTTAAAATTATTAAAGAACACAATCCGATTATGCACTCAAAATAGATATTTGTATGGCATTGCGAAGCGTCTAACCAACGTTTACCTTACATTTACAATCGCATAGTAATTATTCACATGCTCATATGAATGCTTATAGACTCGAGCTCATTTGCAAAATATCGCTTGCCACAACAAGCAGCCGCCCCTTCTCGGTTGTATTTGTGAAGCGGGTGTACACAAATACAAAAAAAAAAACACACACACACACAGATAGAGTACATGTACACTTGTGTCAGTTACTTCATCTCTTATGCCTTTTCGTTTCCAATTCGCTGATTAACAAGTTCAACATAACAAAAAATGTGCAGCGACTTTCGGTGCGAATTCGGCGACGCCAGTTCCACGTTTTTTATTTTCTAAAAGAGCCACAGCCCCAAATGGAATTATTGCTCGACTTGATGATTGACGGGCAGAGACTCACTGCCTGGTTGACTGACTGAATTGGTGCTTTGGCTGAAATGATGACGTCATATCATTGGTTGCATCGCAGCATTTATACAAATACTAATAAAACTTGAATAAGAAATGATATAGAAACCGGCTTTGCTCTATGTGATTGTGGGAAGCAACATGATAATTAGCGGTTATTAGAATTGCATGGACGAACAAGTCTTTTGCAAGCTGCTTGGCGCAGTGAAAGTGTCCAACACAGTTGCCACATTATTCGACCAGAAGAACTGTTATACTTATGAATTGTTGGTATTGTGTTTGCTAGCTTCACAGAATACGCCACGGCGCCCGATGAAGACGACAATTGGGCAACTGGTGCAACGCAACACTGCGCTACCGGGTTGGGTGTAACGAAGCACTGTTTTGGCCAGTCAGCGATATGGCAGCTGTATGGCTTCATGACTCCGATTCCTTTCACTTGCCACACTGATTAGAGACGAGAGACATAAAACCGAAAATCGTAAAACAATAGCCTCCATGTCACACACATAAAGCAGTCAGACCGCAATGCTCCAGTGCCCCCAAGATGCATCCCTATGCTACAACACACATCAACACTTCAACAACATTCGCCGGCCAAGTAGCAAGTGCGACAATCAAAAGCGATTGTCCGAATGCGAGCTTACAATGTATTGTTCGTCTCTTATTCAATCTGTTGACAAAAGATTTGCACCCAGCCTCCGTTTCAGTCGCTTTATTGTGAACGCATTTGCACACTCCAATTTCGTGTTTTGAGCTTCAACAATTGTCAGACGCTATAAAATTGTAATTGTCGTCAATCAGTAGAAGCTACAAATCTGCAACAAACTTACAATATTAATGAATGCGCGGAATCGAATTCACTACAAATTCTATATAGAAAACTTGAAATAATTTAAGAATGGGTTTTTTATAGGCCACTTTCAGCTTTCAGTTGGCTTGAAAGAGTTGCGCTTTTACCTTTATGCCGCCTTGTTGTGGCCTCATATCGTTAGTATTTTCAAATGAAGCAAACATTATAACGGCCTTTTTGGCCATTTGAAATGCCAGGCACACAAAACCAGGCAAATAGAAGTACAAAAAAAAAAAACCACCTTATGAAAATAAAGCAATTATGAATGCTAAACATAAGACGAAATGTAAAAATTCTATACTACATATATGTATACCATAATAAAAAAGGTAACCTGACAGGGAGCAACAGTATAGTGATGAATGTGCAACTAGAAAATACCCTGCTTTAATATTGAGAGAGATTGATGCATTTAACCTTAGGAAGCATTAGTTAAGTGTAATTTAAGAAAACAAAAATCATACCTTCTTAAAACAGGTGAATTTAATTGACTTAGCTCTCCTCAACAAAGGGTATTATGTTTCTTAAGTGAGGTGCCCGTGACGCTAAATTAATGCTTATTAAATGTATACTTGAAAAAATTCGAGAAAGTCACGCTCTCAGCGGTGTTCGGACCAATCCATCAAGAGCTTATACAACGGGTCGACATTTCCGTTGCAAGTTTTGTTTATGGTCAGCGCCTCAATCACTTAACAGAGAGCCAATAAAGTATTGATTTGTATTTTTAATTTCCGTGCTTACTTTGAGTAATGCCAAATATCCACATACATTAGTTGTTATTATTGTTGTTGTTATTTAAACGATTTGGGATCTTTAGTGCGTCAGAAATAATATTTTTATTTTCTATTAACGCGCACATTACAGAGCTACGGGCCAGAAATCATTTATTATTGCCACACACACACACACACACACAGTGAGTGTTGCGCGTATTGGTTGCCTCTGAACGAGTAGAAGACTTGTGATGGGGTTCATTGCAAGAGTTCGAGTCTTGAATACGATCTAGTTTCGCTCGCATGCTTACATAATAATTATAAAAAAATTATGAAATTATGCTATGTTTCTTAGAACGTGTTAAAATGAAATTTAATTTAACTGTGTGAAGAAGACACCACAGAGGCCGAACCAAAACCAAACCAAAACTAATAGACGGGTTTTCTCTTCTTCGCCTTCACATTATTCTGAAGCCCATTTCCAGCTCAGCTCTGCTCTGCTCTGTTACCCCGTTTGCCCACGAAAACTAAAGAAATACTCTTTAATTATGCTCACGATGTGGGAAACGTCGCAGTTGTTTTTCGTGCTGAGTTTTCATCAACGTCTTTCAAGAACTTTCAATTAGTGCGCAGTCGCAACTTGTGGGCGTTCTGAAGAGTAAAATATATACACAGCAGTATCTCAAGATAACATAGAAATAAAAAATCATCAAAATGTGCTCAACAAGATGCGGTAAAAATGTTTCAAAATTTTTAAACACATTTTATTGTTGTTATTAAACGAACACACACCAAGAATCGCCTTAGTAGAATCAGTGATGCGTGCCTTATGGCAGTAGTAAAATTTATAAACAAACGAGGTGCAAACACAACCTCGGCTCTGCTATGCTCGGCTCGGTTTGGGCTTCGGGACGCTAACTTTGCGCAGCGACTGTGCATAGAAAGCAAGCACGCTTTAGAGACTTGACGGACGCCCAGCTGGAGTCAGTTCTGCATTAATGAGAGAGCAGTTCGGTTCATGCTCGCTCGCACGCTTCATGTAGTCGCCCCCAGAGTCGTCAGTCTTCAAATACTAGTGTCTCTTTGTATATCTCCCACAGCTTTAGAGTGCAGTGAGTGCCGCGATAAAAAGCGTCTGCGACTTCAAATATATATTTCTGTTGATCGTCGCAAGAGGAAAACCACATAAATCGGCGTCTGGCGGACTTATTAATGAAAAACTCGTTTGCTTTTCTCATAACGATTTTCCAAATCGAAATACATTTCGTTTTTGGGTGTCGTTTGATGCAGTCGTACATTAACGCTGCTTCAGAGATGAGTGTGCTGTTCGTTTGCAACGGTTAAGAAATACGCAATTTGCGATTGCCGCGGCGTGAATACGAGTGCGAAATTTTGGTTTTGTCGATCGATTGCTGCAATTTAACTGCATTACGCATACGCCGTGTGTGTGCTCGCTCATGTTTTCATCCATATCTAATGACAGTGTTTCGCGCTCGACTTTGATTACGGAAGCAGCACGCGTCAGCAACAGTTTTGGCCAAGTTAAAAAGAGCAGCAGCAGAAATCGTTGATATATGATGCGATGGCTGACGTTGTTGATTTTGAATTCGCAAAATATATTCAATAAGCGGCTCAGGGCTAAGCAATAAAAGTGTTGTCAATTAATAATTAAAGCGCCCTCGACAAAACGTGATAACTTGTTCCACATTGGATATATAGTATTTTTTGTTATTTTATTTTAAAATTCAGCGCCTTTATTCTTTTCGTAGTATATATTATATTAAAACTGTGACATCAATAAACGAAAGCCGATTAAGTTGTTTAACGTTGACAGTAAAATTTGCATTAAATAAAACAACCAATAATTCATTAAACTTGAAAATAAACGAAAGAAAAAAATAATAATAATTGTTTAACATAAAAAGTGTATTTGATTAAATTTTGATTGCTGTTTTTTTTATAAATCATTTGATTTTTATATATATCGAAATAAATTACATAAAATTGCAATTTCATAGTTGATCTACGTTATATACTATATATGCAAAACATATCAAATGCAAGAAAATGAAAAATTCTGCTGCATGTATAAGCAATACAAAATCTGTCCAAAGATGGATATACCAACAACAAAATATCTAGCCGATTATCTATATGTTGTGCATGAGGATGTTCCCTTCCGATACTATCGCAAAGTAAGTGCACAGTAAAATGCAAAACTCGAATCTGTTTATATTGTTTCATTAACAGTTTGCTCAATGGTTGGTTAGGTTTAAAGTTGGAATCGAGCATGCATGATATGGTACATGATATTATTTGATTACAGGCATATTATAATATTAACCATAGCTACATACACATTGCACCAATACATAAAAAAAACGTACAACGTTGGCTTGAGGTTTGGCGCGTTTGGCTTTTGTTTACATTTTCACTATGCGGTTTTCGCTTTATTAACTGCGTTTAGTTGGGCGTCACATTGTCCGTCCGTCCGGATAACTAAGCTTTAGTGTGTTTGCGCTCTCTTGAATGAATTTCACTTAAAAGCGTTCCAGTGCCAAGCGATTTTTCATATATAGTAATTTTTTTGCTATGAGCTGTTAGTTTTATTTTATTTTATTTTTTTTTGCCATTTTGGTTTTGAAAGTATTTACAGCTGTTGTTGTTGTTGGTGTTTAAGTTGTGTGGTTTTTTGCTTCGCATCTAATGCGCTTATACGGCACATTTCTCAGGCGTCAAGACATTTGGAGACCTTCGTAATGGGCCACACTTTCTTTTGCTGCTCATTACGCGATAAATAAATACAAGAACCCAAAAGGGAAGCTGCGTTCGTGTGCGAAATACTAGTAGCCATAAGACATACAAACGTCAAGCGAAATTGTTAGCCGAGTGTAAATAATCGGACACACAAAATTACACAAGTCGCACAAACCGGAAGTGTCGGAAATGACTTTTGTAATGTAGGTGTTTCATTTGGCAGCGGATGCGGCAACCGCATCAATTGTGTGACACCTGTATTTATCAATATGTTTAGTAGCGTTTGACTAATGAGCTCTCCCTCTCTCTCTCTCTCTCTCTTTGCAGACAAAATGCTCGGTGTTTCGTGGCCTTGTGCTGTGCATTTGCCTGAACGTCAGCTATGCGAATGTTGTGCGCTTCCCACGTGAACTGGATCGCTACGGTTCGGCCTACCTGCTGCCGTATGTGGTGTTGCTGTTTCTAGTCGGATTGCCTATGATACTGCTCGAGATATCTGTGGGTCAGTTTCTGGGGCAGGGGGCGGCGCACACCTGGCGCGCCTCGCCCATATTCAAAGGTACGTCAAACATAAGGTCAAGGGAAATGAGTGTGTGTGTGTGTGTGTGTGTGTGTGTAGCACAGCAACAGGTGTTATTCAACCCTCTCTCTCTCTCTGTGTTGGAGAGTAAAAGCTTTTTTTGATGCAGCCTTGCAGTGGGAAGCTTAAAATGACAGCTGCGCAGTGCAACGATTGCATTTCCTGTGGCTTATAATTCCCAATTTGTAATTCGGCTAGATGCAGCATAAATAGCGCGCAAATTTGCTAGTGTGTTGGGGCGGTCGTGCATTCCGGCAGAGAGAAACGGTTGGGCACATCCCGTTTAACCCACAAACTCTGAAATTGTGTCCACTTTGGTTTGGGTTCAAACTCAGAAATTTACGATTGAAACACAAATCGCGACGCTAACTAAACACTTTCGTAATCATTCTCTGAAGCAAAATCCAAAGCAAGAATAAAAACATGAAGAAAATTATGCAAAATGAAACACAAACAAAACAAACAACTATATAAAATGAATACAACAAAAGTCTAAAGCAAAAGAAATCACGAATCGCAAAGATAATAAATATAAAGACAAACAAAATTATCAGACCAAAAAAGTTTATCCAATGCAAACAAAAAAACTATAAATACATAAAAACACTAAAAATATGCAACTTAAATGTGAACCTTAGTAGATAAAATCATCGTGTTATCAGGACGACAAAAAATCTCTCAAAAAATCTAAAAAAAAAAACATTAAAACTGCAAAAAATCTGCATTGGTGTGTGTGTCCCGTTCGTGAAATCGCTGACGCACCAAGGTCGGCCCAATCCAAATGTGTGGCCGGCTCGGCTGGGAAGGGGACGCCCAATTGGGGGGACTTCGCCTCTTCAGACCCCAAAACTACTACTTTACAAGCAACAACATCGCTCGCGCAGGCAGAGAGGATATTAGTGGAAAGAGGTGATGGTGTGATGGTCGGTCTACTACTATTGTCCTCTGACCCCTCCTAAAGCAAGTTGTACTGGAGTCAACTAGCCAAGACGGTTACTATAGCCTTGCGGACCAGGCAGGCTTGGGTGCGTCCACAAAAAATAACCATAGAGACGTTTAAGGCAAATTCTAAAAGAACAAAAGTATAAACCAAAATAAACGGAAAAAAAACCAAAGATATTCAAAAAATGAACAATATTGAGCAAACAACATACTAATAATGGCAAAAAGGAAAAACTGCAAATTACGACACAACACCTTCGAAAAAATGACCTCAGTTCAGTTGATTTGATATATACTACACATAATGCTGGGTACTGCGTAGGAATGCCTAGTTGTATCGCCCCTTTTTTCGTTTGTCGAAATTTTTAAAACTATTCAAAATTTAAAGCTTATTTATTTTGGTAAAGAAATTTTGAAATTGTTGCCCTAATTAGGTGCACTTGTTTTTTTATGATTATTACTAGTAATGGTCATTGTAAGCTAAGGCCATAAATAGCTCAGTGTTAGTAAATAAATATGCAATAGTAAAATCACAGATAGACAGATGTTCATTATTAAAGTTAGCATAAGTATGTCAAAACAGAACTGAATTTTAAATACAATAGCTTTAAAATCATTGCTCTTAAATATATAACCACATTTCGTACTCGAAATTCATGTTAAAATGTTAACGCGATAATTCGAGCTCAAAACTCAATAGATTTTCACAAGGAATGTCTTTAAAGTCGTGGATTTGCACTTTAATTATTTCTGCATTTTAGTCTAGAATAACTAATTTTTAATCGAAATCCTTTCATTTACTCTTCACAGGGGCAAGCATAATAAGCCGCTTTGCTTCGTGGGTGTCGGCCATCTGGATATCACTGCAGGCTGTGCTTGCGATGGCTTATATTGGAATGTTTGCTTCGAATGAAATACCGTTCCGCGAGTGTGTGGGCAACCTTAAGCTAAACATGGTAACTATTTTCGATGAGCTAAAATTGACAAGCATGCTAAAATTTATATACTTCCAGCACGGCTATTCGGTAACGGGCAACAGTGGACAGGAGTGCCTGCAGCAGACCTTTCTGACGCCCTTCTGGCGCAATCCTCTCTTCTTTGGTCTGTTGGCAGCTGGCCTAATTGGCCTCTGGATAGTGGTCATGCTATGGTTCGTGAGAGCAGCACACTTAAAAAAAATGTACTTAATCTTTGCTTTTATTTTTTGTAGCACCCACAATGCCAAGATTCTGCGCCGTAGTCTTTTTGTCTGTGGGCTGACAGGATTGTGTCTGCTGTGTGCGTTGACTGGCTGGGAAGTGCGCAACTCCTTTTCCCGTCACTATTTTCCCGAACTGTGGGCTTTTGACAGCGCATTGCTGACCGATAGCAATATTTGGTTCAACGCACTCATGCAAGTGCTCTTTTCGGTTAACTGCGGCTTCGGTGCGATGCCAATGGTGACGGGAAAGTTCCTGTACAAAGGAGATGCTGTTCGCACCTCTGTCGTCTACCTATGCTTCAATCTGCTGATCAATGCCATCGCCGTGACACTGTTCATGGTTCAATTTGATTTCTCTTCTAATGGCTATCAGCTGATGGATGAGCTCAAGCCACTGACTGCCATCTATGATCGTGTTCTGTATGGCGCCCAGCCGGAGGGTGAGGTGTTGCGTCATATCATTCCTTCATTGATCTATACGGTGATGGTTCTCTCCGCACTTGTCTCCATTACCGTTGCCGTCTACACATCGACGCGACTTGTGCCACGTCGTCCCAACTATGTAATATGCCTGATTGCGCTGGTGGTTGCAGTCATGTCCTTTGCCGCTCCCAAGTTCCTGATAGCGCGTGTCCTGGACTCACGAGTGGTGGGCACACTGGTCATAACGGCCTTGGTCTTTGAGCTGATTGCCATAATGTGGATTTATGGAGCAAAGAATATCTACACAGACTTGGAGTTCTCCTTGGGCAGGCCTATATTCCGAGTCTGGTTGTGGCTGTGGTGCAGCTGTCCGGCCATTCTCACAGGCATACTGGTCTGGTGGTGTGCCGACGACGATCAGTTTGATCTCCTTGCGGGCTACTTGCCACGCTGGGCACCCATTCTCTTTGCACTAGCAGTGATTCTCATTATTGCCTGTGTGCAAATCTTCCGCCAGGTCGAATACAACTTTTTTGGCATGATCTGTGAGGCCTCGAAGCCAGCCAAGGAATGGGGTCCAGCCGATCCATTGGCCCGTCACTCCTGGAAGCAATGGCGTTCCGTTTGCCAAGATACAGGACGTCGTGATTTCACACTGCGCCGCCGAGGCACTCGAGATTACACGCACTCCATCAAGAAGGGTCAATATTCCACGGCTCAGAAGTTTGGCGCGAATGGCCAGACGACAGCCCATCAACAGCATTTGCAGCAGCAGCAAACGCAACAGACTCACTGGAAATCCTCCACGCCAGGCAACAGTTCGCCCAACTACAGTGGCTCAATGTTTGGTGATTCGGCCATTGAGGAAGACATCAGTGTGGACAAGTTTCCAGGCATTAGCACACAGCAGTATGTGCCATTCCATGCCAGCGATGGCAAACCCCTGAGATACTCCCAGCGTGCCCGCCAAATAGCCCAGCCACAGACCTTTAACAGATTGCCACCATCAGGGCCGACAACAGTGGAGAAGCACCGCGAAGTGGTTTACATTCGGCGACTCTCGGATGGCGGCAGTGGCAGTCATGCGACACGCATTGAGATTTCGCCCTCCAATGAGTCCATAACTTATGGCAATGGCAAAGCCAATGGAAATGCCATGTCCCGTAATCCCTTGGGCCGCTCGACGGGTTGCCTGGCGCCGGCGCCGGCTCCACAGCCGCCCAACAGTCACATTAAGCGCTCGGCGAGCTCTGTGGTGCATGTACACAATCACAAGCTACCTCCGCCCACATCAGCTGCTGCTGGCGATCACATCTGTTGGCGCAAGTTCAACATTAATCCCGAGGAGTACTCGACGGAGCTGTGAGCTGTCATTTGTTGGCTTTTTCAAATATGTGGCCAGCCCTCAAAAACGGAAACGAAACATTCACATTCAAAAGACTTGTTGCATCCAAAATAAATGTATCTGAATCTGTACATAATTGAGAAAGCAGATCCTCTTAACTTTAAGCTACGAATTAATAGAACTATGCCCATATCTTCTAGTTTTGAAACTGTAAATAGCTTATTTCTTAAACTAACTGTAGTCTAAGTTATTGAGCAAATTTTTGATATATGTACTTCATAATTCTGTTGTCATTTAAACGCCACAAATAAGTAAAGTAGTTAGGCTTTATGTTAGATACATAGGCTCATAAGTTTGTATGTTTTTGTTCGTGTATAAAATTAAATATAACTGTGTGCCTGTGAACCATTTAAATATATGTATGTATTATGTTTAAGTTTGACATTGTCCTATATAAGTTTGTATATTAAGTGTACGAATTCGAGTTAAACTTTTAAGTAAATCGCACAACGAATGTAACTAAAATAAACGATCTAATGTAATAAATGATACAATTAGTAAATTATAAACAAGTTTCTCTGAATTAAAATGTGGAAAAACAGCACAAAATTTAAAAAAATATTACAAAAGATTTTCAAGTATGAGCGTTACGAAAATTACACCAGCCTAAAAGTATGCACCTCATGTTGTTCAGTCAACCTTTATAAGAGTATGCATTTAAAGTTCCAAAAATGGGGATTTACCGATCAAAATGATTAAAATAATTTGGTGTTCAAGAATAAACTACAGCACACTAGCACCTAATAACAAAACATCATAGTAGTTTAAATTTATTAACACCCGAAAAACCATATCCGTAAAACTGTTTTGAGAGCATTTTTAGTTTAAATATGAACATAGTATATCAGGTTTTATGTTTTAAAATATATACTTTGCAAATGAGGAGAACCATAAAAATTCAGGTTTTTAATTTTTTTATTTATGCACCCACTGGCCAACGGTAAATCAATAAAGTACAATTACGCCTACAATTTTTGAAAAAACTTAAGTTTCTTTTAGAACCTGATTCAGAAGTCGTGCTAACTACAGAGCTTGCAGATTTTTACCATTGAAAATATTTTTGCGGCTGCAGTCCAAACTAGTTATTTAAAAATACCTTATGTATACATTACACGCTGAATCATTAAACATACTGTCTACAAGCGTATAAGAGATATAATTATAATTATGCATGTGTGCAGCATGGTTTGCTTGAGGGTTCATTGAACATTTGGCCGAAACCATATCTAATGTCTAAACAAGTGACTGATTTATGGCTTAAATATTAAGGTAAATCATTAATGCTTCTACTAAAGCGCTAATCGATCAGCTCAACATATACATTTAGATGGAGAAACATACTCGTACGTGCCACAATAATACATAATAATGTATTTATTGTATATTTGATGTTATTGGATTTTAGTGACCGCAGTGCTTCCTCTGTTTTGCATAACGCAAGATTTGTGGCTTCAAGCATATATATATTTATTATACATATCTGAAGCTGACGTATGTGTTGACTGATGAATTTTATACAAATTTGACATATTCGAGGTGAACTTGATTTTTTTTTTGCTGATGTTGCTATCGTGGTATTATTTTATTTTGTATATAAAGTTTTGTGAAACATGTAGAAGCATCTTTTGGCAGAAGTGGCTCAACAAGTTTTGTTTCGCAGCATTATACGAAATTTAAATTAAAGCTAATAAATAGTTAGGCGCTCTTTTTTGTGGCTTTCGGCTACAAAAACAACATGCTATGCGAACTAGCTGTGGTCACTGCCTTTGCCTAAAGCCAACTTTTTTTTATTATCTTCTTTTTTCTTGAATCCAACTTTAATTTGACTCTCGACTGTAGACACACAGAAAATCTGAAAACTTGTCTCACTAACCTTCAGCTATTAAGATAGACTAATCGCAGTCTAGGAGGGGCAGCAGCAAAACCAAGTATCTAAATCAACTGTCGGTTAAAAAACGATATTAATGTCGTGTGGCACTTGCAACAAATTTTATGTTGTAGCTTTAAGAATGTGAAATATGATAAGATACGTTTAGCAGTTTTAGCAAGCTTTGATATCCGGATTTGGGCAAATATTATTCGAGAATGTTTGTTACCAATAACGTCTACGAACTTAGACAATACATAATTCCCAAGACATCAATAAAATCGCATTTAATATGTAAACTTAAAACTTGTAAATTTGCATGTTAAACTTGTAATTTTAATTTTGGGCGTAGAATTCAGAGCCTTTCTGTCTACACCACATATGTATGTAGGGCTATATACATATGTATGTCCATATGTAGGTACAAAAAAGCCAACCAGTTCGTGTTAAAATTAAATAACCCGTTCAGCATGTCGTTTATTTAAAATTATTATTTTTTTATTGAATTTTCGATTTTTATTTGTCGCACGGATTTGGCCAAGACAGCGTAATAGAATGTGTTAAGCAGCATTATTCAGCAGCATCTTTAAGCCAGTTGAACCCGCTATAAGCTGATATGTGTTTTTGGTGATTTTTACGTTGGGCCAAACAAAGTTCACAAAACAGCCTTGTGTGTCTGTCGGCGCGTGTGAACGACACTGCTCCAATTTCCAGCATGAGTTGCACTCAAAAAATCATCAAAAACATCATCATTCACAACTAGGCTAATTTACAAGCCCAGCAGTCATTGAGGTGTTTTTGTTTTGTTTTTTTTTTTGTAGCTGAAGTGCGGGCTCTTTCGAATGGTCATAAATCAAATTCAGTATTTGGCTTCAATTTCAGTTGTAGCACCTTCCGTTTTTCGATATCTTTTGGCGTGAGTTTGCTCTTGAGTTAAGTTAAAAGCTAAGTGAATAATTGACTCAATCACCAGCTCGATGACCACTTGACAGCTGTCAGTGGACCAGGGCGGGCTTTTCTGATTTTGCGATTTGGCTAATTGCAATAAACACTTGATTTATGCGAACATCTTCTTAAAAACTTTCGCTTAAGCTAACTGGCGTGTAAAGTGATGTTACATAATTCCCACAATGATTCTGGGACACAGGTTTTTTTTTCACTTCGCTGGAATCCGATAAACATCGAACCGATCCCCACATTGTGACCCTCGGTGCAGATTCACCACATAAACCGCATCACAGCCACAAGGATTTCAATGCCAATGGCCTGCAATTGGGACTATAAATTGCCCATTCCAAAACTGGTTGTTGTTGCTGCTGTTGCCCTACCGTGTCCTTGATTTGACTTATTAATGGATTTTTGGGGAGAAACACGTTTACTGGACCAACTTTTTGAAACTTGCCAAAAACCAACGCATACTGAAACAAGCGCTTTCGGGTTTTGTAGCAATAAAATTGCACAGCTACTTAATAAATAAGCAATTGGCAGAGCCAATATATATATTAGTACCGTTAGTAGCCTGTGTTAGCAATTATAAACAAATTCGACTTTGAGTGTTATCAACTGCACGATCATAAAGCCGTTTAGAATTCCGTTCGATTTCGAGTTTCAATAAATATATTTTTATGTTTAATGTTCATTATTAGCGGAATTTATTGGATGGCAAATTGCACAAGCCAACAACAGGGGAGATGAAAGAGAACCAACTGTAATTATTTATATATTGGCTTTAGCTATATTTACAAACAAAACAACATCAAAACGGAATAAGCTATAAAAAAGTCGCTAAATATTAATGTCAAATGAAATGCAACAAGTTCAATTATTAATTTCGAATTAAAATTGCAAAAAAAAAAAACATGATAATATAATATTAAGCAGCTGAAAGCTAATCTTGTTATTTTTTGAAGATCAAGGCTAACGTGTTTACGCAACTCGGACTTTGTCTAAATTAAAAAGTATAAAGTTAAGATGGGTAATTTTTGATTTGAAACTTACAATCTTTTCCTGCTTGTATCTTTTGTATTTCTTTTTTATCAATTCCCCACAAATGGAGGGCGCAACCAAATTCTATTTTGTTGAAAGACAATACTTTGTTGTATACTTAAACTTCCTTAAATACATTTATAATATAAAACATAGCCATCATTTTATCTGAAAACGAATCCGAACTAGTTGGTCAGGTCTGGTTGTTGTCTGCTGTTTGGCTATTTACGTAAATATAAATCTAAAGCAGTTTGACAAGTAATAAAATTTGCTCTGCCTTGACTGGTATGTAGATGCGAGCGAGCATGTTTCTTCGAATGTTTGTGCATAAAGGATAAATTTGCATAAATCATAAGCACAATTAAAGATGTCCAAAAGTTGTATTCTTTAGCTGACGCAACTGATGTGACATTTGGCTGATTATTTATACATTTAATTCGGTTTCTATATAAGATCCGCCAAATTAAAATATATTCAAATATGCTTGTATGTGGAAAACGTGGTTGGTGGGTTGGCTATTTATAAGATTCGACAAGCCTATGCTTGTCAGCATTTGGTGTTCTTTTTCGATTTTTTTTTTGTCTTGATATAAGTTTTTAAAAACATTTTTTATAATATTAATTGTCTGTGCGTGAAGGTATTTAGTTACGGTTATAAGATCGATGACGAAACATTTAATGCTTGCCTCCAATTGGCACCTTAATAAAGAGAAGATTTATGTATCGAATTTAGATTTATGTAAATACTCTTGATTAAATGAGATATTTGGCCCGAAAAAGTTTTAAATTATTTCCGCACTAAATACAAAAGACAAACGACTTCTCAACAAAACCAAAATCTACGGGATTTGATATCTTAGATCTTGCTAATTTTTAAAATAAAGCTCAAACAACAATTCTATTGTGCTATAAAAAAGATGTCTATGTAGAATCTGGTTAGATGCGGCATCCACATCCACAAACACTGGCACTGGCCCATGTCACGGACATCGGGTGCGTTAATTTGACAAGCCAGTTTTGTAATTAATTTTAATCAATTTATGCACACGGTTTGGCAGCTTTCAACGTTGATCGATCCGTAACTATGACAAAAAGCATTCGCACGTCCTTCGACTATCTGCATTTTTACTTACAACGCCATTAGATAATACACAAAGAGTTGGTTTCTTGTGCATCATCATTGTTGCAAGCCGCAATGATTTGTCACTAAACAACATTTTTATAAATATTTGTTGTGTCTTCTTTCCTGTAGCAAATTTTTGGGCATTCATACTTGCTATGAAATGGTTTTTCAGTTTCTGTAATAAAACTTGTCACAATGACTTATCTGAAATGTCATCAGTCGCTAAGTGTCATTGCCTCTGAGAGCAGACGCGCAAAGCAAGTTATGACCCGAATTGTTAGCCGTCACCAGCAGCATCGCATCGTATCGCATCGCATCGCATTGCTGACCAGTTGTGTTGTTTGGTGTCTGGCTGGGTGGAGGTTTCTCATAAAAAGAACACTTAATAGGCGGATGGTCATTTAAGCAATTAGCTTCTTAGAGGTGACTTCCTAACGCCAGCTTGTTTACAAATATGTTTAATTTAAGTTTTATTAAATGGTAATTTCTGTACAGCACTTACTTTGTATTATAACGTTATCATTACTACTAACACACTTTGTTGACAGCTTTTTTAAAAGTGCCATTCAAGCACTGCTCGAATTTTTGGTAACATATCAAGTCATATAGTAAATAATAACACAAATTTTATTTTGAGAGTTTTGTTATATGATAAGTACAAAACAAAACATGTAAGAAAACAACTCAACTTAAGAAATACTATTGTGACTTTTATTTCTCCAAGTGTTAGCATCGAAGATGTGGTTAAAAGCCGCTCGATTGCAAACTTTAATTATAAGTCCATTTATCACCTCATTCAATAATGAATGGTCTAGATAAGCGTTTAATCTTCGAATTATTCAAAACTCACAAATTGATGAGTCTTCATATCTACGAGTTTAATCGTTGTTTGTCGCGTGGGCAGTTGCCCAAATTGGATCAGATGGAGTTAAGGCTAAGCGTGACGACTTGATTGTGTTTTGGGCATCACAAATTAATAAATGCAGCAGATTATTAAAAGTGTTCGCAAGACAAATAAAACAAATACACTGCAGCTCGTCCAAACTAAGAGAGGAAACTTGTTTGGCTGCTGCATCTGCTGTCAGCCGGTCGGGCGCGCAAAAATGATGCGCCAATGGCTGGCTTCGTGCTTTATACATTAAGTTGCACTGGCTCGGGCGATCGCGTATCTGGCACTCACATCTCTGCATCTCCATCTACATCTGGCACCAGTTCGCTGCAGCAGAGCATCTTTTTGTTTTTAATATAAACAAAATGTGTACAGGCGATCGTCGAGCGTGTGTGTTCGGCTGCTGATTTTTTTTTATGATTTTCGTTTTGTTGTCTTTGTTTTTTTTGTATTGACAGCGCATTTTGCGTTTAAAGGTCATTTGGTTATTGGGGCTGCAGCGGCGGCTGTTGTGCGCCTACCTTAACATTCAGAGCTCAATTCCAAAGTTGGACGCCACGGCGACTGACCCGAGAGGCGATGCACGCATCAACAGCAGCTCAACCGGTTCATCATCATCAGCAACTTCCAACATGTATTTAGTAGGCCTAATCTTGGCAACAAACAGCTGTAATCTCTATTAGCCGTGTTTGCACTTAGAAACAACGCCTGCGTGGAATTCAAGTTGTTCCAATTGTTAAGTGCAGCTTTTCGTTTTATGTGCAACTTCAAATTCAGCCCAACTAAATAATTATTTGCCTTTGTGCGACGTGCTTCGATTGAAGCCTTGAAAGCGATTGCCAAAATTACAACATCATCTACCAGCTCTCGAATGTTAATCTCGTTTACAAATTAGACACTGCATGACAATATGTTTAACACTCGGCAAGCACATTATCTATGGGCGTTCAAATTACTCGAAAATACTCGTTTTGCAGCAAAAAAAAAATAAAAAAATAAGAAAAAAATGCAAAACCAAGTACAAGTATTTAAAGCAGTGTTCAAGAAGATGGACAAGTGCCTAGCTTAACTGTAGTCACTATAGCCATCTAAAATATTTGCTCAAATAAAAGTAGCTAAATACAAATATCAATAGCAACAAACACCTCAACAACAAATTAAGCACGAGGCATACATTAACTGCGACATTGTCTCAATTACTTGGAAGTCTTTTTGATTTTTTTTTTACTTTCGGGAGATTTTTATTTTGCATATTATATTTATGATTAACTTATGATTATGTTATTTTAGTGCGTTTGCTTATGTTACGCGACTGTTAAACCGCAACAACAATGCTGGCATTAACATTAAGAGCAGCAACATCAGCAAAATCGACAACTGCGGCTGCGCAGCTGGCTGAGTCGGTCTGAGGGACTGAAAGCGAAACTGGCACCGGTTGGTCAGTTGCTGGCGTCAGCGTCGTCTTCGTTGGCAGCATCTTCTTTACTCGCAGCGAGTGTTAACAGCTGTCGCCCAAGTCAAAGCTGTCGCAGCAACAGCAGCAGAAGCCGCAGCAGCAGCGGTTTATTCGACGCCCCGAGTATATATAAGTAGAGAATCTACAAGTTTTGATGCTTTAGTTGCTAGCCCAGTGTCGACCCATAAGTTAAAGCAATTTTATTTTGCTTAGCATCGATCATAAATTCAATTGACCATTGAATTTTGATACGATCGGAACACAAGGATTATACACACATACATACACCACCTGTCGGGATTTATATACATATAAAATATACATAAGCGTTATTTGGCTGCCTTCTGTTGCAGTATAAAGTGTTCACCATGGTAACTAAAATTAGTTGCAATTACAAAAAATAAATAAAAGACATTCGTGCCAATAAGTAATGAAAACAAGTGCAAACTAACAACAAGAAGTGATCAAAAATGAAATAGACAATCGAACAATACACAAACTCAATTACTTTAACACGATCACCCATTTGCATTGCAAGTGTTTAACAATTCAGCCCAGAGCTAAGCATCTTATCTTACGGCTCAAGTGACATTTAAGCGGAGAAGAGTTTTAGTTTTCCAATTACACGTTTTGTTTGCTCCATTGTTGTGCAAGTGCAAGTGTTGTAGCAGCGCAAATAGGCGACCGTTTGGCGTTAACAGGCATTAAAGCGGCCATCAATTGTAAATTGGACACTGCTAATATTACGCATTCGCCTGGAGCACCCACGTGTGCCAACAAAATCGTGGCGTTGGCTCTACTGCTCGACTAGCTGTCAGTAATTGCGTATTTAATCATTAACTTTGCTTTTGGCTGTAGCTGTGACTATGACTGTGTCTCAGGTGCAGCAAGCAGAAGCCGCAATCATTTAGCCTGGGTATCTATGTCAGCGGCCAAGATGAAATTAAAACTTGTTTGCATCAAGTTGCTAAATTTCCACACACATTTCATGGGTTGACATTTGAATTGGCATATTTAGGTAAATGACCATTAAATGTTGCCTTAGGTTATTTGCATATGTTCTTGGTTCTTGATTCTTTGCAAGATGATGAGCGTCAATACTTTGCTCATCAGTTAATGATCTGCAGCAAGTTCGTTGCCTAAGTCATTCGATTGCAACAGACGTTTTACTGCAAATTATCAAAGAAATACAAAAGAAGAACCGCTTAGGCCAACTGCTAAAGGCACACCATATAGTTAGTGAACAATCTTCAGACTTAAAAGCGCCAAATATAATGACTTGCCATTATAGTTGGTCAACAATGTTTAGCAAAAACGTTTTTTTGTTTCTAACTTATGAATCAGGAGGTTAATATTAGCAGAATGGTTTTCATATGGCTTTTTCTTTACTACATTTAAATCGATTTAAATCATGAGAAATTCACAATCAGTAAAAATTCGTATTATTTAATCGTTTTCGAAGGCAGCTCGACCCAAATGTGCGTCATTGACGTTTCTGATACCAATGCAAGGTCATGTCAGTGTGTTAAATAAATTAATAAGTCCCAAATTAGCATAATAGATAGAGAGAAATCAAATTCATATGGCACATGGCTAAACCAGTAAGTCTCTTTAAAATCCATGGCCCATAAAAGCATATAGAATTTAATAAAATCAAAATCTTAAGATAAGATCTTAACTCATAACGCAGCCCTCGTTAGTATATATTAAGCTCGTGGTGAAGAGATAAGAGCTATTAATTAGGTATATTTTAGATGCGTTAAAATCTTTAAGCTGACGCTTTAAATCTCTTTGTTTGATATCAAGCAGAACTAGTCCTTTCACTTTCGGCGCAGCAGGTGCTAACAAAACGTTTGACAACAAACTTGAATTTCAAGCTATTTGGATATTTGAATAAAAGACAAGTTAAGAACATCCAAAAAATTCAAGTTCATTAACAACAAATTTCAAAAGTCATTTACATATGAATAAATTTTTTTTTTTTGAACATTTAGCGATATGTCAAATTTTGCCAACAAAAAACCCACACAATTGTACAAGAATATCTATACAATATTCTCTTGTTTAGTTTAGTCAAAGAAATTTGGCTATAAAGCGAATCGAATGGTGATTTTATGCCAGCGTCTGTCCATGATTAGTGCGTATGGTAATTTTGTTAAGCAACGACTTCAGATTTTCTAACTTTTATTAATGGCCGTTGCCGATTATTATTGTTATATAACGCTGTGGGCACTGATGGCTAAAACTAGTCAGGCAGAATTTTGTTTGGCAGCCGGTTTCTTGTATAATTAGCTATTTCTACAAGCATAAAGAACTTATCAAAATTCTTAGCGATTTTAATATGTCCGCAAATTAATTGCAGTTGTCTATTAACCACTTTCGTTAGCGTTAGTGCTGACAACTTCAAGTTGACCTTGTCGAAATTTAAACGGCAATCGAAAAAACTTGCTAATTATAAGAGTTTATAAACGTTGACAGTCAAACGGAAGAGGCAACATGACTTAATCTCTGCATTCAGCCAGAAATTTTTGTCTCAAAAGTAATTAATTATTTCACCTGCATTTTAAATTTTGGATTTATTTTATTAAGCTCGTGGATAAAAGTCAAGCTAACATTTGGTCGGTTTAGTTTTGGATTTGTACCGTGACCTAGAGATGATGTCAAAGTTGAATGTCTTCAACTTTACACGTTAACCATTTGGACAAATTGCCATTGTTGTTGTTGTAGCTGATTTAAATATTTCATTCAAACGGCTGACATCGTCTGAACTTTAAACGAGTGTTGTCTATACACTTATACTGCGTCGCCTTGCATTTGGGCCCAGATCATTAAAAACAGTTTGCACTAGCCAACAATTCGATAAGGCAATTAGAATAAAGCTTAAAGTCAGCTTAGTTCCAATTGTCTTAAAATTCTATGCTTATTTATATTTATTTTAGATACATATTTAACGTGTTTACTTTCTGTTTTGTTTCTTAACAGAGAAGTGCCCTTTTTTTCTTGGCGCTTTGCGTTGTGGCTTTGGCCACCGCAACAGCGGACACGCATGAGGTAAGCACTAGATAGCATCCCACATCTGTTCTGTTACTGAAGAATTAAACTATTCCAGCGTAAGATTCGTGCGGCTAGTGGGTACTTTTACCCTCCCCCAGATGTACCGTTTGAATTACCAAAGCGCACCACTCAACCACCGGCCACAAGGCCACCAACTCGTACACCTGTGACTTATTTGCCTCCCACAAATAAGCCACAACCACCAGTTACAACGCGCAGACCAACACCACCACCAACAAGGTATACTCCACCACCAACCACTCGTGCACCACCACCACGAACCACCCCAGCTCCGACATACTTGCCACCTACAAACAAGCCACTGCCTCCAGTGACTACCCGTAGGCCAACACCACCACCGACGAGATATACGCCACCACCAACCACTCGTCCACCACCACCACGTACCACCCCAGCTCCGACATACTTGCCACCTACCAACAAGCCACTACCTCCAGTGACTACCCGTAGGCCAGCACCACCAACGACGAGGGCTACCGTTCGTACCACTCCAGCTCCGACATACCTGCCACCTACCAACAAGCCACTGCCTCCAGTGACTACCCGTAGGCCAACACCACCACCGACGAGATATACGCCACCACCAACCACTCGTCCACCACCACCACGTACCACCCCAGCTCCAACATACTTGCCACCTACCAACAAGCCACTACCTCCAGTGACTACCCGTAGGCCAACACCACCACCGACAAGGGCAACAGTTCGCACTACCCGTGCGACCATTCGTCCATCAAGCACTCCTGCTCCAACCTACTTGCCTCCTACAAACAAGCCACAACCTCCAGTTACCACACGTAGACCAACACCACCCCCACCACCACCAACTACTCGCAGACCAACTCCACCACCAACAAGAGCAACCCCACCACCAACTCGGGCCACTCGTCCACCAACACCACCACCAACATACTTGCCTCCTGTAACCACTACTCGCAGACCAACTCCACCACCAACAAGAGCAACCCCACCACCAACTCGGGCCACTCGTCCACCAACACCACCACCAACTTATCTGCCTCCAGTGACCACCACTCGCAGACCACCACCACCACGTACCACTCCAGCTCCAACATATCTGCCACCAACCAACAAGCCTCAGCCTCCAGTTACCACTACTCGTAAGCCAGCACCTCCACCAACTTACACTACTGCACGCCCAACAACCAGGGCTACAGTCCGTTCTACTCCGGCTCCAACCTACTTGCCACCAACAAACAAGCCACAGCCTCCAGTTACCACACGTAAACCAACCCCTCCACCCACCAGGGCTACCCCACCACCAACTCGGGCTACTCGTCCACCAACACCACCACCAACGTACTTGCCCCCTGTTACTACTACACGTAGACCAACCCCTCCACCCACCAGGGCTACCCCACCACCAACTCGGGCTACTCGTCCACCAACACCACCACCAACTTATCTACCTCCAGTGACCACCACTCGCAGACCACCACCACCACCAACAACTCGTCCACCACCACCACGTACTACTCCAGCTCCAACATATCTGCCACCAACCAACAAGCCCCAGCCTCCGGTTACCACAACTCGTAGGCCAGCACCACCACCAACTTACACTACCGCTCGCCCAACAACCAGGGCTACAGTCCGTTCTACCCCAGCCCCAACCTATTTGCCACCAACAAACAAGCCACAGCCTCCAGTTACCACACGTAAACCAACCCCTCCACCCACCAGGGCTACCCCACCACCAACTCGGGCTACTCGTCCACCAACACCACCACCAACGTACTTGCCCCCTGTAACCACTACACGTAGACCAACCCCTCCACCCACCAGGGCTACCCCACCACCAACTCGGGCTACTCGTCCACCAACACCACCACCAACTTATCTGCCTCCAGTGACCACCACTCGCAGACCACCACCACCACCAACAACTCGTCCACCACCACCACGTACCACTCCAGCTCCAACATATCTGCCACCAACCAACAAGCCCCAGCCTCCAGTTACCACAACTCGTAGGCCAGCACCACCACCAACTTACACTACCGCTCGCCCAACAACCAGGGCTACAGTCCGTTCTACCCCAGCCCCAACCTATTTGCCACCAACAAACAAGCCACAGCCTCCAGTTACCACACGTAAACCAACCCCTCCACCCACCAGGGCTACCCCACCACCAACTCGGGCTACTCGTCCACCAACACCACCACCAACGTACTTGCCCCCTGTACCCACTACACGTAGACCAACCCCTCCACCCACCAGGGCTACCCCACCACCAACTCGGGCTACTCGTCCACCAACACCACCACCAACTTATCTGCCTCCAGTGACCACCACTCGCAGACCACCACCACCACCAACAACTCGTCCACCACCACCACGTACCACTCCAGCTCCAACATATCTGCCACCAACCAACAAGCCCCAGCCTCCAGTTACCACAACTCGTAGGCCAGCACCACCACCAACTTACACTACCGCACGCCCAACAACCAGGGCTACAGTCCGTACTACCCCGGCTCCAACCTACTTGCCACCAACAAACAAGCCACAGCCTCCTGTGACCACTCGTAGACCGACCCCACCACCCACCAGGGCTACACCTCCACCAACCTACCGCCCAGTGCCGACAACCCGTAGAACTACCCCATACATCCCACCTCCGACTAGGGCTAGCGTGCCACCAGCAACGACTAAAACACCGGGCTACCACTATCCCATTCCCAGCATTCCCTTTGACTTTTAAGCACCCATTTAACTAGCTCAGTTATAAACCGTCGATGATTTCACTGACGGTTCTTTGGGTGACATTTGATTTCATTTGAATTGAAACAATATTGTCTTGAGAGGGGATGCAATAACTGATGCTCAATATCTAGCAATGCAATGCCAACAATATTTCTAGGGCTAGATACATCTAGTCAATACAGTCGAAAAGATTTTTACAGCGTTTCATGAGGGTGCTCGAAATTGCGAAACCACTGAAGCGTCGGCAAGAATGTAACTTGTTTGTTTTTATGAATTAATGAATCGCATACTCATACATTTAGGGATCACTGTATATGTATCTACTTTTGTAAACCTTAAATGCTATCCCAACTCTTGCTATGTTTAATGTCTCTTAACACTTTGTGTCGCAAGACTATAAAAATGAAAATCTTTTATATACATTTAAAAAGCCCGAACAATAAATTAAGTTTATCGAATGTGGTTTACATGCAGTTTTAATTTAACATCGGGAAATATGATTTCACTGGTTAAAAATTTGTTGTCTGTTAAGACCTGAAAGTAAGTATTGTTTAAAGGGTAGTTATACTTTTTTAATTAGTTTGTGTTATACGTAGTATTCAAGGTATAATTTCATTTAACATGGTTCAGTTCATTATTTTTAAAAAATTTTAAATCAACGTTAAATTGTTGTAATACGCATAAAAATTAAAGCAAAAATATTTAATTTACATTTTCTATTTACAACTCAGTGTGTTAAGCAGTTGGACTTAACTATTCTTTAATCTTGTTAAAATTTGTTTCGATTCTTTATTGTGTGTATTCGTGATTGCGAACTTGAGCTTTTCATGGTCGCTGGCTTTGAAAATATCTCTTTCTTGTGCACACACACACACACTCAGAGAGGCATACATATCGGCATCACGAAATCATTTAGCCAATTAATTTATTTTCGTATGTTGCTTTGCTTTCGTATGTTAAACTTTCTAATTAGCTTGCTACACTCATCGGCTGCACAATGGTTGCAAGTTTTTAGGGGCTGCTTGGCAAAAAATGCAATCAGTCGTCTTTGCGATTCGCGATGAGGAAGTCGCGTCAGGTGCGCCAACATATACCGATACCAAAGCGAAACGGTTACAAGTGAAACTCAAATAATTTTTCCAAATAGTAAAAAATGTTCATAAAGCTAGAAGCAAAGATACAGCCTGAGTTAAAATATAAACATTTGCTGAAAACGGATCCTGTAGGAGGCGGCAATAAAAAGGCTAAGAGAAGCCGCAGCCATCGGATTATGGGCCCGCTCTATGTGTACACGATTGTGAGACAAGTTTTAGTTTTAGTTTTAGTGCTGCAAGTCTAAAACCTAAACTTTCAATTGTATTTGCAGATGTCTCTTATGGTAGTCAAGGTCGCATCTACAGCAGCCTTATATCAACCGCAGCAGCAGCAGCAGCAATTACTCAACCACATTGAATCAGCAGTGGCCGAGTTAGAGACAACGCCTAGCACTGAAAGTGACAACTCAGCGGAACGTCAAAACATTGAGAAGATGCGTGCCAAGTTACAACAATTGCAGCACGAGCAGCAGCAACAATATCGTCTGCAGCAGCAACATATGCAACTGCATCTACAGCAAATGCATCAGCAGATGCAGTTGCATGCGAATGCAGTGCAGGCAAGTGAAAGAGACGAAGGAGCAGAAACTGAAACTTTTGCTGCTGCTGGTGGTGGTGGTGGTGCTAATGGTGGTGTTTCTGCTGGCGAAACTGCGTATTTATTGGAGCGTGCTGACGACGTTGCACCTATCTATGGAACATGGCGCACGAAAGCGAGACGACCCCAGCTGCAGCACGCAACTGGCGCGCCTGGCGATGGCAACGGCGATGGCGTAGGCGATGGCGTCAACGATAATAATCATCATGATCATTTATATGAGCGCCTGCCCAAACGATCCGTCACTGCAACACCGACACTGCCACAGCTGCGTGATCAACTATCCCGCCCGCCACGCCTTTCCACCCAGCGTCCACCCTCTGTGGCGTTGCTGCGTCGCCATTACTCCGAGACGCCCGGCTCGTTGGCGTTGCGCGATGATTTCAAACCGAAACCGTTTCACTTTCCCTACGACGGTCCACTGCCCGAACAGTTCAAGAAGGGAGAGGCGTTGAATAACATACAGGACATCCTTCACAACTTGCACATTAATAACATAGTGCCTAGCAAGATGCCGGGAGTGCAGGGTCCATCGCTGGTCATGATGCCCACTGGACTGCATATAGCTGGCAGCTATAAGAACCTAAAGTCCAGTGGCATAGCAAATTTCTTTAGGGGCAAGCGCAACAAGAAGCAAATGCAGTTCAGCATACCGCTACCCATGTTTCCCATGGGAATGCCCATGCAACTTTACGGTGGTGCACCACATCAGCGCGTAGCCATCGATCAGCTGTATCCCTATAAGCCACGTTCACCACACGACATAAATCTGCTGGCCCTACAACAGGCACCTTCGAGCAAGCCCAGTTCAAAAAAGAAGCACAAGAAACAGCAGCAACAGCAGCAGGAGCAAAGCAACTATAACATGCTTCTGGAGCATGGCAGTCAGCAGCAGCATTATTTGGCTGATCCCTTCTTGCAGAGTTTTCCTCCTATCATTGCTTTGAATGCCACCCGACAGCCGCAACACAAGCGCATACCCTTCAAGGTGAACCTGGATATATATCCAGTATTGCCTCCATCCCGTCCCACGTCGGTGTTGCGCAATCCTTTTCAGAGCGATGCTCTAGCTGCCTCGAGTGGACCTGTTTATGCACAGCCGCAGCTGCAGCTCGGTTTACAGCATGGTCTCTATCAGACACCCTTTAAGTTTCCCACACAGTCGCCCAGCCACTTGCCCATGATTTTCCCCGATCAGGCCACACGTTACAGTCAGCAGCAGGCAATGTATCAATCCCAAAAGTTTGCACAGTTGCAGCAGCAGCAAAATTCGGTTGGCGATGACTGCATCTATGGCCAGCAGCCCAATAGTAATCCCAATACAAATAGTGTTAACAATGGAGGTTCAGTTGACACACACTCCAATCAGATAATGCTGCATCTAAATGTGTTTCCCAAGCAGAAGCCAACGGCAACGGTGCGCACCTCTACCAATCCCTTCTACAATCACAATTACAACAATTACAATCCTGGCTTGAACCGTAACACATTCATGCCAAGTGAGCGGGAACAACCCCTGCCAAAGCCACCCAGTCCAATTGAGCCACGACAGGTGACAGCTCAATCTCAAACCCAGTCTCAGTCCCAATCTCAGGCAGCGAACACTTCGCAGTCTGCTGCATCCACATCAACAACGCAGGCACAGCAGAATCAAACAAATCAATCGATTTCACGCAGTGATAATCTATCGCTCATTGACTTTGAGCATCCAATTGTGGCAGCTGAGGTGCCCCAGTTGCCGCGACCTGCTGCACTCACGGGCAATCCCCCTCAAAATTTTGGCCGCTATAGCGTTCAAGGCGATCACTTTCGCTATCACAAATCACCACACATCGATCAACTGGCTGCTGAGGCACAAACAGCTTCGCTCTTTCGCTTTCCCGTTGAGGATTTAATACAGTTTCAGGTGGACGATGCGTTATAAATTGATTTAGCAATTAGTGTTTATATACCAAAAGATAAATAAAATATATATAATTAGTGCTTATATCAAAACTGAGACAATTTGCACAATATGGTTAGTATATTTCTGAGAATTTCAGTTTGTCTACATAATCAACAAATAGCTAAGAGAAACAGTCGCAAGCAATAGAGCCACCCAATTTGGTTGAAAGATAGTTGCTTACGACCCCAAAGAGAAACTTTTCGATTCCTCAAATGTATGGCACTTTCGAATGCCAAACAGAAAATGCGTAGCATACTTTAGGGCGGTTACTGAAAATCCGAAGGCCTTCGTAATTGTTTCATATGGTGTGTACACACTTGCATAGTATTTCATTGCCACTCGTTTTCCGCTTGCGCGAAATGTGTATCAAAACAAAACCGGCAACAACACGAAACCAGTATTTACCTATGGCCGAATCACGCACGCCGTTGGCCAGCCAAGAACGACGGCAGCATTGGCAACAGGTAAAACAGCCATTAAACAGAAGGTGAGCGAACGTCGCGTCGTTAAGACGTTGCTGCGGTTAAAATTTCGTCGCTGAGTCGTTGAATGTGTGTCTGTAAGACATTGGGCAAAAACGTACCGAATACAAGAAATACACAAAAAATTCGGAACAAGAATCAAGTTTCGTACTTGGCGTCATACTTTAGCGTTGTTTTTTCGCGTGTGTATTTGTTGGTGCGTTTGGATACACAAAGTGAAATAATCAGTTTATATGTAAAAAAATAAAACAAACTGTGCATCTATGTGAGCTCTGTGAGTTACTTGCACTTCAGCAAGAGTGAGAACATAAGCGCGAAATGGGCAATGAGTGCAATTCTCATGTTTTGTGTTTTATGTTTGCTTCCTTCTTTTTTGTGCCTAAACAACAAAAAACAACTAGAGGAGTGTTGACCAAAAGACTATATGTATCTTGCAGATACTTATGTATCTGGCTGCGCCAGCACGCTAAGCCAGCGCAGAGAGCAACCAGTTCTGTTTTCTGCGCTTATTTGTTTAAGCTGGCTTTTTGCACATTTCGGTCTTTAGTATGTGCCTGCTTTCTTTGCCATCTTCTCATGATCAGCACACATACTCCTCATTTCTCATTCTACAGCTGTTCCGAATGTGCGAGTGTGTGTGAGTGTGTTTGCGAGAAAGCCAACATTTGCCAATCGACGCTTGTCTCGAATAGCGCCTCAGCCCAATGATTGGAACTCTTTGGTATCAGCAGCTTCATCATCATGTGCCACTTTACACATACTCATAAAGTGAAATTGCCATTGGCATCGGAATTTCATTTTTAGAATTTGTCAAATAAAGGTTTTTAACTGTTGAAAATTCATAGCCAAGCTTAAGCGTTTAGTGCGTGTCTTTTCAATTAAATAAATCAAGAGCAGCTAGCCAAGGTCCAAAGTTGTTAACTAAACAAACATTTTGATGCTGAGCTTGCCTCACTTTTACCACTTTTTCGCTGACTGAGCACGAATGCTGCAACAGCAATTGCAATTTCATTGCCCTTACTTACCACAGCCAAGGTCGAGTGGGTGGCGTGGTTAACATTGAAAGAGTTGTTTTTAACATAAATTCTTGTTTTTGCATAGCATCTTGAAAATACCGTTAACAAATAAGCGGTGCAGCCTTTGTGAAGTGAATATTGTGCTACATGTGCTAAATACTTGAGAAAACAACACAGCCAGCCGAAAAAATAACAGCTAACGGATACATAAACATAACGGCATTGGAATTGGCAACGGCACCAACATGTTGCTGCCGTCGCTTGTGTTGCTGTTGCCACTGCTGCTCGAATTGAGTGGCGCACAGCTGCTGAATCATCCACCACACTTTGTGCCCGGTTCGGGGGACATGTCCCGTTTCAGCCTGTCGGAGCATACGCCAGTTGGCAGTCCGGTGTTTCAACTCAAAGGTAAGTTACTCAATCGGAGGTCAACTAATGACCAATCCCACGTTTTAAAATAACAAAGTAAAGCTACTTGCAAGAAACAATAGCACCACTTCTCACATCATTTGTTGGTATACCTTTCACAAAAATAAGAAAAACAGCAAAGCTATTATTGTAGACTTAAAAATAAGATTTTGGCTAGAAACTTAGTTCATGTCAATCTTATGAAAATTTCAATAACATAAGTTAATGTGAATTGTAACTATATAATTTAAGAGCTTGCTGGCTTTTAAGTTTTTTTTCTTGCTGGACACTTGATAGTTGAATTATTTGGTAACTTGAGTTTTCGTGCACCAAATATCCAATTGCCTTTGCTGACTTTCATTTTTCTTGCATGCTGTTTGTGTGCATAAAAAGAAATAATTGAAACATTAAGCGCTTGGCTCGCCACAACGCCACCTACTTTTGTTTAACCTTGCGTAGAGTATTACACTTTTGATTTTGCTCTGCACGTTTTTCTGCATGCTTTTTTTACGTAGAATATCTGTGGCGATTACTTAATTCATGTCGCTATATAAAAGTGATAAGAGTAAAAGCAATGTATCTTTTTTTAAGCGTCGCATGCCTTAAACTGCATTTTGTTGGTCGTTAGAAGCAAAAACAAAAACAATTTCATGCATATGTATAAATGTGTACGAAAATGTATTTTTTGAATCTTTGCGGAAGTGCATTTGAACACGTTTGTGCGTAGCGGTCGATACCAAAGCAAACGTTAGGATAATAACTGCCGCCTGGTGGCATGCAATTGATAACAATTATATTGAGAATGGCGTGCTGCCAATTAAATGCAAATATCGCAGGCTGTTGTCCAACAAGCGAACATTGATTACACACTCACTTTTTTTTATACGTGTAGAATCTATGACACTTTTACTTTGACAGACGATATCAATCAATTGAAAGCAACAATTAAAGCCACATTTTCTTCACACCTGCCTTTTGCTTCCTCTTGCGTAATCGCTTCCTTTCGCAACTGAAATGGCAACTGCAACTGCAGGTGGCGGCTCCTCGAGCAACAACAACATACATAATAATAATTCGTCGCATGATTATCCAACAGCATAAAACAAACAAACTGTCGGCATTCGCTCTGAATAAAATCTGCACGAGATATCCATTCAGTTCATCTTCATCTTCGTGTTTGCTTTTGCCTTTTATACCTGCCCACAAATGCATGTCGGGCGTCCCGTTGACACCCTAACACAGAGGCCTAGTTATTTTTAATGCAAAAAGATGCGGCTTGTAATTTGATGCATCCAACGTGGAGGTAAGTGATACCAGACAACGAGGCAGACAACTTTCAAGCCAGTTAAAACAAATGTATCTTTATAACAATCTGCAATACTTTAACATAATTTTCTTGTGCAAGATAGAGACCTCAAATGCCCAAAAATTATTCCAAGTGTTTGCCTAAACTATATAGTTGATAGCTAAATGAGTACTCATTGAATTTTTGAACTATGTTTGATTAAATTTTGAGAGTTGGGTGAGCTGAGTCTCCCAGCCAGTTAGTTTTGCAAGCTGCATCCGTGAGATACTCGTTAAAAAAAAAAAAAACACGTTTCAATCATTTTACAGCGCACTGCGTTTGAAATCAAGAGTGCCATAAATACACACACAAACACACTGACACACACAAATGAACCAACATTGCAAGCAAATTGAAAAAATAGCCGTCGAAAATATCAAAATTGCATTGGCTAAACTGTGAGCCAGGAAGCGGCTATATCAACTGCAATTTTGACTGGCAAACATCAAATTGCTTGCATCAAAATCTGGCAATTTACCCAATGCAATCAACTTTATTTCAATATTTAAACAAAGCTTACAGGTTTTGTTTTTGGTCAATTTAAATTTAAATTGGTCATTTGGTAATAGCGTCTAATCAATAAATGAAAATGGAACAATGGAATGGCTCAGGGCCATGTTATCTTAGTGTTCATTAATCTGAATAAATGTTAATAGTTCAGTCTTAAGTATGAATAAGTGATAACGACTTTTACTTTCTATTGCTATTTAATTAAATTGTTTTCAAAATATGATAAGCGTAATAGGAGTAATTAAAATGCTCTCTTAAGCGCAAATGGTTGCCAAAACACATATGTATTAATAATTGAGCAAATGTTGGGAAAATGTGGGTGTTTCTTTTGTTTTTTTGCTTTGTTACAGTATGTAATAAATAGCCCAATATTAACAAATACGCTTCGTAGAGCATGAAAACACAATTTTAATTTACCATTCATAACTGTCTCTCTCTCTCTCTTCTGTATGTTTTTTAACAACACATGTTGTATTTTTTTTGGGGAATGTGAAAAGAAGAAATGTTTTTAGTTTTGAAAAGCTCGCGTAATTGTTTTTAAAGACTGTAGATAGTTTTCCCAGCTATTTTTTTTTCTATGCATACCTCAAAACGAGATTCCATACGAGGCAATAACAACAATCGTAGACCAAATAATTCAACTGGCTCCCCCCGTGTGTCCCACTGTACAACGTACGTATGGTTTTTGTGTTGTCTATGAGAAATCACATAAAAAAATACTGTGCAAGCCCCGAAAAAATGAAAGAAAAACAAGAAAATGATTATGTACATTAAAAGTGGAAACGGCCACTCACGCGCCAAAGGGGCAGTGAGGGGAACTGGGATGGGGCCATTCGGGTTGGCGACCGCAATTGGTAGGTTTGTGTTGTTGTTGTTGGGTGTAGTAAGTTGGAGAACGTGTTGTTTGCTTCCCGCTTTGAGTTCATGTCGTGCTGCAATTGTCGGTCTCTCCCTGTCTGTCGTCTTCTCCAAATGGTTAGAGCAAACTTGAAAACCTGAAAAAAGAAGAAATAAATCTGTTAGCGTCTGTGCCAAAAGTCGTTTTTCAGACCGACTGCCGGTAGGTTTATTATTGTTGGTATTTGTGCATGCGCTGTTGGGATCATTTGTTTTCTTTTTCTTCTTTAAAAGAATTTCTAATGTTTTTTCGTGTTTGCCCCCAAGCTGTTTTTTTCTAAATTTTGGAATTTTGATTCATGGCATAAGTAATTTCCGGTGATTAAAAAGCGCCCAAAGAGAAAGAGAAACTACCAAGCTAGAGAATAAAAATACAACCCATACTTAGATTAGATAGCTGACCCAGCTACCAGCTTTAGTTACATACATACATTACTCTATTTCCACGCCCAACTTAACTGCTAGCGAGCGCATTAGACTAGAAAAGCTAAAGTAAAGGAGGTTGTGGGAACTTCATTAGCATTTTTCACACGCCTAACATAACCCAACAGTGTCAGAGTGTCAGTCGATGACGTTACTACTACGACTACTACTCGTAATTAAAGCAATGAGCGTGTCGTGCAAGACAAGAAGCCGACAAACAGCTTTAACTGCTATTCACAAACGCCCCAACTAATTTCTTACTCATTTCAGGCATTGATCCAGAGGGTGGTCGACTCAAATACAGCATATCTGGGCCAGTTTTCTCTGTGGATCGGGAGACAGGTGTGGTGCGCCTGCGCCAGGAACTCGATCGTGAAACACAAGACACAGTTGAGGTTATTATTAGCATCACAGATGAAGGCGTTTATGGCACGGAACCAAATACTGTCTCTCAACGTCGCGAGATACCAGTGCGCGACTATAACGATAACCAGCCCACTTTTTATGGTAGACCCTATTCGGCTAGCGTGAGTGAGTCATTGCCTGTGGGCGCCGAGCTTAGGGTGGAGCCTCCCATCATTGTAGTCGATCGTGACGAGGGCATAAACGCGGAAGTGCAGATAAAATGTGTAGTGCAGGTAAGTTTCACAAACTTCTGATTATATTAACTAAATTAAACTCACACTCAACCCTCTTTTTAAGGAGAACGATATTTGTGACGTGTTTGAGGTACGCGCTGTCAAATTGGCCGATGGAAATTACACAGCTCGGGTGGCCTTAAAGCAGCAGCTGGATTATGAGAGTCGTCCATCCTACATCATGACTATATCGGCTTCGGATAGTGCGCTTGAAAACCGTCTCACCTCCTTTGCCACGGTTTCCATCAATGTTATTGATGTGCAGGATCAGCCACCCGTTTTCACGAACGCCCCCTATTCAGCGACAGTGGCAGAAAACACTCCAGCAGGTGTAAGCATATTGACTGTGAAGGCGGTTGATGGTGATGTGGGCATACCTAGAGAGATATTCCTTTCACTGGAGGATGAACCATTCGGGCACTTTGAGCTGGTGCCATTCGGTGATCCCAAAGATGGCACAGCTAAGCTACAAACAACAAACGAACCATTGGATCGGGAAAACCCGGAAATACTACAAAATGGGGGCGTCTATGTGTTCTCCATACGTGCCACAGAGCTCATTGATGGCGCCATACCAGCAGAACATTCAATCACGCGCATAACGATTGTGGTTACCGATGTCGACGATCATCAGCCCGAGTTCAGTGCCTCGCACTTTAACGTTTCAGTAGCGGAGAATCTAGCGAATGGAATGCCATTGCCAGGTCTATCGATCTTTGTGGATGATCGCGACATGGGCGAGAATAGTCGTTATCAACTTAAGCTTCGGGATGTTTCAAAGGCAGGGGGTGTGTTTGCAGTATCCCCTACCGAGGGACAGGGACGCACTCCAGTTGTGGTCAAGGTGCTAGATGCTAGTCAACTGGACTACGATAATCCCACACAGCGCAAATTCGAGTTTGATTTGGTTGCCTATTCGCATGGCGTTGAACAGGCAAAGGCACGTGTGGAAGTTCATTTACTAGATGCTAATGACAATGCACCCATATTTGGTCAGCAAACCTACCGCTTTACAGCTGCTGAGAATCTTACAACGGACTCTTTGATTGGCTTCGTAAATGCGACCGATGCAGATTCCGATGAATTTGGTCATGTGCAGTATGTGCTTAAGGGATTTGGAGCCGATAATTTTTATGTGAACCCAGAGACTGGTGGCATTTATCTCCTCAGGCCATTAGATTACGAGAAGCAAAGCACCTACAGTCTGACTGTAGTGGCTGTTGATGGTGGTGGCCGGGAATCTAATGCCAACCTTTTCGTAGATGTTCTCGATGTCAACGATAATCACCCGAGCTTCGAAAGCAACGAGTATAGTCGCACAATACGTGAGGGTGCCTCAATCTTTGAGCCACAGTTCTTTGTTCGCGCACACGATGCTGATGGCCCCAGTCAAGGCAATGGTAAAGTAAAATATGCCATAGTCTCGGAAAACAGTATAGCTGGAAATGTATTCCGCATTGAGCCAGAAACAGGTGAAATTACACTGCAGAAGGCTGCTAGGTCTATGGATACGGAGCGTGGCGAATATGAGTTGGTTGTTTCTGCAACAGACTTTGGTAAGTTATTGCTCATAAAATTTTTTTCTTAATATAACTATCGTCGGTTAATCCCTAGGTATCCCACCGCTAACAAATACCACACGAGTTCTTGTGCGCGTTGGCATTTCTGGTAATCAACGTCCCATTTTCAAAGGCCACTTTCAAAATGTCGAAAACTTACCTATAATTGGACCACCCAGCTATCGCGTTTCCATACCAGAGAATGCTGCGACGGGCTATAATGTGACAACGGTGTCCGCACACGATCCGGACGGGTTGGATAGCCTGCTCAGATATCGCATTGTGGGCGCCAACGATAATTTCCAGATCAATGAACTGTAAGAAAATTGTGAAGTTAATATTTTTGAACATTTATCACAAATTGTGCACTTTTAGGTCTGGTTTAATTACAGTCTCGCCTCAGGCGCGTATTGATCGCGATATGAACATGGACAGCTTTGAAATTATTGTAAACGCCGTTGACTCTGGTACTCCAATTCCAGAAACAGCTACTACTACCGTCTATGTGAATGTCAAGGATATCAACGATGAGAAACCCAAATTCGAGCACAACAGCTATGCTGCCTACGTATCCGAACGAACTCTGATTGGAGAGAGCGTTTTACGGGTTAAAGCCATTGACAAGGATTTGAATTCACGACTGGAATACAGCTTGCAGGGACTGGTCCAGGCCACCACTAAAGCGGGTGTCAGCATAACCAATCGGAGTAGCTACAATGTACAAGAAGCCTTCCGTGTGGACAGCCAGAGTGGAGAGATCTTTGTGAATAGTAACCTGCGTCACGATGTAGCTGCAATCATAATCTTTACAGTGGGTGTGAAAGATCTGAACGCGGAAGTGGATCCAGAGCTTCAAGTGGATACTACAGAGGTAACGGTCTATGTACAGTCTTTCAAAGACAAGGATCCAGTGTTTAAGAATCCAGGATGGAGTAGCTCCCGTCCTGTGGTGCATATCAAGATCAAGGAGGAAATGCCAATCGGCAGTGCACTCTTCATTCTACAAGCAGAGGATCCAGTGACGCAGCAGGCGATAACAAGTTTTGAACTGGTAGAACCAAAGAAGCTTGAATATTTCCAAATATCAGAGCGTACCGGTGAAGTCATCTTGAAGAAGCGTTTGGACTATGAAGCTCTAGCCGAGACAGGCTCCGCCGAGTTCGATCTTCAGATACGAGCCAACAGCGCCGATCGTCAGCGTAGTACGATCAGTCGACTGAACATAACGGTTGAGAATGTAAACGACAACAGTCCGATCTTTGAGCAGAGTTCATATCATGCCACCATCATTGAGAACAAGGGCCATCCAGAGCGCGTGGTGCAAGTCAAAGCGCATGATAAGGATGCAGCGTTGAATGCTCGTGATGAGCGTTTGGGCTACCATAAGATTATCTACTCCCTGCAAGGCGAATATGCTATGCTTTTTGAGATTAACAATCTCACCGGGCAGATAGTTGTAGCACGGAACCAAACAATTGATCGTGAGCGTACGCCCACTATTCGACTTCAAGTGAAAGCCGAGGACTCTCCGGGCAAGCCTACCGATGCCAAACAGAGCGTTGTGGAACTACTCATCGATGTCCTGGATGTTAATGATAATGCTCCAGAGTTCTCCAAGAAGCTATACAGTGCTGTCATCCCGGAAAATGCATTAAAGATGGAGAACGTCCTGCAACTCAAAGCAACTGATGCAGATGAGGGTCCTGGAGGCGAGGTGCACTACGAGCTGGTCAACGAAGGCGATGCCAATGGATTGTTTAGTATTAATGCAACGACCGGATTACTATCCACGCGTCGCAATCTAACGGGGAAAGGTCGTGCCGAAGCCTATGTGCTCATTGTACGTGCCCAGGACAATGGCAACCAAGTGCCGAAGCAGCCCACCCTCTCCACAGATGTCGAAGTGCGGATTTTCATAGGCGATGTGAGCGCCAACGATGGTGTTCCATATTTTGTGGCTCCGCGAGTGGGACAAAGAGCAAATGTGACAGAGGTAAGTCTAAAAAAATAAACTAGGATAATTTGGAAACTTTACTGAACTTTCAACATATAGAATTCTGCAATTGGATCAACCGTTTTCCAAGTGATTGCCAGCGATCCTGATGATGACAGCACACCATCCGGGACAATAACATATCGTATACTACCCGACACGCCCGATGCCGAGTTGTTTGCAATAGATACGCATACGGGGTTGATAACAACACGACAACAGTTGGATCGGGAGGAAAAGAGCATGTACAAGGTGCTGCTGGAGATCAGTGATAATGGACAGCCAAAGCAGTCATTGACGCGCATCCTAAATATCGAAGTGCTCGACATGGACGATCATGAGCCGAGATTTGCCAGAGAAATTGTAAGTTAAAATAAAATCAAATATTCAATGTGGTAATTCAGCTCACATCATTTTCAGGATGAAGGTCCTATACCAATGTCTGTTCTGGAGGAACAGCCAGCGGGAACCTTTGTTGGTAACTTTACCGCCATTGACGAGGACATTGGTGAGAATGCAGCCATCGATTACGTCATTATCGAGGGCAACAACGAACAGATCTTTGCCATCGAACGAACCAATGAAAGTCTGGCGATACTAAAGACCACTCAACTCATCGATCGTGAGCTAGTCGAATCATTTACACTGACAGTTAAGTGTCTGAAGCTGGGAGAACTTGCTACCAAGTATATGGGCGATACGTATGATCGCCAGGATCCATCACATCTGCGCATTACTATCAAGATCATTGATATTGACGACAATCTGCCGAAGTTCGAGAACCCAGACTCCACTGTGGGCATTCGTATCAATGTGCCCATTGACACAGTGATTACCACATTGCGAGCAAGTGATGCTGATGCCGAAGCTGCACCCATTGCGCTGTCCATTGTGAATGTTACCTTTGTGCCACAGTTCTACAAGCGCAGTCGAAAACTGGCCACAGGCAATCTCCAAAGTCTCTTTACGCTCAACAATCGCACGGGGGAGCTACGCACTGGTGGCTCTTTTGCTGACTATGTTGATGGCTACTTCCTGATGCGCATTTGTGCGAATAACTCGGCAAAGGCCAAAAGACAGACTCACAGCAATATCAAGGTGTTTGTCATACGCGACAAGTCTCTGCTTAAATTCATCTTTGCTCGCCCGCCCAACGAGATACAGCACAACATTCGCCCGTTCCAAGAGCAGCTACAAAAGAAACTCAAGCCACTCGGTCTGGAGCTACATGTGCTAGACACACAGGTCTTTACACGCGCCGACATGAGTTTGGACTTTACGGCGACAAGTTCCTGTTTCCAAATGTTCCGCAACGGCGCCGCACTCTCTTTGGGTGAGATGCAAAAGCTGATGAACTCCAAAGAATTGCGGCATGAGCTTATCGATATTTATGCTGCGTATGGCGTCAGTGATTTGGAGTCCTGTTCGGTGCGACGCACCCACACTGCTGCACTTTTCGGCAATATGCTTCTGTCTGCAGGCTCTTGGTTGGTAATTCTAGCGGCTCTAATAGGCGTAGCTGCTTTTGTCTCTCTCTGCACGGCCTGTTGCCTTAAGAAAAAGTGAGTATACTATATAACTTGAGTAGCTGAAGAATAAATAAATGTTTCCTTTTACAGATTCAAGCAGCACAGCAAACGCAGCCTGCAGGCAAGTCTGCGAACTCCGACAGAGCATACGCCCACCTCGTATAGTTACTCGATGCCTGCTGTGCTATATTCGGAGCCCATCTATGGTCCATTGTAGCCTCAGCTGATATTCTGCACAGTCAGGTCCAGACAATGGCAACGATAAATATAATTTTAGTAATCTAGTGCTCAAGACTCAAGACTAAAAGCCCCATCTGCACCATCTGGCAAGTAGAGTCAGCTATAGCCGGAACAGATCAGGTGCACATGGGGCTTCAGAATCGCAGTTGGCCATGACGTGAAGATGTAGGCCAAAACAGTCCATACAAGCATAAGCATACTATGCACGTGATCTAGTATGTACATACACCTATGTAGAGTAGATTACGCGTAATTAATTTAAACTGTATAAAGTCCAATCAAAACTCTTAGGCTTAAGTAATTTTTTAAAAAATAGAATGCGAATCGCAAGTCATTTAATGTGTCATCTGCGCGGAAATACAAGTACTCGATGACATCTGATTACTGAGTTTCGAATAGTAGTTTTTGTGTTAGCCGAACAGATTTTGCAAAGCATGAATTAATTTTGTTTTATTTTAGTAGAAAATAAATTGCATTTACCTATATTTATCTTATCGTTTATTTACCCTACAAATGCATAACAAGTGCAAAATAAATATGACTTAAAATGTAGCTTGGTTTCAACAGGAATTCCAACATCCTGACACTACAAAAATTAGTTGCTCGAAAAAACATATAATTTCCACTACTCAAACAGTATGCATATGTTTTTGCCGTTAAGGTAAATAAATGTATTTATATTATGAGCACGATTAACTACGTCGAATGTGAACATGTGTGCAAATAACTTGTATCAACTACAAAATACATGAATACTTATTTAGTTACATTCCATGGACATGCAGAGTGATATGGTAATAAATTGAAAGTTAGTCAACAAACAATAAACAAGAGAAAAAAAAAAAAATCGAAATCGAGTGACATAATTTTTTGTAAGCTTGTTGACCTTCAAAGTCTACTTTTAAAGCTCTTTTGAAGATAAACATAACTTTAATGAAATAAGTCAAGGTTTTATTTCTTGTTGAAGATGTGTTCTTTTTTGGGTTCAATAAATATTTAAACTTCAGAGAGAAATATCTCTCTCATATAAAGCATAAAACCCTCAAGTTTCCAATTAAAATCAGTGCGATTAAAATAATTGGAATTTGAATTTTGAATTTCAAATGCGCCACTGCAAAAATATAATGCGTAACGACTCTTACAACTTCCACTAAGAAAACAAAAAAGAGAAACCCATAAATAATAAATGTTGTTAAAACTAATGTGCGGCGCTCATTAGCCCCAGGCAACTGCGCAGTCGGACGGCTCAGCCAGGAACAAGTACAAGGGATGATGATGATGCTGGTAAATGAACTGACTGACTGACTGAATGCCTGCCTGCCTGGCTGTTAGACCATCAAACCAAAGGGTGCAACGAAGCGTATGTATGTTTGTGTGTGCTTGTGTGATGAACCAGCAACTGATCAGGGGTTGCTGGTGGACAAGTATAAGTAGTAAGCTGAAGTTGAAATAGCTGCCACATCTAACGAGTTATTTTTATAACTTTTTAAAACACAACAACAACAACAGCAGCACCAGCAAATCAAGTGTAGTCCGGGTCAAAGCAAGTCGGTTATTTTATGAGGGTTGTCTCGGGGATATGTAATTACAGTTAGGAAATGTTGAAAGTACTTGTAGAGTTGATACTTGTATCTGCTAGCGCAATTAGCATAAAACCCAAAGTAAAAAATTGAAAACAGCTCGCAAAGCCATCAAAAATGTTGCCAAATCACTTTCCACTTGAACATTGATTGATGATGGCGATCGTAAATCACACTTCAAACTAAATTGTCAGTGCGTCCCTCTTTTGTTTGCTGGTTAAACAATGACGGCGCCAACTGTCATAGATCTAAGCTGCATTAATCACCAATTAATGCCTATGATACATGAGGCGCCACCTAACTCCCAGCTCCAACCCTCATTCCCAATACACATTAGCCACAAGCATGGCCGTAGCCAGAGCAGGGGATAAGACCTCAAAAATAATTTATTTTTAACCAAGTTTTTTTTTTCGTTCAACTAAAATACATTTATTAAATAAAATACAAATTAAAAAAAATTGATAGTGAAATTAAGCGGGCCGCCTCCTGCCCCTACCTTGCTACGTCCATGGCCACAAGTGCTTGCAGTTGCAGAGTAGCCATACCGAAATAGTCATAGCCTGACAGTGCCTGCAGAGTGCAGGTGTCCTGCGTAAACAGTGTCAACCAAAAAAACAAAACAACTTGTAAAATACATATCAACTTTTTACCCTAGATTCATTTTCTGACAGTTAGTCAGGAGGGGAAAGCGGGCAGCAGCTGGCCAGATGTCCAACTTTAACGGACAAACAATGCAAACAATTAATGAGTGAGCTCGTGCGACTCTCTCTCGTACAGGGGAAGTCACTCATTTCCTTTACATTTGTGGCAAAAACTGTTGGCAATGAATGAGGTATAGACAGCTTAGCCGATCGACTAACAAATACCCTGCATAAGAATCGTATTGGGAAAAAAAAAATATTGCAGCTTATATTCGATCTGTTTTGCTATAGTTATGAACTTATATCGTGCATAGCTTTTAGATAACTGCAAAACCATAAAAATAAAACACCAAACAATATACATTTTCAATCAATACATACTTTGTAGGGCAGCAAAGCCTTGCGTGCCATTGTCATATAAGTTACTAAATCATAACGGTTGCTTTCTGTCACTGTTCCTGTCAGAGGTGCCATAAAAAGCGACTTAGGGCACACCCCGCCATGAACAATTCATGCAATTGTAATTACACTTAACCACTTGTTAGGCTTTCTCTGCGCTTTGGTGGTAAAACTGTGGATTTTCGCAAAAATATTTCCCAGTTTTTTATGCAGAGCCGCACAATAGACGCCTAATCGTAGGATTTTCGCGCGTTTTTCGCTAAACCGGAAGTGGCATTAGAGCGCATAGAACAAAGCTATATTTTCTATGGCTTAGGCCCAAACGACAATCAATAGAAATTTTCGGCAGCCTTTCTCGCTGCCAACCAACGGGTAGCATTGCATTCAATCAAGCGTTGTTTACATTAACAATAACTGGGCATGAAACCGTTGTTTTGCCGACATTTTAGCACAAACCTTCCACTTTATTCATGCTCTGCAAAAAAAAAAGACTTAAAAAATAGAATTAACAAATATCAACCATAAATTACAAATGTCACATTCATTATGCACATGGCGCTGCATATTAATTAGGCAGCCACTGGTGCTCCTGTACCCAAATATATTTATGACCACTTGATGAACTGCACCCAAAACCTAGTAAGCAGTGAGGAAGGATGGGCCCTGTCTTTTTGGGGTTGAGCGCATGCTTTCGTCCTGGTTGTACTCATTTGCATAACAATCAACTCGTCGTTTGTGGTACAGCGTCAGATACAGTTTCGCTACTGCCGTAACACTAACGACGGATCTCGGGGTAGAACTCTGGGCCAACTCTAATGGTTTCTGTACACAGGCAGCGGGTGTGAAGTTGTAAAGTTTAATGTATTGTTTGTCTAACAGTTTATTCATTTGGAAACGAAATTTTCTTTATGTGATTGGAATATGAAATATGTATGTTAAACCGGGGTTGCAAGGGGAACGTCATTTCCGGAGTTTGCAAATGCCACAGTGCAAAGTTGCATAGGTAAAAACAATTTTAGAGAAGTTTGTGAAATATTTCTTCGGTAATCGTAGAAAACAGCATCTGTTAAATTAAATCATTATTTACATTTAAATACACTTTTCACTAGGGATTTACGAAATATGCATTTTTTATAAACAGGAAACAAGCAAATCAAATCGAAACCAACTTCAAAAATATCGTATTGTTGTAAGTGAATTTTGCTGTGGTAAAAAACATTATATAATAATTCGATTCATGCTTATCTAATATGATTTTTGATTTACATGTGTTTACATTTTTTGCGTACCACTTTCGGCTGCTACAATGTGACACAAATCTGCTTAAATTTGACTAAAACCGCTCAGATCGGATTAAAATCACAATCAAAACTTGCATCACATTTTACAGTTTCAATTCACACACACACGCACTCGCACACGTAGACTGCTGATTATCCTTGGGACGAGTATGCACACAAATGCGACAGATTGGCTTTCTCGGAGCGGCAACAAATGTAACAAAATACTCGAGCGGCTGTTTGTTTATCCAATGTTGTTCGGTTAGATGAGCACACAACCGAAAAAGCGGGCAAGGTAGGGCACATCCAGAGGACCCACGTTAGAGTAACAGCAACATTACTCACACACACACACATACACTTACAAATGCATGCCCCGTGCTCAAAGTGCTGATGCAACACAAACAACACAACGTCACAGATTTCACAGATAAACCAATTCGAGCAGGGCAATGAATTGCTAAAAAGGTCGAGCAACTTGCACTCGCTGTACCCGTAAAAAACAAACCAACAATAGCACCAGAGCGAATTGTGTTTGCCAAAAAAAAGGGGTAAGACTAAGGCAGAGGATACGTATGATGCTGCTGCACGTGTACCGCAAAAGGGTTCGAAATTTCACTTCCTTTTTTTGCAAATGTGTGTCAACGAAACGCATTTGAGTTCAATGCTAAACAGGCGTTAAACAATCAATTCGGCAAATAAAATTCGATTTGCGATCGAAATCGGAACTAAAACGACAAATTGGCACGTTTATGCTTGAACAAAAATTACACGATGCTCATAATTTATGTCTACAAATGTTCATTTTTTTTAGTGACTTTAACGTTTTATAAAGTTGTTTTTTCAGGTCTTTGAACTCGTTCAACCAACATTCAGTAAATAAAATAAAACGTCCTTAACTTGAAACTTAAAAGAAAAATCTTTTTGATTTTTTTTTTTTTTTAAAAGGGTTGACTTTTTTAAGTACGACAATTATTTATTCTACAACATTTTTAAGGGCAGTTTTCTTTATAATAAACAATCTCTTAAAGCTAAAAATACTACATTGTTATGCGTAACGTCTACTTGCATTCCGCCTGAAATCAGAGCTTCTGCTCAGTGGGTCGCATATGAATTGTACCCAAAGGACTTGCACTTGACGCAATCGTATTGTGTTTGCTTTTTGCACCGTACCGGCAATTTGTTTCTATTTTGGTTTTCTTATCATCTTACGACAATCTCCAAATTGTTTTGCCATCCTTGGCATAGCATTAGCATAGTCCTATACATCAGACAGCATCTGGGTTTGGGCTATAGCCAACAGGAGGCGGGACGAGACTCACTCGTAATGCCGTTATTGATCCGTTGATAAGCATCTACAGCTACCCCATCACACAGCTATGGCCATACAGGACGCTAATGATGCCAGGCAGAGTTCTGGGTTGAGTCCTATGCGCGCTGTATCCTGCTGCCCTTATCCATCCCTCAGCGCCAGTTCTGTGAAATAGAATGCAGCTTAGCAGCTCGCCCGCTGCGTATTTGCGCCTTTGTAACGCACCAGCACAACGGAACAACAGGCAATGTCCCGGCTATAATAATGATTATTGTAAAGATAAATCCCAACACCTTCAACAAAGCTGCACAAATGACAAACAGCAAGCGGCAGAGCAAGCGGCTTAGTTCCAAATAGGTCTCAACTTTTAAAAGTTGCATTCTTTAACTCTGCGTCTTGTAGAGTCTCAAAATCACCCTTTCTTGGTTGGGAGAATTCCCACTTTTTTCTTGTAACGGAAAATGTCAGTCAGTCAGTTTTTTCGACTCTTGCCGGTTCATTCAACTAAATAATTTGAGTGGCATTCATGCAGGTCCACTGCCACTTGGCTCATGTTTCAGGATTGTCGGCTGCTGCTGCCTCAGTTGCTTTTGGTTTTCGGTACATTCGTTTTGTACTCGTTGTTCTGTGGCAGGTGACGGGCAATCTTTCTATTGTTCAACTCACCCCATGTCGAATTGTAAGGGCGCAAAAATGCCCCCTACGACAAACAAGCTGCACACATTAATACACACACACACACACATGCATACGCACAGTTATTACACACACACACAACTAAAGCCATTCATTTTATGTGCACTGCAATATACAATATTTATTTGAATTTAAGTCTTTTGTTTGAAATCCGAAATCTGCACACATACACTGCAGCTTAGGGTTGTTTACTTTAGCTACCAGGAATTGCTTTGACTTTTACTTTTTCCTTTCCCTATTTTCTACAAATATAGCATTTTATTCGGTTTTTCTTTCATCAACTTTATTTGCAAAAATAGATTGTAATAGTTTACAAAAATGTTTCTTATCACGTAATATATGTATATGTTAAACCTGATCTCAAAATGACTAGCCCTTGTTTATCGCATTGCAATTGTTCTTCACTCACTAACTAAGCTCAACCTGAACCCAACAGTTGTTTCAATTTAAGCTATTGCTTAAAATTCGATTAGGATACATGATTTGTAGCTATGGCTTCGATGCTTAATTTAAATATAAATGGCTTACTAGCCAGGTACTTGGATGCTCTTACTAAATATACATGGACAACCGAAGTTACTATGATGCAAATATAGTAGAGTATAAAAGCAAAAAGTATACATTTATAATAGGTTATTATAAAAATGTTCTTTTAGTTTTAATAATCAACTAGTGAAAGTTCCACAAACAAGCAATCAATTCAATGCCAGCGTTAAAATCTGATGAAATTTCAGCTGTATTTTCATGACCTTTGACATTAGCCATACCGCATTGGTTTATCATTTGTGGCACCAACTAAATGAATTTAATCAAATTGAATACTAAAGCCAGCTGCTTAGCAAAGCTTTAGAAATCAATTAAGTGTTCACTTATTGCAAAATATTAACTGATCATATAAGTTCAACGAAAATGAAACCTCGAAACCTATTAAATCCGTGTAATATTAAGCTGTTCTATGCAAATAACTTTTATTACTCTGTTTGGCTAACAAAAGTCAGTCACTAGAGCAGCTCAAGGATTGTTTCTAGGTTGCAGTACCGTTGAAATCAACACATTGTCAAACATATCACCCAGAGAATACTGACACCAAAGATGCCCGCAAAACTATGCTATACCTGATGAGCAAACTGTTTGTAGAGCGTCGGCTCATGCTGATGTGGATGCGGATGTTCCTCCTGATACTCTTTCCATGGCGGCGTTTGCGTATAAAAGCTACTCTGCTGATGCAGTCCAGCTTCGGTGTCAGGCAGTGGTCCTGCATTGGCAGCTGCTTCAAAGTTGCTGCGAAACAGATCGTATTTCTCCTGGGAAAAGTGACCTGAAGTAGTTTGCTGTGGACTAAGCTCCTGGTGCTGTTGCATTTGCAACTGCTCCTGCTGTTGTTGCTGATAGAAACGCATGCTGGTGCCAAAATCAAAGCCAGATGGTTGTGTTGTCTGATAATCACATCCCTGAGTTGGCGGATAATGCATTGCTGGAGTCTGAGGATGATGCGGCCCATAAGGAAAAATGCGCCCGCTGCCGAACATAGGAAAAGGCTGAGGATTCACAAAGAGCGCATCGAATAGTTCCTTCGTAATGCGTTCACCACTCAGCGTAAAGTTCTGTAGCTTCTCCAGATCCAGATTAATCGTGTTGCCACTTTCGAGCACTTGTTCCAGCGCAAAGATATAATTGTGTGCAAAGCGCAGTATCTCGATCTTGGTTAGTTTAGTTTCCTCGGGCAGCGAGGGTAGTGTAACCCGCAGTTTCTCCAATGCATCGTTGAGACTGTGCATCCGACTGCGCTCCCGATCGTTTGCCTTCATACGCCGAAACTTCTTGATGCGCACCACCTGAGTGGGACTGCGTGAACGCGTGACTCTGTTCTTGCCGACGGCATATTTACGCTTTGGACGTGGTGCATTTGGATCCTCGGATGACTTAAGGGGCGTGCTTGTCACTTGAGGCTCAAAAGCAGGCGTCGTCGTCGTTGCTCGGCTATTTAAATGTTCGACTAGAGTGCGTCCACTGCGCGAGCTGTGATTACTGCTGGTGTCTAGGAGACCCACAAATCCTGATGTTGACGGCGGCGAATTAAGCTGCACATCCCAGCCAATGCTGTTGGCGGCGTAGGCCAATGGAACCTGAGCTTGGCCAGGTGGCGTTGCAGCAGCCGGAACTGTGCCACTGTAATGCTCTTCAAAGTCCAATCGACGGCGAGAACTTGCATTTGCAGCCGTTTCGAAGCTCTTCTCATAGCCGCTGTCGAACGACGCATCATCATCATCGTCCTCATCAAATCCAAATGAATGCGCAGAATTGAAGCCGTTGTAGCATGCAGACATATTGAGATGATGTTGCGAATGTGTAGTTGTAGCTATAGCTGTAACTATACTCAAATGTCAGCCACACGCATTTGAAAGTGCTTCGTGAGTTGTTTGTGACTTCGTGTTTGTAGACTTAACCGTTTCGCGTGCCCGCACCAACTAAAAGCTGAACAAGAGTGCGCGCCGGTTTTATTTTCAGCCATTAGTGCGCGAGAGATGCAGAGCTGCCCAGTAAGCCCGCTGATTTAGGCGGCAACAACCCTCGGCGCATTGTCGTCGGTCGCGACGATGGCGGCGCCATGGCTCAAATCCCAAAAGATATGCGCGCCGTGATTGCCGCTCGCCCTTGCCCTGGGGGTTGCTTTAACAAACAGAGAACACACACATTCACACTCACTCAAACACAGCTACCACTACCAGTTAAAACACGAGCATTTTTTACGCTTTGCTAGCGCGCCAGCCTATAAGCCAATCGGAAGGATGAGTCCACTGTCTGTCTGGTTTGTCTGTCTATCACTCAGCTCGAGGATCAAGTTGAGTTCAAAGCGGCATGCACTTTGTCTTATCAGAGTGCCTTTTGTCACAACATTTTGCCACATTTAGTGTCCACTTCAATCTCTCGATTGCTCGCAACTCTTTTATTTCAATTTGGCAAGTAATCATTGCGGACTTACGCCTATCACTAAGCGAATTACCGCCACGTGCCCACGCAGCAGCTAACACTTTTCGCGAGCGCAACATGTGAAGATGATATACATACTCCCACCTAGACACCAAGCGTCGGCACGTGCCACAGAATTGGGAATTCAGGACTTGTGGCATGTGGTGTTGCTTTCATTGCGCGACAGCTCAAGTGGCTGCATGTGCCGCATTTGGGTGGCTTTTGTGCTTTAGGATAGAACAACGACGACAAACTGCGGTCGAGATTGCAGCTTTAAGTGGCCGCCAGTTGCCGGTTGCCGCTTCCCGTTCGCCAATTGCCACGTGCTGAATTGTTATGATAGGTGTGCCCCCCAATTATTGGTAAAGTGTTGACACGAGCGAGCACTTTTTAAGTTATGGCTAAAGTGACAAAAAGTTTACTTTAACAGCTGGCAAAGGATGCTAATTGCATTGAATGATGACATTTGTTGATTTTCTTCACTCTTATTGATATTTATTAATGTTTATTGTTTAACAAAACTTTATCAATTTTTTTTCATAAGTTTTGGCAGTTTTGTCATTAACATAATTCAATATTGTATTCGTAAACATACCAATATACATTTTTTTTTTTATCACCAGGGTTTTAATACATTTTGAGGTCTTGTAATTTATTGGTGATTTTTAAAGCGGTTTTAACTGGAATCTGGTAAAAACAAAAATTAACAGGGCAATAGGCTTGTCACAATGAATTTAAATTCAATTGATAGTTTTCAATAACTTTTACAACTAATTTGTATCGATTTAAAGTTAAGCTAGGTGATAAAATTGTGGCAAGGACACTCAAACTTTCCCAGCTCTTGTCAAATCCGGTTTGTTTAGTGTTACAATCAAAATTCACACCACTCGACACGTGTCGGCGCTGCACGCATTTGTTATGGTTGGTTACGCCTGACCAGCTCAAGTGGCAGCCGCTGATCGGACGCGTGTGACTAATTAAGGCTTAAAGGAATCATAATGCATATCAATTATACAGTTAATTGAAGTGTAAGCAGAAGCATGCACCCAATATTGATGTTAGCATGTTTAATGTGAAAAATATTATGGTAGCAGCATGTGTCGCTAAATTCTCACGAACAAAAAGAAAATTTAACAAGCTCGATAAAACCAAGCATTGCATAACTGAGGCATCAGACTGGGTTCTCCACATAATTATGTGTTTTTTTATTTAAGTCCTAACATAGTCCGAGCCAAAGTAAATACTACAACGCATCAAATATGTGCCGCGGGCTAATTGCATTCTAACAAGCGAAGTAAATTCAATTTTCCAAGCTGCTTGTGTGCACAATCTAAGTCCCTTCCCTTTAAGTGTGAGCGTTGAGCAACCCCGATTGCATTCGTTTCAAGCACGTTGCCCTAGGCTACGCAATAAAAGCAAAGCGAGCCCAAAAACAGAATAGGCTGGATGCAGGATTTACTTTTTTTAAAAGGGAACAATTTCTTCTTCATAGAGTGGATCCATTTCCAGGCGCATGACAACCTCGGGAATACGGTTAACAATCACAGGCACTGGCGATGTTGATGACGAGTCCGAGGAGAGCTCTATAACATCCGTATCCGCAGTTACGTGCCCGACCGGATGTAAATTTAAATGCAATTGCTTTGACTTGGCGGGGCTCCATTTATGACCACGTCGACGTCGCATCGACGCCGGCCTTGCAGGTTCCTCGTGGTCTGTTGAAGTGGATGAGTCTGAGGTAATGTGCTTAAAGCGTTTAAATTGTTTGGTGCGAGGCTTTGCAACCGTTAAACAAGCTGAAGGTTCAGCTGAATCGGATGTTATGTGAACAAATCTGTTCATGGCGCTTTTAAAGCCGCTCTGCATTTCCGGCGAGTGTGTCGATTCGTTGCTGTCTTCTGTGTGACTGAGCCTGACCACCTGGCTTCTGGATGTGGGCCTTCTGGGAGAACTCTGCACTCCCTTCTTCCGATAGTAATCGTAGAAGTTGGTTCGTTTCAAACGCACTCGAACACCGCGTAGCTTTTCAATATCCTGCGATGTAAGCATCTCCAGGCGCACTACAGCCTGACGCGTCAAGCATTCCTCAATATAACGTGCATCTCTCTCGCTAACGGAAGAGTAAGCTTCTTTCTGATTAATACTTATACTGTCTTCTGTTTCCGTTGGATGGCACTGCGAGTCGTCTGTTTGTTTGATTTTGGCTGGATCGGCTCCTGGATCTGTGTCAGTCTCCCCCTCTGTTGCAGTCACCGTCTCCTCCGATGCCGCGGCTGCGTCATCCGAGTCTGGAACCTTTCCCCTGAGCTGGAACACTTTTGTCTCCATTGTAAAATCTGATGTTGGCAGCGGCGAAGTCATTAGCTCTTTACTTACACCGGAAAAGTCTTCAAATTGTCCCTCGTTGAACTCATTTGCATCATGCATCGCCATTGTCGATGTTCCCGAGTGCAAACTGTCCACGTCACTGTTGTTGCGGCTGTTGAGACGCGCTGGTTGAGATCTAACTGGTTCTAGTGTTGGTGACTCCTTGCGCCCAAGCCGCGCCGGTTGGAAACTGCTTCTACTTGTTGCTGCTTGTGTTCTCAACTTCAGACCTTGTAAGCTCTTAAACTTACTCAACAGTGTGTTACTTTCCAACATCACATTCTCATCGCTTTTGATGCTGACCTGATCATCCTTTTCAAAGCTCCAAATGTCAGCGAATGCCTTAAAACCTGTCGTTTCGTTTGTGTACTTTGCCTGCGTCTGCAACAAATCGCCAAATGATCGACTCGGAAGGGCAGCCGGCTCCTCTGGTAGAGGTTCCAAAGTTTCAGCCTTTATCGGAGTCGCATCTGCTGGCGCTTTATCATCTTTAAGCTCTGCAACTGCAGCTGCAGTGAGAGGTGGAGGCGAACGACGACCACTACGCATGTTTCGATCCATGTCAGATATCATGGCATTGGCGACAACTGCAGCGGCCCGTACCCGAGTGCGGCGCCCACTGCCTGTGTAATAGGCTTCCTCATCTTCATCTGATTCCTGCTCTTCTTCCTCCTCATCTTCCGATACTACTAGAATAACGAGGAACGTTAATATCACATTATTTCAGATGTATGTAAATGATATACCTTCCGTCCAAAATTTGTGTCTGCTATTTCGCTTTCGTTTTTTCTCTTTTTCTGCTTTTTCTTTAGCTGCCTTCTGCGCTGCCTCTTCATCCTCCTCGTCTGCGCTTAATTCGACTTCCGCCTCAGCTGTACTGGCAGCATTTTCGTAGCCCTCTTCGATGGTGCCATAGTCTAACTGAGGTCGATTTTTGTATTTGGCGTAATCAATTTTCAAAAACTTTAGTCTATCATTGGCCTCGGCCATGTTGAGAGCCACAAACTTGCGCTTTAGATCGCTACTCTTCAGCAAGGCGCTGCAGCGTTCGTGCAAAGTGTTCCACTCCAGCGCCCAAGAGTAGCGTTTGTTTCGCGGCTGAAAAGCCACTGTCAACAGATCCTTCAGTATGCTGCGCGGCAGGCGCAATGCTTGTAGCGCCTTGTAGACGGGATCATAGTCGGCTACGGGCTCACTGTGATTGGTAACAGCAACAATTTCATCCACATCAATCGTTGAGCTCAACAGCTCATACTTGATGTTATCCAATTTGTCTTTATTCGTGACAAGTTCATCATCTTCCTTTCGTTTCTTTTTGATGCGCGAGCAACGTTTCACCTCAAAGTAACTGTTGCGCGTCGGGCGCAGATAAAACGCAGTCAGCCAAAATTCGGCCTCCATGAAGGCATGCTCCGAAAACACCTTTGCCAAATCGGCATAGCAGTCTGAGAGTTTATGTTCGAGATTAAGCATAAACTCTGTAGTGAGTCCTGGATGATAGCGCCAAACTTCTATTGTGTTTAGTTTTTGGCCAATGATTTTCAGCAACAAAGCTATCTTTGCAAACTGCCAGCCCCTAGCTTTCTGCAAGAGCAATATACAAGACATTCAAATAGGATTGATTGATTATAAAGAAATTGATATATGCTTACCCGCTGTGCCAGCAATTTATAAACGAACTCCAACACTTCCTCATTGTTAGGTACATTCTGAAAGACGGGATCTATTTGCCTGTCCTGCTCCTCGTCTACATCCAGCAGCGGCTTTTCGTCATCATCGCAGTTTTTGTAGTTTCCAATATTGCTGGCACGATTGCCCTTGCAAATTTGCTGCTGATAGTTTAAATTTAGATTTTGTGTGTTCGGCAACAGATGACTATTTCGTTGAGAATCAAGCTTTTGTAGTTCGTTGAGAAGAAAGCGTTCGCTATTTTCGCGCTCCTCCACATAGCGATTCATAAGCACCTTAAACTTATCTATATTTTCCATAAAGTCATGCTCGTTGAGTGACATCATTTTTAGGAGCTGATTGCCCAGTACATAGCTGGTATACGCCTCGAGCATAACAGCAAAAGAGGTGACCAGGTTCAAGTTGAAATTTTTAAACACGATGTGCTCGAAGAAATCATCCTTACCCAGGCCCAGACGCACACACACTTGTGCAATAAGTCTGGCCGGAGTGTAGCCCATATCCTCTCCAACCGGCGCTTCTTGCATGCTCTGTGCATAGAAGCGTATGTTATACATCTGACGAGTTAAGAAGAGTATTTAATCGATTAGATATTTCGTTTCATGGAATAGCTTATAACGTACCATATTGTCAATCATATAGCCGCGATTGTCGTCAGCTACAAACACTGTAAGCAGATAAAGATGTGCCACTAATGTAATAGATGATTCCTCAGACGGCAAGTTTGGAGTACAGTGGCTCTGATTAAGCCTCACCCAGGCGGCAAGCACACGCAGTGAAAGTTGCTTAACCGCTTGCCAGCTGCCGGCATCAAAGAGTTTCAGTAAACGTAGGATTATCAGATGCAACCTTTCTTGCAATAGGAATGTTATATCTGAAGGAATGGCATATATTAAGATACTGTTTGGAAAAAGGATATATTCAGACATACCATCTGGAGAAGCAAGCGGCACAGCGTGCTCAATAACATTGTGTTTATTCTGCAGTAGGTTGGCAAAGAGCTGCTGCAAGTAGGGCAGACTCCACGGTCTAAGTTGATAGCTCAGCATATACTGCCAGTCGATATCGCAGAGTCCTTTGATTTTCATAAACGAACTAAAGCCTTTATTCAGAAAGTACAAAAGCATGCGCTGGAGGCTTGTGGAGCAACAATTCCATTCCTGGCTGAACCACAAATGCAGCGAATGATGCGCCAGCACTTGGACTACGTGACCAATTTCTTCTGTGATGCAATCGCGGCTGTCTAGGCGACACGCTTCCCAACCATAGATCAGTTGCAGAGCGCGATCGTCTGGTATGAGCTGATAAACATCCAAATCACTGCAGCTCACAAAAAATGCAAACATTTTCTGCAACATTACAGAATGTCATAAAGAACAAACAAAACAGACTTCATTTGTTGTACTCACTGCGTTAAACTCGTCGTATTGAATTTTAGCAGCGCAGTCGAGAAATTTTTGCTCATTATAATTCTGGGGCAATATAATCTCCATTTTGACCACTTTATGCAATGATTTTCACATATATTTTTAGAATTGTTTTGAAACAAAACACAAAAAACATACTTTTCAGCCGGTTGGTCGGTGGTGGCTTATCAGGGGTGCTTTTTCTGAGTTAAATTAAAGTATTTATAGTATTTAGTATTTTTACCATTTTTATATCAGATTTTAATCCTTGGAAGAGAAAATTCGCGAAATAAATAAACAAATCTGTATCCCCCACTTTAAAATAAATAAATAATAAAAAAAAAGGCCCAGCAAGAATGAAACATTCTTCTTCTTGTTTTCAGCTGTCCCGCCGCCTGTCTTCTTCTTTCTACAATAGAAAAAATCAACAAACCACACTCGCGTGCACACACACATCCATAAAAACTTGTTGAACGTGTTGCGAAAACTTGCTGAAACTCCGAAAAAAAATGGAAATTATCTAAATATTACCAAAAAATCCCGCAAATGGTAAGACCAGCCTTATAGTTACACTATCCACTATGTGTAATGTAGCAGTTAGCCTCCGTCAGACATCAAATCGTGGCGGATGTTAAAAGCAAATATGTATATCAACTATTTATTAATTAATTATTATTTTTATTAATTTTACGGCTTTGTATGCTTTTCTGTTAGTGGTGAGAGATAGATGACAACGATATCTTATCGATAACATTATGTGCTATGTAGCAGTTAGCGTTCGTCAGAAAACAAATTGCGGCAGTTTTCAAAAGCAAATCAAATACTTGACCTTTTATTTATTAACTATAAATTGTTACCAGCTTTAGTTATATCTTGCATAAAGCGAAAATCTCCATGTTAATAGTATAGTCAAAATGCAATATAAAATTATTTTATAGGCAACAGAATTAATTTGCATATATTCAGTGAGCACAATGCGATTGGCTTTTGTTTGCCAGCTGGCATATGCAAAGTGCAAACAAATTATTATTAGCTGCCAACAATGAAGGCGCCAAGGGTATTCCCATAGAAATGTGTCCTTTCTGAAGCGCAAATATGTTTGTGTATGGGCTTTGGTCAACAAGCGGGGCTTCAACGCGTGCAGCAGTGCATGACTGCAACTTCAGCTGTGCTTAAGGATGTTGTTCAGATTTATAGTAAATGTTTTAAATTTATGCATTTATGGTAGTGCTGCAATAAGGCCAAAGCCAAATAATATTTACCATGTAAATTGCGAATGATTTACAATTGCCGAAAAGCAAAAACACATGTATCTGTCCGCTTAGTTAGATAACAATAAATGGACAAACCAATTTATCAGTAGCAAAATCAATTAGTAACCACGTAAGATCACATTGCCCTATCACTTGAGCGATGTGCTATTCATAGCCCATTCATTATACGCACCCGGTGGCATGTCATAAATATTCCCATCATCGTTTATTTGGCGTCCTCACCCAGAGACGCTATCAAATGGCACAAATGAAAACCTGTTGATATCACAGACACACAAACACACACACACCGACAGATATGCACACTCGAATGTTTCAAGGGTTGCGTTTACGTCGAAATTGAAGAAGCGTTTTAAAGTGGAATTGAAGTGTTGCAAAAAAAAATGAAGGAACGAAAAATAATAAGAGAAAACTCTCGTCCATAAATATTCATGAAGCTCTAAAAGGGTTTTTACTTGTGCAAAATGTTTAGGTGGGCTGCGTGTCATGCTGCGTCTGCTCTTTGGATTCAATGGCACCGCAAATTGACACTCAATGGAAAAATTGTATTCAAAGTGTTCGATTGCAGTGACCACCCACAGCTAGCAGTACAAAATGCAATTGCATGCCACACGATAAGTGGTTTCAGTTTCACTTTCGGGCTAAAACACGTTTCATTTTAAACGTCACCATGGACGTTGCTTTAACTCAACTAGGGTAGTGGGAAATGGATAGGAAAGGCTAAGGAGCGTTATAGCCCAAAATGGAGCATGCACATGAATTTGAATTAGCCTACGCATAAATGAGTATGTTTTCCTATATGTCTGTCAATGGTCCCAGGGGAAACCAAACAAACAGTGCAGGGCGCGCATGTGTGCCATCTACTTTAGTTCATAACGCTTTCGTTAAGCAGGACAATGAGCTTGGCCATGAGCAGGATAACTGCAAAGGGGGATGACGCTATGTTGGCTGCCCCACTCAGTAGGCAATACTCTTAGGCCAATTCCTTCGCTGCATGCAGCTCATCCGCCAACCAGTCACAATACCAAGCCTGGCAGTCTTCTATATCTATGTGTGTGTGTGTGAGTGCTTCTGCACTTCGTGCGTTACGGTCGTGTTTGTCGTGCGCACCAATCGGGTCTAGATTCGCTTTCGTTTTGATTTATAAACGGCCGCCGCGGCCAATCTGCGTATCATTAACAGTTGATCAACAGGTTTGCGCACACATCCCGCGACCCAAGCTCCCGCGTGGCAGTTTGATTAGTGCTGTTGTATAGTCCAGTCTAGTTGCATATTTCTGCACTAATTGAATTGCAACAGTACCACAAATTTAGTTATAAAAGTAATTTCACACGGAAATAGAAAAAAATAAATAGAGTATAGTTGCGTGCGAATTCCAATTTGTGAATAACTAAACGGGGTGACCACAAAAGCGAAATAAGCTAAAACATTTTTTTTTTTTTTTTTTTTTTTAAATAACACCAAATATCTATCGGCAGGTGAGTTGATTACTAAAAAACCTTTTTGTCAAACGTAATGAAATTTGTGCGTGGCCAAACTTGGAATTTTTATTGAAAGCTTTTCGATACAATACTATTTTTAGCTGCTGAAAAATCATATTTTATTTTATTATGTTGTCAAAGTGAAGAAGTCAAACATGTCATGGAAAAGTATATTTCTGAAGGTAGTTAACGGCTTAAGATTTTTTACTTAGTTAGCAAAACTTGTTTTAATTCGAGTGTCGTAGTTCGTTCAGTTTTATTTCTTTAACAACACATTTAACACATTTCCCACCATTTCATGTATTTTAAGCCAACATTACGCTTATTACGTTTACCATAACCACTTAATAAAGCTTAAATAAATAAAATTAGATCGTCAAAAAGAAGGCATTAGCGAATGTACTTATTTGTATCCCTTCGTAACTCCCTAACAAGAGCAGGGGAACAAGCAGATCCAGAAGGGTGCAGGAGAGAGAAATATGCAAAACCTTAAGGAGCTGCTCCAAAATTTATTTGCACTTCTGTGGATATTCTATTTATTTACGAGTTTCCGTTGATGCCTTCGAATATTTTCATTCAAATGACAGTCGTGGGACGAATGTGGGACGTGGGCTAGTGAAGTTGGGAACCTATTTAAACAAAATACTTATAGGCAATTGCTATCCCTTAGCAAATATTGGCAAGAAGGCGCCTTAAAAAGGAATTCACGCCGAGACACGCCACTTCAAGTAACCAAACAACCCTCAAACTGTTTAATTTCGATGCGCGAAGTACCTTCTGAGTATGTGTGTATGGCACACATATATATTAAAGGAGCTGTTGCAAATCGAATTGGGGCAAGCATCCTTTAACAAGTACCTGGTCCATGCCAAAATGCCCATAAATAATGCCTGCTGAATAATAAATACTATGTCTAATCTAACCGGGAGCTCGATGCTGTTTGGTCTGTCCACTAAATTTTTAAGTGAAATGCCAGCCGTTAACAAAGCCATAAAATGTTCAGTTAATTTCAATAACAAGCAGACCTGCACGTGCCTCTAGTTGACTTTAGCTCAGTCCTGCTTCCTGGTTGATTGGTTGTTCGTTCGGCTAGGTCGAGTGTGTGGTCATAAAATTTGATGCGTGTCCTATCAACACGACTGGGGCTATGCATTATAATTGAAGCGCAAAACCCGCTGGGGCATCAATCAATCAATGACAAGGAAAACCATTTGTTTCGAACAATGAGTCAAAAGTTAAGATACAACGGTGCTGTATGTTAAATCTGCCTGCATCAATTAACATTGAAATCCCAACAAAGTAGCCATTATAATTAAATCTGCAGACGCCTCGATTGGATTGCGATAACGGCACACGCCCCATAACTACGAACATATTTGCATACAATAGAACGGATTTTTACTAATTGCTTTTGACTTTTTGTGAAAAGCATTTTTGTGTAGGCGCTAAGCCTTAAAGGGCTTTAATTAGTTCGCAGTTTCTGCCAGACATAGAGGTAGAGTAGCAACAACTATGATCTAGGATGTGCAATAAAACGTAATATTTAATTTAAGCCATGCAAATGCAAATAAACACTTCCTTAGCGTTGAGCGCGAAGCCGCTTAGTGCCACATATTGTCTTTTGTTGTTGACAGTCACGTATAGCTGTGGAAGCTGTGCCCGCAAGTGCAATTCCCGCAGACTTAAGTTTCACAGCAAACATGGCCATAGTTTAAGCAAAATGAGTGCAGCCACACGCACTTGTGCTCCATATGAGAATTTCCGTTTTCTTGCAATTCGATACAAAATTTCATGGTACTATTTGGCGTATGCGTATTGGGATTGTAATGCCACTACTTGGAAAATTTACCGCCTACCGTGAGTTACCTCAAGCTTGTGCTGCAACAAAAACGACAACAACACATTAATAGGCAATAAATTGTTACTGTTATGTGTTGCTGGCTTTTAGCACAGCAGTTGGCATTTGGCATCAAGTGAACTTGGCAATTTACAAAGCGACCGTCGGGACTTGAGTGCCGTGTCCGAACCAGAGCAAACAACGAAACAAAGGGAGATAGATATGCCGTCCCACCGCTTTCAATTAGAGTGGTTATTAAGCCAAATCGTTACGCCTGTTTTGGTAATTTGGGGCAAAGGCTGATATGATTGCCAATACCAAAATGAGCCTCAAATATCCCGCCGGGAATACACAGCCGGCAGTCTTCCGCGCTTTAACGGTCAATGCTTTGACTTAATTGACCACAAGCATTGCCACAATTCAAATGTTACAAAGTATTTCACTTTTTTTTTCAGGATTATGGCACAGTCGCTGAGTTTAGATGTTGCAATAAACAGCTTTGGCCTTTTGCTGCTGCTCCTCATGTGCAACATAGGCAGAAGTCATGGAGCAGCCTTGCCCAACAACAATGATGAGCTAGCAGAAACAGGTCTCACCGACCAGGTGGTGGAACAACTGGCCGACAATGAGCTCTACGGCAACAATAATAAACGTGCTTGGCAATCACTGCAGAGCTCTTGGGGCAAAAGGTCAAACGATCAGACTCCTTTGGAAGTGGAAGACTCCATCTATATGACGGGTCACTTTGTGCCGCTCGTCATCACCGACGGCACCAACACCATTGACTGGAGCACATTTCAACGAATGGCCAACAGGAATAACCAGGAGCAGCAGCAACAGCAATCATCACAATCAAATGAGGAGTCCGAAGATGTCAGCGCTGAGAACACTTTCGAGAAACGGGCATGGAAAAATTTGAATGTTGCATGGGGCAAGCGGCGACAGGCTCAGGGCTGGAACAAGTTTAGAGGAGACTGGGGCAAGCGTGAACCGACGTGGAACAATTTGAAGGGCATGTGGGGCAAGCGCGATCAATGGCAAAAGTTGCATGCGGGTTGGGGCAAACGCTCGCTGGCAAACTAAATGAGACATAAACACCAGTATATCCCATAAATAAAAACATGCTAGGAAATTATCCAATGGATTTACATATACTATCAAATACAATATAACCAGTAAACTAATTTACTTACAATGTATTACTACAACTACGTGCATTTTAGTCAAATTTCTTTTTGTAACAGAGATTCTCGAGGTTCTATAGTGTTCTAGTGGGGAAGGAGGATATTCGAGGTCAGTTCTAAAAATGTATGAAAGCGCTCGCCAGAAATAAACTTTAAAAAACATGAATAAAAACCGAACTTAATAATTGTACTTGTATTATTACGCATGTGTTTAAGTCAGTATTATAATCAATAACAAATTACATACAAGTATATGCATAGAGAAAAACTTATAGCAAGAATAGTTTCAAAGATACTATATGTAATATTCCATAAAATACGCAAATGCTTTAGGCATAGAGAAACCCTAACTTACTTAATATTATTATTATTATAATATATAGTATGTATGTATGTACCTATAGCGAATGGCAATATCTATAAAAATGCAAATATAAAAAAAAACCGATTAACACAGCTTTAATTTTTCTTTTAATATGGATATTAATAATACATTGTGTTTATTGTGTTTATTTTCTTGACTACTTAAATTAGTTTGTTAATTATGAATATGTTAATTATTGTGAATAATTTATGTCTGTTTGGGCTGCAATTAAATCATTATTAATAAGAAGTAGTAGCTTTGGAGTATAAATAGGTTGTCCATAGCTTAGTGGCCACAGTCGCTTCAAGGACCTTAACCATGCGTTACTTACCACGGCTCAAAGATGGAAATCCCGCACCGTTGACATGGCCGGTTTCTCTTTACCGTCGACTTAATCACATTACTTGGCCACTGGAGGACGGAGAGAGTCGTCGTATGGTGCTTATTGATCGCCTTCTAATCTTTGTAGGATTTCTTGTATTTACGCTACACAATGAGGTGGACTTTCACTATGAGCTGAATTTTCGCAAGGATATTGATAAAATGCTGACAGGAATGCCAACATATCTGGTGCTGATTGAAATACAAATACGTGGCTTTCAGTTGGCCTGTAACAAGAATGCGTTCAAACGATTGCTGCAGAAATTTTATGCTGATATTTACGTAACACAGGAATCGGAACCAGAGCTCTTCTCCCACATCAGGAGGCAGATGGTGCCAACTCTTCTTAATTCCGTTGGTTACCTGATGGCGCTCTCAAATTTCTTGTTGGTGCCTGTGCAGAATTTTCGACATCACCGACGTGACATGCTTTATCAGCAGATATATTGGTTCGACAACACGCAGCTCCATTACTTTATACCTCTGATCCTTGCCAACTACTGGGTGGGAGTCATTATAACCACAATGCTAATCGGTGAACTAAATGTCCTGGGAGAGATCTTAATGCATTTAAATGCTCGCTATATAATGCTAGGTCGGGACATGAGTGGATTGGCCAAGCAGTTGTTAGAAAATGGAAATCCTCCAGAACTGGCAGCCAACTATCGCCGTGGTATAATTCATATACTACGTCGTAATGCTGCACTAAATCGCTTTGGCGAAGAACTAGAAAAGGAGTTTAGTTTTCGAGTATTTATAATTTATGCTTTCAGTGCCGCTCTTCTCTGTGTTACGGGCTTTAAGGCGTATACAGTAAGTATAAAATTTACATTACAATACGAATATTCAATTTTTATCTTGTGCAGAATCCATCAGCAAATATTGCCTATATCGTTTGGTTTATGGCCAAGTTATGTGAGTTGCTGGCATTGGGAATGCTTGGCTCGATAATATATAAAACGGTAAGGTTATTTTAATTATTAATTTCTGTTTCCATGTTATTTCAATATCATAATTAAAATTTCAGACGGATGAATTGAGTGTCATGTACTATTGTTGTGGCTGGGAACTAATTATATACCACTCGAAAAATACTTACGAAAATGTAAAACTTATGAAAATAGTCTCAATGGCCATCGAGATAAGCGCACGACCCTTTTTTCTTACCGGAATGAAGTATTTTCGTGTTACTCTTGCCGCCGTTGTTAAAGTAATTGTTTATTTGTAAACTTATTCTAGAGCTCTATGTAATTTTTGATATTTTTCAGATAATTCAAGGAGCGTTTTCGTACTTTACTTTTCTCACATCAATGCGCTAAAATTCTTCGAGCTCAATTTTGAATTCTAAATTTCTATTCAACGCGCCTTGGGAAGCTTTGTAGCAGTCAGCTTATGTGCGGCTGAATGTCAATTGATTAGAGTGACCAAACTTATGTCTACCGATATATTGCACGATACCAAAATTTGTTTTCCGTTGTGCACACACTTTTTGAGGCCGCCAATTTAGCGGCTTTATATATTTCCTTATTAAATTTGTGGCACAAAAAATGAACTATTCGAGCAATAAAAGGTATAACCGCGCTTACAAATGTTTTTTTTAAATCGGTTCTTATACAGCTTTACAACTTGCAGCTCGCCATATTCTCGCAGTCCCTCCATTGTGCGGACCCGGAAAGAACGGGAACATGTCAATGTGTCGCAGAGTTTAGAAGTGCGTCGACGGCGTGGGGAGGCGAGAACTTTTTTGAAATGGGGCTGCATAAATGTTGGAATATTAGCGCTACTCTCTTTTGATCTGTGGAGTACGTGCGTCTCCGTTAGACATCTCTTTTGGTATAAAGCGGAGTACGCGTTTGCCTTGTTCATCTCTCTGAGCGCCTTCGCTTGCATTGCCAAATACTTGTGGTGGCTCGTGGCAGACCGCTGCCAAATTTGTTTGACTGAGCTGCAACGCTGCTTACTGGGCGAAAATAATGGTAAGCCGTGGAAGTCCAAGTGCGTACGGTGCTACATTGACTTTGTTTCTTTTAGAAAACTCTTTCAAAACGTTTAGTGCAGGCTCAAAGCGACGGACTAATGAGCAGGAACTTAAAATAAGCGATAACATGCCCATAATCAATTGGCATTCTTCATTTGAAGAGAACCGTTGGGGCACACCACAGTCGCCACGCCGCAGCCTTAGTCCAACGCGGTCGCCGCAGCAGCAGCAGTTGCAGTTCAACAATCAATCTTTCAATAGCTCTATGGGTGCCAATAACAGCTCATTAAATACCAGCAACGTGAGCAATGATTCCACCTACATGTCACCATATGCTGAGGTACGTCGCGAAGATTTCCCAACTGATGTGCGCCAGCTGCCAGCGCTTTTGAGACGAGCAAGACGGGAGCGCACACGCAACAATGCTGAAATGGAAGATGCGGCAATAATGAATACCAGGAACACTTCAAACTCGTTCTGGAACTACTGTAATAACGCAGCGGCGTATATGCTGAAGCGTACAGTCTACCAGCTGGCACCTGCGTTTGTGCCCTCCACAGACAATGTTCCCTCCATTGAGGAGTTTGGCATTATTCAGTTTAAGGACGGCAACTCAGAGATCATTAATCGGTTATCAACGGTGAAGCTGTCGCAGTACTTAAGTAATCTGAGATATGTAAGTGGCTTTCATTGCTTTTTATTTAACAATAATGCTAATGATCCTTCATTTTAGTGGGTATCTACCACCATACTGCAGCGCCTGGTAAAACAGATTGATCATATGGATGAGGTGTTTCGGCAGCGTGGCCTGAGCGATTGGAAGATCGGCACTGTGGGTCTCGAGCGGTTACGGAAAATGGCTGATAATCAACAATTCGTGCAAAGCTTTGCACCGATGCTGCCTCTGCTATTGCCATTTCTCGACACCTTTAACAATCAGGAGTATCTAGTGCAGCGCATAAGAGAGCTGTCTCAGGGCTCCTGTATTGGAGATTATCGCTGGAACTCTGGCAATTTCCACAACGGAAAGGAATGGGGTGAACACCTGCCAACAGATGCTGCAGTAAGTGCTGATTTCTAATAACATTCCGTATTTTATCAACAGCCTTATATGATGTCATTATTTTAGATCCTTTTTCACCTGTTCTGCGTTTATTTGGATAGTCAACTGATGCCACTGCCTCAAGGTGGCGGTCGACCTTTTTATTCACGCTATGTACTCACTCGACAAGAGAAACGCTCGACCAAGGACCTTGTTAATGCTGTCAATAACAAAGCACACTGCGCTATACTCGTCACCAACAGTCAGCTAAAGCCCAAGTTTAACTTTATCAGCGAAAAGGAACTGCACAATTGCGCATACGATAGAAACAATTTGTTCTATGTTATCATACAGTTTTTGATATATATGCGCACGCACCAGGAGTCGGCGCTCGAGGGTGTCAACTTGGGCAAGAGCGGTATTAATTTAATGTGCGTGATTGAAGACTAAGGCAACAGATTTGGCTGCCCTTTATACTAGACTTAGCCAGCATTATGGCCACAAACTATGTACTCTTTAGATAAAATTATTTTCTGAATGTATTGTTATTTTTGGGCTTGATTAGCCACATTCACATGTTGAGCTATTAAATTATTAATTGTAATTATGAAGTCAATACAGTCAAGACAACACATGCATCACATCAAACTGTAAACATGTTCGCGGTTTTTGAGGTCACATCAGTCGCTACTTTTCGAAACTGGCCGCAATGCATCATAATCAAAGTGGCATGCGAACTTTTAACCATACACCATCGGTTGTTGGTGGTGTTGTCCATGCGGTCATTGCGGTCTGCGCTTTGCCAACAATTAACTTATGCCTTGGACGTCGTCGAAGTCAGCTGGGTACTGCCCCATTCTGCCTCCACCACTGTGAGCTCGTCGCACAGGTGCACAACTTTAATTGCTTTTTCATGATTTTCAATATTGCGCTGGTCAATGTCCGTTGCGACACACCGTAAAAAACCGACTTACTTGAACAGTGACTGCGAAATCGGCTCATGTGCACCTTCACACTGCGACGAGAGAGAGAGAGTGACAAAATTAATGGCTTCCGGCAACGAGTGTCGTCATTTTGTCGAGCTTGAGAAAATGCTGGGCAAACGGCAACCAAGCAGCCAGTCAGGCATCATGTGCAAGTTGGAAAGTGTTAGACGAAGGAGCTAAAAACACAAATACCGTCGTCAACATGAACTTCTGACTACTCGTACTACCTCTCTGACAACATATACTTAGAGTTTGTGGGTACTATGCTTGGCATCGGCTTTAGTTTTCAGCTCCCTTGGCTTGGCAGGACCGCATTACCATTTTTCTTGGCCATGCCCATTTTAGCTAGCGCTGCTCCGGTTGCTGTTTCTGTTTTAGCTCTTTGTTCATTTGACGTTGAATCGCTTGGTTGGTTATTTTAATGCCGTCGTCGTAGGTGGCACCCCGGGTGAGTAATGTGCTTGGGTTGTCAACTTTACACTTTTATCCCTCGCATTATATTTGCTTTACCTACACATAGAAACACTCACACGCACACTTTTCAACTCACACCCTTGCGATGGCAGGGTGATATGTTTTGTTGATACTTTTCTCAAGTTGTAAATTGGCTTAAAAATAATTTGTCAAAGCATTTCAGCGTACGAGGATTGGGGCTTGGGGTTGGTCTCAAGCAACAGCGGCAACGCCTATATGGAACTGCTGTTGTTTGGACCTTCTGTTCGCTATGTATGTACATGGAGTGGAATTCTTTAAAAGAATCGCATGTGCGCGTCTTCATTTCCAATTAGAAAAGTTTTCCTTCGGCTGCACCGTAATTGTGTTGATTAGTGCGGCTCGCTGGGCAAAGTCGAGAGATGGATTTCACATCTTGCCAGAGATAAAAAAAAATGTGAAAAAGATACTTGGAATCCTAAAACATTTTAAAAGAAATAAGCGGGATTCGATTGGCAATCGTTGTACATTCAATAGGCCTGCCTTTTTTTTACTTCCCTTCTTTAACTGTGGCTTCCACAAGCTTGGATCTAATATTATTCCGACAGTTACTTTGTGGAGGGGGGATTCCACTCCTGCATAGCGCATCCTCCACGTTGTCCTGGCGTTGCTTAAGCCCTGCAAATGTTTGTACGCAATAAACTGGCTAGTATCAAAGCTTTTACTTTTCGGCTTCCCTTTTTGCTGCTTATTTATTTTTATGCCCTCTAACTCAAACTTTATTTTGTCAGGGATATAAAAATCTGGTGTATATACGGTTAAGACAGAGTTATGGTACGTTTATCACTATTTAAAATTGCGGTCTAAGCCATGTTTTTATGGGTACTTCAAAACCACGAACATACATATAATATACATAATATTAACATTTCACTTCAAAAGAGAGTTGGAAAACATATCTATAAAACTCGTGAAAATTTCATGGTTTCTTATCATTTGTAAATAAAATTTCTAAATAAATATTGCAAAGAAAACGTAGTTGAATTAGTATTTCCTGGAAATATCCTACACTTATGAGCAAAGTAAGTGGTTGCAGGGAAACCGAAAGTCGAGCAATCGCTTTGGCAGCTGTGCCCTTTAGTGTTTGTTGTTGTTATAACTTGTTTTCCATCTACTCCTTGTTGGAGCACATTAATGAACAAAATATTTTCCCTATTATGCGCCAATATGGTCGCCCATATTTCGGTTTATTTAATTTTGCGCAAATAAAACGGAAGTGGCATTTTTATTTTTACCATCGTCTGGTTTCTCGCCTCCATGCCCTACTCTATCCGTTCCCACTTTTGTGCTCGATCCTGTCTCATATTTGTGCGCTCCATAAAATTCTGGTGCGAAGCCAAACAAACTTGCGACAATGATGATAATGTCGATGCTTAAATGTTGAACAAATATTTGGAGCATTATCTTTTTTTTTTTTTTAAACAAGCAATTTTTGTTGTGCTACGATGAGCTTTAAAGCGTCGACGACGTGCTCACACCAATACCCCACCCCCGTACCATAGCAAAGGCAGCTGTGAGTTTTCCCAGGAACTGTTGATGCCGCTGTTGGCTGCACATGGAGAAATTGGAATAGAAAATGGCTGTCATTTCCTTTTGAAGTGGAGTTTTGCTTTCGCCAAATTCGTGTCTTGTTACTTGTCGAGTCCGTTAATGGCCCAAATGAGTTTTTATGGCAACTATTTGGCAGCGTTTTAAGCCATGCAGTTTATCTACTGCCCAGAGGACATGAGTGGCCAGCACTCGATGCTTATGCAAGTCCACAAAGTGCCCCGATGCTCCTATCTATTGAAATAATAATTAGGATTCGCCGAATCTGAATTACTGCAGCATTGGCCACAAACAGATATGCATATGTATGTATACGTTTGTATGTGCTTAGGTGTCGTCTCCAAATTAGATGCTTTCGTGAGTGACGAGTGGTGCAGTGCAACCGCCATTGCTGCTCACACTCCTGGCCACTTTAGCCTTCGATGCCGTTGCTGATAACTTACGCAACTAAGCTGTGCCATCCGATGGAGTGTGGAATAGTGTGGTTTCGATGGTTTTGGGGGGCCCAGCAGCATTTGCATTTAATCGGATTTGTTGTCTAGATTACAGGTAGTACAAGGACATATGTATGTAGCTCTGATTTGAGTACCCAGCACAACGAAGTACACAAAAATAAAATCACTTGTTGTGTAATTTCATGTCTGTGAGTGTGTGTATGTATGTGTGTCTGTGTATGTGCACTGACCGCAACCACTGCCATGACAAATTAACGTTGCTACCAATTCCAGTCTTGGGTCCACATATATATTGATCCTCTTTTTGCTGCTCTTGTGGCATCTGCTGGGCATTTAATACTCTTAAAAACGAGAATAAAATCTTTATTACTGGTCGTACTAGCTTCCTGACGTTGAAAATAAAGGCAATTAAAGCAAAATGCTTAAGACCCAACTGCTTGTAAAACTTGATAAAAAAAAAAAAAAAAGCTGAAATTGATAAGTAAACTTTACTTACTTTATTTTACAAATGTAACTTATTTTAAAGTTGGCTTCTTTCGAAATTTATTTTTTATATTTAACAACTATGTTGTATTGTGGGACTAGTTTTTGATTTAGCCATCAGTACGCAAATCGTTGCTAAATAATAGTGGAATTTAAATGCTGAGTATTTCGAGCTGACATATGAATGCTTTGCATGCTTGTTACAATTGTGCGTGTAGGTAACAAACCGGAAGCATGGTAAGCATTTCCGCTTTATATGAATTTATAAAAAATAACTGGTTTAAGACATGTTTGACAAAAGTTCTACATCAGTTCCACAAACACCACACAGATGCGGCGAGATGGTAGGCGAGACAGTGAGACAGACTGAGAGGAAAAGGTATAATTGCATAAATCAAACTCAAACATGTAGCATGACAAATCACTTTAATTCATCTGCTCAGTGAGCAGAGTGCAGCCACTGCCTATCCACACACACCAAAGTCACCCCACATCACAGTATCACCAGTCCCAATCCCTTTCCTAGTCGCATCAAGACTCATTCCATCAGGCTTGCAAAGAAGCTGTGTAACATATCCGCTTATGTCAATTTTTTTTTACTACTACATATTGCTGGTGGAGGCGGTCGACGACATCATCAAGGACTTGCTCCACGTTTCGATTGTCCTCATTCAGCCAGTTGTCACTGTCAGTTTTGGCTTCCAGTGTTTGTCACTCTACTCACTCGCTTGGTTTGTTTGTTTAAATGCAACATTTACTTTATGGATTGTTGCTATATTTTTTCTTCAACTTTCAACCCGAAAACAGAGCGTATAAATTTCACGACAAATTCTATACGCCAGAGCTCAGCTGGGTGAGCTCTTGACTGATGTGGCCCTTTACAACTTTGCTCCATTTTAATAACTTGCTCGAACACCCACACACACACACACACAAACACACAGAGACTAATAGTCACACCCACATAGACTGGCTGACATACACTAATGCGCTAATAACCTGGTTCTTGTGTACGCTTTAAATGTCCTCTTGATGGTACATAGTTTAAAATTCTTTATAATTGGATTGCTCCATCTAAAGCAGGCCCTGAAACGCCCACGCCTCTAGGGGCCAGCACATTTTTTAAGGCCACTTCGGACACAAACCTAGTCAATGTTGAATCTCAAATGCCCAGACTCGCCCCGACCCCGTATCGCCAACGCTGCCCGTGGCATGTCAAAAAGGATTTTACAGTTGACGCGTACAAACCAAAGCTGCTCAAAGCCCCCCAACTGAAACACCAGCTCTACTCCCACCCAGAATCTATATGCTGGCCTTTTTTTTTTGGTTGCCCAAGCAGACGTGCTTTTCTGGCTATAGGCCGGGGCATCCGGCATCCCACACATGTGTGTGTTGTGGGTCTTGAAGTGATGATATGTTTCATTTCACACGGCAACCGTTGGCAATCCTTTTGACCGCATACAGACATGCCCATACCGAAAAGCGGATCCGCCCCCTGCCCAATCGCGCTGAGATTTATGTTTTCTTGTAAACAAAATAACGGACATGCCGAAGGCAGCGAAGCGTCGGCCCAACAAAGAAAACGAAGAAAAAGTGTGAAAGGTGCATGGAGCGTGAGCTGACATCAGGATTAGGCGTATGTTGAGGGCTGCGTATTCGATTTTCTTTCAATTCCTCCTGATATGATCTCGCGTTTGGGGTGCGCTCCTTGTGTGTGTGTGAAGGAATTAATTATTGAACGGCTCAGAGAAGCTAAAATATCCCTTATCCCTTACACAATCTGGTTAGCGCCTTGGCTTCTTAGTGAGTACACTTGAAGATATATGCTTTAAGACCAGTTTTTACTTGATTTGTAGAATAGTAATATTCATTAAAGCTCTAGTTTCTTTGCAGTGTTTCCTGCTCACAATTAAAGTTTCTTATATTGAAGAACTTTTCAGTTGAGACTGTATTTAATCTTACTACAAATTGGCTTAAAATTATGTCTAGACAGTGCCTGCAAAATGTTTTCTATGCTCACAATACGAGCGCATTTGTTATGCTGCATACGTGTCCACGTCCAGAGAGATTCAGAGGAAACAGCCGAAGGCTTATGCTATGCTTATGCCACTGTTATCCTGCCACATGCAAATATTCTAATTTGCATATATTTAGCAAAACACTCAAAGTTGCTTGGTACACAGTTGAGCGGTATGGGAGAATTTCTGTTGAGGAGGCTTTAAGAAAAAAACCGCTAGCATTGCCAGGACCAAGCAAATTATGCTGAGGGGACGATACTCATACGCACCGTGTGCGCCACAGGTGGAAGGCAACTTGAAAGAAAACATTTTAAAAAAAAGCCACCAAATTGCACAACGAACAGCATGTCAAGCGGAAATTGTGCACGACCCAGAAAGAGAAAGTGGCCACGGGGAACAAAACGGCAGAGAGGTAAAGAAAGTTGCTAACCTCCGTGATATTGAGCCCATTTAACATTCAGAAACGCTGTTGGTTTCAGTTTCATGTTTCAAGCATCCAGGTGGCTAATTGAGCAATTCAGTAAATGGCTCTGGCAGCGACCCACTTTCGGCTCGACCGTAATTATAAATCAATTGCTTGCGGTATTTGCTTTGAATTTCATGAATGCGTTTGCCGTTTACCAATTCTTTCAAATCCAACTCCATCAGCGTCAGCGCCAGCGACAACTTCGAGTTGCGTGACATTTTGTGAATCCTTGGGGGCATATTATTTTTTTGCAACCACAGTCAGCGCGTCAACGGAGCCACAGACTAGGCCAGACGTCACGCCCACGCTATGCCTCTGCCGCAGCATTTGAATCGTGCCATTTCTGCACATTCGCACCGCTGTTTGTCAGTTTGTGCCCTCTGTCTGTCTGTTCTGTCTCTAGTTTGCTTTCAATCTGCGCTGCCTTGCTGCGCTTTTCGTTTTCAATTTCTTTGGAAATTTATTTCATGCAGAAAAGCAAATTTCATAACTTCCCACTTCCCATTCCCAGTTGCGTCCTCGATTCATTTCTTCGTCTTGAAAATACATTGCTATATATATATATATATTTCTTTTCATTTTTTTGTGTGTTTATACTCGCATTTGATGCGTTGCCTGGAGCTGGTTTACTTTTCGAGGCAAACTTTTTGTAAATATTTTTCTATGTATTTCTGGCCCGGCGGCGGCGGCCACCGTAAACTGACTGTTTGCGCCCCCAGCTATTGGCTGATCCTGATACGATTTATGTATGTTATAGTATGTGTATGTGCATACACGAACATACATTGATTTGTGCCCCAGAGCCCCAAGACGGCGCAAGTATGTGCCGGCATTGTTTGCGCCCGTGGCGGCTGTGGGAAATGGCCCCGTAAACGTTTAATAAAATATGATTTCAATTGATTCACAAGTCGCATTTGAATCAAAATGTGTGATATAGTATATATTCGCATTATTTGCTGCTTTCACGTTGCTTTTGCTGCTGCTGCTGCTCATCCTTTTGGACTTTACGACAGTGGGCAATCAATAAAGCAAAGTGCTCCAACAGAGCATGCTGCCTCTGCGATCTCTGTGGTGTACGTGCCCATTCAGGGCTCATTGCTGCTTTGTCTGTCCCTTAGTCCCACTATCCCTAGACCTTAATTCTGTCCCTGTCTAGGGCCACAGTTATCCGCTTAGATCACTCAACTAAAAAACTCAATTTGCATATTAATATTATTTGGGTTTTTGGACGTTGCTGTTGATGCTTCTGCTGTGCTCAGGCCACTCTTCTCTCCACTTCACTACACTTCATCCTTCGTGAATCATCCGCCAGTTTCGACCTTTTATCTAACAGCAAAAACAACGACATCAACAACATCGAGCAACTGGCTAAGCAACAGTAGTTGAATTGAATTTGCTGTGCTTCAACGCCTTTTCGGTCTTTGATATTCAATGCGTGTTTGTTTGTGTGTCTGTGTGTGTGTGTTGGTGTGTGAGCCACACGCGCCCAAAAGAGTCCAACTTGTGCGCTGGCATTCCCAGGAGGCGTATGTTGGGAGCACAATGGTCAATATTAAGTGTCACATTTAGAAAGAACCCTCAAAATAATCGTAATCCAAATTTTATGTGTAGATTGGACATTTTCACACCTGACATAATCATAAAACTGATGTAGGTTTGCTTCAGATTTGTTTGGCATTTGATTGTATGTACGAGCTGACACACAGTTAAGTGTCATATTTCGGAGTTCTTTTGATAGAGATTAATACAAGCTACGAGTACATACTATGTATGTAGTTTATAAGATACGAGTTGTGATTTATGAATTTGTTTCTGCAGCTGGCATTGCGCATCAATGACAATGGTATATACATATTATTATGTAAGTACTCAGTATTTGGCATTAAGCCGAATGAAATTTGTTGCAGCGCTGACAGCTGCAAATCCAAAAGACGTTTCACCATCAACATTGATATCGATACGTATCTACATGTATGTATATTCAGATACACCAACCCTAACCCCATTTATAACCATAACTGCCAGCACCCAATGATGGAGTGCCAACAGAGCCAAGCGAAACTAGAGATTCTTGCATACTTATGACTGCGAGGAATCGTAGTTGTTGTAACTGCACAATGGAACATATAAATCGGCATACATAAAATGTCGCTACAAATATTTTATAACAGGAAATCCGTTATTTATACGCACATTGTGTGCACACTGATGCTGATGGAGTGGGTGACAGAGTGGGCGTGGGTCGATGTGGGTTTCTCTTGGTAAATATGAATGAATGTTGTTTGCATGTCGCCTGTCGTCTTTTGCCACCGCCCATTTCGCCTATATATTTGTTGCGACAAAATCCTCATGAATTGACTACAATTTTATTTATTATTACTCGTTCTATTTGCCGCTCTACTCAAGCTCACTTCTACTCCACTCTGTGCTCCCTCACAACTCTATGGCACTCAACTTGTTTCGAGCCAATACAAAAATTACGTTCCTAAGGCAATTCCATTATGGCGTACACTCCGCTGGCAAATTGCAAGGCTCAATTGATATTGGCTCTAAGCAATTCTGTGCACAAATAACAACAATGATCAAGCGCAACTTTAAACGATACTCAACTAATAATTGGCCACCAGTCCGATTGGTCAATTTCAAGACAGCTTAAACTTTAGACCAACCCAATATGATGCTGTTTCAAGCTGCCTTATGTGTGCAAACGATTTAATGTGTTTAAGGCATTAAAATTTACATGAAGCCAAAGTGAAAATTAACAACAGCCACAGAGGCAGCCACAACAAGGGCAACAGCAAAACAATTAAATTAGATACCCTGTAAATGTGCAAATTATTATAGCAGAATTTCACATTGAAAGCTGGAAGTAGATATTATGTATAAGCTATAATTATTCTGATTGGTCCATAATGTACACTGTATATCTTTATTTTAGTTCTATGCTTTTTGGACACATATACCACATTTTTTTATTTTACAGGGCAGCAAGCAAAGTCTGTTTTCAAAAACCCAATTAAAAAGTTACGTTAATTTTGTGCCACACATTGTTGTTGCTTGGTTGTTGTGGTTAACACACTCTCACACACACACACATACACCCTGCTCCGTCTGTACTGCACTTTATCGGCTTCAGTTTTTTGCTTTTAAAAAAGGCAATGCTAATATCAACCTATAAATATCCATGTCCCTTAGCTGAGTGACGCACTTGTTACGATCAAAACCCAACTGCAGCAGCTTTTGCTCCTGCTGATTTTCCACAGATAGCTGTTGAATGGACCCGTTGAGATAATCCGCCTCGCGTTCAAAAAGTTTTCGAGCATCCGAGCGAAAAAGTTGAATCGACTGCATGAATTCCGAATGGCGATGCTCAATCTGTATTTTGTTCTGCTGCAGGAATTTCTGATAGTCAGCCAAAAGGCGCATTATAATAAAACGACGATAACGGCGCTTAGCATCTGAAATTGGTGTTTCAAGCTCCGGTTGGACTTTCGTGTAACTCACCAGTGTTATAATAAGTATAAGCAGTAGTTTGAAGAGGACAATGAGCAGCATGAGTACCATTAACCTATCCTCTACTCGTTCCAACTGCTGCCGCCAGCACAACAAATCGCAGCCATGGACCCTGTGTAGGTAATTCAGGAAGCCGACAGAGCAAGTGCAGATCACAGAAATTGCAGCTAGCGCAACGTGGTGCAGTCGCAAGAGGGTTTTCACATGCTGCAAAAATCTAAACATTTTATTAACTTCATGACAATTGAATCGAATTGAAAATACAAATTCTTTTATTTTGTTTTAAAAATATATGGTTTATTGAAACTTTATTTACAATTAAAAACGATCAAGCTTAAAGAATATTCATTGCTGCTCGTTGGGCTGGCAGCAAAGGGTTGTGCCGTTGTTGTTGTGCCTGTGGTGCTGTCTGCCGTCGCCAGTCCACCAGAGGAGGATGATGTTGTGGTGGCGTCGAATGTAGTGGCTTCTGCTGATAGAAATGTTTATGTATGGTCACAGGACGTAGGTTAAGCTTGAGTTGCTCAGCACGCTTATGAGCAAGATAGCGTCTACGATCGATGTTGTCCACATTGCTCTTGACGCCAAAGATAATGTGTAGAAAGGGTTTGACAAGAACGCTTAGAGCCACAAAGCCCAGAAAGCCAAAGACGACGGGTGAGATCAATGTGAATAGGAAAACACCCAACGTAAAAGGATTCAGTACGGTGAAGAAAGCCACAAATTTAATGAAGGGATATAAAACATGACCCACATGATTGACCCACTCTTTCTTTTTCTTCTTGAAGAGAACGTTGTGGCGCAACAGATACTTAATCTTGCTAAATGGCGCTTTTGTGGTTGCAGGTCGTTTTTGCTTATGTGGATAGTGGTGATGCGGATAGTATGGCTGCCTGGTGGGATTTGCATAGATAAGATGCGCTTGCTGCCCAATAAGTGTTGCTGTCGTTTCTGGCTTCTTTCTTCTTTTCTTCCTTTTCTGATCTTTTTCATTTTTCTTTCGCTTACGACGACGTCGTCTCTTACGCCGTCGTCTCATACCTTTCTTGGCGCGTGATGATTCTGCCGTGGCAGATTTATGCTCCTCCACTGGGTGCAGGACTTCAAAGGCATTCTCATGCTCATGTAGATCCTGATTCATCTGCTCGAAGACATGGAAAGGTTGCGTTGTTGTCAATTGACTGGCATGCTGCTCGTGGTCCATTTGGAGTGCTTCGAGTATGTTGAAGCTGACGTTTGGTGTTTTGTGTCGCAGCTGCTCGACTTGTTCCAGAGTCAAGTGCTCCAGCACACTGAAAGGTTTAACAGTGGTTCTATGTTTCAGTTTCTCTTCCAACTCGAGCTGCAGCTGCTCCAGCACATTAAAAGGTTTCTGTGTGGTTGCCTTCTCCCAAAGTAGCTGTGCTTGTGGTTGGCGTAAATCACGCCCCTTACGCTGCTGTTGGTCGCCCGTTGTTTGCTGCACAAGTTGTGCATACAAAGTTTCAAAAATTTTTGCAAAATTAAAAACATATAGGGGATTTGGTGGACCAACGCTGGGGTTGCTTTGGTTGCTGCCACCGACAATGTCCTTTACAGGCTGCGCGGCGCTAAACTCAAACTTTGCTAATCCATCACGCCTCTGCTGCAGCAGTTTCTGCTCGATCTCGGACTGGATGCGTGCCTCGCCGCAGTTTTGTAAAATCAACAAAAATATAACAAAGTTCGCAACACTTTCGGCATTCCGACTATGCCCCATTTTATTTCATGTTGGTCGGTTGGACGGACGAGTGTTGCAGGAGTGACTGGACTGACGTCGCGCTTGGTATTTGAAAGGCGGACGGGGGCTGTGTGTATGTGTTTCCTCCAACTCAGTTTTATGCTTGATTTAATTTCAACTTTTGTGCTCGACTTGCGAACTTCAACTGACGTTCCGTTCTGGCCATTGCCACATCATCAGCTCGGTCGTCAGTCGTCACTCGTCAGTCAGTTAGTCAGTTGGCCCAAGAACTTCACAACTTGTTGAGCTTGTTTTACCCCGCAACGAACAAATTTCATTTCATTTCATTTATTAGCTTTTACTTGATTTCTGGTTTGTTCTTTTTTGCTCACTTTTTGGTTTCTTCGCTTGTAGTTTTGTTATAAAAGTAAAATTTATTGCTGCTTAGTGCATCATCAACAGTTTCTGTTATGACAAATTCTCGTACTTATATTTAACAACTTGTAAAGCACTTAATTATGCTTTAAGCAAAACAAACCGAAAACTGCTGCCTAACTTGTATACAAGCAAGCCAAGTTAGCAACAGCCCCAACAACAGCAACAACAAAAGCTACAATAACATTTTTGGAAGCATGGCGAAAGCGAGAACGAGAACGAAAACGAGACTATCACAACACGAATTATGTGAACTGGCATGCAAAAGACTTTGGAAAGTGCTTAGTGGCCAATTGAAGTTGTTGCAGTTGCCTGCCGACTCTGAGGTCAGCATTAAGGGGGAGTAGGGTAAATGAATGTTTTCCATGCACTTAATATTGTTATTGTTAACATGCACACACACACAAACATAAATGCTCAAGAGTTTTCTCAGACACATGTAATTCACTTAAGTTTTGTGTATAGATTGCAGTTTGGTCAAAGTTTTTTGAAAACTGATACGAATACTCAATCAAAAGTATTAAACGACTTATGAAATACAAAGCATGTTAGCAAGAGATTTTTTTATCGGTTTGTCAAGACTTTTTAGCTAGAGATATTGAAAATGTGCGGTTGAATAATGATTGGCCATAGTTCCAGGCTTTCTTAAAACATTTTTTATTTTAATTACGAAATGGCTTAAAATTTATCGTTTAGGTAACTACAAATCTAAATATAAATTTTTACATAAAACTCACGATAACTTGAAGCAATTTTTTAAGCAATAGCTTTAAAGTCATTTTACAGCGTCTTGTTAAGTTTAATGTGTGCTATTGTCCAAAGTTAATTGGGGCTTTGAAGTTTTCAATTGTTTTTGTTTATTGCTTTTAGCCCATGTGATCTGTAATGAAAGGCATTTTAAACAACCTTTATCGATTATCGCTTATGGAAAACTTTTATTAGACACTTTGCTGAATTACACATTTTACGCGATTTTGCTTTATGGCCAATGCGGATGATTGACAGTGTGGAGATGGGGCAGGAAGGACACGTTAATAGCTGTAAAAATTCAGGAATGTGGCAAATGGGAAGCTTACGAGCACAGGACAGGTGTTGATAACAATGGCGCCCCCATCAAAGTGATTGACTGCGACACGCGCCGCCCCATTAAAAATAACCGGGAGGTAAAAAAGAGAGAGAGAGAAAGATAGAAAGAGAGAAGCTGTGCTCCATCTGGCCTTCATATAGCTCCCTTGTATATTGGCCCTCTATATTGCCAATTAGGCGGGGCATGCAATTTGAACAATTTGAGCAATTTTCAGCACAATGGGGTCGGGTCCTCCCAGCCATAGTCGATACGGTACTGATTGACATATTGTGCCAGTTAGTTATTGGCTCCAGACGCATCAAATGACGATTGTTGTAACCATGGTAGATTCATATCGGCCGTTGGTGGCCATGCTGGCAGGCATTTCCTTTTTGCCGGCTCCAACAGCGTTTCGCTAATTTGATTGCGCTCTTACCACACGGGCGAGCGTAATGGGAACAAAGCGCCGACAATTTCAATATCAAATTGAAATATAAAACTACTGGCAAAGAAGGCGACGCAACTTTTTCTCAGTTTCATATTCATCAGTTTCACATTCACCTGGCAACACACACACACACACACAAAAAAAAAGTTATACAAAAAAATACCAATATACAATATACACACACATATATTTCAAGATGCACGTCAATTTAAACCGTTTGATACAGCTGCCACACCAGTTTCTGAGTCGTTCCTTTTTTGGATCAAAGGCTCCCAAGGTTAACAAGAACAAGACAAATGACAAGGTAAAGTTTGAGTTTACCGAGGAGAACAAAAGTCGCGCCAAGGAGTTGTTGTCCGGTTATCCAGAGAAGGAACTGCGTGGCGCTTTATTGCCCATGCTAGACATTGCTCAACGCCAACATGGCTGGCTGCCGATAACAGCCATTGAGGCGGTAGCCTGTATGCTTAAGGTAGAGCCATATGCTGTCTGGGAGGTAGCCAACTTCTACACCATGTTCAATCTGAGTCCGGTGGGCAAGTTTCATATTAAAGTGTGCACGACGACGCCATGTCAGCTGCGCGGATGTTGTAAAATCCTAAATAAGTGCGAGGAGGTGTTAAATTTAAAGAATGGGGATACTTCAGAAGACATGGAGTTTACGCTGCACAGCACATACTGCATGGGCGCCTGCGTCAATGGGCCCGTTCTAGGTGTCAATGATGATCTATATGAAGATCTGGATGTAGAAAAACTAGAGGAAATTTTGTGCCAGCTGAAAAAGGGGATTATGCCACCGAGTGGACCTTGCAACGGTCGTTTTGCCAGTGAGCCAAGATCAGGAGCGACCACTTTGTTAATTGACCCACCGCCAGCAGGTTATGGCATGCAGGAACTGTGCATTCTTAAGCCAAAGCCCAGCTAATCATTAAATATATGTAGTAAGTTTCGTGTTAGACCTGGGGCAATAAATTGAAATTTCATATGGCCAGCTGCTGCAGTTATTAAAGTGCAATTGTTCTTTTTATTTTTGTTTTGCTCCTGCTGGCAACAGCTGTTTAGCTAACCTCGTTCTCATTTCATTACTCTATATACTGGGGCTTATCCCTAGCTAAAGGACGTGCTTTGCAATTTCGCAACGCTCGCAAAATCAACAACAAACAAGCAATAGAAGCCGTGCTGAATCAAGCGCGAAACAACGCCCAAGTCCAAGTCCAAGCCCGGCAGTAACCTAGTGCCCCTCTGTATCCTGCATTCTACTGCCATTTAGCTGCCATGTCCTGTCAGCCATTGCAGCAAGTAATCAGCTTTTGTCTTGTCTATTCGCTGCTGGTTTCTCTCTTGCAGCACCACCCGCTTGAGCGCTGCATGCTGTGGTTTGACCTCGGGACAAACCCTTTCGGCGTTCTAATGAAATGCTGGCAGCCATCAACATGTAGCACCAACAACAACAACAAAGGGTAGTAGTAACAACTGCTATAGCGATAGCAACAGCGTCGATATTGTTTTAGCTAAAATAGTTTTAATTGCAGCACGCCCCCAAAAAGCGGCTTACAACTTTTATTTTACTTCGTGCCAATGCGCACATGAAAGGGTATTTTTGTGGTAAATATTGTAATCGATTTAAATATAAAACGGAGTTGGTGGTACGTTTAAATACATAATCAGTTAAATAACTATTTCGATTTTAAAGTACTAAAGGTACTTCGCAGTGAATCAAGTTCTCAACAAAATTTTCGCTTAAAATTGTATATATTGTATTTTGACGTTAACTGTTAGACGAACTAGTCGTACAATGCAGATTTACAGTTTTAATAAATCTGTTTGTCACTTTTGTTTGCCGCTTCAATGGCCAACAACAACCGCAAGAGTCGCAGCAGCAGCCACGCCATGCCACGCCCACACATTGCCCACACTTACGCCAATGCCACGTTATGGGTCCCATTGTCGCAGTCCCAGCGCATGGCGATGAATTTTTAAATGAAAATTGTTGCTATTGAAAGTTTTTAATTTGTGTGTGCGTGAGTTTTATTTTTATTATTATTTTGCGGTGCTGTTTTTGTTGTTGTTATTGTTATTTTTAAGCTGTGCTGTGTCTATCTCGCTCTCTCTCGTCCTCTATCCCTTGGCCCTGTCGCATTTTGCGTGATTTTCGCTGGCTGAAATGGCACCATTGGGAAATTAATATCCTTTTTGGACGATGGCACGAGGCACACACACACACATACTCAGCCCAAAGCTATACCTAGAGCCAAAAGCCAAATCCTTGCTCGTCCAGTTGTGTCCAGTCCAGCGCGGCCCTCATTTGGAGTCACGCGGCAGCAACGCGTGAGCTGAGCGTCAACTTTTTGCTGCCACGTTGCACGTACGCCCCCATGCCACGCCTCCATTGCCGTTGCTGCCGGCAACCCCGAGCTGTCCTTTGTTTAAGTTGCTCTGTTGCTGTTGCTACTAGTTGTGGGTTGCTTGTTGCTGCTTGCCTGCTGTTGACAACTTTTGTGCTGTTTCCATTTTTCGCCCGCACACCGCATTCATAATTGCTCCTGCTCGGGTCTCTGGTATCCTTGTTATCCTCACCAGATTACTTGCTTCTTTTTTTTGCGTAACTCCGCGTCGTTTCCTTTATTACTTTTGCGCAATTACTCATTACGTTATTGCATTTCATACTTCTGATATACACGCATAGTTGACTAAGCAACCAGAACAAGCACCAAGCTGTAGGACGAGGACGAGGACACTGTGTTGGGTTCGTTGCCAAGCTCTGAAATAATTAGAAATATTTTTGCGCAATTCCATTGGAGAGTTGTCCAATTTGGCGTAGCATTTGCAGAGCCATCCCACCCACAGCCCCCTTTTTGTGAAACTCTTTTTGGGTTGCACTTTTGAGTCGTTCCACTTTGCCCGTTGGCCTTGTCGCCTGCAAAGTTTTCATTTGCATGTTTCTAGTTAATTGAATTATGCACAAGTTTCCGATTGGCGCTCAAGGTGCCTCTTACCAAAGACTAAATTTACATAAGCGCTTTGAGGCAAAACAAATGGTGCTGATATTAAGCATACGCCCATATATTGAGCTCATTAGCTCTGCCCCAGACCGCCAGTTAAAACAGCTGGATGGACACTCTTTGACGTCTTCAGCACAGAAAGAAGCTGGCTGCTGGAATAGCTGTTTGGCTGTTTACATCGCCTGTGATTTCCTTTTATGTATTTGCCATAAAAGTCTAGGTCCGGGGCGCTTCAAGTTTATTACATTCCTAAGCTGCGTTGCCAGCTACGAAGTCGTGTCATCGCCTGGCAATAAAAAATGCTGCTCCTGGTTGCCCATTGTTGTTGAAAGCAGCATGCGCCACACATGAAGCAGGAGGAGTAGGTGGAGGTAGGGCTAGTATGAACCTGCGCTTGTGTTCGTGCGTAGTCAGCCGAATTTAAATTTGACTTTTATTAAGCGCAAAATCAAAGTAGAGAAATTTATCTGACTCTTGATGCTGCCTTGCTGCCTTTGCCAATGAGCATGCCAGGAATATTTCAGTGCTGCCCTAGACTCGTACTATTATACTATGTATCAGAGAGGGTATAAAAGCAGTTTTATTGCTCAAGTTGTGCTGCTAAATGGGATAAGCCCCTCATTTATGCCCGTTGCTGGGCAACATGTTGCCGTTGCTGCTTCTTTCGCTTGTGGCTCTCTCTCTTTCTCTCTCTCACTCACTCTATTCATGCCGTCCCCTCTTAGCCATGTTTTCAATTCGTATCCCAAGTCCCAATCTTTGTGGGCGGCTGCCACTTGCCACCGCTGCTGTGGGCGGGACAAGCTAACTATTAAAGTGCTGTTAACTTTATTATTTCGAGCACTTGTTGTATAATGTGGCAGCGCTGTCATGGCAACTTACTGCTATAGTTTGTGAGAAAATAAAAACACATACATATATACTACAACACTGAGACAGAAACCTTTAGGGTGAAAAACAAGAAATAGCAAAGTCATAATTTGTCAAAAGTGGCTGGCGGAAGGCGAATAAATATGCTCGGCAAATATTGGCTGCAAAATAGCTTTTCTATGCAAGAAGTTGCTATTGCATTTCCATTTGCTGTTTCTGTTGCTGCATGCCTCCAGTCCTTTTGCTGGTTTCTTGTTTTATATAATCAAAAAAGGCAAAAATAATGCATTCAACTTTTCCCACTCGCTTCGCTCACTCCCCATCGTTCTCTTGTTGCAAAACTTAGTACATGAGAAAAATTGTAAACATTATTTTTGCAAAACTAAAAACTTTGCACTTGAGGAGCGCTTCAAGCCGCCGCCCACTTTATTTTTAAGTCCAACGGGAAAGCTTTTCCCGTGATAAAACATTGCACTGCTTTCATTTTATAATGCATATTACTTATCACCTGCTAATTAGCTGCATCTCTTTCGACCCACTTACTTTACTCCGATCCGTACATAAATACTTTGAATACTAATTCAGTATAAAGTTAGCTCTTAAGAAAAAGTATTTGATCGAATTTGTATACATTTAACACATTTAAATAATAAATGTTCTTTATTTTCTCGAAACTTTAATACAATTAAAATGATATTTGCCAATTTTAATATGAAATAGTAAAACATAAAAGCCAACATCACATCAAAAACTGTTGTCCAGGCGATGCCAATTTTTCTGCGAATTTCTCATTTGCGTTGCTTCTTTTAATAAATTGTACATAGAAGAACTTTCTACGTTTTTAATTCAATTTGAAACGAATGTTTATTTTTCGCTTGCCAACTTTATTGTTATAATATTTTAATTTAAAAATAAATGTTAATTAACAAATAAAATATGCCATATTCAAATAATTTGATTAGGTTTTATTTAAATTGAAAATTGTACTTAATTGAATTCACAATGTGTTTTGTTTTTGGTTTTTGTGTTGTTTTCTCATTTCGAGCCGCGATGCCCAGATGCAACCCTTGAGTTATTAAAATCAACAAGAATTGCGTTTGGACAATCATAGCCAAAAATTGAATTAACCAAATATTTGTACGCTTTTAGCGTTTTTATAGGCCATGGCAATAAGCTTTCAGCCGCTGAGAATCCTTGCCGGCTGTTTATGTTTTTGCCGTCGATGATATCACATGGCACTCAACAGCGACAGCTGCACCATTTTCAGTTTTCCAAAACCCTTTTTAGCTACTTTGACTGTGTTTTTTTTATGTTTTTGTGCAAAGTGAACTTTACGGAACTGGAACTCAATACAGCGTTGAGGAGGTCCATCGCTATTCGGATGTTTGCTTTAAGTATTTCACTCCGTTATACTCAGTCGCATAAAAACACAACTTACCAGAGCATGTTGTTCTTGCGCACCCCCTCCCCAACCCCGCACGGTCGACGGGTAGCTGTCAGCTCGACTGGCCATAAAGTGTCGGAAGAATCACAAAATCATTGTAAATGTTGAACGAATCTCGCATTACACGCAAGGGGCTGGCGCGTGTTGCTGGCCAAGACAACTTTCGTTAGCGTGTGGCAGGAGTGTTGGGGATTTTGGATGGTGGCTTAGTGCTGTGTGTGTGGGGCTTGTGGGTTGCTGCACTTCTTGATTAAATTTTTGCACAGCGAGAGTGCAAAATGAACTTGCCTTCGCATATGTCCTCGCCTCAAAGTCGTCCATGGATGGGCACTTCTCTCCTGCTGCCAGCTCGTTCGCGGGCGTTGGCGTGTCTGCGGTTTTATTTCGCCCGAGTTGTCTGTCTTGTGGCCAAGAGTCTTGTGTCTTTTATTGTGGCTTCGAACCATGTTGCCCATTGTTGCCTAACTGTAGAACTGCATTCCATCGACGCGTTTGCAGCCGTTTTATTTTTGTTGTTTCCTTAGCCATGCTGCATTCAACTCGGACTTGATGATACTTATAGAATACTAGCGGGTGTGTGTGTGGGGTGTGCGGGAGTCCTTGGCCCATGTTGGTGTCCGTTGCGTGTCAGGCTACTGTTATTACAATATCCTTAGCTGTTCAGCAACGTTTTCTTCTAGCGCTCCTTTGGCCACTACTCTTTGGTACTTTTTTTTGGGTTATTTTCCCCTTGCAAGGGTTGCCTTTGATAAGAACATCAAAATGGTATTTGTGCTGCTGCTTTCGCCCAGTTGTTCGTTTGGACGTTGCCATTAAATTTTAAATTAAATTGTCCTGGCATTCTTATGTGCACTTTGTGGATCTGTTTTGAGCTGCTTTTATGGGCGTTGTTAATTGGAATTGATTGAAAGTTATTTGATGTTTGCCTTTCGGCCCAATCCAAGCAACGCTAAGGCCAAAACCAACCAACAATAAAAGCAATAGTAACAACAACAGCAGCAACAATAGCAACAACAAAATTATGGCATGGGAAAAGCTCGGCTCTACGTGTCTATTACGTTTTTTCTCACACTCTTTTCCATCTCTCTCCCTCTGTATTTGATTGTTGGCTGTGTTGTTAATAGACTTGCAGAAATAATTAACATAATTTAATTAGGTGCTCGGCATTATTTTTACGCACGGAATTAAGTGTTGAATTTTAAGTGTTTTCATTTTAATTGAGCGACATTTTTCAGTCACGGAGCGGCCAATAAAATGCCTGTACATGGACTAATAACACTGATACGAGTCAAGCGTGGGCTGCCGAGAACTGGTAACTGGGGAGCAGTCACTGAATCCCGCCGTCACCACTTACTAATTAAATAATACAAAAGGTAATCCTAACCTCCAGTTGTGCGGAATGTGTGCGAATGAAACGTGTATAAAAAAGCTGTAAAAAAAGTAAACGTAGAAAACTGTTTGTTTTTCTCTACTGAGAATAGGGATAGAAAACATATGTGACATGGTATTAATTATATTTATCTAACTGTATTAAAAGTTTAATTCATTAAAATAAAACAAAATGGCAAAATTTAATTATTTTATATGTTATCAACAACAGCATAGCCAAAAGAAATCTGTAAAGTAATTAATAAACATTAACAAAGCTAAATGAACGTAATAAATTATATCTATTTGCGACAAATTTATAATTTACCAGATAATTAATCGAATTTTTTAAGACAACTAACAAATATTGCACAGTTAAATATTTAATATGTCGTCATTTACACAAAGTCTATTAAATTGCTCAACCTTTGCTTTTAGAGTATTAAATACGCAACTTGCGCTGTTTCTTTTATGACCAATGAAATAAACTTCTTATTATATACTCCCCGCCAACTTCATCCCTCCGTCAACTTGGTGCCACCTACAACATTGAAACGCTGCTGCTCGTAAAAAGTTTGAGCCTAATAAAAATGCCGCAGCACGTACATCAACCTGCAGGCATTAGCCTAACAGTCCTACTCCCAGACACACACACTTACACACACACACACAGACAAACAAGAAATGCGTGTGTATCTCCTGTTGGATATGGAAAAACCAACACAAAGAAAATAAATGTATTTATATACAAACGCAAAAGTGAACATGAGGGCTGCTGTTATTAATTTGCAAGCGCAAAATTGTTTCTCATTTACTCGTCGTTTCCGGCGATATCTGGTAATCATACATAGGAGAATCAGTCTCAGTCTCAGCCTCCTCTATCCGGCCTTCTATTAAGCTTTTTGATTTCGTTTTTGTTTAATTTTTCGTAGAGGGGGGAAAGTATGAAGCGTGTAAAGAGAATTCACTTGGGAGCATATCGAATTGCAGTTGTTGGTCCATTAGACGAGACACTTGACTCCGGCAGCTTTTAGCACCGGAAATACATTTATATAACGAGAGAGAGGGTAAAGAGTGCTGGAGCAAAAAAGCAAAAAACAAATGCCAAATATTGTGTATTGCCATGCACATGCTGTGAACTCAAAAGCTTGGCCCAAAGTGACTTGACTGTGTAAATTGAGCTGCTAATGGTGGTCCCAGCATAAATACAATAACAAAATGAAATATTTATTATAAAGGACTCTGTTGTTGTTGACATTATCGTCGACGTCTCTTCGTTGTTTTCTCTGATGGCCAAGACAAAGGCGTTACCCACACACAAAAAAGGGGCAGCAGCCGTTTGGTTTCCCAGCAGACAACACGCATACGGCGCGTGCAACATGCCGCTTTTTGGTAAATTTAATCTTAGTAGAGAGCAACTTTATTAGGCCACGTTAACAGCTTCTTTGACTGCTACTTAAGTGCCAACTTCAATACACTTTGTGCTGTAGCTACATGAAGTTGTTGTTGCTTCTTGCTGCTGTTGTTGCTGCACCTGCCGCACTTCAGAGGTTGACAGTCGTCGGCTGCTTGTTGAAACTGCCATTAACTTGTTACAACTTCCGCCGTTGCCTCTGCAACGCTCTCCGCACTCACAAAGAGGAGCGGCTTTTGCATTCACTTCCTGTTAGGGACCCCCGGTCGAGCAGCGAGCAGCTGCATCTACAATTTCCTAAGTCTCTGTCTGACTTTTTCATTTTATGCATTTTATTTGCAATATTCGCAAAAGAAGCGCGCCTAACTTTTGCTATGACTTCCGTTGGCGTGGCCTCTAGCCCAGGTACTTCATCTTATTTACACACACATACACGCAGAAACACTAAAGCGACGCTTATTTACTTGACGTGGGCGTTTGGTGGGGTTGTAGGGGCGTGGCAACAGCCGGCATTGTTTACCTGCTGCCTTGTCAGGTCTGCAGCCAAAGCCAAACAATTTGCGTCGAGCGCACCTGCTGCACGCTACCCAGTTTTACCCCTTCAGGTTTTTCCTTTGCTTTTGGGCTGCCGCAGCTTTTGCCCTCATCAACATCAACATCACCGTCATTATAATGAGAAAATTGTTTCAATTATGTTTGTGTTTAGTTGCTTCAATTTGCTAAGCAACATCATTAAGTGCCGTAACTTAATTCATGCCGCCCACAGCCGATATTTGCCCCCGTGCACATAAAAATATAATTCTAGCAGCAATAGGAACAGCAGCAACCCTTGAAGCCCCAGTCAGCTCCACAAAGCGTAAAGTGTATGAATAAAACAACAACAATACATACAACCCTCATCTTATACATACACACACACACGTGAAAAGTTAGCAACCGGCAGTTACTTTTCCCCCTCTTAACCTTGACAGGAAGTTCGAGTTTCTGCTCCTGCTGAGCTGTGTTGCTATTATTGTTGTTAATACTTTCAGTTTGTTCGCCTGGATTATTTTCACATTACAAACAAAAGCGAAGGCCAAAGCGATATTGCAAGCAATATTAAAAGACAAGACACAAACACGCTTACACAGCAACAAAAGGCAGATTTTATAGTGTAACTGCAACAAGCTGTGAAGAGACAAACTCTTGTTGCTCGTTGCCACAATTAGATGCCATTTTACATAATTGTAATGCGCATGCTTATAATGAATTTACTTGTCTTTGTGGCCTACTCTGCAATCCTTTTTTTTTTGCCACTTTGCAAAATCCCCAGGCGGTTTAGGGGCGAGTAGGCTACAAATGTAAGCTATTGTGCCGCTTGGGGAGCGAGGTACTTTTGGGCATTTTGTATTGACTCTGCGCTTTGGTGTCGCTTGCTCAACAAGCTCCAATGGCAATTGTTGTAGCATATTGTGACGTTAGTTTGCTATCAGAGCAAGAAATCCCACAAAAAAGCTGCTTTATTGCATGCACAGCACGTTCGTGTGTTTGTCTGGTTGCTCGCTCCCCCTTACTCACCGCTCCCCTTCCCTTTTTTAAACAAATATTCATATGCAAGCCCGAGCGTTGGCAATGTGATCAAGCCTGCAATCTGCAATTTCAGGCAGTGACGCCCTTAGGTATGCAACGGAAAATGTCAGGCAGGAAAATAAAGTTTAATTTGAATGCTTCTTCTGTTGAACGTCACATTGCATGTTGTGTGGGTGGGGTGTGTGTGTGTGTGTGTGTCTGCAGTTTGTTGGTTGCCTTGCCATGCCTTTTCCCAATGGGAAACTGTTGGAAAATCAAAGTTATTTGTATTTATTTGCAAAATCGTGCAACGCGTGCAGCAGCAGCAGAAGGAGGAAACAACAATGCAAATATATACATACGTCCTAGACATGATATAGTAGGTGTTCCCTCTGTGTAAGTGTAAGTGTGTGTGTGTGAGTGAAATAACTCGCTTCATTGCTTGCGATTGCCGTTACAATCTTCTTATTTGTCGAACCATTTTTCAGCTCTTGTATTCTTCGTTGCTGCAAGTTGTATTTGCAAGATATTTTAACGTCAATATGAAATGCAAGTCCGACTAAGACCTGAGACTGTCTCAAGCCTTCGGTACGCACGTGCGACACGTTCCACTTGCGTCCAGCACGTACGCCAGGACCTGTGCAGCGCAGTAGGATGCCAGGAAAGGACAGCACAGGACATAGACTGCATCTGCCGGAAAGCAAGTCTTTGGTAGCGCCCACTCGACGTGTGGCCATGTAGCGAGAATGCTTGTGACTGAATTGGCTTTAGCCATAAGTTTCTATACGCTTATTTACACTTCAAATGGATTTTCAGTCTGTCAAATTCATATTGAGCATATTTCAGCATAATCTTGAAATTGGCATTTTATTGAGTGGTCATAAAAGTGAATTTGACTTTATGTGTGTGTGCTTGCTTGCATTAGCAACGAAAAAAAAAAATTACCTTTATGGTACCTAAACTACATAAAGTTTATTGTAAAATGCTTTAATGTTGAAAAAAATTCGCTCGGCAAATAGTTGATTGAAATTCTTTGAATATTAAAGCACAATTTAAGAACTCTTATTTTAATTCCTTGGATGCAGTTGTTGCAGCTGTCTTTTATTAAACGAGATTTATTGTATTTTCTACGAAAAAATCTGTACTTGAATATTATCTTCTGAAATATGTTATCATAAATTAATATTTTAATATTCATATTAAGCTCATAGAATCATGTTTTTCATGTTAATTTGTCTAGCCCAAAGCGTATTTCAACAATAAAAAGCTTATCACGCATCAGAAGAATCTTTTACTATTTGCCTCGTTTGTCATAATTTTAATTAAAAACATTGTTCGTTCAACAGTTAATGGCTTTAAACCTGTTAGTTTTTAAACAAATATTGCTTAAACAAATTGTGTGGAAAAAAATGGAGTGCCCATTTTACTGCTTATCAAACATTTATTTATGGCTTTAATACCCAGCAGCAGTAGTCGCACTTCCCGATAGGCCTCAAGTCTTAACCCTCTGGCTTCTACCCGCTGGCACATGCAATGCTCAAAAATCCAAATGCAATGCATAAATTTATTGCATGCCACCGCACAGCACAGCAGACAATTAAGATTTGGGTACTGGTGTCAGTGGTAGTGGCAGTGGCAGTGGCAGGGACTGACTGGCTGGAGCGTACGAGTCGGCAGCAAGCAGATTGGCTGGCTTGTCTTTTGCAAACGTGTGCACTGAATGCATAAAACGGAAATCTCAAAACAAGGCAACCAAAACGACGATGACTACTCTTCGCAACTATAAAGACGGTTTAAATGCTCTTTCAATAAAATTTGGATTAGGTTCATTTTTAAACTTTCTACAAGTATTAATATCACAATACTACTCTACTGTAAGATGGTAGCTTTCAAATAATATGTTAAGTAATATGTAGATAGATAAGGCTTGTAGCTTGTTAATCCCTTTTACTTCTTTTTATAAAAATTTCTGTGAACATAAGATTGTTTCTGTCGTTAGTCCCATTTCTATGGAAATCGATGTTTCTACAGCTTGTACCTCACTTCAAACTAACCGAAATCGGCCTCAAATAATTGAAAACGGCTAGTAAGTAACGCAATAACATAAAACATAACAAGTTTATAAAATTTACATATCTTGAGTAATTTTCTTGTATTTGTTGCCAGCTGCACAAACGAGCTATGAAACCCTTTTTGGGTATAGGGCAAAAGCGAAGGCGTTGGTTGCTCGTCTGTTGCTGTGCGGCTAGGCCGTTGTCTGGGTTAGTTGTTGTTGTTGCCGCCATAAATAAAACAAGCGAACATGGCGCTCAACGATCCAAAGCAGCCAGTAACGACAACACAAGCAGGCCAAAACCCATGATTGTACTACTATGTGCCTTGGCTATATACAACGAACGTATGTGTAAATGTAATATGATTTAAATTCAATTTGTGGCATTTGTTATCGATATCAAGACAGGCACACACAGACGTATATACATATATGCACACACACAGACGCAAAAACTCTCAATTACATGCAGTAAAATTTGTTTTCAAATAACAATTTATACGATGTAGTATGTGTGGGTGTTTGTTCTTGCGTATTTGTGTGTGGCACACAGCGGGGCGTATACGTAATATTTTATAGAAACGCTCTTTAAAGCAATTGAAATTGTTGCCCATTGTGGCTTGGCGAATGCTTTTTGCCATTAAAAGCGAAAATGATTTTGGCGCTGTTATTGTGTCCATGCGCAAAAGTCAATCAAATGTTTAAGCCACGTATCCAAGCAGAACAAGCAACACCAACAGCAATAGCAACAGCAACCCCCAAAAGTATGCAGCATGTGTTAAAAATTTTAACAACCAAAGTGGTTTTTTGGGGCAAATTGCAAAAAATGGTAAAGAGTAACGCGTTGCCGGGATAACAAGCGAAAGGGAAGTGGGGGCGAAACTGTGTATGTGTTGGTGTGTGTGTGTGGTGCGGTCGTGTGGCTCTTGTTGAGTATGCTGTTGCTGAGGGGTGTGAACAGTTGCAAGAGTTGAGAACTTGAAACCGCAATTTACTCATTTCGTTTCGTTGCGTGGTTTTATTTCGCTTACGAGCAAATCCATTTGGCCGTAGCTTAACTTTTCCACCGTTTTTGGCAGCTGTTTCCCAGGGAATGAACCAAAGAATGAACGAACCAAAACGAACCGACCAACTAACCAACCTCAAACCGAGAGCATGCCAACTTCAACTTCAAGTGGCGGCAAAGTTGTTTAAAAGGCTGATTTGCACCACACACACACACAATCACACACATAACATACTATAAATGGAAGTTGAGTGAGTCTTTAACTGTATTGGTTGGTGACTGGCTGGCGCTCTGTACAATTTGCATGGCGCTTGGCTCATTAAGAGTTGCATGCAATTATAAAAGCAAATGCAAACTGGCAACTGAAAACAGAAAAACTGTTGGCATGGCGCCCACCTAACAGAAATTCAAAAGCAAACGGTTTATTTCGTTCGAATACGCTAGCATAAAAGCGTACCAAATACGCGTCATTACACAAACACACACAAAGGTGTAGTGCAGAAGTACAACGTGTTGGCCACTTGACTCATTTAAAAGCCTCGCTCTTCTTCATCTTGTTTTATATATATATATATTTTTTTTTTCAGCGTTCTTGTTTTTTGTCTGTATATGTGTGAGTGTGTGTGTTGAAAAGCGCTTCAATTGCAGTTTCAGTTTTCTGCTTGCCTAAAGGGTTGATGAAAGCAGCAGCAATCTTCCCCCAAACCCGCACTCGACCTTTCAACACAGACATAGTCATGTAGCAATTTGTAAGCACTTTTAAGCCGTTTCACGAGTGCTCGTTATGCCACTTTTCAATGAGCTCAAATGAGGGGGGGATGGTGACAGGTTCAAAGAGCAGGTGTTAGCTGACTGAGATATGCAACAGGTTGCCGCACACTGGCAAATGTGCATGTTGAGCCATATTAATTATACATTATGTCCGTGTACACAAGCGCATTAAGTTGCATTATTTCCCGTCCACACGCAGCTCTCTCTCTTTCTCTCTCTCGCCACAAAACCAACTTACCTTAAACCGTATTGCAAATAGCGTATTATGGCGCATATTGTATCCTTACTTGTGGCTGGCTTCTCAATGCTGCTATGTTAATCCTCGTTTGCTGTTGTTGCTAGTCGTCCCCAGAGCTCGTCAACTTTCCCCGGACACACTGCAAAAAACAAAATCCCAAGCAGGAAACACAAGAAACTAAGTTAGTAACTCGTCGAGTGGCTTTCTCGCAAATAAACAAGAAGGACTGAAGCGAAGCATGCTACTTTTGCCACTGCTTTCGCCACTAATATTTATATGTATCTTTTGTAATTAATAAAAGTTTTAGCAGCACAGTTCACACACACACACAGATGGCGAATGTTCAGCGCTAAAACTTTGTTCATTTTTCTTTGCCCCTTCGCAAAAACTCACAGCATCGACTTCTCCCGCTTGTCAAGTCTCTAGATGCATTGCATAAATTGCGTCAAATTAGACAGAAATATTTAATTAATCTCTATGAAAGTTAGTTTATTGAATTATTCACGCCGACACAGACTAAGACAGAGTCTTGTAGTCTAAGCAACGCCTTCGAAAATTTCTCAAATTACTTTTGCAAAGACTCATTAAATCTACTTCGTCTACACGGCGTATGAGCAATGTGCGTAGGCATTTATATAAATAAACACTTATATATACACCCACAGACACACAGAGAATTATATAAATGATTGTCAAGACATGCCGATTGTCATTAGGCTATTGTTGTTATTGTTGTTCTTGTTGGTCTGACAGCTGGGAAACAGCTGTCTTTGACAAATGACACGATTTACATTATACTCGATGCAATTTTTCCCTGTCAAAATGGACAGCAAATGTGTAGACGCAGATGGTAATGGGCAACAAAAGCATAAAACTGAAAACAACACGAACAATAAAAATAACACAACGAACAACCAAACAAATGACGCGCGCTGCATGCTGATGCCCCACAGTCTCAATGTATGTCTGTATGTGTATTTGTGTATTTGTGTGCGTGGCTGCATCTTAAGCGGAAACGGAAGTCATTTGGGCAACGTCGACAATCATGATGTTGGTCTCGTGCTGATGATGTTGAGTTGAGCTTTATGGCAAATGTAAATACATAAATAAAAATAAAATGTAATTTCTCATTTACAGCTTTCCTTCTTTTCCTTTTAGGCATTAGTTGCATGTTGTTGCTTTGCTTCGCTTGGCATGGCTTTCTCTTTTTTTCTTCTTTTTTTTTTTTTAATTTGCGTCCGCGAAAGGAAGCCAACGCCAGTCGCCGTCACAGTTACAGTTACAAAGTCACTAACAGCAAGCGGAAGTCTTGAGTTTCTTATAAAAGTTTTAGCATTAAGATTTCGGCTTGACGGGCAAGTCAGTTAAGGGGTTCAGGGGTCTTAGCCCCTAACTTTAGCGGTTTTTGTTTTGTTTGATTTGTATCCACTTACCGATAATTATAGCATGAAAGTAGAAGTTAAGGCCCTTAAGATTTTAGCTCGTTTGTGGCTTTAAGTATGATCGTGTTGTGGCTCTTTAAGCTGACCCTCTTTCTATATTCGTCCTACGCTGCCTTTTGCACCCCAATCACATTAACATAAAAAACGCACACACACACACACACACCTTTAAGGGTATATTTTGCATAGGCTAAGAATGGTTCTTCGACCACGATGCCGATAAAGATGTCGCAAATGTCAACATGATGACAACAATTTGTAAAAAATACTTGATTTATTTGCCAAAAAAAAAAAAAAAAGGCAGCCACAAGCTGAACGATGGGAGACAACAATAGCAACAAGAAAATTAAATGTGCTAATGGCAAGTGGATGTGGATGAGAATGTGAATGTGTGTCGTTCGTCGCTCGTCGCCAACGCAACTCACGTAATGAATGCGACTTACAGGCAAAGCATGAAAAATATCAAGCACAATGGCAGCGAAGAGGGTTATTTAAAGGGCGCGTGTATTTGCGGTTGGCTGGCATATAATTTTCAATGTTGACAGGCAGCACAAGATAATAACGCACCATATACGATAATGGCCTCTCACACAAATCGAGAAAGTGAAACGGATGCCTCATAACAGCAAAACTGACCCTGCGCGACTCTTGACCGTGTCACAAATGGTCGAGATTTAGCTGCTACGCAGAGTATGAAGGGCTTAAAGAAGATGGAGGGAAGGGAGGGTACAACTTCAATTCGATTGATGAGCTTTGCCCGCGACAAAAGTGCAGGGCAACTACTGAAGTGTTGTGGTGCACTGTGGTGGAGAGCGACACTGGAAACTAGACATACCGGTTCACCCGCTTCACATCGTCCACTTCTCTAAATTGTGGGCAATTAACTTGCTTGATGGCTGCTGCCAATCACAGTAAAACTTTCCACCGCCCTTTTCGCTTGTCGCATCCAGCCTCGACCAACTTGTCCCTTATCCGCGCTATGGGGTTTTAAGCTTCCTGTTCTCTCATCCCATTTTCCATTCTTTTTCCACTTCTGTGTGTGACGTGAGCCGTTTTTTTCCACATTTTATTTTGTGCTGCGGTCGTTGGAGCCAAGGATTTTCATTTTAATTTGCAAAATACGCTGCACACTCCACATCCTCCCAAAGTGCACTTGCATAGCAAGACCAATAGCAATCTGGCGTGCGTAGTCAGGTTTAAAGTAAAGAGAGAGAACCCTATGCATTAAGCGGATTAGGGGCGTTAAATGCTTTGATTTAGGATACGTGCGCCAGCTGTGATATGTGATAATTAATTCAGCTACCTGCTAGTACTAGCTACTAGAAGCAGAGTCGGGGATTTGTGAGTGGTACAATGAATGAATGCACACATCACCCATACGCCATGTGTGTGGTGTGCACACACAAAGTAATAAGCTGAAAGCTCAGCAGTTCAACAATGATGATGGCGATGATGATGAAGACATGGCAAGTCATTTGTAAAGAAAAATGTGCACCATGTCAACGAAATATGTCAACATTATAGCTGCCAACTCAGAACCCTTTGCTGCTTCTTACCAAAGTGCGAGTGTGCATTTTCGCATAGGCAAGAACATAAAACACAAAGCATCGCAATGAAGAAGTCAAGCCAAATGAACATTAAATGCCACTCACTTTTAGCCAGCAAGCATCATGCCCAGCAGCACCATCAGCCACGCCCAGACGTAGACGTTACTTATGCCACAGGCAGAAGGAGATCTATGTAGTAGCAGACACACATTTTGTGTGGGTGCCGAGTGCATTCTTTATGCAGCGACAAATGCAACACTTTCGCAGTCATCTTCATTTGCACACGGTTGCTGAAAACATGGAAACTTTGCATGATGTAGGCAGGGCTAGGAAGTTTTTTTTTTGGCTGACTTGTCTGATAATGGCGGAAATTTAATGCTTGTGGCAGCTTCATTTAACTTTTTTTCCAACCCAACTCAAACTCAAATGTATTCTGTCTGCGAAAATCTATTTCACACACACACATACACTGCGCGAAAGATTCGCGTTGAGGATGCTGTTTTTGGTAGGTGACAAAAGCAAGTGGGCCCGCGGCAAAAAGTACCCGCCAGCTGCCACACAATCTGCCATATCACTGACAGTTTTATCGACTTAACAAAACTAACTGCCATTAGTTTCACTTTGCTGCGAGTGTCGCTGAAAGGCCACGAACGCTGCAGCATCCACTACAAAAAGTTGTCCATTGTTGCGGGTGGTAGCAAAAGGATTCGTCGGCAAACACAACAACAACAAAAAAGAAGGAGAAAGAGACCCCAGGAAAACAGAAAACAGATGACAGAGCAAGACAGTGCCAAAATAAACACGGGCACAAAAAAAAAAACAAAAAATGGCAAATGGCAGAGATAAGGAACATGAAACGTGAGACCTTAGAAAAAAATCCGCCTGTTTGTCTGACCGGTTCGCCTGTTCGCCTGTTTCGGGCCGGACGTTGAAAAATCACTTTAGCATGACCCCAAAATGTCTATTTCATTAATACAAATAAACCCCAAAAGCTTACCCCACACACACAGCCCGCAGTCCAGAAACCAATGCACTATGCCGACCAAAACAAATCGTTTGTGCGTCCGGCAATGACATTCACGCAAATTAAAAATGAACATGAAAGCGGCGCAGATACCACCACATAACAAGGAGCACGACCAAATGACCAACCACCCAATCTCCCATCCCAATCCCCCATCCCAATCGCTGTCTTGCCACGCCCCGTTAGAGCGCACGTCTTAAGCTATTGACATTAAAATTTGTCATTCGTTTTCGACGTTTCTTCGATTTTTTTGCTGGTGTATCTTTAATATCCCAAGCTAAGACAGGAATGAAAAATGCTTAGCTTTTAAAAACGATAGCTTGCTGCTTAGAAAAATTTATAGGGCATCGAAATAGTCGTGACATTTATTTATTTTGGTAATCTTTCACTTATTTGTTTTGCATTTCCCAAGGATATATATATTTTCGCCATTCTGCTCAACTACTTGAGATGCCATGCACGTGGCCAGCCGCAAAAATGTCCCGGAAGATGGCGAAGCTAATCAGGCGAGTGCTGGAAATAATTCCCGACCAGCTGATTGTGAAACGCTTTTCATTTTTCAGGAGGCGATTGATGAGCTCGATTTAAGCCTCTATCGTTGAGCTGTCATTGTTTGGACGTCGCTTCATTTATATTTGTATTTCATTAAAATTATTGCTAGTGTTTGGGTGCGAGTGTGTTTGTGGGTGAATGAAAAACTAATTGATTGACACAGTTTTTGCCGGTCAGCGTGGCGGCTTGATCGATTGATTTAATTTACTGTAAAAAGCAGTTGAAATTGATGGAGTTGAGTCGAGAGTTGAGAGTTGAGAGCTGGCCAGAAAACCGAGACCACCTAAAAGCGTAATTCCATTATGCAGCACACTGTAACTGTAACAGGGGATAAAGGAAATGTAGATTAAGATTGGTTGAGGCACCAGGCGACGCCAGACGATGAGGACGGGTTGACGAGTAAAGAAAAATTCTCAATAATGTCATCAAAGTGGCTACTGTGCTTTACTGCTCTGGGAGCAAATGCATAAAGCGGCCAACGATGGCGAGAAAAAAGGCTCAAAGGCAAACGCAAAAGCCAAGCAAAAATCGATAAGATTGTAAAGTGGCTGTAGGGGGACACCAGAGCAGAGCAGCAGAAGCAAAATGCGAGTAACGCTAGGGACGGGTGCTCAGAGTTCGACTATGCTGTCGTCTTCTACTTCGTCGTCTTTGTGCACAAGAGTTGCACATTTGCTTTTGAATTGAAGTGTAGCGATGGAGAAGGCGGAGCAAATTGCACTTTTCATTAAACTGAAAATAATAATACTCGGTAACAAACAGGATGATGATGATGCTACTGCTGCTACTTCTCCTGGTTGAGTGAATCAGCGCCACTTGATGCGACTCTCCAGCCACTGACTGGAGCTCCTTAAGGCATTTCTGAAGCGCCTTACCCGTATTTTAGCTCAGCTAGTTCCTGGCGCCCATCGTTCATCAATGGGCGGGTTTGGCATGACTTGGCTTGGAAATTAGTTGCTAGCATGCAAGTGACATCAAAGTGTGTCAAAGGCTGATGGCAGTATGCAATGACAAAATAATTTACAGAACTTTTGTCAACTCATGACGATGAAAAATCGACAAAATGGAACAGCAACAAAATCGAATCGAACTTTAAAGAAAATGTGACGATGCTGGTTTTTTATTTTTGCAATTTCCGTGACAAACGCATATAACGTAGACCAAATTCAATTTGGCAGGAATAGGAAAGAGGCAACAGCTTAGCAAGAGTTTGTGCCACGTAGAGGCACAAAACGCTGTCAAGCATTTAAATCTAACATTATTGCATTTGCCAATGAATATGTCAATAAAAAGTGCTGAATACACGACAGAAAATAGAAAAACAACTAACAAGTAAAAGCAAATGCGTAACAAGCAAGGACTTCTTTGACATCGGGTTCTGAAAGCGGCGGCAGTTCAATATACGAGCGTGGCTCTGACTCTGACTGAATGGTTTTTTGCACTGGCAGACAGACAATCAGCTAAATAGACGAGCGCATGCCAAATGTGCTGAGTGACATGCTAAGCAAATGATGAAGAATGAATGAATGCGAAATGGTAATCGGAATGGAAATCGCAATGGAAAATGGCATTGAAATTGAAGAGAGATGGAGCAGATGAAGAAGATGGGCTATGAAAATGGGAAACGGGAAATGGGAAATTGCAAATGCGGGACCCGCACGTTTGACTTCGCCTGATTTGCGAGTCAATGTCAGATGAATCAACTTGTTTGGCTCCAGCTAAATGAAAGTCAACTATGCGCTCTTGTTTAGCACTTGGGTCAGTTCAGTTCATCTATGCAGGATACTATTCTAACCCCACCTAGTGCTGTTGCATTAATCAAAATCCTATCGAGTAGTGGCCATGTGTGAAACTGTGCTCGCCACTGATTGCAGATAAACCCCAAGCTAGAGCAGAGAAGTCCTGCAAACAACACCACTAAAATAAGATGCAGCCACTCTCGAGTTGTGGCATTCTCCTTGGCGTACGTGGCGCCCTGAGTTATGCAGTGAAAAATTGTCGAGTGCATGATAAATGGTGTAGAGCAGCATACTTCAAAGCGCTGAAAACGTGGTCAGCCAGCAAAATGTGAAAGCAATATTAAGAAAACGAAGCAGAAGAAGAAATTGTGAAAAACAAACGCTGCCGAAAAAAATCGGGATGAAAATAAAGAGATAGTGTTGTGTCGACTGTACTTGCTGGCAACCAGAAATTATGTGTTTAAGGATGCGCTGACGGCGTTTGTTTGGCAAGCAAACAGCACGTCGTCACCGCTTGATGTCCTTGTCGTTACTGTAATGTCCTTTTTTCCTCTTTTTGGCCAACGCCTTGCACTTACTTTGTGCGCATTTTCAATTTGTCAAACGCATAACGAATGAGCGTGATTGAAGTGCCAGTCGCCAGGACTTGAACATGGAACAAGAACATTGACTGGGCGCGACGGCTTTAAGAGTCCTTTCACGCACACATAGAGACACACATCGGCACAACTGAATTGGCAAGATTAATAGTGTTGTGCCACAACCAGCGCCTTTTTTGTTGATGTTCTTGTTGTTAGTGTTGACAGTTTGTTTTCCAGCCAGCAATATAATTACAGCAACAGTACCAGTAGCAACATCAGCAGCAACAGCAGCAGCAGGAACCAAAACTCGAGCTGTTGTATGCATAATTGTGTGACAACACGAAGGCGGATGCAGCCAGGATACACGCAGCAGCTCAAGCGCACAGCCTGCAAAACTTTGCCTGCGCCTTCGGTTTTTGATTTTGACACTTTCGAGCAACGCCCCAACACGAACCAACACAACCAGAAGCACACACACACAATACACTTGCACATTTATGTGCGTTGTATATCCTTATTGCCTCAGTGCAAACAAGGCTGTCATAAATGCATTTTATGATTTTAATGAGTTTTTCTGTTGATGTTTTGGGGTCGTTTTGGAGGGGAGCCAGCCTTTAAAAATGCCGACAGCTTAAGCAGCTGACAAAACCACAATAAAAAACTGACGTTAAACATTAATCAAAATGCTGGAAATTAAATAGGAAAAAATAAGAAAAGATACGGAAAACGAAGAAGACAAGACTGTATGTTTCCCTGTTTATCAAAAATATATCTGTAATTTATTGTGATTGGTCTTTAAACCAGAAATGTGTTTCTCTGTCTTTTTAATCCCATCAATTATTTTTTTACAAAGTAATCTACAAAAGCCTAACACACTTTTTTTAAAACAACCTCTCGTATCTCTTTTACAGGGTATAAATAACTCAAACACACACATATTTACATTACCCCGCACGGCTGCTGCCATTGTTAAGCAAGTGTTATAAAACATTTTTTGATAAATGCAAGCGAAACCGCAAAATATCATATGAATGATTGCGTTCATAAATAATGGTCACGGCTGCCGCGAACCTGCTGCACACAACCCACACAAAGCAGCCCAATCCTTAACTCAAACCACGCCCACTTGGGACAACTGCTGTGTGGCTTCCGCTCATATTGGTTGCTCGCACCTTTGGCCAGAATTTATGCGCTTTTTGCTATTTGTTGTTTGCATTTAATTAAATGCAAGTGTGAATAAAAAAATACGTGAACAATGATTTTTAATTAGAAATCAAATAAAAAGCCATTAGCAAACAAAATCATTGCTAACACGTGTGACAAGCGGTCGCAACAACAACAAAAATAACTAATCCAACAGACAACTCACTAAATAATATCACAGCCAAATAAACCCGCGGGCTGATAAATGAAACAAACGTGGAAACAAATAGTCATTAATTTTTGTATATTGCCTGCACTTTGATTGCCGTTTGCAGTTTCGCCCGGTAAACAAATCAACTCCAATCCTGTTTCCCATATCGGCAACGACTCCTGCTCTTGCAATCTTTTTGGAGTGCTAAAGCAATTACTAAAAATACTACCAAGCACCTGCTCCCCTGCTAACTGGCCTATTCGGATTCCTTTGCTTTTTGCATACAAATCTGTATTATGGCCGGCAGCCATCAACATCAATCTGAAATTGGAGCAGGAGGGCGGAAGTGACGGTGATTGTTGAAGCTATTCTTTTTATTTTTGGTATGCAGCAAACGGCGGCAGCAACAGATCCATTTCTCCTTTTTTGTTTGTTAAATTTATGGCTTTTATTTTGAGGGCATTGTAGATTAGTTTTTTATGGACGCAGCACAAACTGATTAAACTTTTTATGTGCTTCGATCAAACACCAAAAATTCATGTTATGTTAGTGGAAAACATGTGTGAATTTTTTTTATACTACAAATAGAAATACGTAAAAAAAAATGGGCATGTTAAAGTTTAAGTGAAATACAGTATGACTAATTTGTAGAGAAACTAAATACTTTAAGGACTTTAGGCTATTAGCAAACAAAATTTTTGCATTTGTTATCTCTATGCATAACATATTTGTATATTTTTCTAAGCTCTTGACATCGATAATTCATTTATATGAATGAATTCTGATAGCATGGATATATGTGACCTGTGCTTGTTGTAAACAATCCCCAGATAGAAACTAAAAACGCAGCAGATTCAACAAATAATTGCCAATTTAATGCGCATTTGTCCATGTGCATTTAGATTGTGTGTGTTTGTGTGTGTGCGTGTGTGATTCCCCCTTCTATGCATCGTTTTGTCTTTCGCATTCCGTTTGATTGGGTCGTGATGTTGCAGCCGGTGTAATTCAATTATGTTTGTCTTTGGGAAATCAGTAAAATAAATTCGCAAGTTGTTGCAGTTCTTCAGTTCAATGCGATTGGTTTTGATTGTGATTCACGTTCGAACTGTGCAATACGTATCATAATTGCAGTTATTATTCTTGTGGCTGCCTCTTCATACTACTACATAATATGTGTTGCTTTGTGCTTGGTGCCAAATGACTTTTGATTATGCATGCAGCACGTGTGCAGAGTTTGTAATTACTTTGAAAATCCTCGATGCGATGCAGTCAGCTGTCAAAAGGTTGTTAACATTACCATTTACCTAAGCACACAGATTTTCTATGTTTAATTGGTACAGCATGAAATTTAATCTGATTACTGAAATTGACATTTGCATTTCCTACAGGATATCTTAAAAGTTTGATAGCTATAAATTCAAAACTTTTTACCCACTTACTAATTACGCATGATGTGCACATGGAAATTCCCAACAAATGACAGTTTATTGCAGAACAGGCATTGACTTAAAGGCCAAAGTTTTCATAACGCATTCGTTTGGGGAGTGTAATTTAATTGATATACAATATAATTAAAATCTCTGGATTCGCAATTCGTTTGTTCGATGCAAATTAAACACATACGTATATGACAGCTGCATAATAAGAAATTGTAATGTTATTTTCCCAATGAGCTGTGTATCGAGGATAGCATCGAAATCATCAGAATAACAAAAACGGAAACGGGACACTCACTGTTTTTTTTCCCCGGATGCCATATGCGTTGCATTGCGCTGTGTTGTGTTGTTCTGTTTACGGTAAATACTTGCGATGACGTCCCATATTGCTCAGCAGGCGCGTGTCCAATTACGTTGACATCGTTATTTACATATGCACATTATTGTTTTTTGTACGCTTTTGGCTCACTTTATGCCAGTATGTTTTTTTTTTTTTTTCATTGCCTGAGCAAAATTTTCTTTACCCAACTGGATTCGTTTTTTATATTACACAAACAAATGAAAAATCAGTCACAAAGTAAATACACATATATAGTATACGCGTTATAAACATGTATATATACTTGTATGTGTGTGTGTGTATATAGATCGTTATCTTTGTCGCTGATTCCGATTCGGATACTCTCCGAGCTTCTCTCTCGCACTTTATGATTCTGTTGGTCGATTCAAACAGGCGACGATTTTCAGCTGCGTTGGCCTGCAAACCGCTGATGCGTTTTAATTGGAATTTCCGCATCTCGGTTGTGTAAAAAAATTAAAATAATATCCAGTCAAACCATAAGCGAAGGTGCGGTGCGGCAATTTACATCAGCTATTTGCAAGTTTTGTCACACAAATTTTGGTTGCACGGCACGCCATCACGAAAAGCACGCACTACAGAACATTCCCCGAGACCTGGGTAATATGACGATGGCCTAATGACATTAAACACACAGCGCAACCCATTAATTATGCAATTTTGTTTTGCCTGCATCCCAAAAGTGTTTTTGACAATAGCTAAAAGACAACAATTTAATAGCCAGCAAAATTTAAAATTTAACTGTGCCTTTGGGGTGGTCAAATATGACCCATTTCAATATTTGATGTGGGCTTAGGACACAAAGAGGCGCCTCACTGCCTCGACGCCTGCTAAATGAGATTTTAAATAAATTTTAGCCACTTTGTGAGTTTGTTTACTCAACTCGTATCCGACTTTGGCCTTTTATAACGGCCCATAAACGTGCCCGCCAGCAAAATACATTATAAATGTTAAATAAACATTTTATGGCAACAAAAACGATTAAAAACCGTTTAAAATGTATAATCTTGGGCAGTTATAAATTATAAGCAAAAGAATATTTAAAATATTATTTGAAATGATAAAAATACTATATTATGTACATATTGTTGTTTTCAAAATATTGAAATATTTTGCAATAATTATAATTGTATAATATTCTTAAAAAGTAAGAGTGAATATTTTTATAATTCTACTGTCTTCTTATCACCGTTAAAAAAATTCGTACAACCTGTTAACAAGGCCGCCTATTTTTTGACAGCATTTCTGGCATTATTATAATAGCCCTTAGCAGCATTAAAAAAAAATGTTGGACAGATGAAAAATAAGAACAGCAACAAGAGCAAGCAACGAAATAACAATGAAAGCAACTGCTGTCTATTAATGCGCAGAAATTTAATAAAACGCTCATCGCGAGCACCGAAAATTCCATTTAAATGGCGGCCAGTCGGGCGATTAAGTTGCCAAATAAAATAGGACAGGCATCGCAACGGGGAAGGGTTTGTTAACAAAAGGGTTAACGGCGTCGACAGTTTGCCCCAGCGGCGCCGATGATGGCATTAAATATCAAAGGGCTTGCGCCTGTCTTGTTTGCAGAGTGATTTTTCTCTCTGTCAGATTTTTACTTTTAATGAATTCATTTTGAAAAATTCCTACAACACATATATAATATGTCTGACTTTCTTTTTGATTCATTTTTTTTGTGGCTTGTTTGAAGGTTGCTTGTAGCTACTGAACGATACGCTGTCGTTTTAACTGCTTTCATAAATTTTAATTTAATATATTTCCTTGGTGGCGCCCTTCGTTATGGCTGAGCATAATTGAAATCCATTTAATAAAAAAGGTGGTGTCAAAAAAATGACCGCCACCCTCACTATTTTTGGGGGGTATAATGAGATAAGATTCGGACTCATTTGTTGTGATTGTAGGGTAGAATAGGTAGGGTATGGATGCGCTCAATCTAATTAATGGCATGTCATGCTCGATGCACAAAAAAGATAATCTATCAATAGATGAGCCATGACAAGTTACATATAAAATCGAGTTTATATGTATTTGAAATGATTTAATGTTTGTTGGATTGATTCGGCACAATGGCGGCATTAAATGTTTATAAATTTTAATTACAGACATTTTAGATTGTGGCTGCAACATGACAGATGGCGGAAACTGAATTGATTGTGGTTAACCACAGTTTACTCTCTCCTTTGCAACACTTTTAAGTTAGTTCAGTCGCTGCCTCTCTAAGTACTTGTATCCATATTGATTTAAACTACTGCTGCTGCTGCTATGGCCGCAAGCCAATCGAACGATATTTGAGACAAAGTTAAAAGCACAATCCAAATACGAAAAATAGCAAAAAGTTATTTATTATATTTGCCAAAGTGCAAATAAGTACAAAGCAACTCAAAAAAAACGGCAGCAAGTAAAAAGGCTTCAGTTCAAATGGAACTCCATTTTTTTTTTTTATACTCTCCGCATTTTCCGGGCTTGAGGCGTGGCCGAAGGCAGGATGGACAGAAGGCACACTTCCGTTACGCACTCGGCCGTTGTTTGTTATGACCGCTTCCTTTTGTCACAGAGTGTGGGAGAGACTTGACAGTTTGTGTTCAATTCGAAACTTCCGTTTGTTGAATGCTGTTTGGGCACTTGCCACAAGTGTGCTAGACAAGGGACAAGCTGGCACACACACACACACACACATATCTGAATGGCAATGCAAGAGGGAAGCGCCAAATGGAATATTATAATTTGCGCTCAAATGGAATCAATTTCAGTATCATTTAAATCAAGGCATGTGGAATACGAAATCGAAATTGTTCAGGCACGGTCTGTCAGTCCGCCAACTGGGACATGAAACAAACAGGTATTGGCAGAGCACTCAACGATAAACGAAGACAACACCAAGGCAGTCAGATAGACAGTCCGACACATGGACAGAGAGACAGAAAGAAAGAATGAAAGTCGGGGCAGTTGCTTAGCAGCTATTATGTGCACACGGTACGGCTACTCGCTGGCAGCTGCCTGTTATATTGAAATGGCGGCGATGTAGGGTGTTGTGTGACCCCGCCTTCATTTATTCATTCGTTTCATTTGGCTGGCGGCCCTGAAGCTGAGCCTTACAGACTGAGCCTGTGGCAGCCATTGGGGATTGCTTTTAGTGTTGTTATTGCTAGCGTTGACGTCGATGCTTGGCATTTGTGTTTATTGTTGTTGTGTTGCTATGGCCATAACAAAATCAAACCACATCAATTGTGCACCTAAATGGCCAAGTGGGACCTCTTAGCTATTCATTTGGCATTTGCTTGCCTCCGGAGATACACACACAACACTTATGGACCAATACGAGAGCTGGGGGAAAGACAAGAAGTACTTGCGTCTTTAATCCAGCTGGTTGCTTAAATTGTTGCTGGCAGCCAAATGCTCTCTGTACATTAAATGAAATTCATGTTAAACGATTTTGCATTTTGCAATTGTCACTTGCCTTTGTTGCACTATAAAATGAAATTAATTTTGCGTTGGCAGGCAGCAAAGTACAAAAATACTCATATAACATGGGTTCGGTGCCTGCCATCCACTCCCACTACCCCGTTTAGTTTCTGTCTGTGACATTGTCATTTTTGTTGTTGTTGTAAGTGCTGTAGCTGCTGTGCATTTTCATTTCCATTTTAACTTTGGTCACACATGAGTTGGGTTCGTCTCGGTTACAGTTGTGCTTGTGGATAGCTTGCTACCTGTGGCAAAAACATTTGCCTTGCATTTTTCCCCAACTTGCTCAAAATAATATCAAGAGCATCAGCAGCAAGCAGCAGTAGAAAGGAGCAACAGAAAAATGCCACAAAATAATGAAAAAAGTTTTATAATTGCATGAAACTTTCCAATTAACAGGCAGCCGCTGGTTGCTGGCCACAAATTGCCAAAGCCAAAGCCAATGCTAAAGCCAAAGTCAAAACGGAAAAGTGGCAATTAGATCTTTTCATTAGTGTTGCATTAGATCTGTTAAATATATACAAATGCATCCTAATATCTGAATAACAAGCAACAGAAACATTTGAGCAACTATACACACACACACACAAACTTACATACACACATATCCCCACAACATTGTCTAGTTAATTGAAAGGCATTCTTTTAAGCATCTCAAGCGTGATATAAAACAACTTCCTCTGTACAAACCAACATAACTTTTAGCTTTTCTCCGAGCTGTGGCTAAATATGCACAGACAGGAACAGGGACACATGCAGAACATGACTATGTCCCAGCACCCTTTCTCTCCTGTGTCTGCTGACATGCTGAATCGAGGAGTAGAAGGAGGCATCAGCCTCAGCCTGGCAACATTTCATTAAGTTTTGCGCAAAACTTTTATTAAAACAAATACGTGCTACGGAACAACAACACCAACAACATTGTAGAGAATATTCTAACTAAAAGCTGTGTGGTACGAGCTCGTTTGTTGGAGCCTAACGTCTCGTTACATTTTGGCCTCAATTCTATATATTTTGTAAAAATTTTTGGTGCCAGCGCTTTGCTTTGTTTTGTTTTCCTTCTGGGCTTCGTTTCTTTTTCTGCTTGTATATTTCTTGTGGCAAGCAGAAGTCAAGTCAAGTAGATTTCTGCTGACTTTTGCACAACATACAAAGGCACAAATGCAACAATTTCCTGACTGCCAGTCGAGACGCTGTCCCACTGTCCGCCCCTTTCCTTTCGCCTGCCTCCTCTTTTACCCTATCCCGTCAACAGCACGTTGCCTTAGTAAGTTGCTTAACTCCGACAACGTCGTCGTCGTTGTCGGCCGTTGGCAGTCACTTGGCGGCATTGTTGTCTTTGCAGGCGGCGCCAAACTTGCACAAAAAAAATTGCGGTGTATAAGGAAGGACTCAATTTTAAGATACCCAGTGCTATGAATAAAAAGTCTTGAACAGATAAAGTTAACCCTTTGTGTTATTCCGAAAGTCAAATGTTAAAGCTTCAAAAAAGATAAAAATTTTCATAATGCATTTAGTTAGCTTAGTTTCCAGCGTGAAGTAATAAGAATAATAAAGATTCTTTAATAGTCAAACAAGAAATTTTAAGTTTATGTTCAAACCGCTTTTGATTTTTAAACTCCCTTTTCATGTTGCTCAGTTGATTAAATAGACTTAACTTACATTTGCTTAAAGGGTATTAATGTATACACAGTCAGAGCCACACTGAGCGCACCCATAATGTTGTGGTGCTTTGGTGATGGTGGTTGAGTTTGTGGTGTTGAGTACATTTGCGGCACCGGCCGCGCAAGTTGAAAAGAAGGCAAGTTGCAAAAGTCAAGAAAATGGCATCTTGAAATGTTAACTTTTTCAGCTGCACTTCTTTTTGAATACTTTTGCGCCTGACTTTCGGATTTAGCAATTGTTACTGTTTGTTGTTGTTACAGTTGTTGTTGTTGTTGTCAGTTGTCGGTTTGGCAGTTGGCTTAAACTCTGACTCTTTTGCACTTTTGTGCGCAGCTGAGTGCATTGTGCATTTAAAATAGTCGAAGTTTAAGCACTGAATCTGCAATTCAATGCCATACAATTCTCGAAAATCTCCGCATCAACTTGCTGCATCGATTGAGAATGCCTCCCAAAGTCTAGTATTTGATTGTGTGCATTACCATCACTCCGCCCCTCGCCTTGTTTGTTCCCCTTGGGGTATCGACTTGAGGATGGATGTTAACGTCATTTTGATTTTGTGTGCAACTGCATTGGGAGTGCTGCATTTAATTAGATTGCACAACATTATGCAGTTGCACCTGCCACACACCAATTTAGAATACTTACCACAGTAAAGTGAGGTGGTGCAAGGCCCCTTTGGCATATTGCAATGTGACTGCAAAGAATAAACAATGTTGAAAATGACATTAGACTAGTTAAACTGGACAGTGAACGTGCTAATTTAACGACAGGCAGTAAAAAATTAAAAATGATAAAATGCAAAGAAATATAAATAAATTTGCAGCCGTAAATTGTGGCAGCAACTTTGTCGCAAACAGTTTCGCAACGCAACAACTTGATACATTTTAGTGCTTTATCTCATAATTAATGGCGGGCTGCCGCTGCGCTGGGGCAGGGTATTTGTGGGCGGTGCCACGGCAACTGCTGCTACAAGCAGACAAGAAATTAATTGCGCTTTACGCGCCACGATAAACGCTCCAGCCAGCGCAGTTCTGCCAGCCAGCTCCAGCCCGTTTTTACAAATGAACTGAGTTCTCGTAACTGTCGCTGGCACAAAACAAACACAACAACTACAACAACTCAGGACGTGCAGGACTCGAGAATGAAGGAGCAGTAGTAGTAGGAGGACATCTACCCGTTCTGCTTGTTCCGCAAAATTAATTAAAAGTAAATCCAGTAAAAACTATTAAAGTTAAATTTGGCATGAACTCGACCACAAATCAATCTGCCACACTGTAAGCGCCTGCGTAAGCGCTTAATATGTGCCCTGCTGCAGTACCAGCCAGAACGACAAGCAGGACGAAAGTTGGAGCCTGGGTTGCAGCGGCGAGTTGTATTTTATATCTGTTGTGTGTTTGGTTTTGCTTCGGGTCGCTGACAGCGGCATGTTAAGCTGTTTATAAAGCGTTCAAGTCATTTCTTGTCATATGTTGGCTTGGCCAAGCCCACTTTCACGCCCATACATACACACACAGTAGTCAACTCGGAAGCTTACGGGTTTTACGGACAATGAAAGTTCTTTCGTCTTTTTTATTATGTATTTGTTATTGCGTTAAGTGGCAAGTTTTTGGGCTTTTATGTCGTGACTTGGTCGCTTCTTAGATGATCTGCAAACTTTGATATGATTTGCATTCCTTGACTGTTTCTGCGGCATTGGCTTTCTGTTATATCATCAGCGACAACAATGACAATTAATTAAAACAAATTTTTGGGTCCTTGTCAATGTGACTAATCTCAACTTTGAGAACACACCCTAATCTTTGAATGCCGGTCCATCATTCAAACAGGGAGAATGAGTTGGGGGGCATGGATAATAGAAAAGTTTGCATAAAATCAATTTGTGTTTGACGGAACTATGGGCCACAATGTCTTGGCCCTAATCGCAGCCATTTGAGTGCCTTTTATTGACTTGCCTCTAAATTCTGGCAACTTTGTCGTACGGTTGAGAACTTACTGCAAGGGAAACTTGAGAACATAATATGTAGCGGGAAAGAAGCTCATTTTATAAATGACACAGCTGAAGCAATGTCGCAGAGTCCTTTGTGCATGTCTTCCATCACACATGTACATAAACTACAATATGAGCACATGTGTAAGTATAAGTTGGACAAATGGCAGCCAATCAATAGACAATTTACTGTTGCTGCAGTGCTCCGCTCAGGTTCAGTTCTCAATGGTCGTCAACTTGCAATTTGCTTGGCAAATAACACCCATATTACAAGTCATTCATTTGGCAATCATGTTGCCCAATTAAATGGAACTCACAAGCGGAACCAACTGTCGTATATCAATATATTTTTTATGAACTTTCACATACAAAATCATATGTCACCCGCTGTGAGTTGCCGTCTTTTTTTGGTATTTTCTCTTTGCTGCAGTCAGGAATTGGTAATCGAAAAAGTATTGTGCATACATATATTTGGCAGCAGTTTATTTTGAAATCAACGCTTTTTGAGAGCTGTGCAATTAAGTTGCATGCAAAAATTGCCAGGGTTTATATAAATTATAAATATACTATAGTTATGATATATTGCACACGAACTTTGCAGATAACACTACAGTTTTTCTACAGGAATTTAAATAAATAAAAGATCGATAACAAAAAACCGCGTCAAACACAACAACAACAATAAAATAAACTGCAATTAGGGAAATAAAAACAACATATTCATAAATTGGTATTTGCACAAAAAGTTGACTCAAATATTTTACATAAATAGTCCGGATGAAAACTTTATATTTAATAAATCGAATTTATTTAAAGTCAATTACAAATATAAAAATAATAGTTATTTTTAAAACTAAAATCTGAAATATGACATTAAAAAAACACAAATTATTGTTTGCTTTGAAAGCAGAAAAGTGAAATTAAGCTTTAATACTGCATTGATTTTCACTTTCTTTTGAGTATGAGATTGACAAGGGCTATAATTACTTTTTAATTATAAAATGAGGATTTTTTGTTGCGAACTGAGATAATAAAGAAAGTAAGGGACTTAATTAAACTTATATAACAATTGCCTTGGGTATTTATTGGAAAAACGTTTGTGCTATACATCACCATTATTTTAGTTTGAATTCTCGTTATCTGTTCATATTACTTTTTTACATAATTCAAAGCATCTCATTGAACTACTTTCAGACAAGAAGGATGGCAAGGGTAGCTTTCAATGGCTAAGTATGTGGATGATATTGACGGATACTAAAGTGTTAATGTGAATATGATAAGGGCGTAAAATGCTCGCAATGATATCAAACGGTTATTTAGTTAAGCTATGGCCAACATATGAGCGTACGTATCGACCACAGAATATCCGCTCAAGGCAACAAGCCCCAAGCACCAAACACCCTCAAAAAACAAAAAGTGGTGGCAAGCAGCGAGCAGCAAGGACAAGGACAAGGACAATATTACTTATGTATATTGCCACATAAGCCGTCACTTGTAGCAAAGTACAACCAATTTGAAATGGTGGTATTGAGGGGCGGTATGAGAACAAGATTGAAAGTGGGTGGGGGTGGTAACGAGTAGCAGCAGGCGGATAAGAAACGCATTTGTATTAGTTTTACGCGCATTAGAGTCTCATTGCCTGGCTTAAGGGCCACAACGAACTGCTGGAGCAGTAGTAGCAGCAGCAGCAGAACGAGCATAAAATAAAGTAATAAAAATCTAAGCTTTGCTGCTGGTCATATCTATGAGAAGCAGACATGTATATTACATACATGGCGTATACTATATATATGTACATATGTACGCATATATATTTGTATGTTGTTTGTGTGTGTGTTTGTGTTTTTGCAACTACGTGACATTTAAAAGGGATAAAACTGCTTAAAACCCAAATCGAATAATAAAATACGAGTCAGACTGACAGTATTTTTTTTTTACTTTTGCTTTTTTGATAATTGTCCTTTAAATCGACCGCTTGCTAACTGGTATTCTTTAGATTTTTTTTAGTTTTAGCTGCACATATGTGTGGCATTGATTTGTTTTGGATGCAATTTGTTGACTTATGAAGCCCCGCATAGCGTACAAAGTTGCAGGCATCAAGCTTATTACCGTTCTATGCTCGAATCAGCTTAGGAGCACAAACTTTCACGACAAGCTACAAGTTGTGCGTCATTGAAACAAATGCAGCACGAAATGTAGCCAGAACCCTCAATCAAATCCAAATTACCTAACGAGCTGAGCCATCAAGTGGCCCAAAAACGGAGACGACAAGCACAGGAACTGCTGAAGGAGCTCAAGCTAGTTCAGTTACGACTTTAGCTACTTGAGCTCGAGCTGATCTCGGGTAGCTTAAACTTTTTTACGGTTGGAGCGTCATAAAATGGCCATGGCAGCCGGCTATCCGCGCAAATCAAGTCAACTTTCAACAACTTTGACTTGATTTAAACCCATTAAAAGTCACTTTTTCAACGCTTTTGGCACCTAGCTGGCTTGATGTATGTTTCACCAGGACACACTCACCTTTACAGCAACAACAGCAAAAACAGCAGCAGCAGCAACTGAAGGACAATAAAGCTTCTCTTCTCCATAGCTGCATAAGCATGCCCTTGAGGGAGGCAAGCGGAGTGCATGGGGGAGCTGTTTGAACTAAAATAGTGCAAGTTGCTTCGGAGAAGGATGCGAACACGCTCCACTTGAGTCAACAGGACGAACGAAGCGACGTCAGCAGCAGCAGCAGCAACAGCACTGAGACAATGGTAATCGGATGAGTTGTGAATGATAATGCGCAATAAAGCAGCAGCCAGGGTTGAAGCTGTGGGTAAGAATAGAATGGATGTTGAAAGATGGGGATCAGTTGGATGAATAAGCACAAGTACATACTATCTTGCCAAAGGCCAATCAGCTGCATGCGAATGTGTGTGTGAATTTTTCTTATGTGTAGCAGATGATACGCCTTTAAGTCTTAATTAATTTGATGGAGGCCTTTTTGGAGCCAGCTCTTACAAAATGTTGATTTGAATACGATGCGGCGATGCGATGTGCATGTCTTCAGCGCAATTACAGTAAAACGCAATGCGGCAATCATGTAAATGAATGCCATTAGCGAAACATCAAGCCAACCATTCGTTCATTCATTCATTCATTCGCTCATCCAACACTAGGGATTCGAAATGGGAAAATTCGAATGCGAATGGGAACAGAGTAGCTAAAGCACGCACGAATGCTGCCAGACAAGGACAAGCCGCTGCTGATGCGGCGGAAATAATTGTCTTGACACAGATAATCTTGTTACCTTGTGGCTCTCTCTCGCCCTCTCTTTCGAATCATCGCCATATTGCTTGCCCAAACAGATTCAGCATTCGGTTTGTCGGCATTATTGTCAATTTGTTTGCGTAATTTATGCCCAGCCACCCAAAAGGCGCTAGACAAACATACCCAACGACGAACCACTACAACCACACCCCCCTTTCATTCCCTGCCGTACCGTATGTCAACTGTTGCCGTATTTAAGCTATTTGGTGCGTCTGTTTTAAATTCAAATCAAATCTCGTTACAAATTCGCCACAGAAACTGCTCGTTGGTGTTTGTTGTTGTTTTTATTGCGCTCACCGCTCGTTATTTTATGTCAACTGAGTTGCCCACAATGTGCCTTTTTTTGTCTTGGTTGGCTTCGTACCTTCCGTCTTATTCTTAATGCTGTCAGTGTGCCTAGTCTTCATACATTTTGATTTCTTGTCACAATTTGTTGACATTTGTTATTTTTGCTGGTTTGCTTTCGTGTGGCGGCAGCCAATTAAGGTGACAAACACACCAAAAGCCAAAAAATAAAAATAAAATACGGAATGAAATAAACAAACCATCCCTTTCTCTACTCCACTCTTCTCTGATTTTTTTTTATCATGGTCTGTGCACGATGCGACAGGTCCAACTGAGCGTATGCTTTATATTGATTTTGTATAACAAGCTGCATCTGCAGCGTCAGCTGTTACTGGTGCTGTTGCTATTGCTGCACTTCCTGTGCGACATCAGTTCCGCTTTTGTTTTAGCAGGCCCCAAGCAATGCCTTACACCTAATTGCACAATAATGGTTTACTTCATGTCTGTCGCAGTCGCAAAGTGCCGTAACGTATAGCAACGTCTTCATTAATTTCCCCACTTATTGTTCTAAGGCAGTCAAGCAGTTAGGCCGTCCGCCAGTCAGTCTGTCTGTCGTTTACTCGTTAATCCGCTCACACGAAAACTTTAAATTGTTTCACAGCTCAAATTAATTTGTATTCCCTGATATGTGTGTGCAATGCATTCTATTTGAGGGCTGCACACAACTCAACTGAATGACTTCTGACTGCTAGTTAACTGAACTGTAAGCTAATGCGATTGTAAACGACCAATCGAATATTATATATGCTATACAAAGCAACAAAAGCAGAGAGTTTTAATGAGCTTGCCAACAGCTCGCTTGTTGCCTGCTCAAAACACTAAACTGAAGCACCAGCAAACTTCTGGGATTTGCAGCCCTGGCTTTGTCGGGTTCTTCTAAAAGCTAAGTGCTTGACGCTGTGTTTACTTTGCGCCGAACGTCTAGAAATTGCCAAGTGTCTCAAGTTTTTAGAGAGCAGAGCGCTTTTAATAGGCAAAGGCAAACACTACCTCATACCATCATGCATGCCAGGATCGTCATCTTAGCGTACACACGCATACAAACATCTCTTTCTTAGCCTTGCCCCACTCATTATTTTTCGCACAAACAATAACAATCATAATGCGTTATGTATTTTTCAACTCAATTAGAACATTGTTTACAATGCGCATGAAATTTTGATGGGTGGATGTGAAACTTTTTGCTACCCAAAAACTTTTGCAATAACAAAGCCGCTGGAGTAAAAAGTAAATGTTGCTCTTTCAAACAGCTACTACAACTCACGAACACACAGAAAAAATAGAAAAAAAATAAAATAGAAAAGAAAATTTATATAATTTAAATTGGCTCTTGCTGCAGCCATAAATAGTGAAGACAGCACCTACAGTGAAGCCCAAGCCAAGTCAAACTCACTTTATTAACGTCAGCGGCCATGTTTCATGAGCTTATTTAGAATTATGAGCGCATTTGCCTAAGCACCCGAATTGCTGGCAAATAAAAGCGCCAGCAAATGATGCAAACTGCATAAAAGTGCTGCAGCAGCCCGGAGAGAGAGCGACCAAGACCAAGAACGAGCTGTAGCAGAGAGACTGGGAGACCAGGAGACTCGGCGCTGGCGAGACGTGAGATTCAACCCGTTTTGTGGCGTCGCCAACTCGGCCAAGTTTTCGGACTGCGTCGTCTGCAGTTATTTTTGCCCCTTTTTATTTCATTTTTTTAGTTTTTTATTATATTTTTTTTTTAGTGGCGTCAGGTTGTCGTTGCGGCAGCTGCCATGCTAAGGGTTTTTCGTTTTCCAAGCGGACGCACCTACACAGTCAGCATTTTTCATGCTTTATGTATGTGTATGTGTGTGTGTAAGTGTCTTTGTGCAACAACGTAGCGTGTCCTTTTTTATTTTTTTTGTTGCCTGCTTTATATTTTTTGGCAGACACAGCAGTGGCAACGGCTGCCACAGTTGCTCGACAATCAATGAAGATGCCATTATGTAGCATAAATACATATACATGCATAGCATATATATGCACATGTATGTACATCGGCTGTATATATACTTATGTATACCTGCAATACCTCATCTCGAGTCGAGTCTCTAGACTCGTTGTCTCTGCCATAAAGATAGCACACGGTCATAACTTTAAAGTTCGAAAACTAATTATGCCTACGGCTATGGGCCTAGACGGCTTGTCTGGGCCTAAACCAGGCGGTTGCTGCTGCTGCTGCTGCTGCAACGTATAAATTATGCCACACTGTTATGTGCGCTGCCTCCCCCGTTCCGTGTACACCCTTATCATTGAGGCTAGATTGAAGTAATTTGTTTTTGCATTTGGCTGCATTTTATGGCTAATGGCTTTTGAATACTCGGCCACGTTGACCGGGGCCCAAAGCCATTCGCACTAAACTCTTTATGTGGCACGCACATATATTAGTATGTACCACATATAGATACTTATACATGTTTCTGTATGTATGTGTACGTGCGTTTGATATGGATGCTGCACGCATATATATATACAATAGATATATTTGCTAGCTTAAGTGCCGCATTAAAACAGGCCAGAGGAAGTTGTCTTAAGAGTCACCTCCCTTCCTTTCCCGCCGACACTGCTTGTCTACATTGCCATGACAATAAAGGCAAATGACGAGTGGCATGTCGAAAATAATGATTAACGAGCTATAGACCGGAGATGCCGATGGAAGTGATGGGAGATGGTAGATGCGAGATGGGAAATGAAAACGGGAAGCTGAAGACGGGAGACGGGAGATGAAGACGGTGACATGGCACTCAGCGAGGCATATATAAATAAAATACGCAAAGCCTCCATTGCTGCTTTTTGGCGAATGTGTATGAGGGCGGGCAAATCAAATGGAAATAAAGATACAAGGGGCGAGAGATGGGGTGGAGAGAATGAGGCTGCAACACAGACATTCGAGCTGTAGCATCATCAATGATTTAAATTAATCGTCCTAACACACGCAAATCTCGCACATGACAACGACATGTAACAAGGAAGGTAAGGGGAGAATGACTATTATTTCCACTCCCATATCCTCTTTTTTTTCATCTTTTTTTTGGCTCGTTTTTACTGGCAGCGGATATGAAGTCGAAATCAGCATATCAGCCAAATTACAAGAGCAAACATAAAATGGCTAAGCCAAATGACTAAACGAAGTGCCGAACAGCCAAAGAGCTCTTGATAGCCAAACCTGGAAGTGTGGACGTAATGGTTGGCTGGGAGAATGAAAATGAAATGAAATGAAAATAAGACATGCTGGCAGAGAGAGTGTGCCAAATTAAAGCGAAACGTTGCGACGGCAACGAAATCAACGACAATGAGCGAAAAGCTTTAGATGGATAAAGAGAGAGTGAGACAGTAAGAGAGAGAGAGAGAGAGGAAAGTAGAAGGGGGTGGCAGATTGTCTATGCATTGACGCAAGTTGAAGTCAGTGGCAGGCAATCAAGTGGGCAGCACACGTTGCATATGTCTATATATATATATATACATATGTCGATTTGTCTACGATATGTAGGCGGCCTACTCCCTGTGTCTGTCTGTCTGTCTGTCTGATGCTGAGCTATTTTGACAGATTAACTCACGCATGCGGTGATACATACACACCCGTTTGCTCACTTAGCACGCCCACATTCGCTGGCTAACGCTCGTTATGTCAATTGTCAGCCAAGGCAAACTAGACAGCGCCTGCAGCTGACGGAAAGTGGAGTCAAGTGGACTACCCAATCCACAAACTAAAAAAATCGAAATCAAACAAACAAATAGCAAACACAAAAGGGGCTGTCATTTTGGCTGATGGGGCTGGTGGGTGGGTGGTGGTTGCCATTTGCCGTCGCTGCATGTGTTAAATTTAAGTTTTGATTTACGACCTCAACTTTGTAGGCTGTTTGCTTGCTGTATAGGCAATACACTCACTTACACACATGTGTGTGACTGCGTGTGTGTGTGTTTGGATAGTGATAAATTGCGCTGTCAGAAGTTGGTAGCTACAATCGCTGGCATTGTTGTATTTTTTTGTCTGCTGCTACTGCAGCTTGGCAGCTGCGACTTCTGACAAGCGAAGGAAAGGGCTGTGAGTGGGGCAAGTGCCTTGCTCATATCTATGCCAGGGCATAGGTTGCATTGCAAAACTCTAACTGGGTTAGAGCAGCCGGGCTCGAGGCTCCAAGCTCGACTCGAGCGTTTAATGGCTGTTGACAGACGTGTCAAGTCACGGCGCATTGCTTTGTTTTGCAAGCCTTTGCTGAAAGCCAAGTTTTTCTTTTACTTTTTTCTTCCACATTTTGTTGTTTTTAGTTTTTTATATGAGCAACTTCATGTCGCGCAAGTTATGTGCTCATTTTGTTGTTGAGACTGAGACTAAAAAGACTGTGAGAACATCGGACTCAAGTGCGCTTATAAATTTGTAATAACGTTGACGTTTCTCGTGCCATGTGGCGTATGAGCGATTAAATGCATGAAACGCTAATTACAAACGTTAAGTATTGAAAAAATAGTTCCTGGCTTCGATTGTTGGAAATTCAACTGCAATTTCATTTATACTACACGAAAGCCAGTCTGTCAGAGAGTGGAGCACTGCTGTTGGATTAGGTGGGTTGGTCGAAAAGCGACAGCGCATAAATTATGCAAAATGATTTATTGGCTCGGAGAGCTAAAGGAAAAGGCCAGCACAACGTTCAACGTTAAAACTAAACATTGACCGAACGCATAAATTAATTGAATTATGCTAGCGGTGACACGCCCACTGCCCCCTCTCGGTCCCTATATGGGCGACTGCCATATATAGCTATTATGTAAATGTGTGTTTTGTGTGTGTGCATTTAATCATGAGTTTTGAACTTTCACTTGATTAGCGCTTTGACTCTATGGCTGACAAAATTTATGACTACACCAAAACCGAACAGAATTTTGCAAGCGTAACTGAAAATTAAAATTAATATACTTTCCGCAAACGCCTACAACGGCGAATCGTGGCCATGTTTCACGTTATTACTGTGCCACGATGTGTGTGCGAAACGTCTGCGTGCCTCGTTAAAGTCTATAAAGACTGATTTTGATATCAATAAACAACGCGCGAGCCTTTTATGAGCCTGATTTATATATAGAGTATAAACGTTCAATTGTATGTGTGTGTATGTTTGTGTGTATGTGTGTGTGTGGGTGTATGCGTGTGTGTTTGGTGGTTTGTTGTGCATGACATGTGTCTGGGCTCATACTCTTGCTGGCAATGTCTTTAATTTCTTAGTAGCTGCATAAATAAACTATAAATTCTATTTTATTATACGACCAAAGCATTTGGCTGACTAAAAAGAGAAACAGATAGAGATATCTAGGGAGACAGAGATGGAAGAAACGGTAAGGAGCTGCCACTTGAATTTTGCAGCCAACATGGATTTGAAGTCAGTTGAAGTTTGTCATTTGAAAGGATGCTTGCTTCTATTGCTCAAGTGCCACACAAATTTCATGTTCAACTTGTATCAGCTTTCATATTTGCACAGCTTGTGTCAGATGCCACTAGCTTCAGCCACAGCTTCTGCCACACTGTTCTGGTCAATATGCGCAATTGTCGCAGCAGCTGATGGCAATGGGTAAACGTTTAGTAGCCCGTAAAGCAATGCTTTCATTTTACGATTCCATGTGCTTGCTGCTACTGCTGCTGCTGCGAACAGGAACTGAGCGCTGAGAAAACAGCCAAAGGCAGCAAGCAAGTTGTGCTTAAATTTTAATGTCCATTCAAGACACTGAAGTCAAAAGGCAGCCACTTTGATGGCGTCTTTTATGAGCTGTGTGATTGCTGGCCATGTGTTTGTGTGTGTGTTTGCTGGCTGTATGGTTAAAATGAACATATCCAAGAACAACAAAGTCAATTCGAAGGATACAGAATCAGAACAGATAGCAAGAGAGTCGCGTAGGTAAATGCAACAACTGCAAATAGCAAATAGCAAACGAGCAAACGAGCAAAATGCAAAAATATGCAAACGAAACGCTGTCATCAAAACTTACAATCAACTATAGAGAGCATATACCAACACACACACACTGAAACAGATACAGATGATACTCAAACTCGCGCGCCAAGCATTCAATGTAAACATGAGCTTCGTCAGTGGCAAGCAGGCAGGCAGCTGGGTGCAATCCCGTGCAATCTAGGCAACCAACCTTCTGCGGCCTTCTCGTGTCAATGCAAATTCAAACAAGAGAAGAGTAGAGAAAGACAGAGAGAGAGAGAAGGTGAGAGATCGTCGGTCAGTTCAATCCAATCCTGTCTATAGCCTGGCCCAGGCTAGTCAGATTAACAGCATCAGTAGTCGGCCAACATGCACGGAAAAATGAATACAACAAAAAAAGTTAAAAGAAAATTGTAAAGGAGGGGGTAGAGGGCGACAAAAAAGAAGGCCAAAACGTTAGTCTGCAAAACAAACATAGTTGTTGATTTTTGCATATTGCATACCCTTAATCGCCATAAAAGGGTTGCCAACCATTCGTAACACTATTACAAAACTGAATGAAACTAATACATCTTGTTGAAATGTTAAAATGGGCTACAATTGATAAGTATTTTTACTCAAATTTAAATTTTAACAAACTCAAGTAACTCAATCAGAAAATTATATAAATATATTAACAAAGAGTATATTATAGTCGCTGTTACTACACTATTGCATTGCTGCCTATTTTTTCAGGCACTTTGTTTTTTTCATCAGGGCCATTTTGCATATTGGACGCGTGCGCTTTGATAAGTGAAAATTGGAAAAATCCGCACTTTGCATGCAAAATAATTACGAAAATATTTTTCAGCGTTGCCAGCAACGGCAACTAAACGAATTGTTGTTGTTATGTTGCTGCTGCTGCTAGGTGGTTGTTTGGTTTTTGGTGGGTTGGTCGAGTAGGTTGTTCAATTGAACGCTTAAATTGTGCGGCAGTAGATTTGACAGTTTTAAGCACCCACTAGAGGCATTTCGGCCATTTGACTGTTTTGTGGCTATGCGCGAAGGAAAGAGAAATCTCTCTGGGGCTTTTTAGACCAAATGCAGTAACACTAAACACTAGATACGACAATTGCACGAATAACAACAGCAAAATGGAAAAAAAAAGTAGAGCACACACAGACAATGGAAGTTCCATTGTCATACGACGATTTGGCAAAGTTGTTAGGGGGTAATATTTTTTTCATCTTTTATTTTTATTTTTAGTCTTCATTTGGGGTTTTGTGTTTTTATTTTCTACGTTATTTCTATCCACCTTTTTTCCTTGGTTTTTTGGTGAGTGTTTTGCAGTTGACTGCAAATGAAAAGGCCATCGAAAACAAAAGCCCACGTTGGCTATAAATAGCGTGAGCGCAACTTGACTTTCCAGTTGCCAACTTTCTTGCTTGCTTTCTATTTCTACCCATCCTACCACCACCTACCCACTACCCACCCACATTCTTCCCACCCCGCTGCATTTACCCTTTGTCTCGGCGTGTGTAAGTTCTCTCTTATCTGTTTATAGCATTTTTCGTGTAAGTTTTAGGGCGTCGTTTTTTTCTGTTGTTGCCTGTTGTGCATTGTTGGCAAATCCTGTAAAAATAATGTGTTGCTGTTTTGGCCATTTCCCACATTTTCTTTTCCTCCGCTCCAAGCCCCCCCAAGCCCACTTTTTCCCACCATTCAACCTGGGGATTTAAGCTTTCACATCAGCCGTTGTTACATTTCTGGCGTTATTTCGATTCAGTAAATTGCATTTTTGCCACTCGCTCGTAAATCTAATTGCAATTATACAATTTGTTTCATAATGTGCGAATAAATTCGTTCATTCCACTTATTTGCAATAATGTTTTATATGTAGAATGCATAATATGGCATAATAAGTAGGAAAAAGCATTGGGTAAGGTCAATGATGTCAACGCTTGTTTGCCAATAAACACAAATCGCTGTTACAAAAATATAATATAATTTATGTGCGCGTTCGCATGACAACCAACAACCAAACCAACAAGCGGCAAAAGTTAATATGCTCAGCTTATAATTTACATTAAGCATTGTAATTATATAATGAATAAATGGCAAAACATTTGATCATTATGCATGTACTACTTAGCACTTTCATATATAAATCCCATTTTTTTTTTTTTATTCTAGCAAAAAAAAAAATCATACAGTTTGTGTTAAAACTCTATTAAGTTATAATCTCGTAATGCAAATCATTCACGCACCAACACGCCAACAATTACCATTTGTAACAGCTTTTTTGTTATTAAATAAATAAATTAATAATCTGCGCTCATAAGTATGCAACACATTTTAAATGCATACCACAATCTTTGCCAAAATAGTTTAATTGATTTGTTTTGACTCAGCTCAAGCATCAACTTGAGAGCTGATAATTGGAATACCTTTTAACTGGAATGTTACAAATTGAAGGCTACATTTTATTCATGGGAATTTGTTTTTCGTTTCAATTAGCTTAAATTATTGCTTTTAAGTCAAGAATTTAACTTGAACTGCAATTTAAAAGTAAGCTTAATTTCATAGCAACTCAAATAATGAGTTAAAAAGAAATTTGTAGAGAGCATTAACTGACTTAGCCATGACCCGAATGTGCGGAAATTGGTTGATTACAATTAAAAAGTTTGAAAATTAACTTGTCATAATTGCCATTAATATCTGATGGCAACGGAGTGAAATGTACAATCCAAAAACTATTGTAAAAGTTATAGAAAACTTTTAACCCAGTTCCACTTACTTTTGCTTTAGTTGTTTAACTTTACTTGCAGAACATCTTGACTGATTTTGGCCGCAAAAGCTCCGAGCCATTGCCCATGTACTTAGCCATACTTAGCCAAAATAACAAAATTAATTAAACATTTCACAGCATTCTCGCTCTTGCTCTTTTTCGCTCGCTATAGACGATGTTGCTGAGCAAATACAGTTATTTATACTACACTCAACTTAATTACAGGCAACAGCAGCCAAGACGCTTAATCCGGCTACGTAGCTACGCTTCATTAATCAGACGCGTCTATAAGCCGCAACAAAAGCGGACAACCAACAACAACATCACCAGCATCAACATTGCTTCAGTAGCTTCAGCAGCAGTCGGTGGCAAGCAAGGTGGCAACTACCACGTAGCTGGCAACATAGTTGAAATAGCATAAGGAAAGAGGAAAAAAAATTAACAAGCAACTTAACACTTTAACGCCTTTCACTCCACTTTACGATGCCTGCGAACAATGTAATTACTTCAAACAAGAAGAGAAGACGCTGCCGTCGGGCTCTGACTTGAAGGCTGTCTGATTCCCCTTACCCATCCGCTGGTGCTGTTTGCCCGCCCTCTGTGGCTGCCACGTCTGACTGACTAAAGTTGGACGCTTGGCTGGCTTTTTTTTGTAGTACTACTTCTACTGCGTTGCGGAAGTTAGGCTCAGGCTCAACCACAGACTCCACAGATTCCGACTCCGACTTCAGTTTGGGTTGACTGCATTACCATTTGATTATAGAAAACATTTATTTAGACTGGGTTGGCCATTAAGTTGCTGGCCGTCGTGCACATGTATAATGCGGCTGCCTGACTGCCATACAACACAAACAAACTCACAAACACACACAGACAAAAACTGGCTTGCCTTAGACTCGGCGCCGTCAACTAACCACAATGCAAATCCACAGAGCAAACAATGTCAGGTGATGTTTTTGGTGTGTGTGTGTGTGTGCCGAGTGTGCCGAGTGTAGCATCAACAGCCACTGACAGGCTGACAGGCAGCGCCGCACCCATGCAACTTTTCACATTTGAACAAACCGCAGGAGAGGGGGTGGGGCAAATATTTTGGGAAGGCGAAAGGTAGAAACTCACGTTATTCAATCTGCAAATTCTGTTGATTTTTAACAGCTGCAGAAATGCCAAGAAAAAAACAAACAAGGAGTTAGCATCATGTGTTAACGGGTCGAGCTTTTACCATTTGTCTTGCCAAATATTTGGCAGCTAGCTGACAGCATAGTGGAAATAGTGCAACACAAACCAAACACAATAAACCTGGACTCAGTAATTAATGTTATAGCAACGCGACCTGGGGACATGGCTAGTGGCAAGAATCAGCTGGCTGTATGCATGTATCATAAGCAAAGCATTTGCAGTTGATTGCCTTGCAGCAGCTAAGCAATGAGGCGCCACTTTGCCACAAGTGTTGCAAATGCGGAAGTGGCGATATGTGTTTGGGGCAGCTTAGCTTGGAGAGAGATAATTAATTAAAACGCTTGCCGGCAAATGTTTGCGAAAAGTGTCAGCTGCTCAGTTGGCAACAATACATCAACAAAAGCAGTAGATGTTGCTAAATGTGTGTGTGTTTGGTGAGCTGCATTTGCATGGCTGTCTGCTGTACGCTTATTGAGTTGATTTATTATAATTGCAATGCAGCTGACAGACACAGAAAAACAGACTGTGGAGAGTGCTGTCCTCGCCTCTTTAACCAATTTATATATCTGTATGATAATTAAATATTGAATGTGGCTTAATTAACACGGCATGCGTGTAAGCCACTTTTAAGTTAAATACTTACTCAAACAAGTCAGCTGAATATTATGTTTTTCTTCTGTTTTTTTTTTTTGTCACACGTTATTTTATGTCCTTCCTCCCCCCCACTTGACGTTCAATAAATATAAACGGCAAAAAGTTCTTCAGCAACAACAATTATCACAATCGACGTTTCATTTGCAGGCAAAGTGTTTTTAAAAAGATCCAACGGCAAAGTTTCGCACAAACACACACACACGCACACATACACAGAGGACAAAGTCTGGCAGCATATGGCAAATTGTCTATAGGATGGTGGATGGGTAGGGGTGGCGAAGGGAGTATGCCAAGTGTCAGCATTTTACTTGGCCACAATAATGTGCACACTTTGCAATAACCAAAAAAGGATCAACAAAAAAAACACAGCACGCAGCAAAGAAGGGAAATGAACAAAAAAACGATGGTACAAAATATATGATAGAAAAAGTAAAAACAGTTTAAGTAGAAAACAAGTAGTTTGCAGGCCACACAACGGACTTTAACACTGACTCTTAATTTACGTGGGTGGCATATGCTTGTGTGTGTGTGTGTATGTCTTGCCTAGACCCAGTTAATACTCGAGTCTTTGCCTAGTTTTTTTTCCTGATTTTTCCTTTGTTTTCTTGAAACGTTTTTATTTTGGTCAAGTTTCTTTCTTGTTTTATTTTTTGTTATTTGCTTGCACTGCACTCACAGAACACCCAACTCTTATCAGCAAGGAGAGACACAAGCTGTTTGCTACTGTTCGATCCTTTGTAGGGTTAGTCAAGCGCACACAACTACCGCTGCCGCAGGACGACAGCCAACTGCGCGTTGAGCATGAGCACCGTTCGCAGCGTAGGACCTCGTAAACATGCTCGAGCTGCTACTTGCTCGCTGCGGAAGGAACCACAAAAGGGGCATAAGCACAATCGAGGTTGTGTTTGATGTACGTTCTCAGCGTTTCCCCTAACACAAAAATACAGTTCGTTCGAGCGCGCTTGAAGTCTTTTCGCAACAGCTCAAACACAGCGGCAACGCAACCTTACCTAAAGAGGGGAAGTAGCTCGGGCCAAAACATGTTTGATGTTCTCCGCACAGGACCAAACACAAAGTGTTTGATGTCCTTTTGCTGCCGCTCAAACAATCAACAAGCAAACACGTTCGAAGGCAGCAGCAACTTATACAAGGAGAACATACCATCCAAAAAAGGGGAACTAGCTCGAGCTAAAACGTGTTTGATGTCAGTTTGCATTAGCTCAAAAACAACAGCAGCAGCAACCTCACACCAGCTCGATGTCCTTTCGCTGCCGCTCGAACATAGCAGCAACAAAAAAATTTCAAAAAGCAAAGATAAAAATGCGCCCCTCCTTTTCAAACAGCCTTTGTTTGTTCGACACTTGTTATCGTTAACGTTACGAGTGGGTGCTTTGGTATGTGTGTGTGTGTGGCTGGGTGTAAGTGTTTACAACTACAACCGCAACAAACGTTTGCAGCCGTGTGTAGTACAACGTGTCGTATGCACACTTGAGCGGCGGCATTTGCTCAACTCATTTGCTGGCCACATTTTAGGCGATACTTTTATATCTTCCGTCAACAAAAGCAAACATGCAAATACATACATACATATATGTATGTATAGGTGTGGGTATTTGTATGTGTGTAACAATGACTGTCATTATTTAGCAATTTAAACGATTTGGCCGGGGCGTCAACTATTTACAACTCATTTGCCCGCAGCTGCACTGGAAATAAGAGAAAGAGAGAGAGAGAGGGAGATAAACTGTAGGTCCAGGTCCTTTTGGTAATTGCAACAGCAGCATCAACATGGATGTCAACGTATTGTATGTGAAATGGTGCTGAGACTGAGTCCGACACTGGCCATAATGGCCAGCAAACAAGTCAACACATGGCATGTGTATGCATATGTGTGTGTGTGTGTGTGTGTATAGCGAACACAGTCAATTAAATTTTCAACTGGCATCAAGTGTTAAAGCGCTGCGCGCAAAGAGAACAAGAGTAGCGAGAGAGGGGGAAAAGGTCGAATAGGGACATTGTCGTTGTGGCACAGAGCCTGTCGGCATTTATTTGCATGCGTTTTGTTGGGCGGCGCTTTGTTTGCTGCCCGCTGCCTGCTGCCTTTAAACTATATAGCTATATATGCGAGCAATTTGATTAAATTTTGTTGCACTTGAATACAATTTGTAATTCAAATTAAAAGCGCAAACAGACAGACAGACAGACTAGCTGGCTGGCTGGCTGGCAGGCAACAAAAGGCATACCAAATTACTGCTGAAGCAAACAGAAACAACAGCAACAACAACAACAAATAAAATAAAATGAAATGAAACGCAGCCAGTGGAAATGATGGCCAGAGACTTGGCTGCCATGCAACTCAAAACGACCCAAAAACAAAAAACAAAAAAATAAAACAACGCTAAATAAAGAAACATACAAAAATGCCGCCACATTTGAATGCTGCGTGGAAGCAACAATGTTGCATACCACTTGGGCACTTTGTTAGCAACAGCAGGCAACACCAGAAGTAGAAGCAGCAGCAGCAACAGTCCTATTGCGGCTAGACACACACACACACACACACACACATGCCACATGCCACATGCGAAAGCAAAAAGGAATGAAAAGTAAAAGCTATGCAGTCATTTGACACCACAACATTTTCAAATGCTAAGCAACAAAAGTGCGGAGAGCAAAACTCTTAAAAGATGATCAGAACGTGTCCAACTGCAAATGCTCAAAGGCAGAGTGCATACATACTACGAATATATGAATATTAGATAAGTATACAAGAAAAAAATATACAATAGTTACATTTCGTTTGCTTGATTTCGTAGCTGTGAGACCGATTGAGCAATTTTGAATACAAAGTCAGATTATTTGACGAATACAAATTCTTTAAATCGAAAATTCGTCATGTTTTCATGTAAGAAAAAAATTGATAAGCTACAAGAATATTTTTAATGTAAGTTAATGATCTCATTTCGTTGCCTGAGCTAAACGAGTTTAACAATAAAATCTATTCTCACATATCTTGTATACTGCTTATACAACTATAACAATTTTGTTAAGTTAAGTTGATCTTACAAAATTTTAAATGGAAAGACAATGCAAAATAAGAGCTCTTAACAATAAATCGATTATTTGCAATCGTCTATAGATGTGTATTTTTTTCTATTATTTTTTCAACACGCACAGAACACTGAAAACAACAAATATATGAAAAATGTAAAAGACACGAAAATATATTTTAAAATTCTAGCAACGAAAGTGCGCACAAAACTCTTAAATGACGAGCATCACGTGCCAAAATAAATGGTGGAGCGTAGTTTGTTGTAGCAACCGTTATTTTCCATTGTCCTCTTCCCCCCTAACCCGCTAACACTCGTAACACTCTTCACATCCGGTACTCTCGAATGTAGTATTTTGAATGCTGCCTGCCGCCACCAAAACTTGCTCATTCACGACTCAATTTCGCACTCTGTCCCTTGGCAGGACGCGACCCGAAAAGCTGTTGCCGTCGCCCCATCAATGTCACCATTTTGAGAGGCTTTGTCTTCTGTCGCTGTCGCTGGGATGAAGGCTGACTGCGCCTTGTGTGTATTGCTACTGACTTTCCGATTCCAATGTGGCAAATTGTTGCAGCACCAGATTGCACTGTCTGCAACTAGCTCAACAGAATACCAAAATCAACGAGAACGAGGATATTGAGCATAAGCAGTGTGAGCGAGGAAGAGAGAGAGAGAGAGAGAAAGTGAGGAAAATAATCAGTTGAACGAGGTAGGAATAGGATTACTTATGCAGATGTGTCAAGTGCATAAGCCAGCAGCATATGGAAAATGGCTTATTTATATTGATATATTGTGTAAAATCAATGCCATATGTGCCATTCAAGCCAAGCTGAGTAGAACAAACAACAAATAAGTGCAACTCAAGTGAAACTAAACGACAATTAAATACACTTTATTCAAACGAAATGTCTTCAACCTAAACTAGCTTGAGATTTTGTATTCAAATTATTCAGTTGCCTTAAAAACTTCTTTACTTAGACTGCTTATCTAAACAGGTCTTCCATTGTATTCATAACTTTTTATTACGTTTTTCTAGTTTAAGCTAACATACTTACTATGCCGTCAAAAACAATGAAACAGATTCCATAGATTTTTATTGTGTCGACTGTCGCACTGATTGTGTTCCAGTTTATTACACCACAGAGTGTATGAAAATAAATGCCAGATAATTAAAGCTCAACAATAACATTAATTTTATTCACTCTGTCTCTGCTGTTTTTTTTTTTTGTTGCTGTTGTTTTTGATATGGTCAATGCGTGGGCTCATGCGAAAATTTGCATAAAATCAACATTGGCATTTACGAGTGAAATGCATTGTATTTATGTACAAAAAGACGGTGGAAAAAAATACTAACAGAAAGTCACACAGAATAATAAAAAAATATTATTTTCAATCGGGTGCCAATAATCAATCAAACGTGAAATAAATATAAATTTATGTAAAATAATACAAAATGCCGCAAACCGAGACTGCAACAACCAAAATTGCTTTGGTTTTGGTTTTTTTTTGGCGGTTTTTTGTTTGTGTGTCTGGGCTTGTCTTTAATACGACTTCCTGTACCATTAAATTTTAGCATAACAAACAAAATACTTTTCGAGTGTTTCCGTTTGCTTGTTTCAGTGACATTTTGGCCAGCAAACCGGCAATCCAGCAAAACACAGAGAAAACAGAAAACAGTAAACTCAACCGAGCAATGCAAAGCCAAAAGTGCAGTAAAAAATTTGTTGAAATATGCGATGTCGTCCTAGCTAGAGCTAAGGGTTCTCTGGTTCTCGGCTAGGCAACAAAAATTGCACAGCTTTTATTTGCACTTCAATTTTGCCCTCGACGATGGCCAGCGGGGACCGCTCTTTATGGCGATTGCAAACCCCCAGTTGCACTTTGTTAACTGCACTGCATTGCAATGCTAACTGCTAACTGCGGACAAGGACTTTTGCAATCCCAGTCTCAGGACTTTTGCAATTGCAGTCACAAGTCTAAGACAAGTGCTACTAGCTAGCAGCTATTTTATTTTTCGTGAACGTCGGTCGTCCTTTGGTGCTTATCAGCGTTTAAAATCAGACTGTCAGAAGTCTGCCCAAAAATAAAAGTGAGCAAGTCCTCGGCTCGTGTGGCTTGTGTTTGGTGTCCTGTGGCCGGCCGGGACATGTTCAGCGCAAAAAGCTGCAGGTGAAATGCAAGGAAACGATCCAAATAAAATCATGTGACACTTTGTGGTTAATAATGTTGTGTGTGTTCATATATATTACAACGCTGTGTCTCCGACTCGCTTTTGTTTCGCTTGCCCCAAAAAGTGGACCGCGCGCAACATACAACCTAAAATGAAAAAAAAAAAAAAAAAACAAGGAAAAGCCAATCGTCTGGGCATCGGTGGCAGGCGGCGGTGGCAGGCGGCGGTGATTTAAATGCAAATTTATTATCATGCAGCCAGCAAAAATAATAATAAAATACAAACCGACCCTCATGCAAACAAACACACTCTCATGTGCAAAATATATATATGTAGTATAAATAAATGGTAAAAAATGTTGTAATAATATTTACAAAATGTCTGCTTGCCCTTTTTTTTGCTGCTTTAATAATAACTACATACATACATATATATTTTGAGTTTCTGTTCTCTCATTCAGCGAGTGCAACATTTTTATGGGCACATATTAATTTTTGAATTTGCATTTACATTTTGATTAAACGATTTGCATATTATCTCCATTTCCATCATCATCATTATCAGTCGTCATCGGGCGACTTTACTTTAGCACTAAAGTAAGCAGCTAAACAAATTAAACTATGTATTAAGAATATAAAACAAATTTAACTAAAGATTAAGTAAAGATTGCTTTATTTGATTATAAAGCGCTCGAAAATAATAAAAAAAAATCAGAAAAGTGCACATGTATAATTCAAGCAAGGAATCCCAATTTACAATCAGTTTCTTGATAAATTGTCGCAGCCTGGCGAATTAGAAGACGATGGGCGCAGATACCAAAGACATGCAGATTTTGATAACGCGATAGAAATTCCCCAATAGCTTTGACATTTTGTTCTTCTTGTTCTTGTTCTTATTCAACTTCAGCTTTTTTGCTTATCAAAGTTCATACTGATTTGGTAAAAACTTTTACAATTGTTACTTTCATGCAATTAAAATAGTATGACAGCAACGCCTTCCAAATTGTGATTGTGTAACACTTTTAGCCTGGCCAACTAAGAAAAGTTACTTGCATCAAGATACTATGAGCTGTCACAATTTAATAGGTAAACATATACAATATCGAGCTATTACGATAAGGAATTGGGCTTTAATTCGTTTTTTGCATTTTATTTTTAAATTATTTTAATATTGTTAACTGTTTTAAGTATGCAAAATATATAAGCCAAATTATTTTTGATACTAAAAAATCTCAAAAAAGTATTATTGCCTTTCTTGTTATATGTACATAATATTATAAACCTATTGATTTGTTTGCTTTGACTACTTAACGTTAGTTCAATTTTACCAAGCTTGCACACATATCGTTAGTCATTCGGTTTATACTATGTGCCACATATCGTTGCAAATTCCTCTTATCGTTGAGTCAAACTGTTGTTTAAGTTTGCCATTTTTCAACAACTCATCAATCTGTTCTCAATGCCATTTGCTTTAGTCGGCCTGCGTTCTTCCGGTTAGCCGGAAAACGCATGTTGCATGTGGCATGATGGGCGGGGGGGAGAACTTACTTATGCAAGGCACGCACTCACCGCAAATGCAGCAGCATCAGTCTTCTTCAGTCTGCAACAACACCCTAGGCATCAAACTGTTCCCGTCTGCTAAGCGTAGTATGTTGGGCAAATATGGCAACGTTTTGCTGATTTCTTTGCAGTTTCCATCTGATGTTAGAGCAAGATAGAAGGCTATCTATATGTATCCAGGCTCTCCCTTAACCGCTGAAGTTTCACTCACAGTGTTACACAGCCGCTGTCGCCAACGACGCCGAAAAAAAATTGTATAAGGAAGAAAACTTTTTTTTATTATGTATTTTGTTCTTTTATTATTCATCTATCATCGTTGTTATAGTTTAATAGAAAGTTTAAAAGTCATCATCTCAGCAGCAGCAGCAGCAGCGCCAATGACTTGCTATACTTTAGCTTTGGCCTGCCAGGCTGCCATATGGCATCCTAGCGCCTGCTCCTCTGCACACGAGACACGCCCGTAACTCACATACTTACATAGCCAGACTGACACAACCTGAATGCCACCAGCCTGCTACTCCCTGTCATTAGCCCATGAGCCAGCCCAAAAGCATTTTGCAGTCCGTTAACTGTCCAGCTGGCGAACAGCCAGCAGAAAGCTGACTCTCAGCTTTTAGCTTTTAGATAAACAATGCAATTTACGAGAATGCGGCGAGGCGAACGTTTCATTAGCATTGAAGATGTGCCCAGGCCCCATCAAGCCGTTAGTGTTAATTAACTTGGCTCAGAGTCAAGTGCCAAAAGTGCATGAGCCATAACATCAATGCAGATGGAGATGTACTAGATGTTGGCTAAAACTAAAGACTCTATCCACTTGCCATTGTATTTGTTGTTGCGGCAACATGTCGCACACACTACATAACTCAGGCCACAAAATTCAATAAAAATGCGTTGCAAGCGTCCATGAGACGTTTATGGCATCGGCGTCGGCCACGCATGCAAAAAGAACGCAAAAAAAAAACCAAAACAACCGCAAAGTGTTGCTAATAAATTGTGGAGCAGCAACTTTGACTACACAATTCTACAACAAGTGTTTAAATTTATCACAGCTGCGATTTCTATCCCCATCCACAACGCCCCTCCCCCTCCTATCATAAAATTCAACTCCTTCTTTCATATGTTTTGCTACTACTGTTTGTGTAAACTAGTAAAAACGTTGAAATGGAACTTTTCCACGCATTAGATACTCTCTAAAAATATTGTTTTTCTTATCTTTAAATATTAGAAACTGCAAATGCATTTGTCCTACAGACAGCGATAAGTAAAAATATCTTTACAGAGAAAATTTGTAATAAAGAATGGGTTTTTGGGTAAGGGTATGGGTATGGAAGCTCGACTGTATTAACTTACAATCCAAACTTGTTTTTACATTTTATTGAAGTTGCAACATTAATCTGCCTATTGCCTATATACCTTTTCTCACATTTAAATTAAACAGAGTACAACGACACTTTATATGAGCCAAGCCCGAGGGCCACTTTGCAAGCGCACTTGGCCCTGCCTGGCGTTGACTAAACAACAACAACAATAACAACTACAACTACAACAATTGCTAAACAGCAGTCAGCAGCAGAAACAGCAGCAGCCACAGAAACAACAACAACGAACAAAGCCACGAAGAGCAATTATGATATCGGCCATGATTTTGTGGGCAATTGGCTTTAATAGCTGGCGAGGTCGGGACGGGACAGCAACAACTTTTTTTTTCTTGGGTCTAGTGTGAGTCAATTTTATTTAAACGCTGCCAAATGGCAACGGTAGTCAATCGGTGGCAAGTGTAGCTTCTGTCCCTGGCTATTTAAATGAGAAGGAAGAGGTTCTAATAAATACGCTGGGCAGCTGCCAGCTGGAGTCAAAAGAAATGTGCCTAAAAATCAAATGGGAGCCAAGTTCGCTTTTTTTTGTTTCTGTGAACCTATTTTTATATTGCTTATATGATAATCGTTTGCATTTAAAGACCTTTGTCTGCCCCCATATCTAAATCCAAATCCATTTCCGTTTTGCCTTTTGCTGTTTGCCAAAAAATAAATAAAAATCAAACAAACAAATAAAAAATGTTTTGGTGTTTGCTTGTTGTATTTATTTATTATTCAAAGTGTTATCGGTGAAGTCAGAGGCGAGGCTGTGTACGGCCAGGCCAGAACGACAGAACGGCTGCCTGGCAGCCAAAACCCCAAAGGATTAGTTATGATAAATGTGTTTTATAAGCGTGACACACAGGCCGAGGCAGTGACTGGGGTCCTGTTCCATTTAATGCACAGATAATGAGTTCCTTTGTTGGCAATATGTCAAATCGCTAGTCCAATATTTCAGACTCGACTCGACTCGACTCGGCTAAATGCAAAATGCTAAAGGATTCTGATTTCTGGTTTTGCCTTTTGCTCTTTGCCACTTTCTATCCCCCCACGCTAACCACCCTTTCTTTCCACTGTTTCGCTGTTGTTCATTGTGTGCGCGTCGAATCGTATTAATTGCTGCGGCCCCCAAAGAACCCAAAGTGTCCACGGAAAACTGCATGAGATTAGGCGCCTACTACATACATAAATCAAGCAAAGTTACCCAAAAATTAAGCACCGAATGTAGAGTAAGCCGATGAGTAGACCAAACCCTAAGAATGCCAATCAATTAGAATGCTTTTCAGTTAATTCAAACGTAATCCCTGATGCATGCATTTGAGAAATCAGACAATCAGGCTTTGACACTCTACCAAATATATTTTGTAGTGTGTTTGTAAAGTGCAACATGTTAAATAAAAAATTATTTTTGTTTCTTTTTAAGCTTTTCTCTCCCTGTTGGTTTGTTTTTTTAAGTAGAAATTTCTTGCCAGCAACAAATGCAATTACTTGCACCATAACCGATTACCTTCTTACTGCACATCCTCCCTCTTTAGCAACCTATGTTTGTTGTCATTGATAAATTGTCATTATGGTTGCACTCATAGTTGTACCAATATTATTTATATGAATGAAGCACTTGATCACAGTTCTTGAGGCCATTGAATCTCTGCTTGTATACAATAAATTGTATTGTAGCTAAAAAACTTAGATGAAGCTTAATTATGAGCATAAATTAATTCAAATATTTGTTTTTTTAACGTGTTAAAGCACAAGTTAAAGCGTAATGCTAATATAAATGCTTCACTAATCATTATATTTATAATTCGAACGTGCGCGCAAATGTGTTGCTTACCAACACTGATACGTATTTTACAGCATATGTAGCTTGGTGTGGCCACACTGAGTTTAATTGTTAATCGATATCAATAAATCGATAGCTAGCATTGGAACATGTGCTTAGCTCGTATAAAAAATATATCAGCGTGAAAATATTTGTGTTTTGTTGTTAAAGTGCAATTTTAGGCTAGCCAATCATGGCGGATCATGCATTTCATCGACCTGGCCCACTTAAGCAAACAAATAAAGCCCACAAAACTGGTCGTCATCGCTCCAAAGGCGCCGTCGATAATGCCCTGAAAGGTGAGTGTGAAATGTCTTCAACAAGTGCAAGATTAATTGTTAATATTGTTTAATTTTAGGCAAAGTCGGGCTGAAGGCTATCTCTCATAGGCACAAGCAACAGCAACGCAGGGAACAGCGACGCAACCAATCAAACCAACTGCGCAAAAACAAACGCGAAGAGGTACTGGAGCAGAAGCGTCAGTTAGGTGGCCAAAACACGGCTCCATTTCTGGTTTGCTTACTGCCAATGCACGAGCATATCGATGTCAACTCTGCGCTAGCCATACTAGAAAGCTGTGACAGCGAAATTGTCGTGCAACGGTCAAATAGCGGCACTGTTTACATGAATCTGCCGCGCTTTAAGCAACGTTTTGCCTTTGTCACGCCACCCACTGGGCGTGGCAATGAGCTAATAGTACTGGACTATTTAAAAGTGTGCGATACCACTTTGATGCTGACATCGGCCGTCTTTGGCGACGATGAGATCTTCGATCGTTGGGGCCAACGTATGTACAACATGATATCGGCACAAGGCATACCAACTCCTCTGGTGGCGCTAATGGATCTGGAATCCATTAATCCAAAACGACGCACCACAACAAAGCAAGCAGCTCAAAAATTCATAAGCAAATTGCTCCCTGAGGAGAAGATCATGCAGCTGGACACCGGACCGGAAGCATTAAATGTGATTCGACGCATTGGCGGGCAGAAGAAACGCGTGCTGCACAACGTCAATAACCGTCCTAACTTGTTTGGCGATGTTGTGGAATATGTTCCCAATGGGGATGAGATGGGCACTTTGAAAGTAACAGGGTTCCTTCGCGGTCAATCACTCAATGTAAATGGATTGGTGCATATACCTGGCCTGGGAGATTTTCAGCTCGGTCAGGTTGATGCACCGCCAGATCCGTACAAGCTGGACAAGATTCGCGATGCAGAGACAGCAGCAGTGCAATTACTTGGTCGCAGCAATCCGACAAAGCAAACGTCGCTGCAAAGCGAAAATATACCCGATCCCATGGATGCGGAGCAAACTTGGCCCACAGAAGAGGAAATCGAGGCCGCACAAAAGGAAACCAAGAAAACTAAGCTAATCAAACGTGTGCCCAAGGGTTACAGTGAATACCAGGCTGCGTGGATTCCTGACGTGGAGCAAGTGGACAATCAAGATGATGATGACGAGGATGATGATGACGACGATATGAGCAACGATGACGAGGACGCAGACTTTATGTCATGTGATAATAAATCTTTCGAGGACGAGTTCGAGAAACGCGACTCTGACACGGAAGAGTATTTGGACAGCGTTTCAGTCTCCTCGGAGGCAGCTGTCAATGACGAAAAGTACGATCAGCAAATGGACTTCCAAGAGGAGCGTGAAACCCTACAGAAACTGCAACAGGCACGCACCGATCAATTGTGGCCCGACGAGATCGATACGCCTCTTGATGTGCCTGCCCACGAACGCTTCCAAAAGTATCGCGGCCTAGAATCTTTTCGCACATCGCCCTGGGATGCCAAAGAAAATCTGCCAAGCGATTATGCGCGCATCTACCAATTCAAGAACTTCGATCGCACCAAGCGTCGCATTTTGACCGAGGCTAGGGAATTTGAGGGCATATCGGTGAGTACCAAAAATATAGACTTCAACTCCAAAGCACTAACCTTTTTTCTATAAACAATAGACCGGCTTATACATCACTCTGCATGTCATCAATGTACCGCTGGAGCGTTGGAATGCCTTTAGGTCCGCTCAGATGGCAGATAATGTAGTCGTGTATGGCATGTTGCCACATGAGCATCAGATGTGCGTTATGAACGTTGTCCTGCAACGTATACCCGACTCAGAGGTGCCGCTCAAGTCCAAGGAGCAACTGATTATACAGTGTGGTTATCGCCGCTTCGTGGTCAATCCGATTTACAGCCAACACACCAATGGCGATAAGCATAAGGTGAGTAAACTTAACTTGCCTTAAGCATGTGCACTAATCTGTTCCATCTTGCCCACAGTTTGAACGTTTCTTCCGCCCGTATGAGACAGTGTGCGCCACCTTTTATGCACCCATTCAGTTTCCTCCTGCGGCAATTCTTGCTTTTAAGGTAAATCCCGATTCCTCCCTGGCATTGGTTGCGCGCGGTCGCCTGCTTTCTTGCAATCCAGATCGCGTTGTGCTTAAGCGGGCAGTGCTTAGCGGTCATCCCATGCGCATAAATCGGAAATCAGCGACAATTCGCTATATGTTCTTCTACAAGGAGGACGTTGAGTACTTTAAGCCGGTAAAACTACGCACGAAATGCGGTCGCTTAGGGCACATCAAGGAGTCCCTGGGCACGCACGGTCATATGAAGTGCTACTTTGATGGCCAGCTGCGCTCCTATGACACCGCATTCATGTATCTCTATAAGCGTGTCTTTCCCAAGTGGACCTATGAGGAATGTCTGGTGCGCAGCGCAGATCATGCGCGTGAGGAGGCATCGGCGGTGGTTCGACGGAACTCGAAGGAGATTCAGGTTGAGTGTATGGAGACAATAGATTAATTTTAAATTATATATATAGAAGATATATATCTGTTCATATATTGAAATAAATTGTCTCACGGACACACAACATACTTGTCATACTTGTATTGTTTTTATGTATAATAGGTATAATAGAACTATATTCACAAACATTTCGCTTAACTAATCGGGGGATAATAAACGTATTACATACATATAAATATATATATATGTGTACTATATATTTAATTAATAAATTGGGATACGTGTTAAAAGCTGAAGCCGCATTGCACAGTTCTATAGGTTCATTTTATGGCTAATACATTGGGTTCTAGGAGAAATTCTGGGATTGCAGATGGGAAACTTAATAGTTGTAATTAGTTGACAAACACTTGCGTCGCTTCTTCTGCAGCTGTTCAATCTGCTCCACGATGTGTGTGCGCGTCTGGAATGCTTTTACGATGCATTCGCAAGTGAGTGCTGTGCCTATAAACTGATTGATGGATATGTGCCAGGCATCCGAAATGTTTGAGCTGCTGCTTCTGCCGCTGCTGTTTGTTGTGGACACCGTTGCGACTGCGCCAGCTTCAGCTGCAGCTCCTAGTTTTGCCTGACGCAGCTCTTCCTCGAGAGCGACAAACATACGTGTCGTGCTGCAGTGCTCTGCTGCAGGCGTTGTCGGATTTCCATTGCTATCCGGTTGCTATAGTTATGACAAAATGATAGTTAATTCCTATTGAGCACCTTTAAATAAATTACACTCACCTCATCACCACTGCCGCCTAAATTGAGCTGCGTGAAGCTTTCCAGGCTTGGCTCTTTCTTAATGTTGCTGTTGCCCATTTCAATGAGATTTTCATCTGCCAAAAAAAACTGTTAAAACAAGATTCTCTTAAGTAAGCTAATCATGCTTACATGCCCGTCGCATATCCTCGTCCTGCACACAGCCCATGATTTCAATTATGCTGCGCCACAGCAGTTGAAAATTTTCCTTGCGCATGTGCGGCACATGACGATGTCGAGCAGCTGAAATGGCTCCCTCGTCCGGCTGATCCAGCAAATAACCGAGGCTGCCCAGGCTTCGTGTGTCCGTCGCATTCGAATCGGCTCGTTCAAGTTGTGTGGCCGCGACCAGATCGCTGATCTGCGAGAAATTCGATATGGTCTCAACGTTCAGTAGCATTTGATCGCCAGCCGTCGCAGCTGTTGCTCCCGCTGATGTCGATGCCTGCGGTGGCGGTGTCATTCGGCCTGCGCCCAGATCTGAAATGTCCGAAAATGTGTCAATCGATTCGTAACGTCCCTGCTGGCGTAGGCCGATGTCAGGGTCATCATCTTGCCCAGCTTCTGTGCGATTTGCAGTACCCCGAAGTGCAGCGGGCAAATCCACATAGAACGTTGAATTGGGCTGTGCCAGCGACGATGCATTCGAATTAAGCGAAAAGTTCGGTGTTGTTCGTGACAAGTCCATAAAGGTGTTGCCCGAAATGCCAGCCAGATTATGTAAATGCTGTGTGGCGCTAATCAGCGCAAAGTCTTCGGCATCAAAGTTGTGGTCCGACGGCGAAGGCAGTGCCTCAATCGATTCCGATGCATCCTCGCTGAAAAATTAAAAATATATAATTAGCAAAAGCTAGAGAGTAATTCAAACACAGTGGCTACTCAAAGAAATCCTCCGCCTCGATGGCTTCCTCGGCATCATCTTTAGTCCGTGGACGAGGACGACGAGTGCGTTCGATTTCCGCCTTTGAGAGCAGTGGCGGCAAATGCAATACAAAAAGCAGCTTCAATTTCTCCATGCTCTTGGTGGAGCAGACTAAACCCAATGCGTTAATCAGCTGGCCAAAGTCAAGCTGTCCGGTGCCTTTTTTGTCAGTTAGCTAAAAAATAAATTAAATTGCAGTTAGTTTTATAGATCAGAGATATAGTTGCAAACTTACCCTAAATAGTTTTTCGCCAATGTCAACACTGACACACCTGCGCCACGGTGTTAGCTCCGAGATGAGTGTTTGGAATACCTCAAAGTTAATACAGTAGGCTTCATGGCGACCACTGCCACCGCCAGGCATAATGTCAACGGCGCCAGCACGTGAGGGTGACTGCTCGTGTGGCAGCAACTGTGGCGCCTCGCTTAAATGACATTGCGCTTTCTGCTGCTGCTGTTGCACGGACTTCAGTGTTAGTTTCTCCTCACGTATGATGCTTAGCAGCATGTGCAGCTCCTGGCGCTCAAAGTAAGCATTCTGAACATGTGCCTTAACAATGGTTTTCTCGTTGTCAATGTCGAATTGTCGGACGGTGAGGCGACGATGCTTGTTGCGTAGTTCTTCGATGCGCTGTTGCGTGAGCTCCTCGCCAAATTTAGTGTACGCCTCGTGGATGAGTGTCTGCACCGTTTGTGTATGCGGTCGCTCCATTTTACGCTTGTCCGTGGAGGGCGGCACTTGGTATTCGGGATTGTATATGCCTTCCAGGTAGGTTTGCAATACCAGCATTGCTTCGCCATCGTCCTGGCAGTTGAGCAGCTTGTCGCGATTCCATTCAATGATCTGAAGTGAGATCATAAATATGATCTTGGCGCCCTCGTAGAAGAAGCAATCTAATATTTGCAGAGAACTTTCGTAACTGATCACACTTATAAAAATGGTAAGGAACCAAGATATGGAGATCATTTTTATTACTCCCAGACGCTCCAGATGCTCATGCAAGTCAGATAAATGGGTTTCCACCAGCTCATTTAGCACACCCTGATCAATTTGGGCTCCTACAACCTTGTCCTTGTAGTAATCCGGCAAAAGATTCTCACAGAGGCTGGCCAGCATCCAAAAAGCGTTCTCCTCATCGCAAAACAGCAGAAATACTGAAGACACAATATTCATGGCTTGACAGTAGCCCACTTGCGGATTACGCAGTGCATATGCCTGCAGGACTCGTCTTAAGGCACCGATGCCATCGGTGCATTGGAAAGCCGGATGCTCCGGCAACGAACGCGGCAAATCCCGATCGATTTCATCATGAGCAAAGCAATCCTTTATTAGGGCGGCCTTCTCCACCAGATCCTCATACAGGCCCGGATTCATTTCCTTGTCATGTATTGCGCCCGAGAAGATCAACCATATCTCTTGCCTCAGCTTATCCGGTATGCCCTCCACAATCAAGTTGATCACGTCTGTGGTGCGAAACATCGCAATGCCACGCCCAAAGTCACGAAAATGATCCTCCCAGCGAGCCAATTTTAGCTCCTGCTTCTTCTGTATGTCCGCACTGAACTGTGTCTTGAATGTGTTGAGCAAAGCAGTCTGTTTGCTCCACGAAATATCATACTTGGCGCGTTCGCGACTTACGGGGCTGCAAAAATATTAAATATTTATAAAAAAAAAAGGGTAATTACATTTTTTAATCTAAACTTACATATGAATGCGTGAGAGTAGGTCTGTTATCTTTGAGATGAGCACTTCGCGATCCACAATTTTGGCAAACATAAAAGGCACGTTCTCCGATGTGAAGATAACAATTTGATTGTCATATCGGTGATGACCATCATCCTTCTTTTCCACACTCTGCAAAGAAGTTAGGACCAATACAATAAAAAACCACTTTTAACAGGTTAAGCATTCACCTTAATAGTTTTCATTGGAATTACAATGCTCACTAAATCCTTGACATCACTGCGGAAACAAAAGAAATTGGGCGACAAATAAATGTTGCCGGCATGGAAACGCTTCGAATAGGGCGTCCAAACGTCAGCTTTAATCTTGCCATCAATAATTTCGGTTTGCGGCAAACGAAAGTAAACACGAAACTCTTCTGATTTTTGGCGAGCTGTTAAATCGCGCAGTAGCACCGGATTCTTGGAAGCTTTGACGCCAAAGCGTGCAAAATTTGAAGGATCATGATCCACAACGGGACTCTCTGGGTCATGTATTAGCTTTTGGATGGCCATTTTGTTCAACTGCTCAATGAGATCATGCGCCTTATTGGGATTGGAGTAAAGTGTGAAATTGTACGTCATGTTGTTGGTTGTCTTTAAATAAATTATGTTGCCCGTGCGACTTATGTCCTCCAGCTCAGCGAAACGTATAATACGCTTGACCTCTTGGCTCAGCATGTACGAGTAGAAGCAAACATAGTTCAATGAAATATATAGTTGTCCTTGGCGTGGTATTTTATTCTTGACATAGCTGCAAGTAGAGAGCAAGGATTATAAATCAACTGAATTGAAGTTTTGTATAAAACGCTTACGTTGCCGAATAAGAGTTCACAAGGCGTTCTTCTTCGGGCATTTTAAAGAGTTGTCGAAACTGTGAGGTCTTCACTTTAAAATCCGGTGATTCGCCAGTATCGTCTTGATTATTTTGTGTGAACAGCGATTGTATTTTACAAATCGTAAAGTTTGTCACTTCATCTTCGTTTTCCATTTCGTTAAGCACACTGAACAGATTGCCCTGCAACCATTCCCAATCCTTGACGATGTCATCTTGTGTTATGCCAATGGCAATCTCTACAGAATCATAAACAATTTTAACGTTAATTTTAACCTACATCAACTCACTAGTGCATGAGAATATAAGTTAATGCTCAAAAATTATTATTAATAAATGTGTTTTTTATTCAATTAGCTATCGAGATGCACGAAGACAGTATTGGTGAGTCAGAAGAGTAGTGTCCAACTAGTATTTGTTTGGTTTACATTAATTTAATCAGTCTATAAATACTACGTTTTACAGTTTGACTATTACAGCTTAGTTTATTGACTTCTATAGCTATAAATAAAATCATCTTGTAAATTAATTGAGCACCTATTTTAATTTTGTTGCAATATTTTATAGCCTTAAGTAGGTTGATCAATTTTATAATCAAATTTAAAATATAAAAAAAAAATGTCCCTTCTTTTGCCCCTATTTTGTCGGGTTACTTTTTGATTTGAAAGCTTTAAGTTTTATTATTGATCAACTTGTTTGACTTTCTTATCGTACAATAAGCGCAAGAAATAACGAAACCAGACGTTCTCAACAATTAAATTAAATTTGCACCAGTGCCATGCCATACACAAGCATTTGGCACATTTCGCCTACATTTGTGTGCATGTATAAGATTTGGGTGAGTCAGTGATTGGACACCCTCCCACTTAATTGCTGATAAGAGGCTGAGTGCGAGTTAAAACCTACCGTAAGATACTTCAGAGGACGGTGTCTGATGCAGTATTCGATAGGGAGCCGGCTTGGTGTTCATCACGCTGTCAATGGTGCCCACCAGCATGGATCCGAAACCCCGAGATTCGCCATGTCCGCGACGTTTTTGTAGCACAAAATACTTGGAGACAATTTCAGCGGTCCTGCAAAATAAAAAACCATAAAACAAAAACGAGAAATCAGTTGTCAATGGGAAAACAGAAAAGAAAAAACTTAATGGTGCATTTGCATGTGTGGGATTGTGTTTGCATGTGTGCAAGTAGGGGGTTTTTACGCAGCAGAAATACAGTTGAGTGAACAAAAAAGGAACAATTAGTTTTTGAAGCTGGCGTTTTGCTTTTGTTGCACAGCTGCTTATGGAATCAGCGCAGAGCTACCGACTTGAACTCTGCTCAATTAGTTATCAGCACAACAACAAAAGAAACTAAACAACAACCGAATGCGAGTGTGGGGGGGACTTTAAATTAATCAGCTGCTGGAAAAGCGCAAGTGCAAGGGGGGGACACAGCATCTATTTAGGCAACACCCCATCTCTTCTTTGGGTATTGGTTTCCATTTTCTTACTTACCAAAATGCTGAGGGCAGCAGCAGCAATTCCTTGGGTTGAATCCACATTTTTGTGATGTTATTTTTTCCCGTTGGTTATACAGTTTAAATATCGGCAATTTTCATAGTTTGCAGGCGTAAAACTTATTTGCGACTGCCACGAAAAGCGAGAGAGCAACGTGTGTGTAGTAAGCTTTCTCGTTACATCTACAACAAAAGAACTCCGACGCAATGCACAATTCTTCACTCTGTTTTATTTATTTGTGAAATTGTGTTTTATTGTTCGTTCGTTGTTTCGTCTTCCTCTTCTTTTTCATATGTTTGGCATCCAACGCTTAACATAATTCCATGTTGTTATTAACAGTGCGCACTGTTTTGGTGAGGTTCTGTTACATGTTCTTTGGGTTATTACAAGATTGTTCCTTAATATTTACTTAAAAATATTGCAACTAACGTTTTATTATATAAAGTTGCACTTTTGTTTTTAGCTAAAATGATTAAAGTTGCAGCTAAAATCACTTCCAAACACTTTTCATGATGACAACAGTTGCACAACATAGCAGCTCGATAAGTATGTGTGGCGGCATTGCCTTATCGATTTTCAAGCTGTGCTGCAATTATATGTGTTTTTGCCTGTCTGGCAGTGCTTATAATTTCAAACGCGCCAAAATTTGTAGTAGGCCTTACATTTAGCAATTATTTTTGTTAGTTAACAAAACTATTTCAAAGCAATACTGTGTGGTTTTTCATATAAATTACACAACGTGCTGTGAAAAAAATTTTTAGTTGTTATTTAATTTACCATTGTATAAAATTACTAGTACATAATGCTTAAAAAATTTGTTGAGGTTAATGCGGACTCAAGTCCTTCACAAAATCCCTATGCTGTGCGCACCTACATGGGTGATAACGTTGTCACAGAATGGAAGGTCGATGTTTGTCCGCCACGTGATCGTGTGTGCCTCACAAAGCCACCCAACTCAACGATCACCCATGTTCTAACCATTGAGGATGAGCTGCGACGTCTGCATAAGAAAGCCGAGGAATCCCGCTTTGCCAAACCCTTTAAGAAACAGTGCGAAATCTACGATGAATTGACCATGTGTGTTATACCGCAACGAACGCCGGCCGAGTTAAAACTGCATGCCGAGATGCGTGAACGTGTTTTGGCGAGCCAAATGGACCCTGGTCTGCTGGAGCACGATGCTCGTCTGGATAGAACGTGCCCAAGGGATCTCGTTGCGCTCAATAGTCCCATGGCTCTTAACGAAGAGGAAGAGGAAGGAGATGAGGAAGGAGAAGGTGAGGAGCAGGAGGAAAAAGAAGTGAAGCCAGAGCTGGCGACTCCCATTTGCAGTTCCGATATGATTGTTATACCCGACAAGCGCATGGTAAGTGATATTACAATTATTCTCTTTTTGTATCTAGATTCTAGAAGAAACTCTGCTTTATTACATACATATATAGATAAATAGTATCTTAACCATATCTTAAAAACTATTCAATTAATTCAATATCATCAATATCAGCAAATATGCTACCGGGTGGCAGCTGTGACTGTGGCAACGTTGCCTCACCATTTGTAGGCACCGTTAATGCATTATAGTTTCCATTGGTTGCCTGCTGCTGCATGTGCACGCCCAACTGTGAGATCAGCTCCAATGCCTGACAATCAGAGTTCATCAGCGCAAACTGATGTATAATGGCCAGATGGGGAAAAACGCTGCTCAGCAGGGTGCAGGTGCTGGCATTCATAAGTAAACCAATCGAAGAAGGATCTTCAATTTGACGTTCCTGCTCCTGCTCCTGCTGCTGCTCATCCTCGCCATCCGTTGTGCTGGGTGGTGAGGGTAGGACACTTGGTTCACAGGTGACCATTTCGACACCATCGTCATCCAGCTCAGTGTCAGATACTTCACTATTATCGCTCGATAAATTAACCAACTCCGGTGCCGGCATATTCAATGTGGTATCATTAACCGTGTCAACTAGCTCCTTTTGCATAAAGTTGGGCAACGCCTGCCTGAACTCCACTATGATCTGCTCCACGGGCAGCTCACTCGCCACCGGACAATTGCCCGTGTAGCCCAGCTCATCCTCTTCGTATTTGTACTTGCTGCGAAAGCGATTAAGCCAGCGATATGACGGCCTAAATGCAGGCAACTTAAGCACTGCTGCCATCTTAAGTGCCGTCTCCTTGAGCGTATGATTCCTTATGGTTAAGCCAAGGCGCAGTTGGCGACAGCGTTCCACCCATTCGTGTAGAAGGAAACTAATAGCGCTCATTTCAAATTTGCGCCGCTTGCGTGTCATCTCCTCAATTATGATGGAGGCATCCGTTTCGCTGAGCGTCTCCAGCTGCTGCAGTAGCTCCCGTTTCTTTTCCAGTATGCGACGTATTTGAGTCGTACAGCAGTGGAACATTTTGGCCAGGCTATTTCTCGAGATATTCGTCTCATCGTAGTAACGAATAACGGCTATTTTCTCATAGAATGTTAAAATGTTGCGCTCATTGCGTCGCTTTTTTGCCTTGCCCTTGATATAGTAAAAGAAAAAAAAAATTATAAGAAAATTATTAGAAAATTAAATGTTTAATTTCCCCTAAATAACATTGACAGGATGCGCCACTGCGCTTAAATGTTTGTCTTACGCAAAAGCGCATAACCAATCAACCCCCGTCCAGCCTAAAGGCCAAGTTAACACATACAACCATATGAGACATTTCAACTTACCCCTTTATTGGTTTGGTTGCGGCCTTTTTTTGTGTTTGCTGATGCTGCCGGCGTCACTGCTGCTGCAGTGTCCATTGTTGCCCAGATACGAATACGAATGCAGTTGCTATGTTTTACTCTTCTTCTTTGTGTCTGCTTTGTCTTCGTTAAAGAAAACAGCTGCGCAGAGTCCTCAACGTGAAAGCTTAGCTGCTTAAAAGCCAATTGCGCTGTTGTTGCCTTGCCTTGCCTTGTCTCTCTATCTGTATCTCTCTCAGAGCGCAAGTGAAGAGAGCGCGTGTTGGATTTGCTTGCTCTTTTTTGTTGTTGCTTGGGCGACTCCTTTTAATGCTGCGCAAATAGAAAACAAACCATTTGTTACAATAAATATGTATGTACATAAGTATGTATGTATGTATGTGTGTATGCATGCAATTGGCATTTAGCAATGTGCACCAATTAAGCCCTAATGTTTTGTTAGCACTTCTGTTTTTTGTACTTTGCTCTGCTTTGTTTATTGTGCTCTCGCTTACAATTTCAATTGCTTTTGTGTGCTTCTACTACGACTGCCTTTGTTGTTGTTGTTTTTTTGTTGCTACTGCTGCTGCCGGGGCGACATTTTTTCACGCGTGCTTGGCCGCTGAGTAACACTTGTGCACTGTTTTTGGTTTCAGGTGGTTTGCCGTACGTTTCTTTTGCTGTTGTTGTTGCTCCGTTTTCTGCTGTTGCCATATGAAATAAAAACAGTTCGCTATGCACAGGCGGCTGCCTGTCGTGCGCTTGTGTGAATGCGTGTATGTATGTGTGTGCGAGTTGCTTTTGTTGTGGCAAAACAGAATGTGCGCTAATGCAGCCCTCTAATTTCTTGCATACGTAAGAAAGAGATAGCACTTATTGTATTAACTGTTATTGCAGTAATTTTAAAAGGTATTTCACAACTCTTTTGTTGAAAAGATTAATATATTTCTAGGATAAACAGCATTGAAAACTATTAAGCTGATGATCGTGTTAGTTGTGGTTGTAAACTAGTTCTGCGGTTGGGCGGCTAAGGCGAGGAGCACACAGCAGCTGCTATACTCACACTAACACACACACACTCAAACTCTCGCAGCGCAGACACGCATTTGCAGTTGTTGCGGTTGTTATTGCTTCGCATTGCATTCGTTTCTATGCAAAAGGCAACCGACGTTGACGTTGCCGTCGCTGTCGGCATAGCTGCTGCTCAAACTTTGTTCGCTGTTATGGTTAGTTACATACATATGTATGTACATACATATGTACATGTTTCGTTCTTGATTTCCTTTTTGTGCGTTGTTTGTTATGTTCCATTTGTCAGAGGCATACATATGCTCATCATAAAGTCCCAATATTTAATTAATGAGAGAATTGTGAATTTAATGTTTTTTCTTGTCTTTTCTGACGAGTTGTTATATTAGATAAGAATACATCCAAGCATTACTTGTATGTGTGAGCTTGTACGCCTACATATGTACATATGTTTTAACAGTTAGATGTATGTACATACATACATACATACATATTCATACATATGTATGTGTGAATGTTGATTAAATTCGTTTTTGAATGGTTTTATGGGGCGTTTATTAAGTGCACCTTATCTGCGGCTCTTTACACGTAGCTCAAAAATAAAAACTTATATTTAAAAGCAATTATTTTAGTTTATCTGCTGTGTAAATATCCTTTTTTAATGCTAATACTAAAGATTGTGATAAATTTAACTCTTTGCATCCACCTTTCACCCTTTTAATGTTGATGGTCCACGCCACTGCAGCTGCCATTGCTCTTATTGCGCTTTCCATTGACGTCGCGACGTTTGTTTGCCTGCTGTCTATGTCAGTCTCTTATGGTGTGTTTGTAGTTTGTTTGTTGGTGTGTGTGCGCGTTATGTTGTGTTATGGCCGCTCGCTTGCCAACTTTGCCAAGTTGCTTACAAATTAAAAACAAAAAAAAAGAGAGCAAAATGTGACAGCGCACACCTGGCTAACAAGTCTTTATTGCATGCTATGGGCTTCTTTTGTGTATGTTTGGCTTGGCTTTTATGCAACTTCAGCATCTTAATGGCATGTGCATATACATACATACATATAACAAACACACACACAGACATACTGGCATATGTTTACTGAGTTGCAACTAAGTTGACGTGGCTTTGTGTTTTTTTCTTTGCTCCTTGTTGAATTCGAAAACAGGCTGCAGCTGGCAGGCACACAAACACAAACACATGTGTAGCTACTTGATTTTTATTCAATAGGCTTAGTTCTAGTGCATGTAAACTTTTATTGATTTTGTTCATTTAAAATACAGCCTACCGCGATTAACGATTAGTGTATGAATTTGTAATTGAAACACCTGTAATATTAAACATTCTATGACTTCTCCTGCTCCCCCCCTTACCTTCCCTATCTTGCGTCATGCATATAGTAATGCTTACGTACCTGGTTTGACATTTTGCCAGCTACCGCGTCAGCGGCATTTAAAGTTGAGAGGGTTGTGTGTGTGTGTACGTGTGTGTGTTGTTGCTATTCTGGTATTAGTGTCGCACAAAGTACTCGTATTTATTGACGTCGTCTTCGTATGCTATAAGTGCTCGCTCACTTGGCTATAGCTGGCGATTCCAGTGTCTAGTTGCTAGTAGTGTTGCTTTAGCTACTAGCTCTTGTTGCTGATGTTTTATTTTCGTATACATATACTACAACTTTTTTGTTAGATGACTTGTTTGTTCTGCAGCCGACCTACGCTCGGCTCGAGTTTGTCGGGTTTTTGGTTTAGTTAGCTGTTATTTTTTTTTTGCCGCTGCGGCTGGCATTCTGGCACTCTGGCATTCGTGCGCTTGCGATAAGATTCGTGATGTGGCACTAAGCGCTGTTCGTTGTTTACTGCTCTGTGCGCTGCTTTGTGGTCGTCAGCGTGGCCAGCCAGCCATAGAGGCACTCGCACACACACACAAACACACACACACTAGCACACACTCTCAAACATACACTCGCAGACAGTCGACTGTATAGTTAGCCAGTCTAGTTGGCATTTCGTGCTGACTTTATGCCGCTTACTAACTTCAAAGTCCGCCGCAATAACATTGAATGCGACATGGATTGGCTCTGGGCTTGGCCTCCATATTTAGCTCTATATAACATACGAGCGTACGTTGTCTGTACGTATGTACGTACTACATTGTATATACGGGCTCTGTACATTTGTATGTATGTAACGTATTTATAGGCGCGTTCACGCGGGCATCCATGGCGTATGCGTGCTATTTTCAGCGTTTGCAACTTGAAAGGTCGCATTAATACTCGCACATAAATGTGTTTTTGTGAACAGGCAAACAAGAACAAAACGCATGTGAATTACACAGCAGGAGACAGCGACTCGGACATGTGAGAGCACATAACGCAATTTGCAATTACTTACCATATGGACTGAAATACATACTATGTAGTCGAATGCATAAAACTGTCTCCAAGCTTATTTGTTATGGCTTCTTCAGTTTTTTATTTTTGTTACAAAGTCTATGCAGCTGCGGGGGTAAATTTACAGGCAAGGCATAGCGTATGCGTACGTGGCGTATGCGTACTAGCACACACAATATACTTTAATAAGCTACAAAATTAAGAGAACAATGCAACAATTTCCCATCCGGTGTTAAATGTAAAGCACAATTTAAATTAAAAAAATAAAAATTCATTACATTAATGTTTGAATAGAAAGATTTATGAACTTACAGAGTTATTCAAAAATAGGCTAAGAAAATGTCGCAAGTTCTGGTAATGTTTGTAGCTACAAACTATATTTGAACTATGTATAACAATAATAAATACATATATCAATCCTGCAACAAAATCCTGATAGAGGATTTAACCATTATTTAAGTTTGTTAAGTTATTCCGAAAAATTTACGATTGGATCGTCTTATGCTATGCTAATTTTCAAAATAAATACTGTACGACCTAGCTCAATGCATCCCGCGTTACATGCAAATCCTCTATTAAAAATAAAATGAAATCCTTGCGTTAAGCAAGGTCGTACTGAATTTTTTTATCAATCTACTTATTTTTGTGCTTAATTATTGTTTAGATTTATGTTATTTTATTTTTATTTATTTTTAACCTTTGTCGTACGCAGCTTGAATTGAAACGCCCAAAGAGTCGCATTTATTTAAATGAAACTCAGGTTGGACCTCTGGAAGAGTTGCCATTTCCATCGTATAATCCACGTGTTATTCAAGAAGGTTTGGAGGGTGAAAATTTGCGCACCTACGACATTATCGAAGGATGCAATCCACAAGATCTATGGACCTGGAATGTGGGCTTGCAGAAGCGTGAAATTGATATGGATGAAGAATTTATAAAGGCCTCTTTACCCAAATACGGTGTGTTTGTATATAAATTATAATTCTTTTCCTTAACATGGTCACTAAATATTATCAGGTCCTACCAAATATAGCTCACGACGCCGAACCCACCATTTATAATATACCCACCCAGCTAGAGTTAACATTTACGGTCGAAATTGTCTTTGGCAATCGAAATATCTATCCGGAACCAAAGAAGCCACCAAATCGCCAGTTGTAAGTAACAAATTGGAATGCCAAAGAAGTTTTATTAGTAACGATTAACACAATTTTTGTAGCTATAATCGACCTAGCGAAATTGCGGCAATTATTATTGCCTTTGTGGAGACATATCAAGTGAATCCAGATTTCTGGACAGCCGGCACCATGGATGGCATACTGAAACGAGGCGTGGCCCTTACGAAAAAGAGCATGGATTTCAATTACAAGTCGGAGGATAATGACTTTGACATATTACCGCAAGTAAAGGAGCGTCTGGCAGCGGTTAAAATTAAAATACACTTTACGGGTCAGTTCAGAAAGGAACCAAATCTTTACAAGGCATTATCATTGTTCTTTTCCAAATACAATGCGTGCATTTTCACCTCACGCGATATGTTTCTGTTGATCTGGAAACGTTGCACTGACTCGTTTTTTATCTTTGATCCCAATGGGCGTAATGAGGAGTGTATGAGGGAATTTAAGGATGGCAAGTGCTCGCTGATGGCAATACGTTTCATGGAACACCTGGTGCACTTGATAAACAAGTTCAGCGATCTCGTCGAAGACGATGAGTTCAATATCTATGAAATCGCACTCACACAATATGGCAAGCTGAAGGAGCCAGAGATTCGGAAGAGCAAGCCGCTTGACTTTCACAAATTGTGGGCTGTGGTTAATGAGCATTATGCTGTGAAAACGAGTGGAAATACTGGCATACAGCAGCCCATTTCTGGAAAAGAAAAGAACGCTTCGCTGGTTGTATCGCTTATAGCGCTCATCTATTCGGAATTCGAGCTGGCCAAGTTCTGGCGACCTATGACCATCGATGATATCATCCGATATGGCATTGCTTATTACAAAACACTGCGTAAAAAGTTTCGTTTGGATGGCAAACGCTGGAAAAACAAGACACCAGAATTAAATGTCGTCGATTTGCCGGAGATGTTTCTAATGGGCGCCTTTAAGGCAACGGTGCGCAAGTTTCCCTTTATGATAACTGGCCATGTGACCGATTGTAAGTCGTATATGGAATCACAACTAACCCATGCACTGAAGCAACTCTTTGAGAAACCCGAGTGGCCTGCAGCCTTACTACAGATTGACAACTCCGTGCTCTCCATTTGGCGGGATCGTCAGTTCTTTTATGTATTCGACCCGTTTCGTCGCAATCGTGTTGGCATGGTTGTCGATCCCGATGATTATCGCATCAAGGGTATGGCCGTATTGCAAATGCATACCACGTTTGATTCGTTTGTGCGCATCATGTACCAAAATGCACTAAAGATGCGTCGCGGTGGCAAGTTCTTTATCCATGGCATTAGGACGGGCTGTGTTCGACCGTTGCAGGTCATGTCGGACCAGCCAAACAAGTTTCCAGCGCTGCAGATGGGTTTGCCCACGTTTACCGACGAGCAGCCTCAAAAGGAACTGGTGCAAAAAAAGAGCATCGAAAGTATTCCAGAGGAGGAGCGCATACCGGCCAAGGATGAGAAAGAGTTCATTGAGGAGTTAATTCTTGGCATTATCAATGGCATTATCAAGGACATTCCTGAGCCTAAATTTGATCGACCCGAATTGTACAGGCCATCACAAAAGATTTTACTAGGAACGGACAAGGAAAATTTGCGTGCCCTGCGTCTGAAGATTAAGCGTGGTTACGAGTTAGGTGAAGAGGAGGAGGATCGTTTGCAACATATCCTAACTATTGAGGAGGAACTGGAGCTCAAGTCCAACTACCAGACCTTACACGATGGTGCTTACATTATAATGGGTAGCACAAAACTGCCACAGTTGGATGTTGAAATGACCAAGCTGGCTGGTATCTTGGCAGCTCTGGTGGCCACCGCTGTATCCGCTAAATATAAAGTGTCTACCTGGAATAAAGAGCTCATTGAGTTCTGCGTCGATTCGGTCAACAAGTTCGGTGAAGACTATCAAAACTACGAGCTTATTCTGTCCTGTTTGTTGAACAAAAAACTCCCGGACATTGCCGTTGGCGACAGCAATTTTTCACTGATCGTGCCAGAGGTCTACAAATCCTCAGTTAAATCATCACTGAGACAGGATCTAGTTGAACTGCTCATCGATAATAATCGTGTGCTGGTTGTCTGCCAGCATTTCTCCTGTGTGATAATCAAGCGATATAATTTGCTTTATATGTTTATTGGTTTTCCCTGCAATGCGATTGGCTATCGCAAGGGTGGACCTGGACCTGCCTGCATGATGCGATTCATTGAGCTGGACTCGCTGATACGACGCATTGAGTTTGGCTGCAATCCACAGGGCTGCTCGGTAATGAACTTCATTGTGGCTGCCATCAAGATTGTGGATAATAATATAAAGGGTCGCTTCCGACACTGGGATAAGTCTGTCACGGATAAACAGTTCAATGCTGAGACGGCGCGCAAAGAGAGGTTGCGCAAACAGCGTCTGGAGAAGATGCAATTCATTGACGACGAGCTTAAAAAGGAAAACAAACGCATTCAAGATTTTATTGCAGCGAAGCGCGCTCACGAGGATCGTAAAACGGGCAAGAAACGTAAGTGTCTGTGGATTTTCTATCAAAAATATTTAATCTACAATTATTTAAAAACTTTTACATAGCCGAAGCCGAGTACAAAGATCTGGGTCTGGACGAGGCGATGGGTGAAGAGGGTGAGGAGGGCTTAGAAAACTTGGAAATAGAAGAGGAAGCGGGGGGCGAAGAAGAAGTTGAGCTCAAACACAAGCCCGGCAAGCGTCTGGCCAAGGAGCTGCGCAAAGCGTACAAGCCACGCCCCATTCTCTATGGCTATCGCATGCGCGAAAAAGATTGCAACTTTAAGATTCAGGGCAGCATGAATCTGGAGAATCGTGCCGATGGCAGCTTCAAGGACATCAAACCCTGCTACTTTGCCTGTGCCTTGGCCGTCCTAAGCGTCTCACTGCGTCCCCTAAATCGCTGGAATTCGTATCGCATTGATCGTGTGATTACTCATGCCAAGTCGATTTCAACGCGTGTCTGTGAACTGGAGTCGGTGTTCGAGCGGGTTGTGCGCCATGTGACGATCGATGATTATGAATTCGATATTTGGATACGCATGCTAGAGCCGATGGGCATGTGGACGCCGGGTCCTAAACCTAAGCAACTTACCGCCGAAGCGGCTACCGTTATCTTCAAGAAAAAGCTAAGTAAGCTGCTCAATGTGCGCAAGTATCTGATTGTCTTTACGCCAAACGGTTGCTTTGCCCTTTATCACGATGAGTTCTATCATCTCTTTGATCCATATGCCAGCATGGATAAGCCCGGCGAAGAAGAGGAAGAGGCGAAAGATGACGCAGGTGATGAGGAGGAGGGCGATGGCAAGAAAAAGAAAAAGAAGTGCCCAAAAGGACCCAAACGTTTTCCAGAACGCAACACCGCCTCCTGGGTGCTTTTCGCCGATGTAGAAAGCATGCTAACTTACATAGATAAGCGCTGTGCCCAGCCAGACTGGAAGGAGCAGAGTCAATATATGTTCTATGTGGTTGATGTGCTCTCATACAAGAAGGCAGCACCCAATGCACGCATACTACAGCTCTTGACCGATCTGTCCATACCGATGACATGCTCCAATAAGCAGTATGGACGTCCAGAGTATGAGATTTGTGCTACGAACGAATCTCTGGGTTGGCTGGAGCTGGAGAATTGTCTGCCCGTGTGGAGCCGCATGAATAGACGCAACACGGCCGGCAAATATCGTAATCTGCCTTTGAGCAAGCTCAAGAAATACGACATTGAGATTGATGGACGTCTCTGGTCCCTCTGGGGTAATCTTCATCCTGAGGCGCCAGTATTTGGTGATGAGTGTCGTGGACGTCAGTATCTTGCCATCTATGTGATAGCATGCTGTGCGGCTAGCGTATATAACTTAATGGACTGGAGCGCTCAATTGTTGGACACGATTGTCGTCAGTGGCAACAAGTACTTCAAAGATAGCATTGCTCAAATCAAAGAGGAGGACTATGAGTTCTCCTTGGAGAATCTTAACATTGACTGCTCTCTGGAGACCATTAACTTTGTGGTGCACATCGAGCATGTTTGTTATGGCAAACTCTATCGCATACCCAACCAAAATCGCATGAATCTCTCCGAGGCATTAATCTACTTCTTCAGCCATTATCAATTTGGCATTGTGATGGTGAGGAAGCGGGCGGTGGCTATAGGTTTTTGTCCGGGTCACGATGGTGGTTACTTCATGTACGATTGCCAGGAGAAGGATCAACCACTGTTCCCGAAACAACAAGGCGCTTCCTATCTACTACGCACACGCCATCTTCAAGTGCTTCTCTACTGCATTGTGGTCACCCTAAATGTACCCTTCTATAACATTGACTTTAGCATTCACAAAGTGGAAATGTTGCGTGAAGGCGCCACCGTTCAGGACGAAGAGGAGGAAGAGGCTGGTGCGGTTGGCGAAGAGCAGTAGAATTCGGTTTTAATCTTCTATTGAACTAAGTCGGGTGCTGTGTTTGGTATTTATTACAGAGGGATTATTTCGTAGCGGCTTTTAAATAAACTGATTAACCACAAAACTGTTCAGCATCTCTATTGACGAATCCATAATATACCATTTAGTAAATGCAATTTTCAGTATAGTTCAAACAAGTTTTAATCAATCTTTAACATAAACATTCAACAATATTGGGATGACTAGTTGATATGAAGTCATCCCATGACTCGGCTGGTGATCTAATGCCTTAAACGCGATTCGTGCTCAGCCTCCTTGTAGTGATAGCCATCGTTGCGCAAATCGTGAGCTGGCTCTGAATCAAAAGCCTGAGTTTCGGCATCAGATGGTGCCATCGGCTGCTGCAGGTCTAGAATGTAGGGCATCTGCTGGTCCTGAAGCAGCTGCTGCTGCTGTGGCTCCTGCTGCTGGTATTGCTGATATACGTACTGAGGCTGCTGCTTGGCCTGCTCCTGGGCGGGTGGCAGGTAACGCATGGCAGGCGCATCTTGGGGCTGTGCCTTGGGCTGAGGCTCCAAGGCTTGCATGGCCATCATTTCGGGCATGGGCTTTGGTGCAGGCGCAGGCTGGGCGCGTTGCATTTTCTGTGCGGGAGGCAGGTAACTTGTGCTTGGCATAGCTGGTTGAGCTGGAGGCAAATAGCGAGTTGCAGGCATAGCTTGTGGAGTTGTCTGAACTGGAGGCAAGTAAAGCATAGCGGGCATTTGATCCGCTTGTGGCATAGCTGGTGGCGTCAACTGGCTGCTGAGCGACATCTCCATACCAGCCATTTGCTGGTTGTCATGCAAATATTCGACCTGCTCGGGCAATTCACGCAGCTCGTGCTGCTCAATAGACATGTGCTCCACTTTCTCCGGCTTCGGTGGCGGCAAATAACTGCTGCTCAGATGTGAGACATCCGCAGCAGCCAGAGCCAGGCAGGCAAAAAGTGTTACGAAGCTAGTTCTCTGCGGGGATAAATCCATTTAGTGTATGTTGTTGGCTTATGTTTGACCCGTTCACTTACCATGTTATCTGTTTGTAGCTTGTGAAGCGTTTGATAGTTAACCAGATGGCACTGTGAGTATTTATACGATCTTGCAGAGATAGACCTTCGATGGAGTGAGTGTTTTTTGTTTTCATACTTGACTTGGCTTGATGCCAAGTTCCGTTATTTATCTATAAAATATATTTATTTAATGCTCTTTGGTGCATCTTGTCAAGAAATATGCGAACGTTGCTGAATCATCGCCTAAAGTCAACATAATGAGTTACTGCCCAGAGCAACTAGTGAACCGATCCAAAACTCAATTGGACGCGGCGTCTTAAGCCGATTTTTGGCCAGCACAGCCTCTTAGCGGAGGGCGTTTGACAATTTCAATGGCTGTCAAGATCTTCGGTCCGGAGGCATAGCAACTGGAGCAGAGAGTTTGCCTGGTGGTAGTACAATAATATCACCTTGAAGCATTTATATACATAAAATATTTCTCTTATTGCTTGTGTACCTTTTCTGCACTGTCTTGTTGCCTTGTGTCGCACATATAAATTTCACGGTCAACTCGTGGGCAACAAGTGACGTCTGAGTGTGTGCTCGAGGGAGTGGGTCAGCATCGTGTGAACTTAACAGGTGAATGGGCTTTAAAAAGAAGAGTGGCTAATCTCCATATGTAAATATTTATAAAGAAATAAACCCAAGCATAATAAAATTTGACAATTGCTTATTATTAATTGAATATAATCAAAGAAAGCAGATCGACCGATTGTACAAAGTAATTTATTTGTTTTCTAGTTGGATTTAAACTTTTTTTGATCAAATCGCATAGTCTTTGCTTTAATTTTCAACTATGTTTAATGAGTTAGAACATGTATGTTGGGATTTTTTTAATTTTGAAATTTATTAACAATTATTAGTATTATTTGAAAAAAAAATTTTATGTGATTATTTTGGTTAGCTCTCAGAAATGTATACGTGTTCATTCTGCGGTTTTAAGAAGGAAGAGCTTGGCGGTAATCCGGAATTTGAGTTCCGCAGTCGGCGACGTCCGCAAGAAGATGGCTTTCTTGAAGGCGTTTCAGATTGGTGCGCAAAATGTCAAGCATTGCGATTTTTCCTAAGGTCTGACAATAACAACGAACCCATGCAATATTTAGATGAGGAGCCCAAAAAGAAACTGGCCAATTTAATGCTTGAGGCGACTTCAAAGGGTATGCAAAGAAATCGATCAACAACAAGGGTGAAAAGAAATGATGTGGATGTGAATACGCCATTGAATCAACACATACAACGCGAGGTAGCCAAGTTTTTAAGCCATGCAACATTGACTACGTTGCCCCCGCATAATACTCGTCCTTCCTTGGACTCTCCGCTTCGGTCGCAAAGCGCAGAACGCTCCCGTCGCGGTAGTATATCTGGCGGGCAGCGCTCCAAGTCGATGGTAAGAGAGCCACTAAATAAACTACGTCAAGAAATTCTGCAAGCCGAGCATCGAAGCTGCCGTTCCAGAAGCATGCCCAAAATGAATGCTCTAAAGCCAGACAAACGAGTGCACCTAGACGAACGAGATGCCATAGAATTCACCGGGCAGCGAAATGTCCTAGATGCCCGGGAAGATGAGCCGAGTGTGCTTAATCGAAATATGCGTAAGATGCCCAACCAAAAGACACAGCAAGCGGAGCGGTCAGATCCGAGGCAAGAAGAAGAGCAACATCGCGCAAATCAACTGCTGCTTAGCGGCCCTAATACAAAAGTGGTACAGGTTGCAAGGATTCGTGACGAGGGATATCCTAACGAGGGTTTTGCCACCAACAGATTAACCTTGGATAAAGTACGCGAAATAGAACAGGAGATGCTCGAGGAGGAACTTAACCAGAAGCTGATCGAAAAGACAAGCCTGGTGTGCGAGTGGGAACGGATACGTCGTCGTGTTGAAGTTGAATGCGATCGCGTCAAGGCCGAACTGGATGAATTGAACATAGAGTTTATTCGTACTCAACCTGACCTTGAACGGCAGCAAGGTGGTGCACAGCTCTTACTGCCACTACCAACCTCCTACAGTGAGTGTGACTCTGAATTTAAGAGGCATCTCTACTACAGGTTAGAGAGGCCAGATGACATAAGTAGTGCTTTGGCTGAGAAAATAAGAAAAATGTTGGAATCGCTGCAGGAGAATTCACTTACATCGGACTCCCCCGTTGATCAGTCAGAAGAGGAGTATGAGCCATCTGCTCCACCAGCCAGTGAAACGGATTTTGATCTCAGTGAAACCCATGTTGAAACTGAAGTAGTACCAAGTTTACAAGAGAAAGATTTTCCATTGTCACAAGAAGAGTTCAACACGAAACAAGAATCTTTATGTTCGTTTCGACTTCAAGAAAGGTCAGAGACCTTAATTAAGCAGCCAAAGCGCATGCTGAGCAAAATGAATTTCCTGGTTTCCACAGTACAGCGAGCAACATTTTGCAGCTTTGCACAGAATCTACAACTGTTGCTACAGAACTTAAATACTACGGAGCTACTTAAACGCGGTGATCCACCGCCAGCACAGTTCTCAACAGTGCCTTGCTCGTCCAATGAGCTGATTGACCTGCTTAATTGCAAGCGTGAAGTTCTAGAGCCGAACACTGTTCAACCTTTGAAACCTTTTCTTTCGCCCATTGTCTGTCCTCATGTTGAATGCGGCCGTTTACTTTTAATCTCGGAATTTAATGACCATTTAACGCAAGACCATCCATCGCTGCCCATTGAGCGTGCCTACCCAGGTCGAGCTAGGACCTTCTATTTGGACACGCGTTGCTCGGTGGTGAACAGAGCCCGATGCCAAATGGCCTATTTTGTGAAGGACTCGTTAAATAATGGCAGCAAATATTCCGAATTATTACCAGTGCTTGTAATGACAGCTCGACTGTATATACCCGATTTCTTTACAGGGAAAAACGCTTTGATGCAGCGAAACAAGCAATATCTCGATGACAGCGAAATCTATCTAATTTGGCTGACCAGTGTTAATCCCGATAACAAGAAAATGGTTGGGACCATAGCCGTGTGGCCAACTAACCAGCAGCCCTTTACTGAACATCTAACAGTACATACCAGCGAGGTCAACAGCATCCTTACGGAACACAAGCTTATGAATATCTTTGCCGATAATCGAGTTTTGACATTGCCCGGAAATTATGTCAATCGCATGACCGATGAAGGCAAACATCTTTTGGCCGTACAGGTCTTAATTCATTAGACGACCATTTGACAATTATCGTTTTAGAAAGCAAATTGTTAAAATTTTTTAGTGAATAAATATTTTGCCTATCCTTCTGTCTAACGCTTGGTGTTACCAAAATTTGCCTATCTAAATTTCAAAAACAAAAGCTCAAGCCGGGAGACGCCCGCAAGTATGCAACATAAGCTTTAATGAAAACAAAAATATAATACGAATAAACTAATAAAACACCGTTCAACATTTCGTAACGGGTATGCAAAAAAAACTTCTGATCGTTGCAGCTCTCTGATTTCGTTGCCAGCTCCACTAATACACTAAGCAGTCTATAGTGCAGGATAAAAATAAGCTTTTAAAAACAACACATACATTCACTTAAAAATTTGAATGCAAAATTCTTTTAAAAAAATAACAAATAAATACCTAAAATCACCTCTTAAACCTCAAAAGATAAGACATATTTGTCTAAAAAAAATTCGGACATGTCTACAAAAAATACGAAACGGAAAAGTTTAGTTTATATGTATATGACGTAAAAATTTTAAAATATAAACCTTGAAACTATTCAATGACAAGCAACAAGCTGAAATACTTCGTTTTAATCGTAGCTAAGACAAAAACCTACACTTATTTAGACACATACCTACATATTCGCAACAACTTTGACATTTGACATAACCTGACATTTTGCGCTTTACACACATCATTTTAATGAATGAGGCATAAAATTAAGAAATTAAAGAAGAGATTTACAGATAAAATAAACTTATTAATTATTTTTACAACATTGAGTTTGCTATCGATATGGTCATCGACGCAAAAGCTTAGAATTGGTGTTTACATTGCCACAAAGTTGAGTTATTACGTTAAGAGAACAGGCAACAGTTTGTTTTGGTTAACCAATGGAAAACAATTTAATGAAATCATGAAATGAGTACAAGCAATGCAGGAAATCCTATTATTTACGATGGAGCAAGTAACGCAATTATGATGAAATTTATTTTTATTTTGCATTTACATATTTCAATTCTTATTTATTTAAATTCTTTAATAATAATTTTAAAACAATACAAGGTTTACGGCTTTTTAAAAACTCCAGCACTTTTATTTTAAAATTTGTTTGTCAAGTCGTTCTTTAGTTATTTTTGTTCTAGTGGCGATAGTTGAAGACGGTTGTCAAACAAAAGGAAAAATATGCAGCATTTTATGAATAAATCGAATAAATGCAAATGCATCCAAATTAAACTCAACTTTTGTCACCACTAGGCCCCTGTACTATGTATGTTTTATTATAATTATATAACAAGACTTTTTTGACCTAAACGCAATAAAGCAGTGCTAGTGTAAACAGCCTATAAGAAGGACCATTCAAGTTGTGTATCGATATAATCCTGTATGTATCGCCACTCCCACAATAGTATTTGACAAACATTTTGGTTGTCAGGCAGTGCGCATGTCCACTACACGTCAAACTATTGGTCACTGGCAGTTTGGCCTATCCTTTGGTGTATGTACCTAAAGTGGTACCATGCAGAAGAAAACCCGATCCAATGATGAAAAATTTAGCTAAAAACTAATATGTTAACTGCATTACGTCGCAAATTTCGCTTTGGGATGCAGCGTACGGTACTTATCGCAGTGCTGCTGGCGGTTGGCCTCTTCAGCTATGCTTTTCTAAATCTATCCTTCTGCTTTAAACTTATGTCCCATAGAAGTCTCACGCACATGGTAAGCTAAACAAAAAATAACATAAGTGAAAATAATTATATAATTATACTACATCATATCCTATATTATAGTGCCAAAAGTATGAGCATCATGAATTTAGTGGATCGCTCTGCGAAGAGCTATGCGGCAGCCAGTCGAATTTTGACAACTTTCAGTGTCCGTTGAATGACATGAAAACCATTCTGTTTACGGCTGAAAAGAATGGCGATATGTATGCGGTGAAGGTAGGTCAGTTTGACATTAGTTTATCGGGTTGCCATAACAACCACTCCAACATTAATTTGCAACTAGCTGGCTAAGCACAACGATGACGATTTGAGCTGGACAAACAGTAAGGGTGAGGCCATATATCCAAAGATCGAGGAGTTCCACGAGATTGTCAAGCTGCACATTATACTGTCCTATAACGTAACACTAGATGATAATATGGTATGCATTACGTACGACTAGTTGGCAGCATTTTCTAAAGTTTTCGCTTTTGTAGATACGCGCCCTAGTCAATCAGGAGATAGCGGATAACAACTCACAGCAAATGGTGAGCTTCTGGCGATTGTTCAAGGACAACAACTATATGATGGGCAAGCTGTTTGATGAGGAGTCTGTGTTTCCAGCGGTGCTGGGCTCATGTGGCCCTTACTATGCCACAGAGGGTCTAGAAATTGTGCAGTCTAGTCCCAGCATAATACAGTATCTGTAAGTTAAAATAGAAAACATGAATCGCAATTGACTTATTCACTTTATATTTATTCACCTGATAGCGCTTCGAATCGGCAGCAGCGTCTGAAGCATGCGCTCAATATCATGGAGTATATTTTCCGGCTGGAGGAGATGAAGCCGGAGCCGTTGCGAATGTGTAAGATGCAAGTGAATCGCTTTGGCCTAACGCCCGACCGTCGTCTCAAATACCAAAGCGCCGAGCATGTCTATGTAGAGAGCCAAATGGACAAGCGCATCTCCAATGGCGCCAAGTGTCGCACTAATCAGGACTGCAACTTTAACTCCTGCCGCGGTCTGTGTGACGCGGAACGTCAGGCCTGCACACATGTGCAGCAAAATAACAACTTCCAAATATTTTGCGAACATATCCTTGTGGGCAGCGGCACTTTTCAGCCAGGTTTGTTGAGTGGTATACGCTTGCCACGTTCGCTGCAGAAGCTGGTGAAAATGTGCGTGCAGCCACCAAAAGAGCATCAGGTGCCTGATCGTCGCCAGGCGCCCAGTCTGCAACTGGCATTGAGGCTCTACAATGAGCTAAAGCAACTGCTTCAGGCGGTGATAACTGCTTCCGGCGCTGACGTTGAGGTGGAGGCTGAGAGTCCACGGCTGAGGCAAAATGGAGGCGTCTAGGTGAAGGTGTCTAGGATGCACATGTAGTTGAATTGGTAGTTTCTGCTGATGGCTTTGCTCAAAAATTGGTAGCATTTTTACAAATATTAGTTTTAATTAATAAAAATAAACAACTTTTTAATACATGATAAAGCGGTTTTGAAATGTTGTTTTGGTTATTGTTTTTTTTTTATTTTCGTTTTTAGTTATAAATTATTGTTTAATTGCAACAATTTGTTTCTCTATTGTTTAGCCGATGAAAATGTATTTCGTCTGTAACTTATATATAATTTTCATTGAAAATCAATTTGCCCCGATGAGCGTTAAAACTTGAATTAAAATGTTGTCTTTGAAAGTGCCCAAAAGTAAGTGTTTTCCAAAAGATTTACATAAAAGTGTTGATTAGCTTTTATCACATTGACATTTTAAGTTTTTCGTTTTAGTTTTTTTTTTTTTTTTATATTTTTCTTGTTGTATTTTTGAAAAGTACAGCGTGCACATACATATCATATTGTTAATAAATAGTTTAATTAGTTTCCTTTTTATTTTTGATGTTAGCTGGTTTTACTAATTTAATTTTTTGTTTTTTACAATAAGTTAACGTTTTGTTATGGGCGCTTTTAATCTTTTAAGTTCACATACGGTATAGCTATAATTTTTTGTGATTCATTTTTTGCATAGGCAACTTTTGAAAATTAATTTAGTTCTCTAGGGTTTTATCTGCAAGCAAAGTTTACCGATGGTTTGTTAACTTGTTAAACTGTGGCAGATTTAGAACGAAATTATTTCGTTGTTGTTTCTTTTGATATATATTCATGTTTAATTATTTAATAGTTGTTGTTTGAGGCCGCTTAGCATAGTTAATCAATTTTAGCGCTTCTTTAAAGCCATTTCCAATTTTGATTTATTACAATAATCATGATGTTTTCAAGTAAATTATAAAAAGAGTAGAAAAATCTAATGGATATTGTTATTTTTGTTAGTACACATATTTTTTTTTTTGTTGCAAAAATTGCCCTATGCACTCAAAAATTATTATTTGTATGGTGTAGATTTATTTCTCTTTTGTTAATTTGGTTGCATGTAAGCATTTTTAACAGTTATTTTTCCCGGTAAATATATGTATATATATATGAATTCGCTTATTTAAAGTACATACATCTCTTTCTCAACACAATTTCTAAAAACGTAAATGAAGCTTTCGACTTAAACTTAACTTGAAAAGAATGCTGACTGCTAAGTCATTGCAATGGAGAGCGGGTGCAGGGTTAATGATTTGAAAATACCAAAAATATGAATTAACTGCCTGTCTAATTGTATATTTCCAAAATGTCATAATGTAGTAGGTGTGGAAGTAGGTGTGTGTGTGTGTGTGTGAGTTTGTTGTTTTATGTAAATTGTGTTCGTGTGATTATTCCTTTTGTTATATGTGTCATTATGCCGTTGTGGGCGATGCAGCTGCTGAGGCGGCGTTAGCCAATATTGGCGGATGCGTGGCATTTACCACCCGACCAGGCGTATTGGCATTCTCCAACGTTTTTGAGTGTTGCAACTGCATTAAATAATGCTGCTGAGTGGGCTTATGCAACGCCAGCTGCGACAAGGCATCATCAATGGTAAACCATTGCCTTTTCCGTCCAATGCTACGCGAATCTTCCCATTCATCAAGCTCCTGGGTTACATTCATAACAAACACCTCGGTGCGATGCATATGATCGTTGTTCTATAACATGTACAATATAACTGTTAACATAATACAATACAATTTGATTATTGCTGTAGTTCACCTCAAAGACACCCAAACAACGACCCAGGCTGCCAACAACGCCTGCCTCCTCGAGAACTTCACGCACAGCGGTCACCGAAGGCTCCTCTTCGGGTTCAACACCGCCGCCTGGCACAATCCATAACTCTGGGCGGCGTGACGAGGTCACCAGCAGCACCTGTAAATTATAAAGCTTTATATAGAAGATCCCTAGACTCAAGAAATTGTCATAACTCAACTTACCTCTTCTTCGTTCTCGGCGCGCACACAGATGCAGGCAGCACGTCGCCTAAAGCCATCCTTATCATAGATGCGTGTCGAGTTTGGCTTCTCCTTGACCATCTGAAAGCGTGATACGAACATTGATAATACACGGGTTATATTTCTTTATATTTTATCATTTGATAACTGTAGCATTTGAATTTGAATGTGCGCGCACATGAGAATCGTGATTCCGTCTTATCAGACATACGATTGAGAGGCCGCCGGCAATTGCAGCGCCGGCTTATCAGCGATTTATTTACGAACATACAATATACAATGTATGTGGGTATGTCGGGTACCGTTTGCCGTTTGTGTATTAGCGGTGTCATCAAGGATGATCGAAACAATATTTGCACACATCTGGACGCTGCTTACCTTTGAGTTTTGTAAGTACGGCGGCAAAATAAACGTCAATAGCTGTCTGCTTAGGCACTTTATAGTGAGAGACAGCTGCCTTTTCTTCTTCTCTCTTTGGCTCGCTCGCTCGCTCACTCACTCACTCCTCGTCTTGCTCTTGCTGCGTTTGCAACAAGTGTGTGCTTATGTGTGTGTTGCTGCTGTGGTTATTCTTTTTTTGCTTTGTTGTTTTTTGCCAGCTCTATGACAGCTGCACTGGGAGCCGGTCGCTGGTCTCGTGCCGCTATTGCAGGTGCTTTTTGGTGGCTGCTGCGTCACAGCAACGTAAAATGTCGTTGTATGCGTCTCTTTTTAGTGTGTGCAAGTGTGAGAGTCAAAGTGTTAAAGTATGTGTGTAAGTGTTTTGTATGTTGCTGTGGTTGTTGTTGTTGTTGTGTAGTAACGAAAAAAGAACTGCGCGTCGAATGGTTTAAAAGAGATGTGGGGAAAGCGAGAGAACAGAAAACTTGTTGAAATTAAAACGAGTACAAGAATGATGAAGAGGAAATAAAGCGCAGACAGGGCAGAATTATTTAACTACTTTGCAGTGGGTGCATGTTGTTGTTGTTGGGTTTGGTTTGGTTGTTTTTTTTTTTGATTGGTATTTGTGTCGTATTGGGATTGTAGTTGCGGTGTTGTTGGTGTTGTTCTTGTCGCTTGTTTTCACTTAGCCACCGCCTTTGTCCTGGTTTCGGTTGCTCTGTGGCTAAGCCTTCGGTCGCTGTCTTGTTTTTGCTTCTGAGTCTAGCCGGAAGCTTTTTAGCAAATTGTTGCAATTTGAGCGAGACCGACGCACAGCTGGGTCTTATCTGAGCACGAAACATGCGTTTTCCATTTTCTCGCTCCAAACACGCCCCCAAAATGTTGATGAGTAGCCGCCTTGGGCTGACAGTCACACGCGTCGCGCCTTGAACACCGATAATTCTTTGCGCGGCAAACTTTACCAGCTGCAAGTTTGCATTAAAAGACACAATTATTACAATTTCACGAATGTTGCATCGGCGAATGGCTTAGCAAAGAGGACGTCGAAATAGCCGGTGTGACCGTGTTTGCTTAAACGGATCTGCCCTTAAATTGCTATAAGTTGGCAGCTCCGTACGTCAGCTGGCGATTTGAATACAGGTAGTTGGCAACGCTAGACATTTGTTACGCATCGTGAACAACAGAAAGCGCTAGCAATGCCACTAGATGGCGCATTTAAAAGTTATTTTAAGGCGCTAAATTCAAATTTGAATAACACAAAACATTTCAGCTGAAAAGTATAGGTTGTCGAATACTCTTTTGATTAAATAAAGCATTAATATGCCAAATTGATACCGATTGAAATAGTCGTTCCTGTGATTATAATATGAATTAAGCTATAATCAGCTTTAAGGACCGTTTCGACTGGCTGGCAAAAAAACACACACGCACCCCAATGATTTACCGACGCATCCCGGCACGTTACTTGAGCGCCAGCCAAAAATTCGTACCAGCAAGCAGAATGAGTTTTAAGTAGGAAAAAGGCGCCCACAGTGCTGGAATTTGCTTTGCATTTGTTTCATTTGTTTCTTATTACAGTTGCTGCTGGGCTGCTGCCTCTGCGCTTTTAATGCAACTACTTAGCACAGGGATACCGGAATGTTCATCGAGGGCCATGTAGTTGGTGGTGGTTGCGTGTCCTTGCCTGGCCCTTAAACATTTGCTGCCAGAGTTTTGCGTTCCAGTCGCGACATTTTGGCTGCCTTTGGCCTGTGTGCGTCTCTCGTGATCTTGTGGCACTTTTTTGCTGCCGTTGCTGCAAAAGCAAATTGCTTATTTCTTAATGCATTGCCATTTCCTTTTGGCTTTCTTAGACATTTGCCAGTTACTCCTTAGTGTTCGTGTGTGTGTGTGTGTGTGTGTGACTTTGGTCTAAATGAATTATGAGCTTGATTTCTTTCGTTTTTCGGCTGTTTGCTCGACGTGACCATGCAGAAGTGTTGAACGGTTTAGCACGCGTTTTTTTCTTTCGCTCTTTGACTTTGGATTGCGCTTTAATATTGACTTGAATTTCGAGCTGCAACAACAACAACACGGGCAATCTTTTTGCACTTATTTGAAGCTCATAAATTTATGCAGATGTCGATCGATTGATTTCTGACTATAATAATAGTTTTATTTCTATGCCTTTTTTTTTGTCTGCTCAATGGGCCTTTTTTGCCTGCATTTTGGTCCTTGTCTCAATGTGCCACGCTTTGTTGCACATAAATTCAATGCCATAAATTTACAATAGGCGTCCTTTTGGCTAACGAAACTTTGTCTATTTGATGCGTCCGGCGACCACAATGAAATCTGAAATCAACTGCAAAAATGTTCAATCTACCAGGGATGCAAAGCTTTTTTCTGACAGGCCACAGGGCTGCAGTTATATGCTTACTTTGCCGCAAAGAAGGACAAAAGGACATATAGTTAATAGTTTGTATTATAATATGTAAAATTTTAACTTGTTCAAAAAATATTAATTAATTTTTTATTTTTGGTAAACTTTCAGATCTGTAAAGTATATAAGTTTCGTTTCATTCTTACTTCCTAACTCAGTTCACCAATTCTTTCATTTCAGTTTCCTTCATTGCGCATACGCCATGTTGAGCGAGAGGAAACTTCTTGCATTTAAATGAACTCAAGGAGCAAACATTGCGGTACTTATTGCTAATTGACTGCAAACGCAAAAAATTCAATCAGCTTGGTTCATTCAAAACCAATTCAAAGCTGCTGACTGCAAAGTCCTGTCGCAGGTGTTGATCCTGTCATTAATTAACTATCGCTGTCATCAGCAGCAGAAGCTGCAGGAGTTGTCGCGCACGTGTCCAAAATGCTCAATGGAAAAGAAATAAGGATAGCCGCAGGAGTTGTTGTTAGCTATGCATCCTTGTGAACGCTTGCTGGGCAACATATTGTTTCATTTTCGCTTTGTCTGCTGCTGCTGCTGCTGTCCATAACAAAGGAGCACCTACAAACGCAATTTGGCAACAAATTCACAAAACAGACAACAACAACAACACAACAAATAACAACAACACAACAACAACACAACAACAACAACACAACAACAACAATGACCAGGCCAGAATTATACAATTTATGCGATTTACGAGCACCGGCAGCTCCTCCAGTTACCAAAACCCAGACCAACTCTAGCTCCACTTTCAGCTTCCAAACGGGCATCTCCCGCTTTTGCGCCTTTTGCCTTGTTTTTTTTTTTGTGCCTTAGTAGCCGCAAAACTATTTCTATTGCTGCGGCGCCGTCGTCGTTGCCACTGAGCAAGGATATGCCGTATTTCCGTTTACATAATAAATTTGCTAACCACGTTCTGTCGTCGTCGTCGTTGGGTCCGGGACCACGAAGATCCCTTACCCCTTTAGACCATGTCCACTATATTGCCACCAGCGCCGCCAGCGCCATCGTCGCTTGGCATCAAGTGCTTGCGGTTGGCAATTTTTTTGTTGTTGCTTTTGTTGTCGTTTGGGGCACCTTGCAGTGCAAGTTGACAAAAAAAAAAATGTTGAATGTTGGCAGCCGCAGTCGCAGCAGGCGTTTGAAATTGAGTTTTGCGTTTGGCTTTTGGCCGGTTTATAAACTTTAACTTGCGACAATAAGAGCAACAAATTTGCCGCTAGCAAAGTGTCGGCTATCCACTTGCACCGCACCACCGGCTTCTCCTCCCGCACACATTTCCTTGCCAAGCTTTGATTGACCGAAGTCGGCGAGCGGCAACAACTTTTGCTTAATCATTGGGCGGCGCTGGTTGTGTCTTTAATTAATCTATTAAATGCAAACCAGAGCCAGCGCCTACTAAAAAAACAAACTATGCGTTGTCGAGGAAGTCATCTGGCTGAATTGGACAGGCAGCCTGGTCTAGTCCACACACACAAACATACGCACACACAGTCAAGTCAAACTAGCCGCTTCCGTTTTCCGCTGGAAGTGAAGTCGTCAGTCAGCGGACGTCATAAAATACAAAAATGACAAAAGGCTAGCCAACTTGAGGGCCTTCCTTGCATTAGTTTTAAAATGCATGCTGCTCCGAGGGCTCCGAGCAATTAATAAATGGAAATGTAAAACTGATATATTTCCGATCTATACAGTCGAACTTTCACTAAAAACCTTCGTTAAAACTAAAATTCGTACAAAAGATTTGTTTTTGAGTTCTGGAAATGAATTCGTTTTATAGAAAAGTTTGTTGTATGGACATTTGTAATACTAGAGAAGTAGAATCCTCTCGTCTTCTGTCGGTCGGTCTGTTACTTTTGCAGCAGGTTCAATAACCTGCGGCTGCTGATTTTGCAGATCACCAACTTCTAGGTGCCCCGCTACCCGCACCTTCTTCCGCAATGCTAATGGCTTGCCACACTTTACATTAGCGTCACAATTTATTGGCTGGCTGCTGGTTGCAGACGCGCCTCAGACTCCAATGTGGATGTGGCTGTGGATGCTGATGCAGCCCACTTCACTATATGCTTAACGCATGCTTGGTAGCTAAAATGGTCATAATAATAATAAAAATTTTCTGCCCCGGTCCGAAAGAGCGAAGCTGTAGCTGAGACTGTGGCTGTGGCAAGGCGTTTGAGCGCATGTTTGACGCATCAAATGATGGCAACAGGTCCATGCAGCAGCGGCATCAGCATCCCGTGCTGATCTTGTTGCAAGTGCGTAAGCAACAGCAGCAGAAGCTCTTCAAACCGGTTTTTGGTTTATGTCAATGCATTGACAGGTGCATGCAGCGGGAGATGGTTGCTCCATTTATGCCACAGCTAGAGCTTTAAAAACCGAATGTGCCGCTCCGGTTGCAGGCAGCACAGAAACTGGCTCATCGTTGCATGCATTTGAATTGATTTTGGAGAAGCAAATGCAGCAATGTCAATATGGCCATGAATTTATGTTTAATAAATGCAGTCAACTTGGTAACTCTTGCAGCTTTCCGCATTCCTTGCCCAGTAGTATTTGTGACGGTTAACACCCACAAGCCGAGATGCACTGGGCCAAGGCGGCGGCCATTGTGCAGCGGCGAGTGAGGCTAGCAAAGCCAACAAATTCGCCAAGTGGCGGCGGATGGCGGCTTCTTTGTGCCTTTGGCCAGCTTGCTGCAGTTTTAGATTATTTGTTGCTGACAGCTTCATGAAATATTTATTATTATGGTATAGGTATGGAATTGTGTTTGGGGCTATGGCTCTTGCCCTGGGTCTGTCTTTTGTGTGAGTGTGTGTGTGTGTGTGCGTGTGTGTGTGCAGGTGTTGGGGGTGCAGCTAAACAACAGACAATCGCTTCAGCTCAGCCACAGCACAGTTTAGCTCGGCATAGGCAAAGCAGTTTGCGTTTAGCTACCAAAATTGAGGATTGAGGTGTTTTGCCTCTGCGCAGTAACAAAAACTTGAAAGCCAGAATGCCGAACAGAGCTGCACAGAGCAACCCCAAAGAGGATCAAAGAGCGAAAGCCTCAGAGCTGAAAACAATGCTGCGTTAAAGGTAATTGTTTGTCAATTACTTGACTCCCAACCAAAGCGCGTGGCCGACTACATAAGAAAGAGAGAGAGAATGAGAAAGGATGCAAGGATGCGCATGCGCAAGTAGCTCTGCCTCTTACATACCGGCAATTGTATCTGTATCTGTGGCTGCGTCTGGGCCTGGCCCCCGAGGCCAATTATAGCTGCTTTGCTCGTTAGCATACACAAAGTGTATCCGTATTGCAATCGCAATCGCAGCCCGATAATCGCATGGAGTGTAAAATTATTTAATTCTTGCTTATCGCAGCTGCCGCTGCCGCTGCCACTAACGCTGCCCCCGTGAAAAGAGTGTGTGAAAATGTTTCAACTTGAAGACAATGATATTTGTTGCGCTATGCTGCGTATATGATATGAAGTTTAGGGTATGTGGGACTCTTGATTCAAACATGTTTGTTAGCTTATATTGTTACAAAAAGTATTGAATGTACTTGAAAAGTGCTAGTTAGATTAAATTAATTAAATACCTCATTGTTTTTTAATACAACAACTTCTTAATTGTATAGTTGGAGCTTTTCTTAGGATACAATAGCTTTGATCTATTGTCATTAAACTGAAAAAGTTAAAGGGAACTACTTCCAAAGTTTTATCAACATAATGCATCTTAATCTTGAACTCTAGACCTATCTATGAGGAAGTAGTTAGTTTTCCATGATAAAAATGATGATTCTAAACTTATATAAAAACCATTAATATTCCTTAAAGTGTATAAGAACTTCGTGTTTCTTTGAATGCGTCTAACCTTTTTATGTTGTTGCTGTTGTACGTTTTGTTTTTTTGTGTGTGCCTGAGTGTGTGTGTGTGTGTGTGTGTGTGTGCCACAGTTTACACAGAAAAGTAATTTCGAGCATGTTGCTGCAATCAGACGATTCCGCCGCCGTTGCCGCTGACTAAGAGATGCTTTGATATGGCAAGCTCCTGATGCTGCTGTTCCAATTGCAAGTTGAAGGTGTTAGTCTTGTTGCTGACTTTGGTCAGTTGCTGCTGCTGTTGGTGCTGCTGCTGTTGCTGCTGCTGTTGGTGCTGCTGCTCTTAATTGCTTGCTATTTTCAAATGCTGGGCGCTTTCAATTTATCACACATGTCTGTGACATCTGCAGTGACATTTTATTAGGCGATAACGATAAATTTACAAAGATTTATTAAGTGGCAGCGGTAGTCGACTTGCAGTGGGAAAATTGCGTTTGCCAGCGCTAATTTAAACAAATTAAATGAAAATCTCTTCAGTAATTATTGATCGCATGCGGCAAGTGGCAAAGTGGGTTTATTGAACGCGCTAATGAGCTTGACTGCTACTCAGACCGGCAACGATCAATTTGTTGTCATTGTTGGTGCAACAAAAGCATCATCGAAAGGGGTTTACTTAACTCTCTCTCTCTCACACACAATTACTAACCAAGCAACCAGCATGTGGGCATAATGCCATGCGGGTGTTTCTGGTAATTGACTTGAATGCAATCATAACTGACTCTGTTTAGTTAAAGGGCGTTTTGCCAGTCGACTGGCAATCTGGGTAAAGCTGGCAACTGCCAGTCACCATTGAGGCAAGTGAGGCAAGGCGTGGGTGATGATCCTAGACGCGGGCGCAGAAACAATCCTTAAAAGCAAATTATGCAAATTCTGTGACTCCTATGAGATTACAGACTGTGCCTGGCTGTCTGGACCTCTGCTCTGCAATGTCTGTGCTCTGTCGTCGCCGTCGTCTGCACTTGTGGGTGGACAATGTGACACGCGTCGTCGTGAAAAACAACAGTTTACTTGCCACAAAGTCTCTCTCTGTGCAGAGACTGCTGCTTATGCTGCTGCTGCTCTCCATGTCAGCAGCAGCTTTGAGCTTAGAGCTTGCCCCGGGCACACAGACAGTTTAACTGTCTTGACTGCAAAATTTATATTATTTCATGCAATTTGTCATCGTTTTGCCAGCGGAAGAAAGATGACTTTGTATGGGTTTCAGTTTATATTTCTTATTTTTTTTTTTTTATGCCACAGCATCATTTACTTTGTTGCACGATATGTGGTTTGTTAGTTAAAGTCTTTTTTTTTTGTGGATTGAGTGCGAATCGCAGCCGATTATGACAATGCGAAAAAATATATGATCACGTTTTAGAATGTTTGTTAAATGACAAAACAATTAAAACGATATCAAGCTTCAATCATTAACGAGCTTCTGACTCACTTTTGGATTTTTAAAGCACTCTAACTTGTTTACTAAACTCTGAACATACAGATGTTACGATTTGATTTTAAAAAAATACGCCCTTCTAATTTAATTGCAATAGTATGTTTGAAGTTTTGTGTTAAGTGTAAGGCTAAGTGATTATTAAAATATTTTTGAGCTGAAGATGGTGAGAATTGTTTTTAATAATATGCTGTAAATGATATTCGATTAAACCATAGCTTCGTACTGCTTCTCGGGGCTGATTTTCTACAAATTTTCCAGTTAATTTTATATGAAGGAACCAGCTGGTTGCCCCCTTGGATAAACATACGACATTCAAAGCAACAACAGAAATATGTGGCACATTATTGTGTTTGCATATTTACATGCATTTATGAGTTACTATTAAATTGGTAAATTTATGTAGCAGATGTGGGCGTTGCGACGACACGCGTTGTTAGTCGCCTTTTTAACGTGGGTGTGGCACTTGGAAGATTGGAAAACAACAAACCCAATAGCAAAAAGCAACTAAAAAAAGTGGGTGATGAAGCTGCAGTTTAAGCTGACAACCAAGTGCGATTTCTAGCACGAACTCTGTGTTTAAAACAAGAATTTAATGAGTGCTTCTCAGCCAAGTTGTTAGAAACTCCCCCCAAGCAATATTATTTTGCGCTCTCTCTTTCTTTTTGCTCTACTATCTCTTTTTAGCTGGGCTCTTATAAAGTTAGATTATTTGCGGTCTTTGCGGCCACAAATTGATATTACACTAATTAAAATGCAATAAAATATTGCTGAAATTGCCATTCATAAATCATTACGACTGCTGCAGTTAATACGCTGAGGAGGCAGAAAACCAACGCTTGGCCCAGCTTTGGGCTTGAAGAGTGCGACCTGGAACTTGGACTTGGTTGGACTTGATGCTATATACAATTGAAGATTGAGGTGTGAGCCGACAAAGGAAATAACGCTGGTGCAATTTGATTGCAAAAAGCGATGTGCTCATCATCATTAGATGCTGCCAGGCTGGGCTCAAGTTGGAGTTGGAGTTGGAGCTGGGCTTGGTTCTGTTGTATGTTCTATCGTATATATATATGGTCCTACTATTTGCTTTATGATTTTGTTAATTCTGCATAGATAGCGGAGCTTAGTTAGCCTGGCTTGTGGGAAAGTGCTGTTTGGTGTCTATTTCAGAGAGAGAGAGAGAGAGAGAGACTTATTAAAATTGCGAGTTCTGCTCAAATATTTGTTAACAAAAGCTGGCACATCTAAAAATTATGCGCAATTTGCGAACAATGGCATCGTCGTCGTTCTCGTCCATCGATTTGGCTACCTGGTACGTTAATCGGCAATCAATATACGATGCTGCTGCTGCAGGCTAACTTCACTGGCCACTGGCAGCTGCCACAGGCGCGCCCATTAAACATAAACAAAATTAAGTGACCATTAAAATGCCATAAACTGGCATTGGCGGTGTTCATGGTCATGTCGCTTCAATGTGCCGGGATTAACCATTGCCCAATGGCCCAGGCATTTGAAAATCTGTACTCTCCCCCCTACCCCCCCCAAACCTTCCAACCTGCTGCCTGTTGCCCTGATCCAGCTTTAAGAGGCACTTTCGTTTAATGCTGCTGCAACTCGTCGGCCCACATAAATCGTGTACTTGCCGCTTGTAGCTTTCAATTTGTGACAAGCCGTAGTCCAAATGGAGTTGTTGTTGGTGCTTGTTGCTGGTACCAGCCATTTGCCATGCCACAGAGTGCCAGAGTGCAGTAAGTACAACAAAATACTGCGTGGGTGCCTCAAGAGTCAAGTTGAAGTAGAGAGTCCTCCCACCTCCACCGTCTGACCGCTTACGCAAAATGTTTCAATTAAGACTGCATCCCAGAGAGAGACAGGAGTGGTTGCCGCACCGGAAGTTTCCTGCCTTGCACGTTGGATGATGATCTGAGAAATGGCAACGCGGCACGCAAATCATCAACTTAAAGTTAGAGAGTTTTTGGCCTTGGTCTTCGTCGCAGCCAGGTGCCAAGCTGCGGGTTGCCTCTGATCAGTTTTTGTTGTTGCTGGTCCGATTATGAGCGCTGTTTTTCGTGATTGATTTATCGGCACTAGAGCTGAGCTAATTGAGTTATTTTAAGCCGGCTGGCTGCTCTCTTTTGAAACGCTCTCACACTGTGTCAGGCGGTCTCTGTTTGACGTTGAGCCGTTGATCCGCTGATCCGTTGAGCCGCCGCCAACTTATATGGCTAAAACGCGCCATTAATTGCAGCTTCGACGCTGCTTTAAAATTTATTGTCAATTATTGTTAGTTTAATTGTCAATTATTAAAAATTGTTATCATGCAGTTGATGATGACGTCTGTCGACATCTTGCTGGAAAATTGATGCACGCGGCGTATGCGCAATGCAAGTTCCAAACAAGCCTCAGTCTCAGCCTAAGTTCTCAATCAATGCGTAGCTCAGTTGCCGCATTGGATTCCCAAGCATCGGCATTGGTCGGTCGGTCAGCTGTCAAGGCTTCGTGGCAGCTTCACACGCACTTTGGACGAACCGGGGGCTCGACTCGTGTTGCCTGGGAATGATCTGCATCAGAGACATGAGGGGCCAAGTGTGAGTTTTGGTTTCTCCCTTTCGGTAGCAGAGAGGAAGCGCGTAATCAATTACCACTGACAGACGGCAAGCACAGCTGTGTGAGGTTTCATTAAAACGATAATATCATCTTTAAGAGAGAGCTCTGTTACCTTAACAATAAGTTTAAGCAAAACTACTTAAATGATTCCATATACTTTTCGAATGTAGTTCATAAATGTATCAACAGTTGTTCGAAATAGATGAGCCAATTTTTTTGCATTTTATATTTAGTTCATTTATGCGAAAACATTTTAAACAAACACAAAAGAGCATTTTCACTGCGGTGTGCTACACATTTACTACGTTTCGCATTTTACAACTTAATAATGGCAATGATGAGATGAAGATGCCTTTACCGATTGCAGGTGTTAAAAGCTGAAGTGGCTGGTGCGTTGAGACTTTTACAACCTGGCACTGCTTCTCATATTGATGTATATCAGTTGCAATCAACGGCTCCCGATTGCAATTTCTTTTTTCTCTCTCTCTTTCTTTTTTCTCGCTCTATCTCTCCCTCTCTGTCATTCTTCTCTTTCTCTCTTTCACTGGTTGACAAAAGATGTGCGGCACGATCAAGGCCGTTGTTGGCCTGGTTACGTTTTATCTCTGGGCTGCTGCAGCTGCAACTGATGGGCGCTGATGAACACGGCCTTCGTCTTCTTCAGCTTCTCTCTTCGATTGTTACGTGCCGCTGCTTCGCTTCATTATTTATTGTTTAGTTTTACCCCAACCAAACCCCACCCATCGAACCTCCCCCTCCCCACCCTAAAGGCATTGATTTTGTGGGCAGCTGGGCAGAATAATTGCGTAATTGCGAATGTGGCAAACAAATTGCAATCGACGATGCAGTTATAGGCTTCTATGTGGCAAGTGTGCTTGCGTTGCCAATTGTTGATTTAGTGGTCGCTGGCAGCGTCTAATGCAGCGATTAATCGCACAATTAACGGGTTAAACATTTTGACAAACTAAAAAATGCCAGACAATTTGTCAAGCCAAGGTGGCCAGGTGGTCGGTACAGTCGCTTGTCTCTTGTGGGTGTTGGTGGGCGTGGAGTGTGTGCCATAGAGTGTGCAGCATGGCGCAAAAGTGCAATAAGCATGTACGTAAATCAACAGGACATTCCACAGGACAGGACAAGACAGGAACGAAACAAGCGACAAGCAAAGAAGCCTTAACTTACCAACTGGTCGTTGCTTCTAATCAAGTCAAAACCAACGACTACGATGTCGTCCTAGCTGCTCGTCTCATAAAAACCAAATGAATGGCTGCCGTTTCAGCCAGGAGCTGCAGCCTCGAAAAGAAAAAAGAAAAATAACTTTACGACAAGCCGCACACAAATTGGACGCTCTTGTTTTTTGGGGGCCGAGACTCTGGTCAAGTTATACATGAAAGTGCGGGCATATGGATTTAGTCGAAAAAAAGAAACTTGTTATATTTTTTTTTTGAGAATTGTGATGAAAGCGATAAGCTTATAATGAGTTTAATTAAAAAAATTAGGTGTTGAATATTTTAGTCAACGTTCGAAAAGTGTATGTGTAGTTCGTTGTTTACAATTGCTAGTTTTGCTTTCTTGTTTTATGGGCCACACGGCATACGGCAACTTGCACTCGCATCATGTTGACGCTGATCACAAAAGCCCAAAAGGCAGGTGGCCAAGAGCTTGGGGCACCCCGCCCATTTGCATCTAGTCGTCTAGCTGTGTCTATATAAATTTTAGAGCGCAAATGAAAAATGCAATTTTAGCCAAGAACTGGGCTTCTTATCATTTGTGTATCATCTCAGCACAGAAATTAAATAAAATTGCTGTCAAGGAGCCAAGCAATGAAACAAAATTGTAGGAGGCAGCCACCGACGCTGTCATTTGACGATTCCAATCGTCTGCTCGGCTGCTGCGCTCCGTTTGGCAGCGCCAGGCGGGCGATTGCGATTGGAATCACTCAATGCCCATTTCACCCGCCGCTATCTATAGTTGGCTGGCTGCAAGCTGCGAGTTGCAGGTTTCCCACACTCACGCACTCAATGCGACATTTTCTAAATCGAATGCATGCCAAAATATATAAAAAAAAATAAAATAAAAACAACTCAAAGACAAACCGCAAAAGACTATAAAGATTTTTAATATGCAAGCGTCAGATAACCGAGCAGCGCGAAAGGAACGGGCAAATTTTGTTGAGGGTTAGTGGATGGCGGGAGGTGCTGAGCAAAGCGCAGCTGCTCTCGCATTAATTACACCACATAGCGCTTGGGGGCAGGCCTTAGACGGCAGACGGGGGTCTACGGGGGCGAAACCAGCTTGGGCAACTCTGCTGTTGGCTGTTTAGCCTAGTCTAGCCTGGTCTGGCCTGATCTGGCCTAAGGCACCCGCATAAGACCGATCCATTCATGCTGCGAAAGAGCTTGCACATAAAATTCATAGCTTTTTGAATGTCATTTGTCGTTAACAGGCTGCAAGTTTGTTTCAAATTGACTTGAGAATGGCAAACTTAAAACCAAATCGAATCGAATGGCTTCAATTGACTTGTTGAACGATTCCGTTAATTCTGTTGTGTCAATGATTGAACAAATGATCTCCACTCTGTATATGCACTCTAGAAGAAGAAGCTAACTTACTTGTAGGATGGCAGTATTATTCTTAGGCTCAAACTATGATTTGAAAGTACAGAATTCTAAGAATCAGACCATTTTTGACAAAATTATGGCAATTGAAAGAATTTTTCGATTCGATTCGGTTCAGGTGCATTCCCTTATCATATGCAGACCGTAAAGGATTGTTAGCGATGCCATATCGAATATCAACTATTTATTCGAATGAAAACTGTCACATTTATGAGAAATCAACAAGGAGAACGCGCTATGTATAAATTATGAGTTGAAGATTGCCTCATCACTGGCCCATCACCAAATGCATTCTCAGTCCTATGATATCCTCAACTGCAGTTGCAAACTGCTGGTCCGGAATGCCATCTCAGTCCATTTTTATTGTCCACAGTGCTCGCAATTGGCGATTATGCCGACACGATAAGCATATTGGTCGCATAAACTGGCCAAAGATTCAGTGGCTGGCGCACCAAAGTGGCAACAGCAATTTGTAGCTGGGTGAACGTGTAGTGACCAAAACGGCAGCTAACTTTTTTGCTATTGTGGCTGTTGCTGTTGCTTAATTAATAGACAGTCGGTCCGGTCCGATGGTCAGTCTGCTGACCACTTGCATATGATCAATATGTGTTGATTAGTGTCTGGTATCGTGCTCGTATCTCGGCGCTCGGCTTTTATGGGCCGCTCTGTGTTGACAATAATTTTTTTTTTCGTTTCCTTTGCCATATGAGAAACGGCCTTCACTATAGCTCATGTCGAGTAAATCAAGCTGCAGCTGCAACAATGTCCAAAAATATTTATTTAAGCAAAATCAATAGCGGGTGTTGCCCCGTTCCCAGGCCAGCTCCAGCGACAACAACGGTTTCTCTCATTCTCAAGCGACCTTAGAAAATATGCAATTGCCAGCCAGGCATTTATTCATTGCTCGCAACGCAATTAAATTGCTGCCATGAGGCCATGGAAATCAATGAGCTGCTCAGGTCGTGTGTGGGTGTAGCGGCTACAGCAAAAATTCTGTATAACCCAGACAAAACTGTGCAACAACTAGCTACGAACGACTGCACCTGTTGCAGCTGCATGCGTCTCCAACTTCATAGAACAGCATTTCTGTGAGTCTGGCGGCTGTCTTGAGCTCGAGGCCCCGACGCGCATGCAAATTTGTGATTAGGGTCAGCTGGCATCATCATCAACTATGGTTGCAGCGTCCGCTCCGGGCCCATCTTTAGAATGCCTGCTGTTGTTGTTGTAGTTAATGTTGCTTGTGGGTGCTCAGTGGACCTCTGCCACAATCAGCCAAACGCTTAGCTCGAGGCAATGTGAGCACGCCCCGACAGTTACTCTGTGGCTAGGTGCTTGGATTTATTTACATATAAGTAGTTAAGCTGTTTGCCAGCAATGAAAATATGCTAAGGAAAAGGTACCAAAAGTTTTGCATGATGACTTTCGCTGTGCCAGATGCCTCAGCTGACAGCATGGTTAAGTATACGAAAATAAATGGAGCTAAAAAGTTGACTTGATATTTTTTATAACGGTATCAGAAAAGCTCTAAAAATAGTACATATGTAATCAACAATGATAAAACCTCTAAATAGGGTTAAAAATGCGCGATTAGAATTGGTCGATATAAAGATGACCCGAACTTCCTTTATAATTAAAGATGGCTGTTCTGAGACTCATTTTGTTTTAAAAGACTAAAGAAGGGATTGAAAAATATTTTTACAAAATTAAAATAAATAATTCACTATGCAATGTGATTTGAAGATTTTTTTTGGGCTTACTCAAGTGAAGACAACTTAATACATGTGCTCCTTTTGCTCGTCAGGGGGACCGAAAGACATTTTATATAATTTTTGTTCATTGAAGAGTGTGTCTTAGTCATTTATTTAACCATTTCCCGTTGCTTGATGGTGCTTTTGGGCTTTGTTCAGACCACAATCATCCGATAGAGTTTACCAATGACCGATTTGAGTACCAGCACCTCACACTGTAGTCCATGCACGCAATCAAGCGGCAAATCAACAATTTTCCAAGCGAAACTTTGGCTTTGTGCGGGTGATTGACGCTTGTTGCATGCAACAACTTCAGTCAGTCAGTTTTTAAGTGGTCGCAACCGCAACTTTACAAAATACATTCCAAATGGCCCCTTTGGCCGAACTTTCAACATTCGACAGGCCAAACAACCAAACAGCCAAACTGGCAAGCAGGTGAAATGTTTGCTGCAAATCAACAGCTTTTGCCTGGCCTTTCCAGCCTACACTGCTCTGTCTCCCTCTCGTTTTCCTTCCCTCTCTCACCAACTCAGTTCTGCTTCTGTGCGTGTGTCAATATGCGTGCAACAAGTTTGCCTTGGCGTATTTTTGTGGGTGCCCCACACTTTTAAATTTATTACAACTCGATTACTCGTATTTACCACATTTTTTCGCCAGTGGCCAGATATCGATCAGGTTGCCCCGTAGGCCTTGTACCGCAAGCATCTCAGCTGCAAGCCACAATTCCTTTGGACTGTACTCGCATGGCCATCGATCGCCCACAACAAGGCTTCTCTCTGGCACTGCATGCAAATTAGCATATCGTGCGCGTAATCTAGGCAACAGGAGGCTCCACTTCACATCCTGCTGTTGCGGCATGCGAAGGCGTCATCGAAATCGGAATCGCATTCGCCGTCGCAGTTGCAGTCACGCAACACAGCCAAAGCTGAAGCCAAAACACTGACCATTGTGTGGGCAGCTTCGGCTACAGTTTTTAGTTGCAGTTGAATTTTTTTTTGTGCGTGCTGCACTTTTAGCTTAATGACATTTTATCTTTTTTAACGGCTGCGAAAAATACGCATACGCGGCTTGCTCTGTAGAGTGTTTGTTAGGAAAATATAAATAAGGCGGCTGGATTGGCAAAAGTGTGTTTGGCATCATGACTCCAGGTTCATCTTGGGAGCGCTGCTGTTGCTTTAGTTGTTTGTGGGTGCTCAGTGGTGCTTTGTGTCATATATGTAAATATATATGTAAGGAAAGCTCGCAAAATAAACTTGTTATACAAGGCGTAAGAAAGTTTGTTTATTCATCATGGTAGTGCTAGTTACGGATTATCGTTAACCCGTTTCTAATAAACCGATCTATGATGAATCGATGCGTTACACCTTAACCTCGACACGAAAAACACTATAAAACGGCTAAAAATGTCTTTCATATAACACTTTAAAATAGCAAGTCCATAACAACATGTTGCAAATTTCATTTAGTTTGGTGAGTTCTACAATTGCTAATAATGATTTGTGCTTTATTTATTTGAATTATCAACAGCTGATTTTTGTACTTATTGCGAACTCGGCGCTGTCGCTGCTGACAGAAAGCGTTGATTTAAAATATGTAAAGCTGACTCCCACTGGCTTAAACAAATACGTCGCTAAGTGAGTAAAACCCTTTTTTATTTTAAATATTTACTTAATATAAAATGTTTCTTTTAGAGTTTTTCATAAGGATGGAAATATACTCGAGCTGAATGTGGAGAGGTCTGCAACTGGCCAATATGAACTTCTGGCCAAAGTTTACCCATTATTTTCCCATCGTAGCTCCATCACACCGCCTGCAGAACTGGCCAACCAAAAGGTCTCGTTTCTAATTCGTCCTCTGCCTGATGCTCTAGGGGCTGATGTTCCTGAGGCCAACAGCGAAACCTGAAAAATATTTTGACAAAACATTTATGTTTTTTCGAAAATATTTAGATAATATCAAATAAATAATGGTCAAAGCGCAATAAAGCTGTCGCAAATCGTTTCATAATGCCAACTGGAACTTTATACAAAAAATACTTAAAAGAAGCTATATGAAATTTCTGCACACAATAAATTGCTAAACGGCAGAAAACGAGCATCGCGACCCGAAAGTATAAAAAACGATAATTTCTCTATTTTTTTCTTTTCAATTAATAGAAACATTTTTATAAAATCTAGTATAATAAAAGTGAATTGTAATGTTTCGCTTGTCGAGATTCTAATAGAATTTTTTTTTTACTAAAAATGGGCAATAATTTGTTGCGTTTTGCACTAAGCGCCATCTGTGAGTGAAAAGCTTGAGTTTGATAGTATGTACAAGAAACTCAAAATTTTTTGCAAACGTGCCTGCGTTAGATCTTTTGACCCCTTTAGCCCTTGAGCGAACAAGCTGTGCGCGTTGCAACCTTCCTGAAGTAAAAATATATATGCATGTGTGTATAGACTGATTTCTTGCAGTACAGTGTATTTGAAGTTAGGAGAATCGCCTACAACTATTCCAAGTTAATATTGTTTAAATAAATTTGTAGCCCAAATCCGTGGTCAACCAGAAATTGTTTTTTTTTTTTTAATAGCTTTGGCGTACAGTTTAACGCAGCACGTTTTTTAAACCATTCATAAAAGAGACAAAAATGTAAATAAATGGTTTTTTTTTAGAATGGGCCATGAGTTTGGGAATTATAACATATTTTTTGCGGTGCATAGTGGCGAATTTTCACTATAATTATTAGTCGGCTTAATTCTGGATTATTAATTCCTTAAATTAATATTATATATCCCGTATGAAGTAATACGAGTAATAAATTGTCAGCGGCGTATTTATAACGCCTTTGCCACGCCCATGTTCGCTACGAAGATGTCGTAAGCTAATCGCGCAAGCTGTTGTACTCGTTTGGCGAACGTTCCAGCATACCATCATACCATTTGGCAATGTAAAGAGGCATCGAATGCATATCCTTAGTATTCTTATAACAAACCTAACCTAAGGAACATGGTCATGCTCATGGATCGTCTTCTTCGAACCAGCGCTAACAACTTTAATTAAATATCTGCTACAACTATGGGATCAACTTTAACTACCTATGTACATCTATACAAGTATTGAGGAATTCGAGCAATCTCCCTTTTGGTCATTTGTTGGTGTTTTAAGTGCTTAATAAACCTAGTGAATAAATATATGTGGTGTGTTGCGATCATACCACGAAAATAAATTAACTTAACTTAACAAACATACCTACAAAGAAGAAGATCATTAATATGTATGCGTACAATTGTGTTCTTCTTCAGCATCAAGTGTGAAAAGATTTACAGCGCCGGCAAAAGCAAATCAAAGTGGACCAATAAAATTAAGTATTGTTATTAAAATCTATATTGATTAAAACTAACATTAACATTATTATTGTAATATTATTAAGCTATAATAAAAATATGAAAATTACAAAAAAATCTTAACATAAATATTTCATTTATATGAAATAAAAATACTCTTAGTTTAAAACCACAATTGATACCACAAATAAAAATAATGTTAGTTTAAGAGTATGAGGAAAAATTGATTTTAAATCAATTTAATTTCATTTAACATTAAGTACCACAAGTGCTATGGGTTGTGGGCACACCCGTTAAAGCGGCCATCGCTGTGTAAAAGTAATCCAGGTTGTAATCGATGTTTTCTCCGGGCCGCCCACAAAGTGCTCGATTCGTAATCGGTCTCGTAATGGGCATTTGCGCCACTGGGATCCTATATGCTAATAAGTCATCTTTGTTTAGAATTGCATGCGGAATGATATTTTGCAATGTATGTATGTCTCGCACGAGGCTTGTGATATTTGCACTCTCTCTATAACTAATTGCAGCAACACACACACCAACACCAGGAAGTACTTCAAACTAACAAAGCTTCCCCTTAAATTTGTGCAACTATACATGCGTCTCTTTCAGTATCCGCCACACTGCTCGTCAAATAAATAGGTTATTGATTAATTTTAATGGTTTTTTTTTGAAAAATTAATTATTATATTTAACTACATTGCACATTAACTATATTGCACAACTATTTAACTACTATTAACCGTCCCAATATATATATGAATATGGTTCTAATATACAACTCTTATCGGATACTTATATACTTATATACGTGTGCTACTTTTATAATGTATTGATTTTCTTTTTTTTTTGTGGATAACACTCAACTTTCGATGGAGGTAGAACAGCTGCTGTAGGGCATCCCAAGGGATCCTGTTTTTTCTCTTTTGGCCCGCAGGATCATGGCAGGGTGGGCGAGTGCTTTTTCCACATGCCCGTAGTCGTTCGTTCGTTTTTTTTTTCTCAATTTTAGTACGCGAATATTTAAATAATTGTATAACTAATAACTAAGAAGCAATGTTAATGCGTCGTATATTCAAAAATCACCCACCCCTATTACCGGCTAACTTAAGCCAAAGCAAGCGCGTACTTCGATCGCAATTAATAGCCTATCTGCTTCACAATGTCCATTACAGCCAAATCTGAAGCCAAAACACTGGCCATTGTGTGGTCAGCTTCGGCTACAGTTTTTAGTTGCAGTCATGGCCGTAGCCAGAGCAAAATTTAGATTGGGGGGCAGGACCTCAAAAATAATTTTTTTTTAACCATGTTTTTTTTTTTTCGTTGATCTAAAATACGTTTATGAACAAGCGCCCCTCCTGCCCCTACCAGGGTACGCCCATGGTTGCAGTTGAATTTTTTTTTGTGCGTGCTGCAATGTTAGCTCAATGTTTATTTATCTTTTTCAACGGCTTCGAAAAATACGCATACGCGCCTTGCTCTGTAGAGTGTTGGTAAGGAAAACATAAATAAGGCTGCTGTTGTTTTAGTTGTTTGTTGTTTGTGAGTGCTCGTTGCTCCTTTGTGTCATATATGTATGTATGTAAGTAACACTCGCAAAATAAATTTGTTATACAACGCGTAAGAAAGTTTATTCATCATGGTAGTGTTAGTTACGGATTATCATTAACCCGTTTCTAATAAACCGATCTATGATGAATCGATGCGTTACACCTTAACCTCGACACAAAAAACACTATAAAACGGCTAAAAATGTCTTTCATAGAACACTTAGAAAATCAAGTCCATCACAACATGTTGCGAATTTCATTTAGTTTGGTGAGTTCTACACTTTTTAATAATGATTTGTGCTTTATTTATTTGAATTATCAACAGCTGATTTTTGTACTTATTGCCAACTCGGCGCTGTCGCAGCTGACAGAAAGCCTTGATTTACCAACTCTAAAGCTAATTAACATTGGCTTAAACAAATACGTCATTCAGTGAGTAAAGCCCTTTTTTATTTTAAATATTTACTTTAAATTAAATGTTTTTTTTAGAGTTGCTCATAATGAAGGGAATCTACTCGAGATAAATGTGGAGAGGACTGTACCTGGCCATTATTCAGTTCAGAGCAAAGTTTACCCAATAAACGTTCTACAAGATCCTACCACCCCCGAAACGGGTGTAATTCGTTTTATAATGAGCAACGCACGAACGAAGGAAAGTCCTGCGGTTGATGTCGTAGAGGGACGAACGAACGATAGGCCTCCGGCTAATGCTCCAGGAGGACGAAAGAAGGATAGTCCTCCGGCTAATGCTCCAGGAGGACCAATGAGCGAAGGGCTACTGAAATCTCTTGCTGGCTAAGTTACGATTTTAATGTATTACAATTCGTAATCTCAAAATAAAATATATTCTTTATTTTCAAGGCAAGCAAATTTGAAGATTAAATTTCTCAAGGGTGGAAACATAGATAGCCCACTAGCTCCCAAGACCGCCTGTATCATGTCTTTTTTAACGCTTTGCCTTTTTTGTTTGCGCTCCATTTAAATTGGAGAATCCTACTTTTTTGGGGAAAGCAGCTGCCATAGCCATTAAAAAATTGTTTGGGTAAAAAAGTTAAGTGTAAGATTTCAAGGAAGTTTATGAAGCATTTTATCTTAAAGAAGCGTATCCACACAATATTGTTACGGCCTTGGAAAAAATAAGTTTTGGTTCTGGTTCGTTGTTAACCCTTTCCTTAAAACAATTTTATCTATCTTAGCTTTTCCGATATGCGTGAAATGCGTTTTGTAATGACCAACCCACGAACGAACGATAGTCTTGCGACTAATGCTCCAGGGGGACGAACGAACAAAAGTCCTCCGCCTGATAATTCAGGGGCTGATGTTCCTGAGGCCAAAAGCAAAGCTTTAACAATTTTTTTGACATTCATTTATGATTTTTCGAAAATATTTAAATAATATCAAATAAATAATGGTCAAAGCGCAATAAAGCTGTCGCAAATCGTTTCATAATGCCAACTGAAACTTGAAATGCTTTATAAAAAAAATACTTAAAAGAAGCTATAGCTGCTACTCAATATGAAATTTCTGCACACAATAAATTGCTAAACGGCAGAAAACGAGCATCGCGACCCGAAAGTATAAAAAACGATAATTTCTCTATCGATACTCCGCAAATACGTTTTATTTTCTAGTACTAAAATATTTTTTTCTATTTAATTAATAGAAACCTTTTTATAAAATCTAGTATAATAAAAGTGAATATAAAGCAAAAACTAAATAAATACTTGTATTTGATAAATGTTTTTATTTTTATTAAAATTGTTATAGTTAATATTGTTGTTGCTTTAACGTAAGAAGTAACGCAGGTTTTTATTTTCAAAACATTTAAATTATCGTTTACGAATCAATGAACTGGGCTAGTGTCTTGAGGCATAAATAAATATAAATCGGGCAAGCTGTTTTCCATTAACACACTAATAACAACAGCCGCCAACTAATGACTAACGAAGAAAGCCTGTCCATTAAAGGACGGGCGAGTTTAATTGCCAAGCAAAAGCTGGTAATGACCACAAGTCACCAGTTGGCAGTTGCCAGCGCCAAACAAAGCTTAAGAAAAAGACGGCTTCCGTTCCCAGCACCAGCACCAGTCACCCAGTTGGAGTTCATATAGCTCCGCGGGGCATACTTCCGGCGCAAAAATGTGTGTCATAAAAACGAGCGCTTAAGAGCTTGAATAAACCTGTGTATTAACAAAGCTTTTGTTTCGTGCTTTGAAAATGCGAAAAGTATTAGGCTGAGAATGAAGCTAACTGGTAGAAATGTATGTGTAAGCAGATTATCCAATCTAAACGCATTTTATTATAGCCACGTTGTAACAAATAGTTATGTATACTCTAAAGTGCTAAATGACCCACTTAAATGTTTAACATCAGAACTTTCCAAATCCGTTAAATATTGATTTCTTTACATTCCAGTTTAATATGCTATAAATAGATTAAACATTTTTAGTTTTCAAACATTAAATAAAATTTGCATTTATTATCCTTTTATATAATATAATTATATAAATCAACGTTTAGGCCAAAGTTGGGTAATTGGGTGGCTCTGCAGTCATACAAAATCTCAATTTGAATGTCTCAAAAATTGTATTGTGTTCTCTTGGTAGACGTCAAATGCAAAACGTGTTTTAACCTTAATTATGGTATAGCGAATATGTTTTTGAAGCTACACAGATGAGTCGCTGAGAGTTGCCAGTCTAGTTTGTTGTCAAGTACAGAATCAGAAAGATCGACGACATTATGTCGCTAAATTTGTTCAGCTTGGTAAAATGGTCATTTGCGAAATGTTAACATTTATTTAAGCTCAATATATTTAGTTAGTTCTGGTTCTACTTGCCAATTTTGCGCTGTTGCAGCTGGTGCCACGTATTCAAAACAATAACGTTCAACTGGAGCCAATTGGAGATAAAAAATATTCGCTTAGGTACGTTAACAGTTGTTATATCTACATATGCATGTTGTCAACTTAATAACTTATTTACATTTAGAATCAATGACGTTGATGTTTTGCGTGAAGAAAGCGTTGAAGAAATTGCACCTGGACAGTTTCTACTAAACGGCCAGCTAAATCAACAGTACTTTCCACAGTCTGGAAGATTGGTTGTTACTTATGAAGCTGGACCTAATGGCTATATAGCCAAGTTCAGTTATGTTAAGGAAGATGTTCAACAGCAGCCTCCCTTGGGCCTCAGCGCAAACGCACTGAAAGCTACTGCTGGCTAAGTTAGATACGATTTTAATGTATAACAATACGTAATCTCAAAATAAAATATATTCTATTATAAATATATATATATATATATATATAAATATATATATTATTTTCAAGGCAAGCAAATTTGAAGATTAAATTTCTCAAGGGTGGAAACATAGATAGCCCACTAGCTCCCAAGACCGCCTATATCATGTTTTTTTTAACGCTTTGCCTCTTTTGTTTGCGCTCCATTTAAATTGGAGAATCCTACTATTTTGCGGAAAGCAGCTGCCATAGCCATTTAAAAATTGTTTGGGTAAAAAAGTTAAGGGTAAGATTTCAAGGAAGTTTATGAAGCATTTTATCTTAAAGAAGCGTATCCACACAATATTGTTACGGCCTTGGAAAAAATAAGTTTTGGTTCTGGTTCGTTGTTAACTCTTTCCTTATAACCTAGAACATGATGAATCGATGCGTTATACCTTAATCTCTCAACCAAAACAAATAGAAAACAAACTAAGCAAGGGTTAACAATTGAAAGAACACAATTGGAAATGGTCCATAACAACATGCCTAATAATTTAGTCCAACCTGGTAAGTTCACAATTCCTAAAAATGTTAACACTTGATTCTTGTACTGATTGTCAATTTATTAAGCTTGCAATATTAAACAAATTTGATTATTTAAGAACCATATCGAAATTGAAAAGTGTACACATGGGAGTTTCAGTTCTGGTTCGATGTTCACCAATTTTAAAAAAACCAATTTAAAACAAATCGATGCGTTACGTCTTGATCTTGCAGCCAAAACACCTACAAAACAGTTTCAACAATTTTTCAGATCAATTTAATAAACTCGATAACAATATGTCTCAAATTGCGATTAGCTTTCATGAATGGCCAGCTTACAATTGATCCACGCTGTCGGAGCTTGTGGATCGTGTATTAACGTGTATTACTAACAATTACTTTCTTAAGTGGGTTAAGCAAACCTTTTCAAGTATATTCTCCACAGAGTTTTTCATTCGGATGAAAATAACATTGCACATTAACTATATTGCACAACTATTTAACTTCTATTAACCGTCCCAATATATTAATGAATATTGTTCTAATATACAACTCTTATCGGATACTTATATACGTGTGCTACTTTTATAATGTATTGATTTTTTTTTTTTTTTTTTTTTGTGGATGACACTCAACTTCTGATGGAGGTAGAACAGCTGCTGTAGGGCATCCCAAGGGATCCTGTTTTTTCTCTTTTGGCCCGCAGGATCATGGCAGGGTGGGCGAGTGCTTTTTCACATGCCCGTAGTCGTTCGTTCGTTTTTTTTTTTTCTCAATTTTAGTACGCGAATATTTAAATAATTGTATAACTAATAACTAAGAAGCAATGTTAATGCGTCGTATATTCAAAAATCACCCACCCCTATTACCGGCTAGCTTAAGCCAAAGCAAGCGCGTACTTCGATTGCAATTAATAGCCTATCTGCTTCACAATGTCCATTACAGCCAAATCTGAAGCCAAAACACTGGCCATTGTGTGGTCAGCTTCGGCTACAGTTTTTAGTTGCAGTCATGGCCGTAGCAAGAGCAAAATTAACATGGGGGGGAAAAACCTCAACAATAATTTTTTTTAACCATTTCTTTTTTTTTTCGTTGATCTAAAATACGTTTATGAACAAGCGCCCCTGCTGCCCCTACCAGGGTACGCCCATCGTTGCAGTTGAATTTTTTTTTGTGCGTGCTGCAATTTTAGCTTAATGTTTATTTATCTTTTTCAACGGCTTCGAAAAATACGCATACGCGCCTTGCCCTATAGAGTGTTGGTAAGGAAAACATAAATAAGGCTGCTGTTGTTTTAGTTGTTTGTTGTTTGTGAGTGCTCGTTGGTCCTTTGTGTCATATATGTATGTATGTAAGTAACACTCGCAAAATAAATTTGTTATACAACGCGTAAGAAAGTTTATTCATCATGGTAGTGTTAGTTACGGATTATCATTAACCCGTTTCTAATAAACCGATCTATGATGAATCGATGCGTTACATCCTAACCTCGACACGAAAAACACTATAAAACGGCTAAAAATGCCTTTCATAGAACACTTTAAAAATCAAGTCCATAAAAACATGTTGCGAATTTCATTTAGTTTGGTGAGTTCTACAATTTTTAATAATGATTTGTGCTTTATTTATTTGAATTATCAACAGCTGATTTTTGTACTTATTGCGAACTCGGCGCTGTCGCAGCTGACAGAAAGCGTTGATTTAAAATATCTAAAGCTGATTCCCACTGGTGCGACCTCATACGTCATTAAGTGAGTAAAGCCCTTTTTTATTTTAAATATTTACTTTATATAAAATGTTTCTTTAAGAGTTGGTCATAAGGATGGGAATGTTCTCGAGATAAATGTGGAGAGGACTGTACCTGGCCATTATACAGTTCGGAGTCAAGTTTCCCCAATAAAGCTTTTAAACTATCCTAGCTTCGCTGGTATGCGTGAAATGCGTTTTGTAATGACCAACCCACGAACGAACGATAGTCCTGCGATTTATGTCGTAGAGGGACGAACGAACGATAGGCCTCCGGCTAATGCTCCAGGAGGACGAACGAACGATAGTCCTCCGGCTAATGCTCTAGGGACACAAACGAGCGCAGGGGCACAGAAGGCTCTTGCTGGCTAAGTTAGATACGATTTTAATGTATTACAATTCGTAATCTCAAAATAAAATATATTCTTTATTTTCAAGGCAAGCAAATTTGAAGATTAAATTTCTCAAGTGGAAACATAGATAGCCCACTAGCTCCCAAGACCGCCTATATCATGTTTTTTTTTACGCTTTGCCTTTTTGTTTGCTCCATTTAAATTGGAGAATCCTACTATTTTGCGGAGAGCAGCTGCCATAGCCATTTAAAAATTGTTTGGGTAAAAAAGTTAAGGGTAAGATTTCAAGGAAGTTTATGAAGCATTTTATCTTAAAGAAGCGTATCCACACAATATTGTTACGGCCTTGGAAAAAATAAGTTTTGGTTCTGGTTCGTTGTTAACTCTTTCCTTATAACCTAGAACATGATGAATCGATGCGTTATACTTTAATCTCTCAACCAAAACAAATAGAAAACAAATTAAGCAAGGGTTAACAATTGAAAGAACACAATTGGAAATGGTCCATAACAACATGCCTAATAATTTAGTCCAACCTGGTAAGTTCACAATTCCTAAAAATGTTAACACTTGATTCTTGTACTGATTGTCAATTTATTAAGCTTGCAATATTAAACAAATTTGATTATTTAAGAACCATATCGAAATTGAAAAGTGTACACATGGGAGTTTCAGTTCTGGTTCGATGTTCACCAGTTTTAAAAAAACCAATTTAAAACAAATCGATGCGTTACGTCTTGATCTTGCAGCCAAAACACCTATAAAACAGTTTCAACAATTTTTCAGATCAATTTAATAAACTCGATAACAATATGTCTCAAATTGCGATTAGCTTTCATGAATGGCCAGCTTACAATTGATCCACGCTGTCGGAGCTTGTGGATCGTTGAATTTTTTTTTTGTGCCTGCTGCACTGTTAGCTTAATGTTTGTTTATCTTTTTCAACGGCTTCGAAAAATACGCATACGCGCCTTGCTCTGTAGAGTGTTGGTAAGGAAAACATAAATAAGGCTGCTGTTGTTTTAGTTGTTTGTTGTTTGTGAGTGCTCGTTGGTCCTTTGTGTCATATATGTATGTATGTAAGTAACACTCGCAAAATAAATTTGTTATACAACGCGTAAGAAAGTTTATTCATCATGGTAGTGTTAGTTACGGATTATCATTAACCCGTTTCTAATAAACCGATCTATGATGAATCGATGCGTTACACCTTAACCTCGACACGAAAAACACTATAAAACGGCTAAAAATGCCTTTCATAGAACACTTTAAAAAATCAAGTCCATAACAACATGTTGCGAATTTCATTTAGTTTGGTGAGTTCTACAATTTTTAATAACGATTTGTGCTTTATTTATTTGAATTATCAACAGCTGATTTTTGTACTTATTGCGAACTCGGCGCTGTCGCAGCTGACAGAAAGCGTTGATTTAAAATATCTAAAGCTGCTGTCCACTGGTTTGAACAAATACGTCATTAAGTGAGTTAAAGCCTTTTTTATTTTAAATATTTACTTTATATAAAATCTTTATTTTAGAGTTGCTCATAGGGATGGGAATGTACTCGAGATAAATGTGGGGAAGACTGGACCTGGCCATTATTCAGTTCAGAGCAAAGTTTCCCCAATACACATGTTAAACTATCCTAGCTTCGCTGGTATGCGTGAAATGCGTTTTGTAATGACCAACCCACGAACGAACGATAGTCCTGCGATTTATGTCGTAGAGGGACGAACGAACGATAGGCCTCCGGCTAATGCTCCAGGAGGACGAACGAACGATAGTCCTCCGGCTAATGCTCTAGGGACACAAACGAGCGCAGGGGCACAGAAGGCTCTTGCTGGCTAAGTTAGATACGATTTTAATGTATTACAATTCGTAATCTCAAAATAAAATATATTCTTTATTTTCAAGGCAAGCAAATTTGAAGATTAAATTTCTCAAGGGTGGAAACATAGATAGCCAACTAGCTCCCAAGACCTCCTATATCATGTTTTTTTTTACGCTGTGCCTTTTTGTTTGCTCCATTTAAATTGGAGAATCCTACTATTTTGCGGAGAGCAGCTGCCATAGCCATTTAAAAATTGTTTGGGTAAAAAAGTTAAGGGTAAGATTTCAAGGAAGTTTATGAAGCATTTTATCTAAAAGAAGCGTATCCACACAATATTGTTACGGCCTTGGAAAAAATAAGTTTTGGTTCTGGTTTTGTTAACTCTTTCCTTATAACCTAGAACATGATGAATCGATGCGTTATACCTTAATCTCTCAACCAAAAAAAATAGAAAACAAACTAAGCAAGGGTTAACAATTGAAAGAACACAATTGGAAATGGTCCATAACAACATGCCTAATAATTTAGTCCAACCTGGTAAGTTCACAATTCCTAAAAATGTTAACACTTGATTCTTGTACTGATTGTCAATTTATTAAGCTTGCAATATTAAACAAATTTGATTATTTAAGAACCATATCGAATTTGAAAAGTGTACACATGGGAGTTTCAGTTCTGGTTCGATGTTCACCAATTTAAAAAAAAACAATTTAAAACAAATCGATGCGTTACGTCTTGATCTTGCAGCCAAAACACCTATAAAACAGTTTCAACAATTATTCACATCAATTAAATAAACTCGATAGCAATATGTCTCAAATTGCGATTAGGTTTCATGAATGGCCTGCTTACAATTGATCCACGCTGTCGGAGCTTGTGGATCGTGTATTCTTAAAGAACTATGAGATAAGTCTTTTTGGAACTAACAATTACTTTCTTAAGTGGGTTAAGCAAACCTTTTCAAGTATGTTCTCCACACAATTTTTCATTCCGATGAAAGCCAGCTTGTGATGGCCGTAAGCAAACCTCAATCCGACCAGTATGAACTTAAGGGTCGATTTTACCAGACTCCTTACCGTCCGATTAAAGGGTTCAGTAAGTTCTGGGGCAGAATAATGATGAACTTCCAAAATCGGATACACGTTTTGTGAGTTATTCACCCGCACGTGTTTATGTACTCAGCGATCCACCCACTTGATGTTTCCCACGATCTGAACGCGCGAGTGCGCTTGTGGACGCAGATCCTAAGATAGATGCCCCTAAGACCGATGAGGAAACAAAGCCTGAATAATATTAAAATATATATTCGTGTTTGTTTTGCAAACATAAAATCGAAAAAGTTTTTTTTTTGATTTTAGCATTTGTTTTATGCACTTGGCAGCAAAAATTTTGCACATTGTTTTTAATGATACTTTAATATGCACAAGTTTTTCAGGAACCAAACGAAAACCTTTCGTCCTGCAACTGGCAGTTTCTGCTCACTTATCTATGCATGCTGGTTGCCAAATTTTAGTTTTAGTTTTTGTTTTGTTGGTAAAATTGTTGACTGTTGACTGGTCAAGGAACCCAATATTCACATTAAGTCACACCATCAAAATGCATTTAATTCAGTTTTTATTGAGTTGACAAATCCAATTAGCAGCAAACTTTTGGCCACTTTAAAGGCGAACTCAAAGCCAAACACGAAATGCCCCAGGACTCCAAGACCCCAATCGCTTGAAGACACACTCATATCCTGGTTGTGTCCCCGGAGCGCCGTCGGCTCACTTTAGCACTTGCCCGCAATATGCCATTAGAGCGCACGAACTTTTAGCCCTGGTGTGGTGACTGCTGCTTATGCTGCTTAGGCTGCTGTTGCTGCTGCTTCTGTGGTTTTATCCGCATCCGCATTCGCATCCGCACGGGCGACACGTTGAAGCCGCATTGTTAACTGTTGACTTTTCTTAAACTTTTGCCAGTGTCTCCGTTAGTTGCTAAAGGCGGGCGGGCAGCGCATAAAAAATGTATACCAAATCCCTGCACTGCAGCTGCAGCATTACGTGGTTAGCGAATTTATTATGCAGTAGCTGTGGCAATGACTTTGCCACACTCAGTGGCAGTGGCAGTGGCACAGAGAAAGGCAGCCACAGCAACCAACGCCGTATTCATGTGTGGGCTGCCAAAATAGTAGTATAGTAGTACAACAACTCTGCTGCTCCTCTTAGCTGCTTTATCAACTAATTGACTTTTAACAAACAAATCGTGCAAGAAATCATATTGAACTGGGCGCTATTCATTAGCTGTAAAGCTGTGAGACGCTCAAGTGCACTTGAAAATGTTTTTTCACAGAGACGGAGGAAGCTTAAAGAAAAAGTATAGGCGACATGCACATACTCTACTCATAGCTAAAAGTTAACTTTTAAGAAATGATATAGAAAGCTAATAAACTAATCATATTAAAATCATCAATTTAGTTTAGTTAAAAGACCTGTTTTATAAAATAAAATCAAATTACAGCATTTGAGACAGCTTATCTGATCCTGCTGATGCAGCAAGTGAAAAGAGAAACAAGAAAAAAATAACAAACCTTTAAGAATGCACATAGTACATGGAAAACGGACTTGACTTCGACTTCGGTCCTGTACTGACTTGAACGCACTTGCTTAAAAATTCTATTTCTTAAACGTGCTTGCAAGCATCGTCATTGGCATCCTCTAGTGTTTGGCTGTGACTACGGCTCCTGGCCGGCTGCGGACTACATCTATACATTTGTATGTAAGTTCATATATATGTATATGTATGTGTATACGACATGTACGTAAGCAGTTGGTCGGATTCTGGTTTTGGAGCAAGAGACTGTGTCTTGGCTGCCGCTGTGCAAATTTAAGTGTTTTGTACGTGCGCCAACAGCAATTGGCAAATTCAAAGGCGTGTTAGCATGCCATCAGCAGTCGAGAGAAAGGAGAGTTCAATCCTAGGGCGGGCTGCATACCCAGGAGGGTGTTTGCGGGCGAATTATCCTTTCAATTTGACTTGGCATATGTGTGCAGTAGCTCCTTGTGTGAGTGTGAATGTGTTTGTGTGGCAAAATCGCATTTTAAATTTGAAATGTCTTGAGATTTTCTTTTGCCAATTCGCATGTCCTTTTGCCATATTGACGTATGCCTTGCGCCCAGTTCCGTTTTTTGTCTGGTACTTTCGTATGCGCTGAGGCAAATATCGCAATTGATTTATATTGAAAAGTCTTAGCCCCGTTGCCGACACTGTGTCTTGGCCACTTCCTGGGCTGTTGTAGCTGTAGTTTTCAGTTTGTGGCTTTTAGCTGAGGCCTTCCAGCTTAGATTGGGAGCGGAAGTCACATCAATTGGCCTGGCCTGATATGGGTCGAAATGCTGTGTAGGAGCTTACATGTCTGCAGCATCATCTGCTAATGCCACAAATTGCGGCAAACGAGTTCTACAACAACAACAACGGTGTCTGCAACATTTAATGATGATTTCATGTAGGTGCCGCCAATAAACTCAATGCTTAAATATTACATTATAATGCATTATGCGACAATTCTACAGAGACTCTCTTATTTGATTCATAATTAGTTGGCTGCCCCTGTGGCTGTGACAACAGGTTGCAACTCGCAACTTGCAACTCGCAAGTTGACACATCAGCCAGGCATAGTCAGCCAGACAGACAGACGCGTCGATTGGCTAAACGTTTTATGGCTGCAAAGTACCGTTCAAAATGTGAATGCGTTTATGAATGTGCCTGTAGATGTGCCTGTGAATATGCCCTGCAGGCTGCAGCCAAACGTTGCAAACTTGGCAACGTTATGCAAAAAGCAAATACATTTTTGGCTTCAGCCTTGGCTTTGACTCTGATGGATGGCAAAATGGCATCATCGCAACTTAAGATGGGGCTCGCAGCATTGCAAATGTTTAAGACTTTTATATGAAAAGTCACTGAACTGTTTGTTTGCTTCTTACATACTACAATCCGCTTCTCAAAACGTTAGAACGTAATAAATGTATCAAAAATGATCATTGTTGGTCAAATCCATGATCTTGTAATCAATGTTTGACCTAAAAAAATTGCTTTTTGAAGATAAAAATTAAATTTTCGTTATGAAATCATATAAATATACTTTAAACATTTTATAAAGATTTTGAAATAAGCAAGGGGTGTGCATACATCCTATTATAAAATCTAGACTGAATTTTGCATGAATTGTTATACAAAGAAGTTTTTTTTTCTATTGTTGATAATCGTATTCGGTATCGGTTTGTATGGCACTATTCAATGTGCGCTCTTAAATTTCACGACATCAAGTCGTAATCACAGTGATTATGAAATTAAATGCTTGCCCAGCTCTTTTGCCAACGCTGCAAAGTGATATCCAAAACAAATGGACACGCAATGGTAGCAGTGGTGCGGCCAAGAGGCGTTCTTAAGATTGGGCACGTTGAAGAAGCCGGCAGAGAAATTGGAGTTCATAATTCATGGTAGTGATAGCTGTTGGTGGTCGCATACGGCAAATGCATAGCTTATAGTTATAGTTAACTCCATGTTGCATGCAATTATCCAGTGGAGAACACCTTCACTTGGCTGCCACACGATGGCCGTAAAAGGCCTGCTGTAAGTCGAGTAGGCACTGTGCAAAGTGTGCTGGCATACTATGAATGCGAATGTATGTAGCTATTATTTGATTTTAATTTAATTGAAACATTTTTAGCTGGTGCGTTGAGGCGACAATCCGATTGAAGTACCCGCTGTCGCTGCGATCGATTTGCATGCCGCTGGCAAAGATGCCAATGCTGCTGCTGCTCCCTCCGGCAACATCTCTAGCTGCAACTTCAACTCCATGTTGCGATGCTTGTCGCTTGTCACATTGACAGACGCTGTGTCACTGCCCCTGCTCTCCTCTTACCCTCCTCCTCTCCACTAACTGACAAAATACAACGCAGACGCGTCTGCATCTTTGTTTCTTTTATTTTTTTTGTTTAATTTTTTACTTAATTAAATTTGAATTTGTAATTTGCGCGGCGCTCAACTATTTCGAAGTCGACGCCTGCAAAATAAATCTGCAAGCCATATGAGCTATGTTGGGCCTGTTGCTGATGCTTGTTGTTGTTGTTGTCGTTGCAGGCCATTGCCATGCTTTTGCCATGTTGCTTAGCATTGAAAATGATGTACAAGTTGTTGTTGCTGTTTGCTGTTGTTGATGCGTTGGTGTGGCGACCAGACCAACGCCTGCACGAGCCTCGCGTTCTTCCCTTCCCCTGTCTTCGCCTTGCCAATCTGTCTGTGACTGACTGTGTGCCTGTGCACTTGCACACCAAAACACTCCCACCCAGAGGGGGCATGGCAGTGTTGCAGTTGTTGCAGTCAGCGCGCAATAAGATTTATCACATTGTTCCACAGATTGTCTACAGATTTTATATATGTATATATATATGCCATCACTGGTTGAGGATGAGTTTGCAGTGCACCCGCGCCTACCACAACATTTTGCAACACCAAAACAGTCAGTGAGAGCTAAGTGCTGCAGTGACGAGAGTGGCAACAAATATTTGGAGAAATTTTTCACGATTTAAGAGACTATTGTAAAATGCTTTTTGTTTGTTTGTTTTTGTATAGTAAACAAGTATTAAACATTAAAACTTTAAGCAACAAAAAAAATATCAAGTTAACATCTAAAAACATTCCTTGATTTATCCGTGAAGAAATATCAAATCTATTTGTATTTTTATTGTTTTTGAACTGCTTAAACAAAAGGTTTATCATGTTCACATATTCCACAGTATTTATGTATTTTATTCTTGTTATCAACTTTGAACTTTTCACTAACATTTCAAATTGCCTTCTCTCGTAGTATAAGTGCAGATCAGATCAGTGATCTGTAAGTCTGTTGAACTTCAGTGTGTGCAAATCGCATATTTGTGAAACGGGAAAAAAACTGTTTGGTATACGTTTTCTTTATTTTATTTTTCTTTTTTTCAATTTTGTCTGTCTGGCAGAATGTTGCATACGCGTCTTGCAATTGCAATTGCCAATGCAATGAGGTTGATATGCATTTTCCGAAATCTCACTAAACAGATGTCGCATAAAAGGAGTCGTAAGTTGCCGATGCGCTGTTTGTGGGGGAGTTTTGGTTGTGTCTGGACAGCGATTTCCTTGTTGCATGTCACATTGCATCGAGATTGGATAAATTTCCAAGTAAAAACATTTGCTCTATGTATTAATAGCAACGAAAACTATTCCTTTGGCTTTGTGGCTTTTTCAGTCTGCGAGTTCTATGTTAACCAAGCATAAACTGTAACAAATTTGTATGTTTCAATCAGACAAATTAGTTTTTCTTGCTTGTTGTTGGTGGTTGGTTGGTTGCTCAGGTAGCAGTTTAACTCGCCTGGTGGTCGTCTGCTTGATGCCACATCAAATCAAATATTTTAATGTACTGCTAATCCAATTGATTTTGTTTCGAACTCCAATTCCCAGCCACACACAACGCACACTCGCACACACCGTCGAATTATAATAACAATAATAAAAAATCATTTAATTTTAATAATTCGAAAGTTGCTTTCGAACTCTTGCCTTAATGAAAGGTCTTAGGGTAAGCCGCGTGGCTTATCGCTTGGATGCGGCGGCTGTGGGCAGTGGGCCTATGTTAAATGGCACCCACTGTGCTCTCACAGTTAGCCATGCAACTCTGCGTTTCTAACCTTACCAATTCAAGTTAATTACTTTTCACTGCACTTGACTTTGGTCACACGCTCAATCTGCCACAACGACGACGACTACGACGACATCGCTAGGTGCCCGTGGCTTTTCTCACCAGGGAAATCTGCCAAACCAGGAAACACACAAAAATCACTGAGATATACAATGCAGAGATCCAAGCTTGCTGAGTGGCATCACCAGCAGCAACAGCCGCATGTTAATTTTCCGCATGCTAAACTTTTAGCACAGTAGCAAATGCAATGCCAGCGACGCGGGTGCCGGTCACTAGATGTGTTTTGTGTTTGTCGATGTGGATGTGGATGTTGTATACAGATGCTGAATGTTGGGATACTCTGGGCAGTGGTCAGTTGTTGTTGTTGTTGGTTGGTTGCTGATTGTGGCCATTGGACGTGCCTAAATCGCCGCACTAAATTGTTATCTATGAGTGTGTGGCATGTACGCTGGCATTTGGCAATGCCTCCGCTTTGGCATCTACTCAGTCGGGTAATTAAAAACACATTCAATGTGCGCAAAATCACAGGCCAACTAAAAAAAAGCCTGGATGCCAGCAGTTTCCATTAGGGCTCTCTGGAATAGAACAGACCAGGCCAGGCCAGACTAGAGTCGACCCAAAGCCAACCACACCGAACCGGAATGGACCATTAACTCTGGTTGTTTGACACATAATTCCATAACTCGCTGCCAGATCGCGGCCAGCGGCCAGCGGGCAGCGGTTTATCAGCTCTGCTCTGCCCACTTCGTGCAATTATTCGCTTTTTGGCAGTGCAAACAATTTCGATTTATCGACGGAGCTCACGCGGCGCATGCGTACCAACTCGAGACAGAGTCGTACCATGGTTCAGTTCGGTTTGCGAGTCTCATTCAGATCTGACCACGATGGTGGGCTACCCAGCTACAGTCTGGCTTGGGTTTCTGTGTATGTGTGTGGGTCGTGAGGTTTTGATTGTAATTGCATGGCATAACATATTTGTATTTATATTATGCCTCAAGGTCGTGTCACTGTTGTTGCGGCATGCCGATCTGTAAGCAATATTGGACAATTTTTATGCAAAAATAATCAATTGCAAATTTGTTTTATTGACTTTATTGGCGTACTCAGGCCCTGGGCAGCAGTCATGAGATACATGCCATTTGATATGCTTATAAAAATGACAACTCTGAGCGATAGATACTTTTTATGTAATGCACTGTCAGCACTTAACGAGAATATAACGGATAAATGTTATAAGCTGGGGAAAAAAACAGTGATTTATGAATCCTTAAAGTCGTATATGGCTTAGTTATTCATTTACTTTAACTGTTATTCTAGTTTACTTTAATTTTCTTACAACTTCCAGCCATTGCATGACATTTTTGCACAAACATTATTGTTTTCTAACGAAATGCAGCGCCCATCACCAAAACAGACATGACAGCCCCGTAATTACCATAGCATTTTTTCAAGCACTGTCACTCAACTGAACTGAAAATTACAAACTGCAACTGAAGGGAGCAAACAAAAGTTAACAGTTATCAGCACTGACGTTGGGCTTAAAAAAATTCCTACGATTTGAAGTGTTTTATGACATATTTAACTATTATTATGCACATTATCCACTTAGCGCAAATTGCCGCCCCCTGCGCCTAGCGCCAAATATATAACAATGAAAGCAAACATCCCAAAAAAAAAAAAAAAGAAGAAAAAAAATTAGTCTAGTACAAAGAACGACAACGGCATAAAAAATGTGGCAGCACATAAATAAAAATTTAATTTTCCGCCGTTTTTTTTTTGCAGCACGCGATGACGCGGCCTCACCACTAAAGTCTCCAACTCATTTCACTCCGACCGTAATTATGTAGAGTAAGTAGACTAAAAGAAGCACGAAAAAAAAAAAAAAAAAAAAAAAATTAAATTGCCAAAATATATTTAAGAGCGGCGCATGGCATTTTATTTTATTTATATGACCTGTCTGGCATTTGTTTGTCTGCAGTAAGCCATTGGGATATGCAAGGGGATTTGTGTAAATATTGTGTGAGTGAAACGATGAAAGGCTGGAAACTTAGCGCCCAATTTGCTTAGACCACACGAGGTATGTGTAATCTGCGCTGCCCATTTGACAGCCACCAATAGGCAACTTCATTAGGCACACAAATTAAGCGATAAAACTGTAAGAAATTCATTAAGCAAATTCTCACACCAAAAAGACAACAGCCCCCCAACTTGGCGAAAGGTGTTCAAAGAAAATGCCTATGAAAATTGAAGTATTTTAAAGTCGATGCTCTAATGCCCTCGAAATCATAGATTGTCAAATTGACTGGCATATTTTTGTAAATCTAAAGATTAAATAAGGTATTGTTGAGTTGTTAATTAATTGACTTATTAACTCAAATACTTATCTCATAATTCAAGTACTTGTTCAAAACTGTGATAAAAGTCTGTATGGGACCGACTAAGAAGTAGGGTATACGAAAAATGGAAAGGCAATGCCACAAGCAATTGCCAAAAAGTTGCGCATGCGCAGGCGAGATTGAGATTCGATTCGATTGGAATTGGGGATTGTTGGACCATTCAACTGGTTGGCTTAGCTTTTTGGCTGTCTTGACTGCTCGCTTGCTTGCTTGGCCGTGTGAACGGTCGCTTTGTATGTTAACTACACGCATGTAAAATGTACTTTCGATAACAATCTCTCGGCCGCCGTCGCAGTCGCAGTTGCAGTAGTTGCAGTTGCCAGCGGCATCGCTGTTGGCTTCTCAGTCAGCGGCATAGGCAAAGTCGTTTCGGGCTCTTTCATGGTTGCCATTAATTAATTGAGCGTGCACTCACCTGGGTGCCACTTCCTTGCCGCGTCCCGTTTGCCTGGATCATGCTTTTGTTTGCTTTTGGGCTAATCTACAGCGATGATCTCTTGAGGCGTTGCAGTTGCAGTGGCTGCTACTGAGCACAAGGCGTTGCAACATCACCATCTAATGCATTGCCGATTGGCCGCTAATCCATTTAATTATTATTTATATCAAGATTGTGTGGCAACAACAAAAACAAAAACCATCTCCGCCGCGTTTTTTAGCTGGCAAATTTTTGTTAATGTTTGCAACGCCACCACCGCCGCCGCCGCTTTGTCTGTTCTAGCTAACTGCGAATGTGATGACGACGTCGATGCTGAGTGCGACTGCGACTGCGGCTGCAACTGATGCTGTGACTGCGACTGTTGCGGCTTTGAGGCAAAAAGTGAGCCGAGAAATGCAATTAAAGTCATTTGCTGTTGTTTGCTGGCGACATAAAATGCCGCTGCTGCATCGCCCCCCTCTGGTTGCTGCTACTGCGGCGTCGGCGGCGTCGCCACTTTTTGCATGCCACAAAGTTTTGTGCGCCTTTTTATGCCCATGCGGTGGCAATGCCGACGCCGCCACCACCGCCACTGCCAAGAGGGAAAGAGCGAGAATGAACAGTGCGAATGTGATTGGAACAGGATGCCAAGTTGCCAGAGACAAAAAACAACAAGCGTCGGTCGGTCTTTCAGTCGGTCGGTGGTCGTTCGGTGGCTGTTAAAAACCTCCTACTTTTCCTGCATTTCCGTTCATAATGATCATGATGATTGCATGCGTGGCTGATGGGATTTGAATGTTGCCCGTTGTTAGTCAGTTGAGAGTTGCCGCCGTTGCCTCTCACAACTTTTGCGACTCTGTATGTGTATGTGTAGTATGTGTGTGTGTACTTTTATGTAATTTGCACCAGCATCGTGGGAGCGCACCTTTCCTTGACTTAACTTGAACTTGAATCACTTTGTTTGACCGCAGGCTGCGGCTACCGAGCTGACCGAACCCGAAACCAAAAAATCTCCAGACCCAAAGCTAAGATCTGAACATAAACAAAGGCTGCTTGCTGGCTGCACCTGTTACCCAACTGGGGCTATAAGTTAGTCCGTTGATGCTGCCATGATAAGCGTGCAGCAAAAGCAGCCAACAGCTCGTAAACAGCAAAGTTTTGTCTAATAAATTCAACGCTTGCACTTTGTAAATTTTCGTGGCTCGCATTATTTTGAGCACTTCATCATCAAATGCAGCGTTAAGTTGGCTTTATTTTTATGCGCAATTTACTTTGGCCAAAAGTCGCATAAATCGTGGCCAGTGTCGTGGCCCAGGCAGGGTAGACGGGCTGCTCCAGCAGCCAAGGTAAAATGCTACCCACAATCCGCACACAGAAAGAACACTTAAGTGCCATAAAAGAGATTTTTATTATGTCTTGTGCGCTCAGCACACAGCCCCAAAGCTGAGGTAATTCTTTTTATTTTATTTTCTTTTAGTCTTTTTCCATTGTTGATATTTGGACTTTCATTTTGAGCATAATGAATTGCCAATTGAGTATGTCTGAAATCTGTTAGCTTAAAATAAATCCACTTTTATGATTTAAAGTAATAAAAGTAGATTGGAATTTGGATTAGGGCTAACGATTGTGCATTTGACAAGAAACATTTTGAAAACGAACTAGAAAACTTTTTATTTCCTACTTTGTTACAAATGAAATCAAATAATAATTGGATCCAATAAAGTCTTGAAAAAACATTTTCTTTAAAAAGAGTATACCAATTTCGACTTTTTATTTATACGATACTTTTAAGTTTTTTTTTAACCCTGTTTGCTGCTCTGTTACAAATTTGTGTGGCAGACTAAAGATGTTTGTTGCCTGGCTCTGACTCCCGCACTCTCGTTTTAGACTGTCTCATTCTGACTTCAGCTGCTGTTTACTTGTTGCTCTTGGCTGTTGTATCTGTTCAGTGTCTGTTCTCTGCTTGAGCAGAGCTTATGCAAATTGTGTGCTTATTGCCCAGCCATGTGGGTGTCAGCCAGTCAGCCAGTCATCCAGTCAGTCAGTCAGTCATCCGGCGACGATAGACTTGTTGCCATTGTTGACATTTCAACAGGCTTAAAACGACTTGGTTTGTTTTTGTTCTTTTGTGATACAGGCTAAGTTGGCATGGCAGCAAGTCATCAAAGGTTTGGCAGGAAAACAACTGCAACTGTTGCTCATCTGCTTTCGGTTAGCAGCTAGTTTTTCCGCCTACTATTTGCCCTACGACCAAGTAGAGATAAACTCACACACTTAAATATCGTTTACAAAGTTATTTGAGAATATGTTACGGGTAAGCTTTTTACGTATATATTGCCATTTACAACACATGTATAATCAAATCGATTGTTTAGATTTAATAAACCTTGTTATGTTAGCAAATAACAGATTTTACCCCTTAATGCTGACTATCAAACAACGATTGCTGAGCTTATTCATTAGAGTTCATTAGTTGCAATCAAACTGGGCAAATGGACAAGAAACAATTATCACGGCTACGCCTGCCCAGCATAGCGCCCGCCCGCTCAATGGCACGATTGCAACCACTGTAACCACCGAGAGACACCAGGCCGACAATCTGTTGACCTTCGACGGCTCTTGTGACGCCCGCCCATAGACAACAGCCAAAGCTAGAGTCAGAGCTAAGCCACAACAGACCCCAACTCGATGAAGTGAAGTTGGCCAACAAAATAACAAGTAACAAGCTGGCCAGGCCAGGCCAGGCCCGGGCAGTCTCAGTCTCAGACTCTGTCTTCCCCCCCAGTTTGACGTTGGTTGCGTCTGCGTCTTCAAGTCTATTGCAATCTTAGAGTCGAGTCTTGGACTGATCTCAGTGCTGCGCCTGCGTCGCTTTCAATGGCGTTATTTATGTTTATTACCTCTAAGGTCGTTCGTTACTCGATGCAGGCCGACTTGTTGTTGCTGTTGTAGTATTTGTTGTTGTTGCTGTCGCCGCTGTTGATACTATTTTGTACGCAGATATCAGTAAATTTAGATTTAAAGTGAATGCGCGCGTTGAGTGTCAAATGCGCCAAGTGTCAAGAGACAAGTTGTTGTTGTACTTGCACATGTAGTTGTTGTTGTTGCAGGACATATTACATAGCTTGAGTGACTGCCCAACCAGCCTGCACCTGTAGCTGTTGCTATTGCTGTCTGGCTGTCTGGTTGTTTGCCTGTTGCCTGCACCAGTTATAGTTACAGTTATAAAACGTTTGCAGCTCCGTGTTCAACCTGTTGCCCATATAAGTCGAGAGCATAAATTTCCAATTGTTACCCGCCCGCTTATGAAGACATTCAATAAGCACATACACACTCACATACACACGCATTTACATTATTTACGAGTGTGTCCCAAATAACCGAATAACCGAAACACACAACCAAACATAACACTGCGAGACGCACAGATTTTTGTGCTAATTTTATCACTTTGTGTGTCGCTCTGCCGTCACGACTTCTGACAGCACATAAATACTCATAATTTATTAATACGGTAAATGCTGCATGCAATAATTTAATGGCGACAAAGGCAACAACCATAGCAACAAGTGTCCCCAGGTCGCAATTTTGAAGTTCAGCTTCCAGTTGGTAGCGATGTGGCAACGCCAACGAAAGGTCTTATACCCTATCGAGGAGAAAATTAAACTAAAAAAGCATATAGAATCTAAACCTAACCTTAAATTTGCATACATTTTTATATTTTACATTAATCCAGCCTCTCAGCATTTCAGAGTAACAAACCTTCTGCTAGGTTGCTTCAACTCTCATGTGGGAAGTGTATCAAAAAAGTGAATTTAACTTTAACTGGAGCACACGCAGTTCCAAAGACTGTGCATAAATAATAATTTCATCATTGTGCGGCTGTGATGATTTATTTGGCTGACCGTAAAAGGATTGGCTTTCGGTTTTGACCAGCTCCCTATTCCCAGCAGCTGCTGCTGCTGCTGTCCTGTTGTACCGTGTGTTGCCTTTGCTCTCCGCTGGTTGTCATAAGTGTGAGCGATTTATTGTCATTGCTCCTGGAACACTATGAACTGGCAACAATTGCACTTTACTTTTTCTCAATTGCTAATTCAATTTTGGGCCTGTCTTGGCAGTCTCTGTCACTTTGGCCTGTCACTTATCCAAAAAGAATCAAAGAAAAGCAAAAGAAGAAGCTGTTGGCTGTCGTGTGTGTTTGTCGGCTGGCAGCAACAACGCCTTCAAACTTTGGCCCAAGATAAAAGGAGCGAAAAAAAACATTTGGCGAAATATTTATAGCAATAATTTATTGTAGTTTGGAATTTATTGTCTACGACACGTTTCAATTGCTCGTCTGCTGTTAGAGAATTGAGAATTGTTGCGGCACTTAGCGAGGATGTTGCTGGCGGCGACGGTGGTGGTGGCAACTGCAACACCATTTGACACATGCGAGATTTATCGCCGGCTCTCGCATGCATTTCTAAGATGCCTGAGTTGGCAGCTAATGGAATCTTAATTTAGCAGTGCCAAAATAAAGCCAGCCACATCAGAAGCACCAGCAACAGTAACCACTACAACAGCAACACATTCACAAATTCCATGCCAGTTGGCACCCTCAAAGCAATTGAAGCTGGCCGAAACACAATTCGTGTGACTTGTAAATTGAATTAAGACGAACCGAAAGGGTTGCCAGGTTATCTGCAGCAACGTATTCATCGTGTATCGTGCTACTTCTGGTAGCTACTGTTTTGCAGGTGCGTTTCTGGCAATGAAATTAACGCCGACTGCAACATAATTACAATATAAATGTGCAGGCTTCTTGCCATATATGGGGCAGCCTCAATGTCAAGTTGCGAGCACGTAATTGGCGATGGCCTCTCCAATTTGTGGCTGTCGGATGGAGTGCGCAGAGAAACTGCAGGAGCCACCCTCGTTGTGTGGCAAGTATCAAAGTATCAGCTGCATAATGCATGCTGATTGAGCAACATTTTTGTGCAACCCACTGAGAAAACAACAGCGCGCCTATCGACAGACAATCAACAACAACAGCAGCACTGACTGCAACCACATCCTTTCCACCTCCGCGTCCGTTATGCAGTTCACTTCCTGTCCAGCACAATCTTTCATTCATGAAATTTGTTGCTGTTGTCATTGTTTGTGTTGCAAATCAAATGCCCGGCGGCAGCATACAGCAGCAACAGTTGCCGTCGTGGTCGCATAAATTGCTGCTTCTGGCGGGGATTGTTGTCCCCGTTCACTGTTCCACTTTGGCAGCAGCAGCATCAGCAAAAACAGCAACAAATCTGCCACTTTTGCTGTTTGTTGCTGCTGCGTTTTTGGCTCAGTTATTTTAACGAATTTATTTGCAGCGCTTCCATGGTCAGCGCAACAATTTAATGTAATTTAAATGACGTGCCCAGTACACAAACGCAAAGGACAGGTGCAGATTCTGAAGAGTCTCTTCACTCGTCGCCAGTCTACAGTCCACAGTCTGTAGTCTGCAGTCTTCTGCCTACGGTGGGAGTATGCAGGCTGTTCGCATTTTTGCTGCTTCACCAGCGGCGGCTGCGCACGGCGGCTCCTTTGTGGCGACATTGACGACAACGACGACATCCACAACGGACGACGACAGGCAATGTTGCTATCAAGTTTTTGGGCGAGCGGACACATTTTAATGATGAGTCGGACGACTCTGGAATTGGGCTTGTTGTTGCTTTGCCGTTGCCGTTGCTGCTTTTGATGCTGCTGTCTCTCCTTAGGCTGTTGGTGGCGACAGTTGCTGCTGTTGCTGCTATAAGGGAAATGCTAATTTGCGTATGTCGCTCTTTGGATGTGCCGGTTAACTTGTGGTTTTGTTTAAAGTTTCAAGGGTACTACAGCTGGGTGACACAGAACGATTTCTAACTCTTAATAGGATCTAATAAAAGTTACATTCCAAACCTTTAAAAAAAAAGCTTACCAAAAAACTGACTTATTACATGCTTTTATATAACTTGACTTGTCTGTCTGTCTCGGAATCTTGTAATCAAATTTTCACCAAGTTCCCGACTAGCTAGAACTCTGAAATTTTCACCAAGATGTATATCAGATAACAATACATGATTTTTTTATATGCATATATTATATGGCATGGATGATGGTAAAAAATCGATTACAAATGTATGCAAGAAAACGTATAAAAGCATGTCTTCAAAATTTTTTTTGATTTACTTGTATATTTATATATAAACAATAAGCTCCGAATAAATGGAATAAGTGTATTACAAATTCGTTAAAACATTGTATTTGAAACTTTTCGCTTTTGTCTTTCTTGTTGCTTTTTAATCAGTCATTCAGTTGGCTAAATTGAGTTGCCGTTCTCATCGTTGTCTCCGCTATTGTCGCTCTTTCTCCTTCATCTCGTCTTTGGATCGTATCAATTTTAAGTTTCGCTTTGGTCCATTTGCGTGGGTCGATTGTAAGACGTGTTTCGATTGTGTGGTGCTTTAATGATTATTAATAAAGCTTATTAGTCGTCTGTTTAAGCAGGTGCAAAGGTAGTTAATTAGTTTCGGATTTAGCTGGCAATCAATGAGACTTTTCGAAGATGACCATAGCCAATCGACGTGTGAAAGTTCTAAAGCGACAAATAAAAAAAAACCAAAAGCCAAACATTTCTCACATGCTTTCAGATACAACAACTACAGATTCAGTGTTGCTCAAGAATCAAATCAAACAAAAGATTGTCACAAATTATGCACAATCAATGCATCAATTAAAGCAGCCAAATTCAAGCAAAAGGGTAGCATGAATAACAATTGATTTCAATTTGCAATCAAATTGAAATGAAATCAATGACATAAACAAAAAAAACAAAAACGAAACATCGAAAAAGCAACAACTTACACCCGCATACAAGTCGAGGCGACATTGTTGTTGTTCGTTTAATTGATGTTGCTGGTGTCGTTGTTGTGGTTGTTGTTTTTGTTATTGGTTGTCGCAGTTGTCGTCGACAACCCACACGGTGTGAGTGAGGGTGTGAGAGGCAGCTTTTGACTATTGCGTGACGCTGACTGTTAGAATTGTGGCTGCCAGCTGGCGATTTATTTCACTTTCGAGCTGCTGTTGTCGGTCGCTGTTGTTGCATTGCCTTTGGGGAAACAATAAAATAAAGTGGCAAACAGTCAAAAGCAGTTACCAGCAGTAACAGCATTAACAACAACAACAACAGCAACGTCATCATCAGCAACATGATGATGGTGTGAAACTTTTTCAATTGACTCATGCAGCAATTGTGTCAATTTGTCAGGCATTGATTTCGATATCGGCATCGATTTGTGAGATTCCGTATTGGGCAATGTGTGGGCAGCAATCATTAGAGTTTATGATGATATGAGGGCGGTCACCCCTTAGTCCAATCACTCAACAACTCTGGCAACAACATCAATAGCAAGAACAACATCAGCAACGAGAGTTACAACAGCAACAAGAGCAACCCCTTGTCATGTCTTGACCACGCTCAATTTCCATTTTATGCGCTCGCTGTGCAATTAAGTGATTTATCATTTGAAGTTGGTGGCGGAGCTGTAGTTGGAGTTGGAGTTGCGGCCAATAGCCAACTTAATTTTAGCGGCAATCAAGCAATAACAAGCTGCAACATGCCGTGTTGCACGATTGCCTTTGACTCGATGTGGCTCTGGTCGCGGTTCGGGCGATGCCTCCTTGCAACAGCAACAGAAACACCAACACCAACATCAACTGATATCGATAGCTTTGCCTTTGCCACAACTGCTGATTGCATCTGTTGCAGCAACAAAATTACAAGCAACAGCAACAACAACACCAACTAAATTGAATTTAAGCAAAGTCTCGCAAACGGCGTCTGCTGCAACTTCAGCTGCTTTGACTTCAGTTTCAAGTACGGACATTGTTGCGGTGTTGTCGGCGGTGGCAGCGGCAGCAGCAGCTACGTGCAGCAATCAGCAACACCTACAAAAATGCCAAATGATATCGCTGCGTGCGCATCAATTGCCAGCAGCCCGCCTACTCCCCCTCATCCAGCTCCCCCACACCTTTCGATAAGCTTAAGCACATGCATTAAATAATTTTACACTTTGTTTGCCATCTCCGTGAATGCAAATGCGATAATCGCCAAACGTTTGGCAGTTAACGAGACGCGAACGACGTGGCAGCCAGCTGAGGATTGGATTGCAGGCAAGTGGAAGTGGCAGTGGAGGTGAAGGGTGGAGAGGAGAGGATTTGCAATGCCAGTGATAAGGCTCCTTTTAGGGCACTGAGCGCCTGGCCTCGGAAAAATGGCCTTTGTCACCAGCAGCCTGTACCGCCAGAAATCTTAGATCTAAGCCAGCAACAACTAACTTGAAACTCTGTTGCTGCTGTTGTTGCACTCGTGGCACGAGCAACAAATTGCCCATTTTGCTGGCCGCGTACGTGCCGCAATTTCAAATGACATTTTCATTAGCAATTCGTTTTGAAAATTGCATCAAGTCCACAAGTCATCGCGATTCATGTGCATTGCCAACTCTGCGTGGAGTCAATCGCTTTCAAAATTTGTTCATAATTTATGTGAGCATGCGAGCTCTGAAAATTCGACTACAAATTATTGCTTGTCTTGCGTTGAGTAATGCAACAAAATGTTGCAACATTAAAGATATTCAATGGAATATTAAAGATACTTATGCGTAAGAAAAGGAAAAGTATTGCAACAATTTATGTTATTTTAAACTTGTTGAATTGATGCTCGTTAAATTGGGCCTTAATCTTTTATGAACGTAATATTAGTAGATCAGCTTTCTCTGTATGTTAATTTATCAAACAAATTTGTTCAAAATCAGTTTTCAACTTAATCGCATGCAAATCGACCACAAATCGCCAACACACAGAGACCAATTTAATTTCGACCGCGCTCTAATCGCTTTTACGTATTGTAGTATTCGCAGTTTTTGCATCGCACAAGACGATAAAAAATTGGCAGTCTGGGCATTCAAAATGCGCCTCGACATCGGACAACGGACAGCGGACAACGGACATGAGACAACTGTTGGCGGCCGCCGACGCCGCCTGTCGCTGCTCGATTCTTGGCAGTCTGGCGGCAACTGTGGCAAGAGTTGTATGTGAACAGAGATTAATATGTCCAATTACTGTGACAAAATCGCAAAATGCCGTCTGCATTTTGTTTGCCAAAAACATAGGTCACAAAAATGATATAATAAGTGGCGAAAAATCCGACGGGTGGCGATGCTAGCGGTTCTAGCAGTGGTGGCGACGGTGGCGCGTGCTAATTAGCGTCAGTTGGCGGGCACAAAAAGTAAACTAATTTGTGGAAAACTCAACGATACACGTTGCAACCCCAACGGCTGTGGAGCAACCCCCACCAAAGGAAATGAAAAAAAAAAAAACAAAAAAAAGAACAACAAAATTTAAATATGCGCGCAAATATTTTCCATGTCACGTTGAATTGTGAATTTTTGTTGTTTTGTTGCTTTCGGCTTTGTTTTTGGTGCATGAAATTAATTTCTTGTCGTCTTTTCTTGCTCATATGGGGCAACACGGTGACAATAACAGCAGCAACAACATCCCACCTAAATGGCAATACAAAATGGTTGCCACCAACGGCAAAGATTTTGTAACAGCTGCATGGCCCAAAAGCCAAAAAGCGTGCTCTCATTTTTATTTCATGTCATTTGTTGCTGTTGTTGTTGTTGTGGATGTTTTTCTGCTGCTGTCAGGCACAATGTTTTGTTTGTCTTTTCTCATTTCTGACTTTTTATTAGTTGTTCTTGTTGCACTTGTTGTTGCTAATTTGAGCAGCTTTGCCGACCAGAGCGAATGGCGAAAGTAAACAAGAAACAACAGACAAAAAGACAAGGCACAAGAGTCACATGTTCGCCAGTGTTTTTCTTTTTGAATAAATATTTTTAATTAAAATTTGCTCATAGCCAAAAGAAAAACGTGACTTTAGTTTAATGACAGGCACTTGAAACAAATAAAGAATTCATTAAATTCTAAAAAGTTTAAAGAGGTAATCGGGTTAACCGAAAGTTCCCAAAGTTCATTTTTGCGTTATGGATTTCAAAACTAAACTGGTTAAGGTTTAACGCTTTGATTTATTTTGACTCTGTGAATATTTTTACATTTCTTTCATATTGACTTCATTTTCTTGATCATCATATTACAATTATTACCACATGAATGAATTATATTTTAATACACGTTATAATTCCTCATTCTGTTACGCTCCCTCTGAGTGAAGTGGTCATTTGCATCGCCATTTTCCCCATTTTCCCACGCCTCAAATGGTCGAAGAGTTCTAGGTTCAGTAATTAGCGAATACAGACAGCGCCAACCTAACGATGTCACTTTATCAGCGGGTTTGTTTTTGTGCAAGTTGTTCCGCTAATATGGCCTACGCCTACTCCCAGCCGCAGTCTGAGTCTCAGTCCCAGAGCCAGTCGCAATCCAAGACGAGAAAGACGACGAAGACGGCAACAACACGGCAAATGCCAACCAATAAGCGAGATAAAAACCAAACGCATTGCGTCTGGATTGTCTTCCTTCTCCTCAACTGCTGCTGCCTGCTTGCCTTCCTGACTGCCTGCATAAAGCGGAGCACTTTGCATTAGCGACATAATTTATCTCGCCAACGAGCGAGCAGGCGTCAGCGGCAGCAGTGGAGGTGGCGGTGGTGAAGGAGCAGCATTTGGAGAGGCACCAACAGAGGCGTTCACAGGGGTTAGGACAGGTGATGTGAAGAGGTGGTGTGGGGAGGGAGGCGAGGTAGTGGCATGACCACGCAGACGCAGCGGCTGCCCATCTCAGTTGCCGTTGCCACATTCGCTCGTTCGTTCGTTCGTTGCACCTGCAGCCTTGCCGCGTCATCTTCGCCGCGTCGACTTTTTCGTTGTCGTCTTCATCGTCGCCGTTTACTGGACTTGGATTGGGTACAGGTACACTGGCACTGGCACTGAGACAGTGTATGGTTCTTGGACTACAGCCGGCTCCCACTGTTCGTTTGGTGTTGTTGTTTTCTTGGGGATTTTATTTTTTTTGTATTTTTTTGGCGCAACAAGTGCAATTATTAAAAATTCCGGAATTCGCAAGAGAGCAACGCAAGGCCAAGAGGGGTCGAAGAGGGGTAGGCAGTTGCGTAGGGAGTTGTTTTTACTTGCTGCTGCTGTTGCTCCTCCTTTGCCTTACGCATGCATCGCTCAAGTGCGTTGGTTTTCGCATTAATTATGCGTTTCGACCCGATCGAGAGAATTGCAAGCGATCCATGAGTCGAGGCTGACCAAAAATTGATGTGGCTGCTACTTCTTGTTGGCGTTGTCGTCTTGCGCAAAACCATTTAATAACATCACACAAATCGATATATCATTTGGCTGTGCTGTAACTTTCTTTCGTTGCATGAGGGGTATGCGGACGGGGTAAGGGATTCTGATGTCTTCCCACACTTTTACTGAAAAATCAATTAAAATATCTTTTTCGTCTTTGTCGCTCTCTCTTTTGGTGCGAGTGTGCCGCGCAAATAAATTTGCCATAAAAATTCCACTAAATCACTCGACATTGTCGCATAGACATTAACATTAACATAGCTAAATAAAAAAACGTTAAGAATTAAAAGGCATAGAGATTGATGGCAGTTGAAGCCGTTATTTGGCCATAAAAAAGCCTAACGGAATTATTTGATGTCTGCAAATTTAAGTATACTTTAATATTTATATATGTACAATGTTTCATAAATTTATTATTTTATTTTTCAGTAAAATAATTTTGCTAATAAATTTCGTTATAATATTTAGTACTTACAAACAAAATTTTGATGTATTTCACTGTAATAAAAGTATGCTCTGAATATTAAATTAATCGATTAATCAGCTAAATGTGATAAATGGCAGCCTCATAAATTAATAGCCACCAATAACAAGTACATAAGTAACTACACTAACAACAACAACAACTAGGCGTACGTCTAGCCAAGCTGCTACTGCAAATGCTGTTGCTGGTGCAGCTGCTGCTGCTGCTGTTGTTGCTGACTATCGGCAACGCCCCAGACAGCCCAGACAAGCGTAACAACAACTGCCCACAGCAAGTCAAGTCAAGTTCAAGTGCAGTCTGCGGGACAGCCAATAATGCAGCTTGATAAGCTGGCAAAGAGCACAAAATCATAATAAAAAGTCACGAGCAGCAAGCAGTATGAGTATGTTGTTGCTGTTATTATTAGTGCAAGAGCAACAGCAACATCAACACAGTGTAGGCAATGTCGCCTACTGTCCAGCTGCTGTCTCATTCTGACATGTTGCTGACACAAACGCGGAGCTGGCCAAGCGCCTTGGGCTGCCAACAACAGCCAACAGTGGTGGTGGTGGTGGTATTGGACAGCCACCATGTGCATCCTGCTGCCCACATCTTTTGGCTCGTCTAACTCTATGTTGTCTGTAGCAATACAGAAAAAAACCGAAAAGAGACTGCCACAATCAAAATGCAATCACCCACAACATTAAAGTAAATTTAAAGCGCATCATTTCTTTCAACGTTCTACAAGCAGTCAGAGATTCGCATTCGCGCAAATGAAATGAAATCCTTGCCGCACACATTAACAGCTCATTGGCACTACTGTAGGGGGTCGAGTTGGATGTGGCACAGTCACATTCACATTCACATTTACAGTCGAAGTCACAGTCGCAGGAATGGTCCCAAAGTGGCGCCGCCGACGCTCCACTTGAGTTTATCTTTCCCTCCCATTCTCCTTCCCTTTCTCATGCTCCTTTTTTCATGGGTCTGAGCCACGAAATAAGTTATAAATTTTGCAACCGTTGATGGCGCATATTATGATATCATTTTACAACTTGTGCAGAGCCAAAAGCCATGCGACCTGAGCAGCCCTTTAAGTGATGTGCTCGTGAGAGTTTGAGATTGGCTTGAGAGTGAATCCAAAAAGCCAGCAGTGAAATGTTCTAACTAAAACTAGACTATAATGCTAAAATTTCGTTGAAAGAACATTTTTTTTTGAAAGTCCTTTGCATATTTTAGCTTTATATTAACTTATCGTTTGTGAACCCTTCGTTCAAACTTAACAATCACGTAGCTTACACAACCTGGTCACAGTGTCATCGCTAAGCCCATATGCAAATGCTGCGTATTCTGCCGTAGCTGCAAATTAATGTTGCTGTTGAGTTTAAGCGCTCGATTCCTTGCCTCAGTCTCCGCTCTTCTTGTCTTCCCCCTTTTCGTTTCCCATCCTTGTCTTTGTCACTGCTACAGTCTGTGGCACTGACCGTGTCTCTGCCTCCCTGGAGTCTCAGCTGCTGTTCTTGTGTTCTTTGCATGTTGTCATTGTATGCTGACCTTCCCCCACTTTAAGAATTATTGTTATTATATGCGCTGCAACGATAAAAATCGCAGATGCCACACAATCGTCGTCGTCGACGTCGTTGGAGGACAGGCCATGAAATACGACGCACGCACCCAGAGTTGTTGCACAGAATCAGCAGCAGCGGGTCATACGTATGCCATATGCAACTCTCAGTGTGTGTATTTGTTTGTATGTGTGTATTAAAAATAATTATAATTGCTCCCACGATTTTGTGTTCCAAGAATGCTGCCAACGCTGTTGCTGCTGCTGCTCCTGTGGTCAGCAATTGCTGCTGCTGTAGTTGTTGTTGTTGGCCATGTTGCTGCTGTGACTACTGATGCTGTTGTTGCTGAGGCCATTTCATTTTAACGCATATTAATTTCAGGATTTTATACTCTGTTATTTTTATTGTGACATTTGATTAATTGACGACATTTAATTACAACGCACAGGCAGCTTTCAGGCACAGACTGCGACACCGACTCCCAACAACAGCAACACTGCACTCCACTTTCCAGACTCCGTACACTCCGCACTTCAGACTCTGACTGCTCATTTCTTTCACTCTCCCTCCCCTACCCCTGGCAGGCCGCTTATCGCAACTCATTTATCGCTGGAAAAATTATGACGCTGCTGATTGCCGACGCGTTTATCTGATCAGCGTTGACTTGGCACGCATTCTCCGTTCCGACGCATCTCACTCTCTCTCTCTCCCGCTCTTCAACTCTGGCTGCCTACACGTGGGTGACTCTTAAATATATATATGTACATATATGTTTACTTAATGGGCTGTCTGTGCCAAAAAATTGATGACTCATTTGTGCAACAAGTGCACAATTCGCTTTTGAATCGAATTAGCTTGCAGCACATCGATGATTAAATATTACGAGACAATAAACGCTTTATCTTCATTGCGGGTGCTAAGCAAATTGCCACCTGCCAAATGGCAGATTATGGCCTGCCAACGACAACACCAGCAATACGACCACCGACACCGACACAACCACAACTTTATTCGCTTGCTGTCTGACTAATTTGCATGTGTAAGTCCATGGCGTATGCGCAATATCAACCTGTGTGTGTGTGTGTGTGTGTGTGTGTGCTTGTGTGTTTTTGGAAAGTGCAACAGCGGCAATAGTTTTATGTGCCCCAACAGCAACAAGGTGCACTCATTTGCAGTCACATTAAGATAATGTGCTGCATGTAAGCTCATTTTTAGAGTCGTCATCAAATGCAGCGCACAGGCGATCAGCGGCAGTTGATAAACGACAACAACGAAAGCTGTTGCCAGTCACAGCAGCAACAGCAGCATCGGCAACAACAAGCTCCAGGTTGACAGCCAAAATATTGTGGCAACAACTACGTGAATGTCCACTGCGCGTTCTAGAACATATCATAAGATAATCTTCATGCATCACTCGAACGTCAGCGAGCAGCAACAAGCTAATGTTGTTGTTGTAACTACTGATGTTGCTGCTGCACCGGAAGCATTTTATTGCCTTAGTTGTTGGCCTGTCTGCGATTCGCTTGCGCTGATTATTCCAGCCATCGTAAATCCCCACTTTTGTGAGGGGCACGCGCTTGCTTGAGGCTGATAGCAGTTGCTGCATCAACAGCAACAACGACGACAGCAGCAGCAGCAACAACAACAGGTGTTTGGCTTTTAGGTAGCTACAAGTCAAAGAGGTGCGAAATGGCAAATCGCCCGCTGGCATTGAGTTTCAGACAAAGTGTTTTCGCCCCGGCATTAGATGATGTTGCCTTCGCGTGGGTCAATGTTGGTGCTGCTGCTGCTTTTGGTGCAACAGCAGCCACTTAAACGTGTTGCTGATACACTTTGCTTGATAGGCGCACACTTTACGCTTCAGCAGTCCACGCTATCTATGCGAAATCTAATACATTTTGTTAGCGCGAGCACCTTAGCCAATTTTGGAGCAATGGCTGCTGCTGCTGGGCTGCTGCATCTGCAACAACAGCTGAAGTTGTCTGATTACCAGCAATTGGGCGACGAACAAACAACGAGAAAACCCCAAACACACACATGACAGATGCAACAAAAGCACCGCATTGCAGCGCTAGTCGCGTACGTGGTTAGCAAATTTATGTTGCCAAAAATGAGGCAGGCAGCAACAGCAATACCAACAGCAGCATCAACGTTGGGGGCAACGCAGCGGGTGAAACAACTGGCGCCAAGTGTGTTTTTTGGTTAACCCTGTGTGTCCTTGTGCCTGCCAAGAAGCGTTGCTGCCTTGCCACGTAAATCGCATAAATTGCATAATTTTGACTGACTTTTGTTGCCGGCATTGCTGGCACTGCATTTTCTTGGCAGCTGGTAGCACCCTGAGAGTATTCATGCTGCCTTGTAGGTGCCGTTCATTGCCTTCTGGCAGCCTGCCTTTAACCTTCCAGGCCCCGACTCCGACTGAATTCCATTTGTGTAAGCTTTAAGTAAAAAACTGTACTGTCAAAAATGGAATACGAAAATGTGAAATATTTCTTGAAATTTATGATTATGCTGAACACATGACAATATTGTAAATGGACTAAAGAGAAAAGCTTAAAGAATGTTTTCTTCAATGTGTTTTAGTATTTATTGTTTATAATAGCAGAATATCATCACATGCAGGCAATTGACTTGAATGGTTGTAAAACTATTCAGTTTTGTATTCTAAATACTTAATGTCATCGTCAAAAATCAATGTTCTCTGTGTTTTCGTTCTTAACATTGTCCCGCAAACATATCCGTTGCTTTTTCCCAGCAAGTTACTGGGGCCACTGTCACTTCCTGCATAGAAATTCTAAGCACGAGCAAACTGACTTTGACAGTTTTATGGGCTTTCAAACTGTTTTATGACACGCCACAGCAAGAGCAACAACAACAACAGCAACGGCAATTGCATATAGCAATGAGTGAACGAGTTGAGGCGCGAAACATGCCTATAATGAGAACGAGATGCTGTAAAGACACTGTGACTCTGAGTGAGACTGACAAGGCGCGTTGCTCATACGCCATGTGGCCCAGCGCCAATCAGACAGTTGTCCGCCCACGCCTTCTCAGCTTTCTGCAGCGATATTTAGTTGCAAGAATAATGCGCCAAAATTGAATTGAAAATGATAAATGTGCCTCAGATATAACACACAAGCAACAGCAACGTGATGCAAGTCCAGCACGCACAGTCTCTGTCTCATTCTCAGTTTTAGCTTGCGTCTCGGCGCCGTCGCGCAGGCGTTTTTGACAGTTTTTTAATAATATCAGCCAGGCGAGCGACTGAGGCAGTTGCGGTTGCTGGGTAGGCAGACCAGCCTACCTCATATCACACACTCGCATTCTGCTGGCTGCTTTGGTATTTTTTTTGATAAATTTTATTTTATTTTCATTTCTCGTTGTTTTTTACATATCTTATTGCCATTTTGGCATAAATGATGCAGACACGGGCGTAGCAGCTCCCTCTTCTGTAGCTCCTACTCTTTCACTGCCTCTGCATTGCATGCAGCACGACATTTTTCGCGTTGTTTCTGTGAGTGTGTGTGTGTGTGAGTGCGATAATGAAAATTTCTGACACTTTAACCAACACTTTTGGCTCGCCAGCAGGCGTTGCTGTCAGGTAGGCAGCAGCAACAGCAACACCAGCACCTATCGCCCATCGCCCGTTGATAAGTCAAAAAGTTTGTTTCCTCATTATGTTTGATAAACGCCCAATGCCCGCCCGTAAATTGATTCATAGTTTATGCGCTAAATGTGACATGACCCCAGCACTGGGTAAAAAGTCAGAGTCGGATGCCGATTCCGGTCTGTGGTTGCATGGCGTGCTTTATTACTTATGAGGTTGTTGCTGCTGTTGAATCGTTGTTGCCTTTTTTCCTTGCCATTGCCATTGTTCTGTGTAATGACATGTAATTAAGCGCATATTTACAGACAGTTGTCGATGGGCGTGGCATTTAAGCAGGCATTTAACAGACGCCGAGTGCCCGAAAATTGACAGCTTAAAAGTGCGGCCAGCAGAATTGCCGTTCAAAAGTGCAATATGGCAACGAATTGCAGCTGCAGGTAAATTATTCCACACAATTGCAGTTCAACTTTGTCAGCTTTACATGTACAAACATATCTCATTTAAGAGTCTTTTGGTTTAAACGTTCTCATTGGATGACTTTCAGGGAAATAATACAAGTTGTAAAACTGTTTTCTTTTTTAATGGTCTTTAAATTGTTTATCTTTAAAGCATTTGTTTTCCACAAAAAACAATAAAAATAGTGCTGCATATGCGTAGGCGCTTCAGCTTGAAATTGAAATCCGACCACAAGTCAGCAAGCAGTCGACGACGACGACTTATTTGTTATTAGGTTTTAATTTAATTCGTAGTGTGTCTGCTCTGGCCGCAATGAATTATTTGTAGCGGCATTGGGCGGACAGGCAGCGCGACCTATGGGGCGCCCAAGCCGACAGACTGAAATAGAAGCAAACCAAAAAAAAAACGAAAAAAAAGCAACTCTCGGTTAGGATCCACGCGCCGTTTACTCAGCGCCAGCCTCGACTGGTGTCGAGTGTCGGAGTTGGAGTTGGAGTTAGAGTTAGCGTCAGAGTCGGTGTTTTGGTATCGGAATCGGTGTCGGCGTCGTCGTCGTTGAGTTGGTAGTAGACAGCTGGCAGCCAGGCGACAGGCGGCAATAAATCAAACGGCAAAACGGCTTCAAGTGTAAACTAATTTCCATGTCGATTTATAATAACAACTTGTTAGCATTTTGTAACATTTCGAGAACTGTGTGCTGCACTTCATTAGCGGGCGCCAACGCAACCACAACAACAACATTAAACTGTGAATGTTGCCCAGACTTGCAACATTTTGATAATGTTGGCTAAGTTGAGCACAAGTTGTGTTTTTTTGTTGGATTTGTTGGTTTTGTAACGTGCAACGTGCAACGTGGCTGAGATAAATACCCTTCAATCTAAATGTAAATGGCTCCGCATGTAATTGCCACAAATTGCCACTGCAGTGACCAGTTTTTGCCACAGCCATTGGCCAAAGTCATGTCTATGCCATCGTTGTTGCTGTTGCTGCGTTGCTGTTCTTGCGCCTTTTTTAATTACCCGCAGGATGCGCGACAACAGCAAACAAATTGCCTCAATTTCAATGTTGTTGGCTGCCAGGCGAGTGCGTCGTGATTCATGTGATGGAGCACAGCGACAACATGCAACTGCAGCAGAAGAAGCAGCAGTAGGCATCTAACGGCAGCAACTCCCGCGCACACCCGACCAACTGTAAATAACGCGTGAAGTGGCCAACATGCGTGGCGGCGGTGGCAAAACTAACGGTTCTCAGTCTGACAAAGTGGGCGGCGTCCAGTACAACAGGAACAACAACAACAAATACCAACACCAACAACAAGCAGCGTCAGCATCAGCATCAGCGCCTGGCAACAACATTTCGTGCTCGTGCGATAAACAAACGCTAAGTGTTGCTGCCAGACACCAAACGCTGCGGCAGCATCAACATGTTGCCAGCTGACTATTGCGTAGACTATCTTGAAGAGTGGGCCATGTTGTAATGATAATGATGATGATGGCACAGCCTCATACACACAACATCGTGGGTTGCTCTAAATATGTCGTATGTGCATGTGTGAATTTTTGCAACCCGTAAATAATTAATCGATTTCTTATGCGAATTTTAAATCCAAGTATGTATTAATTGCCAGGAAAAAATAGCTCATAGTCTGGAAACCAAAACTAACATTGGGAAACGTTGCTGACAAGTGACATTGTTGCCGGTACCTTTGAGCCACAATTGCTGTTTAGCCTGCTAGCCAGCTAACCACTTTCCTGGCAGCTCAGCAAGAGTTTACCACTTGCTTGATTTATAGCGCGAATAGATTAAGTTAGCATATCTGCCGCATGCTGCTTAATTAATTTGTATCTTTTGCCAAATCGAATGATTCGATAGACCAGGCCAGCCCTCCCTCTTTCCTACAGTCTCTCTCTCTCTTTCACAGCCTTTCTATCTTGCTCTTTCCGTTTGGTTGCAGTCGTTTAACATGTCAGAAATGCTTTGGTCCTCATCCTCTCTGGTTGTTTGGCTAGCTAGCTGGCTGGCCGGTTGGCTGGTTGGTCTTTTCCGCTGTGCGACGTTTGTGTCCTTGTGCCGCCATAAATTTACTGCCCCGCCTGTCAGGCGCTACACATTTTGCGTATTTATTTATTTATTTATGTGTGTGTGCGGCTTCAATGCAAAACTGTCAAACGAATTTGCTGCCGCTGCTGGCAGGAAGTTGTTGCATTTAGCAGTGCAAATCTGTTCCAGCATTGATTAGCCCCCAAAACATATGGCTTTGGTTTTATTTTCATTCTTTTGTTTTTCCTTTTTTGTTTTAGTTTGTTTCCTCTTTTTATTTATCAATGGACTTGACCATGTCTGGGGATACAACAAACATGCGAAGCTTTTGTTAGTTAGACAGACAGACACAGAGCGTACAACACGCAAGGCACAACTATTCAATTGGCAATCAATCAAACAGCTGCACAGCGGTAAGAGCAACAGCAACAATAGCAACAGCAACAAACACAAGACTCTGACATGCAGCAACTTCCAGGCGGCAGCTCCAACAGCAACAGTTGCTGCCACCGCAAGCTGTGGCGTCTACAACTGACAACAACACAATGATCCGCTACATAGCTATTGTTGTTGTTGTTGTTTTTGAATTTTTTGTGTGGATTTCTGTTGCATTTTTCATTGCCAGGCGGGAGACTCCAACAGTCTCTCAGTTAGGTTAGGCGGCTCAGGGCCTCTTCAGAACCTGGGCCTGCAAGGTGTTTTGTCGAGCTCGCTCAATCAATCAAGCCGCCTATAATTAATCAAATATTTCAAACATAATTAGATATGGAAAATCTAATGAGTCTGCTCTACACGCTCGATACTCCTTAACTTTAACCCTTTGTTGCCCCCGGTTGTTGCGGGGGCAGCGTGTTAAATTATGAAAAATGAATGCGTAGAACGCGCTTTTAATTGTTCTAATGCTGCGAACGGACTCGTCGATCCCAAGGTCCCACAACGGGGTCTCATGTACCATCCGAGACGGTGTGGGAGCTGGGAGTGGAAACCGACGCGTTTGCGTCGTCTGCTGCTGCTACTTCGGTGTCCCGCTAATCCCAATTTGTAAGTTAATCGGAGACGCTGTTTGACTCAGCCAAAAAGAGAGGCAATTGCTTTATGAAATGCGTATGCCCTTTAAATCGACATGCTCAATGGGGTGTGACAGACGCTAACAATATGAGAAAGGTGTGAATCAATACAATAAATTGCTTAAAACACTCAATAACTCATTTGAGTTTAATAGTTATAATACTGTTTTAATCTATAATTTAAGTTATTGGTAAATAAGTGTTTATTTCACAGGGAATTTTTTAGTCTTTGCTATTTAATTATTAAATATACATTTCCTTTTTGTTGTCGCTGGAGAAATGAAAAGTTCGATTGTGCGTTGCTTGATTGGGTTCGATCTACCTCGTGCCCTCGCCTTTTTTACAATCGATTGGTGTTTGTAGTGGGCGCAACTTGTAATTAACTTGGCTGGCACATAAAACCGACAGCAACAACAACAACAACAGCAACCCCAGCCACCACCTTTTTTCGTTCATAATTTTTCATAATTAATGTGGCAGGCCGATTCTTGCAGCTCGTCCAATAAACTGTGTGAAATTGGCTGCGAAAGTTGTTGCACCATTTTTGCTTTTTATACATGTATGTTTATTGTTGGGAATGTCTCTTACGACCAGCGATGACAGAGTTAACAATGCCTGAACCAGCAACAACAACGAGGGGATCAGCAAATAACACGAGGGGAACAACGACATGAATTGATACGTAATCTGAGTAGGCATATTATTTTAATTAGGCGTCGATATCAAGGCCATCAGATTGGCACATTGCGATTGAGAGATTGAGAGATCCGTCACATACAGACACACACCCATTTGGGCATTTGCATGCCAAAGCGACGGCTCGACGTCGCTTCTTCGATGAGATCGTCGCATTGTTGCTGACACCTGACAACGTTGGTCTTCGTTCATCCAGTCCGGCCTAAAGAATTGCGTGGCAAGTGCAACAGCAACAGCAACAGAACAGCAACAACAGCAGCAGCAAATGCGACCACGATGCTTGTCTTTGTCTTTGGTTTGTCAATGCACACACACACACACTGATATTGATAGACTGGCACTGGATTTCCGCCGGCTTTTGGCTTTGGATTTGGCTTCACTTTAGTATATTGAGAGTTGCGCTACAAAACATAAATAAAATCAATTCTCTTTAGATCGTGTTCCACCAACTTGTTGCCAAAATGTCTGGCAAGTTTGTTCGTCTCAAATTTTTTGGACAGGTTATATAAAATTAAAGTATTTTATTGTTGCGCATTTTATTAAAAGCTCATTAACATTAATTTTATTAAGTAAATTACAATTTCAAAATACCAAAGAGTCACAAAAAACAATAGATAAACAACGACAAAAAAACATTGTCTAATTTGCATAAAAGCTTATAAGTTGTTTATCATGGTTTGATTGGATTTTGGCCAGTTGCCGTGTGTCTTTGTTAGCGATGTGTCTGAAAATTCATTTAGCTCTAACGGTAGTCACAAGGCTGTGCGCACAAAAAAAAAAAATAAACAAACGCGAGCCGTAAACAAACACCAACATATTTTAATTTAATATAATATTATTAACAAAAGCCCCTTAACACAAGCCTGGGAACACAACTATAAACTTGCGGCTTACGGCTGCTGTATCTACATACAAAAGAAAATGAAAAATATATAAATACCACTTTACTATTTGTAAGCCTATCTTAGATGTAGCCATATTTGTGGCTCATTATGCGGGAGGAGTGTCAGCATCTCTCGGATCATTAATTAGGTTCGATTTTACGTAGTTGTGTGAGCATTTTTCGATCGCTATACATAAGAAGCTAGTAAATATTTAAGTAACTGGTCGAAATGAATGAAATTTGATATGCACGACGAGATAGCTTCATAAACACACTACACAGAGGTGTGACTAAAAGGGCTCTCTAATAAAAATATACAAAAGTTTCCACTGCTATAAATTTGCCAAAAGTGGTCGGATTTTAAAAAAATAAAGCTGAGCTTTTAAATTATCAATTGACCTTAACTGATATCAGGTCAAATGGTAATTTACACTCCCTTTTCAATACTATACCACTAAGCAATTGGGCTTTTTGATCAACGTTTTACAATTTTTCTTGACTTTTCAAAGTTAAATTTGATTTGAATTTTTTTTTTTTATATATCTATACGCCGCCTTATTTTATATCAAAGTCTTTTTTGTTGCTATAAATCTGTGAAATATTCAACAAACAACGCTACACAACGAATAATACACAGGCCAAAGTGACAAACATTTTTCTGCTTATTTTACATAAATAGATGCGATCTGCAGATATACAAAACAGGCAGTGGAACCAGCTGCCATTGTTTCATAGTGGAAACATCTCGGACTCTAGCCGGCTCTGGCTTGGATGGAGTTTGACTTTTTGTTGTGGGTGCATTTTCTTGGCATGCTTCGGGTCGAGAGACCTGGCCTACACATAATTATGGGCATGTGTGCATAAAATTTGTAGCATCATTAGGCTGCACCCCCGGCCAAATACATATGTGTGTATATACGGCTATAAATATACCACATACCACAAAAGAAGAGACCCAACAAAACGGAATAAGTTTTGGCTTAAAGGCTTTTCAAATGAATCCCTCCACCGGGAACTCAGACCGAGACTCTGAAGGCCCAAACTAATGACCGGCTAATCATTATGGCCTGGCGTAAGCTTAGCTAAGCCAAGCTAGATAGCGATGGCTTTTTTTGAAGGCGCTCGGTGCAGAAAAATATTTTGACAGTTTCATGCTCAGCCCGCGAGTGCTATATGCTATATGATACTTTAATTATAGGCAATGCGTTGCCTCTGACATCAAAAAAAAAATATATATATATATATATATATATATTTTAAATGCCCATAATGTATAATAAATAAGCCAAACAACAGGCAACATTTTAACCAAAACCCAAAAACAAAAAACAATGATGAAAAAATTCTTTGTGCAAGTTCAAAAACGTCGGCGTCGGCGGTTAACAAAAATCTTTCAATTAAAATTAACATAATTGTAGCAGAGAGTTTAGCATGAATTATGTGACTAGTTGGGCATTATTTAATCATAAAAAAAATATTGTTGCTCATGAAATAAATTTCAGAAATGACAAAATTATAGTTTGCCTTTACAACAAGTTTTCAAGTCACCATCATGACTGAAATTCAATAGAAAAAGAACTGGTTGTAGAGTCATGGTATAGACATAGTACTATTGCATATTTATACTTTGTTTTACCACACTTCGTAGCCCCATAGGACATAATACATAAGACATGCTGCCAAATGACTACATGCATAACGTGAAATCGATTTAAATCATAAAGATATGGCTATGTCTTCATTATTGTAAACACAACCCAAGACACCTAGCCACTTAGTGAGTCTCAAATAAAATACATATTATATATGCTATTTAGGAGAATGATATGTTAGCTTGGGTTAAGATAAGTTGCTCTTATCTATCTAATTAGCAGATGAATGGGCGCGTTTAAGACGAAAACATAGCGGCATTAAATATGATATCTTTTATTTTTTGGCTTTCTAAAAAGAATTGGAAATAAATGTTTAAAATTTAAAGCTGCGCCACCATCGATGGGGGTACATTTTACGACATCATGAAACAGACCAAATGTAGATTTATGTTTAACAATTTTAAGCTACATATATTCGAATGCTTTAAATTCATTTTGGAGTGTCCAGCATATCATATTACCAAAACATAGTTAACAATAAAATAAAAAAATAAAACCTATGAAATTATGATTTCTATCGCTAATTTCATTTGCTTGTTAGTAAAAATATAAATGTATATATATTGGTATTGGATCCACAAATATCGATACTTTAAACCAAGATGATGACGACAACAACTGAAAGTTAATTTGTCTGTGGTTCAGCGGTTCGGCTGCTGTTGTTGCCGCTGCTGTTGGTGGTCCACTTTATGGCTGGCTGCCAGTTGCTGGTTGGTTGGCTTGGTTGCCTGCTTGTTAGGCTGGTTGTCATTTAGGCAACCACACCCCGCAGTATGCTAATTGCAAGATAGAGAGAGAGAGAGAGAGAGAGAGAGAGAGAGGCAGCAGCAGGTGTATAATGGAAAGAGAGAAAGAGAAACGATTGAGAGGGTTTTTTAGAAAACTGGATGAAAAGAGGATGAAGGGTAGCGGGGTGACGATGCATAAACAGCACATCAACAGCATTTGGCTCGTTGTTGCTGTTGATAAAGTAATTTGTTTGATGTCCGCACAAATGAGTCAAACATACATATAGAGCACACTAACGCACACACTCTGTGCTAAAGAGACTGGCCAACTGACCACTAAAATATTGTATAAAGTTGACCAAAAATGACAGACAAATTGGCATTTTATCGTTTGGCCGTTGTTGTTGTTGATGTTATTATTGTTGTTCTATTAGCTATGTGTGTTTTATATTTGCACCATATTAGTGTTTGAATAATTTAACTATTTAAAGTGGAGCTAATGGTGTTAGTTGTCGTGTTTCATATGTCTGTTTATTAAAACTGCTTTTGTTCAAATAAGCCAACTGTGCGTTTGGCTGTGTGTGCTAGTGTGTGTTCATTATGATGTGGCATCACATCACATACCATAAAGAATACGCTGAATCTCTGAATAAAGTTCAATCAGCATCCATTTCAGCTCGCAGCGTTGATAAATTTCATATTTATGCAAATGCACTCGTATCAAATACCCAAAAACCAAATCCACCCATTGCTCTCCATTTCGACCTATGCCACAAAATACAAATGACCGTCTACGTTTAGAAATACATATATGATTGTTTTTTCGGTTACCTGCGGGGCTCTGCCAATAAAGTTTAGGGGCCAATAAAGTATATAAATTATATATCCGGTGAGTTTTGGGTAATGTCACAGCACGTTAACTGTTATCCGTGTGAAATTAGTGAAGGCTAATGGGATGATAGCAGGTTGACAGGTGTTAAAAGCATGCTCTATAATGAATTGATTCGAGCTCCACTTTTTTAAACTAACTTAAAATGCTCGAAACACAATTAGAATATATTTATTTGCATCAAATACTTTTGCTTAAATTTTTTGTTGATCTCTTCACCGTTAGGAGATTGATCAAATGTTGGTTGACAGTTGTTTATCTTGATATCGTTATCTTGAGATTACCATATTTGATAGTTAAAAACCGCTTCCAGTCTTTGATGTTTCCGCTGCACTGATCTTAATCTATCTTAAATGGCTTTAACATATGTTTTCCACTGATGCTTATGGCAAGTTTAGATTTAATTAATTTTTTTTTCTTTTTATCCTCGTTTTTTCTTGAGTTGTTTCATAAAAAGTCATTATATAAAATTTTTATCACATATTAAGCAGTGCTCCTTTGGCATATGGAGCTTAATTATGTCTGACAATAATCAGGGCTGCGAACGTTTAATTAACGAATATATTTAGGCCAAATAAAAGCAAAGCTAAACACCCCACTAAATACAGATTTAGGTTCGGCTATAAGTTTTTTATTGCGCGTATTTTTTTTCTTCATAAATTGTCATTTTTGTTATATTTTGTTTATTGGTATTTTTTTAGAGTTTCATACTACTATTAATTGAGTCATAAAACTGAAACTCAGACTCTTAATTAACCGTAATCGTATTCTATTTTCGATCCCTAGGCCAAGAGACAACCAACACCCAATTAGCGTCTGTTTATTTATAATAAAAACAAAGTATTTAAGGTTTTTTTGCTGGCAGTTATCAATTGGTAACTGTTACCACAGAAAATAGTCTCTCTAAACAGATCTACTTAAAAATATATTCATCATTTTGTTTGTGTTTCAAAATTAATGTTTATGGAGTTTTATTTAAGGTCATGTTTGGACACATCGGTGTGTGGGAAATTGTGGCGCCCGGCAAAGAGTTAATAAATATTCATTACCATCGATCATTAAAAAGTTAATTAAATCAATTTCAAAAGGATATTAGAGTCAATATGTGAAGTTGTCCAAAAAACACCACACACATAGCGACATAGAGAGAAAAGAGAGGGAAGTTTATGAGTGTGTGTGTGTGAGGGAGGGTTTGAGGGGCCGACAGCGATCCAACTTCAAAAACAGTTCCCACAATGAAGCGCGCTTGGCACTTGTGATTTCTACGAATGTTACAACAACAACAACAACAAAACGGAGTGCGTTGCTTTTGTTGTTGTGACATTGAGGGCGAATGCGTTTGGTAACTTTGTGTGCCTTCGCGTCGCGTCGACAACGAAATCAGGTAAAAACAAAAGGTTAACATAAAAGAACAAACAACGAAAACAACAACAACTACACGCAACAACAACAACAACTGGATAGCGATTTCGCTGGCCTGGCCTGAGCAACAACTACCGAAAAGCCAAAACCAGAAGGGAACAGGCCCAGGCGTAGGCTCAAACACAGAGACTCCTCCACCGCAACCACTACAACCATCACCACCATCGAAAGAGTCGCCATAAGTGTGTGGAGGAGCCATCGCCATCGCATTTGTAACTCATGTGAGACATTAAGTGCTTTGGTTTGACGACGACTGAAAAACAAAAGGAAACTGACCCGTAAGTCATCATAAATGCAAGTTTATGGCAACAATGAAATGATGACGGGCTCGACTTTGGCTTCGAGCTCCAACTCAAACTCGCAACTGACTTGCCTGACTTACTGGAGGTCGTTTAGACCGCCACCGTAGCCATAGTGTTGGCCAATGGTGTTGCTGTTGTTGCCGAAGTTGCCGATGTTGCTGTTGTTGCTGTTCTTGCCCGTGTTGTACCTACCGCGCAACAGCAGTAATACGCAATAGTCGCACCAGCGGTCACTTCTACGAAATCACAACAAGAGCGGCGGCGTCGGCGTCAAACTCAAAATCTCTTTGGCCAAAGCAGGCGGGCGGGTGTAATTCTTTATAGACGCGCTACGTACATAGATGTATCTATTCTGCGGAAATCGTGTAGCATTTACAAATTTTCGTATAAAATAAAGAACTGCGTTTTCAAGTGCCTAAGAATGGAGCATTTGTACATTTATGGTACTTATGTGGGCTACAGATTTTTTATGTACTCTTGTGTTGTTTCGCAGCTTTTGTATATTGAAGTTGCATAGATAATCAGATACTATATTCTGATTGCTTGTCAATCATTTTGCACATTTGCCATATTAAGGCGCCTCAGCTTCAGCCCCAGCAGACGCAAGCAGCGTTTTGAACGCTCGTTAACCAATTACAGCGCTTACAGACTTAAGTAAGTAGATACATCAGTCAGCTTTTATGTATAGTACAGTGGTTAAAGATAGTTATTACAAAAAGTAATACGTACACCTAATTATTTAGCAGAATGGTTCAAGATGAGTTTTTATTTTTAATATTTTAATACTCGAAATATGTTTGTGTTTTTTTTTTTTAAGTTGTCTATGAAAATTATGTAAAATTTACTTGCAACCACTGTTACTCGGTAGCCGCTAGCTGTAAAAACGATTTGGGCTTGTTAGTGTCCAGGCTGTAGCATGATGATGAATTGTGTGAATTTTGCGCATTAGTCGTGTCATGCAGAAGGAGCGACCGCAAGATGAAAACGACAACAACAAAAGCAACATTGAGGCAAACAGCAGCAGCAGCAAATGTTGCAGAAAATCATATCAAACTGCCTGCCATGTGTCGTCTGGCCATGAGTCCCTGCTCACTTCCTGCAAGCATTACTGAGGTGGGCAGCACCAGTCTCACCGGCAGCTCCTCCAGTCTGCCTAGTCAGATCGATAGTCCAAGTCCAAGCCCGACTTCAAGTCCGAAGTCGTAGTCATTGAGTCAAGTTGAAGGCAATGCATTCATTGTGCTTGTAATTGCAATTGATCTTGATTATTATTGTCGTGTAGCCTCGTGGTTTGGCCTATGGTAGTTGTATTAGTTGTTGTAGTAAGCGTAGCAGTGATAATGTTCTTATTCAATTTGCAATGGGATTGGTCAGTGAGTATAGAGTATTATAGTATAGACTCAGATAGATATTGGCTACCTGGCTGCACGGACACATGATCGTTACATTGTGGTAATTGTTGCACTTGACATGGACAAGCAGCTCGCATGTTTCTACGTGCCTCAATGTGACCGGCTGCAGCAATAGCAATAGTTATAGCTATAACTTCCACTCATTGATCATTATGTTGCCCACAAGTGGGCGTCACAAAAAGCCACGATCCACGATCAGGTAGCCACTGCAAATGTCTGCCAGTTTAATTGATATACAGCGCTTGGCTTATTGACTTCAGCTAAATTCACACAAGAGTTCATTAGAGTTGACGCTTGCCTTAAAACTGACACACGTTACATTTTGTACGACTCTTCGATATCGACTTAGGCTTCGAGTCTAACTCCGTCTCTCGATAGTTTGACGTTGTGTCGTGGCTTGTGCAAAATTGGGTCCCTAGTGCAATTTAGCGCGGCTAATAAGCAGCCGAGACGTCGCCAACTTCAACGACACTGCGACATTTAAAAGTCAGGCTCAATCTGCCGATCGCTCGCGAATCAAACTAATCATTCAAAATTCAATACAGGCAAGCGACTGCCGTTTGTAAGTTAGCTAGGCTAGCCCGACTCCCAGCTACAGCTACAGCTACAGCTCAAATTGTCATCATTAGGAAAAAGGCAATCGCTACCGCTCTCTGTTACCCTGCACACCTTGCCTCCTCCTCTCTCGCTCTTTCTCTCTCTCTCTCTCTCTTTTTCGCTGCCGCTCGCCTAAATTTGATTTCTTCCTGCTCGTTGACCGCCTTTGTGCGGTTTTGTGCGCCGTCAAACGCCAACGACAGTTTGTCAGATTATTATCAGATTGCACTGGCTCACTTTTGACTTTTTGAGCGGCCAGGTAACATTAGCAGCCGCGCATCTAGGAGCACAGTGGCGTGCCCGCCAAGGGATCTGCCCAAACAGCAACGCTCGACCCAATTTCAACAGCGACGCCACTGCGACAACCAATCCATTCCAATCCATAACAACAACAACAATAACGTCGACGTCAAGCGATTGTTTTGCTCCCGCGCATGCACGCGGCGCTTCAAACGAAATCACATTGAATGTCGTCGCATGCGCGTGATCAACGTTGTTGATCTGTGCCTCTGTAACTCTTCTTCTTCTGCTGCTGCTGCTGCTTTAGCTTTAGCTTTTACTACGCCTCCTTCGTCTTTTGGTGTTTGCCCATGATGTCGTTTTGGGTGCTCAGTTGAACAACAGTCGAATCGCAGACCGCTTTCATTTTAGGGCTTTTCAATACAATTTTATGTATTTTAGTGTAGCTTTTCAGTTAATACACTGCACTGTGAGTATGCTGAGCTAGTGATTATCTGTGGAACAATCCAAGAAACTATTGCAATCAATCGGGTAGACAAGGTCAACTAATCCAGCTTTTGTCTATAGGCGTTAAACAAAATTTTCGCTATCTCTGACTACCTTTCTTTCTTATTATCGTCTAGCCTCATTCAAATTTACTTAACAACAGAGCATTACACAGTCGATTACACAGTGGGATGGCATTATTGTTTGTTTATGTTACTTTTGGTTTTTTGGGGTCTTATGGGATTTTTTCAAGTGAATTTCAGCGCCTGAGACAATGGCGCAGCGTTTGTTATTTTATGTGGGTGGCTTCCATGGATGGCCATGGCTCACTGGCAGTTCCAGTTAACTCATCCGAAACTCGACCGAATACATTCAACGGTTTCGTTGTTGTTGCTGTTTATTTACCCTTTCGCTTAAGTATAGGTATGACAATCGTTAAATTAAATCGCCATCGTTTATGTGGCTGCTTTTCCTTTTGGGCGCCTACCAAGCGACCCGACCGACCTCTTTTAGGCCCCAAAAATTTGTCAACATGCTGCGTTGTTCGTATTTTCTTGTTGCTGTTGCTGCTGCTGTGTTGTTGTTGCTCATAAAATATGTTTTAAGAATTTAACGATGCCGCCAACCGAACCCTTCATACTTTGCCTCTTAGCGGCATTAAAATTATTGCCACCGGCTTTTGTTTTTCGTGTCCGTCTTCACTTTTATGCCTACTTGTAACCAAAGCTGTTGTGGGTCAGCTTCCGCTCGACTTTCCTTTTGTAATTAAAATTTAATATAATGCCCGCACTTAGCACTTGTCTAACAATCAGCAATATTAACTTTTTCAAAGTGTTTCCAACCGGGCTCTTCCAGAGACATTTTTATTTGCTGGAAGATTTTTGTTATTTTTGTGTTCCTTTTTGGCCTGCAAACAATGGCGGCAATTGGGCTTTGATCTTGGCCGATCGGTAGCCGGGCCAACGCCACCGCCATCAAGACCAAAATCCACAAAAGGTTTATTATTTATTGTTGCCAGGAGAGTAGAGCTCAGCATCGGTTTTGTTGGGTTCGGTGCGGTTGGGCTCGGTATGGAGCTGAAGACAAGTGCAGCTGCAGTTTGTTGCACGCGCCATGGCAATGCAATGGGCTCAAATGGCTACTGCAAAATCTCGGAGTGCACTCGAACGTAACAGCAACAAGGGGAACAACAACTCGCTACAACCAAGAAACAACAACAACAGCAACAACAAGTTCGAGCCGATACAAAACGTTTTACAAAACGTTCGATTTGGGACGTTAAAATAAATGCACTCAAAAATGCCAAAATGCCCGCAAACAAAATAAATAAAAATGTTATTGATATTTAGCGAGTGGACGGACGGAAGGTCCGCAACAGTCCCCCCTTTTCCTTTCTCATCGGGGAGTTTCCAAGTCCAAGCGAGCGCGTGCTGCATCCTGCATCCACGACACTTGCGGCCATTCAAGCGGCACATGGAGAGAGATCTTAGCATCTCTCTTTTATGGCGCCCGTTAAGCTAGTTGGCTTTTGTCTATGATTTCCTTTATAAACATGACTCTGACCATATGAAAAAAAAAAACTTGAGAGCTACATTTTGCAGCTATGCTGTGTTCTTCTCGATGTCTGATGGCTTTGTTTAATGCGCTTGCGGAATTCAGGTAGTAATTTTAGTTTTAATGTGCATGTGTTGGGGCATATTTGGCTTCTAATCAATTCCTCGTACCCTTAGGGAACCAAACAAATGGGCGGCTAGGCTGGGCAGCTACTGTGGTAAGCGAATCTTCAGAAGATTTATATAAAGAATTTGTTTGTAATTTGGCAGCAATTAGATAAAGTATCTACAGCTTCATTAAAATGTAAATAATAAATGATTATATAACTAGCTAATAAAAACACAATTGCGCCGTTTGATTATCTTTCCTTAGAATGGAAAATTCCAGTTCATTAGTTGAGGATTATACACATAATTTATCTCTTAATTTTATTAGTTTTGCAAGACTCACATATTTCAAAAATGTAACTTCACTTTTAGCCTTTAAAAAACTTAGCCATAAGCGCTTGCTTTGATTGCATTTTGTGCTGATCGTTTTCAGCTCAACAACTGCATTAAGAAGAACTTCTATGCTTTTTGAAATGCACAACATGCACCGTCAACAAATTTGCACCGGACAACATCAGCGCCATCTACGAGTTCCATTTACGGGGGGTGTTGCCGCCTCATAAACATCCATCATCGCACAAAAGAGCACACGATCTACAACAACTACAACAGCCACAATGTTGTTGATGTAACTGCTCGATGTTGCTGCCAATGCTGCTGCTGCTGGTGAGGCTGAGGCTGGGGCCTTTTGTGTTCTTCAGCGCCTGCCTTAACTGTCAACGACCATTAAATATACATTTGCATAAATTAGCTAAAACCTAAAGCACGAGCGGCCAGAGCGGCCAAATGGTGAAAATTAAAGAGCAGCAGCTTCTCATTCGAATTCCCCCAAAGGCATCTTAAGAAGAAAAGAAATCAAATCGAATGAAATGAAAACAAATGAAATAAAATGCGCTGAAATGAAATGACTTAAGAAACGCTCGAACCCGGAGACAAGTAACTGAAACCGAGATGAAGTCTCTGACTCTTAACATGGCTATCGACTAACGCATTGTTATTGTTATTGTTGAACGAACGCCCGCTAGTCGGCAACAACAACGACAACAACTACAACATAACAATGACAACGTCGAGGGCAACGGCGACGGCAGCATCTGTCACATAATTCCGCTATAAATTCTTGTAGAGTTTGGACTAGCTGTTGATTTCAACACCTTCATGGGGCCTCGCTCTGCTTCGACAATGCCTAGGCAAGGGAACACGGGGGCCTCCGCCTCCTACGCCTGCGCATATAAACTGCTTGTAATACGTGGCTATTAATTTAAAATTACAGTTTTACAAGATGTTGTTATTGTTGTGGCCGTTTGCTGTTGCTTGTAGAGCTAAGAAAAATAAAATATAAAAAAAGACGAGGTGAAAAAAATTAATGGCATACGCATTGATTTACCAGTCTCGGAATCGATATGCATAAATGCATGCAGTCGATGCAGAGTCGGAGACCATAAAAGAGCCTCTTCATTTCACTCCCTTCCATGCTCTTCCATGCCACCTTCATGCCATACAAACGAACTACAAAGCCACTTAGATATTTTGGCTTTGATAAGAAGCGACGGCAACGTCGTCGTATCTTAAACAAAACACAGCAAAATATACGCTTAAAAATGCATTTACAGTTAAACTCAATCAATTTCAATCGATTTCATTCACGACCTGCCTTCAAAAACCATTTGTTAATTTATGTGCCGACATAAAATGGTCATTCACTGTGTCCGGATGATGGCATTCGCATACCCACAGACTCCTGTGTGCGCATCCTTATCACATGCATTAAGAATCCTTTTGCTTAGGGCCACATTTTATGAGTTTTCATGGTGGTACTTTCTGGCTACCTGTTTCTTTGCCAGTGTGTGTGCGCATCCGCATCTGCGTGGGAATGCCGATAAGGATTGACTGCACAGGTTAGAGTAGTTAGCTGGCAGCTGTGTTCCATTCGGGAACTCTTACTCTAACTCCAACTCTAACTTAAACTCAAACTCATGGCTGACTTTCATTCTGGCAATTAAACGCCGCTTTGTCAATGCGGATGCCGAAACGAGCCGCTATCCGTACCCAAAGTCGCAGTCAATTGGCCAATTGGTTGTACAATTTGCCAATTGCTTACTAGAGATAGCACTGTGCAACATAAAAAATCGATAAGTGCTGCTCTTGTTAACAATTTGCAACAAGTCTAAAACGTAGTTTTTAGCCGATTTCTTGCGGCTTCATTTAAAATGTTTTTTTTTTTTTATTGTTCATAAAATATAACGTAACTTTTTTACTGGGCAATGACTTATAGTTTGAGCAGTTCATAAAATCTACTTAGTTGCCAACTGATCTCTAGTTGTGTGGTGTAATTTAAAGTTAGTTTTAGCCACGCACTTGTTGATGTCGATTGTCGGCAGCCTGTGAAGCTCTTGCACAGGTATTTCAATTGGCCGTTCTATGAAATTAGCACCTGTCCTACGGTCCACTTGAAATTCCGCAAAATCATTATGCCACATCATTCGTGGCCGTGGCCCAAACACTAATAGAGCAATAGCTGCCATGGACTCCATTGGTCAATGAATGGTTTCTCCTCCACCTCCTCATGCTGCTTCTGCTCCTGTTGGTGCGGCTTTTGTTCGTGTGTAATAACTCCTTCAATCGATCCGCAGATCAACAGATCGGCAGATCAATTGCTGCCGCTATCGACGCCATAGCATGGCATGAAAATTGCATGCTTTCTATTTCAGATGAAATCAACTGACAATGGCCATAAGAACAGCCAAACAACAATAACAACAGCGCTCGAATTGACTCTGAGCCATTGTTCTGCTGCTGACGAACTTTCGCAAAGTTGCCTTTGTGCAATATTATTAACAGCAGCAACAGCAACAACAACTACTGCTCCAACTTTGAGCTCTCAATCGAGCGTTACAATTTTCACAATCTTACAGCGATTGGACATGCAGCAGCAACAGCAACAGCAGCAGCATCTTATGCAACAACAGGCCCACAGCTACAGATGCAGATACTACACACAGCTTTACTCGTGGATGCAACACAGACACAAGCTTAGATACAGATACACAACACGCGCGACTCGCTATATGCATGATCATGTATGAAGATCTGAATGCCGAACCTGGACTCGAACTGCTGCCACAGTTTGCAACGCAAAGCGAGGCGACACGACGACGACGAGTTGCAGTCTCAGCCTGTGGGTCTGATCTTTGCCGCCGTTCAAGGTGTTTGCCTGGCTCCGATCATATATATACGCAAGTGTATGTGTATTTGTGTAAGTGTGTGCATTAAGACAATTTATAGCCGCTAATGTGCAAGCAAAACCCACCGCACAATTGGCCAACTGGCTGGCAGCTTCCGTTCCGTATCATTTGTCTATTTAGTTGCGGGGCCTTGCTTTTCCGATTAACTTTTTGCTGAACTTCATTACCGGGCGAAAATGCAATAATACCCCCCGACTGGATCACTTCAGCACTTGCCTACTACAACTAAGCAATTTGTATTTTTTTTTTGTTGGGGGTAGAGCCAAGTCTCACATGTGATTCTGTTCACCCCGGTCTGAACTGTAATGATTAAAAATCGTGTGTGCGCTGAGAAATCGAAAACAATATGAACTACAAATTGGAACAGTACAGTGGCCAAAAACACCTGCGTATCGGGGCAGCTGTAGCAGCTACCGTTGATAGGCTGACTTCCCATTTAGTTGCAAGGGGGCCCCAACATGGTGTAATCAAGGCTTTTTTACTTCGAATTGCCAAAGGGATGTTGTCCATGTTGAAGGCATAATGATGATTGTGAAATTAATATTGTAATCGCGTGAAATAATTCAATACGGTAGAGAGCGAGAGTGGAATTCGAATACTTACTGATTGTTTACTGATAAACATCATGTAATCAAAAAACTCAATTTATTACAATCAATATGAACTCTTCTTGTTTTAAGTGTGAAAAGATACACTTATTTTTATGATAATCGAGGCATTACTTAAGATCATCTAGTATTTATATACTTTCGAATTTTTAAACTACTTTAATAACTTTTCCATAGCATTTAGTTTTGTTGTTTTTGCCATAATTTGCATATACTGCCATAAGCTATTAAGTGCAACACACCCATTTATTCAAAAGCATAATAAGTTATACCTACAATATTAATTACCATCAAATTTCTCATGCCGTTGATTTGTGGTCGACAAAATATGTGATGCAAAATTATTTCGGCCGCATATTCAGAGCTGCCCACAATGGGCACAATCAGAGCCGCAGGCATAAAATATGCACACATAGTGACTCTGATGACCTCCTCTGCCTACCCACCAACACTCCCTCTAACATGTGGATCATCCTTGTTGTTGGCCCGTGCTGGCGGCAGGCGTTGCTGTTGACATGTAGCCGTCGCTGTTGCTGCTGTTGGTGCTGTTGGTTGCTGTTGCCGTTGGCATTAAATTAGTTGTTGGCAGCGTCGCTAATACAGCTCACTCCCACCTCCTGTTCTCCTGCCCGCTACTGCTGCCTACTAACGATGCACTCAATTACAAACATGCGCCGCAACCACCACCACCGCCGACAACAACGATGTTGCCGTCATTTTTGTGCAAATAAATTATAGATTTTCTTTTCTATTTTGTGTTTTTTTTTTCATTTGTTTTTTCTCATGCAGATTTTTGTCTCTGTGGCTGTCTCCTTCTGCTGCAGCTGGCCGCCGCTTTATGTAAATAAATTTTTTTCTGTGCTCGTCTAACAACAATTTGCATATTGAAATAAGTTGCCGTCAACGTTGTTGCTGTTGTTGTTGTTGCCCCGTCTAATTACAAATGTGCTGCACTCTGCCCGCCCCTTTAGATGCTGAACTGCTTGATCACACAGTTCGCTGCATGCTACGATATACTTTTGTGGCTAATTGGCTGTTGGGGCAGGTGTAAGACACACAGTCAAACTAGACAGGAGCCGGCAATTCCAAAAAAACCAAGAATTGTCACATTCGTAGTCAAAATTCATTGAAAATGTTCAAATATTTGTCAGGCGTACAAATTGCGTTTGCGCTTCTATCGAAACCAAAACAAATTCGTACTCAAAACTTACAACTTAAAAAAAAATTGAACAGGCCGACGAAGCGTAGGCACCTGGCGGGCATTTAAAGTTGCTCGCTTTTAAGTTCCACTTTGCAGCCCATTGCACGTACTACAGGTTGTTTTGTTTCTTTTTTGACGGGGTATTGACGCCGTTGCCCCAAAACGATAGTTGTGCGATAGTTTGTTTTCCCCTACTCCCCCTCCTCATTGATAGACTGACTGTAGCTGCCTTGCATACAACGGTGCTCATTAGCGTTGCGATTAAATTGACCAAAATATTATGTAATTAGCCGTAGGCTGACCCACTTTGAATTTGGCTTATCTTGACCACGCTAAACAGCTGATCGTAGAATTGGTGGTAACAACTTGATGTTATTCATAATATATGAAACGTGTTTGACGGCACATGGTTGACACAGGAAGTGCAACTGCAATGATTACTAATGTTCAAATCTGCAGATATAACATATTTCGATTGTATTGTTATTTTTAATTTACTACTTATGACAATTGATAAGCATAATGATACTAATAACAATGTCTTGCACATGCTGCTGCTTCTTTTTAGCACTTTGCTGAATATAAGTAAATTCTGTTTTTTTGCTATGTTTTTTTTTTGCTAAACAATTGCTTGTGTAAATTTGCTCGCACTAACGATTGACAACACCCACAAGTTGTTGTTATTATTTTTAACACTTTTGTGTAAATATAACAATATAACACACAAACAGATATTGGCAAATTCCGCACGTACTCGCTATGATTTTTGTTTGCCCCATGCAAATTGTGTGAATTGATTTTGGACATTATAAAAATATTGTTGTATATGTATGTATGTATATTGGTCAAATTGCAAACGCTTTCACTGAGACCAAAAAGATTGCCAAATTGGTTGCAAAATGCAATGCATTGAAAATGGAAATAAAGTCGATGGCCTTGCCAGCAGTTGCCCATAATGGATTAACCCCCCACATGCCAAGTGAGGGCCATAAAATTATGACATGACCGAACGGTGTGCGAGTAAGTCACCTGAAAATGGTTTATTGACTGCATTGGGCCCTTTACATAATGAGCTCCAGCTTTCGACTGTTTTTGTGTACCTTTCAAATGTGACGACGCAAACCTCATTGAGAATGCATGGCATACAACACTTTCATTGCTTGGCGATTTTGATAACGTTTGAATGACCGACCAGCAGCTGTTCCAGCCTGGCCCAGGTTGCACGTGATATTGGCCAACTATTTCAATGAGGTCTTCCCTGCCCACTATAAAATGCGTGGGTCTTCACTTGTTGGTGCACAGTCCAGTGACAACAGCACAGTAAAACAAGTGTCTTAGGCGCATCGCCAATTTTAACTTTTGGATACAGTCAAGTTAAGCGTGAAATCTCCAGAATGAAGGTGTGTACGAGAATTTAAAGTTTTAAGCAAATATATGTTTCCACTAACTCTTGAACTTCTATCGCTTTAGTTCTTAATGTGCACTTTGGCCTTGCTGGGCGTGGCACAGGCAGGTTTGTTGCCGCATTTGGAGCATGAGCATCTGCATCACGAAGACCTGCAACATTTTGTGGATGCCGATGTGCATCACTCGGATGGCATTCATCTCGGTCACAGCTCTGCGGTGGTGATCGATGGTGCTGATCATCATATAGACGCTCATCCTGTTTTCCATCACGAAGGCTACTCGGCCCATTTGGAACATGAGCATGTGCATCACGCTCATGTCCATGAACCGGCTAAAATTGTAAGCCACGAGCCCATACATGAAGTTGAGCCAGTGCATCATGTGCACAAGGTAGTGCATGATGAGCCACATCACTTCCTGCACTATAGGAATCCTGTGGTCGATCATCACATTATCTACAATGGCCACGCTCACATTGATGAACACGCCCATGCCCATCACGCTGACTTGCATCACTATGCTCATCACTCGGCTCCATTGGTGCATCATCACCATTCCGCACCGCTGGTGCACCACCATCATAGTCATGGTGCTCTTGTGCACAGGGCCACATATCCCGCCCACTTGGACGTACATAGCCATTCCAATCTGTTGTCCTTTGCCAAACATCATTTGCATGGCAAATACGGCAAAGTCAGAATCTCTGAGACTCATTACTGAGAGAAAGAGAGAGGGAGAGAGATTTCCCATATACTTATCCAACGACACTTTCATAGCTAATTTATTACGCTCAACGTTTAGTTTGTAGTGCTCGAATAAACGGGTTGTTTTTTAAAAAATATTTCTCTTTTGCCTCTTTTACCCTCATTTACGACTTTTCCACAGCTCATCAAATCATTCAGTGGCCACTCAACAAGCCAGGCATAATACATCAAGCTGCGCGAGCCAAAGTAATTTACTTGCAATTTAAAGATAAACAGGCGCGATAATGTCTACAAAGCATAAACGTGAGTTGACGCCTACAATAGCGACCAAAACAACAACAGCGGCAGCAACAACAACAAGTTAAGATTGGGGCAGAAGCGTTGCAACGTTGCAGTTTCAGGCCATACATCATCGCACTATTGCCACAACCGCAGAGAGTGAAGGTGTTTCAGTTACTGGTGCTGCTATTGCTGTTAGTGCTCCTCACGCCAAAGCAACGTGCCACTTGCAACTGCACAAAACTGAACAATTGCAAAGTGGCAAGCACGAAGCCAACGCGATGCAGTCGACCCTGACAAACGCAAACGCTCAGTCTTAGGGCGTCGCATCGCGTCGTGTCCAACTACAACAATATCCGTGGGCCAAATGCGCATGCGCAACACGTGGCTTCAACAGTAACAGCAGCAGAAGCAACACTCACACTCTTCCTATTTCCATTCCCATTGCTCCCTCTTTGGTCGTTTCGGATGCAGCCAAGCGAACAACGCTCCGGCCCGGCCACTGCAATTTTCCAGTCGTGCGGCAGCTAAGCGCGTGCCGCGCTCATTTTCATTTTCATTGGACAACAACAAAGGGAAGTGAAATTCGGATTAGTCCAAAGCAGAGACAGTGTAGATTTTGTCACAGACATCATTTGAAAAGAATTTGAAAGAAAAATTGTGATAGCCGAAGCTTAAATTTCCTATGAGATTTAGTTCAATAAAATTTTAATAAATGGCTCGATAATCATATGTGAGTGTGATCCAGTTAACAAATGGTATTATAATAAAAAAAAAACTCTTGAAATGGCTATATAATAAAACTAATTTCATTGAGATTTTCTTTCTTTTAAAGGCAAAGAATAATTACTTAACTTCCTACAAACTTAATTTCAAAGTCTCAACACTCTATTTGAGTGTATAAATATTATTAGCAAATGGCCAACAAATACTCAAAATCGCGAACTCTGCTCTTTGTCAACACATAGCATTGGATAACTGGTAACAACATCTTTGTTGTTTGTGGCAACATTGTAAATGTTGCTAACGCCAGTAGAAAATCGTGCCGCTCAAATCTAAACCAAACGCATCACGATTTTTTGCAGCTTTTTTTCGTAGTCTGTTGGTTTGTTATTGGTTTTTTGTTGCCTTGTCGTGCGTTGCGCTTGCGAATGGGGCAGGCAATGAGCGTCAAATGTGCCGCACGTTGCAATGAGTTTTGTTTTGAAAGCAACAGTAACAACAACAAAATGGCAACTGATGATCGTCTCAAGTCAACACCTGCCAAAAATCGCGTATACAATAAATCACAACAAAATGTAAGTTTTTTTGATTTTCGTTTTTTTTTTTTTCGTTTAAAAGAAGCTATCAAATAACGCTGATGCGTAAGACACCCGCAACCGCCTGTCGCCGCTTCGCTACGATTAAAGCCAGCGTTGTGTGGAAACGCTAATGGCCAAGGCACACAAAAGTTTGGGTGTCCGCGTGATGCTGTTGCTGATGGCACTTGCTTTATGGTAACCTTGTACACTAAGCGAAAAATACGGAACTCATTCACAACTTATTATTGTGTGATCCGATTGTTGTTCCGAATTGACTTAAAAATAAATGAGCCGATATTTGTTTATTGTTCAGATAACTTATAAATTATTTGAAGCCAGGAATATAATATAAGAACAGTCATCATTTACTTTAACTGTTCAAGGATTTGCAACCTCGATTGTTTTGCTGAGTGTAACTGTAGGTATAGCTGAAGTTTGATGTTGGGGTTGGGGTTATAGTCGGGACGGTCAGACAATGCCACAGTTTATATTGCGAGTGGCGGCTGAGTCGTTGTTTGGCTCGGCCTGGTCATTAGCAGCGTTGCAGCTGCAACTGACGCCGAGGCGGTGTAACTACAGTAGCCATTCAACGGGGCAGCAGCAGCAGTCGCACACAATTGCAGAGTTCGAGACTAGCGACTGCTGACTACTCTGACTGCCGTCGTCTGCTTGGCAGCGTAATTGTGTTAAAAATTACTCAGGCATCTTAATCACTTTGGTAAATATTTTGCTTGCCGGGCAGCAGTAACAACCACAGCAGCAGCCGCAGCAGCAGAAGCGGTGAACGAGGTTAATGCGCTGCAGCTGCAACAAGCGTCGCCAAGACTCACAATATTAACAGCAACAGCAACGACTTTGGCTCAACTCCTTTCAGTTTGTTGTGTGGGTGTGCGTGTTGTGCTGTGCTGTTGTTGTTGTTGTCATCCGGGGATATGTAAGCGAGAAAACATGCAAAAGTCCAAGACGGTCTGTGGCAAGTTTTCATTCATGAAATTGGCCAGATTGGCCATGAGGGTAGAAGCTTTCTTGATTGCATGTTCGAGCTCAGTTCATTTTCAACAGCATCAAGGATCAAATGCATTAAATACGAGACGTTGCCCAGCATCGGATGATGTTGTAGTTGTTGCTGTTGCTGTTTTATCAGGCATGCTCATCTTTGATGAGGCGGCAGCCGGTTGAGTTGCAAGTTCAGGTCCTCTCCAACAAAAAGCGGGTGGCGCACCTGCGGCAAACTGCTTTGCAATTATTACATTTTGTTGCTCTCTCTGTTGTTGCTTTTGTTTCGGCCCCAAAGGCGCTGCGAGTTATGCTAAATAAAGCCGCTGAGTCCCTTTCGATGATGTTGCTGCCAGCTTCTGTTGAACTGTGTTGCTGCTATGTGCTACACTTTCTCTACTGGTGCTGCTGCTGCACTTCTGCTTGCTCGCATCGAGGCATCATAATTTAGCTGCAATCATCATTATCGTTTGCCCGGCTGCTCTCTGGTTCGCCGCCGCTGCTGCTGCTGTCCGAGATTCTTGGACAAAACGCCCGCACGTAGTCATTTTGGCATATTTTTTATTTTATTCTTCGTTTTTTTTGTGTTGTGCTGTGACCAGGCAACAAGGCAGCACCAGCAGCAACAAACTGCAATTGGAACGAAACTGCTGCAGCAAAAGCAGCAACAACTGTCAGGCAGTCAGTCATTCAGTCAACCTGAAAGTCTGAAAGTCAAGCAGTCAGTGAGTCTATCATTCAGTCAGTCACAGTGCGCAAAGTTGCCAGCAATTTGCTCAAATAAAAACGTAACAAGTAAGTATGCTTAAGTCAAGGAGAACTGACTTTAAGTTACCTTATGCCTAGCCCGTTCATTTTTTTAAATTAACTAATGTGTCATAAAGTGTCTGGGTAAAAGATGATACCATAAGGGAAATAGTTTGATATCAAGAAAACATTGCGTTGTATATATGAAACTAGATGTGCTTTCGTCAATTTGTTACACCAACTTACCCACCTTCAACATACCCATATTACACACTTTTTTTTTGAATACAGGGTACAAAAAACAAAATGCAGTCAGGAAGCTGCCGCTGCTATTGCTGCGCATGCGTCTTTGGCAGCATATAATTGTCTTGGGCGAGCGAGGATGCTCCAAGAGATCTGTTGCTGTTGATGCAGCAAGCACAGCTGTGCTGCTGCCACTGCCACTGCTACTGCTGTCCATGTCCGGCGGCAATTGTAATTACCACAGTTGCGCCTCCCGTCGTTCGTCTTGGCCAACGCCTTCGCCTTCGCCATTGCCCCATCGCTCCATCGCCCCATTGCCATCGCCTGGACAAATGCGCAGTAGCCTGGCATTTCAGTTACGCCTGCAGTTTGTTATTACGCGCATTATTTCTGCAACCCTTTTGCCCGAATGCCCCCTGTTGGTGCAGCCCCTCCATAATCTTCACTGATTGCATTCAAGCAAACACCGGCGGCCAAAGGCATTTGCATTATTTTCGCATTCCACAAAATTCAGCTGCATAATTTTATTTATTTTTATTTTTATATTTTTTTTCCATTATTTATTTTAAGTAGTTGCGGGTTCAAGATTTTTGAAAAGTGTCCTAGTTTAATGTTGTTTTCATGAAAAAACTAATCTTTGTATAATACAATACAATAGTTATTAATAATTTAGTTGAATTTGACATGCATAGAAATAATGAATCTAGTTTTAAAGAGATTTTTCCATTGTAATATGTAAGTTAGCATTACTTATTGATTCCTAGTTAGTTTTAATGTTAAAGTAATTAAGTTATTTGAGCTGCTAAAGATTGTCGATTAAGACCACAACTAACGGGTCTGAGAATTAAATTAATTTAACTAAGCACAAGTTTACATAGCACCCTAACAAAAGACAAAAAATCTTGCACCTTAAAAAAGAATCTTACTATTTATTAAGATCGACAGATCGAGCTTATTGAACGCTATTCAAATTGTTATCAGAAATTTTAGTTACAGTTTTTTTTCTTCTTACAATCAAAATTTTGAATAGCGTCTACAAATGATATAAAAGTAGCATGGAAGTAATTCGATTTTGTTCTCAACTAATATCACAATGTTGTTCACTAATTATTTTTTAAAAGTACTCTCGCATTGCTTTAATAAATTAAAGTCGATTATTATTAATATTATTTCTATTAGTATGTATAAGTGTTCATAGTTTCTTGCATTCTTTGATTTGCATTCTTAGATCTAAAAGGCAAATGTAAGCTAAGAGTTGATAAAGTCTTTTGATTTATTTATCAATTAATTATGGCTAAGTTAGTTAAGTTGTAGGTAAAATTTGAAAAGCGCTATAAAAATATTTTTGGAAGCGATTTGCGTAAAATTTTAATTTTAAGACCTTCTTAAATTTTGGTTAATTGATTTGTATTTTTTTAAAATTGTTTTTTTTTTATTGAAGTTGATTAATCTTCTTTATTTTTTGGATTTTTGTTTTTCACTTGTAGTAAATTGGAGCTTGATAAAAAATACTTGAATTGTTTTATGCTTATAAAGCAGCATTTAATGCTTAAATCTTAAACTTCTCAGAAGCATTAAGTTGAAAAATGTTTTTTGATTAACAGACTATTTATATTCATTTCATTCATTTAAAATATCGTACGTATGTATATGTGGTAAATAGTTATCTATTTATTTAGTAATAGTCAAAAAGTTGATTTCTTGCAAAAATCGCATAGTTTACAATGCAATAAGTTAAATCTGTTTGATTTCTTTTAGTGTATATGTACAATATCAATAACTCATTTGAGCTTAATGCGTATCAAAAATTGGGTTTTTAAGGCACTTCCGTGTGACGGAAATATACTAAATATACATACAACTACCATATATTATATCTGTCTGCAACATTTTATACACTTTGTGGATATTTATGGCCTGGCATTTGCGAAACTATGTTAGAAGCTGGATGTACCCCCAGCTTAGTGCCACCTTATTTCGTGCCGTAAATCTTTGGCTAACAATCATTTGGACTGGCTCCAAAGCGCATCGCCAAAGAATTATGTTGATGAAAACAATAAAGTTTGGGTAGCAGAATGTACCGAACCGAACCAAAACTGAGCTGAGCTGAACCGAACTGAACTGAACTGTACTGTACTAAACCTGGCAACACACAAACTTCAAACTCAATTTTCGCGCTACAATTACAAATGATGGCGATAAATTTCGCACTGCCTGAAAAGACAAAGGAGCTGCTTTAACGGCTAGTTGGTTGCCTGGTTGGATGGTTGGTTGGATGCCTGCCTGCCCGCCCAGACGGAAGTGATAATAAACGCACGACACGCGCGCTTGTTTAGAGATTTATGCGTACAAAAATCCGGGCCGAGCTGCAAATAATGTCAACGACGCAGCGTCGGCATCCAAAATGATGCACGGCCAAAAGAGAATGCAATGGATTATGCAATGCGGCATCAGCCATATACACAGGAAGAGAAAGAGAGGAAGGGGAAGAGAGAGTACTTACTTCTGGTAATACAGTGGCCCCTAGTTTCGAATCTGTCTGGCTAACCATAAGTCACAACACAACACAACACAACTCCCTTTCCTCCTCAATCTCACCCTCTTGCAACCTATAGGCTACTTAGTCACCGCCAATGATTTATGAGGCGCTGCAGTTGCGGCATATTGCCGGATCCCGCAATGTCTGTCAATTAACGCCGCCTTAAAGTTGCCACCAAAACAGAAACTTTTGCATTGCTTAATTGCAAACGAGGGGGCGGGCAGGTGGCTGCCACAATTAACCCAAAAGTTAAACTGTGCCATGTCTGCAGTTCGTGTTTTCTGTTTGTTTTGCGCCGAGACGGAACGCGATGCGACGCGACACGAAGCGTTTGCGCCCCTGCACTTATTAAGGAATTAATTTAGTCATTGGAAAACAAGGTCAAACATTAGCCGCAAACTGCATTGCAGCAGTCACAAGTGGGCCCCAGTCGCAGACGAAGTCCTGCAAAGCCACCCGTCCGCCCACGCCTGCATGCTTGCCATTTGGGCATTCGTGTCGTCAGGCCATTAAGCCTAAAGAAATTTCCATGTTTGCCAGTGTAGGAGTAGGTCGGTGGCACCCCCGCAAGTGGCAAAGCGTGGGAAAAACTTGCCAAAAAGACTTGTAAGGGGGTGTGACCATTTTTTGGGTGCCTTCGTCTACTGCGTGCCAGACTGCCATTTCATGAGCAGCTGCAGCTCTGCCATTTGCCATGTAAGCGCTTTCAATTGCCTAAAAGCTTGTAAGCCAGTTTCCGGCAAAAGGATTCTCGCTAGCCGTGCAACGGCACTAAAACTTACATGCAAATAATAGCAACTTATGGGCGGCATTTTAAAAGGAACCTGGATATGCAAACACTGGGATTTAACTTTCAATCTTCTTCTTAACCCACATCTAGAAGCTTTCAAATGCAAATGACACTTTCAATAATGTTAATCCAATAATTTATGTAGTGTTTTTTGGGGCTTACGCCCTCTGTCGAAGGTGCTATAAATTAAGAAGAACTAATAGCAACATCCAAAAAAAAAAAAAAATAAATAAATAAAGATTTATGTGTATGGTTGATTTCTTTGTTTGTTTGTTTTGTTTTTTTTTTTTGTGTTTGTTTTATTTTGTCAAAATCATTTGAACTAATAACTAATCGTAACGAACTACAATAACATAAATTAATAATTTATTTAAACGTATAATTAGAATTAATAATCAATATATCATACGCTCAGAAAAATGGTAATAAATAACAAAAACTTCAACTTGAAACAACTATAAAAAATTTTCAATATTGGCAAACAGAAACTTGCCATAATTTCAATCATTTTAGCATTGCTTCAATTTATCCAAACTGGCATCTTAAATGTGTCTTTTTAAATAAAATTAAACATTTGAACTAAAGAAAACAGAAATTTTTATTTCATTTTATGAAAAAAAATATATATAGATGCAAAATGATACATTTTTTTTAATAATAACAGATTTTTGTTAAACAAAAAAAAAAAAGGAATAATTAATTTATGGTTTTTTTCACTTCACTTCACGTACGAAATCGAAATATTTTTGTGCCCTAGGGAGAATTCTTTGTCTTTTGTGTGTGTGTATTTGTGTAAAATTGTAAAATTATAATTAAATTAATACAAATTGTTGTCTTTTAAGTTGCTAATAATATAAACTAAATGCGCAATGCTGCAGTTTTAAAAAACTAAAATAAATTAGCGTAAATTAAAGTTAAACTATCATTAAAGTATAAGTACAACTAATGTTTGTTTGTTTGTGGTTTGTCCGCTTTGCTTTTATTTAAATTAACTACAACTAAACTATTTGTAAAATATTGTATTGTTTATATACTAAAATAGCAAACGTAGCCTAGATGTGTGCGTGCCTAGCTTAATAATTTCAATGTTGTTTTAAAAAATGCCCAGAGGTCGATCTTTGACCTCTGCCTAACTAACGATCTAGCTAGCTAGCTAACTAAATACGTACGACGTGTACGTGTAGATGTATACAAATTTTTTTTTTTGTAAATGACGGAACTAACAACTAAATTGTGGAACATGGAATTGCTAGCTGTATCTGAACGTTGTCTACAACATTATCCAAAAATACAATACTACGAATACGAACTAAGCCTGTCTCCATGAATGGTTCTACAGCTCTCTCCCTCTCTCTCTCTCTATCTTCCTCTTACCCTACAACTATTTTAAACGCTAATACGTTGGGTGGTGGTCTGAGTTAACTACGTCTTTTCCTATCTGTTTGTGTGTGTGTGTGTGTGTAAATTAAAATAGATGCTTTAGTTTAAATAATAGATGTATGTTAATAAACTTAAGCCTTTAACTGTAGGTAGTAATTAGGTTCTCAGTCTTGGCAGAGAGATTTCCAGTGTTGCGCGCAGCTTACTACTGTTTTTGTATGGGCACTAAGCTGGGTCTAGTGGCGCCTCTAAAAGGTCATGAACTGCCTGGCCGCGGCCGCATAAAGATACCGTTAGGCGCTCTCCGTCTTAACCACAATGGGCATGGGTCCGCCCAAGTTGAGCGGTGATTTTTGCATTAGCTCCTCCTGCTGCAACATCATCGGCAGATTCATGTTCATCTTTACGTCCAGCAGCTGCAATGGTGATTTTTGGCCATCACTACCTCGACCACCACCGGGACCACCTCCACCACGCGACTCGTAGCGCGTGTGAGTACGCATGTGCCGTGTTATCATATCCCGACGGCAAGCGGCGTACGGACACTGTGGACACTTGTATGGCTTCTCACCAGTGTGGGTGCGCTGATGCGTGGAAAGATGGTCGGAGCGCGAGAATACCTGACCGCATACCTTGCACGTGTACGGTTTGACGCCGGTGTGCAGTCGCATGTGGCGGGTGAGCATGTCGGAGCGGGCAAACGAACGATGGCAGACGTCGCAGGAGTAGGCTTTGGTTATATCGTTGGCGGGATTGCGCGACTTGTGGCGCGAGGCCATGTGCTTGGCCAGGCGATCGTGCAACGAGAACATTTGACCGCAAGTCGGGCATACATATGCCACATCTGAGCCCGGTGGCATCTCCTCCACCACTGGCGAGACATCAAGATTGTAGCGCCAGGCCACCGATTCCTTTGTGGTGGGTGAGGCCACATCTCCCTTGATCACCGGCACACCCACTGTTGTGGTCGGCACATGCGAGTGCATCGGATGCATTGGCATCTCCATTTTGATCATTGCTGCGGCTGCCGCAGCTGCTGCTGCATGTGCTGCCGCTGCAGTCATTGCATATGGCGACATTTGCGAGGGAGGCGCCAGTGTCGATGTTGGCGTGCTGCTGGTCAGCGAGGTGCTCGAGTGTGTGCTGGAGGCGGGCGACAGTGCATTCATGCTTTCGAGACTGCTTGCGGCACTCAATGATGCTGGTGGGGGCATCATGGATGAAGCAGCACTAGCATGTAGTGGGGATGTTCCCATCTTGTACTTTTTGGGATCGCCAACGAAATCGCTACGCATGCACAAATCTAAGGGACGCTCCTGCGGCGGTGGCATGGGCTTGTCTGCGGATGATGAGGATGTCTTCTTTCTGTTGTTGACTGGCTTGGGACTGACACGCGTCGACTGCGCTGTGGTCACCGAGGAGTCACTGCGCGGTGGTGAGGGCAGCGAGGGTGGGGGCGATGCATTCATAAGCATGGATGGCATCTGATGCTGTTGGTGTTGTTGCTGCTGCTGCTGTTGATGGGGGTGTTGGCTGCCGTTGCTGTTATTGTTGGGTGTTTTGCCCTGGCTTGTGGGCGATGTCTCCGTTTCGGACGCAATTGATGAGGGCGTATGCTGCAGCGGCGAGGGATAGAGATCATGACGTCTGCGAAACATTTCATTCAAGTACTTGGTATGCAGATAGTAGCCAAACAGAGGCGAGGAAATGGGAAAGTAGCGATCATACGGGCTTGGCATTTGCTCAGTCTTGATATCCACATGCAGCGGATTCTCCTTGCCAGCAGCTGCAGCAGCAACAGCAGCGGCGCTATCCGGCGTTAGCTTAGACGCTGGTGTCGCTGCCACCTGCAGTGGGCTCATGCTAATACGCGGACTGTCTTGTTCATCCTGATCGTCCGAATGCGAGAGCTCTTCTGCGGATAGCTCAGCGTCAGCATCAATGTGTTCCTCATCGCTGGCTGCTGTTAATCCTTCACGCTTAATGTAGTTAGCCTCGTGATCATGCTTGCCATCCTGAGCTGCATCCTCATCGCCTTCTTCATCCATTTCATCCGTATCCCGATCTTCCATATCCATTGGTTCCGTTTTGCATGACAGTCCATTACTGTTGCTGGTGTTATTGTTGTTGTTGGTGTTATTATTATTATTGTTGTTATTATTATTGCTATTGTTGTTGTTGTTGTTATGGAGCTTGTCGAGCACCGCTGAGAGACGTTTGCGCTTACGTTGCTTCCATGGCATTATATTATTGTTGGCCACAAACGGCTGATTGTTGTTGTTGTTGTTATTGTGCTGCTGTTCAACGCTGGCAACAGCAGCAGCAACCGCTGCCGAAGCAGCAGCTGCCGCCGCCGCCTGCTGATGTAGACTAAGGGCCAACGGCAGATGCTGATGTGGCATTGCATGTGGATACTGAATCTGACCATAGGGTGCATAGTGGGAGGCAGCAGACGCTGCCGGTGGCTGCTGTGCGGGCGCATAGTGCGGATTGGGGTGGTGATATTGCGCCGGATGATGGTGGTGCTGATGTGGATGTGGGTGATGGTGGTAATGGTGGTGGGGATTGTGCGAGCCGGCGGCGTGATGATGATGCCCCATGGGGTCGGTGCCTTCTGCCATCGTCATTAGGTCAACTTTTTGTGGCGTGGGCGTCGTGCTAACAAACTTCAGGCCTATCTGAAGCTCCTCAAGCTTGCGCGGCCTACAATTCTTTCGGTTGACCTGACGCGACCGAGTTGTCTGCAAACAAAAAGAAAGTAAACAGACACTTGTTAATTTGTATTCAACACACAAATATCAATCACTAATAAAGCTAAAACATACGTAATAGAGCATATAAATTTTGTAAATTGTGTGGTTTTTGTACTTGTTGGAAAAAAGTGCACGTTGCATACCGACATATTTCCACTAATCATTTCAATCAAGTAATCTTGAATCGTTGAATATTTCACTTATAATTATTGCACTTATTTTGGTTGAATTTAGAACCCTTATGGAAATTTGCATTAAACTTGCGCTGACAGCTTACTTTGGAGCGGGTTGGTAAAGCAGTATTTAAAGTCTGGCAACGTCGCTTCCTAAAAGATCCAGCAGCTTTATTTTAAAAATGTCTTACAGCCTTAACAATAATAATTAAAGCCAAACAGGGGGACATATCTTGTTGAATGTCGCATTTAATCGTTTCTTTAATTTCTTGTTATTAAAGAAAATTTTGGTTTGTTTCGGCAAGTTGGCAGCCCTTCTGCCTCTTGATCGTCTTTTTGACTAGCTGGCAATGCTGTGGCTGCCACAGTTAAATTTTTGCAATTGCAAATTGTCATAGCCGGTGGCGCCTCATAAACTTGGCCCAATCAGTCAAGCATCAAAATGCTGCACTTGCCGTTGGCTTTCGCTCAACAAATAAATAAGATAAATTTTTGTGCTGTCGCTGCCAAAACAGACAACGTCGCCGTCGTCGTTTACGCTGCGTTAGTTTTATGCGTTTGGCGCTTGTCACTAAATCTGCTGCTGCTGCTGCTGATACTGCTGCCTGGTCACGCCCTGGACTTGGACTTGGACCTGGCACAACTGGCGGCGACAACAACTTCATGTGTGTACACATACATACTCCTCACATCTCCCGCTGTGGCATTTGCTTGATATTTTTTTTATTTTATTGCTCTGCCAGCAGATTTTATGGTGCTCAAGTTTATGACATTGCCTTGACCGCCGCCTGTCGTCGCATCTCGCAACTCGCAGTTCGCTATTCGCTGTTCGCTCAAAGGCAAGTGGAAATCAATGAATGGTTTGTGGGTAACAGGAACAGACAAACGACGGACACAAACATAGAGCGAGAGAGAGAGAGGGTGCATCCTAAGCCGAAGTCTGGCGCCAACATTCGCAAATAATTAAAAGTTACACACATGAAGCGCAAGTTTAGTTGAACTCCCATGCCCAATGGTCAGTGCCAACAACTGGCTGCTGCCAGGACAGAACAGGACAGTATACCGTATACAGTAGAAGCACAACGACGGCACGTCTGGAAGGACGTTTGCTGCATTGCGCTTATCCTTGTGATATATGAATATTGTGCACACACGCACCCAGCACGGCGGGTGTACGGCAGAAGAGGAGGAGGAGCAGGAGGGGTTGAGAGAAGAAGTCGAGTTCTTGTACGCCGCACGCTTCACTTGGCATTTGGCTAGGACTTCGTTGGCTTTGTGTCTGACATAAGCTGGCAGTTTATGGTGGGGTCGACGTCGTTGTCCTTCTGTTTGCAATTTGCGCCTACAACAGTAGTAGCAACAGCAGTAGCCGTGTCTGTGTCCTTAACGGTCACGTGTTTGCTTTACGTGTTGAGAAAATGAAAAGAGTCCAACGAACGAGCCAACGAACGTCGTTGTGGTGGGTAGCTGTTTGTTGGGTGTTGAAGTGCCAGGCGACATGGACACCTGTGTCCTGCCTCACGTCCTTTGCTCCAGTTGTGGCTTGTTATTGTTACTGTTGTCGCATATATGTATGTCCGTTTGTCTTTTTGTCTGTGGCACTTTCGGTTTAATGGAGTGCGTGTGCAGCCCTTTGTTCCTCGAGTCTCTCTTTAAAGTTTTTATTAACTTTTTCGATTTTCAAAACTTAAATGGAAATTGCAGAAAAGTTTGCTCGTTATGTCTCATATCATCATAATTCATGTTCTATTTTGCTGTTGCGCAATAAAATGCAAATCCTACTCTACCAGAGGGTTGTGGGTCACAGTTATGGCACCCCAAACGGCGAACGGCAATTAATATTCTTAATTAGCGTAATTAAACAACGCAGCACTGACAACTATGCGAAAAACTTTTTCTTTGCCACAAATGTGTATCTTTTTTTTTTGCTCTGCGCCAAAAGACATTGAGTTGAAGTTTTTGTGTTTTTTTTTTTTTTTTGGGTTTAGCTATAAAAATATAAAAAACATAAATTTTCACGCCCGTTGGCGGCGTTGCAGCAGTGTAGCTGGCCAAGGTTCTCAGTGCCCTGTTAGCACGCAAAAAGGCTGGCGAATAGGAAGAGCTCAGAAAAAAGCAAACGAAGGAGCTGTCCAACAGCAGCAGGGATTTTTGATTTATGGTGGCAGATTTTTATATTTTTTATATGCGGACATACTTTATATATGTATTTTTTTGCGTCAGAGAAATTGCATAATGGTTGAAGTGGAGCTCGCGTGAAATTATGCTAAATGAAGTGTTAATTCGGCTTTGGGCTGAATAAGTTTCCAAAAGGGTTACAAAGTTGCTACTGCTACAGAGCTTAAAAAAAGTGTGGGAAATAATGGAGAACTTTAAATTTACAGAGAAATAAAGAATTTGCAAATGTAAAGTTATTGACTGTACTGACATTTACAACTGCCAACAAAAAAAAGTAAGACTCAATCAGTTTGCCAACCCTGTCGAATGAGCCATAACAAATGGCTTCTTGTTTGTGAGTTGTGCAATTATTAAACAAAAATTCAACACTTAATTGTAATTTATAATCATACATTTGCCAGCTAGCACATCATCAGCAAAAGCAGCAGCAACATGAATTAAGTTCCATTAATAGAAGCAACAATTCAAATTCAAAATCTGGCTGGCAAGTAAAAAATTTTAGCGAAAACACAATCATGGCGCTTCACAACTGAACAGCGAAACATGCTTGTAAGCAAATGTTTGATTTAAAGTGGAACACAGATACAAACATAAATATCTATGCGATACAAAAATGAAATAAGTGCAAGCGAAGTGTATAATGGTGCAAGCGAGATGGCCGATAAACGCTTTGGCTTAATTACATTTAAGCAATAAACGAGACGAGGAAGCAGCGTTGTACATTAAATGGCGCTCATTTGTTGCTGGATAAATTTTTGCTGGCATTGTTCATTGTGAACTGAAATTTTAAAAGTGTGAAGAGAACTGTGAAAACTTATAATGTGCAATGTCAGTGTATGATTCATTGTCACGTTTTTTTTTTTTCATTTTCATTTTATGTACTCTGCTTAATTATAACAACAGTTTTAACACCAAATAAAACAATGAATATAACAAAAGCGTAAACAACAAAAATCATATTGTTATATTAATTGCAACGTATGGAGTATTATAGCTGTGTAACAGAGCGGGAGAGCGACAGAACGAGAGTGAGCGTGAGGGGGAGGGATTGCTTCAATGGCGGTCACAATGGGCGCCGGTTTCTCTATCTGTGTGAGTGTGAATATGTTTATTTAACTTTTGTCACGCTTATTTCACACACACACACACAAAGCAACAACAGTAACTTGATGAAGTTTTACCAGCTCTATCAACACTGGCCTGCAATTGCTGTCGTTGTTATTGTTGTTGTTGCAGTTGTTGTTGCTGCTGTTGTTGTCACCACTGCGATAAGCTCCCTCTGTGCTGTTTGCCTATGGCGTCCGTACGGCGACCGCTCACAAAGTTAACTAAACAAAATTGCAGAAATTAAAATGTAAACAAATTGTGTGCACGGCAAGGGGCATCAGACACGCCCTGCCCTACAACGCCCCGCACTGCTTTGCTAGAGCGCCCACACATACAGCGACCTGAAGCGAACTCCTTTATTAGAGCCCAGTGTTTGTTATTTGCACAAAATGTTGGCTTACATTTTGGCTGCTGACACGCTGCTTCATGCTGCTGGCTATGAGACGGTCTGTTGGTAGGGAGCCTAACCCATTAAACTGGCAAATGTATTGCTGACGCCATTTAAGCACACTTCAACGACTTGAACAACAACAACAACGTGATACGCATTGATAATGAACAGCTTAGTGTTGCAGCAACAAATCCAGTTGTATGGAGTTGTTTAGTCGAAAGCAAACACAGCATGACACAGCAAAAATATGGCCAATAAAATAAAACGCCATTTATACAACGCAAAAAGCAACAACACAAACAAAAAAATCCAAAACCAAATGAAATTGAAGTGCGCATCAAGTGAAAACAGTAAAAAAAAAAAAAAACAACAACAACGGAAAATAAAGCTATTTAAACGCCTACGCCTAAGCAGCACGAACCAATGAGCAAAGACCACTTGACTGATGGCGGCAAGCAGCAACATGAGCGACGGCAACAAAAGCTAAGCCAGCAACATGTTGCAATGCTCAATGCTCAATGCTCGCTAAAAACACGCCCCATTCCAGCGCAAGCTCGCATGCATAGTTTGCCGGCATCAAAAAGCTTGTTAGAAAGCTCATTTTAATTGATTTGAAATGTACATACAAACGAACAAACAAACAAACAGACAGATGGACAGGCAGCACATACTACATAAATGGGTGTCTCTCCTCTCATTTGTAATTGAGAGCTGCTGCTACCGGCTTCCAGTTTCAGAGTTGCTTTGGCAGGCGCACTGCAATTAAAATGATCACCGTAATTTAGAGTATATGACTACGAATTGATTTTGCTGCTCATTAAATGCCAGATCAAATTTGACGTCAATATGCGAGCTAACGATATGCTAATTGTTGCTGTTGCTGCTGTTGGTATTGCTACTTTGGTGTCATTAATTAAGAAGATCATTGAAACCTCTGATCTCGGCCAGAGATTGACGGGCAACCTACGCCGCCCCTGCTATATTGCTATTGCTACCGTTGCTACTGTTGCACAAGTGGATAATGCCAGATAATGGCAATTTCCTGCCACTTGGCCAATTGTTGCTGCCGTGCACCAGCAACACACACACACACACACACACATGTGCCTCTGGCTGACCGCAGCTTAAATAAAATTACATTCAAATTCAATTGTAAATGCATTTTATCTGTTGGTTTTGTGTTGTTGCTGCCGGTGTTGCCTCGACTCTCTGAGACTCTGCGCTGTAAACTGCAATCATGTTGCACATTTTTCTTTAGCATAGCCCCTACTCCAACTCCAACTCCGGCTTCGTGTCCGTATCCCAAGTCCGAGTTGCCGGCCTAGACGCTGGCCTTTTACAATCAAATGTAATTATTTTTGCAATATACACCTTCAGCTGCTGCTGCTCTTGCTGCTGCTAGATGTTGCCAGCGTGGCAGCAACAAGTTGCTTAGCATACTTCCGTTTGCCACAAAGGCCGGGCGATCGCGTGATCAAAGTCAATTTAGTTACGATATACAGACACATTTGTTTTTTTGTTGCAGTTGCAGTTGCACGTGGGCCCAGCCCAACGATCCTGTCGTCATCTGCTGCCGTTGCAGTTTTTTTATTTTGCCTTTTGTTCGGCAGTTCAGCTAAATTAAACCATTGCCGCCTTATCGACGGCCATCCCAGTAAAGCTACGGCAATTGCGGCGCCTGCGGTTGCCCAAAAGAGTATAAAATGGGCTAAAAGGAGCTATAAGTGCCTGGCTAGGGCTAAAAGCGAACCGGTTTCCAGGCATTTAAATGTGGTAAGATCTGCAAAAAGAACGTGTCTATGAGCTGAGCCAGTTAAGTGACTTCATAAGTGTGTGGTAAGAACCGAAAACATTTTGAAATTACAAAAGATGATTCATACAACTTGTTGCCACTTTGGACGAAAGATTGTGCATACCTGACTTAGAAACCTACACGTTGTTAAAGTCTTCCCTTCCCCGTAATATTTTAAGCTTTTGTGTGAGTACCGACATTATTACGACCTTCCACTTCCTGTTTGCCATTTCTTGTTCATATATTTCTTTGCATTTATGTTCCACCTCCTTCTTCCAAAAGTTTATCATAATTAGGTATACGACTTTCTGCTTAATTGCCAAAGCGCAAAAAAAAAATTAACATAGACCACAGAAAATGATCGCCAGAAGCGCAAAGTCTTGGAAATATTTAACTAAAAATCTTCAAATCCTACTCATTTCATGCTAATCATATATGGCTAGGCAAATGAATAAGTGAATGAATGGTTTCCTTAGATGGATGAAACGCCCGCCGTTGTGAGCTGCCTGCTGCCACTGACGAGACTTGGAAGCAAGTTAAAATTTATTTAATTTAAACCTTTGGGGGCCAGCAATCATCATTAACTACGCGTTGCGTATTTGTTTAGCTGCTCTTTGTATATGTGCTCGAAAAGGTTTTGGGTCAGCGCCGTGAGGCATCTCAATCCCAGACTAAACCGTTTCACCCTACCCTATCACAAAGCCCCTTTCCCTCTATTGTCTCACCCGCTCTCTGATCGCTGACTGTTTTGCCGTTTGCTCGTTTATCAACCGAAAGCGATCTTTGCAATTAGCCTTAAACGATTTTTGGCTCAACACTCACGCATTGCCATCTGGGTCAGCTGAGGCTGAGAGACTGAAAGACTGCAAGACTGAACCTGCTGTCCGTCACATTATCAGAACGAAATTATCGTATATCATGATGCGCGGGGCGGTCCCACAGTTTGTAATGCTGCTCAGAACTGCACTCATTTCGAGGCATTCGCCATCGTCGTCGTTGTTGCATATTTATTTTTAATCATCTTTGTGAAAGCAGGTGAAATTTTTGGCATTTATGAAAGTGCAGCGTGACTGGCACTGGCACTGGGCAGCCAGGTCTCACTCAGGCTATATAAAAATTAATATAGATTGCAAGGTACAGATACCCCTTTTGATATTACAGGGATATACATATTTCGGTACTCAGCTTTCGGGTACCTTTAAGGATGAGTTCAAGTCCACGCCAACACCGCCAACAACTTTAACTTAACTCTTGAAAGTTGCCACAACGTTTTGCGGCATTGCTGTAAAATTTATTATGCCAAAGGCCGATCATTATCGGGTAGCCAAATTATATATGCGCGCGCGCACATGATGCGCATTAAAGGGTTGCTCTTATTGCTGCTGCTGCTGTTGGTGGGAACTGCAACAGCAACAGCAGCAGCGAACAGCAACATGTTGCTGGCAACATTACCATCATTCGATCGATCGAAAAAAGACCGCAAGGTAAAACTATAAAATGTCGCAGACTATAAATCCACTTGGAGCAATAAATTTCTCAAAATGTCAGCGCAGGCTCCCGCATTAATTACAGCCTCCATTCGATGCTGTGGCTGGCTGTTATTGGAGCCTGTCTGCGCCTGTCTGCAACACCCGCATCGAGGTCGCTGCCAAAGCTGTTGCCAGTGCTGTTGCTGTTGCTGTTACTGTTGCTGCCTGTTGCCTGCTTGTTGTATTGGGTAATGTGAGACCGACCCAGCGATTGGCAACTTGTAATCAATAGTTGTAACCACCAACAGGCAACACCAAATGCACCACAAGTGTGCACTGGCAATGCCACAAGGCTCAGTTGCTGCTGTTGCTGTTGGTGTTGCAAGTGTTACGGAGGTATTTGCTTTTGACCGCAAAGCAAGTGCAAAGCTAAAGCTTTCAATTTGCTTGTCGACAACTGCGTGCAGCAGGCAAAACAGCCAACAAGTTCTTTCAATTTGCGTTCGCAGTTGCCCCTGCCAGGTGGAGGAGAACTGCAAGCCAACAACAGCAACCAGCAACAGTCTCAACACTCAACGAAGCATATTCCTAACTATTGCAAGCTGCACATGTTTTATACTGCATTTTGATTGCCTACAAGCCGCTGTCGCTGTCACTTTACATTACAACAGTTAGGAGCAGGGCAGGAGACTATGCCGTTTGCCATGCAGCTTTGGACAAGCGTCAGGCGTCAAAAGACGCGCGTGAAACGCACGGAAAACGCGCTAAAAAAGATTATGTTATCTTTAGTTAACTGCAAGCAAACATAATAGACAAGAATGCACAAAAAGCTCAAAGAAATTTGTCAAGTGTTGTTACCAGATATATTTCAAGACAATAAAGCGATCAATATATCATACATATATCAATAAACGTTTGATATAACAGGTTTCATTTTCATGTTATTTGGTTATTATCGCGCAATTATGTTGCATTTGATATGTTAATTTCAAAGTTCGTTTACTGATTGCCAATGAAAAGAACATAAAGCTACAGATACTTAATTTATGCAGCTTGTGGCTGCTCCTGCTGATAGTGGGTTGACTCGGATCGATTGTATCCACAGCATGGTCGCAGGTGTTAATTGATTTTCATGGGTTTTTTGTAATTTTGTCGTTTGTGCTTTTTAAAGCACAGCTTACCAAAATTCTCGATGGTTTATTGTTGGCTGACTCAGTTATGAAAACAATAATTTGACAAATTGGTTAACATAAATTTTTTTAAAAATTCACTCAGCTTCACTGTTGTCTTGAATGGAATCTGAATTTAGTGAATGTATGAATGGAACTGCGCTTCAGCCGCGAGCTTCTGCAGGTTTTCTTCAGATTTTTTGTTAATTAAGCTGCATTTCATGTCGAGATACATTTATGAAAAAACCAATTTAAAAAAAAAAAACAAATATATACAAAGCCAGCAAAAAAAAAAACACTGTTGCTAAATGCTAAAAAATTTAAAAAATCAACAACAATGTATGTGATGACACCAAAAGCGCGTCGCTTTTGTTAGGGCGTGTCAACAAAAATTTAAACAAATAAATTAAAAATTAGCTGGCGGGAAACGAATGAGATTAAGTTGTATGCTGTGTTGCGGCCTTAATCGCTCTAGCAGCCAAAGGTCGCAGTCTAAGCCAGAGCAATTGACAATGTCTTATTCTGACGTCATGTTAATTTAAGCCACAAAATGCCAATTTTTATGGCCTAAAAGGGGCAGCTGATGGTATTGTTGTTGTTGTTTTCTGTTGCTATTGCAATTTGAACGTTGCCATCGTTGGCAAACTGTCGCAAGCAATTAATCTTTTAACAAAAAATAAAACCAACAACATCGAGTTTCAGCTGCTGCTCCGAAGTTGCCGCGTTTTTATGACAAAACTTGGCAATCTGTCTAAAATGTTCAACTTCACTCATTTTCAATGGCAGTTGCAATTCCTTAGCGGCCGACTTAGAAGGTCGCCTGCCGTGCAACGCCCGCAACTTACTAACTTACTCCTAAAGCTGCCCCAGACAGCGTAGACGCAGTCTCACAACTCAGACGGCTGCCAGACTGAGAAAGAGAGATCGGGAGACGAGAACGAGACAAGACGAGAGACGAAAATACTCAAAGCTTGAAGCCCGAAGCCGATGCGAAATTCATGCGAAACACAAGACGACACTTGAATGTTGCAAGCTGGACAGGCGCACATGATCGATACGAATGCGATCTCTGCTTGCCAGCAGGCCTCCCCCTCTCTCTCTCTCTTTCTCACTACTCGGCCTCCTGTCAGATCCCCTTCTTTGTGCTCCTGCAACACACGCATTAAATTTAAAATGCGTTTCAGTATTTTTGTTGGCTTTGTTTTTTGTGCTTGCGAAGGTTGCCAGCGTTGTCTGTGCATGGCCAGGCCAGGGTTGCCATTGTCAGCCGAAAACAAAAACACATCAGAAAAATAAAAATAAAACTACAGCTGCCTGCTACTACTTTAAATCATTTTATGTGTGCTTACCTCGTTGAGTTAGGATTGGTTTGTTGTTACTACAATAGACTCGGGCATATTCTGTTAAAAATAGAGAAAGATAGGAAAATCGTTAGATTTGTATACGTTTCATTTACAAGTGTTATTATAGCTGAACTATTAAAATGTTTGCCATAAAATTGTGGATAAAACTTTCTAGAAACTTTCGCATGCTTGTTGTTTTGTTGTTGATTTTTTTTTGTTTAACAACTGGCAACCGCTTTATGGGCACTTTATGGGGCAGCTATATTTTAAATATGTGTATATGTTTAGGTATATGTTCATGTTGATGTTATGCAGACATGATTGTGTGGCATCAAATGTGTTAACATTTTGCTGATGCTCATGACAAATTATTGAAGCTGACAAAACTGTTGCAGTTCATCTACTTATTGGCGCAGTAATTGAAACAGCGCGTTTTAACAAACCAAACATCATTAATCAAGCACAAATATACTTACGACTGGCTGACTGTGTTCTACAAAATGTATAAATATTAATGCCACCTTACCAGCTCTCAGACCTAACTCTATATAATGTTTGAAAATTTTTTGTTTACTGGTTTTATGTTTTTTTTTTTTTTTTGGGATTTAAGCTAAAACGCAGACTGCGTGGCTTTGGCTTTGATTTCTAGCGAACTCATTTTTTTACATTCTTTTTAAATTTTAATACATTCAACATTTTTTATTTTTGCATATATTTACGCAACATGTTGCTGGGCTAAGGCGATTGCAACATTGCTGTCGTTTTTGGTTGGTTGCCAACTGAACATTGATTGATTGACTGTTTGGCAATAAATGCAAAATTAGTAGAAAACCGAAGCGTTGCCACCCACCAATAACGCAAAACGCTGGTAACAAAACACAGTTAAACAGTTGCCACTGGGCCAATTAGTGGGGCGTAACAGCAGCCCACAAAAAATCGGTGGCCAACACAGACATACAACAAAGGCCTGCGAAAAGTAAAAAATATATCGACCCAATGCCAAGCGCAAAACTTCAGAGTCATGTTACACGGCTGATTAATGATCGTGGCTTGTTTTAAATAAATTATAATATTTAACTCATTAATTATTTGTGCTGCAGTAGCAACCAATCAAAGGCCAATCAAATGCCACAGCCAAGTGACAACAATGTAAAATGGTTTACTAGTTGTTGTTTTTGCCATTTTTGGTCAACATTAAACAATTAACAATTGTTTAAAATGTGTGTTATTATTTGCTAATCATTTAGTAGAATTGTCAACAAATGCTGAGCTGCATTTGCATTTTCAACTGAGTTTGACAATTGAAAACGTTTATAGTTGCTGCTGCTAATTGGCTTGTTGCTGGCACAAATGCGACATGTTGCTGTGACTGCACTAGCACAACAGCAACCCTTGAAACCGCAAACAGTAACTATATGTGTGTGTGTGCTTGTGTCTGTTGTGGCTGCTGGCATTTGCCACCTGTTGCAATTAGGCATGCAACATGGCATGTTGTTGCGGTTGCTGCCAATGCGGGTGTGCAAATAACCAAAATATATACAAAAACAAAATATCAAAAACCTATGTGCCGCATGAACAGCAGCTATTTATGTGGAATGGCTACCGCAATAGCAGCAACAGTTGCTGGCGTCGCAGCTGTGCGACCTTAACAAATATGCCGCCCCAAAAACTTGTTTCTTAACATATATCTCAGCAATGTTGCAGCCAGACAGTCGATTGCTGTTCGCAGCGACATGAATTTATTAGCGCAACGATTTTCAGTGTTCGGTATTTTTTTTATTTTCTGTTTTCAACATTTGAATTTTCAATCGCAGCTGTGTGTGCCGCAAGCTGCTGATAAACTCTGACGCTGACTCTTGCCGTTTGCTGCTCGTAGCTCGTCTCGAGGTTTGTCTTATCGCGCACCCACAACAACAGCAGCAGAGTTCTCAGCAGCAGCAGCAGCAGCATCATCAACGCACGCAATGAAACTGACGGCTCCCATGGCGTTATCTAGCCATTAAACTGCCCTGCCCTGCCCTGAACCTTGGCCCAGCGCATCTATATGTGCGTAAATTGGTACAAGGCAAAGTTATTTGTTGCTGCTGCTGCTGCTGCGGACAACGCCTACTCAAAAATAGAAAAAAACGTAGAAAAAATATAAAGCGTTGCCGATAAACATCATTGAGCGTTATTGAAATTGGAATTTCAAATGAGCTGAACGCTGATTGTGGCACACAGAGTGAATATCAGTTCAGAGATTCTGTGTGAGAAAATAACATTTCACTCGTTTAAGTTGATTGTGTTTTTATGCATATCTGGAAACCGTTTGACTTTTGCATTTAAACTTTCAAATGCAATTAGCCACAGGCATAAATTACACACATAGAACTTGCAACTGCTGACCAAACAGCAAACGGGCAACAGCAACACAAGCGATACAAGCTGTTATTAACATGATTGCAGCGGCTTTTGGTCACCCTCCGAACTGTGCAGCGGCACTCCAAACTCTAACTCTAAACTTAGCTAGGCAACTACTACTATAATAATGACCAGTGGCTAGGCTAAGTCAGACCGGGCCCCAGCTACGGCTTCGGCCACCTACTACAATCAACGAGGCGTGCATGCAACTTAGAAATTGCTGCCTGCCTCGCAGCGTTAGCAACAACAGCAACAACAACAGAAGCAGCACAAAATTAGCAGCGCGTGCTAAACAATTGGCCCAAGCAACAAACAAAAACAACAACAGGCTGACACACACCCACACACACACACAGACAGAAAATACAAACCCATACATAAAGAGACTGTGCATATTGTTTTACAGCTGCACGGCAGCAACATGCGCAAATATGGCGGCAGCAGCAGTAGCAACATTCAACGTTAGCTTTGGTAATTGCAACAATTTAACGGTCTGTCGCTTTGCTTTTGCGCTTAAGTGTACTTTAGTGCGCTGTGCTCAAGACTATTGCCCTGCCATCTTTTTATTTTTTTGGGTGCCTACAACTTAATCAAAAACTAATTGCATTTGCATACAAGTAGCTCCTGCTGCTGCTGCTGCCCACCACGGATGTGGTTTTCAACGCTTGGCTGTGTCAACTTTCAATCAAAGTCAACAAAAAACAAACAAAAAAAAAATACCCGCTGTGGTTGAGCTTCCTGGCAGAAACAACCGCAACCAGTGAAAATTCGCTGCTAGCGGGTGCTGGTCAGTTTGCCAGCTTTGTTCAACCGTGGGAGCGGCAAGTAAATTAAAAAAAATAATAAAAACCAAAGAAGTATCAAGTAAATAGTATATTAAAAAAAGGTATAAAATCACGCATTCTAATTTATATGGCAAACGCCCGCGCAAACTACGCATTTTTGCACGCAGCAGCACCAGCAACATTGGTGGGGAAAAGTAAGTTAACTGACATATGCAAGTGCCTCAGTGCCACAGAGCTGATGGATCACCGTAGATAAGCGAATCTTGCAGATAATCGCATCACTCACTGGCCATGCCAATGCTGCAAGTGTGTTTCGCCTTCTCAGTTTCTTAGCTTTGCATGCATGAGCCTGAAACTCAGACACAGACGCAGACGCATACGCAGACTCCAACTCTGGCTGTAGAGTGCAGACTGGACATGCAATAATTTTCAAATACAGTAGAGGTAACAGCAGCAGCAGCAACAGCAACCGGCTCCGGTCCAAGCTGCAATGATGATGATGCATGACAGTGACAGTGCGTTGTAGTTGCTTATGGTTGGCTCTTTGTTGTTCTTGTTGTTGCAGTTGTTGTTATAGCTGTTGTTGCTCTTGCCGCTGCATGACATTAAGCAGGTTGCAAACAGACGCACACATGTCTGGACAGTTGCTGTCTCTTGGTCTTTCCGTCTGTCCGTCCGTCCATCCGTCCGTCTGTTTGTCTCTGTATGTCAGTCTCAGCTTCAGAGTCTGTGCAGCGAATTGTGGGTGCCTTTTGCAGCATTCTTTGCAGATTACTGAAATTAGCCACAATTCGCCTGCAGTCAAGTGTGAGTATCTGCATGTGCATGTGTGTGTGTTGGTGGCAGGCAAAACTTATTTTCATGCTTTATTTGAGCCTGAGCCTTTTACAAGCGCAACGAAACACAAAATGAAATACAACTTTCAACTAAAGTTTGGTTTTTGTTGTTGCTGTCGGGCAAAAAAAATCAATTAAAATTCATAGCCAATCGATTTGCGCACACTTCAGAAATCGCAATTGAAAATGCATTTTACACTCACAAACACACACACACAAGAAAGTTTTTAAAAACATTTCTGAAAAACCTTTCGATTTTTGGTTCTTTTTCGTCTTTTGGGCAAGTAAAATACATAAAAACTGGCGCCAGTTGGGCAAACACTGCGGCTCCAACTGATTACAATCACGCCGCTTACATCAACAAACAACCAGCAGCAGAAACAAACACAACAACAACAACATTGATGGTTTTCTTCTACCTGCGCTTTGGTGGGGCGAAAAAGGGTTTTATTTTTATTTTTATGTCTAGCCACCGACGCAGTTGCAGCAACGGCAGCAGCAGCCATTGCCACCACCACCGCTAACGTCAACGGCATCATCATTATCATCATTAAAATGTCAGTTAATAATTTTTTTTTCGCTGCCGCTGCTTCAAAAACTTTGAGTGGTTTTTCAGTTTGACGTTTACAACGTCCAGCCAGTGAGAACTGTCTGTCCAGTGTCCCTAACCAACCGTCTGGGCCAACCTGACAGGGGGGCTTCTGTGGACTGCAGCTGCTGCTGCTGCTGCCGAGTGTGTTTTAAGCTGAAAAGATCTGAAAAATATATGTATATATATCTGGGTGGCCATTGCAATGGGGAAACAACAGAGTGGAATTCTTATATTGGAGCTCTGCCCGGAACTGCCAGCTGTCTGAGAGTATATGTGTGTGTGTGTGTTGATCTTTTTCGGTCAGCCCTCGTTTCAATTAACAGCAGCAACTGCTAGCAAGTTCGTTGCTTAAGTCTTTTGTTTTTTCCTGCAAACACTGTAAAATGTGAAAAATGCTTAAATTGCAGTGCAATATCCAACAATAAGTATTAAAGTAGGCAAAGTTATGTTGCTACTGCTGGTGTTGTAGCTGCTGCTTGTTGCACCTGCACACAATTGCTAATAATTATTTATGCTGTAGAAAGACAACAGAGATGGGGGTAAAAGAAGTAGAAGCTGCTACCGCCGCAGCCGCCACCGAGTGGCGGCATTGGCTACTGTTTCTCCTCATTGCCCAGCAACGGGCTACGTCTCATCAGCAGTTAATGACCAGGCAGCCTGGCCACAAACAGCAGCAGCATTGTCGTCGTCGACGTCGTCATCATCGCCATTGCAATCGCCACGTTGGCAACGTCATGACTCCATAATTATGCACACACAGGCTGCATTTTTGTGCATTGCCTTTTGGCTTGATTCGCGGCTGCAATTTCAACAGTTGTTGCCTTGCGCCTTACATTCGCCTGGTGGGTGGAGTCACGCCTTACTATGGCCGCCTCCAAGACAGCAACAGCAGAAACAGCAGCTTCACCTGGCCAAACTCAAACTTTTAATTTAATAATATTTTTATAGGCCGACGCGACAAGCTTGTTTACAAGCGTTCAACATGCAACTTTAAAGATACTTTTTTTTCTTTTAGCTAAACCAAATGCTGTTTCAAGTTGAGCAGTGTATGCGTGTGTATGATTGTGTGTGTGTGGTGGGGGTTGCACTTTGCATTTGCAAGTTGTGGCATTTTGCGCACTTCCTGTCGACTGTCAAGACATGCCAACATTGTCCTCGTTCAGCTCCTTCTTCTGCGTCACTTCCTGCAGTCGGCGGCGAAGGTGGCAAAACTTTTTCCTGCTACTTTTTTGTTGCTTCCACACGCACGCATTGCAGTTGTTTTTCTTTTTGCATACCGCCCCTTCTGTGGCCTTTCAGTGGCAAGTGGCAAGTGGCAGCAATTCACTTTTTACTCAACACCCCCAACAGCAACATCAGCAGCAGCAGCGAACACGAAAGGTGCGCTGCCAAGTTTGGCCAAGTAATCCACACCAGTCGACTGGCATAGACATGAGCTCGTTGCTGTTGTTGTTTTTTGTTGCTCGTTGATTTTCTGCTCGCTTGCATGCGATTAGTTTGTAATTTGATTGCGACGCGGTTGTAAGCCAGCTCGCTCGTAACTTGTACTTTTGTATCTAACAGATGCATACATGCCAAGTAAGTTGTTAGCTCCGTTTTGAAAGTTTGCCCTGCGCCATTTGCCTTTTGCGTGCTTGCTAATTGATACAAGTCAAATTTTAGCCTCAAATGACACTAAAGTTGTCTGAAAGACTTAAGCCAAAGGGCGATGAACACCTTTATGTTTCTTAAAATATTTCGCTTGGACTAAGAAGAGCTACCTAATCTCTAAACTGTTTTGTCATCATTTTTTTGTATGAACTTCCTGCTTAGGTTGGTGGCCAACTAAATATAACAACGTCATTGCATCTCAGGAATCTTACATAATTAGCTTTCCGTAGCGCATATTCTGCATTATCATCTAATCAAATCAACTTGGACCAAGAACTGCATCGGGGTTGGCGTAATAACTTCCGTATTAGTTTCAATTATATCAATACGCCGGCTAATCAGAGGCTCTAATGGGCGACGAGATGCCATTCAGTTTGGTTTATAATAAGCGCATTGCATATCCGTTTCGTTCCAGCGAAATCATTGAACCGTCTCCTCTTCCTTGGCAAGTCATTATCCAACAAACAACAGTACTGCTCCTACTCCACCTCCACCTTCACCCTCTACTCTTGCTATATTTTGGGCCCTCCGACAGCTTCGCATGCATGCTGTCAGTATGTGTGTGTTTGTATGTGGACCAGTTTGACAGGTGTTTCTTGCGCTGACTGAAGCTCAATTCTATGCGACGTCTCTCGGTTTCTGATTCTGATTCTGTTTCTGTTTATTTGTTTTGTTTATCTGCTGGTCGTGTGGCGTCGGCGTTTGAATCAGGTTGTTCTACTCGTATTTTAAATACGCTCTGACATCAGAGCAGCATCCCCAGCATCAGCATCTTAAACTTAGCTCACGTCTTCAGCTGCGGCTGCTTTAATTATAATTTATCTGCTTGGTGGATCGACGACTTCAACGACGACATCGACGCAAACGAATCTCAAGTTTTTGACTTTTATCTGCTGCTGAATTGATGAGTATATAATAAGACTTTATTGGTCAAAGCCAAGAGCCAAGAGCCAAAGCCAAAGCCGGAGCCAAGCCAAAAAGCCGATAAAAAACCAAAAACCGTACGACAAGTGCGGATCGATTCGGAGGCATTCCAAACTACCCTGTAAACTAGCACAAAGTGTATCTAATTTAACATAAAGGCAACAGAACAGCGCATCTCACAGTCGCAGAGTGCTTTTGTGTTTTTGCTTGAGTCAAGAAATTTATGCCATAAGCTGTCATGATAGGCTGCGCTTCGGCATTCAACCTTTGTTGTGGGAGTGTGTGTTGCAACAACTGGCAGGGACGCACGGACACTGCGTGTCCTTTGTGGCGAGCGTGAGAAGCAAGCAACTGTGAGCGCGTCTGTGTCTCCATTCTGAATTCAAGCTCTCTTCTCTCGTGTTGCTTGTCAATGTATTTCGCTTGTTCGCCTGTCTTCGGCTTGCCCTGCTTGCCCCATGCTATTGCAATGCATTTTTGTTGTTGCTACAAATTCTACAAGCAAATCAACAAAAACCAACAAACAACGTGTATGCCTTGGAATTTAAAACTTTACTTCAGGGCACACCACATTTTGTTGTGGTTGTTGATGTTGCTCTCGTTGTTGCTGTTGTTGTTGCTGTTGTTGTTTTTGTATTGCTTTTTGTGTATAAATTGTCAACGGAAATCAGTTTGCCACTCAAGAGGCTTCCCTTTTCCTGTGGCCAGCCGCACAGATAGCAGCGCTTTGCTTCTCTGGTTCTGTTTCATTTGGGGTGACTCGGACTTGACTTTGACTTCAAGTTCCAGAGACAAAGTAAATACCAAACAAATATAAAAAGAAAGAGAAGAAAACTGTGGAGGTTTTTTTTACCAAAGCTGTTTGTTTAATATTATTTATTCCTCTACATATTTTTGATTTATTTACGGCCAAGTTTAGGCACACGTGCCATCATTTAAAAATCGCTTTTAAAACAAATTTGAAGTCTTTCTATCGACAATTAGCGCACAAAAGCGGCAAAAATATATAACAAATGAAAAAGAAGGAGAGTGAGAGAAAGAGAGAAATATGCATAAACATAAACATAATAATAACTATAATTTGCATATTCATTTGGCGTTCATTTCTTGAGCTCATAAGTCAGCCAAAGGCAATAGACTCTGTGAGTTGAGCTTGAATTTGAGTTTGGGTTTCGGTTTCAGTTGCTCGAATATTGTATGAATGTATATGTAAAACATATTGAATTATCATCATCAAATGGTGGCTGCTAAAAATAAAAACTGTAAAATAATCGCGCGACAAATTTATGTTTAGTTTGTGGGGCCATTGCATTGTGTGCGAAGGGGGAAGACCCTTTTTATATTTATTGTGTTGTGTTGTGTTGCAGGCAGGCATGCAGCAAATCAAAAGAAAATATTCGAAAATGGCTTAGTGACAGTTTCTCAGGTTTGTTGGGTTTTAGGCGCGTTTAGAAGATGACAGCAACAACAGCAACACCAACAATAAAGCGGCTTACACTTTGTTTACAATGTTGCGTGGTATTTTACAGATCTGCTGATGTTGTTGTTGTTGTTGTTGCTCTCTTGCTGCGTCAATATTGATAATAAATAACAGCCCAGCGCGACAACAAAAACAATGCAGCATTAGAAAGACAACAGCAACAACAACTAAAATAACGACAACGACAACGTCAGCAGCGGTCACGTCTCAAGTGAAAATCGTTTTTAAGTGCCCCATTGCCTAGTGAAAATTAAACTGTCCCTGGGCACGTCATCGTCTGGCTGGACACAAGTCAGCGACAACTTCTTTAAGGCACAGAGACTCATCTTCTCTCTGCGCTCTCTCTCTCTCTTCTTCGTTCTGCAGTCTGCATGCGCGAGTCTTCTTCAGCCTGGGCAGCCCTTTCGAGTCGGCCGCCAAAACCAAAAGTGTCAACTCTAATTGCCTTTTGCTTGGCTTGCCCGCCTCGAAACTCAAACAGAGATTTGGTCATGGACCACTCATGAACCACGCTCCTACAGCGTCTTCAATTCTGTTGCGGCTCTCCTGTACCAGTGTGTTTGTGTGTGTGTGTGTGTGTGTGTCTTAAAGCTGCTCGGCAAAGATCTTATGGTCAGACCCGCTGTCTGTCAAATATTTGCCTTGGCATTGCCTGCGCTTGCGCAAATACTAATAAAATTTCGGTTAATTTTTTTAAGTTAACACACACACATTTACTTTTATTTATTTGCTTGGTATTCTGTGTTTTTGGCCTTTTGTCTTATTTTTTGTCAGTTGTTGTTGTTGTGGCTGGTGTGCACTTGACTGTAATGGATTTGTTGGCATGAAGATATTTTTTTTTTTTTTTTTTTTTCAGCCATTTGCGTTAAGTTAAAACAAAGCAACAACAACAATGAGGCAAGACCGGGGCTTTGGAGGCGGCAAAGGAAAGTCATATATGTCAACAACAATGAGAATTACATAAATTAAGTGGCTGCAGTGTTTTGTTTAAAAAAAAATAAGCAAAATACAACAACAAAAAAATATGAATATCAAGTCAAGTGAAATTACGAGGATTTATGTAGTTAATTAGCAGCAAGGAAGTCAGAGATAATCAGATTGAGTATGAATTTTGTATTGAGTTACTAAACAATATAATTTAATATTTATGCAGCAAACATTTCAATTACCAACAAAATTTCAAGAAGGTTTTGATTTTTTTCCAAGATAATTAATAATTTGTCACTTTGTATGCCAGTTAATACATAATTTTAAAAACTAACTACGTTCATATCTTAATTTAGCTTTAACATACGTTTTACTTTTACTTTTTACGTCTAGTTGCGTATTCAAATTATTATTACAAGCTTAAGTTTGCATTCGGCACATTGCTCATACGCCGTGTGGCAAATGCAAACACAAAAACTTGTTTAACATTTACCGAGCACATAAACAAACATTACAATTAAGTTTTATGCGACAGGCATTTGTGCTTATAAAGTGCACTAAAATATTATGCGAAGCAGTCAAAAAAAAAAAAAAAAAAAAAATAACTTCAACCGCCGCTGCCACAAAGATAAGCAATGGCCAAAGAAAACCGCTTAACTTAAAAACGTGGGAGAGAGAAGAGGAGTAGAGGAGGGTTCGGTGCAGAAGTTAGATGAGTAGAACATTCAAATTGGCGACAGCGAGCGCTAAGTGCAGACAGTTGCATGTGCTAAGCGACAAATGGACAGTTGGACTAAAAAACAGACGGGCGGACGGACAGACGGACGAAATAACCAACTGGGTGATCATTGCGGCTAGTTGCGTGCGAGCAACAGGTTTGAATGTTGGCCTAATGAAGCGCCGCTTGCTGCTTGACGGCTGCAGCTTGTCGCCTTGCCAGCTTGCTGCTTGCCACATGGAGATTATGAGTCAGTTAAAGTCTTTATGCAATGCTTATGCAGGCCTTGCTCAGTTTTACGAGCCACTCGTAAATTTTTCAATTGGCCTGTCTAGCTGTAAACCCAACCAAACCACCCACCACTCGATCGAATGGCTCGCTTATCACTTGCTTATCAAATGGAACACCTACACATAAAACGATTGCCGCACCGAACAAAAAACACACACACAATGAAGTGTCAAATCGAACAAAATATTTATTAAGTATAAATTGTAAAATTCATTGAAAATTGTCGTCTATAAATTGATAAAGCTGACCAAGTGCGAGTAGGTTACCTTTTTTTGTTTTATTTTCATTCAATTTGCTTTTGTTCGGTGGGTGGTCAGAATCTTCTAATCTCTTAATATAAGTCGCCAGTTTTTTGTTTTGTTTTTATATTAATATTTGTTTTGCTAATATTAATCCAAAGCGCGCAAGCAGCGCGACTTTTAATCAGCAATCTATGTAGTCCAATGACGTTAATTGAAACAACTTGAGATTAAATAAAAAATAGTTTTTAAATGCTGCTGCTGAAGTACTTTAAAAAGTTGGAGGTGCTCATGTTGTGGCACGTTTACGCTATACATAAAACGCATGTGAATTATTTTTTTGGTTCGTGAGCCGCTCACATAAGTCTTTTTGATATGCTATATGTGTTAGTTATCAGCGTGGTTTAATTTAATTTTTTTGTTTAAGTTTTGTACTGTGTGTGGTTTCCCATTAAGAAAAATAGAAAACAGCCCATACACATATTGAATAATCTGCTATATACTATATACTACTTGAAGATATACATATATATATATATATATGACAATGCTGATATGGCTCAACGCTTTTGACGTAGTAAGGCGCACACTTTGCTTATCAACAGCTGACACAAAAACAACAATAACAACTGACCGCCTGAGAACATTCGCACTAACCACAAAAACAAAACATAGGAAAAATAGAATAATATCAAACTTGTATTCCAGAAAATGGCTGACAATAATATTTGTACAAAATTATTGACAAAAAAATCGTGTTCATTTTTATGGGACGTTTACAATTTGATATTAAGTTTTTGGAATTTGCCGCTGGCTGCTAATTGAAGGGGTGTGATCTGAATCAGTTCAAGTCTGAGACTTTTGGCTGACTGGCAACGCCTTGAAGTTGCTTCTAATGAAAAACAAAACGTTTATCAAATGCATGATAACAACGTAACCCCCTAATCCAAATCCAAACCAAAATTCTTGTAGAGCTAGCCCTATCAAATGTCTACCGCCTGTCGAGGTGTTAAACTCTTCGCAACTGTCGCAACGTCTCTCAGCCTTTTCATTCCCCATGCACCCATTGGCTTCTCTTTGTTTTATTGTTTAACGCATTGTAATTAACAGCTTTAGTAATAGACATTGCCATGTATCGTCTCTGTATATCCGTCTATCTGTCTGTCTGTACCGCTTATTAACGCACACGTGATGATTAAATTTTAATTTTAGTCTTTATATGGCGGATCATTGTGTGCTTTAAGGTCTCGAACTCGACTCTTGAACCTCACAAAGCAAGCACAACTAATCCAAATCAAATGGCTTCTCCAAATCAATTCGTTTTCAATCGTTTAAAGTTAATTAACGCGCCAGAATTTTATTTTCAACTTACACATTCTTAAGTTTTAAGTTGTTTTTTGTTTTGCTTTGTATTTTTTTTGACTTTTTGTTACGATACGTTGTTGTTTATTGCTATTGTTGTCTGTTCCGTTACACGCGTTTGTTTCGTTTGTAAATGTATTTTATATATTTAAGTATTTTCATTTTGTGTATTGTGTGCATTTTATTTTGCTCAACGTCTCAATTTCAATGAGCGCTTTTGTTATTGTTATTGTATATATATAAATACATATATTTATTTTGTTTTTGTTTGTTTCTTCTTATTTGAAAGTCATTAAAATTGTTAATTTAAGGCTATGCGTGAAATAAATTAACCAATGAACCGCCACTAAGAAAGCAAAGAGTCCCAGACGATTAAATACTTTTGCATACCCTTTAAACTGATGGTGGGTTAATAAGTTTGGGTTTTGTTTTTAACAAAAGTTTGAAGTGGATATGAAGACAGAATAAAATCTATTAAAATATATTTCACTTCCAAATTTCGCTTATAATCTAACAAATTATATCGTTCCTGCAAACTTTTCTTTCCACTTACAGTATCAAGTCCTTCTACAGAGTATCTCATTATTGTTCATTTTCGTCTTGTCATTTGTGGAAAAAATGCAAATGCAACTGCAAATGCCAATGAAATGCACCGAGGGTGGCAGAGTCGCTGGCGACTTTGAGCCACTTTAAAATGGCGTCGCTTGTGGTGCGGGTGACGTCGCTCACCTCCTGAACGTCCGTCCACACACACACTGCCACCTCCCCACCATGGCTGCTTTATATGCCAAACAGTCGCAGAGACGGTCCGGCCGACTGTCCGGCAGACGTCGTCATTGTCTTATAAGGTGCGGTGCGTATAAAGCCAGACATCGACATCGAGTTGGAAAAAAAAAAAAAAACAAACAGAGAAAAAATCACTTGGTACACTCGCGCGACATATTGAGAAATGTGCAATAGCTTAATGCCCATTTATGGCCTGCACTTTTCATGGCAAGTTGCATTTATCGGGCGATCAGCTCAAACGAGCGATCGATCAACTGTTTAGCCACCAAAAAACGCAAAAACAATAAGATAAATACGTAACAAACAAACAAACATATACATATGTATTAGAACATTTTGTTCATTACTCATACGAACCGTGGCACGGACGCATGCTAATTGATCAGTGTGATGATGATTGCTGCTGCCGAAAAAGAGTTCATAGCAACATTTACTGCAACAACAGCAGTCACTCACACCAGCAACATGTCCTAGCGAGAGAGTTGTTGTTGCTGTTGTTATTGTTGTCGTGGCTGCTGCTGCTGCTGTTTGCCTTTAAATGGTATAAATTACCAATGAATGACATACAATTTAATTGCCCGGTCTAAACAGCAACTTCAGCCGCATACAGAGCAGCAGCAGCAGCAGCCGCAGCAGCAGTTGCAGTTGGAGTTGCTGTTGCGGTTTTGCAGTTGTTGCTGGAATTAATTAATATTGCACTTTTGAAGCGCGTGCATACAAATTTGTCAGTTTCAGAACGGGGCAAGCATACGGGGCCGTTGCCCATTTTTATGCCCAAGGTGTAGGCAATTGGCATAGTTCACATTCACACAGTGGCTATGTTATGTTGTATGTGTGCTTTATTATGGCATTTGATGGCAATTAAAAGTCTTTCGCATTAATCGTGTACAACATTCAAGGGCTGGCTGCTGCGTGTTGCTGCTACTGCTGCTAGAGTTGAGTTGCTGATGTTGCACGCCTGCAATATGCCTGATTTTGTTTGCTCCTAAGAATGTGTGTTTGCTTGCGTGTATGCTTGAGTGTGTGTGTGTGTGTGTGTGGACTTTTATTGTGCGTCAATTTGCTGGCCACAGAATGTCGTTGTCATTGGCACAATGTTTGTTGTTGTCGATTGACGTCAAACCAAAACCAAATCACAACACTCGCACTCGCAGCATCATCAACATTCGCCTCATCTTGGGGGCTGGTATTGATAGCAATAAGTGTATATAGCCACTTATCAGTGAGTCTGAGTCAGGCGAGGCCAATGAATTGTTGTAGTAGGTGTTGCAATGCTTGACCAACAGGGTATAGAGATAGCTAAAACACCCTCAAGAAACCATTTATTTTACTACTCTCATAGTTAAATTTCCTCTCACAGCCCCCTAACACATTTATTGGTTGGATCATTTCAGAGCTTATATGATAAGTGTCGCCATATATCAAACTGGCCTGGGCTATCTGATATTGCGCTGATTATCAGCAATTTGCAGTTGCAGCGTTTGGCTGTAAACTGATTCTAAAACAGCAACAACGCCATCAATTGGCTTTGTAATTAGATCTATAACTTTTTGACACATTTCAAAAAACTTTATGCTGAGGCAGCCAGAGGCAACTGACTGGCGCCCGAGCCTAAAAGACGTTGCCGTCGGCAAAATAAAATGACAATAAAAAAAACTTAAAAAAATTAAAATGTGTTCTCAATTTTGAGTATGAAACTCACCTCAGTTTGTTTTGGGCGCTTTGGCAAGCATTATCCAAGCATTATCCAATAAATGTTGCTTTTGTTGTTGTTGCTCACCACACATTTACAATTTATTTGTTAAATGTGTATTTATTTATTTATTATTATGTGTTGCTGTTGTTGTATAATTTAATTGCTAATTTTTTGCTATCATAAAAATATCACAAACTTTTGCTTATGCGATGATCGCATGTGTGTGTGTTGTGTGTGTTTTAAACAATTGCAATTATGTTTAAATATATTTTTATTGTTGTTATTAAACTTTGCGTTTTCATTTCTAATTTCTTTTAAGACACTTCAATTGCGACTTTATGCACTTATTATTATATAAATATTATTATTTGAATTTGTTTGCTTGTATAAAGACATTTGCTGTTTTTTATAATTATGCTTAAAAATTTGGCAAGTTTAGTTGAGTTAGTGAAAAAGAGCAAAAATGTATTAACTTGAAAATTGTTGTTGCTGTTGATTGTTGTTGTGAATCGCTGCTAGGTACAATAAGGTTTTGAGAGTTGAGTTTTAGTGACTAAAAAACGTTAGAATGCGACGTGCGTAAAGCGTTTTGAATATTAATAAATAAGCGATTTTATATTATGTTTTTGTTTAATAACTGACGCGTGTTGACGTTTAAAAGGTTGTTGTTGTTTGGGTTGTTGTTTTTGGTGTTGTTTCTGTAGGACGCGCGTTCGTTTTACACTTCGTAACCGTGTACCGTTTCTTGTTGTCGCCGCGTCAACGTGCAAATAACAAATAACGAAAACGTACGAAAAATTTTCACTGGAACGCAAAGAGATTTTCCCGTCGTCGCGTCGTCGTCGTCGGCGTCGGCGTCGTCGGCATCGTTGTCGTCGTCTTCACTGGCTTCGGCTGCACCACCAACACTCACACAAAAAGAGTGTGTACGAGAGTGAAAGAGAGCCTTTGTATAATTGTGTGTGTGTGTGTGACAGCGGGAGGGTGGTGGTGTAGTCACGACAGCAATTGCAATTGCACGCACAATTTTTTTGGTCAAACGAAAAAAGTAAACAGTAAATCTTGGTTTGGACTCTTCTTTATAAAACTGATCAACTTTTGCGTTACTTTGGCGACGGCGAACGCGTTCGGGGCTCTGACGTTGAACCTGAACCGACACTGCCCAGCAAGACACTGGCGCAGCCATCGGCCTTTCTAAGTAGAATAGGCTGACGACGCAGCTGCTGCTGCTGTTGCTGCCGACGCCATACCAACACCACACCAACAGCAGCAGCAGCAACACCAACGCAGCAGCTAGCGTGTGCCTGTGTGTGTGTGTTGGCGTCTCATTCGCCGGATAAAGTCACCTCAGAGAGGGAGAGACAAAGTGAGAGAGCCAGTGGGAGAACCTGAGACCACAGCACGTGCAAAGCAACATAAAAGCTGACTGCTGATTTTAGCCGTAGTTGTTTTTGCATTTTTATCTCTTCACTTCGCGACTGTCAGCTGATGTTGTTGCTGTTACTGTTGCAACAGCCGAGCTGCTGTTGCTGCTGCTGTTGCTGTTGCCGTTGGGGTAGCTGCTGCTGCTGCTCGTAGCTTGTTGTTGCTTGTAGCCCCCACGCTAGTCGCAAGTCGTTGTAGTTGTTTATGGCTGCGTGGGTTTCTAATTGCTCAAACTTTATACCAATGAGGAGACTTCGTTGCATTTTCGCTTTTGTGAAAGCGAGCTCCGAATAGGCGCCTCCCACTTTTCCATTGTTGTTGCTGCTCTCCTCCGCTGTTTTTGGAGCATTGAAAAGCGTTGGAGTTTGGATTGGTTGGGGTGTAGCCTATTGCTATGGTCTGGTTGGGGGTGTGCAAAACTTAAGTAAAAATTATGTAAAAAGAACAAAAAGTAAAAGTAAGAATAACTTACATATTTGTTTTAATAAAATGTGTTAGCTAGCTTACAAGTCTTACTTTTAACCTTAATGAATAAGTACTGTATTTAACCTTATAAGAATAATGTATATATAAAATTGAAAAAATGTTTTTGTACTCGACCTATTTATTGCCTTTGTGGCATTAGAACACATAATATTGGTATATTGTTTTAGAGAGTTCAACTATACTTTTATAGCTTAAAAGGCCAAAATATTTACGATTGTAAAGAGTAAGGATTTCTAGTAAGTGAAGCTTTGGTTATATGGCTAAGGATATTTAAATTTCTTAATAAATTTTTTTATAGGTCATAAACAATAATGAATTGATTTGTTTCCTTATACCAAACTGAAACATGGTATCCATAAAAAAGTTTTAAAGTATTTTGCTTTAACTATAAATTGGCCGTAAGATAACACGAATTTATAACCAATAAGATACAAATTATAATAACGAAAAAACATGATAATAATCATAAATATTGTTTCTCAAATTCAGAGCCGGATAAACTGTGTTCGGATAAAAACTAAATGCTCTCCCACAACAAGAGCCTCTCTACTCTCTATCTCTCACTGGCACACCACAGCCACCACACTTCTCTCTCACGCACACACACAGAAAACACGGCAAATGCCGGCAAGCAACTTCAACGTTCAACGTTAGCGTCGAGTGCCTGAACTTGAAATGCCGATGCAGCAACACAGAGAGTTAAGTGACCGTGCTCTCTCTATCTCTCTCTCAGCAGCTAGTATAACTGTGTTTGTATCTGTGTGTGAGAATTGACGACGCAGCTGCCGACGTTATGTATCTGTGTGCAGTACTGGTATAAGTGTGAGTGTGTGTATGTGCGGTGTGTTTACAAAACAAAGACCAAAATGAAGCAGAGACGAGCCAAAAGCATGCCAAGCACTCACTCACTCACACACACAGACGCTGGCCACGTTTTGTGAATGAACGAATAGTAGCACACCAATACAAAAGCGCTCACTCACACACACACTGGCAGCAATACCAATGCACTTTTTGGTTGTGTGTATGTGAATTGTGGGCAGGGAAAATAAACGAAACGCAAAAACGCGTTTACGCGATTCGTACAAAAATTTTTCGTGTTGTTGGTGGGCAGCAACAACAACAACAAGCAGCAGAAACAGCAGCCCGTTTGTAGGTGTAGGCTATGTAGATAGATATATCTGTGTGTGTGTGTGTGTGTGTGTGTATTGCTAGTGCTAGTTGATTGGTGTGAAACAACAACTACAACAATAAGTTATTGAAATGAGACGACAACGACAATGACAATATTGACAATGACGAGGCCGCGAACAAATAAAACCAAAATGGTGTAGGCCCAGTTAGCCGACGCGAAGGTGGCAGCAACTGCCAGCCAATTCGCGACAGTCATATCAGCTATACGAATACAGATACCGATACTGAGATACTATTCGTATCTTACGCCTTTGTCTGTCGGTCTGAAAGCAACGCCAACCAATCAGCCAACACAACAAACAACAACTACATTTCTTAGCTGGCGTTGGCGTTGGCGCGTCGCTGATTTGTTGATGAAGTTGTCGCTTTTGAAATTGTTTTTGTTTTATGTAAATTTGTGACTGATCTAAGTACATTTTAATGTCGTAATTGCCTACGCCAAGCAACGAAAAACAGCAGCAGCTCAAGTCAGGGACTGACTGCAAGGGAAAAGTTGGATTTTTGTTTTGGCATCTTTTTTTTTGCGCAGCTGCATTAAAATTTACGTGAAATCCGACAGAAAATGCCTATACAATCATTTTGTGTGCAATTGCTTTTTGTGTTGGAAATCTTCCCACGGTTGGGCAAGTCATCACCCTCTTTGCTCAAGCATTGTTATTGTCGTTGTAGGACCGCCACCACCACCAGCACCACCCGAACGCAACCCACCACCGCCGATCCTTGTCGTCTTGTCGCCTTGTCGTCCTCTCGTGCAACCCCCTAACTTTTGGCGGGAAACAATAATCTTTGCAATCACGGTAAACGTCTTTGAAACTTTGCCACACAACAACAATAGGACGCCGCCCGCGACCCTCCTATCAAGGAGCGAATTCTCTGCCGCAGGCATACCCAAAACCCAACGGCCCATTCTAAAGCCACCCCTGAACAGCTTTACCTGAGCACCGCTGCGCATGTCATGCTGCTCCTTTTTCCTTTAATTCTTAATGATGCTCATTCTTTTCGTCTATCCTCCAGGGCAACAACGCGGCGGACACGGCGGGAGAGCAACGGAAACTGCGTCGCGCCGCCTGCGTTTGACTTTCTCACAAAATAAAAAAAAAAACTTAGAAACCTTGGAACGCCACACAGAAAAATTCTCAATTAAAAACGCCAACATTGCGCCAATGTTAACCACAATTCGGCGCATTGATTTGCATTGATGCAACCAAGTGCAATAATCATAAAAACAAATGGCATTGTAGCACCTCGATGACGCCAACTTAGCTTTGCCAACTGCTATTTAGCCATTGCCGCTTTTCACGCAACAATCTCAGCCTGGCGGATCAATACTGCTCTTACTCCCTGCCCTGAACCTGTGTACCACACTCTCTGTTTAGCTACTGGCTATCAACGTTGTCGCCGCCTTTTATGCCCCAATTAAAAAAATCTAATTTGCATGCGAATGCGCAGCTCAGCTCAGCAAAGATTCAAATTCCAACACTGATTCTCACGAATGACCAACAGCAACAACAACTAAAATTGCATGGCACTTGAAACACGTGTGAGTGTGTTTTATGATTTATCATAGGCAGCTGTTGAGTTGTTGGAGATCACATATCATCTCAAATGCAGCTAGCAACTATTAATTGCAACTAAATTCAAACAGTAAAAAGCAACTAGGAAGATGAGTTAATGCCCAGCTAGTGTGTGGTCAGCAACTGTTTATAAAAGTTTTCGCGATTTCGGTGACCTCTCGGATCAAATAACGTAGCCAATTTTTAATTAAACTGAAACAAGTTTGAGCGATTGTTATGTTAGTAAATGATGATTTCGATTTCAAGGCATTTGAAATAAAAAGACGTGTTGATGAAGATGTATTTAATATACTTTAAGATTCAACTTAATAAAAACATGTTTTCATACATAATTGCCAAGTTTTAAAAAAAAAAACATTACCACAAATTGTAAACTCATTATTGTGTTCATCTTAACAAAATTCCCTTTTTAAAATCAAGTTCGTTGTCTAAGTCTTTCATTCGACTGCTTGAGCCAAACACCAACGCCAATGCATAATTTATGTTTATGCCTAATTCCGATGGCATTTAAGTAGCTTAATTTTGTTGTACAACACGCATTATAGTCTTAGACTTCAAACAACTCCCACAAAATAGACAAACTCTATTAATGCTGCTCCCGAAAATGTTGTTGACGTTTCCTCAACAGCTGCCACTACTGCTGGTGCCTTTCAGCTGCTGCCTTTCTGCCACTTTGGCATAAAATTAACTGTTCATTCAAATAAAAATTAAACTATTGGGCGCGTCTCGCAGTCTGTCTGTTTATCGCTCCACTGTGCTATGTTCAGCGTCCCAAAATAAAATGAGCTGAACCAAGCTTAAGCTCATAAACGATTAACATACAAAACACACACGACGGCCCAATCGGTCCAAAGTGAAGCATTTCAATATATAAGCCGTATAATAAAGTATAACAATCATGCGATAAAAACTCTTTCTCAATCACAATCACACACACACACACACACAAACGCAAATGCCTGCGTTTGCCCATTCACCTGTAAAAGTGTGGGAAAGCAAATATCGAACAAAAATAAAATATAAAAAACAAGCGAGAAACCATCAAGATCGAGATAGTCAAGCAAAAGCTTAGCCCCACAAAAATATCAATAGAAATCAAAGTGGAAGGTAAAGCCGACCAAGTCCAAGTAGAAATAGAAGCTGGAAGGCGAAACGCGCCAAAAGAAAACGTTGAAAATTCAAATTAGCTCAAGACTCGTAAATAAAAGATATTATAGCCAATCGAGTAATAAAACCAGTTAATCTCTAAATGTGCCGGGCGCGGAGGAAGCGTCTCTCAGCTTGCGACTGGGGATTGGGGGTTCGGGATTGTGACAGCTGACACCGACAAGCAGCATCATCAGTGCCCTGCTTTCGGCCTATATATGCAATTTTACGACTATCAACCTGCCTTTTGGCCCAGTCATTGAAGCGTATTTCGGTTACTAGTAGTATTGCCAACCCATTCTCCACCTTTTTCTCTGTGCCTGAGAAGCAATCAATTCAATTTTATGCGCTCCTCAACAGCCGCAATTGCTGCAGTTTAATGGCATTTCTAATACAGCAACAACAAAAACAACAAAACTCTTTTTCATTCATTCATTCACTTTGCTCCGTTGGCCCATTGATGGGGCGGAGACCACAGACCGGAAGCGGCAGCAGCAGCCGCAGCAGCAGCAACCTGCGTGGGTATTCCAAGAGTCACGCAGCGGGAGGGAGGAGGTAGGTAGGATGAGGGGGGGGAGTCGAGCGATTACCAACGCTTAAAGCTAAGCCACAAACGCATTCAGTTATTAAGCCATTTAAGCGACGTGAGAAAATGCTCAGCATTCAATTGCGTACTGTTCAACGGATGTTGTAAGCTAGATTAAAAAAAATGGCAAAACAGACAAGGCTAACAGCGAGAAGGAGGAGAAGGAGAGATAATGATAAATATGACGATGAAGATGAAGATGAAGTCAGCGATCATCGCTTGCGGAAATTATTTATTAAACACTTACGGCCAATCAAAATTGGCTGCCTACACTGCTTTATTGCCCCGAGGCATCTAAAATTTCAAGTTAAAACACATTTCTTTAATGACTACAACTAAGCAACCTAACAACAAATTCAATTAATTTAATAAACTCCGGTGGCTCTACTAACAACAACAACAATAACAACAACAACAACAGTAACATATAACAAAAACTAGCAGACACTTTAATGCGAAAACTTAACTTTGCTGGTGGCCTTCACTCACTTAGCAGCCCAATTGTTGTTTAGAGTTCTCTTTTTTTGTTTCTCTCTCTCTTTTGATCTTTCATTAAGACAAAAAGTTTAGTGAATGAAATAAAGTTGAAAGCTAACTCACGCTGCCCCTTGTTTTACCGCAACTTCACACTTACTTCATACACAAAGAGAAAAGAAATCCAATAAAGTTTATTCGGCGCATGAAATTTATTTTTGAGCTAAGTACGTAATGTCATTTTATATAGATAGATATAATATAGATCGAGCTCATCGAATCGAAATCAAGTACATAATACACCAGTTTTTCGCTCTGTGTAACCATCGCATGTGTAGACATCGCTGTAGGTAAATCATTCAAAATTTGTCTTCCCTGAGATCTCGGCGAGATTGAGGCGTGCGCATGATTAAAGCTCATGTTGGAAGCGTCGACATTGCCGGTGTCAGAGTAAGCATTGGTATTGTACTGTGTGTGGGACTCGTGTTTGTTATTGTTGCTGTTGCTGCTGGAGAGGAAGTGCAAAGTGCTCCGATAAGATCTAAGCTAACGAACAACAACAAAAAATTAATTGCCAACAGGCGGCAAACAGCTTCTGACAAATAGGTTAACAAGTTGGGGGCAGTGTATTAAAATTTAAAACGGTTAGATAGAAAGCCCGAGTAGCTCTACGGAAGTGGAGCGAAACAGAAAAAGGTTATGTGCTAAGAATAAATTTATAAAGAATATAATTTTTATATACTTTTCCTTTGCACATAAATTATCTATCTGTCTTGTGCATAAAAAATTTAAAGAAATTTCAAAGGATTCATTAGTAACACCGACAAAGCTCATCAAATTCCTACCAGCTGCTTGCCACCCTTCTCATAAGTCCGCGCTCGACAATCTTTAAAAGCTTTTTTTGCCCTGTTGCACAGCGAGTGTACCCGGCAACAAAACCAGACAGAAGATGACAGTCCCAGGCCAATTGCGCAGAAGTTGCCTAATTTTTGAATTTTCATGCGCAGCTGCGTTATCTTTGGCCGCTTTTGCGTGGCAAAAAAAAATAACAGAAAAGACAAGAGAGGGTCGGCTTTGAGAAGGAGGAGTAGACTTATGTTTCCCGCCCGGCCAAAGGAGCAGCCGGTCGGTCTATCCTGCTTGAGGGGTGGCGGTGGCGGCAGGCGGCTGGCAAAGATTACGCAGCAAATGCGCAAAAGATTCCGGTAAAGAAAAGAATAGAAAATCAAGCTGAAAAAGGGGTGGTGGGTAGCACCACCGCCCTACCTAAGTATTATCAAAAATCAAAACTCGTTTTCACAAAATGGACAGGCAGCTGGCAAAATGCAGAAGAGGAAGTCTTAGTGTCCTTTTTGGTAAGCAACTTTTAGCGTGACACAATGATAAATATGACTAGATTTATAGTCACATTTTGAGTATTGCACAATAAAATTGCCGGGACACATAAATTATGAGCAGTGGTCGGAGTACCTAGTGGAGATCCACCCGCCATTGGATTGCTGAAGACATAAACTTCGACTCCGACTACGACCTATACTCGAACTCGCAATGCAACTCCATTTGCCTCGTGTATATTTATGTCATTAAATTTAAGCATTTTCGTTTAGGCCACTCAGCTGGCAACCCTGTGATTAACTTGGTTGCTGCTTCTGCTGCTGCTGCCTCTTGGCCAATTGCATGTCCGGCTAATAGTTGGGACTGCGACTCCGAATCTGACTTCAAGAATTTCATATGAAATTATAAGCGCTTTAGTTTTATTGTGCGTTGTCTTCTTTGCCAAGGCGGTGGCGGTGGTGGTGGTGGTGGTTGTGCTGCTAGTGATGATGGTGGTAGTGGTGGTCAGTGCCATGCAGTGATAAATGTTTCCTATGCCATGGTATTTCACCCGCGGCAGGAACAAAAATTCATACAAATGCAAATTTAATTGTAGTCGCAGTGGCATCCACATCCACATCCTCGAGACTCAACTCTACAAGTCCGACATCAAGCTCAGCCTCAAAATGAATGCTTTCAGCATGGCACGCAATTTAAGTGGGCGTGCCCGGGGGCATAGCGTCAGCCAGCCAGCCACAAACGAAAGAAAGAAAACACAAACAGAAATGTGCCAATTCGTTTGAATTTCTTTAAATGATTTTTTTGTTTAACATATATTTTGTTGTTTTTGCTGTTATTGTCTTGTTCTCTTGTTGAAATGATAAAAATTTGTGTGCAAATTTTCTGTTTAGCTAACGGTAGCTGCCGCCTTTATGGCCACAAAGCACCGTTAACACTTTTTCTACTGTTTTTTCATCGTCTGGCCAAGTTACACACGCAATGCATTGACTTTGCGTTGGCGTCGCCCATATGTCATTTCAGTTTTCACCTCTCAGTTCTAGACACTTGTTCTGGCCAATCGATGGGATTAATAGTTTTGCCCCAGAGCCAGGGCTCTAATTGAAGTTGTAATTGTTGCTGCTGTTGCCACAGATGCTGTTACATTTCTGACACCTAGTACTATTCGCGTGTGCAACCGCAATAGGATCTGTCTGCTATAATTATTTCACTTCCTTAATATCGACAACTCGTGCGCTTCCTGAGGATAGTCACACCTTCTCTCAGCTGTTACTCAGATTTTTGTTCGACATTTACTTATTTTATTTTTTGTAATTGCAATTGTGCGTGACTTCTGTGAATGGTTTCCTCATCAATGTATTGTTGTGTTTGTGTAGGAGCGCGACTTTGTGTCCTGAGCCTTTCACAACAGCTGGCTGCTTCTAGCTGCTACTTCTGCTGCTGCTGCTGTTGTTGCACAAAGAATGCAGCCCTTGCAATATGGCTCTGTGTTGTTTGCTTAGAGGTCAATAATCTTTGCTGGGGTGGCTTGCAATAAGGGGAATGTGTGTGCAAAAATGCTGTCAATAGTACAATTAAGTAGCTGCTTATTTTGATGCCAAGGGAATATGCCAAGAGCAGAAATTCTCAAACATGCTTTTCAGATTCATATAATTTCTAAAAAATTTGAATTTAGTCTTGAAATCTATTTTTGATTAAAATTAGATGTACTTCAAAAGTATAAAATACTTACTTAAATTAAATCCAATTCTTGTAAGCTGGAACTCAAGTATGAAACGTGGCATTCAAGGTATGATTTACTCGATTTGTTGTTAAACATAATTCAAACAAGCGAATATGTCTTAACTATTAGGCACACTCCACTTTCAGCTCGTCATAGATTAGCAATTCAAATTTTCTTCAGATTTGAATTCCACATTGCTAGATAAAAGAATGCTGCAATAAGCGTCATATCTCGTTTTTCGTATCTTTCTCATTTTCATGCCATCACCACAATTGTATTCACTGTCTCTCTGCTCCGCTCAGCTTCTTGTTGCTATTAATGTCATTAGCGTAGGATACAAATATGCAACATACATTTCGACATTCAGTGCGGCATGCGGGTGCTTTCTCTTTCCAGTAGCAATCTGAACAACAACAGCAACAAGAATATCAAAGCAAAATCTCAAAGACGTTTGCTGATGCTGCCAAAAGTAGGTAGCAGAAATTGGATGTTATTGTATAAGCGGAAGGGAAACACACCGGGCCGTAGATAATAACAATAATAATGATGATAATGCACAAGAAGAGAGAGAACGCGCGCCAAGCAAACCAAGACAGGAACGAAAGAAATGTAGGAACAGCTGAGAAACCCAAACCTAAGATCGTCTTACGGCAGGGATTTCAGTTTCAGCCTCAGGTGCGAGGGTGTGTGCACTTTTTTGTCATACAACAGCAGCAGCAGAAGTTCCAAATCCCCATTCCCCTGGCCATAACAATTTGTAGCACGTGGCCTATTTGGCCATTGTTACCGGGGCAAAGTTGGCGCCTTTTTTGGCCAGACGAGCCATAAAAAGACGATGACAACGACGACGACGATGTGATTGCGGGTGCCTCAATTATCTAACCATAAGAGTGTGAGCAAAAAGGAGTAAATTGCGACAAGGTATCTGATTACACATCTCTGAGCTCTGATACTTTGTTGCTTACTTCTACAGTATCGATTGTTAGGTCATTCAACACCCACGCGCTGATGCGGATGCAGGAAGCATTGCAGGGCTTCAGGCAGCAACAGGAACTGTTGTTATGCGATCTGCATAAAGCCTCGCAATTTCACTAGAGCAACAACAATAATAATAACAGCAACAACAGCAACACAAGTCTATTGGCCATTGCCAAAGACGGTTATAATTGGCCCAAGGCAGCACCAATTTATCAACGGTGATTGCCATTTGTGTTGACAACTAACACACTGAACACACTGGACATTGGACACTGTGCACTGGAACTGAATGCGAATCTGCGATGCTGCAGCTGCAAAATACTGTCTGACTGCCTCCACATACATACATAGTTGGCATGAAGCGTGTTGATTTCGCACTTTACAGCTTGTAAAACCAGCAATGGCAACTGCCACAACAGACAACATCAAGTGCTGTGGCTGATGTTGCTGCTGCAATGCGCCAACTATGAAATTATTTTATTTAATAACCAACAACAAACATTAAAATGGTCAGCAATTGTCGCTGTTGGCCAAAACGCGCTAATTGCGCACGAAAAGCTCAACAGAATTTATTACATTTCAATTATGTATATGGGCAAAATGTTGACACAAGCAATTGGCGTTGCATAAATCTAAACAGGCTGAAAACACACACTCACAGCTCAAGTCATAATCAACATCATTCAACATGCTGCCCGGCCTGTCAAATTAGCCAGAAAGTCAGTCAGCAACATTGCTCAGCAAAAGTAGCAGCTGCACTTTTGCTCTTTACAAGCAGCAGCAACACGTTAGCAACATAACGTTAATGTTCTTAGCAACATGCAAGTATTCACAGCACTGGTAAAATGATTCTAATAAGGTTCAGTTGGTCTTGTTCAGCCATTACCTAGGAATTATGGTTAAGGGTAGTTATGGCTTAATTCAACTTTTTGTAACAAAATATATGAAGACTTAAACTTGGAATTTAGCAAAGAAAGCTTTTTGTTCTATTTTTTAACTTTTAAAATAGTACATTAAGTTTTGATTATTAAACGAGATCTAAAGTCATAATTACAAATTCAACTGCTGAAGTCTAGCTATATCCATCTAATATGGGAATATCGTTTTATTGTCTTAATAACTTCCTAGAACTGCGACTGCCAACTACATAACGAAACAATTACGCTGGCTTGCAACATATCTGCTGCTTGCCTGCAACATTTGACGAGAAAAGAGAAGAGGAGTCCGGCAGCATTTAAAGTCCAGACAACGTGTGTGGCCTCTTAAAAGGTTGCTAGCAGCAATTGCTCTTGGATATTGCTGTTGCTGCTGGCGTTGCCTTTTGCAGTTGCTACTTTTGTCGTTGTCCGTGCATAAATCGTGTGAAATATCGCATTTCGCGCAGTTTCGCATCGTGTTAACGAGTGTGACATACACACACACATACACATGCAGAAACACGCATTTATTTGTCTTAGTCTCACATTGTTGTTGCTATTGCAGTTGTTGTTGTTGCTGTTGTTGTTTTCGTAGTTTCAGTTGTTGCTACTGCCCAACTGCTTAGCTGGCAAGTGCTTGTCACTTTGCATGCAGTTGGTGTTGTTGTTGTTGTAGTCGTAGTTGGATCCTCTATGTTTGTGAGTGTGTGTGTGTGTGTGTGTTTATATTTGCATATATTGACAGCGTTGTGTGATAATGCTGTTGACATTGATATAGCTCTTGACTATGGGCCATATTGTTACTGTAGTTTCTGTTGTTCCTGTTGCTGCTGCTGCAACGCCCACCAAACAATTGACAGTCAACAACATGCCGCAAAGTACCAAAAACGAGAAAAGAGCGGAATAAAAACGGACTTATAGCTGGGACTGCGGCAATCTGATAAAGTTGCGGCTGTTGCGCATGCGCATGTTGCACGCCTACAAAATCATGTTGCACGTCAATTGCAAAGCTCGCAATATATGTGTGTGTGCGCTGTATGCGTTTTTTTTCGCTGTTGTTATTTGTCTGCTTATTTAAATTCTGCAATGATTTTTTCAAAGTACTCTTCTTGTACTCAGATTGCACTTCAAGGCCGCCCTGTGCAACGTGTGTGGCCATAACTTAGTCAAAAGGGGGGAAAGGCAGCGGCCACATGTTGCTGACAGACGGCAGCCAGAAGGCGGGCAGCAGCAACAACAGCAACAACAATATCAACTGCAACACCAACGCCAAAAGCCACAACGACAATATCGAATTGCGACTGCTGCTGCTGTTGATACTGCTGCTGCTGTTGCTGTTGTTGGGCGGCAATTGATTCTTAAAAAACGCTGACATTTAACATGTTGCAGCAACATGTTGCCGCATGCTTACCTGCTTACGAGCAGCGTAGATTTGCCTACGTAGTAGTTGTCGTTCCAAGTCCAAAACAACGTTGACAAATTGCTACATGTGCTCTGCAAACCATGAAGAGCATCGCATTACGCAGAGAAAACAACAACACTGTGAGCTGACTGCTGCATATGTGCGAATATGGCAAACGGAAATTGAAAATTACTTAAAAATTGCAAAAGTAAAACGCCCACCACCACAAAAAAAAAGGTTGGTAAGAGTAAGAGAAGAGAAGGTAGCACGGTGTTGTTAGTGGTAGTAGTAGGTACAATAATCCTTGCCCGGCCCAACTAATAATCGCATAATACACGTTCCAAGCTAATGATTAACTTGCATCATTATCGCACAAGATCTGCGCACCAGCAATTGCAGCAAACAGCATACGAACGAACGAGCGAACGAAAGAAACGATCGCGGGTTCTGCGAGCTCGAGTTGAGTGCTCGGGGTTTGGTCTGTTTTTTGCTCTGATCTTGAAATTAGCTGCTGCTGCCGTATCTGCAGAAGCTGTTCCGATGGGCAGGACTACAAAGCATCCTGCACTTTTACTCGTTTCATTGAAGAAACGACGCGCGCCCATTGCTTGAGGCAATGCTGCTGCTGCTGCTGCCGATGTAGCTTTTGCTTTTGCTGTTGCTGCTGCTGCAATCTGCTTTTATTTTATGCGCAGCGCGCTTAAAAATGCAGTCAACGTCTTTAAAGTTGGGCTCCAGACGGCGCAGACAGGAACCTGCCGCTAAGGCAAAGACCTGATGGCCCCAAAAAGGCAATCTGCCCGACAGCAAATGCCAGAGCAACAACAGAGAATACACAGGGAACAAAGCAAACGGCAGCCAACTCTTAAAAAAAAGAGTCAGTTTTGCCGAGGGAGAAAATTCACTGCATCCTCCCACTTTTTGCTGCCGCTACGTGGCCAAGGCAATGGGGCTATTATGTTGCTGTTGTAGCTATTGCTCTGGAGCCAATCATTATATGCGTTTTTCATACTTTTTTATGCGGGAGTTGCTGTTGCTGTTGCTATTGAGTTGAGTTGCCTGCTAAGAAATTGTTGTTGCTGCGATTTTTGATTTATGCTCCAGCAAATGAGTTCCAGTTTGCGAAAACAAAAAACTCAAATTCAGTGCTGTTGTAGAAGTTGGTATATCAAAATGCGTGCACACCCACACTTCCGGCTGTAAATTGAATGTGGGCGTGTCATTTGTGCCGCCCACAAATGGCAAACGGTCAACGGGCAAAGCAAAAAACAGCAAATGAAATGTAGCACTGATGTTGCTGGCGGGTAGAAGCAGCAACAGCAGCATAATTATGCGCATGTTGTAGTTGTGTATTTAAGTTGATGGTTTTGTATCCAAACAGCAAAGCAGTAGGCACAAAAAAAAACCAAATAGCAATAACAGCCGTCAACAACAAGCCGGCCAACGACGAGCGTCGAACGACAAATCGTCGAAAGTTACAGTTTAAGTTGCTGCCTTGACTATTGCGGCAAACAGTTGCTGCTAGTGATTGGCAGCAGGCAGCCAAACAGCAAGCAGATAATCAGAATTCCAGCATTTTCACCTGTTGCCATTTGCTGCCGCTTGCAGTTTGACATGTGCCGCACATGCCGTTGCCATTTGTCTGCACTTTAATGACGCGCCACGTCCAACAGCAGCAGCAGCAGCAGAATCAGTTCCAGCAGCAACATCAACAGCCACCACTCCAATCCTCGCCTCGACGGCAGCAATCAGCTAAGCATCTTGGCGCGTTGACAATCTATGCGCATAGTTTAGCATTTACTGTTGGAATTATTGAACCACATGCGAAGTTCGAGTTGCAGTCGCTGACCCACTTGCTCTGCCAGCTGATGTCTGCTAACTCTGTCATCGGGACTGGGATACAAAACATTCGGTTGAGCTGGATGGGCTGTGCTTGGGGCGACCATCATCAATGGGCTGCCACCCTTGGGCCGGGGCTCCAAACTGTCATTAGTATGTTAATTTCACTGAAAATTCATACGCAGCGTAGTACGCCTGCAATGCAATTGCCAATGCGCATATTTAAATGCCTGTTTTGTGTGACTCTTTTACTATTTGCAGCTACTGTACCTAAATATACCCTATATGCCAAATAAAGCAAGAGTCTTGCTTGCGAATGATTTCGAAAAAAATAGCAGAAGTACATAACAGTACCTAAATCGTTTGTTTAGGTTTTGTTTGTTTTATATTAATAATTAGTTCCAATTTTAAAAGAACTTTTCCCTTATGGATTATAAAATTAGTGTATATCCAAATGACATGCAATACTTTGTAATGTTGTTCCTGTTTTTGTAAATTGTCAACGCCATGTGTAACAAATTTTAATTCGCTGACCTCCCGCACACACATTGCGCAAAACACCTTGAACACACCACGCTTAAGGCAAAATCATGAGGGGGAGAAAATACGCAACAGTAACAGCAAACAGCAATCAAATGCGTAGTTGACCCCTGACTTGGCCCCAGCAAAAAAAAAAAAAAAAATAGAAAACAAATAAACAACGCAACGCAAAAGACACTTGGCAAATGCAAAAAGGGGCAACAAAGCAAAATTTGCATAGGAAAAACAACATTTCCGCCAACACAAAGCGGCCAAGGGGCGCTTTCGTTAGTCCAGTGCGAAGATTGTGGGGAGAAAGTGGGAGGGCTACAATCGTATATATTACATGTACGTACGTACTCCACAGTCTTGCACTCTAGCTCACACTTGTTCTTATAGTCTCGTACTCAATCCCGTACTCTCTCAGCGGGAGGCTTGCAATGGGCCGCACACAATGCAGACTCAGATTTAACTAGAAACTGTACATTCGGCCAATCGCTATTGAATGATGCAGTGTGGGGTGCAGTGTGTGTTCTGTGCTGTGTGTACTGTGGTGCAGTGGCTCAGTGGTGGTTTGGTCAATTTATGGTCAGTGCCATTAACGCTAGGAATGAAAAAATGCGTGCAAATCGACAGCGCTGGCCACACTAATTAGTTTGTCTTTTGGCTTGCCTAGAACTAACCAAACGAAGGCGGGATCTGAGACTCAAGTTTGAATCATTGAGAACTTGCCGCATTGCTGACTTGACTGCCAGCGGGCTGCTGCATAATTTAGGTAGCAGAAACAGCCACCGCACAAGGAACGAATTCCTTGCTCAGGCCTTTCTTCAGGGCCAAGATCATTTTGTCGGGCCTTAAACGCCCACACAACAGATCAGCGTCTCTCTGCTGTTGCTGTTGTGCTTAATTTCCTGGAATGAATCACTGCTCTGGGCCATGCTAATATTTAAAACTCTTCAAGGGAAAGCTTTGTGTTTTACCAATGAATTTTGGATACTCTTAACGTATGATGGAAATATATGAAACTTAGTATTGAAAGAGTATTAAAGAAAAAGTTAATTCTGCAAAATCTGTTTTGTCTTTGTCTGCTTTCTTAAGACATTTACATAATTGGCAACCGAAACAAAAATATATGTTACCCATACAGCTATTGTTTAAGCTTTAAATGTTGCCAAAACGGGCAACTAGCCTACGGCATTTCGGCCAGGATCAGCTAGAATTTGCCGCATGAGTCCGTACCCTCATATTCTAAAGCGTCATTTAGGAACGGTTGTTGTGAGTCATATCAGATGAGATTTTCGGTTTTTTTGTGTTTTGCTCATTGCCGTACAATAATTTATCAATACAATCGACAAAATAAGGTTTCTTACGATTTAGTTGGCCTCTCTTTTGTTATCTAGAGTTTTGAACTAATGTTGACATACAATTTACAGTTGACATTTTAATACATTTCTAAAAGTATATTTATATTACTACATTTTACATATTGACAAACAATTTGTTTTGACACATTTTAAAATAAACGCAAATTTTAGATGACGGAAGCGTAAGTTTGTTAAAATCTATAAAGTTAATGTGTGTTTTATAACAGTTTATCTTATAACAGCGCTTATAATCCATATGATAATCGCGAGGTTGAACATCCCTTAACGTAAGTAAACGTAGAATAATTTGTTACCCATCTTATCAACTCATTGAGCCACAGTAATTGCGAAGCTTTTTTTTCTCTCTTAAAATGCGTTGTTGGCACTGGTATTTTGGCCTTGCCTATGGCATTCAATTACGGTGGATTAGTCATGGGATCTATAATGTTATTGCTCTGCACTTTTCTTGTAATGTATGGCATGCATTTACTAGTAAGTTTGTGTATTTACAAATATACATTTTAGTTAATTCAATTCTATCCCTGACAGATTCAATGTATGGTTGAGTGCAGTCGTCGAAGCCAGGTGGGTTATTTAAATTTCAAAAATACAATGGTATATTCCTTTAAAGAGGGTCCGGCCTGCTGTCGTTATTGCGCCAAGGCATTTGGACATATGGTTGATGGCTTTCTAGCATTTTCAGACTTTGGTACATGCACAGTGTACATCGTATTTGTGTCCACACAACTTCAGCAATTTTTAGAAATGGTCAACTTTTACTTGAATATAAGAGCATACTGTGCCATAATTGGGCTCTTGCTCTTGCCTTTGTTTTTTATAAGGCATCTTAAGTATTTGGTGCCGTTCAATATAGTAGCAAATATATTGATATACTTGGGTATCGGATTAATCTTCTATTATATTTTTAAAGACTTACCCGGAATTGATGAGAGAAAACTATTTCCGCACATTTCAGATGTTCCCATGTTCATGGCCTTTGCTTTGTTTGCCCTTTCCTCAGTGGGTGTGGTAAGTATTCGACAAACCAATTAAGCGCATTTATTAAATTCCTTTACTACAGATGGTAGCAATTGAATCCAAAATGGCTCATCCTGCCAAATACTTGGGCTGGACGGGCACATTAAGTTTGGGTGGCACTCTCGTATTTTTTACCTATCTTCTATTTGGTTTCTGTGGCTACTGGCGTTATGGTAGTCTCATACATGCTACTATAACTCTTAATGTACCCAATGATGAAATGTAAGTTTTATAATTATACCCGCGAGTACCTGCATTACATTTTATTTCCTAACAGATTGGCTAAGATTATCAAGGCATGCATTGCAATTGCCGTATTTTTTACCCATCCACTTAGCGGGTATGTCCCGGTTGACATCCTTATGAACAATGTCATAATACCTAGACACAATCCGAAGAATCCGCATCGTGTCGAGTACTTAGTTCGCGTTCTTTTCTTATTAGTGACCACACTGACTGCTGTAGCATTTCCCAATTTGGGTCCACTTATGGCGTTGTTCGGTGCTTTCTCCGTAGTCTCACTCAATCTTATAATCCCATGCTGCATTGAGCTTAGCCTGTTGTATCGCGATACGTATGGAAAGTTGAAATGGAAACTCTGGAAGGACATACTCATCATAAATATTGGAACAATTGTACTCATCAAGGGTTCCGTTTTTGCAATTATCGACATCATTGATGCTTATGGTAGCAGATCCATAACAATTTAAAGAACTACAAGGTAGAAGAGACCGACAACACGACAACTGCAGCTGGTTTAGACGTTTCTTAGAGGTTTTAGATATCAACAAATGTCAAAATTAATTATGCGAGTTTCTAAAAGGTTTATAAAATAATTATTATTATATATTTTATAAGTACATAGTACATATTTCGATTTAGTAGTATCACATTTACACGCACGATACAATGTCGAACAACATAAATTAAACGTTAGTTGAAAGGTCAACAAGAAGACAACAACCAGTCGCAGGAGCAGGAGCAGCAACAAAAGCGGCTACAACAGTTCCACCTACTGCTCCACAGTTGCTCAATGGCCATTATCGATAGCCGATGTCGACATTGGCATTGGCGGTAATTCCCTCATTAGGTGGCAGGCCTGGGTAACCTGGCGTACTGTGGCATGCGGCATGTGGCAGGCAACCTGCTTGAAGCCACTGCAGCCACTCAACGTTGGCTGCTTGTCTGTGTGTCAGTTTGTCTGGCAGTCGTCTTCAGGCCCACTTAACGATGCTCCGGAATTTATGCCGATATGGTAATGCATCTGCGCTGGGGCCACTGCTGGTGCTGCTGGGGCGGCCCACCGCTTGCCTCATTATGCCATTGATGGACTGCAGTTGAGCGTTTGGATTGCGTAATTTATTGTTTGGGCCGTCGCTTGATAAACTGGTGTTGGATTCCAACATAACCTAAATGGGCAAACGGGCGACAGGCGACATCTGTTAGTTGTTGTTGTTACTGTTGTTATTTCTGCTGTTGGCCGAGCCGAACATTTTTTGCCAACGCCTGCATATCACTTTCGTCAAATCCGCGGGGCTTTGAACAAGTTCAACCGGAGCTCACATTGGGGGATTGAGTTGTGTGTGTATTGCATTTATGGGTCTAATTAGCTACGCAAGTCGCATGCAAAGTTGCAAACGCACCGCAACTCAAGTCACTCAGTCCATCAGCAACTGTTTCTGATCTCTGGTTAATGATTTCCACAGAAATATCTGCCACACGTGCAGGAACTCCACCCATGTGGCTAGTTCAAAAGGTTAAACAGCGCAACTGGCGAAAAACAGAAAGAAAGACAAAAAAAAAACAGTTCTGCGTATGCGACGATTGTAGCAAAGTGCAACAAATCATTTCGTAGGACCCCAGCGTTTGCCGATCCTCGGTGCAATGCCAACCAATTTGTGTTCCGTTGCTTTGCCGTTTGTATAAATCAATTGGCCAGCGGAGTCCACAAACGGCGTCCCAGCATCCAAAATACAACTACTACTCCACTCGGGCATATAAACTGTATACACTGTAGTCTGAGACTGAGTCTCAGTTACCGTCGTTACAGTCGCTCTTCGATTTGACAACCCGCTGTGCGGTGTCTATTGGCATGGCCATCCTATAAATTGCCTGCCTCCTTTCTGATCTCCACTGATGCATTATGTGTTTGGACTATGATTTTTCACTTGTTTTAGTGCGTGCGATCCGCGTCTGATTGGTCTATAAATTATAAAGTTTATTGCGCCCAAACTATGAGTATATGAGTATTGGCCGCAGGCCACAATCTGCAGTCTGCAGACTGCAGTCCGAAGTCCTCTGGCCGCCCCCGACACTGATGGATTACATATTTCGTGCCTGCCGTTATCTACCGCCTCGACCTAACACAAATATTGGCTTATCGAAATTTATAATTTCAAATAAATATGTGTGAGTTATTGGTTACATATTTGCTGGTTGACTTTACTTTCGATTTCTGTATAAATATTTGCACAATTTAACGGTCAGCGGCAGTTGACTGTTTGTTGACTTTAGGATAATGACAAGTCAAGACGATTTGAATCGGTTGATTTTGCTTGCCGCCAAGGCCATGACCTGTGTGGTGCTTTGCTTTGCTGTGGCAGCCTGGCAACATGTCGAAGAATGTCAAAAATAGTTAGCGGCAACAAGTTTTGCGAAAAGAATCGTCGTCTGGTAAGTTGTAGGAGACGAGACACAAAAGATGCCGACCAAATCGACGTCGCCCAATGCGCAGCACTGCACCAAATTTGCAGGCCCAGCAACATGGCATGGAAGGTATGTCAGCAACATGTTGTCTAGCAACAACTGACAATTGCTGACTGACTGCATGACTGACTGTCTGAATGACTGCCTGGACAGGCAATGTCTGTTAGCGGTACCTTTAATTGCCTGGCTGCCCAAAATCCATAGACAAAATGTCAGCCCAAGTAGTAGCAGCAAGAACAACAGCACAAACTGACAGCTTTGTTTCAGCAACATATCAACAGCAGCAGCAGCAGCAACATCAGCAACTGCAACTGCTGCGCCAGCATTAATATTAATTAAATAAACGTTAATTCAGCGCATTAATGCGTAATAAATAATGTCACTTTGAGGCAAAAATTAATGCATAAACGCTACTTATCGCTGCCGACGCCACCGCCACGCACTTATCTGTGTCAACACAGCGCCAGAGACAGCAACAAGCAGCCAGCCTGCAGGCAGCGACAGCAACCAGCTGGCTGACAAACGCATTGTCAATAGGCCAGGCCAATAGCTACTAGTATATAGTAGATCCGTTTGGCAGTAGCGGCAGCCGGGAATCAGACAGGAGTCGGACATCGGGAGTCTGGAGTGGGGCGCGTTGCAATTACATGTCTGTGACAAGAATTTTAAATGAAAATCACCAGTTGGCGCACTGTGCACTGCACAGTGGACAAATGATTCAAACTTTCGCATTACGTGTGGAAAATGTATAAAACTGCATATACAGTACTATACAGAGGCGCCACGCCATCAGGAGGCACCTTAACTCAATGCCGTCTCTTTGCCATTTTGGTTTGTTTTTGTTCGCTTTGCATGCTTAGCCAGAAGGTGCCACTGCCATGGCGGCAAATGCAACGGCGACGCATGAAATTAGAAAGGCATTATTTCAAATCTCTCGCATTGGAGGTTTATTTATCAGCAATTTGTCAGCAAGTGTTTAGCCAGATGCAGCGGCTCAGATTAAAGTGACCATGTGTCCCCGTCTACTTTCTAATACAATTCATTGACACAGTGCATTAAAACAATTACATGAATAGATTGCAGAATTTTGAGTAGACAGCAAAGCAAAATAAAAAAATTGCCACTAGGTCAAACAATCAACGAAGGGCCTTCACAATTCCCAAATGTAATTTCTGGTACACATAAAATATGCAACAAAAGCTAAAAGCTTTCTCACTTAGGCTCTTGGCCTGAGGCGCATTTGAAAACCCATCCAACACTGTTCGCAAGTATTTTAGAAACAGCTTAAACTTCAATTTAATGCACTAAATCGCTGTACCCTTGTTGGCTGTACCCACGCCTTAACAGAAGTTGGCCGAAATGATTTATGATCAAACATTTGGCCATGTTGCTGCACGGCCAATGAGTGCATTAGAATAGCTTACTTGCCTTGGCCAGGAGCAACATAATTCAGCAGCATGTTGCCTTTGGCGCAGTTAACAAATAACATCAACTTATTAAATAAAGTTTCAATTCAAGGCAGCAAACAGGCAACGCATTCAAGTGAACAACGGCTACCGTACTGTGAATCTGGACATTGCTTTGGACAGACAGACGAGCGGCACAGTGGATGGAGGTTGCTGCAGGCGCAGCCACAATAAATCATCACATCGAAGGCATGGACGACGCAGTGTAAGTAGAGGGAAGTGTTGGGGGCACATGGTTGTCTGACTGCCTGGGTTGCCAAACCAACCAAGTAAGTAACTGCGGCCAAGTTATGTGGCTTCATTGTGGACAGAATGAACGCTTTTAAGCAGACAATTGCAGCCCGCGGCGCAGCAGCAGCAGCAGTATCGGGAATAGGAACAGCAGCAACGCCAACACAGGCAGCAGGTAGGCAAAAAAAGAAAACGAAAACAGGAGACTGTGGCAAGAGATTGGTTAGCCACTCTAGCAGCTCCCACTGCCCCATTGCCCATTGTTCAACAGATCATTGTAGCGCTCACCGTTTGCTCCTTGCCTTGTTGTAAGTTGTTGCTGTTGCTGTTGCTGTTGTTGCTACACATTTTCGTAGGCCGCTGTTGTGCACATAAATCATTGAGTTGACTCCCAACTGCAAGTACGGATTACAGCCTTTCTTGGCTTGGCAATATGAGTTAATTTTTGCTAGCACCACCGAAATCGTATTTGCGTATTTGTCAACTGCAAATTACAACTTTTTCCCACACGATTCCCGCCTGCCTTCCTGCCTGCCTGCCTTGCTGGCTGCCTATCGCAATGTTGACACACAACACATGTGGGTGTTTGTTGCAATTTATGGCACGCCTGGCATTATAAATTTTCTATTAACTCGCCAGACGTCAGCCAGGCAAACACTACATGCGAACTGGGCGAGAGAGTGAGATTTGCATTGAATGCCCCAAGCAGTGCAAACAGTCTCCACTGTGCGATAGCGCATTATCTGTTTAAGGCTTTAATTTTGTTTACCAAAAATGTACGCAAAATAAGTGCGAGAGACAAACAGAGAAGAACGCCTTCTACGGTCTGATGTTGGACGTAGCGACGTCTCTGGACTCTTGTGGCACTGACTGCATTTGCATGCAATTGACTTGAAAGGCGTTTCTCGCTTTGAGTATTCTCTTGTATATCCCTGCTGCTGCATCTCATTGAACCCGACAAATTGGTCATAATTTTCAGCAACTAAGTAATCCCAATAAACATGGCCTAAACATTGTGCACCTGACATTAAGCTGCCAAGCATACAACTATTTACTGAGCAAAAGATTTGGGGGGGGAGGGGGAGAGAAAAAGAAGAAAGAGACATTGGTATTGAACTTATGCAGTGGCCAGCAGCCAATAAGATGCATTTATCTGTGCATCGATCAGCTATAAAACCCGTGTTTATTCACCGATTCATCGACTCACCGACTTACCGACTGTACAACTGTAGCGCATCGAATCGATTTGGCCAGCCAAATTGTAAATTAACAGTAGTTAATATCCAAATGAATTTGCGACTGCTGCCAATTTATGCAGCTGGATCTGCTTATGCCGTTTAATCTGCCAGTTCAAAGGTTGTGCATACTCCAATCATCAGATTTATGCGCTATACGCTGAAATATCATCAAAGATACCAAAATCTACCAAAAAGCTAAACGGGCGCCAATATCCCATAACATACAACCAAAAACGCATTCAGAATCGTGTTTAATATTTTTCTTCTCTCTTTTTTTTGGTGAGTTGTTGATGCGTTTGTTCAATCAGTAAGGCAACGAGGTCTGATTGGTTTTCAAAATTCACACGCTGTGCAGCGCTGCTTATCGAACTTCTTGTTTGTGTGAGTGTGTGTGTGTGTATCGTCAGATACAATATTTTGAATGTGCACGAACTTTAAACTCTCACTCGGTCCGAATGGTTGACTTGACCGTTGGTAAATAGTAATTTTACTGTTGTAAACACACACACACACACACAAACGTACAGTTACACATTGCGTCACATGCAAAACGCTTATCGCTTAAGTATCTGGATGGATACAATGCTCGTGTACTTGTGTTATATATGTTCTTGTGTCTGTTTTGTTATCGGTGGGTGTAATTTTCTCACGGTTCAGTTTTCAGTAACTCGGACTTAAATTGCGTTTGCACATTTCCCTTTTTTTTATGTATTTCTGCGGACCTCCTTTTTTATTGCCCGCTTTAGCCTTTTTCGCCAACACTTTTGTGGGTGATTACGGGAGAAATAAGAACAACGCGCAGCACCTGAACAAATATCTTATCAGCGTTTCGTTTTTCAGCGCTTTATATCACGTTTATTAATTTGATTTCTTAGCTCGCTGTTCTGAGCGCCATATAGAAGCGTGGGAACGCGCTAAAAAAGATTTTTGCAATTTTAAGCAGTTATCGCTGCTGCGGTTTTGGAAGTTCGCTTATTATCACTTCACTATCAAGTGCTTGTGGATTGTTAGTGCTTTGTGCAAATAAACATGTGTGCAAATCTTTTGCTACTAGACGGTGAGAAATGTCAACAAAGTGGAGGCGATATGTACTCATTAGGTGGAAATTTCAAGGTTTAATAATTTAGCGGGCGTTTTTACTACAGATTAGGGAGGGACCTTTATCGATGGGAACTTTTAAGAACTTTATAAACTATTTATGACTACTTCAATCGAACCGATAGATGAGAAAAGATAACAATTGAAATTATTCAAATAAAATCGTCTTTGCAAAATATAATACATAATTTACTTTCTATATTCAAGACTATCCGCATATTTGAATTGAATAAAATGTTTTTTTTTTCTTTTTATTTTCTAATTTTTGCTTGCGTACAAATTAAAAGGTTTGTGACTTCGGTAGATTGTTGTTTGTTGTGCATATCAATCGATTTGTTAGCATACTTTTAGGCAGCAATGTGATTTGTGGAATCGAGAAGTCCCCCTGGAATTTCCAGGTATACTGCCATCAAGATTTTACACATAAAAAAAAACTAGTATTATAAGACCTACTACAGAACTTATTTTGCCCTTATTGCCATAATAGATTTTCTAAAAGAAATTATAATCCCATTAGTTTTTCAAACACATAAAAAACTTGTTATCAATTTACATTTTATCTTTATTTTTTTTAATCAAATTTTATTTGCAATTGTGCAATTGGTCTCTGTTTCTTGATAGGTTGTATTTTAATATATATATTAAATATGTCATGATTAATTTAATAGGGCATATAATGGGGGAAAATCAATAATGTTTTAATATACAAAAATATATAACAAAACTAACATACATATGTTTTGTACATTTAGAACATGTGTTTGGTGTCTGTCTGTTTGTGTCGTACATGCTTAACTGTTTGTCTATTTTGGTGTGTAACTAATTTAGTTCGGCTATGAACTAATTACAACTACTATAACTACGATGTATTTTGTTGTCAAAAGATCACTGCGTTTACGCAAATCACTTCAAGAAAAAATTCTCTAAATAACTTTAATGCCACAATTAAATTTCATAATGCGGCATCAACTAAATAAAATACTTTGCTTGGATAACGGTCAAGTTAGAGGGTTTAACGATATGGGTGAGAGTTAACTAGAACTGCTGAAAGCTGCCAGTGCTTGGCCTGTTTATAGTCGTTTATGATACACTACTGCATAAATTTTGTATGATTGTTTTTGTTTTAGTTTGAAATTGTTATGTTGCGAATATGTGGATATGTGTGGAAGAGTGTTGCAGAGGGAGAATCTTACAAAACTTTGGTTAGCCCTACAATTAGTTAAAAACTTAACTTAGATATCCCTGTGCTTAGAAGAGTTTTTTAAAAACTAATTTAATTTAAATTAGCATAAATCTTGGGCAAGCTTCGGTGCGGCTTACTGCCCATCGCTCACATGGCTGCCATTGAACTCGGCTTGAAACTCGCGTATGCTCACATATGTGCCCGTTATAAAGCCCACAATGCCAAACATTATCAAGCCCGAGTTCTTCCACATACGCCATTTGAAGCGCCCATAGCCCGGATCTTCATAATACACAGCCAATTCAATGGTTGCCGGCACAATCATGCCCAGCGTGCTCAAGCAAACGGCGCCAATAAGCGAAATGAATGGTCCCAGATTGGGCAATGCAACAGCAATGGCACAGCAAAGCATCTATAAATATGAATTTGATATTAGTTCAAGAGCTTAATTGAATTACAATAAGAATATAAATACTTACCACAAGACTCACACGCATAGCGTACTCGCTCATATTTTGGCGTGCAGCAGGAATTTTGCTTTCAATTCCCTTCCACAGAATGCTAACGGGTACATAAAACTGCAGCGTAAAAGTGAAGAAGATAGCAATGGCAATCATAAGCTTTACGGACTGTGCCAGTCTGTAAAAAAGAAGAAATTCTTATAAGTTCTGCTCTTCAAGTGAGAGGGATTAAGTTGTAACATACTTGTCTTCCAGGGGTAGATTCAGTGTTATGCTTGCTGCCGTATCATTTCCATACTTTAGGTAGCCAAAGAAACCAACCAGCGTGTACATAGCAATGACGAGACCCATGCCAAAATTTAGCACTGAGGGGCAGCCAATAAAGTGATTGGGATTCTTCATGTCATTTTCCAGAGACATAACTACACCGATACCTTCCAGAGCAAAGATGACTGTGCCAAAGAACAAAGGCCATTGCACTGGTGAAACAATACCAACACGTTCAGCTGGCGCTGGCAGATCCGAAAACATGTAGACAAACGTAATGACAATGCCAACAAACATAAGAATATTGGCAATCATTGAGAAGGGCGTCAGAAACTTAAGATTGCGCACCAGGCACATGAAGACCAAAGGAGCCGAGACAATCACAATCCACATGCGAATACTGATCGCCGTTTCCAAATAGACGGCAACCACTTGCTCCACATTGGTGGCTACAAACACCAGATATATGCAACAGCAGCCAAGCAGATCAATTACCAGAAATGTGTTCACCATAAAGCGTACGAAACGAGACCATTTATTAAGCGCAGGCGGACCATCCAGGAAGGCTTGCTCGGCCACATCGGCGAATCCCATCATAGGTATCTTGCGACGACGACACAATATGTGTGCACACTTCACCAGTATGTGGACGCAGTAGGTGCAGAGAGTGCCCACGGCTAAGGTGCCCACCAGACCGAACCATAGACCAGCATTGGAGAAGGCCATGGGCATGGCAAGAATGCCGGAGCCAAGTGAGCCCTTGAGCAGATGCACGAAAGTTTCCACATCACTAGAAATCGAAATGAAATCATATCAATAATGGACATGCTGTGTGAACAGACGCAGATATTTCAAATATTATATGCATATATATACTTATCATATTATATCTATAATATGCAAATCCCGTCCGGCTGCCAAAATAAAATAGACGAAAACTTAAGTTGCATCAAAATATTTACGAAAAATAAGAGCAAATTTTGTCGACTGCAATTCTGTTTGCTGCGTTTTGATGCCTGTTCAGCCATATAAAGAAAATATATCGCAAATATATAAATATATATAATATACACACAAACACATCGCGTGACACGCATCACACAATCCCAGCAAACTAGAAAATATATTATACTAATCTAACTTTTAATTGTTTTGTTACGTTTATCATTGTTGAATCCAATGCTGGATCGCGAATGAATTGAAATCAAATTCTACTAATAAAGCATTTTTTCAATTTATTTCGTATGTCAAACATAATTTGCCCAACCCAATTTTGTTTGTTAGAGCACATTATGGCGCCGTTATTTTCCCCTCCCTCGCGTTCTCAAACCCTCTCAACTGACAGCGTTGCACATTTTACACCGTAAACGAATCGTGCAGCAACATTTCGACATTTGTTTTTGTATTTTTTTTCCTATCTATTTTTGTTTCTATTTGCGAATTTACTTTATTTTTAGTATAAAAGCTTTTCGGATAAAGTCCAAGGACAATGTCAATAGAATTGCACATGTATTTCCGTTATTTTCCGTTTATTCATTCTCGTTCAAAATTTAAAAAGGCGAGAAGAGATAAATCAAAGTCTAGGCAAAGTTCAATGACGTTTTTTTTTAAGTAGTTAGTCATTGGTATTTCTTGATCGCGCAAATATCAGCTGTTTATGTAAGATATTATCGATTGTTGATGGTACGGGCACGAAAGCCATTACTCAAAATATTTAAAATTGATTGCAGTATTTCATGATCACTCGCACTTTTCTTTGCATAATACTTACGATGTTGGATGCTCAACTTTGCGATGCTCGAAGGGATTGTAGGTGCCATCCTCGCCATCATCGCCACCTTTTTTACGTGTCAGGACCAAAGGGAGAGTGGAGCCAGCCGCTTGCTGGACTGGCACATCGGCCATATCGGAGCGGATGAATCTATCCGAGGATGAATACATTTCAAACATTGTAATTGACGAATGGTTATCGATGTTCTTATACATTTTGCACAACGAATGCACAATTGTATCGAACACACAAGAAATAAAAAAAAACTACTTGATTCGTATGCGCGCTATTGTTACGTTAGCTATGGCATCGAATACTAAAATGAAATGCACTCACTTTGGCTGACCAATGCTCGCATTGTTCCTGCTGCCGTTTTTCTTCTCGCTATCGTAGACCGTCACAACCGTCGGAATTTTCTGCAAAAAAGAGATCGTAGGTATGTTCAGCAATCATGAGAATGAGAAACCCAATAAAAGTGCAATGAATCAGAATGTAAAGAAAGAAGAGTGCAGAGTGCAGTGTGCAGAAGAGCGCAAGCTTATGTAAATCAGGCAGCCAGCTGGCTGACTGCTGAGAGCTACACCTATATACATATCTATGCCAAGAATGATTTGCGTAGTTGCGAGCAAGATCAGCTGCAATTAGTTGGTCTCTCAACAACCAATAAGCGTCAATGGTTACTTGTCGCTGGATTGGCATGCATTTACATGACCTTGACAAATACAGGGCACAATGTCAAAATTTCTATGTATAAGCACGAATGAATTGAACAACTCGAGTATCAGTCTTCTGATGTGTGCTTTCTGTTTCTGTTGATAAACAAAACACCCGACAATGCAGTGAATATGTTGCATTTTTTGGCAAGCGGCGTCGTGTGCGCAATATTCAAGTTCAATAGTCAAACTGTTATGCGGAAGAAGAACAACGATGCGTTCGCACACACAAGCACACACAGATATGGTTTATTCTTTCAATCGCACCTGCTGATCCAAAGTGGTGCCACTTAATGAGGTGGTCATTACTGCAGCACCACTCGACAGTGCCGGCGGTGGACCGCCTCGTTTCAACGACATTTTCAACCGTTGGCGACTGAGCGCCGCACTGGACAGACGCGCGGAATCTCGTGGACCTATAGGACCGAAATTGCTCAGTTCTTGCTCGTGGTGCAGTGCACGCGGCGGCAGTGGCGGCTTTCCGGCGGTGGCGTTCAGCTTGAAGGCGTTGCGCTTCACGTGTCTGAGTCGAGTTCGAGATAAAGTTCAATATCGAGTGATTGATCGACATGCGCGACGTTTGCACGTGCAATTCCAGTAAGATAAAATATATATCTGTTCGCGTTCACGGTCAATGTCGTCCGCTTTTATGCACTTTTGTGGTCAAAATGAAAAGCGACAGCAGCCACACATCGGCCACACTCAGCACTCAGAGAGATTTGTGTGTGCAATCTTTTGAGCAATTTTGGTACACAAATAAATAGTGGACACTCGGGACTCGGTCGCATTCAGCCACAGAACCCGCTGCAGCAGCACTGAGCAGCTAGTTTGTGACGGGTTTTGTTCGAAACGCTTTTGTTTTTTTTTTTTTTTTTTTAATTTCGTCTGCTGTGTAATTTTTGTATTTATATATATAATATTGGGGTGCAGCAGCAGCAGCAATAGCAGCCTTTAGAGTTCTCGATGTCGTCATCAGACCTGCTTATGCCCTGGCATCTATTGTTTCCTATATGTTTACACGTGCGCCGTGAGAGATGAGCGCGCGCGGCTATTAAACAAAAAAGCACAATCTCAGCGAGTGCTCCCACATACAAATTGATCAAAATCAGTGCGACACCGTATGCGACATGATACAACAACCAACAACTATGGCAAGTGCGACGTAAATAAAATTAATGAGGAAACTGTAAATTTGCACAAAAAATTTGTGCGAAAATATTTACGAGTGCAACAAAAAAAGCTAATCTACTAAGACCATAAACGGTTTTTTATTTTAGTCATTTAATTTCATTTATTTACTTTGATATCCCTCGCAAAATAAATAAACTGGCTGCCATATCATCTTGAAATTTTTGACAGCGATTTGGTTGATTAGAAAATTGCTGCATAAATTTTAAAATTTGTATCATTTTATTTTGCTGCACAATGGGCAAACCAAAAATTTGTTAGTTTTGTCATTTAAGCACAAAAATGTTTTATTTAAAACAAACCGCGGGCAAATACGCTGCGTATACTTGTTTTGAGTTTGTTATAGCGCCATCTAGCGTCTGCAAACACATTTTACACCGCGCCACGCTTGACAGCGACAAATGCCAACCAACTGTGCGGCGAATTAGGCTACGTTTTAACGGGGAACATTTGCAACGAGTCTTGTGACAAACATTGCGGCGAATTTGATCGACAAATGGAATATCCAAATGATCCAAATGGTGATGGACTTACTAATAGCATGTGATGAAAGTTAATTTAATAAATGGAGTGATTAGAAATATTTGATATATTATTAAAATTATTATACAATAAATCACTATCAGCTTAGGCGACATTAAATATTAATATATTACACGTATAAGAAAAGACATTTTGACAGTTTAACGCATCAGTTCACTTAAGTTATGATCCCCAAACAAAAAAATACTCAATATACTTTAAACGATGATAAATCTTAGAGTCTAGCTTCATAAAACCCTACCTACGCACGGAAATCCCTGTTTCTTCTTTAGCTAATGGGTATAATAATTGCGTATGTTAATTTCTATACATCGGCATTTCGGGCTAAAACTTTTGTATGCCATAGTTAGGCAGCTGGGGGCTGGCAGAAATTCTATTGTAGTGTGGCGCCTGTTACTATAATAACCATATAAATGTCATTTCGTCAGTTATTCAAGCGTTTTGTCGCGTGCAGCATTATGATTGCCTGACGCAAAAATCACTTATTACGATTCGGAATCTTCATGTGAAGTGCAATAACAGCAAAACACAAAAACTAAATTCATTTTAGCGCTTGCATTTTATTTGCAATGCGGGTTGAAGGGAGAGAATCGAAAAACTGTGCTCGCATTCAAATGGCGGCAACAGCTCCGCAAACAAAACGAACTAAACGAAGAGAGTGCAAGCTCAACGCGAGCGCAAAGCACTCAACACGTGTCCAACTGCCTTGGTTCAAGTTCAATATGGCGACAAGTGCCGTTAGCATTGTGGCGTACTATGACAAATTGAGAAAAGGAGAGCAGAGCGATAACAAGCCCAACTTGCAAAGAGATTTTGAAATAAAAACGAATTATTATATTATTGCGCTTAACCAAATAATAAAATTCTTGATTTCAACCAAAAGCCACTGTACCATTTCATAAATTAAAATAAATAAATATGACATTCAATTTTAAACTGACTAATGCTAGAAATTCATATACATATTTTCATATTATTATCGATCATCATACGAATGTACTTACTGTACTGTATAGTACAAACGCATGACAAGGTAATTTATTCATTAAAGTAACATCAATCAACACGTATCGAATGCTTATATTGTTTATAGTAAGTAGTTCCCAATGTTTACATTTCGATAACGATAGCAAATGCCAAAGATAAGCAGTTCGTGAAGTATTTGCAACTTAAAAATCTCAGTGGAATCTAAAAACGTGTTATTACAAAATTGCACAGCGACAGTTGGTTATTAAAATTGAGATTGGAACCGCCTTTAATTGCATGGTATGACGAAATCGTCAGTACTCTTGCCTGCCCTAAACGTCCACAATCGTCCACTCCCCCCTTAATATACATATTTTAAGTGCAATGACTAAGTTAGAAAATTCGCACATTGCCAGGCGTACAGCCGTACAAGCGAACATGCATTCATGTACATTTCTAATTAAAAGTGTCAACTGCCAGCTAAAATGTTCTACGACTCTATGGCTCTGCGGGCTCTCAATAGTTTTGTTTCGACTGCATGCCATTGAACTTACATAAGCAAGTGCAACAGAAACTGAAAAGAAACAGAAGCAGCAGGGAAATGAAATCGAAAACGGCAATAGCCAGCACAAAACAATAAGGCAAACAAACGCCACACAGTTTGTAGTGGAAAGTTTTTTCTGTTACAAAACTGGCTAAAATGCTGCAGCTAAAAAATAATTTAAGCGAAAATGTTATGTTTGCATCACGTGGCCCCACAATGATGAGGGGGGCATTGAAGGAAGTAGCTCAGTTGAGCTCAACACAGCTTTACTTAGGTTATTTCTAGCGAAATGTGTCAGCAAACAGTCAATGAAAACTATTCGCTTTATGACTTCCCCAAGTTTTGGGCAGATGTTGTTGAATGAGTATGACATCTAAAAAGTGCATTAGGTGGGCTGCCAGCGCATAGATAAGATAACAATTACATATTGCCTGTATCAAATGCACGAATGAGATATGAGCTTCACTTTTCGGAAAGAGCCAGACACATTTTTGATTGGATTGCAAATTAAACCCGTTTAGATACAATACAAATTGCATATTGTCGGGAGTAAGTGCCTCAGAAATAAGAGAAGCTATGCGCTGTTCAATTCACCTGATGCGTTAATATTTATAATGTGCGCTGTTTCAAGTGCCTCATAACAGCATTATGCATAGGAGAGAGAAGAGAGAACGAGGGATGAAGCAAGTGGAGTGTGAGTAAGAGTGGTAGGGGGTATAGGAGCGAAAATAATTACATTAAAAGTGTTGAGAGAGCTGGTGGTCACACTTTCAGAGTGCGACATTAATGCTTACGGCATGAAAAAATTATCAAAACGCAATTGAATTTTGCGTTGTGCCATTTAACAAAATAGCAATGCAGCAAATTCATCAACGGCGCTTGCGCAGCACCAGCAGAACGTCAGATTGTCAGACTGTCAGACGAAATCTTAAAGTCAAAGTACAACATGCTATACTTTTTTCTTGTGTGGTGCATAAAGCCACGAAATTGTGAGAAACGCTGACGCAGTAGGTAGTCGACGACGACGACGACAGACCAATAAAGAAAGACGACGTCGGCATTTGCGCTGCCATAGACGGTTTGATGTATGCCCTACTTCGTCCCCTACCACGTATATATGTGCTACGTACACAACGAACCCGCACCGAATTCGAATCCCAGAGCCAGGCAAACATAAAAGTGCAAGGCATTTGCACAGGCAGCGAGTGGAAAATTCCACTGTTCATAAAAAAACACAGAAGAAGGCAACAAGCATTAGAAACAACAACAACTGTAACTCAAATAGGCATTGTTTGGCTCTAGGAGAAGCGGTGAGGGTGGGAACGTACTGTATGTTTTTCTGTACTTTCCTCATAACAACAACAACAGTAACAGGGACAAACGAAACTGAAACGAAAACATCCCCGAAATTAGACTTTAGTTTTGAAACTCCTTAAATTTGTTATCAATCCAAACAACGCAAATGATTTGCATTCGGCTAATTTGTACAAAAGTCGATCAATCAATAAAATCATATGATTTTTATGGGGTAAGTTAGTTAGCTCTGTTTAGTTGGAGTGATTAGTAGCTAATGACATTTGATGGAGTACTTGTATGTCCCTAATAATTATATATTATCTCAATGAGTTGAGCAAAATATATTAATATCTTAGGTTTATGGAAAATTTACAATGAATCAGCTAAAAAATTTAATGATAAAAAATAAAACTTTAAATTATTCTTGTCGTGAATATATTGCTGAGCTAAACAACTATTGCATGTACCTTAAAAAAGTTGCAAAACTGATAAGACCAAGCCTAAATAGATCATTGTACTATTTGCTTTTAGCCTAGACAAATCGATGTAAACTTCAAACGGTACAAAAACTTTACACGCTGTCGTCATCAGTTTAGCATAACATTGACCCCACCGAAATGGAATGCCGATTCGCATAGTTCGGGACCGAGGATGGCCAACTACTTACGGTGTATTCCGTTGGGGCCAGCGGCGTGCGGGAATCGCTTTTGTGAAAACTCATTTTCACCGCAGCAATAATCCTGCAGGGCGTGCAATCCTGTCGGCAATGGCAACCGTTGCGCGCTTAACGTATTTCGTAAACTGTCGGTAAACGCGATGCGTTGCGGTTTCCAGCAATTTCCAAACACTTTTTTACAAATACAAGATACAAATTCAATGTGGAAATTTAGTGCAAACAAAATTTGAGAATTGATTTTGTATTAATTTTGTATAAAAGATAAAATGCAATATTACTAATGCAATTCTCAAGAACTTGCGGCCGCTCTGGCTATGAAAAATAGGCTTTGGTTTTGTTAATTTTCTTTCGGCGTGTTGGCGGAAAATTTAAACGTTGCAATGAGAGATTTAAAGTTCGGACAACCGCACGGTTTGACAAACAGAACAAGAATGCCAACCTTTGCATAAAATCGAGCGAGTAAAACACCCGATATGACTGTTTAACGGGCAACGGCAAACAGAAAGAGAAATAGAGTGAAAAAGAGAGAGAGAGAGGGAGTGAGAGCGTCGTTCACAGAGAGCGCGCTACTGAGCTATTGAGTGCTCATATTGCCATATAGTTCCGCTTCTGATAATGAAAACTGCAAACTTTAAACGAAAAGGAAACTTGCTCGCCCCTCATTTAGACGTTACGGGGACTAGCCAACAATTTTAAATCAGTTCCGTTGCACTTGGACTGCATATGGCAGATGTATGCGTCACCATCATATTTTTAGATTAATTTTGGGAGAGCGCTGCACTTTACTGGTAATTAAAATAATCTACCGTGAATCAGTTAGAACACATATCAGATATTGTCTCCAAATAGTGTTGAAGTCAAAACAATACCCTGCGCAAGTTGTCATAGATAATAACATGCCGGCTTAATATCAGCAAACAAAATAATTGACTAGACTTATATGCAATGAAGTTATTAAGAAAAGTAGTTTAAACAGACATCTTAGTATTATTTATTTAAGAATATTATATTTAAAATTAATTATTTTAAATACCATTGACAAAATTACTTTAATATGCCCGTTTTGTTACAGGGTATGACTTATATGCATACTCTGTAGATAACGCAAACTCGATTCGTTGAAAAGTGAATACACATAATGCGCTAATTAATTAACGATTTCGTTAGATAAGACAAAGCCGAAAAAAAGGAGAAGTTACAGTGTTGCACACCCACTCGATATATATATATAAAAGGGTTGCTAACCAACACCACCCAGTTTGGCGACCATTTCCAACTGCGCAAAACTTTTGTGGTATTCCATGAAGTTGCACTCAACGATACAACTGAAACAGAAACGTTTCGTATCGGTCGCTTAATTGACAATTGAATTGTGTGACGTTTACCCCAACAAATTAACTGACAATTGATTGCCAAAAATACGAAACGCAAACCAAGGGCTATCCAGACATCCAAGACAATAGTAAATATATTGAATAATAAACGTGTTTGAATGTATATCAAAATACATATTTCTATATATAAAATTTATATGTATCAATTTGTGTAAGTTCTTTGCGGCGCATTTACTCATGTGTTATTTGAAACGTGCCAGCTGCGTTGGGAAGACTGCAAATATCAAACCGATACCGATCACGTCTAACTTTACCAGTGCAAAGCGGATTTTGGCGAGTGGAAATTTTTTTATGATTGCTAAGTAAAAATCAATTGAAAATGGCAAAATTGATTAACTTTACCGAGATTGTGGGAAACTAATGAAAACTAATAGCTGAGGAAGCGGATTAGATTGAATCGTCATTGAACAAAGTTCAACCAATGTCCCAGTAATGATTAAGATGTAAAAGAAAAAACAAGTTGATAAAAGATAAAATTTTGAATATTATAAATGAAAATAAGGAGGTTTTTTGTTATATGATAAGTTCTATAATGCATAACAGGCTAACCTGTAAAGAGAGATCTTGTCGCATTTTGAAGTTTCCGTTACACTCTTTCGTAGCCGAACATAAACGTTGCATACTTTTATGCACGATGGCAACTAGCGCCCTCTTGCGTTAATTGTTGTTGCTGAATTTGAAAAAATAAATGTTTGCGCACTCAACGAAAACTAATAGCGCGCCACTTTGGCTGGACATTGCGCATACGCCCCCAAGACGTTGATTTGCCTATGAATTATTAGTGATTGTTAAAATGTTTTTAGAAAAAGGCTTAATTGATGTGACCTTTGCACTATTTTCAAATAAATTTAGCTACTAAACTATTACTAAAACTAAAACAATTGGCACACTTGTAAGACAAATCAAAATCAAGTCGTACTTGAATGCTAATTTACTGCAATTTCATTCGACCGAACATGTTGCTGGCCTGCAAATTAGTTTTAAGCTGAACTGAAATTTAAGAAATTTGCATAAAAAGCAGTCAGTTACAAACAAATGCATTCTAAATTTAGTCTGACAACCGGTTGTGCACATTTGCCACAATCATTTAAAAAAATGAAATTTTTTATTATTTTTTTTCATTGCATGAAAGCAGAAGATTAAGTGGCGAGAGTTGAAGTCACAATTATCAATATTATATAGGTTTTTGCAATACGGATACGAATCACCTAAGCATTGAAGCACCTTTGTATGCAAGGCACGCGTGCCAAGTGCTTAATTGAATCACATTGAATAAACCGCACAGTTAATAAAAACATTTCCAAAAGTTGATGACGTAGTATTTTTCGAAAAAAAAATCCCATATAAAGCGTTTTTAATGGGATTAACCTGAAGTCTGTTGACTTTGAGTCGTTCACTTGGGAAGCACAACAGGATAGCATTAGATTGTTTTTAGTTTTGATTGTGTCCTTCACATCACTTTTAAGGCTCACCTCACCATCGGCTGACATTTTGGTTTAGCAATAGTTATCCTTAGTTGTTTGGACACAACTTCAATGCTTTAAGTTCAAGAACTGTAAGAGAACTGATTTCAGAACGACACTCACTCGTAAAGTAACTATGGTTTATCGCATACTTGGGTGCGATTGACCATCATCAAGCGTCATTGACGAGCTTAGTTTCTACGTTTTATCATTACCTAAGCAATATCGCAATCTTTGCGCTTATAGACAGAGTGCTTGCGCTCGTGCTCGTCGGGCCAGTAGAAAGAAAATAACTGTGCACCCCATGTTTGCTTAATTAAAAATCAACGAATATCCCAATACTGATTAGCGCACATTGGCCATTTTTTAGCAATTATCAGCTATCGAATTTTAAATATAGTGCCACAAATTACTTTATGATTCATTATGCTGAATCATGGCATTATACTGCCATTGAGGTAATTAAGGAGAACTATAAACTAGATATTGGAACTATCTGATTTGTTTGTGTTCTTTGGGTTAATGGAACACCAATCGGAATTTGAAGTATGTTAGATGCTGACCTTTTCAATATATAATATCAATGGGAACTTTCTTGGAAGCTTAATATGTAAAACATAATAACCAGTTTGTTGCGGAAGTAAAACAAAATGCTGATCCCACTCACTATAATTACCTTCCAGCAGGTCAAGTTTATGTGAAACCAACAATAGATTGTGTCTCGACAAAACACATTCATGCAGTTGCCCACAGTTCGCTGTGCTCGGTTCTCAATTAGAGCACAACACTTAACAACCACATACTGCAGTGCATATGCTTAATAAGTATTGTTTTTAATAACAAGTTACCAGTTACATTTTGTTCTGATTTTAGTTGAGTCATTTTGGCTGATCCATTCAATGCAGTTAATATAGTAAGACTGTTGGGTAACAAGACGATAGTAAACCGTTCGACCGTTCGACTTCTGCCACTTCTGGGCATCACATAAGCTGTCATAAGGCAAACCAAATATCGCGAATTGATAAGAGACATAAACGACAATGTCATTCACATTGTTTACCATTATTTAATTGACGCTATTAAGACCAGCCAAATGATATAAGTACAAAAACGTTCTGTAAAAGTGCATGTTGCAGATGCCAACAGTTGTACCACAGTTTGAAGGACTCACAATCTGGCAACTATTATATTTATTGATTAGTTAAGTATGCCTAATGTTCATTTAATCATGTGAAAACTTGGCACACGAAAGAGCACACCATCGATTTTCGATTCATAAATATGACGCGCACAGTCAGGTACTTCATTTAGTTAGTTAGCTGATAAAGCTGTTTTTTTTTTATCACTTATATCGATAGGGGCTATGACAATATTTTGAGAACTTACAGCTCCATTTTTTTGATCAGAGGCTGAACCACTAATCACGGCCACCGGCATCACGATTTTTTTTCACAAGATCTATTCAATAAATTAATTTAGTATACGACCCGTTGTGCGCTTGTCAGCGACAGTTCGTTGTTTATTGAGCGATTGGTAAGCAACGAATAAAAGCACAAATGTTACAATACACTTCGTTTTAAATACACAGGTTATGTACCAGTGCACTCAACAATTAATACGATCGCACTTAACTCAAAAAAACACTCAAAATCTCGCACGGTTTCTGAGTGAGATAAACGTACTTATGCAGCCTGTCGTGCTAAACATTCGAATTTTGTTTTGAGTTTCAGATCATACAAAATACACGTAAAACGCCTGGCAATGAATGCGGCTTAACATTAACATTGAATATATGCCTGCCAGGCAAATGGCAATACTTGTCTAGTCTGTTGTAGTTGGTTTTTTTTTTTTGGTTTTTATTGTAATTTTTTTGCTTTTATTGCAATAGTTTCAGCGCGAATTTGACACGCAGACAGCGAAACGTGCAAAAAGACTCAGAAAAGACGAAAAAAATTTCAGCTGCTGAACTGATTAAATGGAGACAATTTGTATGTGCCAGCGAACGTAGCAATTAACCATTGTTTTTCAATTGCTTATCTTTTGTGTTAAGGGAACCCAAAACAAACACCAAAAAAAAAGTAGATAGAAACATTCACTCAGATTAGTTGGAATATTTTTTGTTCATTCGAGTGGTATGCGGCTGCAAAGATTTGGCAATTTGATTTAAATTGTTGCATACGTTAAGTGTGAAGCAAAGAGCAAAAAAGTTAAATTGAGACATATCAACTTAATAACAAAAGTAAGATTGCGGAAACTTTAGGCACATGTATTTGGTAAGTATTACCTTACGTGTTGGAAGTTAAAAACAAAAATGTGTTCTACACGTCCTCGACGAGTTTCAGCTAATGGCCAAGCAACAATATACAGACATGTGATGCACACGTTGGATTAGAGCAACACTTTAAAACTATGCTGCTCTCAATTCTCATTTCCTTTAATTGTGTTTTTTTTGGAGCGGGAGCAGCAAATAAATCAGAATCACCCAGTTTTACAGTGTTACAGTAGACCGTAGTACATAGTTAGTATATAGCGGTGTGCGCAATTTTTTATTTTATTCTTTAGTTGCTCGCTAAATTTCTATTAAATATATAGTACGTAAAATAGTTGAGGTATACATGTATACATACTACTTACTCATTCACAAATTGACAATAACAAGGTAATCATTCAATTATTCAATTCCACACACAACCACTTGCATATGGCGGATTATCAATGGGTGGCTAACACACAGATTTCAATATCACAATAATAGAAACAAAGACTATACAACAAAAGCACGTGTGTGTTAGAAAGCGTTAGCTTGAACAAACTGTGGAGCAGTCGAGGGCAAAGGGCAACTTCGAATCAGTTCTAATTTTAAGCTAGTATCCCAAGTTAACGACACGTGTTTATTGTAATAGATTGGACAAGAGTAATAGAACTGTTGATGTGTTCGCACAAGTTCATGGCGAAAACAATTTTCAATTATGTATCACTTAATGTATGTAAACATGTTTTGTAATAAAAGTGCTATTTTTTATCCTCCTGCTTTTGTTATTGTCGTTTTAATTTCTATATTTATGAATAGTATCATCATTAAATCAGCGTCAATAACAATGTGATTATACTTTTTACACTTTTTTTTCTGAACATACTTTTCTCGATTTATTTGATTCAAAATATAGTTATCTACGTACTGTGCCTAAAAATTGGCTGGCATTAGCGATTTCAATGACTTGCTTTTAAGTTAAAAGGTTTTTTTTTTCGTTATAAGTGGTTAAATGAGGTTTTGATTAGGGATACACTCAATAAAAGTGCCAAGTAATTAACACAAAATAAATACAATAACAACCCAGATATAATTATGCAACTTTGTTTTAATAAACAACGCGAATCAAATTAATAATTTGATTACATTTTCAAGCAGGTTTTCAAATGCTTTGGGTGGACAATAAAGAAGTAGAGGAAACCCCAGCAGCTCAAAAATTAACACCAATTTATCAAAACATTTGATGTCGGGCTCTTAGCACCTGATGTAAAGCGACAAAGCCATTTGAATGTATAAACACGGTAATCGTCTTAAAGATGTCAAATCAATAACAATGTGTGATGTGCGCAATGTAGCACTTAGATAGACGATCATGATCTGCATGCCCAAATCGTGTTCCACATGATTCACTACTATCACTTAACGCTGACGTCACAGGCCAACGAATGGTCAAGACGAAGACATTGAGGTAGACAAGACTACGTCAGACTTGGAGCAACGCCTGACCGGTTTTTGTGGCTTGGCGGGCAGGCGAAAAACAGCAGCTAGACATGGGCATGGGCAAATGTTTAGCCGGCGTTTTTTGCCATATACGGATTGAAGTTGTTTGTTGTTCGACATATACGAAACTGTAACACACGGCGTATGCGCAATGCATGCAAAATGATTGGAAGGCCGCAGCTGTAAATGAAATTTCACACAAGCCCGCAAATTCTCTTTACCCCAAACCGGTTGCACGCCTGAGAAAGTGCATTAAGGCACTGGCAGTACTACAACTACCACTACCAGCAACAACAACAAAATATTAAAAAATGTAAATTGCACATTTTGGCAACACAGTTAACGAGCGAACAGCAAATTTAGTTACACACACACAGTAGCAGTTAAATGCACCTTACACCTCAACTTGTACTGGTTCTTGCCATAGTTACGAGTACTCTGCAGCAGTTGTCGAATATTTGGCAACGACTTTTTTGTGCTTTGGCATGCCAAGACTGGAAAGCGTTCAGAAAGTGAGTGAATTTAGCTTAAGGCAACACGCATCTTGTTTATTTATTGTTTTGTAGCTGTTTGTTTGTATTGCTATCAATAATGTGATAGCTAAGAATGCGTATCGAAAGGTACTTGAAACTTGACTGTATGTAAGGTCGTATTACAACAGTAAATGAGACATAAGTATAATCAGTTGGATTAGTAACATAATTAACATTGTTTACCTTATTGCTTAAGATCATTTAACGTTTTGTTTAATGACTATCTTTAAAGGCTCTTAACGTATGCTTTGAGCTTTGGATGCCGTAAGTAAAATGTAGCTTACGTGATCAAAAAAGTAGTTAAAGTATAAATATATAAACATATATATGTATACACAATATATGCATCATATCATTTCATATCTCATCTGATTCTTTTGCTTTGTTTTTCATCTCTCACACTCATTTGCGCTCTTTTCTCTTTTGTTTTTTTTTTGGTACACACACGCATATTAATTACGGCGGACTCAGTACCGCGGATTGGCGTTACTTAAAAAATTTAGTTACATATTGTCTGGCTGTGATTTTTATCCGAGCTGCTGATGCCGTTGCCGTTGCCGGTGCTGATGCTGGTGTCGAGAGAACGAGTATTCATGAGTGAGTAGTTGGTTGGTTGTTGGGCTGTCTGCTGTCATTACAATCGGCGGGCAACATTTCGCGCACTGCATAAAACCGGTGACCCACGTTGGGTCTGATTTAGTCGTTAACGCGCGGGCAACACGATCACATCGTTTACTGCAGATCATAGATCGCATCTATTAGATTCAATCGGTTTTGACACCTGCCTCAAGGCAACTTCTGTTTTGACTTCGGCTTTTCTTTCAACACTTTGGAAAAATTCCATACACATTTAGTTTATGCTTCCACGGAAAATTCCCATTGCCGATATAACGCAACCGTAACGATCTGCTGTAACCGTTCGTTTGTGACAAACGTAAAGTGGCTTTTCCAATTCTCTTATAACTTTTGTTCTTTAAAAATCTGTTCTTTGGTTCATTGGTAAGTTTAATTTGTAGATAGTATCTCAGCAGTTATTTCAACAAAAGTTTTGACTAATTATCAACGGAAGTGCGAGAGCATTTGCAAATTTTAACAACAAAAACCTCAGAGTCGAGCTTGAGTGCACATTGTTAGTCCGGGCTTTGATTAAGCGGGATGTGTGAGTGAATGAAACAAGCTGAAAAGTTCTTTTGTAAATCTAAATTAATTGCATTTAAAGTTAGCGCGAAAACATTGACGCAAATTATTGATCAAGTGTACAAAAATAGAACAAACCGAAATTGCAATCGAGGACAGCTGTTTATGGCTTTGTTTAACGAAACAACGTACGAAAAATGTATACGAGATTTAAGCTGAATGTGAAGAAGGTTAAAAACAACATAGTAGTGATTAAAAATTTTTAACATACATACAGAAAAATAAAAGAATGATTAAGTGACTGGCTGTCCTTCTAGAATTCTGATATTCTGAATATTCAAATGTAAACTTAATGCAAACTAATTAAAATGTCTGTTTGTAAAGTAATGAGTATTTTAGAGTCTATCCGTTGAATTCATATACTTATTTTGGCTCTTGGTGTTTCAAATTACCATTTAATTACAATTTTCAATATTTGCTCGGTTACTTGTGAGCGAGCAGTGACTCAAAACGTGCAGTTGATGTTGACATTTGTGTGGTTGTTGATGCATCGATCATTATTTGCTTACATTAAACACCTTGTTCGAAACTCTTTTTCTAAAGTACAAAGACACCAAGTAACTCCAAAATATGACTATGAATAAATGTATTATTTAGTTGTGTTAGATCAAACGAGGACAAATTTAAATAAAAGTCCTCGATTCAATGCAGAGCAAGGCCAACAACAATTTCAAGCCCAGAAGCTGACTGCAGCTGTCGAAGACGCAAAGTCGTCATCAACATGACCAATTGATTTTGCGGGCACGGCGCTGACAAATGGCTTTTGAATTCCAATCACAAATAATAATAATTATACCACCTCAAATGCCACTAAGGCCGTACAGTAAAACCTGGTGCATTGAACCCGCCCCCGTCCTCCTCGATCAATCATCGAAGTGACTCTCTCGAAGAAATCAAAGCAATTGTCGCGTGCTGATCGCGTTTTTCAGTTTGGCAATAGTTTATGTGTTTTTTAAATTATTTCATTTCACGTGCGCAACAGAAGTTAATAATCAATATTTTTTTTTTATATAAATTGATGCGGATAGAAATTTGCATTTGAAATTATTGGGCATTAAGTCAAAATCACTTTTGAGTTGTGCGTTGTCATATGGAATTTATTAAACATTTTAATGTCTTTGGCAGGCATACAAGTTTTACTTGTGTCTCTTTTTGGCCTAAAGGTTCGGTGCGAGTGACAACAACGCATCCAGTTTGAACCGGTTGCAGTTCATTAATAAAACAAACTATGAAGTTTTCCTTTTGCTTTATTTTATTTAAGTTTCGCATAAATTACTGTAGAATAAATTATCTGAAGTATCTCTGCGAATTTTGTTGTACGTAAATTTGGTAAAATAAATAGAAAAAAGTTAGTTTGGTAACGCAGTAGGCAAAATACAAAGTAAACAAACCTCTTTAAAGATGAAATCTTTAATGGTATGCTACGTCAGTGAGTCATCCAGAGAATGTATGTGTAGATTAGAAAGTTCCTAACAGCTACCAGGTTTTCCAAAACTTTTCCATCACGTTTTAAATAGTCCATAACTTACATTGCATTTAAGACATATTCGATTTATTACTATGTCTGCACTAAGCAACCATAGCTTAAAACATTCGCATACCAAAGCAGCTAACGAAAAATCATTTACCTAAATGACTTCCGTACATGAAATACCAGGTTTCTAAATACTTCATCATTATCTTGAGCCAAAAATAAAACCAGCTGTACTTGAGATTAAATATGCATCAGTTTTAGTTCCGTTAGAATGTGGGTGTGTGAAATGTGGCCCTACAACAAATGGTTGCTTAATTGAATTCAAATTTTCTCATCGATGAATCGACTGACCTTCAGCTTGAGTTTTGAATACATCTATGTTCCTTTTTTCTATATTTGTAATGATTTGAATAATTAATAATAATGTTTAGTATATGTTATATAGGTACATATGTACTGCCTATGTATGCGGAAATCAATAAGTCGACTTGTACACATAAATCTACAACTAATTGCTCAACACGAGAATCGTGGCCTATGCTTTGATACGTCAATATATCTTTTTCCCCAATTTTGGGCATTACAAACCAATCTTTGGCTTAGTTGGGATCAAGCTGGCAATAAAAATTGTACAAATTGTACATGTCGCATGTATATATTGTTTAATTAAGATATAGGCAATTGTTGTTTGTCATTGAATGTGCAAAAAAAAAAAAACCAAAAATTATATCTTGACTTATTAAAGGGGTAACGGCAACAAACACTAAATAGCCACATAAAATCACAACAAATGTGGATTCCAAAGCCATTTACAAGTGACAGTAAAATTGGCTGCAATTACAAAATGTTAGCACGTATCATCCACGACAATTTGTTGGCGATGTTTAAAACACACAGACACACACCTTGAAAGCATACACCATACAATGTATACCGTGTGTGCCTTCATATGGCTCATCTGACGGGGGCAACGATTTGCTCACACTGAACTTGACATTGCGCCTGGGTCTGCTATTAATTTAGAAATATGTCAGACTATTTTCAGCTGCATTTGTTGCGCTTAGATAGTTCGCGATCTCTATAGATAGTGTCAAGCAATTAACTAATGTAAATGTGAAATGGTCACAGCGAGACCAGCCATTGTGATTTATATATCCCATTACAAACGAAATTACGTTGGAAACCTTCGGCTTTTTTTTTTTGCGTTTCTCTCTTTATTTCACTCTTTGGCAGCAATGAGTAAAAATGGCCACAGCAATCCCGCGTTTGTCAGCGAACATGTGGACAATGTCAAACAGCAGAGTAGCAACAAATACTCGCTTGAGTTGGCGGAGAAGGGTGGCAATAACAACAAGGCAATCAAAGATCCCGACTACAATCCCTACGATCATCGTGAGGTGCCACATCCTACAACGTACGTACAACCCAGACAGTCATTAGCAAGCAAAAACTTAATTCTCTTTTACATCAATATAGGAACTCCGAAACACTTTTCCACCTGCTTAAAGGATCTCTGGGCACAGGTATTCTGGCTATGCCAAATGCCTTTCGGAATTCTGGTTACGTAACGGGCTCCATAGGCACCATTGTGATTGGTTTCATATGCACGTACTGCATACATCAGCTGGTCAAGGCAGAGTTTGAACTGTGCCGGCGAAAGAAGGTGCCCAGTATGAACTATACAGCTGTGGCAGAGTCAGCGCTAAGCGAAGGTCCCTCATTCTTTAAAGCCTGTGCACCGTACATCGGCACGGTAGTAAATGTATTCTTGCTTATTTACCAACTGGGCACATGCTGTGTTTATGTGGTGTTTGTTGCGTCCAACATCAAGTCCATTGTTGATGCCGTTTATGAGACGAATGTAGATGTGCGTTTGTGCATGATTATCATATTGATACCGCTGATACTTATTAACTGGGTGCGGCAACTCAAGTATCTAGCACCATTCTCCACGCTGGCCAATTTTATAACTTTGGTGTCCTTTGCCATAATTTGCTACTATATATTCCGTGAACCCGTTTCAACTGAAGGCAAGGATGCCATTGGCAAGTTGGAGAATTTTCCACTATTCTTTGGAACGGTTCTGTTCGCATTGGAGGCCATTGGCGTTATTTTACCACTGGAGAATGAGATGAAAAATCCTAACAAATTTGGCGGTTCCTGTGGCGTTCTGAATGTGTCAATGATATTGATTGTGTTCCTGTACGTGGGCATGGGCTTATTTGGATACCTCAACTATGGTGCCAGTGTGCTCGGATCCATTACACTCAATCTGCCAGAACATGAAATGTAACTGAACTTTGATTATTGCTTGTGAATTGTGAATAAAACTAATTATTGTTTTCTTACCTATGTATTTTAGTGCTGCGCTTTGTGTCAAGGGAATGCTGGCGTTTGCCATCTACATCACACACGGTCTTGCGTGCTATGTCGCCATTGACATCACCTGGAATGATTATGTTGGCAAGAAACTGGGCCCACAGCGCAACAAGCTATTCTGGGAGTATGCAGTACGCACAGGTCTTGTGCTGGTAACTTGTAAGTAGCTAGAGCTTAGGGATTCCAAAACAGGTCTTGATGCCAAATTTTGGTTTTTTTTAGTTCTATTGGCCGTGGCAATACCCAATCTGGAGCTTTTCATTTCGCTTTTTGGCGCTTTATGCTTATCTGCTCTGGGACTTGCGTTTCCAGCTTTGATTCAAATATGCACTCATTGGTACCACACGAAAGGTGTCGGCAAAGTCTGGCTGTTATTAAGTGAGTATTTAGTCACAACAAAAATCCAAATGAGATTGCTAAAAAAAATACATTTATTTTTAGGCAACTTTGTGCTGATAATCGTGGGTATTCTTGGTCTGGTTATTGGCACGTATACCTCTCTCAAGGAAATTGTCCTCACATTTAAAGAGTAATTTGTTATTTCCAATTGTCTTTGTTCATTGAATATGTTTTTTTTCTCTCGAATTTGCCGCAACACATTCCACTTGTTGTAAAAGCAAAGTATTATGCACATATTATATGCAATACGAAATCGGTCATTCTCAGCACGCATGACAAATGGGCTACACAAAACAAGAACTATAATTAAGGGGGGTCAAGACAAGGGGCTGCATGTTTTAACTACTGTTTTATAAAGTTTATCTTGAATATTTGTATAAATTTATCTAATTTGTGATATTTTTAAGCATTGTGCCCAAAAATTGTTAGATACACATTTTTAACGATATATTCATAATTTAAAACAACTTTACAGATTAAGCTCTAAGTCGTATCTTTATAAGCATTATTTAACACACGATAACAAACAACAAACAATAATAAAAGATTTTGCCATATTATAAAATCACAAAAAAAAATCAAGTGTTCAGAGTCTTTATATAGGCTTTTAAAGCCAAGCAAAGGCGCCTGATGCCATCCACAAGTTTCGCCTTTCCGTGAAAAGCTATTGACAAACGGAAGAATTGCTTACCTTTGCCCTCTTCTAAAGCAAAACGCGTACCAGCTATAAACGATATCTTTTGATGCTGCAAGCTGTAAGCAAGAAAATCGCGCGCATCCACGTGATCAGGCAATCGTATCCATACAAAGTAGCCGCCTCGAGGTGCCACAAAGTGACAGCCATCGGGCAACTCAGTCTTAAGTAGTGCTGAAGTGGCCAACATTCGCTCCTGATACGCCGTATACAAGCGTTGAATGTGAGGTTGAGCCAACTGCAACTCAAATAGGCTGCCCAGAATTCCAGCAGTGTAGTTGTTGAAGCAGCCACCGCTGTTAAGAAAGCCACTGCTTTCAAGCTGCGGTTTAAGGCGTGGTGGCACCTCAAGCCATCCTAAGCGCACGCCTGGTCCAATAATTTTTGAAAAGCTGCCATTCGATATGACATTTCCGACAAAATCCTCATCCGTACGTGCGTCATAGGAGAAAAGTCGCGAATGCAAAGGTTTCTCGCCATAGTTTAGGATGTTATAGACATCGTCGCACAGCACTAAAAAGTCGTATTTGCGTGCCAGCTGCACTATTCCATGACAAACAGCTGTAACAGAAGTTTATAGAAATGGTAAGATAAGATGATAAACATCTTTAATTGTTTCATACGTACATGGAGAGAACAAGATGCCAGTGGGATTATGATATGTGGGTATCGTATAGTAAATGGCCCAAAACTCCTTGCTTTTCGATTCGAATCGCCGTTCACTCACCTTCACCTGCAGATCATTTAGGTCAACGCCATCGTCATTAAGTTTTAGTGGAATAATTTGTAGGCTCGTAAAATGCTTCATACTGTCCAACGCAATCATATATGTGAACTCATCCACAAATATGTACCCGTTGAAGTCAATAAGTGTAGAAAGCACAAAATGCAAGCCTTGCGTAGCACCCGATGTGATCAGCAAATCTTCGCTAAAAGTAAACACTTTCATTAATATGCAAACATCAGTTCATTTTAAAATGCTCACCAGTTTACGGGACTATCGTACTTTTTGCTAAAATACTGAGCAATTTCATTGCGAACTTCGTAATTTCCACTTGTTGGTCCATATTGAAAAAGCAGCGAATTATTGTGATCTTTTTCCTTTTTCTAGTTGTAAAATAATGTGATTATCGTTCTATCTGGCATGTTATGATAATAATAGGCTGATAAGCCCTTACCAACGTATGAGCTGTAGCCTGCTGAAAAATATCACAGCAGGGTTCCAATAAATCAGTGCCTGGAGCCCCCACGCCAAGATTCAAGATATCTGGCTCATACACATTCCATGCGCCACCATCGAAAAGATGCTTGAGTTTCAACTCTTTATTTTGTCGCGACATTAAAATGCTCTAATTGTTCCAACAGACAAAATTGCACTGGTATTCTAAATGTGATTCCTACAGTCTTAGCGCCACTTTATTTTAGTTCACAATTGTACACAAGTATTTACCATTCCCCATGCTTAAACAGCTGCCATTCACTGCAGCACGGCGACAACAGCTGTTTTTATTATCGTCTTTAATATTTGTTTAGAAAAAGTGGTCTGCCAAAATGGAAAAAGAGCAACCAACAACGAGCGCTAGCGCAGCTCAAGCAAGAAATCAGGATCACAACCCAATGCTAGACTCACCGATGCGTGGGCCAACACTGTCGACGTCGACATCTAGTTTCGAGGCCTTGGCACACTCACATGATCCCAATCTGAGCAAGTTGGCCACAAAGATGTTTCAAAAAACAGAAGAATATATAACGCAAGAGCTGAATGCACCAATTGAGGATTACAAGCTTCTAGAGGATATGAACAAGGCAACTATTGCCAAATACAAAGACATGCGACAAATAGCTGAAAACCTGAACGTGTCCACCAACGAGTTGTGTGACAAGTTCCAACAGCTGGCACCTCTCATGCATCAAATCGATGAGATATCGGATACAGTGGACAAGCTTGAAGCGGCTGCCTATAAGTTGGATGCCTACAGTATAGCTCTGGAAAACCGGGTCAAGTGTGTGCTGCAGCGGAAATCTAATCAGCAGACACTAGGATAATACTCGCGACTTCTATAAAAAAAATTACATTTATTACAATAGATTTTAAGTACTATCCAAGTAAAAGTTTAAATATAATCGCAATTACATTTAGAAATATCAGCGGAACTGTAAAATGGAAAATAGGGACGTGTTAGTAATTTTATTTTTGTTTTCATTTGTACTCTGCTTACTTTTGGCAACGGTGCGGATAGAGCGAATTAGATTTAAGATTTGATCCTTGGCACTGGGTGTTCCAAAATCCTGCTGTCCGGCTTGTCTTCCCCAGCCAACTGTTAGAGCAATGTATCAAGTTTTGGTGTATAAAGCTATTACTCGTTAAACTTACACTTGGCTAAGAAACGCTCTTCGTGCAATATGCAAACTGCATTGAGGCAGAGCAGTGAGGCCTCGATCAGCGTCCACAGCGTAAACATATTCAATAATTACTCAAATAAAAACATGAATTGATAAATAATTGTCGACGTCAGTTTCGAAGCCAAATTTGCCAGTCACTTAACAACGCGCACATATACAAACAGCTGTTTTGGTTTCTAGGGTGACCCTTCATTCGAAATACCTTAGTGTTTACCAACACCACAGTGTTGTTTGGTGCTGGTTGCATTTAGTTGTTTGCGTTATTTATATTTTGTTGACATAAAAATAAGAAAAGGCAAAAAAATAAATATGCCATCATTTGCAAAATTTATTGTGCTGCTAGCCTCACTGGCCACATTCGGCTATACCATTTATGTGGTCAGCAAATTAACGCTGTTTCTCTCCAAGCCGCGATCCATATCAAAAGCGCACACCTGGATCTTCAATCTTTTGGACAACAAATCTCGTCTGGAAACCGCCTATGGGCCAATTGTGTTGGACACCCTCTATGTAATCGGCTTTATCTTTCAGCATAGCTTCCTTAAGTCAGCTTTAGTGAAAAATGTCTTACGCAAATTGCATTTGGCTTCCGCAGAGCGAACTATTTATACACTGACGTCATCGTTTTGTTTACATGTAAGCATTAGCCTTGGGTTTGTTTATTGTATTATACTCAATATATGTACATTTGTTTAGTATTTGGTGCAAAATTGGCTGCCTACTCAATCGATTGTGCTGTGGCAGGTCAATGTGGACGAAAGCGCCCCGCTTTGGTGGGCCTTTGTGATCACGCATGTTGTTTGTTGGACTGTAATTTACGGTGGCTGCTTCATAATGGACTTGGGGGAATTGCTTGGCATCAAGCAAGCCTACTACGATATGCATAACTACTTGGAGCCTATTGCCTACAAGTCCCTGGAGCTGCGCCATCTCTACAGCCACGTGCGTCATCCATCGTTTGTAGGACTCACTCTAATTCTGTTTGTGACCAATGTGATGAGCTTTGATCGACTGCTGCTTGCCGTGCTGCTTACAATCTATATGTACGTTGCTTGGTCCACCGATGATACAAATGTCGCTTATCAAAAGAAACAGCTGCAGCTCAAAAAACAAGAATTGAAGGCTCACTAAGGGCTATTGCTCCGAACTTAATTATAATTACATACGTTTTGTACTTTCTCATCAGTTTTATTTGTGTATCTAATAAATGACTAACTCATTCGTACCACCGACGGATCAAACGGTTGTCCTTTAAATGGTGAGCCCTCGGCATCCCACGCTGTTCGCAAACGATCTAAAGTCTTTGCATGTTCTGGATCTGTTGGCTGGAAAGTGTTTTGTTGCTGGTCCTCTGCCATTTGTTGAACTCGCAGCTTTTCGATAGCCGCCTGCGAGTCCTGTGGCAGTTCGTCTATGTAACGTCCGGAGTCTATTTTCTTTATATCGATGTCATCGTCACCATCGAAAAGTCGTTCCCACCAACGCTCCCTGACTTTGTCTATATACGAATACTGTCGATTTAAAAGGTACTTGCTCTTATTTTGATTTGCTTACCACAGCAGATAAGCAGTTTTCCGTTGTCCATAGACCACATGGCATCGTTGTGTCTTATACGTTGGCTAAACACTCCTTCCAGGACTGTCTGCTTGGCTGATGTTTTGCAACTCACTTTGATCTGCTGCGCTTTAATATCGACGCACAGCTGCTTGGCAGTTTTCAGGTTCTCTGGCAGCTGGACGTGAATCTCCAAATCATTTAGTGTTTGAGACCAGCAATGGTGTTTAAAAGCTGCACCGTTCTTAAAGTCACTAGGCTCAAAACCTCGAATAACATTGCACTTGGCTAGGGTTGGATTTGTTTGTCTAGTTGAAGCTTTATGTTCTTCGGTCTGTACAGTGACTTCTTGAATAGCTGGCGGCGCATTTTCGCCTCTCTCATCTATTCCACACTCCGCCGCAGTCATTGATTGCAACAAACACTCGGGATCATAGCGCTGCATAGCGCCGTAGAGAATTTGATCACGCATTCCTTTCGAAAACCCAATTTTGTCTGATGCATCCTTTTTGGTATGATAAAAATCGGTGCTGCAAATATTAGAAAAATCTTTATGTACCTCCATTGACTAAAGTATTTTGCAGACTTTTTTCGTTACTTGCGTTTCAAGAAACCAAATACTGCATCCAAGAATCCAGTAATGGTTTTGCGTTCCTGTAATATTTCCATCAGCATAGCATCGCTACGCTGCGAATCCATGTTGACACTTCTTCATTAAATGGTAAATAAACCAAATCTGAATGGCTCAAATAATAACAGTGTTGGGAAACGGAAATGATTTAAATTAATGAAGCAGAGAAGGCGCGAAACTAATTTTATTCATATAAATTTTTGGGTCTGCCTTGTTGGCTTGTGAAAAAGAAAAACACTTTTTTTAAAATGCAACTTTATTACTAGAAAACTGTTTCAAACGATGTTTAACTATTGTCATTATTAAAATTGTCGTTCCTTTTATTTTGTACTTATCTCATTAAGTTTTTGCGGGCAGCACTCCCAACGCACACGTTGACCAGTTATTGTCTGAAGTATAGGATAATTAAACATTTTGGTAAACAACAGTATGCTAAAGCTAAGTTTACCTGCATCTAGCTTCCAGAGGCCATATTCTGTAATTTCTAACTCGTTTTGACTGTCATTTTCAGTTCCATCCATTGATTGAGTTTTAGAAATTGAATTTGTGTTCTCGTTCATAGCTTGCACTTTTAAATTGACGTCCTCAAGCTGTTCGGCAGTCAATGGTGGCTCCACAAGCGGTAGCAACCTAAGGCAAATAAACAAAACAAAGCTACTTGTTATTGTTTTTTTTAGCTTAATTGATTAAGAACTGTACCCTTTCAGGATGGAAACTGAGTGTTTACTTAAGGAAGCGAGCCTGCTCATCAGAAACTCTAGCTCGAATACCCAAGAACTTCGCTTCTTTTGACACTCGCCAAAAACTAATGTAAGTGTCTGATCGACTCCCGAGTGAATAAGCAGGGTTCGCATAATTTTTGATATACTATCTGGTTTATTGAGAGTCGAGAAATCCACTGACTTGAGCTTTGAGTTCTATAAACAAATTAAATATGTTAAAGATTGCGACTGTCTTTATTATAGCTACCTACCAAATCCAATTCCTCCTTGTACATACGCTTCATTCGGCTCAACATGCCAAATGTCTGTAACATTTTTGTGGCCCAATAGCTTGCACCACGACGCCTGCCATCATCGGCATTTGAATTCTCTGTCAGTTGAACGAAGGCTACAAATATATTCTCAATATAACCCTGCATGGCTAGCAGGCGAAAGAGGCCCTGTGTAGCCTCAATGACGAGCTCCTCCTCCTCGCTGTGTGCAAGGCCTGCGCCTAGGAAATAGTTCATCTTAAGAGCACCCGCCATATATATGTCTAGCAAATCTTTCATTGACGACGATTGCCGTTTCACTGCAGCATTCATTTCGATGACAACCGTGCTTAAAATTTCTTTTGTGGTTTTTAGCTTTTTCGAAGAGCAGTAAACTCGAATTTTGTTGAACTCCGCACTAGGCTTCAGTTTGCTGACATCCTTTAGCTTTTGCGCACCTTTAAGCTGGCACTCCAACGCCAAATCGTACAATTCAAAAAGACTGTCCATCTCTTTTTGAAATTTAGCTTTATCCTTTCGCTGTAGCTTTGGTGCATCCAAGTTTTTCATCGTATCACATTGCGGTAGCCAGTAGAAGTTACGCAGCCAGTCAAGGCAATGTTCGGCTGTGTTGCGCAGCACTGCCGCTGGTGGTAGCTCTTGTCCATGGGCACACAGATGCCGCAAGTCCACGATAAAGGATTGTAAGCCAAGTTGCCGTGCTGTTTCGTACATGCTAGTCATGCTGTGGCTTTGCATTATCGATGACATAAAATTAAAAAAACGCGTAAACGCGCTAGCATATGTTGTCTGTATGTTTGGGTTGCCCTGCTTATCCTCCAGCTGCGCTTTGACTAGTACTCCAGTGGCTAGCACGGAAGCCGGGCAAAGGCTGCCTCGACGTAGACTCCAAATTCGCATGTGGCTGAGCGCCTTACGCCGATTTGCAGTTGTCGTCTGCTTTGAAAACAACCAATCGTTCACTGTGTTAAACTCTGTGCTGTTAATAAAATTAAATATTGTAAAAATCGTTTGATGAAAACAAAACAAAACAAAACGCACGTGTCACGCCAAGGTGTAACAACCATTCTTTGTTTGGCAGGCGAAGGTAACGTCAACGAAGTTTGAGAATCCTCCTCTCGTTTTCTTTTAGTAGTTGGCTTTCCATTCTTTAACATGGACATAGCTTAGCAATATTTGTTTATCGAGCGTCTTTTGAAACACTTGTGGAATTGCTGCTTTAAGTGTATAATAACAATCCATTGTGTAAACGCCGATATACAAGGAACCAATGTGACTGGCGATAGTTGCAATTATCGATATATAATACATTTTGCAAAAGTCGCCGATCACTAGCTGGTCCGAGTAGTGCTGTAAAACACAATATATAGACACAGAACTAGAGCAAGAAGTTTCTTTCTTTTAATATAAGTACAATTTAAATGTGTACTAAGTGATTAATAGAATACTTAAGCATGTTTGCCATATATTTATTGTAAACGTTGCAGTCGTCGTAGTCGACTCAAAGGCGCTCAGTTATACCGCCCGCATAATACGCGCCTTTTTTCCTACGTCTACCTGCTGCATTTGCTCTACACATGCATACCGTCTACAACAACAACAATAATAACAACAACAACTTGGCGGATATTTTCTATCCCGATTACATCGATGGACCCTTGACGTCCAAGAGAATGATTATTGGTTCTTTTTCAATGTTTGTTTTATTTTCATATTTAGAATTGCTCTACATACTCGTGGCAATTTATTTGGCGCTACACCACGTCCGTTAAAACGAAGAAGAGTAGATTTCAAGAACCAGGCTCAACCAAGCAAATGTATCATTTTGTTTCTGAGCGAACAGCGGAACTGCGTCTCTCCGATGACGTGCTCATTTCCAGCCATACGACGCAGTACCTTAAGTGCTTTCAACTGGACGCTGTGCGTTTTCTCTATGAACGGCTGTCCAAACAAGAGTTCTGCATATTTAACGATGAGAGTGGCTTGGGTAAATGTGCGACAATTGTGGCATTATTAAATGGCCTTGGAGCGTCAAAGAAGACGCTCATTGTGCTGCAAAACGATGATCAGTTGCTGGCTGGCTGGCAGTTTCACTTGGGCGTTCTCACCGATTTGCCCGTGTGCGTTATCAAGGATGTCAATGGTTGCTTATAAATAATATAATATGCATCGACGTTAAGCCTGCAATAATGCTCAATTTTACAGATAGTACAGAGTCGAAGCATAGCGTTTATTTGAGCAAATGGAGCGTCCTACGGAGCATTGGAGATCTTAGCAAGCTGAACTTTGACTACGTCATCGTTGATCATCGTGGCTATCCGCTTAATAACAACTTTTGCACGTCCATGCTGCTTAAGCAATACGAGCGCAAAGTAAACATTCTGATCTCAAGTGTCGATTTAACGGTAAGCTAGAAAAAAATAATTTAATAAAATAAATAATTTCATCATCTTTTCCACCATTTCACTAGTCTGATGTTAAGTTGTTGTACAATGTGCTGCGTTTGGGTGGTTGCCTGGAACATCAACACAACAGCTTCCGAAACTTTAATCTCAAATTTAACTTACCTGATGTTAAGGAGGTGCTTAGCAAACGTATCGATCTTGAGGAATACTACAAGCAGCGAGGTGTTCTTGGCGAATACATCAAGTTGGTGAACATATAGGCAGTAAATCAAACGATTGCATAATATTGTTTGGATACCCTTTTAATTTTATTATTTATTGTAAATTCGGTGTATGAATAATTTTGTATTTTCTTGCAGAGATTTTCGCTTGCGTCGCTATTGCCATCAGTTCGAGTCATATTTGCCTCTAGTCACGCCCGAGCAATACAAGATCAATTTATCGCTATGGATGGGCCAAAATAATAGTCATACCACCATTACTGACTCATCTATAGAGCCATCAGCAGAAGCACCCTCTACAGGCAGCACTAATGAAATATTTGAGTGCCTGATGAGCCTAAAAGGGGATCGAGAATCGGCAAAGCATCAGGATGGGGACAAAAGATCGTTATCCGAGCACAGTGAAGATGTCATAGCCATGGAGCCATTGGTTTTTGAAATGTCTGATTCGGAGGCGGAAGAGGAAGTAAACAACATTCCTGCCAAGTCGTCAACCAACGATGTTGTAGATTTGCTTTCTAGCGATGATTGTGAGATAGTAACGCCTCACTTTACTCCGCAACAATATTCACCAATAACTGCCAAACCAAAGCAAAAGCACACAAGACGCATGCTAGCCGTAAAACCAGTAGAGCTTAGCGAATCGGAAAACGAAGAGCAGCCCACGTCTTCAAGGATTGCGTCCCGAAAACTAACTGTTCAACTAATTCGTCTTCGCTCACACAAAACGGATCAAGATCTTCAAACTGCAACCAATCCTAAAAACCCGACGGAAAACATGCCAAAGCCCGCATCTATTTTATCCAAAGTGCCGTCTGAACCGACGACACCTGCGCCGGTCAACCCGCCTGGTCGCAAAGCAAAAAAGACAGCAAATCGGCCATCGCCCAAGACCCAAACGCCCCAGCACGAAAGAACATCGCCCACCACTCCCAAGACTGAGCCAATCTCAAAACGCGCAACTATGGTACCACGAAGAGAAACTCGTGGAATGAAACGTCTGACACGTTCAGCAGAATCGCGAAAAAACAGCAAATACATGATGTGCAATTTGTCACTCAGCTCGCCCAAAAGAAAACGTAACACTGAAGCTAATCAAACTCCCAGGACGAGTAAGATCAAAAGGGAGGAAATAGTAAAACATGAAAATGCAGCTAAACCCAAAAAATCTAAAGCGACACCAACAAAACATGAGCCGCAAGTCAAAAGGTCACGAGGACGTCCACCTAAACAAGCTGTGCCAGTGAAATCTACGTCTTTGCCCAGCAAGGAAAAGGAGAATGAAGTCAAAAGGTCTAGAGGGCGTCCTCGAAAAAATATGTCAAACTCATCGACGTCCATACCGAGCAATAGCAGAAGTCCAATGACTGCGCCTGCTCCCACGCAAGATCTGCTCAGTTCTGGCTCTAATTTATCCGACTGTTCGTATATGCAGTGCGGACAAAAACTTCCAGATAATCTTGTAGAGCTAGGGTCATTGGAGCTCGCGCAATTTCGAGTACCGCTAGCACCGCCCGCAACTCCACTAATGTTACCACTTCCTCAAAATTTCTTCAGTGATCCCGAGGTGGCCTTTGTGCCCAACAGCAATCATCAGTCAGACGTTGTGGTGATCAATAGCTCGCTTGATGAGAGTTCGGAGCAATCTGCTAAGCAGTCGCAAAGTCGACGCACTAAAGCATTAAAGAGAAAGCGTACAGTTCCGCCCAAGGAGCAACAGCAGCCCAGCACCTCCAGTTTTGGGCAGCTGCTAGCACAGCAGCGTGCAACAGCCGACAAATCGCCAGACATCTTCAGCAACTGTTCCGATATGTCGCAACTTACGCTGGCACAGCCCGCGCCGTTCGAGGGCTTCAAAATCTTTGGTTCGGAAGTGAAACAGTTGCAGCAGCAACACTGCAATGCCCAACCAGTCAAAGTTGCTAAAAAGAAACGCGAACGCTCTTGCCTGGACATCTTAGAGAAAATTTTTGAGCCTAATAGAAGTGATGTCAGCGAACCAGGCGTCCAATTACTGCCAAACTTGCCTAGTCCAAGACAACAGTTGACACAAAGGCGGTTTTCGTTGCTAGACGATGACATCTTTGAAATAACCAATAATGGTGAATTCGGTAGTCGGCTGCGTCTCACCTCCACGGGGCATGTGTCGCCCGTGTTGCAGCAACAACGCAACAAAATTACAAATTATTTGATTAGCTCTGGTGCCACGCCAGAGGATGCTTGTCAACGCACTCAAACCAGCCAAGCGCTGCGCAAGTCACCCAAAGCCAACAAATCCACACAATCAACGAAGCTGACGCGTTGGTTTGGCACAACAGCTACTGCCTGGGAATCGCAAAGCGTTCCCACCACACCTGTAGTGCCCCCGGAGAAGGCAGCCAACGCTCGTGCAGCTCGCAGTGGAGGAGCTGGGAAACGAAAGCGACTAGATCTCAACAAGTGATCTTTAATGATGTTAATAATCGTGATCCATTAAAAAAAAAGACTCAAAAAACTCGTGTTTAGACAATTTGCCAAAATAACAAAATTATTGTCTGTATTTTACAATCGCCAGCAAATGGAATCCACTATAGAAAATTTGACAAAAAGTTTTCAAAATATATTAAATATTCATTGTATACGCCATCAAATTGTAGGAGATACTTACTAATCGTATATTAATTAACTTAATGAAAAGTTGACCACCATGGAAAAAATATGCAAATATAAATATTGAGGCAAGCCCAACAATATTGGGTTCATAATATAAAGTGTCTACTGAGAGTTGTTTAAATATTTATCATAAATTGTCTATTTGATATTCATACATAAATAGTTATGTATTCTTTTAGTTTTGTTACAAGTAAGCATTTAGCAACAAATTTAGCAAATTTAGTTGAGTACTAAACTTTTTTTTTGACAAACAAAATGGAATTTTTAAAACGTTTGAATGTGAAAGAAACATAAGCAAATATATACATATATGATAAAATATTAAAGTGAAATTAAATACTTTTATTTTACTATGTTCTCTTGAATATGTGCGTCAGATTGTGCATGACGGCGCGACGCTGGAACTCTAGCTCTCTCTGACAGGCGCTGCCTAATAGCGGCGGGCACTGATATTGGATCCTCTCATTCGCATACGTATCGGTGCCAAGGGCGCTGAAGCTAAATTCGCTCAGCGAATGCACTATTAGAAACATATGCATATTAAACATGTGGCATTTTAAACACTTTCGAGCGCACTTACAGCAATAGAGTCCGCCAAAGAAGCAGGTTTCGTGGTTCGATTGGATGGCCCACGCTGGCGGATGGACACCCGGCATTGTCTTGGTCACAACATATTTGGCAGTAGCCTTGTTAAGCCAGTGCGGCCAGTGAGACAGGCGTTCCGTGTACTGCACCGTGTAGCGCCAGTCGTGGGCGTGGCCCTGATCGTTTAGAATCTTGAAACTTATGCTAAAATAAAAAATAAATAAATAATTGAAGTCAGTTGCTATCTGAAATAGTATATTAGCATACTTACATCGTTGGATTCAGCAGGCGCATTTTGTTAAAGTCCGCCACATATTCCCAAACCGCTTCCGGTTTTGCATTGCCGATAACGCCGTCAATTTGATATTTGTAATACCCGGCGGAGAAAACAAAGACATACAACAAGAGGACAACGCTGAGCACCAGCGAGACCCGCTTAAGATTCCAAAAACGCATGCTATGCATGTTTATAAAATGTCTTTGTGTGTGTATACCACAGCCCTATTCAAATTTTAGATATTCAAACTAAACGAAACTGTGCTGGAGTGATGGAAGGAGTGATTGCTTATTGTAAACAATGATCTGGCGGCTTAACGGCGAACCAAACAGCAGTGAAGCAGGCAAAAGACTGAGTGTCGAAAAGAATCGAGAAGAATGATATGTCAAGAGAGTGTATCTGAGAGAGTGAAAGGCTGCCACAGTGGCGTAGTATTAGGGGGAGCTGATAAAATGAAAATCTAAGGCATCAACCCTTGCAAATTTATCTTGCAAGGAATTAGCCACAAATATTATTTTATGAGTTCGTAATTAGCAATTAAATTTTAAAACCATTTAATTTGCTAGTTTGGCGCTCTTATAAACTTTTTGACAGGGAATAAAATTCAAAAACATATTTGTTTTTAATTTGTATGTAACTAATTTTACTACATAGTCGGTAATAATGACCGACTTAAGAATCATGTCAATCCATTGGCTAACAACTTGGGGCCAGCAACACGCAGAAGATTAAAGTGTATTGACACATGACCTACGGACCGGACCTATCGTCAAAATAAATGGCAAACCACAAACATATTTGATATTTTGTTGATGTTGTTCACTTAATTTTGATATTTGTAATTGTTATTTTTTTTATCAATATTATAATAAAATTTGGCATAGAAAAAGATATAAAATTAAAATAATATTTATTTGTGTATATTTTTTATATGCATTTACAGAGTATCTCGAAGTCAGACGCTATTGCCGTTACGGTAGCAAATACTATAATTGCCCATTCAGTATTTTTGTCAAACATTAACACATATCTTTATCAGTGTTTGTGTGTGTGTGTTAAAGCTTTTGACTAAAGCTCTAGCTAACATATCCCTTATGATCTTGCCCGTTCAGTTTACAAACAACACTGCCACTTGCCGGTCGACGAACGGAATATTTCGATAACAGCAACGAAGCAACAAGTTGAATTACAAGTGCAAGCGTGAGGGCGTGAGGTAAGCACTTTTGCCGAGTTTAAATTATTGCTTATCAAGCTCCAAGCTGTCTTAATTAAATTTTTTGATGGCACAGCAGGTATTTAAAGCACTTGCCCCTTGAAAATTGTACGTTTTGTAATCACCCTTGCGTGTTAATATCATTCTAAATAGTCCAAAAAACATCCATCAAAATGAGATTGTTAGTTAAAAGCGCAAATCGGTTGCTGCTCCAATGCACCGCACAGTTGCGTCAAACGGTGACAACTCCAGTTGCTGGAATGGCAACCGGTTCACAAATTCACAAACTGGCAACAGCAACAAAACTGGAGCCAACAGGTGTACAGCCCAATATTGAGAATGACAACAAACTAATACTAGAAGCGAAAGCAACACAGGTAAATACATACATAAGTAATTGCAATAATTTGATATGCTTCATTTAACTGTTACTTTTTAGAGCCAAATGCCCAAAGCTGTTAAAGCAACGTCACCCCTAACGGACAGTTTTGGACGTCACCACACATATTTGAGAATTTCGCTCACCGAGCGCTGCAATTTACGCTGTAAGTTTCCTGCCACAACAAACCAATCAACGTTATCTGCAAATTCAAGAACCTTGATAGATAAGCAATTGAGTTCTAATGGTGAAATTCACATGCTCCTTATTATTACAGGTGAATATTGTATGCCCGCTGAGGGTGTGCCACTGCAGCCCAAGGCCCAGCTGCTAACCACGGAGGAGATACTGCGCCTGGCACGCATCTTTGTGGAGCAGGGTGTGCGCAAGATACGCTTGACTGGTGGCGAACCAACTGTGCGTCGTGACATTGTCGAGATTGTGGCTCAGCTCAAGGCGCTGCCTCAGCTCGAAAATGTTGGCATTACAACAAATGCTTTGGTGCTGACACGCTTGTTGCTGCCACTGCAGCGAGCTGGCCTGGATTCGCTCAACATCAGCCTGGACACGTTACGCAAGGACCGATTCGAACAGATAACAAGACGCAAGGGCTGGGAGCGAGTCATAGCAGGCATCGATCTGGCCATACAACTAGGCTATCGACCTAAGGTATTCAGATACAATAACAATATTATCTCCTATTTAATTACAAAACTTTCCAATAGGTCAACTGCGTATTGATGCGTAACTTTAACGAGGATGAGATATGCGACTTTGTGGAGTTCACGCGCGACCGACCCGTCGATGTGCGCTTCATCGAGTACATGCCGTTCTCGGGCAACAAATGGCACACGGACCGCTTGATTTCGTACAAGGAAACATTGGAGATCATACGCGAGCGTTGGCCTGACTTTCGGGCATTGCCCAATGGTCCAAACGATACATCCAAAGCGTATGCAGTGCCTGGCTTTGCTGGCCAGCTGGGCTTTATAACCTCCATGACAGAACACTTTTGTGGCACCTGCAATCGCTTGCGCTTGACAGCTGATGGCAATATAAAGGTGTGCCTTTTTGGCAACAAGGAGTTCTCTTTGCGTGACGCCATGCGCAATGAAAGCACCACAGAGGAGCAGCTGGTCGAACTGATAGGCGCCGCAGTGCAGCGCAAGAAGCGTCAACATGCAGGTGAGTTGATACTTCCATATTCCCTCCTGAGTTATCTGTATTAATGGGCGCGTTAATCCTACGCAGGCATGCTGAATCTGTCGCAAATGGAAAATCGCCCAATGATACTCATAGGCGGCTAGTCCAGACTTCAACATTCCCCCATCAACTGTTTGCTTGCAGGCATAATCATCAGCAGCGGCAGGACCTTACTTCATTCTCATCAACTACAGCGCTTACAGTTGCGCAACTGCAGCATTTTGACGCACATCAACGCCCAGGGCAAGGCACAAATGGTTGATGTCGCGGACAAGGCTCTAACAACGAGAATAGCCAGTGCAGAGGCCACCGTACAAGTTGGTCAGCACATTTCACAGCTTATAGCAGCCAATGAGCTTGCCAAGGGTGATGTGCTTAGCGTTGCCCAGTTGGCCGGCATCATGGGCGCCAAGCAAACATCCCAATTGATACCATTGTGCCACAATATTGCATTGTCCTCGGTTCGTGTGCAGGCCATGCTGCTGGAGCAGGAGCAGTGTGTGCATCTGGTGGCCACTGTGCGCTGCCACGGACAGACTGGTGTCGAAATGGAAGCCCTAACCGCCGTTTCTGTGGCCGCGCTCACCGTCTACGACATGTGCAAGGCGGTGTCCCATGACATCTGTATCACAAATGTACGCCTGCTGAGCAAGTCGGGCGGCAAGCGCGACTTTCAACGTCAATAAAATAACGCAGCTTGTGCATCCATATTATCTTTTTCTTTTCGTTTTAATTGTGGGCTGACGGGTGTGTTTGATTGGGTGAGTTTCATAAGGTGTTGAATGAGTGGCGATTGTGTGTGGAACTGCGCCTTATAGCTAAAATTACATATAACATTAGAATCATAATCAATGCATTATTATAGTGCCGCAACACAATGAACCATCTCAATGGACACAATAAATACGCTTCATTATTATTTATTTTTTTGTTTTTGCTGTTTGGCATTTACTAGTGGGTTTAGTTGGACACTAGCACGTTGCGGATTTCCGCTTTGCTGCCACTTTCCGTCTCAGACGCCTTTGTGCCCTCGGTGCCAATTTGCTCGCCGCGTATTTTGATGTTGTGCTCCTCCTTGAATTTGTTGAGTTCTACTCCTTTTTTACTTAGATCCTCCGTCACCATTGTAATGGTTTTCGCAATGAAGTCCTTGTTTTCCACCAGCTGTGGCAAGACTTCTTTTACGGTCCGTTCGCACAGCACGCCACCAATTAGACGAAAGCACTTGCGTTCCGGATCCGCCGAATTAAGTGTTTCTATCACAGTTCTTTGCAAACCAAATAAAAAGCAATGGCAATTTGTTGTTTATTTTTGTAGGTTAGGTTAGCGGCCCCTTCTGACTCACTTGTGTTCGCGCAGATCCATTTCTAGAGTATTGAGGCTGTTGGCCAAATTTCTTTGTTCGTTGCGCAGCTGTTGAAACTGTGCAACAATCTTCTCTTGAGAGATTTGGGCCTTGGGCGATTCGTTGCTCATATTTCTAGTTAATTTTTAAACAGATGTCTAGTAAAATTGAATGCTAGTTCAGCGGAGTGTAACCAAATCTTCAGCTACTTGCCGTTTTTGGTTACTTTTAGTAATAGTTGATTTTGTGCGCAAAGTAAGGTCACACTGGCATATTGTGCAGTATTGTGAATGGTATTTATTAACAAACACTGCCATTCACTTGAGTGTTCATTTGTTTATAAAAGGTTGGCAGTCCTGGGTGTTGAGCGCGCTGCTCAAAAACGTTTGAAAAGCAAGAACTTAGTTGTTTGAACAAGTAATTTATGTTATTTAAGAGCTAAGTGGCCCTTTGTATTCAACTCGATCGATATGCGCTGGTAAGTTGATGACTCTATAACCCAATTTAACTGCTAATAACCTGCGCAAATATTTATTTCCTTTTCTGTCGAACAGAGATTCAACACTTTTCAACGATCATTCTTTCAGATTTCTGTGCACTTACGGTCGACCGCCAAAAGAAGTTGTAATGCATATAATTAGTCAGTTGATGCTATTCGTTTGCCTGGTGCACTTGTTAAACGCTTCCTACGATGTTATTGGTCCCCAACATAATCTTACGGCTTATTTACACGCTCGACAAAAACGTCATCAACTGACTTACCCGAATGGAGCCACTATTCGGTTAGTGGTTGGTCCCGTCATGGGTGTTCAGCTGGCGGATCCTGTTGTCTGGCGCAGCATGGTCAACTTTTACAATCTACACATTGGGGCATATTCAATGCCCTCGGAGCCCCTGTACCCTTGGGACAAATGGGAGTCCATATTTGCCAGATCGTTAAACGAAAAGATACGACAGCTGGACGCATCGCATGAGGATGACACACGCCTATTTGCCTATACGGCATTGGAGCACTACATGGACAATGCCAGTGGCATTGCGGGTCGGGGTCGCCACTGTTTGTTGCGTGCAATGTGCGAGAATGCGCAAGTGCATCATCATGTGGGCATTATGTCCGAGTTAATAAATGTGCTGCTTACGTAAGTGAATAGAATCCGACATTTATGGCTTAGTTTTACCCCTTTTTCGATTGCAGGCCGGGCAAGGCACGACTCGGACAAATCTACCGGGAAGCTCATGCTGCGGGTTTGGCTGGTGTGGATTGCCTGCAGCAATTTAATGGCTGTCCTCAAGGTGAGAGTGTCCTGGATGCACTAGCTGTGGATGTGAACTACTAAAGCTTGGCTTAGCGGGCTAAGCTAGTTTAAATGAAAACTTTTATTAAATATTTGATTAAAACTTTTATGTGAATAGTTTTGTGCAAGTGGTGTTAGGAACCGCTTTAAAAACACCAAAAGGCATTTAAGGCGCTTTCAAACTTTTAACGTTAATGCAAACTGATTTCAGTGCATGCACATGCCACACCCCCCTCCTCTTCGCACGGCATTTGGTTGGCTTTAAATGTTGCCGTAACATTAATGGCTTGTGGCTTTGGCGTTGGCTTCCACACAGGGAGTATGCGACCGCCATTTTGTCAACAATGGCGTCAATTAAATGGAAATGCAGCTGCACCATCACCGCCACCAACAACACCAACAACAACGAGAAAAGCAACGACAACAGAAAGACAATAAATGCGTCTTAAGTGGCACATTAGGCTTGCCAGGTGGCTGGCTACGCAGGGTGTTACCCCTGGTGCCACAGAATGGATAAGTGGCAAGCATTCGGGTAGAGGAATGTGCATGAGGCACCCTGTAACGCAATCGCTTGCCGTTTTGTATGCACAGCTAATTCAAATGCGATTATGACAACGTGAACAGCGTCGAGCTTATGGTCGGCTGGGGGGTGGAGAGGAATGTTTATGTGCGGGCGCAGCAAGGCAAGGGCAGGCGTTTCAGTTGTGCAACTTTGCGGTATTTGAGCTTCTGCTGCCGCAATGGAACGAAGGTAACAATCCTGTGGCAGCAACGTTTATGCGGGCAAATTTACACTTCAAATAAAAATTGATGATGGCAAAATATTCAATATAGAATATATTTATTTGCTATTCACTTTCAAACTGATTGAATTAAAAGCAAACAATTCAAACAAATCTAAACAATTTATAAGCTTCTTTACCTGAAACCACGTTGCGTATAAACCTTTATGCTTGCTTAGTTGTGTGTGTGTGTGTTTACAATGCGATTGTTTGTGCAGCCTCCCTTAATGCCGCTTCCTGCCACATTCACATTCACATGCCTCACGTGCTAACTGCGTTCTCCTTTGACAGACTTGCAAATTATGCAACAGCCACAACAACAGCAACAACAACAACAAGCATTAGACATGCACTTTGATTTGTCGAATAACTTTATTATTGCCAAATGCATCAAACCATAACCAAAATCCAATCAATCAAATTTCAGTTGCGCTCCAAAATCAATAGCTCGTCCAGGAAGTTGAGGCCACGTTGACAGGTCTTATATATGGCCAAGCAATTAGCACCAGCCTGGCCAGCAGCAAAGGCATCATGATAGGAGTTATCTAAATCCGCTTTACCCGGACTACAAAAGAGTGCAAAAGAGTAAATGCCACGTTGCAACTAGGTACATATAGAAAATGTTTGCTCACCTTAGAACAATGTTGAGTATTTCGGAGATGACGCCGATATGATGATGAACCTGAGCATTTTCACATATGGAGCGCAGCAGGCATTGCTTGCCCACAATCATATTATTGTTCCTTCTGCCCATGTACTCCTCGAGGGCCGTATAGACCAACTGTCGTGCATCGTCCGCATATCTAACACCACCGGCTGCCGTATGCCTCTCAATGTTGCGTCTCATTTGTTGCAGAGATCTGGCAAAAGTGCTTTCCCATTTGTCCCATGGCCAAATTGGCGTTGTCGGCAGACGGTAGGTGCCACCCTGCAAAGTGAAGGAGAGCACGAAAGAGCGAAACGTCACAGGATCGGCCAAAGGGACTGGCAACGATGGTCCAATACTGAACTTAATAGATCCGCTATTTTGATAAATAAGGCCACGCCTCTGGCGATGCGACAAAAATGCTGTCAGATTTTGTGTGGCAGAGACGCCATAACTGGCGCCTAGAGCCACCAATATAAAGCTAATGATTATACTTCTCGTTTCACACATATCTGCAGCGCGTTTAAAAACCAACTGCTGTAGCAACAGCAACGTTCTAAGTGAGACGTCAACGATGACAAGTGGATATTTTAGTGGCACAAACATTTGGCCATCCAATTAGCATTGTGCAATTGTGTGTGTGTGTGTGTGTGTGTGGGAGGTGGAGTGTAGTTTCATAGAAACCCGAAAAATTGTATTTGCACACGTGAGAATAAATTTGAATGGTTATTCTTCATTTGTTTTGCGTGACTTGACCAGTTAGGCGTTGATGGCTTGGTCAAGATTAGCAGACAAGCTTTGATTCCGAGTAAAGTGAAGACCACTATAAAGCCCATTAAGCAAACACACACACACAATGAAAAACGAAAAATGTTACACAAATTATTCATCCAAATAAAGATGAGAGGAAGAAAAGAGAAATTTGCCCAATGAAAGATAGGGACACCGCAGCGACGATAGTGTGGCCAAGGAAACAGTTTTGCTGCAGATTATATCCTTTTAGGTTGTTTGTGATTTGTCGACGTGGCCGGAAATGAAAAGCAAACAGCACAAACAGCATCAACAACAGCAGCAACAGCAACAAATAAATTTGCTTAAACAACAACAGGAAATCTAAATTGTTATATGCATAACAACTATGAGATACTCTACGATATCAGATATCAACCTTAAAAATGAGATCTTCAGTGAGAGTATTTGAACAAGTTATAAGGCTGCCAACCACAAACATTAACACACTTACACACCATCATCAGACCGAGTGTGTTGCAAGCAACTTGACATGCCTGACAAAAGCACAACACTGTAACGCTGCTTGCCTCTCTTTATTCCCCTCAATACAATAGTCTCCTTCCGTCACGTCCTTATCCGGCACCTTGCTCTCGCTCTCACTTCCATGTTGTTCATTTCCGCTTGGGAAACCGCAAGAAACTTACATGAAACGAAAACGCAACGCAAATAAATTCGTGTTGACAATTTGAATGATTTATTTATGGGTGCGTACCCAAATATTTTCATACGCCCGAGGGACGACGAGTGATAGACGGTTTAGTCTACACCACACACACTCACACACACACACACACACACACACACACAGTCCACAAAACTGTTACGTGAAGCAAATGAAAAGACAAACAACGAAGATTAGAAAGATCTGAGAAGTAAATACAATATAAATGAAAAGATGTGATTTAGTTAAGGTCAACGTTGTTCCGAACAACTAGAGTAGAAAAAATCTAAGTAATTTGCAATACAAACAAATTAATTTAGTGGTATTTGTTAAGACCTTAAAGCGAGCAAAGTTCGTCCCCGGGAGGGGAGGTTTTTTCTTTGTGTGACATCTCTGATTTATTTGCAAGTCAACTTTTTTGGACCCGAGCAGCTGTTTTTTAACTTACCTCAAAATGCGAAAAAAAACAACAACAACAACAACAAAAACATATTTTGTTTACTACACATTTGATGTTTTGTAAGTAACTCTGAGGCAAAATACTTTATTTGCTTTTGCCGCAATTAGGCAAAAAGGGGTTGAATAGGGGCAACGAGGACGCTTTAAACATTTCTCAAACTGTCACAAAGCGACGCTTTCTAAAATTGAACCACCCAAAAGTGACCCAAAGTTTGGTGAGACCCTTTCCCAAGCGAGACCGACGAGTCTGTGAGTCTAGGAGTCCCTGACACACAGCAACTGTATATAATATTTATTATGTTGGCATAATAAATTGCAACATGGGGCAGATTCATTTTCGCACTTGCGGACATTTTTCATTTTGGTACCCGGGCAGCAGCACCAGCTGCTTGGACGTACATAGTAGTATGTCCACGGGTGAGTCGGGTAGGTGGTTAAGGGGGGTGTTTCAAAGTTAGGCAGCTGATAGGTAGCATAAGAGAGTGTGAATGTCGCAATGGCGCCACGTTCATGTCGCCATTGCTGTGGATGAAAAATAAAAACTTGTTGCCTTCTGGTAACTGCATTGCATCTTCTTACTTGGGCAACTTGCCATGTGCGCATTTTAAAAAGGAAATTTAATAAACCTTGTCCTATTTCATGCTCATTAGTGTCATGATAAATTTTAGTGCAACTTCACACACACACACACACACTTACACAAGCAGGTAGTTAACTGAGCAGGTGGGTTTGACTGCCGGGTCTGTGTGTGTGTGTGTGTGTGTTTGTGCATGTAAATGTTGGTGGGGTCGAGAGTTCAAAATGCCGTTGGCGCTTAACTGTTGCATTCCATGGCCATAAATTAAAAAACTTTACCCAACGTCGGACAAGTTGCTTTGATTTGTCCCGTTTAACTAACGAATTTTATAGCCCGCTTAATGTGCTGACATGTCGGCAATTACAACGCAAGGGAGAAGAAGAGGAGATGGGATAGAAGCGACAGGCGACAGAAGGCACCAACTAACTTCATACATAGAGCGTACATCCATAAATTCAACCAATAATCTCATTGTTTTCACATGCACTTCATTGCGCGGTTTTTAGTCGCTAGATACTCAACTGCTAAAAAACACACAACTTCTCCTTGTTGTTGTTTCCTTAATGCTAACTTCATTATTGTTGTTGTTGTTGTTGCTGTTGTCAACAAAGTTTTGCAGACACAATATGTCTGTGACGGTTGTCGTCGTCGTCGTCGTCGTATGTCTGTTTGTGTGTCTCTCGGTTTGCTTACAGCTGCCAACTGATGTTGCTACTATTATGGTTGATGTTATTACTTTTTTTCACACGCCAACTCTCGTTCGCTCTCTTTCTCTCTGTTTCTCTTCCTCTCTGCTGCCAGCTGCTGCATACGTATAATAAGCACAAAAAGTTTTCTTAACTACTGAGAGTTGTTGCACAAATACACTTTCTGTGGCAAAAACTTTAAAATAATTTATTTCAACACATAGTATTTATCTTATTTAGAATCCCACACCTCCTTCTGCCAAATCCCAATTCTCTTCGACCTTAAATGGACCTTTAATCCTGCAACCGAATTTGTTGCAAACGCCGATTGTATAAATCGGATTGCTATGGGTATGGCGATAGAAAAGCACCTTCATAGAGTCACGAATCAACTTAATTGCTTCTTGGGCCGTGAATTCGCGATCGCTTTTCTTGCTTTCGCACACAAACGGCACACAATAATTATTTGCAAAACCAGTGCCCAGCACAAAGTCTTCAAAAGCAAATCCACGAGAATCCACATTGCCAAGAAATGGCTCATCACCTTCATTCATACCAGCGATAATGATACTCATATTTTTCATTTCTTTGAAAGCACGCGGAATGGCAAGGAAGCGTGTCATCTTTACACTTAATGCCTTGGGTGTCGAAATGTAATCGTCAAACCCATCGACGGTCACGCTCTCTCTAAGCAAAGTCACAGCATTCTGGACATCTGAATAGTCACCGCCACCAGCAAGCAAAACACGATCATTGATCTTGTAGACGCGCTCAGCATTATTATAACGAGCCATAGTACTGTAGGTTACGAGAGTATCAGCAGCGACTATGACGCCAGTATCGTATCTAATGCCAAGTACAGCACCCGTACTCATTTTATATTAAACAAATGTATCACTCACGAAATGAAAAATCTAGTTGAAAATGAAGTAAACTATTAAATGAAACTAAATTCTTGCTGCTATGAAAACTTGATTGGATAATAAGGGTAGTAAACAAGCTTATATTCATAAAAATTAAGTATACGCAGAGTTTGTTATTCAGAAAAACCACACAACTTTCTTTGAAAAGAGTATATCTCACGGCTGTTTAGCTGTTTTTGTCGCTGCTGTTGCTGATATTATTGCTAGTTGCCTTTGTGGCTGTGGTGCTGCATTTGCTGTTGCTGTTGCACTTCAGACATAGTCGCCATCGACGAAGCTGGCGACGACATTTAAAGCGCCATGAATATGCAAAACTTGTACACTTAGCTTTTATGCACAAATATATATAAATCTAAAAAACAGAAACCCCACACTGCGGTGCTTTGCGCTATTAGTCGTCTGCATTGGCAACTGTTCTTCTGTTGCCTCTCCGCGTAATAATTCTTCAATAATAACACAACAGCTGAACAGAACAACACAATGGCTGGAAGGTATAGGGAAGGCGAATGCAATGCAATAGCAGCAAAACGTTTGGTGGTTTTTGGATGGGAAACGGGTAAAGCTAACTCTATGGTGGCTATAAAATAAACACTAGCTCACTTTTGCCACCGCTTCTTGTGTACTGTGGCATCCTGCTCTCCTTTGGCTCTTCAGTGCCACTGCCACTGCCATTGCCGCCGGCTACGCGTTTTGCTTTTGTCTTCCTTTGCATTTTTGTCGCGCTTTCCATCTTTCTCTCTCCCTCCCTCTCTCTCTTTCTCTCTTTTCTCACTCTCTCTCTCTCTGTCTCTGTGCGGTTTAAGTTTTTCTCTGCGGCTCAACAAAATTTGTTTGCATTTGCAATGCAGAATTAAATTATTGCTTCCTCTATCACTCGTACTGTACTGCATCCCCTTCCCTTTGTCCATCTCTTGTTTGCAACGCATTGGGGCTGGCTGGGTCCGTCCCGTCTGCCCCTGCCCCTGCTGATGTTGTTGTGGTTTTTTTTATAACAGTTGTCAGTTGCTGTTGCAGTTGCAGTTGTTGTTATGCGCACCGCAGCAACATTATCGCTGGCTTTGGCTCCGAGCTGTGTTTGGAGTTGTGCACTGCGGTTTGTGGGGCATATTGATTGGGGCCCGCTGGCGTTTAGAACTAGCGTAAATAGGCGTGAGTAAAGGAAATTGGTTGTGGCAAACAAACTGAGACTGATATGTATTGAATACTGGTTTAAAACAGTTGTTTTCAATTTTTCTTATGATTATTATTATACTCTAGGTAGTGTGTTCGCTATATATAAGATGTATCTAATGCTATCACATTCATGTCATCATTTCTACAATAACAATGTTCACAATCCAACTATTTGTCTGTCCAAACCATTTGAAATTCATAGTATATTTTTTTTACTATAAAAACTTGAAGGCAACGAATTCCGTAACGCGTTTTTTTTTGCACATCCGGTCGCTGGCTGTCGTTTATTTGCCGCTTTGCATTTATTTCAAATATTTGGCGCCACATTTTACAAATATTTTTAGCATGCATACTTCTCAGAAACAGCAGCCAAATAAAAACCAGAGAACGAAGAGCAATGAAGAAAAACGAACGAGGTTTTTCTGATTTTTATGGGCGAAGAGAAATCAACTAACCAAGGCAGACAAGATGTCCACAAGGACACAACGCAACTTCCTCGGCTCAATGCGTGCCTCTAAATTATGCACAAGGCAAACAGCGGCCAACAACAACAAAAGAAAAATGGAAAAAGCAAGAAAAAATAAATGGCTAGAGGAACGGGGAAGGTATCAGCACGAATGCTGCCAAGGAAGTTAGCAAGCTTGTGGCTGTATGACCTGCCCTAGCCTAGCCCGAACTCTGAACCTGCCCCTTTGGCATTACTATGCTCAAAAGTCAGAGCGCGCCCGTTGCGAGGCGGGGTGAAAAGGTGGGCTTAAATATGTTTTTGTTATTTATGCAAATTCGTTTTTGTTGCCACTGCCGAGGCGAACGTTGGAAGCGACTTTGGCTTTGTTGTATGTAGTACTACTGTCATAATGCCATAGCAAGCCAACACATACAAGTGGGTGTTGGTGTGATTGATGAGGGGTGGGGTCGGGTGGGGGCTATAGTGAGATAGAATGGTGCTAACCTGTTGGCATTTGTGGCGCTTCGCTCATCGCTAGCTTGTTTATGTGCCAACACTCGCGAGCTTTTCCTTCATTCGGCGGACTTGCATTGCATTCAACAACAGCAATAATAACTTGGTTGCAAAACTTTGACTTGACATTCCCCTCTATTCATCCAAAACTCCTGCATATTTAATGTGCAACAATTGTTTTGAATAATGTAAGCATTTGCCAAGCTTCAACATTTGACTAACTGTTTTTGCCACACATTTTTCACACACAACATGGTTCTGAATCTCATATTGTGCACTCAATATTTGACACTGTCTATCTGGAGGTCGATTCTGGGGTTTATTACATTTTTATGTCATTATTTATAATGTGCTTGGGTTTTAGGGTGTCCAATAACGGGACAAGGCCAACATATTTGACATATTAAATAGCAACACTCTGTGTTGCCTCCTCATGACCGCAACAGTAACAACCACCTCAACAGCAACAACAAATACAACAACGCTATGAGAAATTGCTGGCAATTTATGGACCACAGGGTCACAGAACCGTAGCGAGAGCCTGGCCAGCTTCATAAGCACAAAAACACTTGAAAAAACTTAATTAAAATTTAAGCTTAGTGTTTGGGATAAAGCTGGTTAAAGACTAAAGGGTGTGGCCTTATTTTTTTTTTGTGCATAGGGTGCTGCTGTAGGTCCGGCATCCCGATACACCAGTAGACTAAAAGACTAAAATGGATAAAATATTGACATTAGCGTTGTTTTTAAGCTTCTTAGGTTTAATTGATTATGAAAACTAAAAGTTTTATCTTGATGGTTTATTTTTTTTGAATTGTTTCTTTTTACTCGGATTTTGATAAACTTTTAAATGATTACATAAGCAAGACTTTTACAATATTATTTCTTTGTCTTCAGCAAAACTTTATGTACTGTAAATACTCATTTAAGATTATATCAATACTGAAACTCACTAACAAAAATCAAATATCGCACCCTATACTTGCACTTAGTAGTTATCTGTATTCTAATTGCCTTATGAATGTTTATGTTCTCATAGTGGCAAAACTAGTAGCAGGCCTACGGCAAGGACAAGCTAGAAGGTTCGAGGCTGTGCAATTTGTGTGGCAAGGTTTTAGCTTTCAGAGTTTGTATCGAGTGTTCTTTCCCCTATTTATGATCGTGTGCGTTTTGTAAATTATTTAAATCTCACTTGTAATTCAAGTACAAGTTCTATTCGAGTAGTGCGACAAACTCTGCCAGGACCACACCTGCCCAAAAAAATCTACCCGGAGGATAGCTGCTCATCCGTGTATGTGTGTGTGTGTGGGCGAATATTTAAGACATAAATTTAGTTAATTTTGTCCGATACCAAAGTGTGTGTGCTATGTGTCGAGGACTCGTGCCTGGTGTAAATTTGCAGATAAGTCGCATTAGTTAGGACCTCTATTTCGGGAGTATGGTGTCGCTGTTGTCGTTGTTGGTTTTGTTCGCTGTTGTTGCTGTTCCTGCTGGGTTATTATGTACTTAACGAGTGTTTATTAGCATTTTAATTACCTTTCGGCGCGTGAAAGCTGTGCGCATTAGTCAACCTTTAGTCGTTGTTCCAGGCGCTGGTCCCACGGGATCGTCGTCGCCATGCGAAACTTTAATTATGTTTTTCAACTTTAGTGAGGCAGCAGCAACAACAACAACGCTCATCACATACATAATATTTGTTTTGCATGCTAACGACATGGCTTATGTATGAATAATAATACATATATTAAACAGGCAATCACATAGGAATATATATAGTACTTTTGTAAAGAGTATTTTGAAGAAATGACTGACTGTTGGTTTAATGAACGCCTAGCACTATAAATTTAACATAAATGTAAGGCGGGTCATTTGATATCCATGCTTTCATTTTAAATGTAGACAAGTTTTAGTTGCAATTAGATTACATCACTAAAATTATTATGTCTAATTAGGGTATTTCAACTTCATCATGCCAGAGTTATCTGTAATATCTGGTTACATTTATGATATGTATAAAATTTATGTTCGCTTGATGGATAGATGGTATAGTGGTCCAGCGGAACAATATTTGCTTTGCGCTAATAAAAGCATCGAAAAAAATGGCAAAAAACTAATTGGATGCGCAAAAACTAACCCGTCGACGAGTTGTTTACGCTGTAAGCTGAAGCAAGGAGTGGGAGGAGGTATTGTGGGCGTGGCAGCTGCTTGTTAAAAGTTCATTACACTCATAGAATGCTTGTAAAGCGAGATGATAAATTAATCTACAGTGTGCAACGAAGCGCGCTATTGAGTGGGCGCGCAAAGGGCGTATAAAGGGGAGAAACGAAGAGAGATATGGATAGAAAGAGACAGAAAAAAGAGAGTGTTGCAGAAGGAGAGAAAGTACTAAAGAGTAAATGCAAAAGAGAAGGAGCAAGTGAGAGAGAGCGCACATAAATGACGAGTTTAATTTGTATGCAAACAAGTTGGCGGCGTTGTCGACACAAACACGACGATGACGGCAACGATGACGTTGGACCTACAATAATTACACACTCACACACATATAAACAAACTTAAAGAAATTCAAGCACCCACAAACACACAAACACACACACACACACAGATTGGTAAGCAGGGCAGCCATGATGGCTGCTAACTGTTTCCGCTTGTCGCTGAGTGACGGTGACGTGCGAATGCCAAGATTGAAGCATTACTCGGTAGGGACACCATTGCAAGGGGAAGCAAGCATTAAGAATTTCACAAAATGGAGTGAGACATTAGTGCTGAAATAGCATGTGCATTAGTTAAAGATGCTGCCCCAGTTGGCGAGGACTTAATAATAAAGATACCATAAAGACTAAGTTTTTTTACTTCTAACTGTATCTGCAACAAAAAAATAAAATTGAGACAATGTGGTAGTAAATGTATTTTGAACCAACTGTACATTCATACAAAAGGCTCTACAACATAAGCCAAAAGCTATGTATTAGACGACGTTCGTTATCAAGACAGTAGACAAAGATCAAAGCTCCACACAGTCGTAACTTTGGCAAAACTTAACTGACTTTTTTTTAAATCAGATCCTTTTGATCTAGCCATTTGACCTAAACATAAGAACTGAACCTGATATTGGGACGCTCAATTCTCAAAAAAAGATAAAAGCAATTCGAATTTTGAAAAGATTAAGCTGTTCAAACATAAACAAAATTGGTTTTTATATTTTTCATAAGCACCTTATTTTTCTTTTGCTTTCTTTAATGAGACAGCAGCTAGGAAATGTTTTAGAAGACTTGCGCGCGCATAATTAGCATAAACTTAAACAGTTAATTAGCATAATAATTGCTTTACTTGCGAATAGCCGAAAAACAAAACGAAAATTGGATTGCAAACCAAAGTGGCACAGCACTCAAGAACCAAAGAGCAACCAACATTCCAAAACTAACAGTAAAACTAAAAGCAAAACTAAAACTATTGGTGTCTTAATTAGCGTGCGTGTTCAATTAGAATTGTAAGAAGGGGGGGGAATGGAAGTTTTCACATGTGTAAATGGGGGGTGGATGAGAGAGTACTGGATAATATGCCATTATCAGCTGCTGTTACTTGAATTTATTTACCAGACAAAACTGAGATGCCAACGCCTGCAGAGAATGCCACTCATGAATTTCAAATAATGTCGAACACTTTGACTTTGACTTGCTGCCGTGCAATGCAATGCGATTGTGGGTGGCTTAGTTGGCTCCTTGTTGTTTTTCTTGATGTTTCTCGATGTTGTTGTTGTTGTTGATGTTGTTTTTATTGGTGCTGGTGGCTGGCTGCCTGAAGTCGTGATTCCCGTCTTGATGCCTGGCATGCCAAAATCCAATGAAAGACGTTTAGTTTGCTGGTGGTGTGTCCTCATCTTCGTTCTCCATTTCGTCCTTCTACTGCTCATCGTCGTTGTCGTTGCGAGAAATTCGCAAAAGAAAACAAGCAATGAAATCGCATAACTAACAATGAATTCCTAACTTGAAGCTACTTGAGCAGCCAAGCACAGGACGAACGTGGTTTTGCTCTGGCACACGTTTTTCTACACTGCACGAAATGTGCGTTGTGCGTTGAAAAGTCGGTAGCTAAGTCGGTCGACAATTGAAGTTTCCAGGGATTTCATTGCAAAACTAACTTCACGCATATTTTCCGACGCTGTCTGGCTGGATGCCATTCATTTTTATGCTGTTTGCATAAGTCGCGAATTCCTGTTGTATACCCTACAGGAAAAGGTAAAGAAAGGTATTCAATGCATCTTTTACAGAGAAATACTTGTATAAAAGTGAAAGTTGAGACGTCAATAAATTCTGTTTGCCGGTCATCTATCCCATTAGTACAGGGTAGCACAGAATCGATCATCTGTAGTTGAAATCAATTTGCTTTTCTTTCGCTGCACGAAGTGTGAAGTTTTTGCTTCCTGATGCTGCTTAGTTTAGTTGGGTCGCATATTTGATTTTTGCTTCAGCGTATCTAAACTGATTTTTACAGACGTTGGCAGCGAATCAGCATCAGAATCAGGTTAAGTTTTTGGATTGTCATGCCATTTGGCATGATTTTAGAAGGAGCTCACCGAAATACCAACACATTGCATTTATATTTGCAATGACTCAGCGTCATAGTAAACGTTAAGCGCACGTTTTAAAGCAACGTTTTCAAACGTACCGAAGCTTATCAAACGTTTGTAAACGTTTGCCATACGTTTGACGAATTTCCATAAAAGCTTTGACAGCTCGCTGCTTTGTCATCAGTTGAAAGTGTAAGCTGAAAGTGAACACACAGTGACAGTAAGTTTAATTTGAAGAGATAAAAATTTAATAGTATTATGGCTCCGTGCTCATCAAGTAGTGAAACAATTGAGCTGTTGATCCAGTTAATTGCAGAGGCTAATAAAGCACAGCAGTTGCTAGTAGAGGTCTTGCAGCAGCTGGAAGACAGACAACGGCCTGGAGTGCCCCTTCTGAGCAGACAACGTTCCCGGCGCGGAATAATTGTCAATGGTCGTAGTCATTGCCGTTGCAACGATTCAAGCGATTCTGATAGTTCCGATAATGAGCTCGTTTTCATTACAAAAAGCTCTGCAGTTGAGCGAGGTCGTCATAGCCGACGTCATAAGCATCCGGATAGAAAGCACGATCGCTCTCATTCGCGTGGACGCTCTCGTGGGCATTCAAGGGGGCGTTCTCACAAACGATCACGCTCTCGCTCTCACACACATCCGAGACACAGGCATATGAGGTGAAAGTTTTGCTGGTTGGGGAGCTTAAAAAGCTTTTTTTCCAATTGCAAAAATAAAATTAATATTAATAAAATTTAAATAACCATTAAACACAATACAAGCGTTTTTGATTTATTCATATAGAAATATTATTATACTGCAAATGAAGTATGTATGTACTTTAAATTAAATATCAGTCAGAAGCTGATTTCTTCCATTTCGGACAGTGACACCTTTCCAAAAACAATCTCCTTAAGGTTTACTAACTTGCTGTCACCATGTTGATAAACATGTATGTAATTACATTTGCAAACAACATCAACATTGTTGTTCTGTTTGCAGTACATCAACAACAAATAAACATTAGGGAAAAAACGAATTGGCCCCTAAAACTATTTACCGTTGGAATTTGCTGTTGAAAATGCTGCTGCATGGCTTGGGGAAACTGTGGTGTTGCTGCTGCTGCTGCTGCTCTTGACTGGCATTTCAAGTGCATGACGCAGGAGGACTTCTACTGCTGCTGCTGCTGCAGTGGCTCCATTGTTTGGGGGGCACTTTGCTATTTAACAAAACAATGCCACAGACTGCACATGACGGCATTTCAAGTTGTTGTACATGCACAAGCATAAATGTACATACAGATACATACGTATGTACAAATGTATGTGTATTAATGTTGCTTAGGCTTTTCGAACATGCGCAAAAACATGTCGGTTGTTATATGGCGTTGTGTATATATATATAAAAAAAAAAAACGCTGAAAAACATAAAAAGAAGCCGAATTTAAGCGAACAGCTTCAAATGGAATGAAGCAGCAGGCTTATCAACGCCTCTAATCAGGGCAATAGCGCATAGTTGCCTAGACAACAAACAAACTCATGGCAAACAGAGCAATAGCAACAACAACAGACACCTACTTGATAAAAAAATACAAAAAAAGGAAGGAAAAATAAATGTGTACAAAATAATTTCACAACAGAGGCAGAACGCAAAAATAAACAAGCAGCCAACAGGCAAAGGTAAAATTCTTGAACAATGGAAACAAAACAAAGCTATTGAAGAAAATACGTTAAATAGGTCAAGGAATTTATAGACAAGTGCATACAGACTTTAAAAGATTTAAGAAAAAAATGCATTTTGTACTTAGTAAAAACTAAAGATCTGACAACAATTAAGTTTATTTCGAAAAGGAATATATAGCTCTAAGTTTTTGTCCATAAATATTGTTACTTATCCCCATCGTGCAGCTGTCATTTCGCGTGTTGGCAGCGTCGACTTTTTTTATGACACGCCGACACAGCTAGGCCAGGAGCTGTTTGGATTGATGCAGGCAGCATGACTGGGACATAGAAGGAATGTCCATGTTTATAGTTATATATATGTATATATATGGAAGGCAATTTAAAGCCGGGAAGCCAGAGACGAACGGGCCCGCCAAACTCCGAGACTAAAAGACTTCGCACAAATTCTAATAAATGTAAAAGAAATTGTATGAGGTTATGCCACGGCAGCTGTGAAAATTGCAAAAATTGCCAAGCAAACGCATTTGCTGCGTTCCTTGGCAAATGAAAATGAAAACGAAAACTAAACGAGTTTCTTGCTCGCCCAGGAAAAGTCAGCTAGTCTGCCAAGGCAGGCAGGCCGGCAGGCTGTTAGGCTGTCGTCCCTGTCGCATCCTGTCGTCTTGTCTACTTTCAGCAAATTGCCACCGCAGTGCGTATTCAGGGCGCTAAAATACGATAGATATGAAAGTCTTCCACTGCAAAGACGACACCGACATGAAAATTGCTGAGCCAAAATGGATATCGTTTTAATTTGTAGTCTGTATTTTTTTTTGCCTTTTTAAATTATTGCCGCATGGTTGGGTGGCGCGAATGTTGCTGTGGCTCGTCAGGTAATTTGCGGCAAGTGCAATTTTCAACGCCTTAAATTGGCTGCGTTGAGGCGCGTTGCGCATACGCCGCAATGTACATGCGGCTTGCTTGACTGACTTTACATAATGGCTGCTGATTAGTAAAGTGTATAGACGTATGTGTGTGTGTGTGCTAGGGCGGATGTACGCTAGTAATGAGCCTGAAGAGAGTTAACAGCGCCTGCAACTAAGTAGAGCTCAAAATACATAACGAGGCCATTGACATATGCAACGGCAAAACTACATAATGCCCCAAAAATGTGCATGCCAGCCTACAACTGTGTGTGCGTACTATGTACATACGTACTTGTGTGCGTGTGTTTGTGTTTGTGTGTGTGTGTGTGTGAGTGTGTATGTGAGTGCGTACGCAAAATGCATGTCTCTATACGCACAACAGCGGCGAGTGCGAATCAATAATGATGACCTGAATACGATAGCCGATTAACTGGACCTGCCCTGACTGCAACACGCCCCAAAATATGCAGCCTGCATTGCTAGCTATCCATTGTTGTTGCGTTTCAATTTGCTGCTCCTGCTGTTGATGCTGCCGCTCTGTTCTGCATCGGCTACTGCCTGCCACCTACACAATTTTTCATTTTCATTTACGCTTTCGACAGCTGCGTTGCGTTTATTCTTTTGCTTTCATTGTCTTTGCTTACTAATGTGTATGAATATGTGTGTGTGTGTATGGGTCTGTGTGGCACGCTTGATTGTTCAAAGCGCAGCTTTCAACTGAAAATTTGTAAAGTGCCGTGAAGCTGTCGCCGCCTCTTACCTGCGTCTCGCGTTTTACTACGACTCCATATATACTAGTACAATCACACACAAACGCACACACATCTGCAATATATAGGCCCATGTGTATTTGCTGTATGTGCGCCATATTTATGGGCCATGTGCATGTGCAATCCACATGGGTGTTTGTGTGTGCTTGTTTGTGGATCCATGTGCTATATCTGCTGCTGCTCCCACATTCGCTGTCCGTTTTCATTGTGGGTCATTCCCGTTCTCGTTGTCGTTTCGACGTTTTTATGCTTTCGCAAGCCGCTTTAAACACACACACACAACCTCATACAGTTGTACATGCAGTTATGTACTTGCTGTGTCCGTTGCCCAGTTGTATGTGTATGTATATTGCGTATACGCCGTGTCGCCCATCGTGAGCCGCACCTCGATTCGTTGCTGCCTCTTGCCTTGTTGTCTGTTCGGTTGCATTACTCATGTTTGAAATGCAACAACAACGGCAAATAAAAAATATGCGCAAATAAAAATTTGCAAAATATTTATTCATTTAAGCATTCGGCCAGGGCTGCACTACACATAGAAAATAAATATCTGTTTAAAAATGATCAGATTTTTGGTTATTATAAAAAAACTTTGATCTTCTTGAATAAAGAAAGGGAGAGACAATGAATTTTAAATAAACAAGGCTTAAACAGGTATTGGTAGAATGTTAACATGCAAAAATAGGGTTAAAAAAACATTTTTTAATTTTTTCAAACAATAAAATCAGCTGTAAGTAAATTATTTGTATACTTTTGTATACTGAATCTGCAATAAGATCAAAGAATATTTTTAACCAAGTAAAATAGTGCTAAATAATCATTATGAAATTACGAATGTGGTCTTACTCATTTACTCTTATGTCCCTTCCAGCACTTAATACAGGTCTTATCCTTGTGAATTGAGGCCTGTTTTTTCCTGACCGCAGCACAAATCTTTTGTTCAGCCCTTGGCTCATTCCACAGAAACATTGTTGCTTGCATCTTCTCTTTCTCTTCTTGTTTGCATCTTTGCAATGCGTTTGCTGCATTTTATTTATTGTTCAGTGCATCTGCATGTTGTTGCATACAAACACATACACATATGTATATGCACCTCAGCATGTGCATGCGTATGTGTGTGTATTTTGCATTTACGCCTGCTCCAATTTATTTATTGTATGTATATTTGTTTATATCGTATATAGAACTTTCAACAAATTGATGTTACAGTCGTTGTTGCTGTTGTAGCAGCGTTCAAGATATTTTTTCGTCACTTTTTATTGGGCGTTGGCCGCTTTATCGATTGGTTTTCAAGTGTGTGTGCGGTTTCTGTTGGCTGACTGCAATGCAATTTCAATTATGCACGCACAAATAATTTAATTGTTTTAATTGCGCGAAACGAATTCGCCATGTTGTTAATTAAAGACTCGTAAGTGCCGTGACCCAACTCATATAAAATCATAAAATAAGATCAAGTGCTTATCAGTTGTGTTGCCACATGGAAACCCTATTTGGAAAGACAGTCCCGTCAGGTCTCAGGCAGTGTCATCAACAAAATTCATTTTTTTGCCAATTCCACATATTTGCTTTAACTCTGCTTTCTATTCCATTGCTTTGCTTTGCTTTCATTTCATTTCATTTCGTTTCGTTTTAAGCTTATCTAAAATTACTCTGTACACACTCACACACGCATCCACTCAGAGGGAGGCATGTGAGGGGAAAGGACAAAGGCATATATAGGCACGCAGTAAGATTAGAAAATATTAAGGTCAACAGGTTAGTGTGCTGTACCCAAAGGACATAAAAAAGCAGCAACTGAAACGGCAAACGCAAAACTGTTTCAAATTTGAGTTGAAAGTAGGTTGGGCAACACGCTCAAAGATACCCGCACAAACACACACACACAAACGCATGCGTATTTTTGTATGGGTTTTCATATATATGTGAGGGCTTGTGTGTATTTTGATTACTGCCTAATTTTGTGACGGGGTGGCGAATGTAACATGGCGTATACTTAACGCTTTCGCTTTGGTGTCGGTGTCGGGCATCAGCAGCTTCCTTTTGACGTGAAGTGTGTGCGGTTTTTGCTTGAGTGAATGAGGGAATCCTTCGTCGTCCGCCTGCCATCTGACACCCTAGTTCAAGCCCACTTTACCCATTGCCCACCAACACCATTTACCATTTACCATTTACGTACAATTGCAAGAGTCTGTGTGTGTGTGTGTATGCAGCGAGTGTGCGTGTTGATGACGATGTCAGAGCAGCGTTTCAGCAACACTTGTCGCAAAATGCCGCATTAAGCAACAGCAACAACAACGTGCGTGGTATATAAAGTCGCTAAAGCAGCTACCAGCCACATTCTCATTCTTTTTCCTGAATGCTGTCGCTGTCTCGGTTCCAGTTTAAGTTCTTCTTGCTTTAAATGCTTCAGCTCTGCCGGGTTAGGTTTGACTTTTGTATTACTTTGTAATACATACAAATAAAATGCAATCGCTGAAAATTCGAATCGATTAAAGAAGTTCGATGATGTAAAAATGTATAGTTAGTCTTAAAAATATATTAATTTAAGATATTTCTTAAAATATTCATTATACTATGATCTCCTAGTCTAGGCTTTTTAAGCTCTTTAACTTTTGCACAGTGTATTTGCTAAAATAGTGCTACTTACGAAAATCGAGTTTACGCTTTGCTACAGCACACATACATACTAAGTGTGCACACATGATATACTCAAACGTAGACCGCCGCACGGACAAAACGTTAGCATAATTTTCGTCACGAATGCGCTGCTCTGTCGTCCGTTGATGCTGCTACTGCGGCTGCTTTTGTGCTCAGTGGGTATTTGCATGTATTTGTGTGGGTGTGTGTGTGTGTGTGCTATACTACAACTACAATGGTAGCTAGCGTGGGGCTTGTTGTAAGCATAACTCAACGAGTCAATGACTTCTTGGTAGCGTCGTTGATGTGCTTTAATATAAACAACAACGCCAGTTGGCCAACACACACCCACACAAAAACACATACACGCATAGTATAAGGTCCCCTTCATGTGGTAGCGGCATTTGAAGAGCACATTGCGCATCAAACTGCCACTTACCGACACACAAATAAATTTGCAAATGAACACGTTCCAAGCGATGATGCTTCATGTGCTCCTTGCTTCTGCTGCTGCTGTATGTGTTTCTGTGTTTAAGTGTATGTGTGTGTGTGTGTGCTGATAAGTGTGTCAACAGCCAGGTTTTTATGTTGCTCCCTGTTGACTAAATCAGCAAATTGGCTACACTTGGGCCAGTGACTTCTGACTGCTTATTATTAATAATCATCTTTCTTTCGTGCGCTTCTAACATTTTTGCAATTTTTTCCCTTTCTTTTTTCTTTTTGGGTCGCCTTTTGCTTGGGGAATGGCAATTAAGCAGAACACAATAATCAGCAAGCAGCGTATAAATCAGCAAATTACCAACAGCTGAAGTAGAATCAGCAGCAGCAGGGACAGCAAAGGGACTGTAATGTTGGTTGGGTAAGAGGAGATTCTGGTTGGCAGTGCATAATTAAATAAAAGGCAACGTGATAAATAACAATCTTTCAGCAGGCGCAGCTTGGTGGCTAAAGCGAATCGCTGGGGAGATTTTTGCATTAAATTGATTAAATGCGCAGCACATGCAAAATGATAACAGCAAAGGCAACAGCAATATCAGCATCAGGCAGTGAAAATTATCAACTTGGACCAAAAACCCGTCGAGACTCATAAAAATGTGCCACTTAGCAGCAATGGACGCAATGAGCTGTTTGGGCAGTAGGGAAGCTGTAGGGAACGCACATTGCGGTATCTGTGTGTGTGAGAAATTCACACACAACAAGAGGCATGCTAATGAAATTGTTGCTGGTTAATGTTGCTGTTGCTCTCATGTCATGGTGAGCATGCGCAATGGGCAAGATTGCCAAAATGGCGGACTGTGTGTGAGAACATTGAGAGAGAGTGTTAGAAACTCAAATAGAAGATGGATGAGAGCAAGAGATTCGCTTGGGTGCTGCTGGTGTTGCTGTTGCCTCGGTAGCGGCAGTTGCTGCCGTAAATGTCAAGTGTAATGTCACAATCAGCAGCAATCAAATACGCAAACACACCCACAAACACACACACACACATAAACATATACATGTGTATAAAGAGAGTTGGACATGCATACCAAATGCAAATGGTAATGTGTGCGAATGCAGTTTTGCAATTGCAACGTGTACAGGAAATGAAAACGCAACGTCAGACAGTCAGACATTTAGGCACTCAACAACACAGCGCTGAGGAGGGGGTGAGAGGCAACCAGTAAACAAGTACATGACATTTTGGCAAATATTTAGAGATTGGATTAAATTTCAACTAGGCAGCAGCAACTGCATCAGTCGATGCAGAAAATATCATGTTGATCGCATTAAATGCAGCGCTAAGCTATTTACTTTTTATTTAGGGATAAAAAAATATCTTCAAAACCTAAATTTTTTTATAACAATGTTTTTCAATTTAAGAAAGCTCTTTAAAATTGTCCAGCATCTGACCTCTCATTAAGAGAATTGTTTTTAAATTTCTTATTTTTTGTTTGGATTTTATAATGCAAAACATTGTAACAAAAATGAACAGAAGCAAAAAATATGAGAAGCTGAGCAAAAACTAACAAAAACACAAAGCTATGCAATTGGTGCTTTGGTCAACCTCAAGTCTTGGCTCAAGTTTCAAGCGCTGGCCACAGAGACAAGGGCTCAGAGATCAGGGTTGCACCCGGTTGGTTGGAGGGGTGTGGCAAAGTGTTATTAGTTTTTGCGGTGCGCGCTCATAAAATGTTTTCCTTTTTCAAGTGTTGCCGACGCGCGCAAAGTTTTTTGGCTTTTCTCTTTAAGCAATTTTTTTTGTGTTTCTGTAAAAAAAAGAAAATAATTAAAAATATGAAATAGCTGTGTGGCTGCTTAGTTATAAAGTTTAAAAAGGCGGCAAAAAGTAGTTTGGCGGATAACTGACAGGTTGAAGCAACGAGCTTAGGGTCAGAAAAACAAAACTTTGACGGAGCGGATTTCACTATGGATAAAGTATTGAAAATTCTTGAAACATTGATTAAACTTTTAAGGTAGTATAGATAGGTAGAATAAGAAAACGTTAAAAATGTTAAGCAAAATTGAATTTGTCTGTAAATATTTATTTCGATGAAGAGAAGCATTTCTATATATTGTTTATTCTTGGCACATTTTATACATATCAATTTGTCAGCTTCACAAGCTATAAAACTGTCAACTCAACTTTTCTTCATGTTATCAACTACGATTTTTTTGTTGCAGTTCGCTTTAAGCTGTTTATGTTTGGTTTGTAATGCATACAAGAGTTGTATTTTCTCCATTACTTCAACGCAAGGAGCATTAATGTGTGTGCTTCTAGAAGATCGAAAAAGTATGATGATGATGATGATGATGATAAGTACCTCAACCAATGTCAGTTCGTTGACATATACTCTCCAACACAGATGTGAAAAATGGAAAAGCGAGGTCACATTCTGAGTGCTCAAAAGTGTCTAAAGCTTTATGTGGCTGGACTCATCTGAACAAGCCGAGCAAAATGCACCACATTTTGGTGTTGCATATTCATTTGCTAAAATTACAATGGATAGAGATTTAGTGGTAAAATTTGAAAGTGGTTTAAGGCTATCAACTAGCAGCTATTCACTTGCTATCCTCGAACACATATTTTCCTTAACTTGATGTGCGCCGTTGCCTTGAGTTGGCTTCTATTTTTCTGGAATTTTTCTTTTACACACTTAAAGGGCTTTTTGCCAGTCTAAACAGCAACCGACGCGTCTTTGGGTAGCTAAAGTTGAAGTCTCCGCTGGCATTTGCCAACGTCAACGGCAGCTTGGCAAAGTTATTGTTCCCCCAAGTGCGTGCAGAACATTTATATTGGCCATAAAATATTTCTCATATATGAAAGTACACATGAAAAATGTCCGGAGTACACCCATATAAACTAAACACACACACACACACACACACAATTGCTGTTAAACGAAACATTAAAGAAGTGAACACTAAACTTGATATGGTATCCATGGTGTTTCCGCCCAGCAGTTCAATCAACTTTTCATGGGTTCGCTATTGTGCACAAATTGTTTACAAATGCAATACCAATTATGCAATAATTTGTGGCTGCAAATTAAAAACGATTTATATGCAACTACAAGGCCACCCATTCCTCCCAAACATATATCTGCCCGATAAAATCGATGGTCCGAAATAGGAAATATAAATCGAGCTGTTCAAAGCACAGCCTGAGCTCAGTTCAGTTCCGTTCCATGCAATCCAGTGCAGTACAGTCCCGTCCGGTCCACTGTCATCCGTCCGTATAGTTGAGGGCAGGTCAGTTCATAGGGCTGCTGCAGCAGAAGCCAACGCCCAATCGCCCTCAACATAGTTGGGCGCTGATTGCATGCAATTGTATATGGGTGGGGTCCACGCTGCGTATGAATGACCAGAGACCACACTGCGAATGAGTGCTTTCGACTCGTGCTCACGTTGATTGTCGGCTCTCTCTCTCTCTCAATCTCTGTTTATCACCCTCTTACTCTCTGACTCTTATTCAGTCATAGTTACCCATCTGGTGCATTTGCTTATTTGTATGTATTGTATTAGCCAACATAATGGAAGCTATAGCAGCAGCAATAACCACATTCGGATGAGGGGAGACATAGCTCATAACGCAGGCTCAACTCACAAGTATGGGTCAGGCAGCGCTTACATTGCCGCTTCCGTTTCCGGCTGCAGTTGTTGTTGGCGTTGCTGCTGCTGCAATCCAATTTTCGTTGTTGCTATGTTTTTGACACTTACAAAGTGGTTACGACTTTTGCTTTGGCATTTCTCACTTCAGCAACCGCACAAGCACCCTCACACACACGTCCCTTACACACACACAGGCAAGCCACACGCATACATACACAGACATACACCCTCAGACACATATACGAAGCCACACTCAGAGGGACCGCAGCAATTTACAAATGTGTGTCAGAATATGCACACGTAGTGTGCTGCATGCCCCATCTCCTTTGCCTTTGCTGGGCCTGGCTTTTTCTGGCGGACTGGTGCCCAATCCTCATTGACGAGGTCAGCTTTTAACAAAGCATAGCACTTGACCTGAAGCTGCCTTCATCATCATCATCATCATCATGATCATAGTCACAGTCACCGTCACATTCATCGGCCTCGTCTGTAGCTTCACTAGAAGCCTTAACTAATGGTGGAACTATTACGCCATTCTTCTTGTCACTGGACTCCACAACTCAATATTTGAGCTTTGTTGAGGGACCCTGTGTTTGCATTTGGTTATTGACAGGTCTGAATTTTGAATTTGCAAAAATTCTTAAGTGTAATGATTATGATTATATAAAGTAATTATTATTCGGTATACATACATGTAAAGATCTCTAAAGCTTAACTGCTGCTCATTAAATTTTAAATTTAAGATTAATGTAAACAGTAATGATTTTCACAAGAATTTTGTTTTATCATTCTTATTGCATTCCATTGGCCGTAAAAATTTATAATATAAAATGTTGGATGGCACATATTACAAATATTGTGCATTAAGGACATGAATTTAACACACTTATGACACCCAAGCGAATCATAAAAAGAACCGCACGCAAATAACATTAGTTGACGATAGGTGAAGCCATGACAAAGAGAGGACAGAGGGAGAGCTAGCAAAGTGCCAGTCAGCTGGAGATGCTGTGGCGTTTATTAGAGTTGCCACGCGACAACCACAGCCACAGCGGCAACCCACAACGCGGCTTAAGCTCATGCCAAATGGCTGACTATGTGACAGCTTCAGGGTTGCTGGCTGGCGAGGGGGATTGACTTTGGTCCCGTTTTGCTGGTCGTGGCAAAACGTCTTATTGTTTTGCTAGGGATATCGCAGTCGCAGGGCACTCTAACAAGGCAGTCAAATTGTATTTGCATGCAAGTTGCCACAGCTACATGACTGCAACGTCCTTGCCATCCGGTTGCTACAAATATGCAGATGCCTGGCAACAGATACAAGACAGGCAGTCAAGCAGGCAGGCAGCAAAGCAACGCAACGCATACGACAGCCACGACAGTCTAAGTGAATTTTATGTCGAAAACTTTGAAAAGGGTAGCTTGGCTGGCAGAGGAGGATTGTGGGAGGTTCCAACTACAGCTTAAGCAACAAGTGCTTAGCAAATGTGCAGCAAGCCATGAGCCAAAGTCTATGCCTCAGTTGCCGTCTCCGTCTCAGGGCCAGACATCAGTTTCCTGTCTGTGTGTTGCATTTGCATTTTTGGGGCTTTTGGAATTTTGCTCGTTGTGTTTATTCTACAGATTTATTTTTTTTGTTTTTTTGTTTTTTTGCCTGACGAATTATGTAAATGCTAAACTAAATTGAAAATTATACTTTAAACCGCGTTGTGGCCGGCTTAAGTAAATTGAAATAACTAAATTAAACAGTTTTACACTTTAATTACCTTAATGCTGGGGAGTGCGCTATAACCTGCCTGAAACAAATTGCATTCGCACCATAAGCTCGCTACATTGTGGGTCAGCTGCCACTCGTTGCAGTTAACTCTTAAACACAATTGCAATCAAGTCAACATAAGAAAAAATAAAACGACAACTTACAAGCACGCAATTATGTATGTATGTAGCAATTTCAGTCTTGCCTTGCAAATTACGAAGTTGCCTAAGAGCCAGCAAGCAGGTTCCCTTGTTCCCTTTTTGTTTGGCACTTGAAAAGCGGCCAGCAGCTGCCACACAACTCACGACAATTAAATATATTTACTGCCATAAACAACATTAGCTGGCCATCTTGGCTCTCATTATTGTTATTGTGTTTTGTTGGGCGGCTTTAGGGTTCTTATTAAATTACGCTCTGTCACATTAATTTCTTGCTATCGTCTTATGAAATCCAATAAAGTGTAAGTCGCAGCTGCGACGAAAAACCCAAAGTCAGTCTACGCAATAAAACGTGCAGACGTTAAGCAATTATAATCCAACTTTAAACATTACATTTCCTGATTAATGATATCGCTTGCATTACACTTTAAAATATTGTATATTATTAAATCACCTTTGATTCAGCTTAATAATAGTCTCCGCAATATTATTTCTGACTAAGCCATTTAAGCAGCTTTTCAAATGAAATGTCTTTTTATGCTGTTTTTGAATATGAATTTTTATTTTTATTTTCGAGCTCCGAACAAAGCCCAGACAGATTTGTTAGCTCGCCCATAGCAACCCAGTAGTACTCTTCACTTCCCCCGAACGTTATCATCCACATCATTGTCGTTGTGCCTTAGCCCTTGGCACGCATGCTGCATATTTAATAGATTTAGACTGCCACATGGACACGTTTTGTGTCTAGAGATTCGACCAGGTCTCTGGGATTAGCCACTTGCTGGCTATGCTTGGAATTTTAAGCATAATTGGGTGCATATTTGGCTAGTGTATTATTTAACCATTAACGTTCAATTGCCACAAGGATTTATCTCGCATTTTTTCATATATTAAAGCTGTGCACACTGGAATGTCTCAATGTTAAGTAAGCGTTCTGGTCAGGGCTGTAGGATGGCGAAATTGAGTCAGTCTGAGCTGCACGAACAAAAGGTAATTCAATATCTTAATATCCGCATAGATCAAGTGCAGGTACGTGCAGGTTTGCACAGTTTGACTTGGGCGCCGTTTAACGTGAGCTGCGACTTTACTGTGGCTTCCCCGTAGATTGAACAAAGTAGGGGTGCAGACATGATGTAAAACTAAGTCTATGGATTGAGTACTTCACTGTTTTTTTGTTGTTGTTGCCGAAGGAGTTGGGGGCTGTGCTTGATTAGAGTCGCTTTGCATTTTTGTTTGGCTGCTTAACAGTTTTATGGGCAAACAACATTCAGCTAGTTAAACAGTCAGTCAGTCAGTCATTCAGTTGTCGATTTGCGAGTAGAACTCAAACTTAATGCAAAGCGAAAGTGTTGTTGAGTCAAGTTTTTTGGGGAGTGCTTTGTGGCCAGGACTCCAAAAGTTTTGACTTGTGGTTATTATTATACATAGACGTTTTACTGTTGTTGCGACCGAAAATCTCGTCGAAACTTTAGCAATAAAACTAAAAGTTTCAACGTTTATTGTCGCCAACTTGAAAGTTTAAACAATGAGCCACACAGTTCATGAGCTAAATTTTTGTGGGGGCCACCTCAGTTGCTCATGGCTGATGGGGACATGGCCCAAGGGTGGCCAGCATAATTAAAAGCCAAAGCGAAGTGGCGATGGATATAAAAAAAAAACCTTATAAAGCGATAGTTGTTCGTTTAGGGTGCAATTAATATAAAAAAGATAAGCTGCAAAAAAATATGAAATTAAAATTGGAATTATGTACAGTTTGCGTATTATATAAAAATTATAAAATATTAAAGTTTGTTGTTAGCAAAAACCAAATTAAACACATACGCATTGAGAATATTACGTATACCGGCTAATATTTAATTTAAAACGGGATATTTTGTGCTGGCGTTGACATTTTTATTGACCCACATACCCCTGTCCACCCGCAGCAAATAAAAGTAAAATGGCCAACAAACAAGCAAAAAAAAAGAGAACTAAATTGCATTTTGTGGCAGCTGCATAGGAACGGCTTATATTTACTATGTACATAGACACATTTCATATATGTATAAGTATATACGGAACGCTCCATACATCGTTTTAATGCCAATTTTTTTAGTAAATAAAATTTATTTATTTAATTTGCTGTTTGCCGAACAATTCATTTAAAATGTAACGCGTACACAAATTCACACATACATACGAATAGCACACTCACATTTATACAACACACCCATACATGTGTACACATATTGCAGTCATTTGCATACAAAGTTATCGGGCAACGGAAAGGCAACTTTTTATTGTGGCATATTTTTGTGCGGTGCATTTTTTTTGGTGGTTTTATTTTCGTGTTTTTAAGCATTTCTAAATTGATTTTTTGGCGCATATAGGCTTAAACAATATAATATGTACATAAAGCTCAATGCTTTATCGCAATAGCTAACATTTAGTTGGCTATAGAAGAATAACTATTACAGACTTAATAAAGTATCATGTCAAAAAAGGGGTCATAAATAAATATGCAGTTATAAAGTTAATAAATAGGAAGGTAACGAACAATGCATATTCAAAGTCTGTTTTAAAAAGTTATACAGCTTGAAAGTTATTTCGAATAAATAAAAAAAACGAGAGCCAGAGACAAGCGTAATCCAAAACACAGCTGCAAAAAAAGTTAAGTCAAGTTACACCGCGGTAAAGTCGAGAGCAACGAGTTGTGCATCTAATAAATGCCAAAAGCTTTGCTTAAGTAATGCTGCTGTTGTTGTTGTCGTCCTGTTGCTGCTGCTGGTCCTGGTCCAATTGCTTAAGAAACTTGGGAGTCGCTTTGCCTTTAGCTAAGCGAACGTAAAAACTTTTTGCCAGCATTGTAAACAAATCCCAATACACAATTCAATGCGCTTCAACACGCCTTAATGTATGCTCTACAGCGAAAGTTGTACAATCGGGCAGACAGAGATGGAACTAGTTACATACCGAGATAGCAACAAAAAGAGGAGGCGGAGACGAAGAAAAGAAAAATGGGCACGGAGTGGCTTTGAGAATTGTGCTCCATATTATTGTATTAGTTTTTGTTTCGGCCAAGAGTTCCCCAGAGTTGTTGCCAACAACACAAGTGGAATGTGTGTTTTAGTATGTTTGAGTATTTATGTATGTATGCGTGTGTGTATGTTTGTGGCTTTGACATGATGATGCACAACACAGATGCGAACCATCATTTCGCTCAGTTCAGCTCAGCTCTGCTCAGCCACTCTACACTGATTGTACTTCAATTTGTTGGTTTGGTCCGGGCCTGTGTCCAGACCCTTTGCGTGCTGCTGCTTCTTTTGCTTCTGCTGTCAATTGGCCATTGGCATTTTGTTTGCAAAACATATCACAAACTTTGCACAGACGCTTTCAATGCCTGCCTATCGAAGGCGGCCACTTTTGTGTGTACTTTTAAGCTTTGGGCGCCTGTTCATTATGGCGGTTTTATTATAATAATATGCTTATCGAGTGTCCCAGTGCAATGAACTCGACCGAGCAAATTGAGCTGGAATATTCAAAACGCTGCTCTCATCAATTTGATATTCTATGACAACAAATAAAAATTAAATTAATTTCCGTTTTGGCTGCACACACACAAATATGTAGAAGCGTCTGCCGTTTTGTTTGGAACTAATGCCGAATAGCTAATAGCACACGTTGCGGAAATGAATTTTCGAATACAAACAAATCCGATTTAGTTGCCTGTAATTGACAGTCGTTTTGAAACATCAAACGGATAAACAGCACAAACGGATGTTTATTTTTACTTTGAACTTGCTTTGTGAGTGACATTGTTTAAAAATTTTCGCTTGAATATTTTGACTCAAAACTCTGATAGAACTTTTGTTTTAAATAGATATATAATTTAAATCAGGTCAGATATTAATTTGTATGTTTTCTATAACCTGTAACATATTTTAGCCCATATTTAATATCTCCGCAGCTCTCAACAATTTGGGCAGCTGGCGTTCATTAAGCAAACAAATTGGCTGATCAATGTCGATACTGCTCAGGTTCGTATAAGCCAAAACACACACACACACACTCACAAGCAAACACAATAACGTTGTATCTAACTGTCTACCTAGTATATTATCGAACGGTGTAGTGCTGGCAGACAAAGTCAATTTGACTCAACTTTTGGCTAATATCCTGTCGCCGCATTTGCAAAACTATTTTCGACTAATTATCGAAAATTTTGTTGTGATTTTTAATTGCTTTTGCTGGGGGCGCTTGAGTCTTAATTATAATTTGAATTGCTTTTACGATTGCCACAAAACTACAGCAATTATTTTGATTGCATTGCTGGGGGGCTTTCAACATTTTTCTCTACGCCGAGAGTAGCTATTGCTACTGTAAAAGCTTTTGTTAATTTTCGGCGCATAATTGTTTGGGGCTGTTGAAAACTACGAAATCGTATGCGTAATAAATTTTGGAAAATTGCTTTTTATGCTCATTAATTAGAAATACAATTTCCTGAGGCGAACAGCAGCAGCCGGATGTGAACAATACCCAAGGGCTTGGGCTGACACCTGAACAACAAGACTCAGTTACATCCGGTCAAAGGGACAAACAGCTGGGCAAACTGATGAGATTAATTAAGGCAAGAAAAACAAAAGGATTTTAGTTTCATGTATACACATTTGGCATACTTGTTATTGCCATTCAGGATGATGTTGTTGTTGCCATTCTTGCTGCTGTTATATCTCGACAGGCAGCCGTGTGTATGCCTGCTGGCATTTTTATTGACAAGGACACATTAATTACTCAATGACATTGTAATCAAAAGTAAGCATTACCTGCAAGCGCTTCTCGATTGTTGTTGCTCTTATAGTGGTGGCTTTTAACGTTGCTGTGTGCGTGTGTACAAGTCAAAGTTCAACTTTGGTCTGTAAATCTTTGTCGCTGTCAATATTGCGCATACGCCACCATCACTCAGGTCGTGTACAAAGCGTGTTTACCTATGTATATACCTTGTCCCTATGTACATACATTCTATGGACGTTATGCTCGGTTCAAGTACTTGTCGACACAGTGTGTGTGTGTATGTTTGTGCTTGTGTGGTTGTAGCGTGTTTTATTAATTACGTAATTATGTAGCAAATTAAATGTGCGTTGTGTGAGCAAAGTATCTCTCGTGTTATATGGAGCAGAGTGTATAGAGCTGAAAGGGTTTTCAGCTACTCAAAGTGTGTGTATGCAACTAAATAGGTTAGATTACTTTAAAGAGGATGCGGGGGCCATAAAGTGACATGGCTTGATAAAGAAATTCTAATGTTTGAGTATAAGGTTAAAATGAAAGTTAAACTATCAATGGGTTAAAGGAATTTAGTGCTAAATAAACTTTTTTTTAAACATAAAATAATGTAAATAATGACTAAAAGGGGCATTAAAATAAAAAAAGCTTAGAAAGTTACTGTCTTAAAAATTTTTGCTATCAGTAAATTGCTTTTCCATTCATTTTCACGTGTTCTTTATGAATCAATTCTATAATCAATTAATTATTGTTTGACAACGTAACCAACAAGATGAGAAATCTGAGCTATTGCAATCGCAACACTAACACTCAAACTTTGTTAACTCTGCAGTCAGTCACACCTGAAGTTGAGACGCCAGGCCGCATTATACTGCGAGGTGTTACCTGGGACAAGACTTACCTGACGCCGGTATACGACCATAAAAAGTTTCTCTTGGCATTTCCGCTGCGCCGTGTGCCACATTTGTCTCGTTTTCCCGGCAGCCGACACACCACATAGCTGTGGCACAGAACAGCAAGCAGAACAGGAGTGCAGAAGCTTGTGCATCAAGGGTCGTTTGCTTGGTCTCGCATTACGCCGAGGCACGCATTTAAAATCCAAATTAAATATTTCCGCATGAAACTCAAATCTTACAACTGATTAAATAAGCCTGGGTCGGATGAGGGAGAGAGAGAGAGAGAGAGAGAGAGAGAGAGAGAGAGAGAGAGAGAGAGAGAGATGCGGGTGTTGGCCAAATTGCTGTGGAGCAAGTCAAAAAGGCAGCGCACGTAAATTGCGACAAATGTGTTGCTCATGTGAGCGTGTGTGTGCGCGTATGTGTGTGTTTGTAATTGGTATGCCAGAAGATACAGGTGTTGGGGTTTTTGAAGCTGAATGCAGCAGGGTCTGAAACTAACTCATTGTCGCATTGCGTTGTAAATTTTAAACAATTAACAAAAACTCATCTACCTTGTTGGTGAAATATTTTTGTTAATTGCCCCGCAACCTAAGGCACAAAAAACTCATTTGCTCGTCCAGAGTGGCTGGCAACTGTACCCAACAATTGTGCGCATATTGTGATCCTGTTTTAGGAATGAATTCAGCTGCTCGCATTCAGATTGACATTCAGAATGGCATTCGCATTCGCCTTGGTATTTGCTTTAACTTTACCTGCCTCAGTGACTGGGAAATGACAATGAGGCGAATGTCGCAGAAACGAAAATGAAAACTTTGTCCTTTGCTTTAGCTTGGTGCAACTCACTCACTTCAACCCATTGCCTCATTGCAGCAACAGTTACAACTTGTTCTGGCAACGACAAGATGCTCGACCTGGCCAGAGCCAAAGTTAAAATCATTTGCACAGTAAAACGTTTTTCGGTAAACTTGACTTGACTTAGATTGTTGAATATAAAATAAAATTACCAACAAATTGAAAATTGCATCCTGCGTGCACTGACTGGATCTTGTTCCTCCTCACCCCGTCAACCAACCACTGACTGACTCCTCCTCCTGAACTGTCCATTCTGAGTTGGTACACGAAAAACTTTTCTATTTTATACCCAAGGATTATGCCATGAATATAAAATCTTGCAAAATATCCCATACACATACACATGTAGAAAGTAACTATAAGTTGCGGTCGTGATGCTGCACGGGGGCGTTGCAAAGGTTATGACTTTATGCCTGACTGTGTCTGATTGGGATTTGTGAGCACTGTAAGAAATTGCAGTTTAAGTTAATAGCAGTCAGTACTCATTTTATTTTATAGTTCTAAATAAGTTTTACAATTTGAAAAGTCTCGCTCTTTGCCATTCTATCATTCAGCGTTATCTTAACACTATTTTCTAAACTATCCTTAGTTTTATTTAAAATATGCGTTCAGGTGCAAAAACAAGTCCGGGCACTTAGAAAACGTCAAGCTAGTTTACCAGATTGACGGAACTTGTAAGCGCAAAGTCGCTTCTTAAAGTATTTAGCAAACTGATGCAGTTTCAAAACTCACACACACAAACACCCACAGACAAAAACTCAGCGCCCTCGAGGTGAGTGAGCTCAGTGTAGCTTCTCCAATTTGCTGCAATTTAAGCAACTTACTTGCAGTTTTTGTCGCTGCATTCTGTGGCCGAAGGATGCGGAGAAGTTCGGGTTGGAGCAGCTGGTGATGCTGCCGCAAGCGCAATCATAAGCCAACACCTAAGCACGTCAACAACACTGCCAGTCTCCAGGTACCTCGTACCCCATGCCCCACTCCCCACCATTTACTCCTTTTTAGCAGCGTCTGTCTCGAACCCGTTGTCCTCATCAACAGAGACTTCTGCTGTTGCTGCTGCTAACACTATTTAGTGTGAGAGCAAGCAAAACTTTTTGCAGCTACTACAAGTAAAACTAAAATTTGCCAGATCATTGCTTCCGCTACGTGCAAGGATTCACTGTGACTGAGACTGCTGTGGAGCCCAAGCAGCCAAGGCAGCAGTTGCTTGGCACGGATTTCATAGCCATAGCTGCTGTGCTGCATGCATAAGCAATTTCTGTGTTTTTTCGCCAACTGCAATGTTATAATGCCATAATGCATATAGTACTGCAACAGCAACAGCATTGGATGTGATTGTGATTGTCACCAGTAAAAAACTTTTGCGCAACTTTCTAGCCAAGCTTGTGTTTTGTTTAGCTGGTGTTTGGTCCGGGGGCTTTGGACCATATGCGGATGGCGCAAGTTTTGCCAAATTAAATGTTAATTAAATCTTTATAAGGGCGTGCAAAAGGCAAGTAAGCTTATTGTGGTAAAACAATTGTTGCCATTTACTTATTCTACTCTGTAACCAAAAAATTGTTGACAAATATGTTAAGAAAGTTTTAGATTTATAAATAACATATGCCAAAAATGTATTTTTTATATGTGTGTTTTCAAATGTTTAATATATATCATTGGTTAGAGTAGGAATACTGCAATTTGCGTACAGAGTATTTTTTACTTCGAACACTTTCGACAATCGCATTTTTATTTGTTGTGGTTTTTTTTTTGCTTCTGCCACTCGCTTTGAAAATAAAGTTAAACATAATTTCTGCACGGATTGCCTCTTTACAGCTGGCAAATGCGAAATCAGAAAATGCAGCTTATAGCTTCGACTCTAATAGTGACTGCTTACTGCTTGTGCTTGCTACTTGAGCGTAAATTGCACAGCTCTAGCACAAGAGCCAGAAACAGAATTGTAGTTGGAGTTGGAGTCGGAGTCCGGAACACACAAAGGCGCTCAGTGAGGCAAGCAAAGAGTGGGCTGAGGAAAACTCTATGAGCAGCGGCAGCAAAAGTCAAGTCAGTCAGGCAACTAAAGCAGTTGGCTGCATATAGAAGCCAGTGCCCAGCTACAGCTTCAGCTTCAGTTTCAGCTCTAGTTTCAGTTTCAGTCATTGAGGCACTATAAAACAGCAATGAATGGTTAATCAAGCAGCCGGCTTCAACAGCTTTTGGCTTCATTTTGCAGTTGCACTCATTCGAGTTGAAGGAGTTTGGGATGGGCCAGTAACTCCCATTAAACTGCAGCAAAGTAAGTATATAATGTGCAAGACGCATGTAAACAAAAGCTGGCACAAAATAGGCCGAGTACAGAAAGGTGCGGTATGCGCTCGACCTGGTATGGCAATGGACCTGGACAACTTGACAAGAGCTTGTAATTAGTACAAGAGGATACTAAAGCTGATGCAAAGTTCATTTACGGATTATCTAAGTAAGATGCATGAAGATGGTAGCAAATAAGAATGCATGCGTAATTAATGAATACACTTGGCCGGATGAGTTAAACAAATTGCAAAGAGATGTAGCTTATTAATCGATGGCATTGTTAATAAAGCGATCTTAATTACGAGCAGTAATCTCTTTTCTATTATAAATCCAATTTGCAAATTTCAAGAGTTCATTTAGAGCAGCAAAAAAGTTACAAAATATTATATCACCTTTCCTTTAAACTAAAAGTTAAACTTTGCAAGTTGACTCATTTGATTCAACCCGCAATCAACATATTATTTTTTATGTTCTGTCAGACTATGCAAATTGCCAACATTTTTAATCAACTCTCATATTTACTACATGGAATCAGGTAAATCTCGTATATTAAACGACTGCTGGAAGCTGCTTTTATGCAAGCGAACCAAGCTGATAAATAAGAACCATCCGATACCGTTGCTACTGTCCAGCACACCTGACAATTTAACTATCTGTTGAAAAAATACGGAAAAAAATAAACAAACTAAAAATAAATGTCTGCTTTTATTGGCTGCCAAGCTTAAAAACGTTGAATTTCTATTAAATATCTGGCGCTCACGTCGTATACGTAATATCAGATTACGGCGCCGGCTTAAGGGCAAACAAACAAAAAGGAAAAACAAACAAGAAGAAGAATAAAACAAAATAACAAAACAACAAAGGTAAATAGCAGAAAAAAAGGATTGCAGCAAACAAAAACGCGGGCATAAAATAAAATGGAAATTACACACTGGGAGAGAGGGAGCCAAGGAGAGGAGGAGAGCGAGAGAGTAGGATAGAGGGATTGGGTTCGTTGAATCGGTGTAGTTGGCTAGGAATGGGGGTGCTTACGCTTTTTTAATTACCTCGTTTAAGGCAACGGGGCCTTGAGCTTCCATTCGCATATGTCTGTGTGTGTGTTTGGTTAAGTGTGTAGTTTGCTTGTATACGTGAGCTCTACCGTATTTTGTATTTGTATTTTTTGTGAATGTGTGTTTATATGTTTTTTTGAGTCGGTGTATTTGTGCGCGCTTTTATCAACTCGTTTCGCCGTGTTTTACTCACTCGCAGACGTTGCCATAAGTTTTAATTAAAATTACTTTGCCCGCTGCTGCCTGACGGCTGCTGTTGCTTCTCTCGTTGTTGTTATGGCTGCTGGTTGAGTGTTTTGCCTTCTGCTTTTTGTTATTTGCTGTTTGGCCGCTCACACTCGCCAGCTGCGCTTTGGTGTATGTCGCTGTATGTGTGTGAGTGTTTTTTGCGGTTTTTGTGTTGCTGCTGTTGCTGCTGGCGCCGGCAGTTTGTTTGCGGCTCGCGTCTCTGACATTGCCCCAGCAAATGACAATGGCGGTCTCGGCCGCATTTGCCGACGCAGTCAATGGCCGTTGGCTTTGCGTTGCAGTTGTTCTGTACATTGTTGTTGCACACTTTTAGGCCGGTCGGATATTAAAAGCCCTGAAAGTTGCAATATATTGAACAATTATTCAACATAAACATGCGGAAACTTTAAAAAAATCGTTCTGTATATGTATGAAAATAGTACCTACGATTTAAAAGATATTTCTATTCAAATATTTGAGATGGAGTATCACAATTTTATTGCTGCACTTTTAATGTTATGGGTAGTACAATTATTTTAATTTAATTAATTAAGTTTTACTAATTTTATGTGATTTAATGTTCAAGATTCTATAAAAAAAGTATACTTAAAAACATGAATCGCACATATTGCAGCAATAATTTAACAGATGTTAAACTGGGCGTAACAATTCAATGCCAGTTAGCATCAAAGCGCAGCTTTATAGGCTTTAGCCGCTGCTGACGTCGTCATCATTCAAACAATCAGCGAACTGAAAAGCGACGCACCCAAACGAGCGGCGCTAAGCGCGCATTTCAACGCTTGGCTTGGCTTGGCTTGCCGCGACTCTGTTCTGCTATGCAGCCAACAAGGAGGGCCTTTGGCTGTGGCACAGGCGGTGGTCCTGGAGTATATTTGCCACATGCTGATAAGCAGACATAATAATAAAAAATGTATGAGCTGCCTCGCAAGCGGCAGTCATAATAAAATGTGCAAAATAAAATGAAATGGCGAATAACCACAGAGTAGGGACAGCAGAACGAACAGTACTAGCACCAGGAGAAGGAGCAGGACCAGGATGGCGGCAACGGATGTGCGCCAAAAGCAGTAGCGGAAACGTTGCACAATTTTGCGGCGACAGTGCGACGCGGGTAGAGAGAGGGAGTAGAAAATGAGTAGTAAGAGTGAGAGTTGACAGCGGGTGGCGGACTAAGGAAACGCGACATAATGAAGTCAAAAGTTGGCCAAAGAGTTTTGAACGTTTTGCTAATGAGAGCTTTGAAAGGAGACAGTGATTATCAGGGCAGGGCTTAAAGTTCGGAAGGCAAAAATGAAATCACAGTTCTAAAAACGCTTTCAACTGAAAACTGTGACCAACTTAGCGAAAGCCGCTGATGATGTGGGTAGAACGCTGCATGAAAATTGGTGGAATTAAGAAGAAACTGTTTTTCTTAACACAAAAAATACCAACATCAATAATAGCTTTTGTCGTTGAACAAAAAAAAATAAGTACACATAAAGTATGTATATTGCTGTTGTTGTTGATATTATGCTACCCAGGCGACAACATTCATGGTCTTTGGCATAAAGAACCTTCATAAATTTCTAAGAGAGCACCAGAACAGCAAGCGGCAAAGTCTGCTTTTGATTGATACTTGAAGCTGGCAACGACGACGACGACAAACTCACCAAAATATATACAACAGGCGTCGATGTTGTCGTTACTGTTGTTTGTTTGCGCTGTCGGTGTGTTGTCGTTGTTGTCGCAGTTGTTGTTGTTGTCATAAGCAACACAATTTAATAATAGATTCATTACACACACACACATATATTATATTAGCGGCTCTCCCCATACTCACTCACACATATTGACACATATGGGAACGATGCGCCTGAGGACTCTGCCTGTCAACATGGCTAGGAAAATATTGCCACATTTTCGCATACAACTTTTTGGGTACGTCTGAGCTTCATGCGTATTATTATGTCAACAGAAGTTAAGTGTCTCTATATAGAATATAATAAATTGAATATATTTTCATCAGCAACAACAACAAGCAAAACACATCACAGCCAAAGCTAGAGCAACATAACAATATCAATGAAAACATCATGTTAACAAAATGGCTAAGAAAACCGCTAGAAATGGTAGCAATAAAAGTAATAGAGGCTGGCGGAGAGTCTCACAATAGAGCGACAAGTGATATGTGTTGTAAACAAAAAGATTGGGGAAGTTTTCAAAATGAGCTTTGGCAAGCGAGTGTTGTTTGGTAAGTTATAAGCAAACGAGCTCATCTTTTCCATAAATTGACAAAACTTTTATAGAAAATTCTAACAACAACAAGCAGTGCGATGATTAGTTCCTGAAAGTTATTTATTTACTCAATAAGATAATATTATTGTTGTACTGCCCTCGAATTTTCTATTACAGCTCTATGCCCTTTGCAAGACCTTGCATACTTATTTATATGTAATAAAATTCCCAATCTATTCGCCTCTACATATTAGTCGAATTGTCGCATTACCAACTATATATCCCAACGTATATTGCTCGTATCTGTAACTGTCTGTCAGCAACTGAGCGCAATTGAAATAAGGCGACGAAGCGCCAACATTTTGGAACTTTATTTGGCAGCCGGATGAGAAGTAGACGTGAAAACCGCCAAGATGTGCCAGCATTTCAACGCCATTGCTGTTGTTTATCAGCTGCTGTTGTTGTTGTTTGCGTTGTGGTTGCTGCTGATGCTTATTATCTTGAAATGCCAGGCAAACCTTACACCATGGAACCCCATCAAGAGCAGAAGAAGCCTTTTTCCATAAGCAGAAGTTTCAATAAAGTTTGCCGTCGTCTTGGCATAAAAATTTCATCCGAGCTTTCTTTGATATTTTATTTATTTTTATTTGTGTGTAGCCACAGTTGCTTTTTTTTTTTTTCTTTTTGCGATCTCGCTCTCCATTTCATGTATCTTGCGGGCAACTTCTAATCAATTCCAAATCATTTAACACACGCATGAGAGCTGTCAGTGTGTAAGTATACATGTTGTGTTGATGTTTGTTTGTGTGTGAGGCAATGCCATTTTGCTTGTGTTAAAGCTGTGGGCCTTTAAGGCCATAAATCAGAGGCGTGACGGCGCACAAAAGGCAGCTGACAAAGCCCAAAAGCTGTGCGGGTAATTATGACTAATTAACGTGCTGAATGACCCCAACAAGCACAAAGCATCTACCTCTTAGTCTCTCTTTTTCAAGCCAAAAGCATAAGTTGTCCGGCGTTACGTGTGCGAGCTGCCTTAATAAAATCATCAAATTTGCTTCGAGCTAACATAAAAGGCTTTTGGTCAAACCATAAAAACTTTGTCGCTCACAATCCCAATACAATTTTGATATGCCCCACATGTGCCACAGCTGTTAAACTAACAGCATTGGGCATTTATGGTCTCACATGGTAGCTGGAACTCGATACGTAATGTAAGTGGTGTACATTATTGGTCAAGAGGCTGACAGCTCCACATAGCAGTAAACTATAGCATATTATGCCACCCGAGACTTTGTCACATGTGCCAGAAAAAGCACTCTAAAAGCAATGTACTGCAAAAAATGAGGTTTCAGTAAAAAAATAATGATTTTTGGTGGTTCTAATTCTTTAACAGAGCGTATTGAAAAGAGTTTGTAAGTCTTTTAAATTAGCTTTTGATTTAATTACTTGCCATGTATGTGTAAAATGGCATCGTGAAATGTATCGTACCGAAAAGTTAAGAACTGTGACTTTCTTTTAGCTTTTCGCCTGTCTTCATGTACATTTCCTTCATGCTTCTAACCTTATTTACTCTGCTGGCTGGACGGAATACGCAATTTCGCACGTTCCTTTTGTTCGCCGCAAATGTTCATAAATAAGTTGATTAGTTTTTTATGTGGTAAGCGCTGAGCGACATTTTGAGTGGCAGACACAAGAGCTGGGCGCTATAGCGGACAGTAATTGAAAACGGTACTTAATGCATGATTACTATATTCTCTGAAGCCAGCAAACAGCATGATAGGACTAAAAAAAAGCAACACTTCATTGATGCTCCTTGTTATGTATGTATGTGTGTTTGTGTGAATGAAAAGTGAGTGTTAAGCGGCTTTTGTGTTGATCAAAACGTTTGCACGCAATTATGGGCAGCAACAGATTACCCAACATGAATTTAAAAAACTCAACCTTTAACTTGCTTGAATGAAGTTACAAAAGCCTTTAGTGTGTGAGAAGCTTTAAGATAAGTAAGATACTTTAAGGCTGGTACATGATTAAAGAATACAATTAGAATGTTTTTCGTTAATCATCAGTAATAGAAAGTTTAAGCAGCACACTTTAAATCAATTTTAAACATTAAAAATATGTCCAAATCCAATGAAATTGGTAACCATAAACTTCAGCATCAAATAAACTTGACTTATCTGAACTTCGTTGTCAATATACAATTTTCTTACTCCATACGCCCAAAGAATGACTTTTGACTAAATCGGAAACTTAGTAACGGTTATTTATTTATACTGAAGTATATCTATGTATTTATGTTGGTATTTTCGACACAGTTTCCACGCACTAAGCTGGTGCTGCCCCCAAAACTCAAATCGAACAAAACCAGAAACAGAAAACTTTGTTTCAGCAACTTTTCGGCTTAAATTGCTATTGAGTTTATATGCTCAACAACTACTTGGCAAATTGTTTACCATTGCCATTTCCGTTCGATTTAAACATAAACGATGGCAATACAATCAATTTTTAATACACTGTACCCATAAGAGGGGAAATATTACTAAACTTCGCCAGTTGAATCAATAAAATTGATTTGTTCCTTTTAAAGTAACAATTTTTTTAGAGTAACGAAAATAGCACGTCTCACTAAGTTGAAACAAATTTGAATTCTAAACATGTTTTCAAAAAATTGGATACAGTAAGGGCTCTAAAACGGTATCTACATACTTGTTAATCGCTGTCTTTTTAAGTAAGTATTCTGATTTATGAGTGTTGGGTGCTTTATATGCAACTTTGATTTGAATCATTGAGTACCGGTAACTGTTTTTCAAATTTTTTTAATCATTTAATGTGCAACATCTCAAACTTCACCCAGCTCGAAATGCATTTTGCATAATTTGTTTTGTGCACTGAGACGTGCAGTGGCATCAACTCAGTCTTATTCTCCTACCACTGCCAGTGCTTCACCCAGGCTATTTGTATGCTGTCATGTGTTCTGTTAGGGTAACGAGGGTGCGGGGTCGTGTTTGTATACTGTGTGTTGTGCCGAACATCAACCCTACCACGCACTTGCACTCTCACTTTAATGTGTGTGTGTGTGTGCTAGGCAGCGACCCACAAGCCCCCAAACAATGTCACTTGTCCTTTGTGAGCTCACGTGTTACATGCAAATGCGCTTCCTGCCGAGAACAGAAGACTTACAACTCACAACTCATAGCTCACAGCTCAGAATTTGACGTTGTTTCTGTTGCTGTTGCTGGTGCTGGTGCAGTATTTCTTTGTCTTTCGCAACCCAGTACTTGTGGGGGAGGTTAAGAGTGTGCGCAAATAAATATTGTAATGATGTATGTGATTTCTTTTATGCCAGGCTACACAAAAGAAGCTTCTGCCTATCAGTTTATTGAAATCTCTTTAGCCAAACGACAACTCGGCTCAAGTGTCGACCCACTTGAGCACAATTCGAAAAAGAAATAACAAAAATGCAACATTTTTATGCCATTCATTTTAATGAAGTAACAATCTGGCAAAAAATGTCATTAAAACATGCTAAAAGCATGTGGCATGCAAAAATCAATAAACAATCAACGAAAAATTTTACACATAATAAAAAAGGTAAATTGTTGGGCTAAAACACAGCCTCACGGCTATAATTATGAGCAAGCTGTTTGCAATGCTGTCAAAGAAGTTGCCTTGGAAAAAAAGGAAACCATGCGAATTGCGTTGATGATTGCATTTTTCAAGTGCACAGCAACATGAAGGGGCGTTGCAAATGGTGGGCGTGCTATTCGCGTACAAATTTAAAGAGTGCGTGACAAACACACACACACATACGCATACATGGTCATTGCGTTGACGCGCGAAAAAGCATGTATACCAATTAAATGCAACGGACAACGCCCAAAAAAAAAATATGCTACATAAAATGTGTGGCAACTGCTGTCAATGACAGCGCAAATAAATGCAACAAAGCACAACACGCAAAAATTAAAATCAATAGCACTCCGTACATATAGAGTGTGTGTGTGTGCGTGTGTGACTGAATATGCATGTTGCACATAGAAATTGTAGTATATAACAGCATGCCATATATACATAGGCGGCATGGTCAGATGCTGTTGTTCGCCATACAGTGTGGGCATTTGTCATAACAGCAGCAATAATCAGAACGACAAGCCTACAACAGCAGCAACAAAAGCTGCGCAGGCAGACGAGGTGCAGTAACAACAATAACAACACAACAACAACAACAGCAACAGCAACGGCAACAGCACTGCATAAACACGGGAAACGGAAACGGACTGTGCAGGCCCATCCATGTTGACGTCAGTCACACAGCGTGCAAATGTTGACCTACATACAAAACGCTGAGCAAACAGGCGTATAAATGCCACGCCAACCAGCAACAACATCAACTTTTCTAACAACAACAACAACGCGCAGTGTAGATAAGTTCGCTTTTTGTCCAGTTGCCAACGCATTGTTAGAAATATGACGGACATAGTCATAGCTGTAGCTATGGCTATTGCTATACAGCTTATACACAGATATTTCTATGGCTAGCGTTGTTGCTTCAGTTCGGGGCTGTTATTGTTTTTAATACTAACCAGCATCATAATTGTTATGTAGATTTATAGAATTGGGTTGGCAGGCTGCTGGCAAGAGGCGGCAGCCTTGCTGTTCAGTGTCCAGTTGCGGATGTGGCATAACCATTAAAACAAGCACTGTGTGCACTGTGGAAAATATAAGTATTTAAGTTGAACTGCTGCTTGTCATCGCAATGATTATATTCAGTATTCTCTATTAAATAATTATTCTATTGTGTCATAGCGATAATCTTAAATACGTTCTACTTCGCAATGATCTTAATGACCTAAGGTCCTGGTTCCCTGTCTTTAGAATACGAATCAAACGTGTCCAATTCATATTCTGTAGAAAGTAAAGTCAAAGTAAAGTTGTTCACAACCAAAGCATTGTAGACATAAGCAAAAACTTTGTTCAATATCTGGTTACTAAAAAAAAAAGCATGCATCCATCCATGTTGCTAAGTTTGAACAGTATTAGCTGAGTTGTGGAACTTTTCAACAATTTCGTTATCACTTTTGGTTACCAGTGACTCCAAAAATATTCAAACCTCTTACGATCAAATATGTATGTACAAAGATATCGCTTTATAAAAAACAAACAACAATTCACCTTACCTGTTTTTTTGAATCGACTGAATATGCAAGCACAATAAAAAGTAGACAAACCAAACGCGAACACTTCTTCTGAACAACGCAAATCGTCATATTATATTAATCGAAAGAATATTAAGTTGAAAAAATTTAATAATTATAAAGTGGTTACAAAGTTGTTACCGTAGGTATCGGTATCGATTAGTTTGTAAGAGTTAGCGTCGTAGAAGAAAGATCGTTCGACCGAAGTGTCGCGAATAATGTGAAATAAATAATTTTTCTGTTAATTTACTAAGAACACTAAGAAAAACATTGTGAACAACTACATTCTAACTTTAATAAAATACAATATGTAGTCAAAACCCAACATAAGCTTACGAACATTTCAAACAAGTATTTAATTAAAGTTTTTGGTTTTTTTTTTAATGCAATCCACTGATTAAAAATAACTCAATTGTTATTTTGTGCGAATTATTTTATACTTCCACAGTACCTCCATTACAAAAGGTGCTTTGGATTGAGGCATTTTCATCCTTACACTCAGCTGATAATGGCCAATTGGATGAATGCTTGGCATTAATAGAGCATCGGTCAGATTCTTAAGAAAGTAAACCTTTGGTGGAACTGGGCACTTAAAAGAGCTGAAATTTCCAATTAAAGTGCGGTAAGATTGTGCCAATATTTTGCTCATCAACGGATTTTTTAAAAACTGACAGCCATCAATATTTTTTAAACTATACATGATGCGCTGGGACTTCAGAGCTCGCATAATAACGCTTATTGAAAACGAAGTAGTTGTTTGAGTCACACGAAAAGTATAAAGTATTTCTTGATTGGGCACTTTGTAACAATCTTCCACGAAATCATGATCGCAGTTAGTTTCCACTGTTTCCATTACAACCTGAACTTTGCCATGCACCGACAACTATTAATAAAAAGTTAAGAAAATGATATTGTAAGAAATTGACTAAATACCTGCTCAACTGTAAGTGCCAGCAAAATCCATAGTAAGCAAACTTGAAAGAGACACATAATGAACTTCGCACTGTGAGCCTATCAATAAAATTGAACGCTATGAGAATATTTTTGACAGGCTATACTATTTTTATCTGAAATCAAATTACTCAATATTAAATACTTATAAAGTCATAAAGAGTTAATTGCCGTTATGGGCTATTACCTTTTTGTAATTTATTTGTTCTGAAAACAAAAAAAAAAACCTGACAGTCATTTAATCCATATTAATTTTATGTCAATCGAAATTGATAATAATATTTACTAGTTACTTTGTACGCATTATGTTATATCTACTTTCACAAAGCCTCCATTAAAAAAGGTGCTGAGCTCTGCGCCATGCTTTATTGATAACGTCTAAGAAGATGAACCACTCGGCATTATAAAGACACCGGTTAGATGTCTTAGAAAGTAAACGCTTGGTAAATAAGGTTTAAATATAAGATTTTACGATACTATATAAAGCGTTCTTTGATTAGTAATATGTAATCTAATGTGGTAAAGACAATATGTATTTTTGACAGTTGCTATTATTTAGAAGAGACAGGAAATTTGTCAATATTAAATATATGTATTTGCTTAACTTAGCTCATTTAAATAAGACTAAACAAGTTCGAAATAAACATTTTTAACCCACTGTATTCGCTGGCCATTTGGTCACACACCACATCTTGTCCATGGCCGGCCTTTTTTGATGGTCGGTTTTCGTTTTAGATTGCCAGCTGGATGGGTTTCTCTCGGTTTTTGGCACGTTTGCACAGACAAGTACCTCAAAGTGCCAAGGCAATGTAGTGCCACCTGACAATGTCTAATGATGATGGAGTAAGTGCAGCAGCAACTACATAATCACAGCCATAACGTTAAGGCAAACGCAGTGCCTATAGTTGCTGTTCACGTTGTTGTTGTTCACGTTGTTGATGTTGATGTTGGCTACGTGCAGACACGCAGCCAGTCAACCAACCAGACAACCAACCAGCTGGCAAACAAACAAACTCACGCTGCTGAAGCCAACGAGTGTTGCAGTGCTGTAAGTGGGCTGGCTTTTGGGGAGGCGTGGCATTGGGTTGCGTTTGCTCTTGCGTTTGTTATCGCACACACTGGGAAAACTCAATGAGTCAATGACTTTCTGGTGTCGTTCGTTGATGCGCGACGCGGCTTCGTTGTCATTAGTAACAACACCGACACGCACTCACATATAAACACACACACACACCATTTACACAAACACATGAATACGCATATACATACATTTTTGTATAGGACTGGTCTTGTAGTATGTATGCTGGTTGCTGTGGCAATAAATTTGGCAAACAAACACGTTTTGGCTTATGTTTTATTCTTGTTGTTGTTGCTGCGGCCGTTGCGGCTGATGTTTCGTTGTTGTCCTTGGCGTACCTAATGTGTGTCAACGACAGGCAACATTGTTGTTGCGGCTTTCCTTTTTTTTTTTTGGTAATTTTGTTTCGTTGTTTTTTTTTACGTTACATCTGATTGTGATGCGGACTGTGATTCAGATGCTTTTTACGCATTCACGCGCCCAAATTGGGCAACACAGAATGTGGGGAATACAAAAACAAATTATATGCCGCATGCTTTTAGCTTAAGTAATTATAATTTTTTGGCAACCAGCAACATTTGGCAGCTATTTGCTATGCTTTTTTTCTCACTCACAACACATAATTTCCCTTGATACTCATTAGCCGCATCCCGTGATGAAGCATTCGAAATTTATGCGCAGACCTCAATGCTTTAAGTGTGAAATTGTTTGCGTAATTCCAAGTAATTTATGCAAATATATTACGAGCTCATAAATGTGCCCACACAAATCTCAATTTACAGAAAGCTTTATATTTCAAAATTTCACTTAAGTACCTTAATGCATAACAATTTATAAATTATTTTTTTAAGAACTCATTCATTCGCATAAACAAATAATTATTATAGAATAAGTTATTTCTAGAAAACTACAATTCAAGACTCTCAAATTCATTAAGCTCGCATTCGATGAGGTCAAAATATGTTTCACCAAATATCAACATAAAAAGCATCCCAAATAATTGAAACATTAAACGGGGCGCTCACCCATTTAGCAAGGCCTTTGCCCAATAGTACTTCTAGCTGCCTGACTGACCGCCAAGCGTAAACACTGAGCACAGCTGTTTGGTCCCCAAACCATCCCTGGTGCGCCTCGTTGTCGTGCCTTACCACAGACAACATTGTGTGGGGCGCATGCGTTAAGTTTGCAGTGCTGCCAACTGCACCGCCAAGCGAAAACACCACAGCAGAAGTCAGTTGCCGAGCGGCGTTGAAGTCAGTTGCTTTTGGAGGCTCGTAGGATACGCACGGCTCTAGCGGTTGATAAAATGCGGGAACTGATTGTCTAGTGAATTCTGTAAGTGAGTGCTGTGCTGTGAGTGCGAGCGGTTCGAGTGCGAGTTCAAGTGGCAGTCGCTTTACATGTGTGGTGAATAGGCGCCATTAAAGAGCACGTCAAAGAGAGTGTACAGAATCGCAGAATCACAGAGAAGAGTTTGACAGCATTGCTGGCGGAACAGGCATCGCAGTAAAGTTGAATCCTTGCACGCGTGTAGTTGCTTGGACGGAAGTGCTGTGCGCGAGTGTGTGGGTGCGATTGTGTCCGGAGAGTTTGCCGAATAATCATCTCAAACCCATAGCAACTAATGATTAGTATTAAGAGTTTCCAATCACTACAACAAAAACTGTGCCAAACATAAAATATTTCAAGAAAGTGTCCCAAATGATATGTGCAACTTAATTAAAATCAAAATTGCTCAATAAATCAGTGCGTTAACCAACGGGCCTATTTTCCCAACTCAATATTATCAAAACGAAACACAAAAAAAAAAAAAACCAAACAACAAAAAGTTACTGCGAAACGAAAACAAGCTAACCTAAAAGCATGTGGATTAGTAGCCGCCTTTTTGTGATTTGTTTGCTGCTCAGGTTTGGTAGGTACCACTTGTTTTCCTTACTCTCTTTCTTTCTTTCTCACCAAACTCTTAAGCCAGGCTACCGGCTTAACTTAGTCGATTCGCTAGGCACGCGCCGCAAAGTATGCTTAGATTTTTGTTTTGTGCTTGGGTGCTGTGTGTGTGTGAGAGTATGTTTTGGTATGCCCATCAACAGCTGTCGGCATATTTCCATTTTTATGCTCTCCAAAACTTATTATGCTAAAAGGCGCTAAAGCTCATAAGGATTTCAGGGGATTTGACGGGTTTTATGAAGTATAGTAAAACTGAGCAAACTCCTAAGTTTTTCATGTGTGTTTTGCATATTAGGGATGGCCACCTTCTGTGTAACCTTGTAACATTTAAACTAAACTAACCATATATAAAATTTATTCACGAAAAATGAACAATTTTAAGTTGGTTTCGTAAGCCCTCAAGAAGAATTAAGACCACCCCCTACATAAATAATTATATGCACATATGAATACAAACGGTTTTTGGGAGGTGTTGATATAATTTATGGCTAAGCATTCGCTCTGGGAACTAAGTGCAAATGATTTGGTTGGTTTATGATACAGTCAACGCCATAAAATGTCGGTCGTAACTACAAAAACTAAGCCAGCAAACGCTCAGAATGCGTATACATAATATGAAATTGCCTTTTGATAAAAATCCAGGCGTCAATTTATGCCACAAAATATTAGAGTACTTTGAGTATTCTCTGTGTGTGTGTTTGCGTGTGTGTGCATAACAGGCTAATGAAATGTGTCAGAAACAGAAGCAGAGCACTCGATCGAACTGGCAGGCCCATCGAACTCGTCACACACACACGCACACATTCACCCATAGAAATAAAAATCAAAAGGAGCCTGTTTGAAAATTTGATATTTTCCAATGTTCATTGCCTAGCTGGCTGTTTGCATTTTATGATGGCTATGGCAATAACAACTGACGCACATATATTTGCGAGAAAAAAGACTAGAATGCCATATAGATATTTCATATTCCATGAATACGTATACATTGAATGTTTTCGCACCCAAGCTGAGGTTGAAGAAAATGAAAAATATGCAAATGAAATTGTTGCTCAACGTCTAAAGGGCTCACTTTTTTTGACGCTGTTATTTCCTTTTTTATGTGGATAAAAATAAACATAAAATATAATGCGCTACATGAAATCAGCACCAAGAACAACACAAATTCGATTAACCCAACACAACCTAGCCCAAACCCTTGAAGCGGCTTTCCTTGTTGTGAAAATAAAATTATGAAATATTTTCGTTGGCTTCAAAATGGGCTGTTTCACCCTTTGATTGATTGTATTTTAAATCTTTTGTGACAAACGCTTTAATTTGTTGTAGGATTAATGAAGTACGCCATCAACTTCAAGCCAAATTCTAGGCAAAGGTCAAAGAGAGAGCGCAGCTGGCTTTGAAATTTAAAAGAAAAATGATCTTACATCTGTTATAAGCTCTCTTATTGTATATTTATTTTCTTATATGTAATTGGCTCATTCACTGAAAGGCTAAAATAAATTGAAATTGTTATATGAGTTTTTAAATCTTTGTGTATTTCAAGAAGTTTAATAAAACATTTAAGGGCTAAAAGAACTCATATCAGTATGCTTAATTTTTTGTACAAAAGTATTGCATCACGAGTACTAGTAGCTTTGCTTCAACTTTGTCTGGCAATTTGGCTACTTTCATTGTAACTTATAAAGGTTTTTTTTTTAAACAATTTGCGCAACAAACAGTTTTTCGTCCCGTTCCCATTTCTTGGGCATTGCCTTTATGGTTCACTTTTTTTTGGGTGGGTCTGTGTGCACTTCGGTTTTAAATGGGCTTAGGGCCAGCTGGAAAAATTATTTTTGCTTTTGGGTCGGTTCAACAAAGAAAAAATCAAGTTATTTTAAATTATTTTGACTGTTTCCGCTGTTGTTACTGTTCTTGCGCAATGCGCGTTGGTCTGTGAAAGCTTTAACTTTTGGCCCCAACAATATTGACTTAGCGAACGCATTGCTCTTAGTATGTTTAAGAATTGAATTCTTTGTTTTTCGGGTTGATTGCGCACAAGACACGGCCCATCATTTCCGGCATGGCCGCATTTTATCTGAGCACTTCCGACCCCCAAAAAGTTTCTGCCCAGCTTTAATGTGAATTGAACACATTAAGTGTATATAATATATAAGTAGAGGTATTATGAAGCTGCCGATGATTTCGACCTTCTTTTATGGCCAGGCCGTAATGGATAGTATGTCTGCAAAATCATAAATACAAAACTGCACACGTGCCAAGTCAGACAACGGCACTTAAAACTCATATATACACACACACACACAGAAACACACCTACTTGCCTAAAGGCAAAGAAATAATTTTAAAAAGTGCCAAAAGGGCATAATCCAAAAAAAGTCTGAGACGCCTCGCAAAGCAACCCCTCATGTCGCAAGTGGATGAGAAGCACACATTCCAAATGAGAGCCAGAAGAAATGTGCGACAGAAAACCAGCGGAAATGTGAACCAAAGCGTTGGTGGACTGAAGAGCCTGCGGAGGGAAGGTAGCAATCGCGACTGCATTTGCTGCCGGTTCAGTTGAAAGAGAGTGCAACGAACTGGGATTCAGTTTGACAACTTGTTAAATGGTAGCAGTTTTAAAGCCCCTTAAAATGAATCTGATTTTTATGAGTTTGTAAGCTGCGAGCAAGTAATTGTGTTTGCTAATCTATATAAAATATAAGGAAACTAAAAGAGAGCATTTTTTTTAAGCAAATGTGCCACCGCTCTGAAACTTAAGTCAATTTTCTTTGTGTCACAGTCAATCCGAACTGTCCAGAAATGGTTTATTGCTTAGGGATGAAATCCGCATAACCCAAAATGTAGCGCAGCTGAAAAGATATATTTGCGTGAATGTTGGATTCATCAGTTGAGCCTCAGGAATAAGCCCAAGTCGAGGTGCTCAAAGAACAAGAAGATGATGAGAAAGTAAAAGAAGAAAAATAATAAGATATGGGACCGGGACAAAAAATACACACACAGAAACAGGAACAACGGAACACACGCACAGTAACGCTCGGGGCGTAGACTTTTTGTTTTCACAGGAAAGAATAAAAAACCTACAAGTGGATGTACACACACTGACAAACATACACCCACACATACAAACACACACACACACGGACATGTGAGTGCGCTTTGAGGCACATGCTCGTAAAACATACCCTTTCTGCCCGAAAAAAAATGAACCGAGTGCCAAGCGTACTCAAGACATACTTGCAATAATTTTATGGCCTGGTGGAGGCCTCGTCCTGCTCGCCGCACCGAACAGCCGGGTGCCATGAAATCAGCGGGGAAAAGCGAAATGAAACGTACATGGCCAGAGACCAGAGAGGACCAGAAAAATGAAACCAGAAAGAAGTAACATAAAAATCCATGATGCCAAGCATAAAACAAAAAGCGCCTGGCCAGGCACGACAAGAACAACAACAACAACAGCAACAAGAAAAAAACAAAAATATATATATATATATATGTACAAAAGCAAAAAGAACAAAAACAACTCTAATTGCAGACACAATGACTTGTCGGTGGCGGAAGAGGTAGAAGAAGTGCGGGAAACACTGGGCGAAGTATGAGGCTCCTAGCTAGTACAAGTCTTGAACGAGTTGCAAGGATTTGCACAGCGCCGCAGGGACAGCCGCTTGGGTGGCACAGACAGCCCGGCCGCATTCATGTGGAATTTGAAGCGAAATGTCAATTTGAGAAATATATATTCCTGCATACACATAAATATGTGTGTATTGTATACATATATATGCATAAGTACGAGTCTAGTTGTATGTGTAGAAAAAAAGAAAATCAAACCAAAGACACAAATGTTATTCTAATTTAAGATAAGGCAAAATCTGTTTGCAAAGCGAGACGTAAGCTGAAAAGCACATTGAAATGGGCTTAAATAGAAAGCTTCGTAGTTAAAATATAACAAGTTTTGAGTGCCTATTAAAACAGTAGTAGAGCTTAATACCATCAAATGGCATTTAGAAAATAAAGTACGAGTATGCATATTAAAATGCCATTTCATATTTGCAATTTAATTACCCATTCAAATAATTGAGCAATATTTTCTCATTTTGATGCATTTCGAAATTTATTTATTTGTTGACTGACAAATGGGCAATTATTTGTATAGGCTTCTACCTATCTGCTTTCATTCTTCACTATTATAATTGAAATATTTAAAATTGAAATAAAGATGTACCTGCATTTGATATATATTTTTTACCTTTCCTTTATTTCGTTTCAGATGCAACGATTAGTGAACCCTTCGAAACACATTTACGGGGTCCCGGCTTTGTCATGGAGCCGCCGGGCCGCGTTGAGTTCTCCAATTCGTCCGGCGGCTGGCTGGATTGCTCTGCCTCGGGCAGTCCACAGCCAACGATCGATTGGGTGCATGCGGATGGCACGGCGGTTACGGAAATTCATGGTGTGCGTCGTGTGCTTCGCAATGGCACACTTGTGCTGATGCCCTTTGCGGCGGCTGCCTATCATCAGGATATACACAATACGATCTATCGCTGCATTGCCAGCAACTCTGTGGGTCGCATTGTGTCGCGCGATGTGCAAGTAAGGGCGGGTAAGTTTACCGGCCAACCGAACAAAATGCATAATATATTTTATATTTTATATTGTGTATATATGTGTATATATATATATTTTTGTATTTTTACATTTTGTGGCAGTCGTGGCGCAGGCCTACAAAGTGGATGTCGAGGTATTATCTGCATCGCGCGGCTGCACCGCCATTTTGCGTTGTGTGGTGCCCACGTTTGTCAAGGAATTGGTACGAGTGGTCTCGTGGGTTCATGAACCCGCTATCTACATCTATCCCTCGCTGCAAGGCGGTAAGTAACGAGTGGAGGGTAACGGGCGTGGGATATGCTTACTTACATACATTACAACGTCTATCTGTCTGGATGTCTGCGTGTCTGTTGCTGACGTGGCAGCTAGAGCTCCAGCTGAATTCGCAGCCTCGGCCCTCGTTTGCATCCTTGTCCCTGTCCCTGTCCCTGTAGCGGCTTACCAAGCCAACAAAGTGCATTGTTTGTTTGCAGTATTTGCCTCACATGTTTGCCTGCTTAACTGCCATCGCTTTGCATCTATATATGTATGTGTGGACGGGTGTGTATGTGTAAGCTTATGAGTATAAGCGTGTGTGTGATATGCCCTATGTGCCTTGATGCATAATTAACATTGTCCTTTGGCAATTTGAGAAGCGCTTTTAACTTGCCTTAACCCCTTCTCGCAACTAAGGTGCAACTTTGAGCAATGATAAGTAGAAAAGACTTTGGCAAGCGCTTAGGGACGCATCTTAACAAACTGACTTGTATCTTTAAGATTTATTAATGCACAGAGAATACAATCTTAAGATTATGCATATTAAATTCAAGTGTCATGCGTTGAGAATAGGGACACAATTCAAAATGTTCTTAAAGTTACTAAATTGTTCTTTAAGATTGTTAGTCGTTTATTAAAAGTTTTATACAAGAACGTTATTTAAACTGAATAGATTGACTAAAACGTGTCACATCTATCAAAAATTGTCATATGATAAATAACTTTCTCATAATCATTTGTTTCCTTCCATTTCAGATGGCAAATTCCATTTGCTGCCAACCGGTGAGCTGCTTATTCACAATCTGCAGGAGAGCGATGAATCTCAATCCTTCCGCTGTCGCAGCATGCATCGACTGACCCGTCAAGTCGTCGTCAGTTCACCCACACGACTGCGTATTAATTGTGAGTGACCCAATCACGACTGCTCATTCATATATAGTATATCGCACACACTCACAACTATCAGTAACACTAACCAATGTCAATCTCTACTCATATAGCGCATCGTGGCATTATATCACCAAGCGTTGTAGAGCACACATCTCATGTGCAAGTGTCACAGGATGAGGGTGCGGTGCTGTTATGCGTGGCGCAGGGATGCCCTTCGCCCGAATACAGGTGGGTAGACGGTGCAGAGAGCACGGAATAAAATCGATGGCACTGCCAGCCACATAGACACACATAACAGGCAAAAGTTTTGACGTTGACAGCACTGCGTTCGTGTGCTGACGTTGTGTGAGTTAATTGGAACGCATACACATTCTCACCTACACACACACACGTACACATACAATTTTGTGTCATATTTGTGAGCGTTTAGGGCTGTCAAGCATATAAATGAAAGACAACCGCTGTGACTTGGCCATTAATTGTGTAAAATGTGTCGAGAGAGTTAGTTGTCAACTATGTGGACCGCTAATTGAAATAAAAACTTAGTCCGTTGCCCAACTTAAAGTTCGACTATGAAGTCTGCCTCTAAATCATGTTCAAATGTTGATAACGTTGCGTATGTGTAATCTGTGCGTACACGTATTGCATGCGACCATGTGGAGCACATAGTAATTAAAGACAAAGGCCTAGGTAATGATGTATATAGTCATTAAGCTGCCAGGGAGGCAGTCTTTCCAGTAGGTGTAGCACATGTGTGCACACATAATTACGCTTTGATAAGCAGACAAGTAATACAAAACTTTTGCAGTGCCGTTGAAGGGCCAGGCGAGTAAGAGTCAGAGGGTGCAGATATCCGAGATACAATGCCAGACTGCAAACACGAAACAAAAGAATCTATGCGGAAAGGCAGACAACAGCCGGATAGATGGATAGATTGCCGAGTAACAAAAAAAAAAAAAAAAACCGAACTGTAGCCATTTCATAATTAATAAAGCTGAGAGTCTGTCGGGCAGGATAGTCGACGGAGACATTGGCAAATGAGCCAACCGTAGGGATTAATGCAACATTAAACAAAGCGAGAGTTGATAAAGCACACAAGCAGCAGCATGAGGACGCTCTCTATGAAAATAAAATAGTTAGGCCTTGAACTTATTTTTGTTGTTGCAAGTATTTATAGAATTCAATATTAAAGATAGCACTGAATATTAAATATCTGAAATGGGCAACTATTTTTTTATATTTTTTTTAAAATATTTTGTTTATGCTCTTCCAGCTGGTACACTCAAAATGGTGGCGGTCCGTTGCCTGTTTTAAGTGGTCCACGGGTGCGACTGCTGGGCCCCATATTGGCCATTGAGGCTGTGACTGGTGAAGATTCGGGCATCTATAAGTGTACCGCCAGCAATGTGGGTGGCGAGGCAAGTGCCGAATTGAGACTCACAGTTGCCACGCCCATACAAGTGGAAATCTCGCCAAATGTACTCAGCGTTCATATGGGTGGCACAGCCGAGTTTCGATGTGTGGTGACCAGCAATGGCAGCCCCGTGGGAATGCAGAATATCCTATGGTACAAGGATGGTCGTCAACTGCCCTCATCCGGTCGCATTGAAGATACGCTGGTAGTGCCGCGCGTGAGCCGTGAGAATCGCGGCATGTATCAGTGTGTGGTGCGGCGGCCCGAGGGCGATACATTTCAGGCCACTGCAGAACTCCAGCTGGGCGGTAAGTAGCATTGACCAAAAAAAGAAAGAGAAAAAAGAGTGATTGAAGTACACGACACGCCAAGTAATTGCGACTAAAATATTTATATGTATATCCGCAACAATGTTGTCCTTGCAGATGCTCCACCCGTGCTTTTATATAGCTTCATTGAGCAAACGCTGCAGCCGGGACCAGCTGTGAGTTTGAAATGCTCTGCAGCCGGCAATCCAACGCCGCAAATTTCATGGACATTGGACGGATTTCCGCTGCCATCAAACGGAAGGTAATTGAACTTGTTGAAAACGGGCTCTGCATGCTGCGCACTGCGCACGGGGGCCAATGCAGGCAATGCCAACTCTGCGGGCGTTGCTGCAAAAAAAATGCCACCGAGACTGCATTTATTGCGCTCGTTGTGTATGTTTTTTTTCTCTCTTTTTTTTGCATTTGGCTTTCAAAACATTGCAAATATAGAAAGTGGCTGCCGGCTGGGTGGTGGGTGGCTCGTCGCCAACTTTAGCGTTCATTCACTCTCCTGATGAGGGATAACCGTTGCCACAATCAAAGGCACTGCCACAATCCCAGGCACAGCCGCATTCTAAAGACTTCGTGCAGCCTAGTCTTGTGTCTAGCCAAGGTTCTGACTTTGCCTTTCTATTTGTTAATTAAGACTTGGCAAGTGTGTTGTTTGGCTTACGCATTTAATTAAATTTTTAGCCTGGCCGAGAGCCAAGTGCCAACTGGCAACTGTCAAGAAGCAACTGATTATTTAATTCTCAGTGGTTCTTTAATGACATTGACATTTGCATTTGACAGTCAAACTGGGCAAACTTGGCACAAACAAATAAAATGCAACAGCACAACGATTGATTGGCAACCACAATTGCTCCATCCTCTTTTATTTTCTCTCTCTTTATATAGTGCTCTCTATTCTTTTACTCTCGCTCCTGCTGATTTTGGCTTTAATGATGGTGCTCTGACATTGTCTTTGGCATTTCATTTGATTTTTACTGCTTTTTATTCTCTGATTTGCGCCAGCCCCCCGCCGCTCAGTCTGTACTTCATTTGCAGTTTGTTGGCAGCTGCCACTAATTGTTTGAGTTACGTCTGTAATGATTTGCAAGTCAAAGTTGGTCCGTTGACCGTCGACTGTTGACTTCTGTTGTTGATTAAAAAATAGCTCTACTTCTTTTTTTCATTTAGTTTTTATTAACATTGACTTTGACTATCATTTAGTTTGCTCTGTTTGCAGACCAATAAAAAATCATGACAGCAGTTGTAGCTACCGACTTCAATTTGTTGTTGTTCTTTAGTGTTGCAGCTGTGCAACTTCGCTGTTGTATTTTAATTAAAACTTATGCAATATGCTGACCAGAGGGTAAATTGATGACTTAGTAAATAGTAATAGTCCACTTTAAAATACCCTGTAGCCGTGGTTAAATTCACTCAAGAAATTCTATTATGTAGTTTGACAAAAACTGCTGCAGCGGACAAAAAAACCACAAGTGATATATAAATAGCACATAGTATACTTAAAGTGGATCATGAGTTTGTCATGAATTTGTTTGTTTGTTTCATTAAAGTGGTTGGCCCCTGTTTTACTTGCCCCTCATTTGAATACGGTCCAACAGTTTGTTGGAAAGCTTGGCTGACCACAAGACACAAATTGATAACAAGTATTTGGGGGTGGTCAGTGCAGACATTTTCTCAAAACATGCAGATATTTGCACTCGTTGCCCCTGGCTTTAATTTAAAAGTTATTTGAGCAACACAATTTTGACACATTGTGCCGGAAGGCATTACTCTGCATTGCCAAGGGGTATGGCGTGGCAACCTAATTTGCCTGTGCTTCGCAATTCTGCATAAATTTCTTTGCTAACGTAACTTGTATTTATTGCTGAGTTTTAAGTGGTTTACATTATTCGGTTTAAAGGTATATCAACTTGGTAACTGTATTTATTTAATACACACGCAGACAGCCACCCAGACAAGCAGACAGCCAGGCAAACACACTGACTGGCAGGCATGCAGGCAGGCAGGCAGGCAGACAGACAGACAGACAGACAGGCAAGCAAGGAAGCAGCAGGCAATACTGAGGCTCAGCGAAGAATCGGAGCTGGAGCAGACGCCTTGGGGCGGAAATTAAATGATTGCGCGCACGGGGTAACGCAACACTCAAACGCTCATTTTACGCCATTTGGAAAAGTTTGTCTGCGGCATGTGGCAAGTGGCAACTTGCTCAGGGTGCCTGCTTGCCTGCCTGCCTGGCTGGCTGCGTTGCTGTCGGCATGTGTGATCTTGATGCGTTTGTCTACAACTGCAGGCAGTTCAACAAGAAGTGTGTGTAATTTTGGCTTAAATAATTTAACGTTAAGTGTGGCCCAAATGAAAAGTTCTAGAAGAAGAACTACAGCATGCATTCTAATAAGTACAGCACATTACAGTGATTTTAATTGATGCGCTACGTGATAAAAGTTGAAACACTTAATATGTTATAGCCAATACTCAACAAATAATAACTTAAAGCGACTTGGATGGTAAACCGATAAGCTTGCTGTAAGTAATAACAATATAACAATTCTTGTTTAAAGTCGTTTGGTGATTATTTCTTTTCATAAAAGCGTATTAGCAACCCATTGTAATCCGTAACTGTTTTAAGCACTTTTCACATTGCCAAGTAACAAACTCAACTCGTACAAATTGAAATTCATAATTTTGTAAGTTTGCAGACAAACTTTTTCGGTTCACACTGAATTTTAAGTTGTAGCTAAATCTGTTTTTTCTTTTTCTTTTGCTAAAATTAATTCACCCACAAACCCACACACGCAAACTCACATACACACAAACACACAGAGACTTGCACAACAATCAAGTAAAACAGCACACAAAAGCCGCGCCAACTATTAGGTTTATATTGTTGCAACCAAAGCGTTTTATGGCACAGACAGTCTCCAACCCCTTTCCTCCTGACCCGACTTATAGACTGCTCCACACACACTCTCACACATACTCGCGCTTAAAGTTTTGCAATGGCGTTTAAGCCATAAGCCACTGTATGGTAGGATGAGATGATGCTGGAGAACTCTTTCGTCCTGCCATGTTAGGATGTGTGCAACTTTGTTGCAATTTTGTCCTGGCATTGTTTCAATTCGCTCAAGTGTTGCAGTAAGCATCCATGTCCATGGCTGAGTATAAGTGTATATACATACATATATGGAGATATGTACACTTGTGTGTGTGACTAAGTTTTGAGCAGCATCATTTTCATTTAACTACAGTTGTTGTTTTAAACCAGCGTCGCGCCGCTTATGGGCCACTTCATAAAGTGCCAACCGCCAGCCGCCAAGTTTTTGGGTTGACTTTGCCACTTTCTGGGGAAATCAGCGTCCAGGAAACCGCACTTCCGAGCAGTGTGCGGCAATCTAATGCATTCGTAAGCCTCGCCAAGCCAGCTGCAAAAAGTTAATTAAAATTGTAATTACTCTGCTGGCTGTAACTGTAATGCCAATTGAAATGTTGCGAGTACCTCGCCCACAAACTAATGAGCCGGTTTCCGAGATGCCCCGTTTAACAAAGAGACGTCACAAAGCCGCTTGTGTGTTGTCAGTATGTGTTTTGTACTCACAAACACACACACTCACACCAACTTTGTGGCACATGGTGTAGGCGTAACATTGTTTTCTGTAATTAATGTCTATGCCAATAAGACGCTGTACAGACAACATCAGACATTCAAATAGATTTAATGCCAGCTTGAGCGCTCATAACATCCCTTTTTTCCATTATAAGCTATACTTTATGGTTATTGTATGTTGAAACGAGTGAAACGGCCGCATTAAGTGGAACTCGTATCTGATTGTGCTTTCGCTGCTGCTGCTGCTAATGGGCGTGGCACATGACATTGAAAGCAGTAGTTGTAGTGAAACTATGCTAAGCTTGACAGCTTGACAAAAAGACAGCTTGACGGACGGACAGCCTTCATTACAGCTAAATAATGCAATGTTACGAATGCGCCGTGTTGTGTCGAAAACAAATGAAGCCCACAGCCAAAGGATTTGGGTCAGCCTGCATATGAGATGCGGCTTGTTGAGTTTGTACAAATACTTGTGCATGTACATGAATGTTTATGCATAGATACATGCATATATGCATGTAGTTGCTCGTTAATGCCCCTGGCCCAAACGTTTAAATATGCCAAGAAAAGCAATTCTAAAATGCATATCGCATTGCGCATACAACGCGTATGCCATACAAATGTATTCTATATGAATGTGTGTGTTTTATGGTTTATGTTTTTAACTACTTTTTTTTTGTTTCTTTTTACAGATTTATGATCGGACAATACATCACCGTGCACGGAGATGTAATTAGTCATGTTAACATAAGCCATGTCATGGTCGAGGATGGCGGTGAATACTCCTGCATAGCTGAGAATCGTGCGGGTCGTGTGGAGCATGCGGCCCGCTTGAATATTTATGGTATGTGCCACATTCACAAAACACACACACACACACAACTATAAAATATAAATGTATGTGTTTGTTTGACTGTAGACAGCTACTTTACACATGCACTTAAACGTTTTTCAGTTCTCTAAGTTTCTCTTTTTTCGGTGATTTTATGTTGCCTACTTTTGCTCAATTTTGTTTTACAACGTTTTTTTTGTGTAACCAGTGCTTTTGCACCCTTCTTTCCTTTCTTTGTCTATCTTTGTCTTTGACTGCAGTTTGCTTTGCAGCTCTAAAGTGTTGTTCAAGGCACAGACATGCACACACACACATACAAGCACACACACAAGTGCACTGCTCGGCACCTTGTTTTTGCAAGAAATCAAATATTTTTGTGTCGCCGGGCAAACAAAATGGCGTTGCCAAGCACAGGGCAACACAAACAAAATGACAGCCATGGTAAAAATGTGCGCCGTGTTTGCGCCCAACGTTTGTGCTAAAAGTTAAAGCAATCAGAATGGTACACCAACTCGTAACTACACTATAAAACATAAGTATCGTATACCCAAAGTATAACAGAAATAAATTTGCATACTTCGTAACTAACAATTAAAGATTTTTATTTTTTAAATACAACAAAAATTATTACTTCCTGATTTGCAAGCTCAAGTTCCATTTGCTAATGCTTAAAAAGCTAGGGCAAACATTAAACGCTGCTTAAGCTAAAAACCTTTCAGCATCGTTGGCTGTGCTTAAAGCTGTGCATTGTCGCTGATTACGGACTTGGTAATGGCGGTGATTACAAAAATTTCACCCCACCCAGACAAAAACACAGATACAGACAGCGACACCAAAGCGCTCACGTATGACATGCTCGAAAATTATGCATATTCCGCAGAAATTCACAAGCCCAACAACAACGACAACTGGGAAGACTTTGTACATTGTTGTTGTTGTTGCCAAGCAGCATTTGCTGCATTATTTCCTTCCGCATTTTGGAGAGGCACAACGAAAAGTGTTTCGGCGGCGTAGCGCACAGAGTCGGCCTCTGTCGACATCCAGGATATGCATATTACATTGTGCGCTGTTTCCTGTTGCCTGGCTTTAGCTTGGCAACCTATTTGTTGTGTTTGTTGTTGTGCTGTGTGTTGTTTGCCTTACATTTAAGCTGCATTATTAAATGAGCAGCGTGAGCAGAAATCTGTAGAGCATTTGCATTGGCTAACCGTTTGCTCTAACTTTTTCAGGTTTGCCCTATATACGCCTCATACCAAAGGTGACCGCCGTCTCTGGTGAGACATTGAATCTGAAATGCCCAGTGGCTGGCTATCCCATCGAAGAGATTCACTGGGAGCGGGGAGGACGCGAGCTGCCCGATGATATACGACAGCGTGTGCAGCCGGATGGCTCGTTGACCATCAGTCCAGTGCAGAAGCACACGGATTCCGGTGTCTACACGTGCTGGGCTCGCAATAAACAGGGTCACAGCGCCCGACGCAGTGGCGAGGTGACGGTCATAGGTTAGTATATATTTGTGGAGTGCCAGCTCTGTAGGCCATTTGGTCAGTTTCCTTCACAGTTTTTGACGACAGCAAGGGACCCACCCATACAACAAATAACAAGCGCACCAAATGACGCCAAGTGAAAATTACATTTTAATTATTAACAGCAAACTAAGTAGATCGTATGACGCTTCAAGTTTCCGCTTTTGCTTTTGCTCTTAATTTAGCTGTGTTCCCTGCATTTGCTTTTCCTGTAATTAAATATGCGCAATAATCTAAGCTTAAAAGTTTGTAAATCAAAAACAAAAAAAATCAACTGCCCAACGTGGGAAGCGTGATAGCGACCCTTTTTTTCTGAGTTGTTGTTATTTTATTTCATTTCATTTAATGAATTCGCGTGCTAATGAAGCTCGACGTTGATTAAATTTTCATAATTTGTAACCCTTTTTTATTTTGGATTTTCCCTTCGCTTGAGAAAATTTGCGCTTAAGCAATGCAGAGAAGCGGACTATACTTCTTTTATTTTTGGTTATCACGCTGATTACTTTGTTCAGCACAGGCTGTACCTCTGGCTATCATACTCACAAAAAATCCTTGACAAAACCACTTGCAGTTCCACCGCGTCTAAGTCCTTTTCAAACATCCATACTACAACTGAACATGGGCGATCGAGCATCATTAACCTGCTCCGTCGTGAAGGGTGACCTGCCGCTGACTATCAATTGGCGCAAGGACAATCGTCCCATAGATCCCACACAGCACATGTCCGTCAAGCAGGTGGATCAGTATAATAGCATTCTGGTCATTGACAATCTGGGCAGCGATCACACCGGTAACTACTCGTGTGTGGTTCGCAACTCGGCGGCAGAGGTGGAGAATTCGCAGGCGCTTTTGGTTAATGGTAAAGAAATGAGTTGCGAACACTCGTTTATACTGCATATGTTATTATAATCATCTTTAGTTCAAAGTAGTTGCGTTTTTTCGTATGCACTGTGTTAAATCTAATCAAAAATACAACATCACTATCAAATCGATAAACGAAATATTAATTGTCCTGCAAATAACCACATTACCTGTAAATTATGTTAAAAACAACGATATTTATAGTTAAACTATTTATAGTCAAAGAATATACATATCGTATACCTTTCTAAATCACTTTTACTACAACCTTTTTGGAATGTTTGTACACTTAAGTTAAGTACTTTTAAGTAGAGTTTAACAATCTTTTAACAAAACTGCGAAGGTTTAGTTGTACATAAATGTATGTATGTGAACACTAATCAAATTCAATTAGGAGTCTTCGCAAACAGCAGCTCAGCGTGGGAAAAACCACTTCATAAACAACAACAACAACGGATTCAGGCTGCAAGGTTGTTCCCATCACAGTTCTTAACGTTTCTGGTTGCTCTTTCCTACTTGCAGTACCGCCAATCATAGAACCCTTCGCCTTTCAGGATGGCCTGGCTGAGGGTATGCGGACGCGAACCGTTTGTGGTGTTTCCCGGGGCGACGCTCCATTGAAGCTGATTTGGTTAAAGGATGGTGAGCCGCTGCCCGATCTACTGGGTGCCAATGTCACCATGCTAGATCAGTATAGTTCACTGTTGAGCATTCCCTCGCTATCGGCCACGCATTCCGGCGAATATACATGCGTGGCCAAGAATCCAGCAGCTGAGATCAAGTATACCGCTCTGTTGCAGGTCAAAGGTAGCGTACTAGGTTACAATCCAGCAATCCCACACAAAAACAATAAACAACACAACCAAAATTCACTTGTCACAATTCACACCTAACACAATCTTAACTAAACTGATTGCCCCTCAAAAAATAATTTTTGCTTTCTCGCTGATGTACTATTCAAGAAAAGCGCTTTTTAATGGTTTTAAGTTATTAAATTTTTCTTTCTATTTCTAAGAAATAAACTTTTTGATGCTTGTAATGTTTCTAACAAGCTAAATTGTAACTGAACGTTGCAAAACTCTTGCTTAAAGCAAATGGTGCTTTGTTTTTGACGCTTTCACTCTATCAAACAAAGAAACCAAAAATTTTAATTAAAAACAAAGCCAGAAAATGCCCTGCTTTTAAAACCCATGAACCCTTTAAAACGAATCCTTGTACTCTTAAGTCGCTTTGGCACGCTGTGGGTTTTTTGACAACAGTTTCACCAGGTAACCTTATGCTGCACTGCTTTTTATACGCTTCTTAACCAAAAACCGCAAAAATCTCACACATAATTAAATAAATACATTATCTATACAATATATATATATATATAAATTATTTATAAGTTGCTGCTCTATTTTTTGACGCTTTTAATTCTCGAGAATTTAATATACTACATACATTAAATAAACTATGGCTGGCCGTAGTTAAAATGCGCTTTTCAAAAGTTTATAATAAAATAAAATTTTCTCATTAAAGTTAAACTCTTACACAAAGTCTCATCATAGTATATTAATTAAGATGGTTTTTGAACTCTTTGATTTTGTTTACTCAGAAAAGCGCACAGAATTTAAAATTAGCTTTAATTATAATTTATGCAAAAGCTCATACATTAATTAAAGAACATAAGCTGACTTAAGATTAATTTGCTTTTTCGCTTATTCCATTTTGTTGCTATCTCAACGGTTGTGTATAATACAAGATGCATAAATATTTTTGTTCCCTTTTTTGTTAGTGCCATTTTTTGACTTGCAGCTTCAAAACTTAGCGCACAACGGCTGCTGTTTGCCCGCTCCCTCCAAAATAAAAAAGAAAATGCTATCTACGTATAAAATAACTGAATGGCTAAGCCGTATCTATAAATGTGCTGTGCTTAATAAATAATACTATTAAAAAAAAACATATTTAAAAAACAGAATAAGCAAAAGTCCCAAGAAGATGTGCAGCTTATGCTTCAATTTGGTTTTGGGTTCTAGTTAATTGCTTACACACTATGCTATGCTTTGTACAAAAGTGTGTGTGCGTTTGTGTGTGTGTGTGTGTGTGAGGCAATTCCTTTACCCTTGCTTCTGTGTGAGTTTGGTCATTTTTGTGCAGCTGAAAAAATGCATAAGCATATTTTTTACAGAGCCACAATGAGGAATGAAACCAAACAACGAAAAACAAAAAAATTGTATATAAATTTAAAGCTTCGCAGTATTTGCTAATGTAGCTGAGAATGAATGTTTCATAGTTATGGCATGTTATGGCAGCAGCAGATTATGCTGCACGTTGGTTGGTTCCGTTCGCTTTTGTTTTTTGCATGTAACTGTAACTGTACATAAATTGCCTTCTCTCATTTTTTGCTGGTGCCAGCTGCCATCTGCATGCGCATTGTGCTAGTAAAATGAATTTTAATTTTATTTATTTATGATTTGCTTGCTCTCTGCTCCGTTTTGATGCACAAATGTTTTTGAATTTGTTTTTAATTTTTGTTATTAAGCCCTATTTCGCCAGAATCAAAATTATCAAATTCAATATAACAATTAAATTTCAATCGCTTTTTGTACAAACTAAGTAAGCATTTAATTGTGCATGGCGAAATTGAGGTATAAATTAATTTGAAAACACATGTGTGCATCTATTAATTTAGTTTTATTAATTTTTAATACCCAATTACCCAGGCTGCTGTTGTGTGCAAAGATTTTTTTTCCAACTAGTCGCTATTAAGCAAGGCGCTGTCGTATCTACCCAAACCTGCTTTATATACAACATAAAACATATGAGAAGCAATCCATACAAAACCGCTAAATGCTTTTTAATAAATGCTGTTAATTTCCTTTATTATACGTATTATACATAAACATAAAACATTTATTTTTTCAATTATTGCCTGACAAACAAAAGGCGAGAAATTTATGGCATGGCCAAATAAATAATTATGGGGCCTATAAATTATTGAAATCCAATTTTGCGCTGCAATGCTTTTTGCTTGGGGCGTGGCACATACTACTTTTCAAAACTATTTATTAAAAGCCTCTTTGGTTTTTGTTTTTGTGCAATATCCATACAATATACATATATATTTTTTTATTTGCAGCTGCGTGCCTTACAATAAAACTCATATAATCGTTCATATAAAACATTTCTGTTTAAGTTGCGATTTAATTTTAATGCAAATATTTTATAATTCGCTTTGGCATGCCTTTGTTATATTATTTATGCGCCGAAAAAAGGCAATTTTTATAAGTTTGTTGTGTTACAAACAGCAAAACAGCGAGGCGCAGAGCACGACCAAAAGTTTGAAAAGAACTTTAAAAAAAAACAAGCCGGATAATTCAATAATAAAAACAATTTTAAATATGACTATAAAAATCCTTGCACAACAACCACCAACTTTAATGAGTTTTTCCCCCGGATTAAAAAATAAAACCTCAAATCCTTTAAAAAAAAGCATCGATTTTTTAATTTCTTTCAATTTTGACTCAGTTGCATAAATTAATTTTGTTTAATTTTTAAGCGAAAACCAAATACAACATGTTAACAAATCCATAAAATAAACCAAACTGTAAATTAGTTAAATATTTTTCTATATGCTACAAACCTTTCAATTACTCTTAACAAATTTGAATAGTCACAATACTATATTTTACCGTTTTTACTTTGCCAGAAATTTTCACTTTTCCGCTCTGTCTCTTTTTCTATCTATCTCTGTTTCTTCATTGTAAACTTTCCGTATGTCTTAGAGACTTTTTCATTTCAATAACTTGTTAATAGATTACCACAGTTTTCTCATTGCTAATTGACCATTTTCAATACTGCGCGTTCCACAGTACCGCCTCGTTGGATCGTGGAGCCCGCCGATGCTAATGTGGAACGCAATCGTCACATAATGTTGCATTGCCAGGCACAGGGTGTACCAACGCCCAGCATTGTATGGAAAAAGGCGGCAGGTTAGTTATCGAAATTATTTATATCGATGTGTCTTATCGTTTATCTTACCGACAGAGTCAATGAGCCAATTTAAACTTGTATTATTTATTTGTTTTACTTGTCTCAACAGGCAGTAAATCTGGCGAGTACGAAGAAGTTCGTGAGCGTCCCTTCACCAAGTTGCTGGGTAATGGCTCAATGCTGCTGCAGCATGTGAAGGAGGATCGTGAGGGATTCTATTTGTGTCAGGCGAACAATGGCATTGGCACGGGCATTGGAAAGGTCATACAACTGAAAGTGAACTGTAAGTATCTCTGAGGGCGTGAAATGCCAAATGGAACGTGGCAATTTGGTTAATTGCAGCGATGCCACCTCGCGGGATTGCAATTATGTTGCTGTTGCTGCTGCTGCTGGCATAATTAAAATGTGAATTATTGTAATGTTTTGCAGCTTCACCCTACTTCTCATCCACCTCACGCTCGGTTACAGTTAAAAAGGGCGACACAGCGCTGCTGCAATGTACCGTCAGTGGCGATAAGCCGATTAACATTGTGTGGATGCGTTCGGGCAAGAATACACTGAATCCATCGACCAATTACAAGTGAGTGCAGTGAGTCGATATTGCAATGCAATGGCTTAACAAACCCAATCTCAATTCCCATCAGAATATCAGTTAAGCAGGAGGCCACCCCAGATGGCGTTTCAGCGGAGCTGCAGATACGTACAGTGGATGCCACTGATAGTGGTCCCTATTTCTGTCGTGCCAGCAATCTCTATGGTAATGATCAGCAGCTGGTGCAGCTGCAAGTGCAGGAACCACCCCAGCCACCCAGTGTTTTGGAGGCAGCCATGATTAGCAGTCGCTCTGTGAACCTTAAGTGGCAGCCTAAGGCACATAGCACCGGCGATGTGTCAAAGTATATTGTGGAGTACCGCGAGGCAGATCGTAAGATTAATTTTTCTCTAGAAATCAACACACATTATAGCCACACACATATCGTTCCAGCTGTTCTATTCATCGATCAGTGGCAACACCTGGAAGTCAAAGATCCACCCAGCTTTAATGCACTGATTGAGAATTTAAAGCCGGCAACCCGCTATGCTTTCAGAGTGATAGCCGAAGGTAATGCGGGACGCAGTGCACCAAGTCAGGAGCTGATTGTGCGCACAGAGCCCCAACGACCAGCTGGACCACCTTTGAATCTCTCCGCACGTCCACTATCATCCACGGAGCTGCTAATCAGTTGGGTGGCACCACTGCCAGAGCTGCGACACGGCGATATACAGGGCTATAATGTTGGCTATAAGCTGGCGAGCTCTAGCAATACGGCTTATAATTTCACTTCCGTTTCGGGCGATGGTGAGGGTGGCAATGGAGAGTTACTGCTTAGTGGACTCTCTAAATTTGCACGCTATAACATTGTGGTGCAGGCATTCAATCAAGTGGGTCCCGGTCCGCTATCAGAGCCAACAGCAGCACAAACCATGGAAGATGGTAATCAAACGAGTCTCTTTTTATGTCTCTAACTAAATAACTAATATATTCACTTTTAGTGCCTAGTCGTCCGCCAGAGGATGTACGGTGTGCCGCCTTGACGTCCCAATCGCTGCAAGTATCCTGGCAGCCACCTCCAATTTATCATACAAATGGTTTGCTGCAAGGCTACAAGCTGGTATTTGAGCCCATCATTGATGATATGGTGCCCAATAAGGATGAGGTTGAATCCCGGAAGACTACTGCATTGACCACAGTGCTCACTGGACTCCGCAAGTATACAAACTATAGTATTCAGGTGCTGGCACACACTCGCATGGGCGACGGCGCCCTCTCCAAGCCGCTCTTCTGTCACTCCGAGGAGGATGTGCCCGAGGCGCCATCTGATATTAAGGTGGTTGTCAGTTCTCCACAATCACTCTTTGTCTCTTGGCAGTCACCGATCGAGCCTAATGGCGTCATTACCAAGTACAGCCTCTACACGCGCGTTGTCAATGGACGTGAGGAATTGAATAATGAGAAACGAACTTTGCCCTCACAGCAAACGTACTACGAGGCCAAGAATCTGCATCCCCACATGGAGTATCAGTTCTGGGTGACGGCTTCCACACGTGTGGGTGAGGGTAAAAGCTCTCGCGTTGCTTCACAGATAACCACAAATCGCGTACCAGCCAGAATTATCTCTTTTGGTGGTGGTGTGGTGCGTCCTTGGCGCTCCACAGTCACCCTATCTTGCACTGCTGTGGGCAAACCCAAGCGAGAATGGTTCAAAGGCGATGTTCCACTGCGTCAAGGTGGTCTGCATAACTCACAGCTGTTGGATACCGGCGATTTGATAATCTCTAGTTTGCAATTGGCGGACAGTGGAAACTACAGCTGCCAGGTGGATAATGGCATTGGAACAGATCGGCTCACGCACATGCTACTTGTCCAGGTGCCACCCTCGGCACCTGTGCTATATGTCACCAGCGCCACCTCGAGCAGCATTCTAATGCATTGGAAGTGTGGTTTTACTGGCAATGCCCCAATAACTGGCTACACTTTGTTCTATCGCCGCGCCACTGGCAACACGGATGAAATGCAGCTGTCGCGGCACGCGTCTAGTCATGAACTGAAGGGTCTAGTCTGCGGCAGCACCTATCAGATACATCTGAATGCCCACAACAAGGTCGGTAGCTCCCCAGCCAGCGTTATGCTTCACGTTCGGACGCAAGGCCAAGCGCCTGGAATGCCAGCTTCTACAAGTTTGCTGGCTCCCAACTCCACATCGGTGCTGCTGCGATTGCACACATGGCCAGACAATGGTTGCCCCTTAATGTACTTTGTGCTGCAGTATCGAGCGGTGACAGATGATCCTGACAGGGAATGGATACTGGGTGAGTTAAAATACTTCTCTAGATCAACGATCAACAAATAATGTACTTATTATTTTATCACAGTCTCAAATGCTTTGAAACCGCAAAGGCGCGTAGTCGTCTCTAACCTACAGCCATCGACGCTCTATCAGATGAGAATGGAGGCCCACAATGTGGCTGGTGTTTCGCAGGCAGAGTTCAGCTTTGTGACACTCACCAAGGATGGTGATCCACCACCGCCCGAGATTGTGCAGCGTGGTCAGCGCGGACCAAGTGTCTTTTACGGCAATGTTAACCTGCTTATACCGAGCATTGCTGCTGTTTCTGGCATGATATGCACCATTGCCTTGGTTGTCATCTGCTACCGGCACAGTAAGTTTAGATTGAGTTTGGTGTTGATTTTTGTTTACTTATTGTTTGTGTGTTGTGTTTACAGAACAAAGCAATCATATACAAAAGGAATCGCTTGAGAATCGTGCCAACTCTGAGGCGGCACAGCGTGAACGGTACTATGCCACAATACATAAGGTTTCCATGCAGAACAATGACAAAATTCCGGGTAAGCGTTAAGTTGATTGTAATGAGTATTGTTCTAATTCTGATTTCGCAGAAACCTCTGAGGACATTTCACCATATGCCACCTTTCAATTGTCGGAGGCTGGTAATATGTCACAGCCACATCATGGCGGTCCAGCCAATACGCTGCTGCACTCGTTCATGTATCATGAGAGGGCTTTGGCCGAGGGCTGCTCGTCGCCACCACCAGCTGCGGTATTAAAACCAACCACCACCACCACCCATCACCACCACCACAACCAACGTCCACAAAAGACAATTCATAATTATTATCAGACCTCACCGTTTCATAATATCGTGCGTTTGTTTATTCATTTCTTTGATTTTAGCTCTCTCTCTCTCGCTCTGTCGGAGAGATTATTTCTACAATTAGTGTGTATATCTCTATAGACTACTTACTATAAAGGGTACTACGTGCTTTTTATGTTGTTTCACTGCTCGTGTCTTATGTTCATCTAAGTTAACTTAAGTGCAAAGCCGTATATACTTAAGAGCGAAGCGCTCTGCCTCGTGTCACATGTCAATCTTAAGTTTCTCCTTTGTGTTTTGTTTTCATTTGAAAGCGTTTACCATCCCCAGGCGCTTTTGTAGTCGCTAGTCTTGTTGGCCCAAAAGGACCATTTGAATTAATGTCATGTTTTGTTTTATGCACAGTCCAAGAATCGAAGGCGTCACTCACGCAAAACTGAACCGGAAAGTGAGGAATCCGAATCAGATCAGGATCAATTGACTTCCAGCCGCACCGAGTCTTCCAATCAGCATGAGGGCAAGATCAAGCACAGTAAGTCGTAATCCAATGCCCCCTTGTTCCTGCAATTGTTTATAGCTCCTAGTGCTCTTGGGCTATCAAATGGAGTAATTTACTCGCTCTCTTTGCAGACTCAGAATCTAGACTAATTCAACTATTTCCAAATCACAACATATCGATTACTTATCTATAGTAGATCAACGAAACAATGCACCAAATATTGCCACACAATGCACTTAATAAATATATATATAAAATTTGACCACTAAACTAAGAAGACAAAGACTAAATAATCAAAAGAATATACATTGTAATGTGGGCAAGTCAAGATAGCTTTAAGTTAGCTGTAAGTTTTGTGAGTGTGTTTATTTTTTCCCCTATCCAAATGCCAAATGTTTATACTTTTCCCATATTTTCTTTCTTTCTTTCTTTCCAAAACTGTTTTAATGCTGTTAATGCGATGCAGGCATCATCTACCATGGAGCACAATCAAGCACATCCTCCGATCTGTCACCAATGTCCGAACAAAAATCATTGCCACGACGCGGTCGCTCCAGGTATCATCATCAGCAATATCAGTTTTCCACCAATACAACACCGCGTCATCACAATAGCAACAAAAGCAACAATAACATTACCACAAACACAACCACAAATACAAATACAGCAACATCGGCAACAAATTCGAACAAAATTCTATCACCACGCAACGGCGTTGGTGGCAATCTGAAATCAATATCGAGCACATTCAAATCACAAGACTCCATACAATGCCACATACCCACATTGGTTAAATCACCATCGATAAGCACACAACAACAGAAACAGTTTCACAAACAACAAATACTACAACAACAACACCAGTCGAATAGTATTAAATCCAGTCAGAACCCCAACCAGACCCAGTGCAGTAGCAGTAGTTTGAAACAACAGCAACCATTGTTGATCCAACCCAAGCTCCATCAGCTCGAGCCGACGCCAACGACAGCGATGCATGCCATTAATGGTCAGGAGCTGTTGGGCTTGGATGGAGGTGTTAGTACATTAGCATCTGTTGTACCCGTCACTTGCATGCCACCCTCCTCACAGTTTCGACCCATACCACACAAGTCCATAATGCCCGCGCATGAGTCACACCTCAACCACCACAACCATCATCAGCAAAATCATCATCAGAGCGGTGTCGCTGGCACCGCTTTGCTGAACCCCTCGACGGCTCTGCTGTCCTCAAAGTTCTTTACGGCACCTACGCTACCGTTGCCCAAATAGGATACGGCCAATGGGGGGAGTGAATATATAGCAGGCGGTGGTGCTAATAGCAGCAGCAGTAGCTTTGGCTATAACAGCAATGAAATATCGTGCACCTATATGGATCCCATAGATCATACATGAGACTTGGCGTACGGTGAGGTGTGTGGTCCTGAGGGCGCCCATTAAAACAGCTGACACCACCACCACCAAAACCAATAACAACAACAACAACAATCAACACAATTTGTACACAAATATGTCTCTATATCTGTGGTTGCCAGCCAAATCAAAACTATATATAGTATCAAACAAATCTGGACACTCTTCTTCCCCCTTCCATTCACGTTCATACAAAACATGCAGAGCTGGCATATTGCGAACGCTGCATCCGCTGCAGCTGCAGGCCGAGTGCACCGCTGGTGCCTTTCATCGTGGCGAACGCGATGCTGGCGAGCACATCGAACTGGCCGAGGTTGAATGCGATGTGGATACGATTAAGAAACTAAAGTTGGGACAGCGCTCCTCGCTTTGGTCACGTCCAAATTCTACAACATCTCAGTTGGCAGTACAGCAGGAGCATCAACAACAACAACAACAAAGACAGCAACAAGCACCACAGAAACGAGCACATTCAAAGTCACCGCAGCCGCAACAACAGCAGCCATTACAACAACAACGACCCCAACAACATTCACCCGCTCCAGGCCAAAAATTGCTTAGCGAAAAATCGGATTATTCGATATCAGTGTGAGACATTGGTAAGATCTGATCACAGCCAGGTCAGCAGTTAGGATGAGGTCAGACTAAACAAGAAAACCAATAGAAGTTAGCGCAGTTAATCGAATTTTTTAATTTTGGGCAAAACTGGTGAGTTCTAGACTCGCGAGTTGTAATGTTTAGGTAAACAACAGCTGAGCCGTTTTAGTACCTACATTTTTGTAATGCCTCCCGTTATAACCACTCCACACCACCTCCCCCTTGACCCCCGTTACCAGCTTGAAAACCTAACCCAACAAATCAAAATAAAATCAAAACACACAATGAAAACTTTCGGACAATCAATATATGAAAATTATTTGCACAAACATCCATTAAAAAATTCGAACACTTCCCATTTGTTAATCTCTCCATTCCCGAATATGTATTTATATAACGCTCATATAACCGTATATGCATACATATACAAATTTAATAGGTAATTACGATTTGTGCATGTTGTACGGCATGCAACCAGAACCCAGGTCAGTTATCGAAACTTCCAAAATGATGTTGTATATACTAAATACAGTAAAGTACTAATATGCATACTTATAACTATTACTAACCTAGTGTTAAGTATTTACGACTATTTGTAACTCGAACCACTAACTCGAATACTATTGAATACTAACGACGCATCGTAACGCATTGTATAATGCGTATTAACTCGTAATACTTATAATCGAACTGTTTTTGTATGTAGAAAAGGTTGTATGTAAGTATTTTGTGGTTTGTGGTCAAAAGAAAGTTGATTTTTTATATATCATATGTGTATATGTGTGTATTAACTTGTACTGAAACTTAAGTTATGCTTAATGCTGAGTATTTTTGTAAGTTCTCTAATTAATTTCGTTTGAAAAACAGCATTTTCCATTTGTAAAACGAGGAATTTAATATAACATTTTATAATAAACTAAAGACATACTATATGCTGTGTACAAATCTATATATATATATACATATATCTATGTCTAAATACTAACGATGTGTAGTAGAAGTTAAATAATATTGGCTCATGTACAAACAAACACATACACACATACGCAGACGATAAAACTATAGTTTTTTTTTGTATATAGACACACACACACATAAATAATAAAAATTGACTGATAAAGAAAAAACACAATGAACATAGCTCCATCAAAAAGAAGAGATGAAAAATGTTAACTATATGTATTTGATATACTACACGAGTACGAATCGCCAGTTGAATCCGTATTCATCATATATGATATGACATGATATATCACACACAATATCTACACACAATTAGTGTGTTTCCATTACAATAAACTGTTGTTCGTCAATGTGTAGATAAATGTTTTTAACAGCCTAAGTATAACAAAATCAAATAGCAAGTCGTAATCAAATTTTTCAAACAGGAAATCACACTTACACACACACACACAACCATTGTAAACTCTCACACACATGATATACATATATATAAATGGCCAAGTTAAGAGCAGTTCAACAAACTACAAATTAATATTAGTTTATATGGAATAATCCAATTATTAATTAGCTGTATTTTAAACTAGTCAACCAAATACACACATAATAAAGTTAGCAAACAGATTGACAGAAAGGAAGCAAAGAGAATTTGACTTTCGAAACCATTTCGGAAACCATGTGCCAAAATTTGTTTAAGAAAACAAGTTATCAAGAAATCTTATTAACAAAATATACAATAAATGAAGCCCTGAACTGGATTTATCAGCGCCACAAATAAATAAACAAACCAAAAAGAATATAGTATATATATATGTATGTATTTATAGGTATACATATTACAAACTTACAGACAAAGTAGGGCGAAGGCTATTAAAAAAAACCTTTGGCAGCCAAAAAGAAAAAGTCTGCATTTAAGAGTTTCATTTGCTGCAGCGCCAGTTTCATACAAAGAACACAATACAAAAATACATAATACTAAATAAGTAAGAAATCAAAAATTTATTAAAATTTACAGCACTTTTTTTTATATGTATATGTATATTATTTACTTACACATATTGAAGCCAACGCGTTGCAGTACTTTTGGGTTGTTTTTAAATACATTTATTTATATAAAATATGTAATAAATGGTTTATTAAATTTAACATCGAATTTTACGAATTTATTAAAAAAAACCAACACAAAAAGTTGCAAGGTAAAAAATCAAAAAAAAAAAAAAAAAACATAAACAAATCAAAAGATGGCAATTTACTCAAACAACCAATTAAAATACAATCAAAAGGCAAAAACAATATAGTACTTAACGTATTTATGGGTATAATAAACAAACAAACAAACAACAATTTTTATGTTTAACAATATAATTAGCACAAAAACTAAAAAATAAAAAAAAACTATTAATGTAAAAAACAAACAAAACAAAACAGAAAACATTTAAAAGTATAAAATAAATTTTAAAAAATTGTATCAAGCCTTTTTATGAGTTCTGTTGTCTTCTGTGATATTTTGCTTAAATGCCTTGGGTCACAAACGAAACGTATGCAACGTTTAACAGGTAAAAACACAAAAGATAAAAAACATTGCAAACGACAACGATTCCTTAAACGTTTACCTTCCAGCTATTTAAGCTCGTGTACTGCGATGCCGGCGATATCAGTATGATTTGTGTGCATTAGGTGAAGCAACAGTAGCAGCAGCCAAGTACGTAAAGTTTTTTATTAGAGGAGCGTGTGTGTAAAAATGTTGCTTGCTGATAAGACGACAACAGAGCCAAAAGCCACTACGTGTGGCCTACAGCTACGCCACACTTTGTTGGATTTGGAGAATTTAGAGAGGATAATTCGCAAAGCAAACATAGCTCAGCAACTGCTATAAGATATCATTGAGCAGCTAATGCAGCAACAAGCAAACCACAGGAAAAGCAAAAAGAAGTCAAAGCTGATGAGATTAGAAGGTCAAAAGCGCAAGGACAACCTAATGTATTAATTAATGTATTAATAGTAGTCTTTGATACAAATATGCAAAACACAAGAATAAGACAGCAATTCATAACAACAACAAACCATGAAAAACATGGCGGCATGTGTATTGTAAACAAAGAAGCTATAAGCAAAACAAGCGCTACAGGTTTACAGCCAGACTAACAGAATCGAGAAGTCCCCTGTAAACTAACACTAACAGAATCGAGAAGTCCCCTGGAAATTCTTTCTTTGGTATGTTAACACATAACAGTGGTTTGTGACTCGACTTTAAAGTGTACTAAAACGAACGAATGCACTCCACATCGAACGAACGTTGTTCTACTCCACACATAACGAATGCGCTCCACACATATCGAAATTGCTCCACTCTGTTAATAGCTTTACAGAAATGCTACTCTCACTAACTGTTATACGCACTTTGAATCTAGATAGGCATAAAAAGTACCTAAGCACAAGGATGAAGGATGTTCCCCTTCACGCTTGCGTTTAGAAAATGTTCAAATTGTAATATAATTGGCTTGTCAACTTGAGTTTGGACATTGCCACGTTGTTGTTGTTGTTGTGGCCGCACACTGGACACCATCAATCAACACGAACACACACACTTGCATACGCACGTACGCACACATACTTACACACACACACACACATTAATATGACAGACAACTTTTTGCGCTTTAGAATGTGAAAAATGTCGATCAAGTTAAGACATGACCAATAAGAAAAGGGTTATTCAAGCAAAGCTGACGTGCAAAAAACATGCCAAAATAAAATGCACGCAAAACTTACAAATGGCCACCAATTTGTTAGCCGCAATACTTGGCGCCATAACAAATTTATTAAATAAAAATATTATTTTTTTGCAATAGATGAAATGGGCATAAGAGTAATATGTATGTATGTAATGTATATGTTTCGATAAATATAAATTGAAAAGGGAAACCTTAACAGTGTTTCATGTTCTTTGTCATTTTGCAAGCAATTTTCATGCGTCCCAAACAATTTTGTGTCTGGTCAGTTGTGAAACACACACACACACACGCATACTTATATATATATATTCATGGTTATTACATATATATTACGCACGTGACCATAAAATGCTTCAGTTTGTCCTTGTCGTTCGTTCGTTCATTTTGTATTTTGTGTATTTTGGTCATGTAACGGTAAAAATTGTTTGCATATTGTTTTGCGCTGGCTGCCATTGTGATTTGCTCAGCGCCTCAACTAGTATAGTGAAACGTGTGCCAGATTCAATAAGGCAAATGAAGCGATCGTCGCAATGAAGAGCAAGAAGAAGCTGCCACAACACAACAAAAAAAAATAAGCGAAAAAAAGCGAAAAACGGCCAAACCAACTTTCGCTTTTCCTTTTTGGCTTTTGTTAAGCAAATTAAAATAAAATATGTGCTTGTGCTTGCTTAAATGTACATGTGTGTGTAAGTGTGTGTGCGTGCGTTGAGTCTGTGTGTGTGTGTGTGTGTGTTTGTTTGTAGGTCCTGCAACTGGCTTCAAACGGAACCTGGCAATGCCAGCATTCATTGGTCACGCACGTGCGCCTGCGGCTATGCAACGTTTGTTGCCCATTCTTCCACCGCCCTTCCGATTTGCGACACCCATTATAGCCACCCCTTTACCCACATGACTATTGCACTGCCCTGAAAGTCGACACACTCAAATTAATGGCTGCCATTGCCATAAGTTATGCAGCTGCATATTAAACGCATGTGTTTTGTTCTCAGAGTGAGACAGAGACAAAGCCTATTTCGACTGCTTTTGCTGCTGCTGCTTGTCCCTAGCCAATGCTTTGCGGCATTTACACCAATTATCAGGCTCACACACGCAGCCAACAAGTTATATCATACTGAGATTGAGAATATATTGCATTGCTAATGGTCAATTTTCACACGCCTGCTTAAGCAAATGTTGGTCAATCCAGTTGCGAGAGACCCCTCCACCCCTTGTCCATATGTCTATGTTGTATCGTGTGCGCTGCATAGACAAACAAGCTGCTCGAATAGACACGCCAGACATGCGTATATTCATTCAACTTAGTGTCCTGGTTACATATTTACACATTAAGTGAGATCATAAATCAGTTGGATTCAATTCACTTGGGTTCATTCCGAGAGAGCTAATTCCACTAAGCAGCTCAAAGGTATCAATGACATGAGTTGAAAAAACAAACAACAAAAAAACACTGAGACAATGTTTAGGTCAAATAAAGAGAGACAAACTTTTGCAGTTCTTTAACTTTGGCTCGCATGTTTGCTTGTCATATTGCCATTGGAATGTACACAAATATATTTACTTCCTGCTAAAATCGTGACAACTATCATTCTTATGGGTTAAGAGGACTTTACAGCACGCTTCGTCCAGGAAGCTGTCTGTCAGTCGCTAGAATTTAAAATTTGATTGCATGTGCAGGAAAATGGGGCGACAAGTGTGAAGGACAACAACATCTCCTAGATGGCGATGCCAAACAACGCGTAAAGTTGAAGAGCAGCCAGGCAAACACACGGACACATACTTTGATGTGCTATGTCTGTCAGCAGCGACGCTCAACACCGTTCCAATGTCTGCAATCTATCTCACTCACATTCACACTCACATCCACCCACCCACTCACCCACTTACCCACTCACTTACTTTCTCTATCTCTCTCACTCTATATATTTTTGAGTGACACTTTTTGCTTCAGCTGCCTGTCGTTTAGTCCTGATGGCAGTGATGGTGATGGTGCGCTTAAATGCGTTGATTGCACAAAAATTGAATCTTAAAACCATATTTGCATTTGCTTATTTGTTGCTTGTAATTTATATGCAAAATTAGACCAAAAAATTATGCTGTATACTAAAATCGCCTACCCAACCCCCACCCCACCCATCCTGTGTGTGTGTGTCTGAGTGTGCTCGTGACATATTTTATTTCAATACATATCAAGGCGATACGTGTCTGAAGTGCCAGGCAAACAAATAACTGACAAGATTTCAGATTTTCAGGTCAATAAAAATATACAAATATTAACATGTGAATGGAATGCTAAATAGGCATTCCAAATACACTTTGATTTAACCTAAACACCTTAACAAGCAACATTAAGTAATTGATTATTCAACTTAACTTAAATGTTATAGATACTTTAAAATTGTTACAAACGCTTTGGAATAGCTAAAGCTCTTGTTGCTCTGCCAGAGGGAATGCTTAATATCGGGGTCCTGTTTTTTATACAAATTTGTTTGCCTGCAACTGAATCAGTGGTGAAGGTTGCCGATCTGTTTGTTTTGTGCCGCTTCGTTCCTGATGCTGAGATTCAGCCACTGATATGTAAATGCTTTAATTTCGCAGCTGTAACATTATATATAAATAAAAAAGACTCCGTCGGGTGGGTAAACAGACTCAGACAGAGTGGCTGACTGACTGACAAACAGACACATCGCTTTCAGTTGCCCTCACCCACAGTTTGTGGCATGTTCGATGCTCTGGCTGGGTCTTGAATTACCCCGCATCCAGCACTTCCAATTGGATCGACTTCCTGCCATCGCTTTCGTGTTTGCGGTCGCCAAAAAGAGCGCGTTGCACGTCCTCCCGTTGGATGTGTTGAAAACAAGCCAAGTGATGCGAATGCGGATGCGGATGTTAAAAACACGTAAACCAAAGTTGCACTTGCTTAAAAGTTTCGGTTTCTCAACATTTTGTTGCAAATAAATTAAGTGCAGGCGACGTTGAGGCTTATTGGCACAGCTTTCGCTTATTTTAAAAACAAGCGCTCGAAGCGGAAGAGAGGAAGAGACGAGGGTAGGGGAAAAAGGGATGAAAGTGGAGGAGTTGTGGTAAGGGAGCGGCACAAAAGAGTAGCACAAAATATAACAATACTGAACCCAAACGCGACTTGTTTCCGCTGCCAATAACCTAAACTAATGGTGAGAGTAAACACAAAACTGTTGCAGTTGTCAATGCCCCGACAGACATTATCAGTGTTGACTTTACCTGCAACCCATTAACTTCCTTCTAATTGTTGTTCCCTGACAACGTCAAAATATTGACACAAAGCAAATTTCCTTCGAATTGCCATTTAAATTAAGAGCCGCCAATAAAAGCAGTAACAAAAAATAAATTTAATTCCTGATGAAAGTCAATTAAATTATGAAAAAGGTAAAAAAAAATACATGGAAAAACTCTGTTGATGCAGTTAATTAGCATGCAGTGATATTTAATGGCGTTAATTGCATGCTTTAAATGAAATTCCGCACCAGAGTCGTCAGCTCAATTTTGTGTTAATCAAAGAATACAATTAACAAACAGTTATACATATATTTACGTGCAAAGGAAATATTCATACAGCAGCTTAAAGTGCTTCATAAATTAAAAATAAAAGCAATGAAACTATTTTTAAATACTTAAGACACTCTATTGGTTCTTATGGTTAAGGAAAACTTCATCTAGACAATATTGGAATTTGATATCGTGATTAAATAGTTGGACTGCGCATCCGGGTCGTTATCAAGTGCTTAAAACCTTGACTTCATAGTTTTTTCCGATTCTGTTTATATACTATACCATATATATTTCTCAGTAGAGCAGTTAACATTTAAATAAATTGTTGAAACGCACGGAACTATCATAACTCGATGTGGCTTCTAGACGGCAGGCTATGGCTAGCCTAGCCCAACTGGCTTGCAGAACAAAGTTTGCCGGCAGGAAGTGACAGTTGATTTAACACGAAGGCACATACACACACACACACACACACACACACTTATAGATAGACACGGTGCACACCTGTCGTCAAAACTTGCATAAGTCATGAAAATGCATGCACTCAGCTCCGACAGGCCCCGTTCACAATTTTTTTATTTTTGTAAAATGGCATAGAGTTCTTTTTCTTCTTCTTCCTTATCCTGTTCCTCTTCCATTAAAAATGTCAACTCGAATGATTTTTGTGCTTGCTTTACTTTTTGCTTTGATGCAAATGCCAGACCACTGCCTCAACCTTTGCCCCAGCCCAAGCTTAAGCTCCATCTTCAGATTGAGATGCAGCCTCGAGTTTCGATTTAGTGAGACAAAATTTATGTCAGCTAATTAAATTTAATGCGCTTTGTGTGACATTTTGCACAGCAACGGAACGGCCAAGAGGTTGAGCTTGACTTGGATTGGGTCAGGTGAGCCAATCCTTACACAGGAATTTTAAACTGCATTCAAAGAAAATGCTGTCAGTCTGGTCTTTAATTTTTGATCATGGCTGCAGTGGAAATAAGTTGTGAGCCTCACAAAGAGAGCTTCATTGTGTTAAAGTTGAGTACAATTTTATGTGTTTGTGACTTAAAGACAATTTTCTTAAATTAACTGCAACCTAACATCGTTTAAATTTGCTTAACATATTTTAAATCAGAGTTTAGATAAAGTACCTATTCAGCGGCAAAATTTATTTTCACAGTTACGAGTTTTAATTTGAAAAATTCATATTAAATGTTGAAGGAAAAATTTGGCAGAGACGAAAAACAGACTTCAATTGAAAAGATTTAAATTAATTTTTTTTTGTTTGAGATGACTTTATTTTACATTTTTGCTGCTGACTTGATGGCTGATCCAATTAACTGAAGGAGCTATGTATGTAAGATATTAAGCTGTTTCTATTTATGCCACAAAGCTAAAATTTATTAGATTAATATAAACAAAAACTATATAAATTCTATTTCTATTTCTTTTCCTTCTATCTTAGCAACACAAAACGTGCCATTCCATTAATTGCCTGTCTACTTTATTAAAGACTCATTGCTGACTAGATTAAAGCTGCTTATGAAGTGTAGTTCCTGTAAAATGTTTCGTTTTTGGCCAAATTTATGTGACTAACACCAAAAATTTAAAGTCAAAAACCCTTTGGCTTAGATTCTTCTTTAGTACTAGCTAGTAGCTACTGCTGTAGTAGCTGGTTTTTCCCTCTCTGATTACCCCCTTACTGCCAGTGTTTATGTGCTTATTTATTATTTCACTCTTATATGGGCGGCATTTCTTTGGTTGTGGTTTTGCCAACGATTTGGGTTGCTTTCTGGAGGCTTCATTTTTATGGCAATTTGACGCCATTTTATTGTCACACCGCAGCGTTGGCCACTTTAGAGTTGTCTCCGACAGTCATAAATTCCGCCACGTTGGCCATTTTGTGGCATGCTGGGACATTAATTCGATGCCAATGTCCAATGTTGCCGTTGTTGCTACTGTTACTACTGTTGATGCTGCTGTTGTTGCTGTTGCTGCTGTTGTTTCTTTTGCTGCTTACCGGTATTACGTTTCCGCTTGGCGAAAGAACATAATTTATTTGCACTCTTTCGTGTTGTTATAGAAACTTCATTTTTTTGTCGGCATTGCCTGCTGATTGGAAATTTACACACACTCTTGTGTGCCAGGGTTTTTCAATTTCGTGTGAGGTAGCAACAGCAACAAGCACAATTCAAAGTGCAGCTAAAGTTATGGCAGGAGCACCAACACCTCAAGAACTGCGTTAACCAGTGGCAAAGGAGCAGCATTCGACTAGAGTGTGTGTGCCTAAGTGGGTTTTGTGGGTGCTTGTGAGTGCTGTGTGTGTGTTTGTGTGTGTGGGTGAAGGACGCAGTAAGCAGCAAAATGCCAAACGCAAATGTCGCCAATATCCCAATGGCAATCGATGAAAATTTATAGAAAATTGCGCACAAATAAAATTTTACGTTTGCTTGCTTTTTTCATTTACGACGGCAACACGCATACACACACCCCCACTCTCTCTCTCTCTCTTTCTTTCTCTCTCTCTCTCTTTATCTTTCTCCCACTCACGCAAATGCACCATCTATCCCACTGTGCTGCTTAGCTTTTTTGTCATGGCTTATTGAAATGCATTTTCTTGACTGCTGCTCGTCATCGTGTTTTTTAGCCACAACAAATCGATTTGCATTGCTGCAATTCTTGTTTAGTTTCTATTTTGTTGTTTTACCCAGATGCTACAGCCCCGCCTACAGGCAAGTCGCCCACATGTGGCGAATGTTTGTGTACTTCCGTGTGTTGTACAACATGTGAGACGCAGCTCGAAGCTGTTAATGTTTACGATTGTCGTTTTCCATTTCAGTTAATTGAAACATACAAAGGAAACTCGACGCCAAGAGCTAGTAGCTAAGATATTCTGCATCGTTTTGCATGTCTGCGGTCGCGTTGCAAGTGCCTAAAGTACCCAATTCGCAGTATTTTTAAATGCGTTTTGTTGCTACTGTTTTTAAATTTCCAGCTCAAAGAAAAGTTTGGGTGCTGTTGGCGCTGCTATTACTTTGAGCGCTGCTGGCAATGTAGAAAAACTCGACAAAGCTTTGGTTCATGCTTTTGCGCCGAAAAGTATGCTGCACTTAAGCTATAAACCAGTGCAAAAAACAACTGCCGGTAAATCGCCTGTTTGTAAAATTTCAAAACATTCTTATTGCGCTGAGCAGGTTGACTAAAACGTAAAGATTTATTTTCGGAGAAATAAAAAATAAAAATAAAAAGCTACAAGTTTAATAAAAAGTCATATACACAATTGAAATAAAATATTCGTATTTAAAACTTTACATTAAGTTGACATATTTGTTCACATTTAAAAGGAGTCTGCTAAAGGCATTATTTTAATTAACATGTACAAACAAATATATTTATATCTGTAGAAACTCCACAACAACTTTCTTATTTCTTTAGTTAACTACAGCACGCGAGGCTGAGGTGTGTTTGTGTGTGCAAGCATTAAGCAATTATGAAACTTGCAGTACAATCTAGTTAATTAAACGCCTTATCGTGTATATTTTTTATTTGTAGTAACTTTTGTGGCCCAGGCTGCATAATTAGCTTAAGCTTTAAGTTTTTTGGGCAAGACCGTTGGGAAATGAGACAGGCAATGAAGACGACAACAGCAACAACAATACAGTGAAAACAACAGCAGCAACAGCAACTGCATAAACAAACAAATTTTGCACAAGTTTGCATATTTTTTGGTTCACGGTAATTAATACAATTAAAAATTAAATAACTTTAAACTCAATTCCCGACGCTTCAATTAGCCGGCCAGCGCCTCGAGGGACCAATTAGAATTTTCTCCTATTGTTGTTGTTGCTGTTGCTGATTTTACTGCTACTGCTACGGCCGCATTGTATTGGCCAGTGAGTATCGACAGCGGCCGCAACTGCTAATTGTGGGCATACTTGCTTGGGGTCGAGGCCGAGCACAAAGCAACCAATTCAACCGCAAAGCAGAAGGCTTAAGCCAATCCCAAAGACAAGTGTAGCGGAATAGCCACATATAGCAAAGAGCAGCACTTTATGCACAAACAACGAGACTCCTAAGTGCTTTGTGTGCCCCAGAATGAAGATGATTGCAACAAAAACACAAATACTGCATATCAATAACTTTCTAAATATGTATGTTTGAATATAATATGCATATGTGTGTATGTGCATATTCTATTTCTTTTAGGAAATCTCCATATTTGGACGGGCGAGCAAATTTTCCACATCATTAGGTGGCAAAGCGCTAGAGTAAGCTATTCGGGGAGTTGCTTTGCTTGATTCTTTTGCGCTTCTTAGCTTTTCTTGGCTTTAAGCATTCGCGTTACCCACCAACTGTTTTTGAAATCGTTCAGAGTGCCATACAAACTCATCACACACCATATTCATCAACTTGATTTTTGTTTTTGCCATGTGTCTTACTCTCAATGTCTCTCTCTCTATCTATTTTTGTTGCCCTATGTAAAGTCCCTGTTTAAGAACGCCTTTAATTTACAAAAGCGCCAAGTGCCACAATGGAGGGCAATGGCAATCGCAATAAGTTGAACAACTCTATGAATGAGCAAAAGCTATTCAGATGCCGGTTGACACCAAAAGCAACATTGTTTATAATAAAAATAACGGTATATTTGAGCTTACTTTCCAGAAAAAGCTCTGGAAATGCTGACTGGGAACAGCTTATAGCAAAAAGCTTCAATAAAAGCTTTACCAATTTGAAAAGCTTTAGCCGGACACACAACTTTTAACCCATTGAAGACTGAAGTTTAAAAAGGCTTTTTATATGTCAAGGATGGGATTATTTATTTAATTAATATTACTGATACCTTTTTCCAAATAATTATTTGGATTAACACACACACACACAGGAATACTTTTATTGCTAGTAGAGATAGGTGCATTCAACTGACGACACATACATAGAGATAGTAACCTAATAGAGCTCTAAGGAACTTTCTTAAACTTAAGCAAACACTCGTAGAGTGTAAGCTGCCGCGTCTCGGGCATTAGCATGAAAACGAGCAGTCCAAAGGCAAAGCTCAGACCACCAAATATGAAAAAGAACACTGAATCCCTTAAGATGTGCTCAAAAGCAGCCACCATGAGACCCAGATGCAGTGCCTGCTCACAGATTAGAACGCTAGCCAAACATTTTGCCTTGTGCGCCACGCCAAAAGCCTCTCCGGTGTAGACCAAAGCGGGCACAGCCACTCCACCCGCCACAATGCCCTCAAAGAGCAGCATAAGCAAAGCAATTGCCTGTAGATTGATGTCAAAGTAGGTCTTCTTAACCGACTCCAGATGTTCAAAGACGCCGCCAACCATGAAAATCACAATGCCCGCCACAAATAGTGACAACGAGCACAGCTTACGTCGACCTTGCCAATCCACTAGCATAGCGCCAGCTACGCTGCCAAGCAAGCCACAAAATGCCAGCCAGTATAGGCAGTTCATATCACACTCGAGGCCATGCCAGCTGACCGCTAGGAAGGCGCGATTATACGGCAAAGATACCGCTAAAGTGGCAAAACAACGCAGCAAGAGGACCTTTCCTAGCGGCAGCAGACGACGCGACCAGCGTTCCCAGAGAAAATCCTGCGAACCAGCCGCAAAATTCTCCCACTCACGTGTGTTGTGTAGCTGTCGGCAATCTTCGCGCAGACGCAGCAACTCTGTGCCAGACTGCGATTGGCCATTTAGCTGCTTTAGTGTATCTCCCACTGCCATGTCCCGATCCTGACGCAGCAGCAACAGCGGTGATTCCAGGCGAAAGGAAAGTGAAAAGATGACCGCAGCTACACCCAAGGCAGCCAAAAGAATGCCATGAAGCTGATCTATGTGCATGGTGTGTCCTCGCTCTTCTGGCTCCAAGGAGTACCAGACACGCGCATAAAAGACCTGAATGCAAACTCCCAACCAGAGAAAGATACGTTCACAGCTCAGCAGCATGCCTCGTATAGACTTGTGGGCCATCTCGGAGCCAGTTACTAGAGCCTGCACCTGGCTCAATCCATAAGCGGCGCCAACACTTACGCTGCTGTAGCAAGCGGAGTTGAAATGACGAGGCAGAGCCAGATTTAATATGCCAGCCACAAGTAACAGAAATCCGCTGGAGATCTGCAAATAAACAATTTAAAGGTCAATGGATAATTGAAAAATTTCTTAAGCTTTTTAAGTTGAATTAAAAGACAATTTAATTAATAACGTATTTTAGAAGAAAACTTTATAAGAGTTGCTTAGTTTTCTATGGTATTTCCCTAATCTCACTCCCGCATTAACAGTAAATTCTCATTTTGATTACCAATCTTAATGGCTAATGGCAAATGTGAATTAAAGTTTATCAGTTTAGGGATATGAGATAAGCAGCTAATGGCTGCAACAGTAGCACAACACTTACATAGGCCACGTTTTTAGTGACGCGCTGCACAATAAGCGCTGCCAGCAGAGCACCAATAGCGGCACCAATGAACCAGCTCATCATTACATTGTGCGTACTGTAGTTGTTGTGGAACTTGCCAGCGGGTGTATCAAATATTGACCAGGCCAAACGCATGCCGCTGCCCACAAACACCAGCGAAGCTATATTTTTGATGTATAAAGATGCAAAGTGTCGTTTTAGAATGTGAAGCGACCGTCACACCAAGTTAGTTCGCATATTACCAGCGGTCATTGATTGGAATTGAAGGCGATAGCGCCACATAAGTCGTAGCCAGGGCAGTTTGCCCTCTTCCTCAATAGTTGGCAGTAATGGCATTTTAAATTACTTTTCGCGTATTTTGACAATCTCGATTTGCAATTTACTTAAGTCAATTGATTTATTTGTTAGCTACGCACCGGCACTGATTGTTTTTTATTATATTATTTTTCACTAGGAGCTATAGAACTTATGACTTGTTATGTTCGAATCCATCATTTTCGCATACTGAGTGTCATATTATTTGAGCTTTGATTTGGCGCTATTTTATACATACACTTGCCCACTGAGAGCTGGGCAGTTGCTGTTTGCCTGACCGACCAGTTGCCTGTGCAGTTGATAAACGGAAAGCACACACAACAGTTGTCTGAAGTGTTTGGAGCGAGAACGTCGAAGCTCTGATAAGATAAACACAAATTCAAACAAACAAACAAACGCACAAATCTTTTTGCACGCTCTCTTATCAATATGATTAGTAGATATATAAATAAATTAATTAATTTGATAGTAGGCATCAGAAGCAAGGCGAGATGACACCAAACGCCATATAACTCCTAAACAATATGGCGAGGTAAGGTAAAATTTGCATGCTCTACACTGACAGAAATTTATATTAAAAATCAAATGATCAAGTGTAAAATTCATAGTCCTTGAATAGCGGATAAGAACTAGAATTATTGATAACTTTTGCATTTTATTTCGCAGAATTATTTGTCACAAGTTATGACATTCAAACAGTAAATACTTGAGTTGTTCCCAACGTATTTTACAGTACAAATTGTAGTAACTGGACGCTGATAAGACAGTCAATTCATGAGTTTTTAGCACTCACTGTATTGCATGTTTTATCAGTTTTTTTAATATAAAAAAGTATGTAGAAAAATGGATTTTTTATAAGGTAAGGCGTATAAGTAAATATGTACATATAAATATAAATATAGCTAGTATTAAATGTTAGATAATTTTAGTTGATCACGAAAAGTCTCGAAACTTTTGCTGTGCCTTTTGCAGCGTCAAAAATTTGGTCTCTGGCAAGTACCAATGACTGAAAACAAAGCCCAGCAACATAAATACGCCAAGGCCAGAGAAGTAGATGCCATCAATGTGCTCATTGAGATCCACGTTAAATATGGCCAACTGTACAGTCAGCTCAGCAATATACGCGATTGCAATGCACATACGCTTCACAGACAGTGGAAAGGCCTCCGTTAGATAGACAGAGCTGGATGAGAAGCCAAGTCCCGCAAAGAATTGAAAGATAAGTAGCAGCCACAACGCTTTCCTCAAGTCGGCAAGCCTCACAAAGTCAACATCTGAAAATCGGCTAGCCAGTCCTAAGGCCGCGCCAGCACAGATCATGAAGCCAATCAACTGAGTTAGCTTGCGGCCAAGTGTATCCTGAACAAAGGCGCCACTGCAGCTACCGGCAAGACGTAGCAGCCCAAAGAGCACATAGGGACCACTGCTGATGCCATAGACACGGTTGCTGGTCATTGTGAGTGTGAAGATGACCAACATGCTTGTACTCATAGCATACAGAGCGCGTAGTAGGCACAGGCGTAATAAGGCTGGCAGCGCTTGACACCAAGCTTTAGTCAAGCTCAACGATTTGTTATGAGCGATATAGAAACTGTGCTCTGACAGCTGCTCGTTGGTTTCTACGGTGACAATTCTGGGATACTGCAGTTGAATCAGCGCATCGATGGCCAGCGCCTCCTCGCCCTGGACCAGAAGGCGCACTGGTGACTCCACGCTGCACAGGGTGGCCAGGCACAATGCAATGGCGCCATAAATGGCACACAAAATACCCTGCAGCTGGTCGACAGTCAAGTCATATTCCGTATCCCAGCTAACGCTGAAAACGATCTGCATAAATATGCCCAAAGTGCTGGACATTTGTTCGGTGGCTGAGGCGACAGTTCCTCGCTTATAGCACACTGCCAACTCTCCAGCCATGGCCAGCGTGGATGGCAGCACAAGTCCATTTGCCAAGCCATTTAAATAGCGTGCTGCTAACATGGCTTCAACTTCAAGCGGTGTGGCTGTAAGGAGAACGCCGCCAATTATAACGAGCAGGCAGCTGAGTTGCTTTAAGTTAAAAAAACAAAATATGTGTGCCAATCAATTCATGCAGTAAATTATAAACGTTTCGCTTACCATGAGTAATTTATAGCTGAGGTGCTTGCCAAAAAATCCGCCGACTAAGGCTCCGATGATGGCTCCGATGAACCAGCACATACGAAGATGCATAGATATTATTATTTCATCGGCCAGATTGTCAAAACCAATGCTCCAGGCAATGTTCATTCCGCCCGAAAGAAAGATCAGTGCAGCTATAAGCGTTAATAATAATTTAAGTACAACACTAGAGATTATCATTGTTCTTCATTGTTGTTACCTGCTCCCAAGGCATTTGCCTGTGGCTGATTATGCATATCACGGATACAGCTGCTTTTTGGCTGTTGATATAGTATCTGGCGTTTTGTCATTGTCTCCTGATTTGTCTCTCGCAGTGGTGAGTAACCCACTGTTGTTTGTGAGGTCGTTCGTTGATATTGGCTTTTTTGTTCCATTCTTGTGCTGCGGTACGTCCAACTAGGTTAAGGCGCAAGAGAGAACTACACGAAACGACGTACTACACATTTTGGACTCGAACAGGTTTTCGTTTGACTTATCCATTGGTAAATGTTTCTTATCGCACATTGATTGATACACAAGTATAGTCCATAGATTTGGTAGTGCTATCGCTATCGCATTGGCCAACCTCTAAGCCGTCACTTATCTTTAAATGTTTATATTGGATTCTAGGCGCGGTAACAAGTAGAACACATATGTTACTTTTTAGATAGCTCACTCTGCAATATATTATGTACATGTGCAGATGAGAGAGAGGAAAATTTCTTATCAGGTATGAGTCACTCTCTAAGTTGAATTATAAATATTGATTTTATTTCACTTTCACTCCCACTCCCTCTACTATTTTGATCGATAATTTTCTCAGTGTTATTATTTGACACACTTTCAAATTACTCATTTCTAAGAAATAAGTATTCACATACATACTTTGTTTTCTTGATTTGAAAGAAACATATATAAATTAGACTAGAAAAAGGCGTTTTTAAAAATCGCTTCTTATTGTACAAATACTTTTCTAACAATTGTATCCAAAACCTGATATGGTGTACATTCGGTTTTTGCGGATCAACAGGTGCCTCTGAATCTTTTCTGTGACTCTCGTAATGTTGTTCTTTGTGTCTCCGGCAGACTCCAAATGGCCAATATAAAAACCACAATAAAAATGCCACCAATAGCGTAAAAGAACTCATTTGCTGGAGTACAAGATGCAATAATAATAAACACCAGAAGCTCCACAATAAAAGTTAAGCTTATAAAGTTCTCCTTTACATTCAGTGGAAAGGCTTCGGCCAGGTAAGCAGAGGAGGCAGCAAAAGCCACGCCAGCAAATACCTGGAAAACATCCAACATTACAGCTATACTATTGAAATTAGGATAGTGAAATTGGGTGCCTATGCCGATTGCTAAGCATCCGCAGACCAAAAGTCCCAAGACTGTCGACTTCTTGCGTCCAATTGAGTCCACTAAAGAATAGGAAATAAAGCAGCCCAGCAGCCGGCAGCCTCCAAATAAGACAAAGTTCCAGTCGGGGTCCCAATTGTTGGAATAGTCAGTTGAGCTCATCCACAATGCGTAGTATATGAAGCTGGATATGCTGATGGCGTTGAGAGCACGCAGTATGCCAAGTTTAACAAAAGCTGGACATGCCTGAACAAAGCTTTGCTCAGATGACAGTTCCTTGTTTTCGGCAATATAAAGCTTATGCTCTGCTAGCTGTGCGTAAGTTACTTCATTCAATGTAAAAGGTCGTTGCAAGCGACGCAGTGCATCTGTGGCACGCTGCTCCATTCCATGGGTCAGCATTGTAACTGGCGACTCGATGAACAGCAGCGCAGCAAAGCATAGTCCCATAAATCCAAGAGCTGCGGCAATAACACCTCGTGTGCGATCCGGACTATAACCATCACTGTGATTTGTTATATCAGCGCTTGTTGTATAAATCAAGATTTGCACAAAGATGCCCAGGTTAAAGCTCAGCTGCTCCGTGCATGAACAAATTTTTCCACGCATATAGAACACGGCCAACTCTCCAGCAAGCGCCAGTGTAGGAGCAAATATCAAACCATTTGCAATGCCATTCAAGTAGAGGGCCGCTGTCAGAGCATCGATATCGAAATGAGTGCTGGCGTTCACTATGCCCCCAATAAGCACTAACATGGAACAGAATAGCTGGGAGACAAAAGATAAGAATAAGAGTTGATATTGATGTTGCATGTAAAACTTTCTTTACCGTTATGGCTCTCTTTGGCAACACTTTGGGTAAAAAGCCGCTAATTGCTGCTCCAATAATTGCACCGATAAACCAAGCGACGCTCACATGCGTCACAGTATTTATATTATTATATAAGCGACTACGAAATCCAATGCTCCAAGCAATGTTCATGCCTCCCGATACGAAAATAAGCGTAGCTGTAAAGAATATACAAATTGTCTTTTAAGCAAAGAAAAGTAAACTGCATGGGATCTCTTATCAAACTATTTGCTAAACATTGTCCAATAAGTTGGTTGACCGGAATTTACCTGAACTCAACACATTCATTTGTGGCCAATTTGTTTGGGAGCGATTAAAGCACCCAGCAGGTTGTACTTGTGTGACAGCGTCGTGCGGGGGTGGTTGTGTCGAATGTTGTCCATAGTTTGGATGAGGTGGATGCCCGAAGCTCTCTCGTGGTGGTGGTGCATAACATTGCGAGGGGTATGGTTGCTGGAAATATACTTGTTGTGGATAACCGTACTGTGGATATTCCTGCTGTGTATAATTGGGTGGTTGGTGGTCAAGTGATACTTCTTGCGTTGCAGATGTGAAACCATATGCTGGTGGCTCTGATGGCGTATATTTTTCGTTCTTCATTGTATTTTCTAAGCTAACCGACAACAACTTTTGTCAAAGTTCGATGCGCTACTAAAAGCTCAAAAGTTTAACCAAAGCGTTTTTATGCCATTTTGTCTTCCTGATAACTAATGATAAGTGAGCACGCCCACACTTATTTTACTGATAAGCATTTTATCGATACGAGCAAAGGCTTAAGTGATAATGCTTGTTGTTATGACCATGTCCAAAACTTTGTAAGTGTCACAAAGAGTTTGGCACGAGGCCATCTATCTGTGACTCTTTATTTACAAGCGATTTGATTAGGTGCGCAGGTAATTTATGGTCGTTAACATATTTGAAGAGGCTTGTGGATCCCCGTTTGAATTGGGATTAGAATTTCCAATAAATTGCTCTGGTGAAATAAAGAATTTATTGTTGTCAATACATTTGAAGAGGCTTGTGGTTCCCCGCTTAAATTGCTGTAGTAAAATGGCATTTATTGCGTGTAGTGCTTTTTATAGAAGCTTATTCAGTTTGTTAAGCGAATAACTTAATTAATCGAGTCGAGGGGGTTTCTGTATGCAGATATAAAAAAGACAAGGTATTTCGAATTTTTATGATTCATTTGTTTTAAAGTTCTATGATCAATTAAATACTTCACACAAATTTAATACACAGTTGAAATATTTTTAGTTCGTTATTTATTGTATTGTTAAGGGATGTTATAAGGGTACATAAACAAGATTACATATTTAAAAACCCCTGCTTAGCAAACCTCTAAATTTGTCCTGTGATTCGCGTAAAGTGGTTCGTCGGGTCTCCGGCAAACAGATAATGCCCATTAAGAAACCAAATATGAAAAACCCACCGAGAACGTAGAAGAATATTACGTGTCCTGTGGCGCTGTATTTTGAAGATGATATGATTATAAAGACAAGCATCTCAACAATGTAGGTAGATCCAATAAAATGCTGCTTAACGCCCAGCGGATATGCCTCAGACATATAGGCAGAGGTGCTGGTAAAAGCAATGCCTGCAAACAGCTGAAAAATGCACAACAGCCAAAATATACTATCAAAGTCCATGAAGGGAATGTCATCAAGAATTTTTCCAATTGCAAAGGCAATGCCAGCGCTAACCAAAAGTCCCAAAAGCGTTGGTTTTTTGCGTCCAGCTGTCTCCATGCAAAAACTTGTGATAAATGTTCCCATCCAGCGAAAAGCTCCAAACACAATATATTGCCATACATAGGAATAACCAGTGATCGCCAAGTTGGGAACAACAGATATGAACAGGGCATAGAAAACTAAGGTGGAAAGGCTCATGGCATTGAGGGCGCGAAGGTAGCATAGCCGGATAAAAGCTGGTAGTGCTTGAGCAATGCTTTGGGCCTTTGACAGATCCTTGTTTTGCGCCAGATATTGCTTATGTTCTTCGAGTTGCGCATATGTCTCTGTGGTCACTGTGTAAGGGCGCTGTAGACGGCGCAATGCATCGATGGCCTCCTGCTCCTGCCCGTTGGCCAGCATTATCACTGGCGATTCAATGCTCAGCAGAGCGGCAATGATCAGTGCAATTGCACCATAGATAGCAGAGAGAACGCCTTGCATTTGCTGGGCACTAAAGTCGTTATAGCTTGGAGTCGATGTGCTCCAGGATGTCAAATATACGATTTGAATAAAGAATCCGACCATGACGCACATTTGTTCAATGCACGCGGTAAGAGTGCCTCTCATATAAGAAACTGCCACCTCGCCGGCGAGAGCCATTGTTGGAGCAAATGCCAATCCATTGGCAATGCCATCAAGATAGAGACTCGCCTCAAGGGCTTGGATGTTCCAATGAGTGCAAGCCATTAAAATGCCACCGATGAACACCAGTAATGAGCAGAAACACTGTAAAATTAATGACGATATACTAGAATATTTCTTGCATGCTTCAATCAATTCGTTTGCTTACCAAAACAATCTTCTTTGGCAATTTGTTGGCCAGAAAGCAACTGAATACGGCTCCAATAATGGCGCCAATAAACCAAGCTACGCGAGTATGCTGAGGAAGGGCAACATAATATTCGATACGGAAACCCATGCTCCAGGCAATGTTCATGCCACCCGAAATAAATATGAGTGCAGCTAAAATAATAATAAAACTATCAGATTGCGGAAATTGCTAAATAGGCTTAACCAAGCACTGCCTGATTCATACAGACTATCTTATCGTATGCAGTTTTCTTATGACCAGCTGACTAATTCTTCAGTGTATTGTCCAACTTACCCGCCCCCACAGCATTTGATTGTGGTTTGTTCCTCTGGTTGCGGCTATACCAACCGTTGGGCTGCACTATAATTGTGGTGGGTGGCAGTGGCTGGGTAGGAGGAGGTCCATAGTTTTGTGGTGGAGGTGGTCCATAATAATGTGGAGGTGTTGCCATATTCGGTGGTGGATATCCTGGCTGTGGATATCCTTGTGCGGGGGGGTAACCGGGCTGTGGATATCCTGGCTGGGGATAACCCTGTGCTGGGTAATTCTGTGAAGGCCCTGGTGGTGCCGAGCTATAACCATATGTTGGTGGCTCAGGAGCCAAATATTTGTCGTTCTGCATTTTGCTGTCAGGATTTCCACTGAAACAGCCGGTTCCAACTGCTGGCCGATGATAACTGCAAGCTCGGCACACGGTCAAGTTATTTTTGATGATTTTTTTACTGGTAAACCTGCACTCATGACAGTTGGTGAGCTAATCGAGATAACTACCTATCACTGCTTTGATAAGCCAAGCATGGCTAGAATCGCTATCTTATTCTCAAATGTGAATTGGTGATAACAAATCTTATCAGGTTGTTCGTCTACATAAGAAAAGTCCACAAAGCTTATTACCAAAATTATCGAAGAACCTAAATACTTGAAGTATGGTCAATGTAGTGGCTGTATGTATACGATTTAGTGAAAGCGATAACATAATTGTGCTTTTCGTTTGCCTAAACAATTGTTTGACATTTCGCTTAAGGTAATTAATTCATGTCAGGTTACGGCAGGTTAGTGTTTGCGAGAAAATCTAACACATTCAAGAACTTTGTTATCAAATTGAATGACACACGGCTATAAATATTTTAAGCACTCTTAAAATATATACTTTAATAAGGGATTGATGTTAAGAACAAACAGTATTGTTTTTCACACGTTTCTACTTTAGAAATCCTCATTAAACCACTTGCGTATCTTCAAATGAGCCGTTGTCAGTGTTGTCATCCTCGTCTCTGGCAAACAAAATATGCCCAGCAAGAAGAAGCTCATGGATATGCCTGCTAAAGTATAAAAATAGATGGCAATGCCTGTTGGTGTTGGCGAAAAGTTGCAAAAACTTAGCCTGATCACCAGCTCAATGGCATAGGTGAGCCCCACAAAATGTGGTTTGACTGCCAGCGGAAAGGCCTCTGTAAGGTAGACAGCGGACGCTGCATGCGCCACTCCCGCAAAAAACTGAAAGCAAAACAAAATGGCTAATGCAGAAATCATGCAAGAACGACGCTCAAACAATGCAGCAAAGGCAATAGCAAAGACGCCACCAGCAAAACTGCCAAACAGAGATGGTTTCTTGCGGCCGCCTGAGTCCATTACAAAAACAACACAGAGGCAGCCGACCCAACGCAAAGTGCCAAATACTGCATACGGCCAGGTGTAAAAATGTGGCGTCATCTCCACAGACGTTTCATACAATGCGCTCCAAATGATGGGTGTCAGACTGAGCGCATACAGTGAGCGATGTACGATAACCTTCAACAAAGGTACCAGACCACAACGTATGCTTTGATTCCAGCCAAGGTCCCGATTGGCCGACACGTAGCGCTTGTGTTCGTCCAGCAGCAGGAATGTCTCACAAGTCACCACGTAGGGACGTTGCAGATGCCGTAGTGCAATTACCGCAGCCTGCTCAGTACTCCGCTGCAGAAGGTAGACAGGAGACTCAACACAGCAGGTCAATGCCAAGGCCAATGCCGCAACACCGAACAGAATGCCGAGCAGGCCATGCACCTGATCGGGCAGAATGCTCACATTCCAGTCACTTTGCCAGACGGCCGTGTAGAACAAGAGAATGAAGATGCCGAAATTGTAGCTTAGCTGTTCCACGGCAGCAGCCAAAACGCCACGCATCTCAGAAACCGAGAGCTCACCCACGATGGTCATTGTGGGCACAAAAACCAAGCCATTAGCGAAACCATCCAAATAACGGGCCGCGATAATAGCATTCGGTCGCTCCGGCAGCGTCAAGTAGAGCATACCACAGATCAGCACCAGGCAAGAGCTAAATGCCTGCAGACATAATTAAAATCATCATTCTCTTGCACCATTAATGAGCTACTTGAAACTCACATAAACAGGGCGCTGCGGCGTGCGGTGTGTCAATATAGTGCTCAATATGGCACCAAGCAGCGCAGCTCCACACCAGCAGATTTGCATGTGAAGCGTCAACGTAAGTAATTCCAGATGTCCTGAATGGGCCGCAAAGCCAGCACCCCAGGCCAGACTCATGCCGCCCGACACAAAGATGAGAGAACCAGCACCCAGTGCATTCCATTGCGGCTGATTTTTGCGACTGCGACCTAGCCAACTTTGGTGTTCTGAATTTGGGTGCTGGTTTCGTCTGTGCTCCTGTTGGAAGGAGACTCGCTGTGTTGCTAACTTATCGCCTGTCATTGGCGTACTACGTAAAAACGCATTGATCCTATTTATATTTATAAGTCACGCATGAGCCGTTGCGTTATTTGTATTATCAGCTTATCGCAGGTAATACCAATAAAAAAATGAAGCCCGTTTCCGGTAAACCCACCAATAATAAGCAACAATAATCAATATATTACCATACTATGACTTTTAATTAATAGCTACTATTTGGTGCTATAAACGTGCATTACCATATGCGATAAACTCACTGAATTACACCCTCCTCCATGCAAAGAAGATCGAGTAACTTTATGAATTGATTGCGTATTTGTCAATTTGCGTTTAATTACAGTTCACAAAAATTTATTCATATTCGTTTAATTTAGTGCGAATCTCGCAGTCTAGACAGGTTGAAAAAGGCATTTTATTAAAAATATTTAAGCTAAAATCTAAACGATTTTTATTCATAAAAAAAATGCATGTTAAAACTTCATCTTAATGCCAAACCTTGGCCTTTGGTTCATCTCACATTCATTGAATGCATTGAATTTGTACTTTCAAAATTACTGTGGAATTTTGCTTTGCTGGCCAAAAATCATCATTCATGTGTCTATTCATCTGACTAGTTATTGTTTGCATTTGTATCTGCATTGCAGCGGCCAAATATCTGGCGATCTCGTTGATTTTACCAGCTACGCCTTTTTGGTGCCGTAGTTGCATTGCATTACATTCGCCATTGCATTGCGTTTGGCAGCTTGTTTATGGCATTGCATTAGCTGACGATGTTGCCAGTAGCCAGTGGCCAGTAGAGAATGGTCGGGCCACCACACGAAATAGTCCCAGGCCATAGTGAGTTCTACACACGGAATGTGATATAAGGCAAGAAGAAAATGGTGCAGAAACTTTTATCGCAGGTGCTTTTCCTGCCAGTGTTTGTAAAATCTTTCGCATCTCTTACGGCAAATTTAAGCGATTTCCGCCCACTGCTGCTGCTTCTGCTGCCGTTTATAGGGAAGGGAGGATAGACAAAGCCGGGCATTGGCATCCAAGTTTTCAACTAGCAACTTAGTTCGCGATAATGTTTGACTATGTGTGCACATGATACGCCCACAAGCAGTGCTAGTGGCAATGTCTGGGGCAATGTGGGACTGTGTGTGGCTCACATTTGGCTGGCGTTAAAATAAATTTAATTTTATCGCTACATAAATACAGGCTCAGCAACAGACCGACACTTGCAGAGCGACTCCTTCCTAGTTTGGAACTGGAGCTGGCTAGTAACCAATCGACTTGCCAAGTGTCACTTCCGTGGAACTTTTTTTATATTCTTGTTCTTTAACTTGTTCTTGATTTTGGTTTTCTGTGGCCTGTCGCTTGCCACATTTTTACTTTTATTTACTGACTTTGTGAGCTGCAGCCCATAAATCCCTGAGGCAACCTTTGAAGTTAAAGTTGCGTCGAGATGCCTTCATAGATATTAATTAGGCAGTGTGGGAAACTCATTATATAAATGCACATCATTTTTATGACCACACAAGTAAAAATATAAATAAATGTTTTATATGCGGTCGCGCTGCGTTGTTTCTAGGATAGAATTTTTATATGCTAACACAAAATGGGCAATTTGCCGTTTTTAAAAGATTTACGAGCATTGGCCAAAATGTTTATCATAAAAAGTGCAAATCGAAAAGCCATTCGACAACGAATACGAAATTGCTCTCAAAACATTTCAAGTCAATGAAAATATCTCTGTTTGTCTGTGTGTGTTGCATCTGCCTAGGGAAAAACATACTGATTGCTGAGGCAACATTATAACTCTTCTCCCACGTTGCACATACACAGTTTGTGCATAATGCATATTATCAACAGCGCCAGCGGTTGTGTCAGTCAACCGCGACTCTAAATGTTGTAAGTAAAGCCCATCTCAATTTGAACATACATAATTAATGTACTTTCAATTAGTGTTGTTTACTCAAACCGACATACGCGACATACGCATAACCAACTAAATTTAAATTTGGTAAAGTCTTAAAGCTGTCAAACTGAAGCTTTTTTGATTGAACGCACACTTTGCCATTGTATTCACAGATGTTGTGATCGAAACTTACAAGAAATTTGCCTTCTAGTTCATAGGTAACTTTTTACGGTTCATTTGCTTTCTGAGATTGTTTTACTCGAAGCTCAAAATGCTACAGCTTAAAGTATAGAAGAAAAAGTTTTTGGCTCAAAGGCAATTTTATTTGCTTGCGACCATTGACTGAGTGACAAATTGTGCCAGAGTCGGCCCACATCTATGTATGTATGTATGTGCCTCAGTTCCTCCATAAACAATAAATCCAAAGTTAATGTACTGAAATAATAGAGTTTTGTAGTTGGCTTGTGTGAGCGTGGGGTGTTTTATATATGTTTTTTTTTTTTTGCTTATCCAGTACATGATTTTATGTTACTTGCCCCGGGCCCTACTTAATTTGACAGGCTATAGAATTTTTATGTTTCCTACTTAGATTGACATGCACCCCACGGCAAATGATATTTATGCAAATTTCATTGGAGTTGCCTGTAGTCAGATTACAAATTAATTTATCTTAAAAAGGCAACACAAATCCTGATTAACTCCAAGGCATGGAATATGTGACAGCATATAATAAAAAGGGCACGAAGCTTTCCAGCCAAGAAGACAAATACAATTGTGAAAGCCATATAAGCAACAACACATGCATATACATTTTTGTTTTTGCTTGTGTATTGTGCGTGTGTGTACGTGTGTATGTTGGTTAATGCGTGCTAATAAATTTCAGTAACATTTGTACCTTTTTTTTTGTAGGGCATGCTGTTATTGTTAACACAAGGCGGCGTGTTGCCTAGCTAAATTCCATTGCGTTCGCCATTTGTCCTTGCTGCCATTTTTTGTTGTCTTTATTGCCAGCTACGATGCGGATCGCAGAGGGTTTGCCCAGCGCCAAAGATGTCTGAAAAATGGCAACAATTCATTTGCAGTGCCTCCAGCAGCAGCAGCAGTAGCGCAAATCTCGTCATAGCAGCTACAACATCTAGAGCTGCAGCTCCTTGGCAGGACTCAGTTTCCATGTAGCTTATGTAAGCGAAGTTGTTAGTTTGCCCATCGGAACAGCACCCGTTCGACAAAGTGATTTGTTTTGCTTCGTTTGGCAACAAATCAGAAGATAAACGACATCGATTGCGGCAAACGACAATGGTTGCCTCAACCCAAATTCCCTCCAAAGTGTTGTCTCAGCGGCTCTAAGGCCAATGGCATCAGCTTAGCACCAATAAATGTCACGGCTCAAATTCTAAATTGCATTTGCCTATGTCAAACAATGTTCAATGTTAAGTGCGTGGACATGCAATTAAAATTGCATCATACTATTGGCCACAATTGTTGTTATTATTGCTGCCGCACCCCCACAACTTGCTCATGTTGCACGTTAACATTTTAATAATCCCTTTGCTGCAGTTGTTGTTGTTGTTGTGGACGTTGCTACTTCTGCTTGTGCTGCTGCTGTTATTGTTGTTGCTATTATTTAATTATGCATAACGAGCGACTTGGGCGCCAGGACACCCAGAGAGCACACAGCAGGGCAGCCAAACAGGTTTAGAAATAATTAAAAACAATCGGATTAAAATGTGCACAGCGGTCGCCAAAAATTGAACTGGCCAAAGGAACCGGAAATAAAAGAAATAATCAACATTTACATAAATTCAAATTAACCAGGTCAGTCAACAGTAAGTATGTGTGTTGGGCATAATACTTATTATTAAGGCCAATGACCGTTGGGATTCAAATGGGAACAAATGAACACAAAGCACACGTGATAACGAGCAATGACGATGAACAGTTGGCGCATAACATGAACTTGTGACACCAGACAGGATAAAAATAAAGTAAAAGGTGTGTAATTTAATATTACGTACAGAATAAGCATAATGGTGGAGTAATTCATGCAGTTCATATCATCTTAGTTAAGTAATCTGCTGTACCTGCCAACTTCTTCCTCACATGAATTTGGCACTAGCTTTTCGTATATATAAGCAATAACAAAGTTAAACTAAGCAAGGCTTATAAGTTGTAAGACACCTAGTACCTCAACATTTGAGCATTTATATAGAGCGCTACAAAATGTTAATGAGTATAAGTTGGGATTTTGATTTCTAGTGGCGTCGGCAAGTAACGTGGCGTATGAGTCACCTAATTAAATGTTATGCTTATGTTATAGCTCGAACATGCAATTTTCATTAGGCTGCCTATTTTGGGACTATAACGTGGCTTTTAGTCTCAACATTGTAAGCATTGTCTTGAGGGCTAGTCAAAGTCATAATTTTTATGAACGCATTGTCTTGATGTGATATTTAAGTATAATGCATGGCTGAGGCATTATGAAGAACTCTAAGCTTAAGCTACCTGACATAAAATTCAACTAAGTTGCTTAGTTGCCATGGCTAAAAATAATGGCAAGGAAAATGGCACGCGCATAACCCTGCAAATAAATCAATCATAATTGTCCTTGTTAACTACAATCATGAATATTTCGGCGTGCATAAAGCAAACGACAGTCATGCCATATACACATAACCGCACATGTCTTCCCCCCTCCTCCTCACACCCTTTTCAAATGCCTGACACATTTTACAATATGTATATGTATAGTCTGTGTTTGTATGCTTGTGGATTTTGGGTCAATTTTGGGGCGGTTGCCTTGTCCTCATGCTCGACATTTACAGGCTCTAATTGTTGTCCGGGCTTGCAGTGAATGCATATTCATATGTGTAAGTTTATAGTATATGCGTACGATGGACCAAAACACTTGGCAGCCCCAAAGACTTGCCTAAATGAGTTTTAATTAATTGTAAGCCCGCAACTCATTTGACAACCTCACACGTTACAAATGGAGCTCATCCCAGGAATTGTTTCTGATATCAGTGTAACTTGTTACACAGCGTGTTTACTGAAGCTAATTGATTTTCTTTCATTGCGCTGATTTGCGTAACAATTTGTTGACCACACCAAGCTGAACTTAACCCTACTCTACCCCACTCAACCGATCTAACAACCGAAAACCAAATGTAAATCAAAAGCAAAAGCGAAAGCAACCAAACGAAAAGTGAGGCCATTTCACCAAAATAGTCAACGGATTCGCATTTTGTTTGACAGTTCCACTTAAGCAAGTGAATGATTTTGTGTGTAGATGCGCTGGTGTGTGTGCATGTGTTTTTGACAGTATGGTCTCAAAGAAATGCAAACAATTCGAACCAAATCCGGTCAACTATACTGATACAATTAAATTAAGGAAATTGTTGAACTCGTTTCCAATTTGTGTTGTTCATTCAGCAATAAAAGTGTCATAATAAATATTAACTCTTTATTGACAACTTAATGCGTGGGCCAATACAATTTTTATATTGCATTAAAAATTAAAATTCAATCCGATTTTTTAAAGGGAATGGTTTTTTTAACTCTCTACTGCATTAACTTCGTCAAAACTGATGCCGTTTGGAAAAGTCTTTTTCGCTCCATATTTTCATTAAAATACAAAATTTATCTGTAACTGCCTAATAATTTATGTGCAAATACAACAATAAATTGCATTTAATGCTACATTTGTGACACAGTTTTATAAACAGGCAGCTGCGTCTGTTGATGTCTTGTTTGACGTACTCTGGTTTCATAGGAGCCTAGCACGTATTCAAGGTGAATAGATTTGCAGCTCGTTAGCTACCACTGACTGGACACATGTCCAAACTGCTAAGCTACGCTCTAAATCACTGGACACGACAGGACTTGACACGAATGGACTGCGACTCCGAGTGGGACTCAGACCCAGACTGTCACAGGGCAGCGATAGCTGCTTCTTGCTGTTGTTGTACTACAATGCTTATTGCCCGCTTCAATTAGTCAACAATTACCAACGGCAATATAAACTGGTCCGGACACTACCGCGTTGCATGGAACCACAATAACAACAGCAAAACCAGAAGGCAGTCGATGCGAGTTGATGCAGCTCAGGTTTTTGGGTGCATGGCCGACTAATGGCTTGTAAGTAGTCACGTGCCATTATGCCAACGTACTCTCTGTGTGTAATGTCTGCGTGTGTGTCGTGAGTTTCTATGCCTGGTAATGAAGCACGCGAAATCGCGTCAACTACAAAAACAACAAGACTAGCCAGAAAGCCTGACAAGTTTACAGCTCAAATTTGAATAATTACGCAAAATTAAAAGTGCTGTCGACAGGACTGAAGTTGCCTACTATGTAGGTGGCCAAATGAACGTCAGGAGCAGAAACTGGCTCGTTATTGCTATCTGGCACATCCGGGAGGGCGCACTGCTTAAACTTTTGCTAGCCGCGCTCGACTCGTTAATAAAGTCAAATGAATGCGCTTCATCAACACATGTGGGCGTGAGGATGGTCTGCCTGCTGCTTGCTACCTGCTTTTCTGCCTTCCTGCCTTCCTGCCTGCCTGTCTGTGAACGGCGCAACAAGGCTGTCGGTACTGCTCCTCGCAATTTGAGCTACATAATTTGTTTGTGTGCTTTTTAAATTTATCCTACCAGCCTTTCGGTGGCGAGAAATTAATTACAGTTTCTTTTTTACACACTTGCCTCCATGTTACTTCATGCTGAAGAGAATTTTATGAATTCAAAAGTAAATTATATTTTTTAAACATTTTTATCTGTTTTCGGCATACAAGGCTAATAAGCCAAAAATAAACAAATAAAAAAGTTGCGCTTGCAAATAAAGCCAAAAAGTCGTCAGCGGGCGCAAAAGCCGAACTCGTTGCCATTAAAAACACATTATCCTTTGTGCTTCTTTTATTACTTTTTATTTGAAGAGCATGAAGATTAGGCTCCCTGTGTGTGTGTCAGAGATTTTCAGTTGCGTGTTTATGTGCTGTTGAACAGTAAACAAAACACAATACGATAATGCATAGAAAACCCAAAAAAATTATTGCATAAATGCAAAGCGCGCAAAATGTTTATCAAATAATAAATATTGCTGCAGCTACGGCAAGCGACAACACTTAAACACTTTGGCCAAAATACAAATCACTTGTCTGTTAATGGAAGAAAGAAAAAAGAAAAGAGAATGAAGGAAAATAAGGCCTAAGATTGAAAATATTTGATGTGAGTTTTTGTGTTGCCAATTTGAGCGCCCTTTTGCGCTTGGCTGCCAAAGGATTACATTGGATTTTTATTTGATTGTTTAAATAAAACAGAAATACAGATAAAAGTGGCCCATCACTCTATGCCGTAGGGAATTGGGAAAGTGGAGAGCAATGATTTATAATATTGCCAAAATAGACGGTAATCCAAATTGGAGCTATCTGCATCTCTTATCCTAATGGAAATCATTCTATTTTGGACTAACAAAAGCAGTTTCCTGTCTGTGGGAAGCACAAAGAAGACTGGGAAAGTTCTTAAAGAAACAGTTGCACAGTTATGCAGTTGGAGCATATATCTGCCGATTGAACTGTTCATGTATACCTTATATTAATTTTTGTGTTTATTTTCATCGGACGATTCTTGGTTCAGGTATTGAAATAACCACTCATATCGTCTTTGATTTTGAACGACAATTTACGGATTTCCAATTCCCATCTTTTCATCAAAACACACTCTTGCTTTCAGACACACTTATGAAAAGCAACCATACTCAAAAATTTTCTGGGCCAATCTAACCCTTAGCCCCTGTGTCGTTTGCTTGATATTTAGTGTATTCGCCACTTATTGAGCTTATTGTCTCAAATGGCAGACGCCACATTTTACTAACTGTTACCCACCCGCTTAGCAGTTGCCACGTGCATTGAATCGAGCAAATTAAAAAGGCATAAGTAATGGGGCAATATCTAAGGCAGATATGTGGGTGGCATGCAAAAACAAAGGGTGTAAAAAATGAGAAATAAAGTGAAATTAATCGGCTACGCATATGAATTTATAAGAAAAGCACAAGCGAGAACATTTTGTGCAGCTGACTTTGAAATAAATTTCAACAAAAGAGCGGAAAACTTCAGCTCATCTGTATGTATGCATGTATGTATGTGTGTGCGTGTGTGGGTGTATGTTTATTTGTGTGTAAGGTAAGACGCCATTCATAATTCACCAGCATAAATTGTGTGTAGTGTTAGTGACGGGAGGTCGGCGCAGTCCTGTGCAAGAACTGGCTTGTTTTTGGCAACCGGTTGTAAAGGTGCCACGTAAATTTTGGCTAACGATGCACTTTGCACTGGCAATTCGCTTGGGTTTTGTTGCTTGCTGGCTGCCACAATCAAGTGCAATTCATTTTGTGCCACGTCAGCACACACATGTGACAAAGCAGCCTTAAAGCCCGACAACAGTTGTTCGCTTTGGATGGAAACAATAGACGGCAACTATTTTTCTTGGGCCTCGAATTGGCCAAGTTGCTTGGCTCGTTGCAAGCTATTAAATTTTTTAGGTCTTAAAGTTGAGATTCATTTTTCTTAGCTTTGTTTCCTCGCTCCATGAGCCATGTCAAGTAAATAATTTATTTTATAAATTCTAAAGTAGGATTAACACTGAAATATGCAGATTTTCACAGGCGCAGTCAAGTGTAGTCCAAAAGGTTTGAAGGCAACAGTAACAGCAACAACAACAGTGATTGCAAAACAAAGCGGAGCGCCAATCCCAAAAGGGTCAGTTGCCCTTTTTTTCCTGAGCAAAACCTGTTCCTCAAGCAGATTAGCAACCAAAGAGTGTTAAGCCTATTTATATAGTTAAAATGGCTGCAAGTTTTTCTCTGCTCGATGCTTTCGTTTCCTTTGGGCTGTCAACTTTTTGGCAAATTAAATTGAGTATGTTTGTTTATAAATGTATAAACATTTCCTAGCACTTTGCAGAACATCATGTAAAGCACACATGCAAAATAAGAACCTTTACTGCTGACAATTATTGAGCTGATGACAAATGTTCCCAGTTTGATAATGTGTTAGTATTAGTTAGACAGTCAGTGAAGGTGAAAGGACTCTAGCAATGATAAAAGGACATTTAAGTTGCAATGTGACTAGTTTTCCTTGACTGTTATTAATAGCCTAAGGAAAAACAAGCTACAGATGACATCGATTTATTTTTTAAAATCGAAATTGTGAATATTTAAATTTGTTGATAAACAGCCAATTTAAAATTGTGCTTACATAATTTATAGAACCAACATAAATTTGGATAAACATAGGTTTGAGCAGAATATTTTGATGATAAAAGGAAGATAAAGTTGAAATTAGATGACATATTTCTTAAATTGTATTAGCTGGGGCGTTTGCTTAGTAAAACATTGAATTAAAATTGATTGTCACTACACAAAAACAAATGTATTAGCTATTGTGATGACTATGGATGCAACTGATAAGAAAGTGTCATCGATTTCCCGTAGTCGAACATCTGTTTTTCAGCGTCGCTTAACAAGTCTTGATTTCAGTCTGGCTTGACACATTGACAACAAATACACAATGCAAACGTTGGCAACTTTCCGTAAGCGCTAAATTAGACATCAACTTGGCAAAGAACATACAAGACACACACACAAACGTACTCAGACACATCGTCAGCGAACATTGATACCCCGTTGAGTGGATGCCTGACATCGCTTGACGCTTATCAGCCAACGACAACGAGAAAGAAAACCAGTTACTGTTGCACAAACAACAACAGATCGTACAACAGCCGCCATGTCGTTCAGCGCCTTGCAAAAACACAAAATGCAGCGTGCACAACATTTAGTGGGCGTGGCCAGCGACAGCACATGATAAAGGCGCGCACCAGACGGCACGCCCAATGCTCGTTTCGCCACACTCCTCGTTTTGCATATCCAAGTGGCTTGCATTCATATGCGTTTATCAGAGCCAAGGCATCGCCAACGCTTAAAACAAACAATGGGGCCCATTACTCAGTTTAAATGTATGACCAGAAGTCGTGTGTCTATGTCTGAGACTGTGTGTGTGTGTACTTGGTCATTCAAATATACTATACTTTAGCGCTATCTATTGCAGCGCGGCACAGATCTCGTTTAAGATGTTTAGCTTGAGGCCAATGGCTGCACGCACATCAAAAGCCCGCCCACTTACAAACACACACACACACACACATACATATCTTCAGCTGCGGCAAACAATTTTAATATATAACACAGTCAAAGAGATAAGTAAACTTTGTGATACATCACAGTATAACTTTTTTAATATACTTAGACAAAAAACAAACTATATTTACTTCGTAAGATTGTTTATGCCTCTTTTATTAACAAATATTTTGAAGTTATTTTTGTATACATAATTATTAGCCAACATATGTTTATGGTTTTCAACCAACCTTTTACAAAATTCATAGCACCATAATAATAATAATCATAAAAATATAACTTTGGCACGCATTACCGTCAAAATCTGTGAATTGTTCGCCTAAAGCTCAAAATGAAATTTTGAGCCAAAGCGGGATATCAACTGGGGTTGTGGGTGGTGTGCGGAGGAAACATTAGCAGACAGCAGCATCAGCAGAAAGAATACAACTTTTTTCTGTTTTTATAAATGTTTATTTAGCAAAAAAAAAAAAAATACCGTTTGAATATGAAACACAAAAAAAGGCAAGTTCTCGAAAGGTGAAAACAACAAAAACAATGAGTTCTCATTTTTTGTTGTCTTAATGCCAAGGCTTTTTGTCGATTCCGTTCTTTCAACAATAATTTCACTGCTTAAACAAATTTCGGTATTTGTGTATCAACGTTTTATTTGCTGACAGGTGTAAAATTGTTTTTGCAGCTCCGCCAGCTACAATTTGCTTTGTCTTAATCCAGTAATAGTAGTCTCCACCCATTGCCCATTCCCTTTGAGGCGGAAATACTTTGGTGTGGATAATTGCCAAGCAGAAAGCAACAAAAGCGATTAGTTTAATGGTAGCCATTAATGCTGCCGCCTTGCTGCTACAATTTTGCTGGAATGTGTGTATTTATCTGTATCTATAGTTACATTACGCATACGCCATATTGGTTATTGCTTGCATCAATCAAAGGCAGACTTGCGCAGCACATACATAAACACACACGCACACGAAAATTTTCAGTATACACATAATAAATAGTGTTTGCTGCTGTTTTCCACGTGCCACAACTTCAGATGTGATGCATATTTTGCACATTGCTGCAAGTCGAGTGCGTTGCCAGCTTTGGCAGCATCATCAGCAAGTCTTCTTCTTCTTCTTGGTACTTCTGCCGCTAGCTTGGCATATGTGCAGTGCGAGCAATTTTACTGTATTTGCTTTTGGCATCCACATTCCATTTTTTTTTATTTTCTATCGAAAATGTTTTGATAAATATGCACAACTCGAGTTTTGAACGGGTTGGAGTGAGAAAGAGGGCAAGAACTGCTTAAAATATGTATGTATGTATGGATGTATAGCGTTGTTTGTGGAATTTGATTGCATAAAGTTGGTTTGGCAATATGCAATTTAAGCGCAGACAGTCTGAAAAATTGTTTGAGATGCTTGTAAGCCCATTGCCCATAATGAACATATCAATAAGGAAAAGTGCACATTTTTGATTTGCTATTCATACATCAAGTAGTGCTCTCAAATTGCTGTAGGAAATATCTTCCAGCATGGCATTTGTTGACATTTGCTTACTTTCGCAATAAGTCTTGGAAATCCTATTAAATCTATAATTAACTCATAAATCTCAAAAGAGCGTTATTGGATGTATTGCAACTGTTAAACCTTTCCAATGGAAAATATAATAAAAGCCGGCCTCCAAAGTTTTTTCGCTGTTGCGACGATTCGCAGTTTATCCACTTGAAATCCCATAAATTTTGTTTGCATTTAAAAATGGTTATGCCAGAGCAAAAGCGATAATAAAATAAACGAAATTAAAGATCAGCACATAACTTTCATAAAAGGCAATGCAGTACACAATTTTGACTGAAATAATATAATAAAATTAAATTCATTACAGATTGCTGCTGCGTGGAGCAAAAAACCCGCGCGAAGGCGAGCCAGAGTAAAAGCAGTTGCGCTGAGTGTTTATTTAAAAAAAATAAATTTCATTTTAAAAGCATCATAATTCAACAAAAACATTGCCAAGGCAAGGAAGTGGAAGGCATCCAGCCAGGCGGACAGACAGACTGGCAGCCAGGAAAGGAGGTCCTGTGCCAGACTGTCAGGAGATGGAGGAGAGAGGCTTCTGCTCCAGTGGAAATTCATTAAGCATGTTATAAATGCTGGAAATTTATAAGTAATTGTAAAGGCTTATGCGGTTCGCTATGGTTTGAACGTGTTTATCATCACAAAGACGAAGCCAAAACCGATGGCATACCACATAATTTATTTAAGGACCAAATAAAGCACCTTCTGTGGCACTCGGACCGACTTTGGCCCCGAGCACAAAACGTTTAGCGCAAATAATTGTGTGCAAATGTTTATCAAGCTGCTAACCAAAAACAAAACAGAGTCTGCGGTTAACACACAGAGAGCACTTAAAATAGTTTCAGTTAGCTTGCTTTTCTCCTTTCATATGTGTAAGTACAAATGCATTTGCATGTGTGTGTTTACCCAACTAGCATTCTCATATCCTTTCTATAGACACTTCAAAGAAAAAAGAATTCACTTTTATTCATTGCGGCTTTTAATAACACTAATGTTGCCTAAGTCCACAATGCTTGTGTGTCTGGCGCAAATTTAAGTCAAATACCAAGGGATATATGTTGCCAAACACACACAAACTCATGCGCAAACGTAGTGGCGCATAGGTTTGCTAATTTTCATACCAAATATCAATATTTACCCTTCAGCCAGTGCGGGAGATCAATTATACGACTTAAGTGTTGTTGCTGTTCAGCAGCTATCAAACTATTTGTAGCTTATTTATAGGTGTGCTCAAGTCACCACAGGTAAATGTGTGAGTGTTTGTTCTGTTATGTCCGTAGATGTGTTTTGGGCGTGTGTTACAGCTCATAACTTGATATTTACTAATAAACGAAGCTGTGGTTACCACAAGACAAATGCAAAGCATTAAATTGCTTAAGGGTTTTTACACTTTAGCCGAAGTCTAATAACACTTCAAGTGAAAAGATAAATGTTACAAAATATTTTCAATTAAATAAAATGTATAACGAAAATATGTTTACGTTTATTTTTTGGTAGACTAAAGTTGCCAATCAGGTAAAGCAATTTTAAATTTTACCTTATTCCTTCGGTAAATGAATAATACGTGAGTCAAAGTCCAGCAAATAATTCACACAACGTTTGGCACAAATTAATGGTGTTACTTTTGAACCCTTTTATGCACGCCAGTAAGAAAAACAAAACACAAGAAATAAGAACAGGATGAAGAAAAAAATGCCCACGCAAAGCAAAGCTCGTAAATTTGTTGGCCATAAAAATCAATATGGTAATGGGCGAAAGTTTGCTACAATTGTTTGTTTTTATATGTGAGTGTGTGTGCTTGTGAGTGACACTGCTGAAACATAAATCCTATTGTCAACAATCGCCAGCAGCATTGACATGCGACACCAAGCGACGACGAGACCGACGACATTGCCGAAGGGCAAACAGTATGCAGAGGAAAGAGATGGTTTTTCCAGCGGCTGGATTGACCGCACCACAGCGTTAAATAAATACAATAAATACACATGGTGACATATGAATATATAGTACATATACACCCGCAGATGTGAGCACAGCAAAACCTCATTAAACTGTTAAATCTTTTGACATCGGCTGACACTGCAGCTGCTGATGGACACATGACGAAAAGGATTCAGCCGTCCAAAAGCGGTGAGATGCGACATGCAAATGAACAAAAAAAAAACTGAATGCAGAATAAAATTAAAATTTGCCATTAATCGTGCGAAATATGCGCCTAGCGTTGAAATTGCCAACTGATGGGTTTTTGAATTGAAGCTATTGACCAAGCAAATATACCCCTACCCCCTTCGCAAATCTACCTTCACTGTGAGGAAATAAGCCAAGGATGACTGTGAATTTATGTAAAGATATGCCTAGCCACGCCATCCCTTGGTCGCTTTCAATTTGTGGAAGACACCCGTTGAGCTCAAAGCTCTTGACTCGATTCAACTCAGCTCGACTCGAATCAACTAAAATGAGACTAAAATTGATTTATGGATATTTTTAGAGACGTTATGGGCCAAAAGCAAACCGTAGGCATTGGCTGTGAAAAACTTTAAAGCGTGTTGCGTGTCAAGAGCAAATATCAAAAATCGACATACGACATTTGAGGCGTGCTCGTAAAACCGCTCGAAAATTATAGCTTTCAGTTTGAGCGCGAATTGCAATAAATTTAGAAAACTTATATACACATCGCGACCCCCTCAACCATTTTCATAAACTTTCCAAGCAATTGCAGCTTAACGCCCTTGCCCCAACCAAGTAGCGCTTGACGGTTGATTGCCCCACCCCCACGGTTAGGCAGAAAACGAGTTTCAACTAGCAAAGGTCGTTAACAGCTGGCAAGGCTTAAGTCCGCCCAATGAAAAAAAAGAGAACGTAGGTGCAAACAACCGTGGCAAAAGAAAAAAACGAAGAGCAGCATGAATGTGGCAGGAAGTGCTTGACCTCGACCATGGTATACGCTGCAACGCCCACACCAAAAAGATACTGATGTAGCTATTGAAAATATGGTAATATAAATATTATGACTTCAGAACCAAGAGAAAGTAAATAGGGAGAGATGGTGGATCTTTGGTGGCATGCTTTTACTAGATTGCGATAAGGACTTAGGCAAATCGAAAAAAAATAAAAATGCAAAAAAAGCACAAAAAAATAAAAGGATTAAAATAAACAAAAAATATGTTGTTTTACTTTCAAACAGTGAACTTACGCAAACGTCAATTTGTAAAAAAAAAAACAGATCAACTTTTCGGGACTCATGAAACATGAATATTGATTGCCATTCCATTTTTGTGCTGACAAGCTTAATCGCTAACACTTTTCTTTGTTTCTGCCGCCCTCTTTGGTGAAAGGTTGCATAGTAGGGGACAAAATAATAATACCCTTAAAATCCTCACCATACTGCAGGGCATCAGGAACAACTTGCCTAAGTAGTAAGAAAGAACTTTCGGACGACTTAACACGCAATCCAAAACTGGCTTAAAGGTTAAGCATTATAATTTTGAACATTTTCTTTTAGCTAGGCTCGTATTATTGTTTTTGTTTTTGGGAAAAGGTGTGTGTGTTTTTTTTTTCTATTCTTTCAATTGCAAAAGTTAAAAATAGTTTAAAACTTGGCCGTCAGCTTTATCCAATTGAATTAAATTGTAGGTGGAGTTCTTTTGTTTTTCTTATTTTGTTTTCAACTTAAAGCGTGCGAATGCAAAAATGTGTCTAATGTGTTGTTTGGCATTCCTTCTATCCCGGAAGGGAATCAAATTTATGGCCTCCCCGCCCACCAAATATGTTCAGATATTTTGCGATTGTATTGCTTAGTTATTTATTGTAAAATACCCGGGCACTCCAAAAACTGTTAGATCGATATGGCACAATCAATGGGCAGTGGTTGGAGGGGTGGCGTGCTTTAAGGTGGGGTGCGCAACTGATTGCGAAATGGTCGTATTTAATAATAATTTCTACATTTATTTATGCTGTTTGGCGTCGTTGTAATTGCTGCTAGAGCGAGATCGGGGCCAACACAGACATGCTCAAGCCGTCGCATTGGATTTGTAAATGCCCGGACTTTCACATTGTGTAGGGTCGGGTGGCGTTGGGTGGTATTGGTTGGGATTGGGTTCCCCTTAGAGCATTGGCGTGCCAAACAAAAATATTTAACACTTGTGCCATAAACTATTGTCAGTTGGTCTCGAGGGAGCCCTCGGGTTGCCAGCTAACTCTGTTTAATGTAGGTCGTGGTTACGAGTTGCTGCATTTTGAATGCTGTTTCAGGATTTCAAACTGAGCAACAAAATTCAACAGTTTCGCGCTGCTTTCGGCTTTGAAAATTGTCATTAATTGTAAAGCACTGCAAATATACAATTATATCAATTATCAATCGTTTATAAGCCCGTGCTTAAGCTGAATGTCTACTTCACTGTTTGTCTATTAATTGATTTTCAATTATCATTATTGAAATCACAGAGGACACAGCATTTTGCATGCCATGAATCAGGCTATTTAACAATAGATAAAATCACGAATACAAATGCACGCATATTTTTTAGATTCGCAGATTTCTGCGGTTTTCCGGCCATTTTGTAGGGAATGGGTTATGGAAAAATGCCAGCTGGTAAAATTAATTCAATTGAATTAAAATATTTTGCATTTATCTACTTTTTTTTTGCACATTTTTGGAATGGCGCAAATAAATATCGACACATACACCATTTAATTTCCAATACATTTTTATACATGTATCGAATTTGGCGCTGTTATAACTAAATGCATAAATTCATACTATATGATCATTTTTATGTTTAATGTATATTTATAAATGGTGCAGATAACCGATTTGTGTGCTGTATAAAAATACCATTCGGGTGGCTCAAAGTCCAATCTGTGCATGGATGGGTTCAATAACGTTTGTATCAAGAAACATTTAAGCTATTATTATATAAGATTCAGCTTCTTTTTATACACTTATAAAACTGTGTTTAACGTGTGTATTAATGAAATGTCAGATGTATTTAAATCTCTTAAGCCTCTTTACCTTTGACACCCTGTTAAAATATTTGTGATATTTTTTTAACAGAAAACAAATATTGATAAACTGCATTCATAAAAAAAATTCAGTTCAAAAAACGCTTTAAACTTAAATATATGTATAAAAACTTTTTTCAAAAACAATATTTCAATGCGCGATTTGTGCATTTGGATGCGCACAAAGCAAAAGCAAACTTTTTAATGATAGCGCGATAAGCGAGTCTAGAGCAAAAAATATAATCGCCATAGCGAGTTAAAAAAAATAAATATGGGCAGTCTCATGATAATTGTTGTTGGGGGCGCTATTATACATGAGAGTGGAACAAAATGCAAGGAGCTCAAGATAGCGTACAAAAGACGAGCACAAGACAGACTGAACAGCTTGGCATAAAAAGGCGATTTTTTTAAAAAGAATACGATTTGTGCCATGAAGAAAGACGGGCATAAAATCTAAGCAGCTGATGCCCATCGACTACGTCTGGCAGACGCTCATTACGCAATTAATTATACGTCACGTTGTACGCCTATGGCCGAAATGTGGCAGCTCAGTTGCGAGTCGTCCCAGAGGGCGACAGAAAACAACTAAAAGCTTAAGCATAATGAGATAATCTGTCCAAATGGCGCATACGCTGGGCTGCAAGGAACAGGAAACAAACCAGGTCGCCTATTTCACTGTTATCCTCTTTTTTTCGTTGTATCTGTTTTGGTCTGGCTCTACACCCTTCTTTACGACGCAAAACGTCATGAGAAGTGAACTTTTGGCTTTAATGGCACTATGCGCTGTTTTTAATTAGCAGAGAGCGTGTGAACCAAAATAATAAGTGAAAAGAAAACCAGAAGAGAAGTAGCAAGATATAACCAAGAGTATGCCGCAAATGCAACACTTTATATGCAATTTTTCTTTTAATTTTCATTTTTATATGCGGAGGCTGCCACGACAATGTTGCTCAGCCTGCAAAATTTAGGTTGTTTTTTCTTGCGGCGCAACACTCTCTCGGCACATGCCTCGGCTATAGCTACTGCCACGGAAGTGGATGTTGGCAAGGATGTAACCCACTGAATGTGGCAGGCTTTCGTTATTATGTTAGTGTTGGTGCGAATGCATATAACTTGTAATTAGAGTGGAAAAAAACACGCAATTACCATTATGTGCGCCGAATTTCTCTTTACGATTTGGGCAAACACACTAAATGCTCGGTAGCAGTTGCAGGTTGCAACAAAAAAAGGAACAACAGCTATCCAAAACCAACAACCGCAATGATTATGCCCGCAATGTCTCTCAGTTGACCTCAATTTATTTTAAATCCTAGGCGCTTAGCTTAAACACGCGCACCAGACGAACAGACTATTTATTATACATACTATTTCCACGAGCTTTTCCCCTGTCCTTTTATATTGCAGTCTGTTGTGTCCTTGCCTTGGGCAACATTTGCAATGATAACAATGCCTCTAACAATGTCCCCGAAACTAATTCAATGTGATTGTAATTATTTTCCAATCATTTTTGTAAGTGTATGCCAATTGTCTTTTGTTTACGCGCCGATAGCAAATTATTTTTTATATCCATCAGTTTTTCTTTGTAATATTTGTATATCTTGCTAGCGGCTGAATATTCATTAGGTCTATGTCTACAAAAAACAGAAATAAATCATCCAAGGTCTAGCTGTAGCGGACATTTATTTAGATTTAGTTGCTGATGATTGCTGGGCAAGCCCTAAAGTCCAGAAAAGGTCAAGTTGTGACTGACATTTATGGGGCTACAGCTCGCCGGAATATGGTGACAGTTCACATTCTACATTCCACATGCTTAACAATTCAGCACGTGGCTTTGCTTATGCTGATACGCAAAATTACAGAACGAGCTCCCAAGTACCGTCGAGAAAATGTGCATAAAAATGTCTCAATGTGTGGTGCAAAAAATCGCACACAAAATCCACCGCAACTATTTTTTGGTCTCATGCTGAGCAATAAATGTGTCCTGGCTGGGCAGATATACTTGTACAGTCCATGTCTATCCCATAAAAAGGGGCACATGCGCTTAAGTTATGCCACACACTCACACACACACACACACCCAAAAACTTAAAAGTATGCATGTGGAGGACACAGCTGTGTGTTTGGCCAGGCTTACGTACTTAGTCAGCAATGAACAGGAGCAACGTCTGAATATGTGTGGCTCACAACTAGACTAACAATTTGGGTTAGAAGAATTGGCCAGCTACGGAGTTGCAAAATGAAACATTTGAGTGTCAACGTAGAGTCGAAAGAACCTGAGTTCCTGCTTCCTGCTAAGCCGTTTTTGTGGCTTCTGCGGTTGCAAGGATAATATGTCAGCTAAAGTTTTCAGCTGCACTCGGAGCAATAAAACTGCTTTGAGGGCTTTACGGAACATGCGAGGTATTGAGAAGCATCAAAAGCTACAATGTTAGTGCATTATTGTTACGTGGCTAACTGAAAATATGGCAAAAGCATACGTAAACAAGAGACTTTTACTGAGCGACATCAGTCCGAGGGCAGCTAACTAAATTTTGGATTATCAAATTGGGAATAAGTTATACTACTAGTAGTACTCTAAATGTAGTCATTTTCAAACAAAAAAAACTTGCATATAATTTAATGGATTAAAAAATAACTTTATCGCAGTTCTATAATTGATATTTTGGTTAAATTATAACAAATAACTAGTTAATGCTGTCCCTTGTTCTCAAAGTCTTACCAAAAATAAGACAGCTAGCAATTTTACCTGCTTGCAGTTACGTGAATGTGGAATCTGGAGTGTCCCCTTTTTGCTTTTGCACGTAACACCCAACGCTGACAATCTTATTGCCATTGGCAAAATTCAACTTTATGGCACAATAATTATGCTAATTTTTGCCTGTCTGCCACCCGCTGCCTGCTGGCCTGCGGCCTGTTGTGTTAGCATTGCAAAATTATGAGTATGAAATCGAAAAAGTTTCAATCATCCACGTGCAGGCTGCACAGTTGTTGCAGTTTTGCGGCTTCGAAAAGTTGCCAGTCGGCAGCTTTGAAGTTGCAACTTCAACACCCAACATCGCTCAAAGTTGAACTCATTTCTGCGCGGCAATAAAACGCTTGAAATGTTTTTTAATATGAAATAACTTAACCCCAATTTTATCCCGACCAACAGCTCTTGACCCAAACTTTCAAGCAGATACAACCAAGATGCAAGCAATATTGAGACGCAATCTTTAACTGATTGATTGATTAGACGCACCCTCAAAGTTTATTTGTGCGAGCTATGAGCTGGAACTTAATCACACTACCGTGGAGTGGCGAGTGTGGCACATTTTCTTAATTTCATGCAACCGAGTTGTAGTTGAAGCACCACTTCATTATCCATCCAACAGAGGCGTTCCCATCCATTATAATTGAGTGCAAAATTATGCATTGAAATTGCTAAGGCAGTGCCAGTGCCAGTACCACGAGCTGCACTCAGCCCACTTCACATCCAGCTGATGGCATCGTGTGCCCATAAAACAACTAATAGACGGGGCTGGTCAGTAACCGCTGGGCAGCCAAAGAAGCCTGACCATGTTATAAACAACACTGGCAGGCTAACGATAACAGCAACAACAACCATAACATTAACAGCCAAAGTAGCAACAGCTCAACAACAACGTCGGCTAATAACTGCAAACCATGTGATAGAGCTCATGCAAAGAGTTTCTGTGTGTGTGTGTGTGTGTATGGTGAGTTGTTGATCACTTGCGTTCCTTAAATTTATTTCACTCTGCTCTCAATCTAATTTAAGCTTGGTGACATCTATCAAAATTTAAATTGCCAACTAAGAGCCAAAAGTTTTAAATTTGGTCATAAATTTTCATACAGTTTTTGTATCTCATTTAATAGATTTTTGTGATTAAATTTATCGACAAATGGTGTTTGCCTCGAGTTGTGTGTCAATTTGCGATGCTTACTTTCCAAACCAAACTTTAAGAAGTTTTAAAGCAAAGCCGCGCACTTAGGGGCAATCATAATGCAATTCATTTTGTAACGCTCCTCGGGGCGTAATTTTTGGTAAACGCTAAAGATTAAGCAGCATAAAAGCCAAAAGAAAAACATAAAAGGCACAAAAACCACGAAAGAAGCGGGAGTAAAGGACTTAAACATAGACATTGCAAAAGCCAACAGGCAGATAGCACAAAAGAAAGGTGACAGGGTAACAGCTGAGTAGCACGTTTATCAGGGCCAGGCACCCACGTTTACTAAGCCAATATTTACAAGCTCATTGCGCAATGCTTTTCGCTATAAATTTGCAATTATAAAGTACTGTTGGCCGATATTGCCGTATACGTAATTTTTCGAGTTTTCAACAATCCGCCATGTTGAGCAGAACTTATTTAGCTAATTTGCCGACAGAAGACGCACAAATTTGCATAGCCAAGAAGCTGCAATTCAAAAACTTGTGCCAGGTAAGTTAACTGTTAAAAGTTGTTGCCAACTGCTTTGCAATTATTACAGCTGTAAAGTATGCTACAATTTATTCAGTTTGTGAGTTGTCTTAAGCTTTGTTGCCGTTATATTTATATTGTTTGCTTTACACTTTTGAGCTTTGCCAAAGATTTGCATTCCAATTCGTGTTTTTGAGCTCTTGATATTTATTTTGTGCGCTGATTGTAGTGAAAGGGTCTTAGTGGGGTCACTAGCTTTTAAAACACACTACATGCTATGCGTACGTGTCTCATTGCATGTTATCTGTAACGCTTTTAGTTCTGGATCAATATAGTGTGTATAAAATTCATCTGTTTGCCTTAAAAACTTACAATCGCATTCAAATTCAGATGTAAAAATCAAATGCCTTGTTAAAAATTGAGCGTTTCTATAGAAAATCTTAAGCTGGTAACCTATTGGCCATGTCAATTGCTTGGGTCTAATCGGAATTTGGTATTCACAACCTTTTCCCTTTCTGCTAGCTGCCGCTGCTGCTGCTGCTTTGTTGTTCTGTTCTTGGGCCTAATGGCATTGTTAGCGTGTCTAAGCTGAAACATTTTCTTTACAATTTTCAAAAGACATGGATTTTCAAGTTGCCTTCATTTGACCCTCTTGAACTGTGTTCTTTGGTATTAGGCAAACAAATTGACATGCTATCCTAACAATGAATTGCGTAATTTGATGGGATTGTCGAGGAGCAAACGCAAGCAAAAAAAAAACAACATGCATCACAAACTGCAACTATTCGATAAAAGCAAAATGTAAAAAGTTTTTTTTTGGTACTATGTTGCGATCGCTGTTGTTGTTGTGCTTACATGTTACCTAATGCTTATGTTGATTTTCTGAGATTGCTACCATGGTCCAGACACAACAACATGTGTGCGAGTGCGAGAGTGTACGCGTGGTTGTTTGCCTGCTTGCTTGTGTATGTTGCCACTTTGCTGCACTAAATTGCATTTAATTTTCAGATTTGCGTTTTGTGTGCGAGTTGCTCATTTTTTTGTTTGCCTCCTGTTTCGATGTTGCTGCTTTTTGAAATGTGCATGGCCTTCACCCAAATAAACCAGTAGCCGCTTATGTGTGTGAAAGTGTTGGTGTGCCTAAAATGTATGAGGAAGAACAATGCACACACGCTTACACACAAGTTCAAATATACTTTCCCCATGCTAAATGCGACAAACAATGCAAGAATTTTGCATATTTTGCGCGGCTTTAAAGTTAGCACATAAAATGAAAAAAAAAATTAGACATTCGTATGTATTTTAATACGCTTGCAGTTTTGTAAAAAAAAAGCCTAATAAAATGTTTGCATAATTATACACTAAGCAAAATGTTTACAACCTTACTAGGTATAAGAAGGTTAGCTTTAAGTATTGTTAAATATTGGTATAGAGCTTATAATAAAGTTTACAACATTAGCTGAGGGAACATTTTCTGATCAACTTGCATTTTAATTAAGTGATTTTGTCAATCGAATGAGGAAAAAATATACATATATACACATTTTATTCACTTTTATTCACTAGCAACAGAAAATGTATGATGTTGTTTTTACGATGACTGATTAGATTAGAGTTTAACGGCTTAATTAATTTTAATTGAGTTGCAGAAAATTTTAGCTGAGAGTTAATGCGATAAGCGCGCTATACACTGGATTTTAATGCTGACGCCTGTGGAGTTTTTTGAAGGCGAGACTAGGACAAATTCTAGTTGAACTGAGTTTGGGTTGAGAGTTGCTTAGCACAGTTGACACATTTCTTTGCATGCAGGACACGAACAAGTTTTCCACGGCCACGCTTAAAAACTTTCCAAACGACTTGCAAAGAGGATTGTGAGAACTAAGCTATCGCAGGGGGTGGTCGAGGGGTATGTTTTTTGTATTTTGGGTTGCTTGGAATGTGGGCATTTTGAAGCACTTACTTCAACAAGATTTGCATAAAATTAAGGCTTATTGTAACAGGATTTGGTGAATGGCGTGAAATATTAAACTTTATGTGCATATTGATTTGCCAGAGATGGCTTCTGCTTTAAATCAAACCCAAAGCTCAATCCTTTGACAAGGGTATCTGGCAATCTGCAATGTGCTTGCATCAATTTTATTGGGCAAATATTAGCGCAGTCCTATTTAATTTATGGCGGACCTGTCCAAACAATAAATCAGCCTGGACCAAGGCTCTTTGCAACAATGCCCATTGCCTTGATTATTCAATTGTAAAATTTAGACAGCGGCAATTTCAAGGAAACGAGAAGATGCATTGCCTAGATATCAGAGGGCGCACAATGGTTGGCATCTTGTGGCTATAGCTGTATCCTTTAACTAGATAATGACATTCTAAATGCATAACGCTTTCATTATTGAACGCCTGATAACAATGGCCGCATTTTGATGTGCAATGCGGTGGTGGAGAACTTATGTGCTAACCTCAAATACAAATACAGAGAAAGCAAACAAGCTTTGAAGCTACCAAACTGAAATGCTAAAAAGAAACCAAGTTTGTTTCTCTATTAAAGATGAATTATATACAGAGTACGTAAGAAGTGTATTGGGGCCACGTAGTAGGCCATAAATTTGCCAACCAAACTGACTTTATAGCACAATCTCTTTGACTAGGGCCCAACGCAGGGGGCAGTGGGTACGCGGAGCCGGCAACAGGTGCAGCGCGTGCCTTGAGCGCCGACTTCAAATATTGCTGTTTCCAGCTATGATACCGGTTTCCGGGGTTGGGACATTCACTGCCCAAAGAGGCTGGCCCTTGTCTGTTGTTTAATGTATGCTCCTTCACATGACTTGCCCCAAACGATAAATCACATACAAATGTTGTGCCCTATACTTTTCTGCTTTTCTGGTTTCTGAATTAAAATTTACAGCCTACTAAACAAGAAACCGCACCGAAAACTTGACGGGTGCTCGCGCAAATATCGCTGTATGAATAATTACGCATATTTTTAGCATTTATCATTCGATAGAACAGCAGAAAGCTTTAAAACAGCCTTAAATTTAAGAACGAGAAATAGATACAGAATCTTCCACTGGCAAACATGCCTAATTAAGTCGCTTTGGGTAAAAGCAATTACACAAATCAGCCAGACAATTACTGCAGACGCAGACTAGCCGTCTGGAAGCTGAATGTCCTGTAGTGAGGACTTTTCCTTTAATCAATTACGCGGTATTGTTATTATTAGCATGACACCCTAGAGGAAGGAATTTGTAAGCTTGTCGTTGCCTTCATGAAGTGCCATTTAATATCGCTTAATGAGAACCCCATTCACATCCTCATTCACAGTCGCGTTGCCATCGAAACTTTAAGGCGTCGGCGTTGGTTGGTGTCGCCAACTCAGGCACTCAAGCGTTATAATCGACAGCAACCACAGAATCAACAACATCGACGACAATGTTGGTGACAGCACTTTTCGACTAAGACATGGAAATGAGAATTACCCTTTGGAGCTCCCCAAATTGCTTACAAATAATTTGGTGGGTGAGCAAAGAACACATAATGCCAAAGCGCTTGGGTGTTTAAATATATAAAAAATGAAAAAATATTGCGAATGGAATAGATTAATTTATCGCACTAACTCATTAGCAATTATATTTTATATCCAGCTTTAGGCCGCCAATTTGCTTATTCATCAGTTGACAATAAAATTTAAATATTATTTAAAAACAACCAACTGACAACTGCTTTTAAAGAATAAACCATAAGTTTATTGACTGACTAAGTAATTGCTGGCTGAAAATGTTGGTCTATAAAAAAGCCTACTTTGCAATTTTCAACCACAAGTCTTAGTATCACTATGAACGTATTGGGTCTATTATTGTTAATGCTGTGCGTTCTCTTTGCAGTCAGTGAGGATGTGCCAACAGGGCCCAAAAATCCATATTGCAACCAGCAGCTTTGTCAAACAGGCAAGCGTCATGTGGCATGCGGCACACCATCGAGCGTAAGTGTTGCACTTAATGTTCAGATAAACTGTTAATAATACATTTCCACATAAGGATATTGAGAAATCCTGCAAGATTGAAAAATGCCAGCTCGTGAATATGACTGAGTACTCGGACAACATTCTCAAGGCACACAACGAGCATCGTCAGCAGCTTGCTAGTGGAAAGAATATGACGCTGCCACGAGCTGCACGCTTGGTTGTGATGCAGTGGAGCGATGAGCTGGCCACGCTGGCCAGTTACAATGTGCGGAAGTGTAATCGCAAACACGACGAGTGTCACAACACCGCCAACTTTAAGAACTCAGGCCAAAATATCATTGTAAGTATGGATAACAACTAAAAGTGTGGTCTGATCAGGAATGAGCATTCTCAATAGATGTTCAACATGACGCGTTTAGTGGAGGATGAGCTGATGGAGAAGATGTACCCGCAGATAATCGGTCTGGCCGCACGCACTTGGTGGTCCGAGCACAACAATAGCAGTAACATGATGACCGCAGAGGATGTGGAGCACACTCCATGCTCAAAAAAACTAAGCCCGCATCAGTAAGTGGACTGTTGTTGTCTTTCATTGTAAACACTCTTTCGTTTCTCTTTGTTCACCACCACTTTTCACTTACTCTGATAGACCCTATCGCCACTTTGCGGTGATGGCTTTGGAAAACAACACGCATGTGGGCTGCGCCGGATGGCGGTATGTGGCCAAAGAGACCACCTATTTCAAGCTGACCTGCAACTATGCTGAGAACTATATGTGTGGTCGTCCCATCTATCATTTGCGCGCCGTGGGTTGCCTAACTGGGTACAGCACACAGCATAAAGCGCTCTGCTCAAAAAGGGAAACATTTGTCTAAATACAAGCCGCATCTAACTATCCAAATAGTCATATAGCCCCAAATATGTGAATATCGCTAAATAGCCACAAATAAAACCCAATGCCCATCCGTTTGGTGTCTAAAATTGTAAAATTAACGCTATGCGTATTTATCACATTTCAATGGAGATTTCTATGGCGCGTGCCATTCCTTTCATTGACAACAGATAGATTCTGCAATATAAACGCCAATGCGACGCTTTCTCTCATTCTCTCTCTCCCTCTCGCTCCGCAAAATGAAATCATTACGCATGCAAAATTCAAATGGTGCAGCATCAAAATGGAATTTCTGCCAATTTCCTGTGCATTGCAATAAACTTTGCACGCCGCTCAGCCAATGGGCATACGCCAGAATAAAGGACGCCACTGGGGTTATGCAATGGTATATGCGTACCGTGGTGGTACTTGGAATGAGTTTCAGGAAGCGGGGAATTGGAGCTGTTGTGTGGCAAAGCAATTACCTGGACAAAAGCGTCCAGCCAGTCAATATAACGCGCAGAGGATGAGAAAATTCCGATCGCATAATTGTATGGAATTAGATAATCGGGTTTCAGGGTAGAGGAGCATAATGCGTATTATTGAAAATAATATGCATGGCGAAGCTAAATTTATAGCATTTGTGGCTTATGTCATTACAAATTCCGCAAAAATAACTTAATATTTTTGTCGTTTTATTTGAACTCATTACAAAAAGTTAAAACTATTATTATTGATTATAACCATTATATATTGTTAAGCAGCTGACAGCTTGGCGTTGCCACAGATGGAACGTCCCCAGCGCTTAGTGTACTAAGAGCTGCCACCCAAAAGCTTTACATTTATTTCTACAACAGAAAAGCACACACTCCACATTCGAAATGTGTCTGCCCTCAGAGCACATGTGTTTTGAGCTTGGTTGGCTTTTTCAGTGGAAATGGGAATTGCACCCCAGGCAAAGTAAAGTCAAACGTTATGCTTTTCATACATACATATATATACCATATATAAAAGAAGAGAAACAAAAGGGGAGTTAATTGATATAAAGCCAAAGCAATATGAGCTTTACTTTACGATTTAATTGATGGTAAAATGTTCACTTATCGCAGTTTGTACTGTAGTGCTTCCCGTTCATTTTTTTTTTTTTAGAGCCACTGACTTGATTAATAAAGCTGTTAAGGGCAATCCGATTAGCACTTCAATTGCATTTCCATTTCATTATTTTATGCGACTTCATTTGATTGAAATGCATGTGAAATGTACTTCGACGGTAAAGTGTGGGATTAGCTCAAAAGGGAGCTCAAAACAAATAAGATAAATCTGCTGCGAGTCGCGACTTTTAAATCGCCTTTAACTAAGCCAGTGCAAAGCGTAGTCGGATGGCATTCACCTTACTGTCAAGAGTAGGTACCCACTTTCTGATTCTCTGTCTCTTTCTCAAACTGCTTCGTTGTATACTGCCAACACCTGGAAAAACTAAAAGTCGCCACTTCCGCAGCACATAAATTTGAAGCGCCGCTCGGTTTTAAGGCTTCCTGCAGACCAAATAAAATAAACAAAAAAAAAATGGTTGGAATATTTAGATTGAAATGGTTCGGCTAGAAAATACTCTACATCTATGTTCGTTCACCGAGAAAGTATCTGTGTATCCTCCAAACTTACTTATATTCCTTATGCCCAAGGCAATAGGGTATTAAACTAAAAGGTATAAAGGTATAAACCGAAACTCCTAGCTACCGTTTCGTGAACTAGTACAGTTAAGTTGTAGTTGTAGTTTTAGTTTTATTTTATTTTGCAACAATATATGCCAAAGTGTTCTTGTTGTGCTCAGGCCACAATTTGTTTGGCTTTGGTTTGGGTTACATTTGTTGCACTTGTTATTTTAAAGCGCCTCAAGCTAAGGCTTTTAGTTTGTTTAGCTACAAATAGCTCAACAATTTATCATAATTTATGATCAACTACAAATGCTGCTCATTCGCAGCCCTCGCCCATTTTACTCTCTAATACACTCACACACACACACACATATTCAAACACACATAAATATCTATTAAAGCTTTGCAGTCAGATGCAAGTGAAGATTTACGAGTCGTGTCGGGCAGCTTTTGATAATGGTGCATTAGCGTGCAACGCTTTAGATTGCACTTTTGTCTACTTTAAGCCAGGGGTGGTGGAGGGCTAGAGATGGGCCGTTAGCATTAGAGAATGTCTGTCAACCATAAGCCACAACTCTCTTCATCTTCCAGCTGATAGCTCCCTCACAGTCCAGACACTCTCAGGCATCGCCATTATCACCGTTAAGCAGAAGAACGTCACGTATATATAAGCCTGCTGCTCGCATGTCTGCTGAAAGCGGTTGGCGGTTTCCTTTTGCATTTGGCCTTTGACCCATACAACTCGCATTACGTATACGTTGCGCGTAATACGTAAAATTGCCGGTGAAGCGAGGCAAATGCTTTTTGCCAGCCATCCACTTGGATGCATTTGCTTTTTATGGTCTACAGCCAGTGGGTATAAGAGAGTGCATAAAATTTAATGGAACACACTTTTTTGAGTCTACAGAACATTTATTTTTCTGATTAACGCCAAAGCCAAGAGCCATTGAGAATAATGTGCATTTTCGAGTGTATCAATACCTAAATAAAGAACTTAATTACGCTGCTTACTGATAGAATAATACAAATAAATGTTGAAATATTGGCCATCATATGAAATTCCTAAAAGTTTCCGCTTTCTTACGGTCTTTGTAAAAGGGCATTTAAAAAATCCGTACACAGCTGTTTCTTTTTTATGATCAACTTCATGATATTGCAAGCTTTACGTTTATTAGCATACTTCTAGTCACCTTGCCTGTGGCTAAAGGTGCGCTTAATGGCACACACAGGCATCAAGTTGTCGATGGCTCTTTATGACTTCATTAGAAAGGTACTAACAAGAGAGTCAGCCACTTTTTTATTTTCTATTTCTCTTCACTTCGTTTTTTTATGGTGGCATTGAAAGCCAATTGATTTGACAGAAAGTTCTTTTCTGTGGGAAACAATGGGATACAGCTAAGGGAGCCCTCAGCTAAAATCTAATGAAATTTATGCAGGCGCTGCAATGCGGCTGCACATGAATAGCAACTACAGGACATGTACACCTAACACAATTACACATACACACGTATGTATATACACACTTTACAACAAAAACACACACTTGCACTTCATGGCGGTAACTTTTACCTGTCGTTGGCCCCAATTTACAATGCGGTGCCATTTGGTATGTGTGTGAGTTTCTGTGTATGTTTTTGCTGCTGACCTACTTCAGGGGCACAGGACGCAGCGCGCTTTCACTTTGGCTATGGAACTGGGCAACGTCTATGGCTTCGAACATTTTATGAACACTTTGGGGCCGCTTTTGTCTTGGCTCTTAGTTAAAACTGCATTGATGGCCAGCTGGAGTCCGTCCACAACCACATTCACGTGTCCCTCTCCTTGTCCCGCTTCGTCTCCGATGAGCGCGCGCGCGCATGTGGAAGTAACAGTTTAACGCTTAAACATGCCCAAGCTGCGCTCAACTCAAGTGTACAAAACAGGCATGTGTGTGTGTGTGTGTAGCTTTTAGTTTTTCAAACTAAATTTGCGCATATTTCTTGGCTCACTGGTAAAGTTTTTGGGGAAAACAAATACAACTTCTGCTTCACCCAAATGGTTTAAAGAAATATAGAAAAGTTGCAAAGCAGCTGTTTAAAATTCGGAGAATTTAAGAGCAGAGAGTAGATTGCTAAAGCTGGAGATAGAAGAGGCGGCGGTGGTGGTCTTAGGTGTCGGTGTCTTGCCAACGGGAAGGAAGCTTTTCAAATGCCAAATGATAAATGCATTTTTAATGGAGCGCTGGTAAGAGATTGAGAGAGAGAGAGTGCGCCAAGCGGCGCCAAAGGCAGACAGCATCTGAATTTAACCAACAACTTCCATGACGCTGTTGCTGCTGAAAGCCTGGCTAAATGGCAGGATGCGGAACACAAGCAACTCTAAACGAAAAGGGTGCCTCAGAGTGGAGAGAGACGACCGTTTTAGAGCCGTGAGTCCGTTTGTTGGATGTCCACTGTCTACGCCCCAAAGGCTAACGGCTTAACAGATTATTTTGCTAATGTTTCACGTCTTTCATCGTTACTTTAAAGTTCGTACATTATCGCTTAATTATCCACGCATTTTGATGCCAGCTACAAAATAAATTGCCTCACTTAGCTCAAACAAATAAGCGACACGTGTTTAATAAATTGCCTGGCAATTTAACCATAGAATTGGAGCAATTGTTTTAAGCTTTTATTTGAGCAATCAACATTTAATGCAAGCTTGCAATTGCTGGCCATTTCATTTTCGGCTTTTGGTGCCCTTTGTTTCGGGGCAGAGTTTCAATTTAATCAATATTCCAAACACAAACGACGTTCACAAACATTTCATGTATAGAGTCATCCCACCCCAAATGGCTAAACAAAAACTAAATGCCATACAAACACACTTACACACACACCATACAAATTTTTATATACGTATATATTAAACAAAATAAAGATAGAAAGGAAGGAAAAGAGGGATGAAGCGAACAAGAGGCTGATACGTGCGCGCCTAAAAGCATGCCACGCAAATTGAAAATTCTCGTAAATGCTAGTGATACAAAAATGCCCCGCTGACCATTTTCATTTAGTAAGTTCTGATGATGCTCAAATATTCACATACAAACATACACTTACGTATATATATTGATAAAAACGCACGTAGGTCTAAATTTACAAAATCACAATAGCAACAAACTATAGAAAACCAAAATAAAAACTAGCTGCAGAAGCAGTTTTGCTGTAAATTTGAGAAATTGAAATGAAAAATTACTAGTCCGTGGTTACAGTTCATCCCACACACATATGTGTGCATGTGTGTGTGTGTCTGTGTATGTTCGCTCCATTGAGGTGTTATATGAGTGCGTTAGATAGTTATTGATATTGCCTGGCTATCCTGCTAGCCAGCAGGCAAGAGTAATCAATTCATATTGTAAGCGAGTTTGCCGTTGTGGCTCTAAATTTATGAGCAGCTGGCAGCCACCACAGTTAATAGAAAACGTTGCCGTACAAGAGCCACAGACGACCGTCATTAACTTGAAGCGATTTAAGGAAAATGAGCAAGAGGCATAAAGTGTAAGAGAGCTTTATATATATGTATATGTATTTGTATATAGATAGCAAAGCGGACCAAAAGAACGATGGATTGGGTTACGCCCGGGCCAAAGGGAAATTATAGCTGTAAGGCTAAAATATGCTTGAGAAATTGCTATGAAATTACTCGTTGGTTAGCTGATTACGATCAGTAACTAGATTTAACTTTATGGCCGAATGAAAAATCATAAGAATAAGCTAATTTTTCATTTTAAAACTTGCTGTATTGATTGAAACTGTAATTCGGTAAAGGACAGTTTACTTTGGGTTCTGAAATACTTATATATTGCTCTAATCAAATTTGTTGAGAGTTCAAAGAAACTAAATGGTTTATGAATGCTTTCTGTTTTTTCCATCATTCAGTGTTTTGGTTCATCAATTCTCAATTGCCTTTCATTTTCTTGTGCTGTTTATTTGCATTCCAGTTCATCTTTTCTATTGTAAGAATTCTGTTCATTTATCTGGCAATATACACAAAAAGGGATAAAAAAAAAAAAATCAAGCTATTTAGCTCTCAGCTATTTCTCTTCTGCTCTTGCTGTTGGATTACTGCTGGCAATAAAGTATTTTTAATAGCACTTCTGGCAAACAAAAAATGGTGAACTATTTACTCAGTTTTTCATATGAAAGCTAGCATTTCGCGCATAAAATTCTTTTTACCCAGTCACAGACATTATCCATATGAAAGCTAGCATTTCGCGCATAAAATTCTTTTTACCCAGTCACAGACATTATCCACACATTTGGCAGGTGTTCGTTCTATTATGCGGCTTACAGGCTTTTAACAATACACGTATTACACACAACAATAGACAAAAGAAGCGACATAAAAGCTCAGGCTTGGGTCCAATTGGGCCAGAGTAGCTGTTGCTGATGGAATGCATGAGGAGCGAGCACAAAGGAAACTCGCGACTATTGTTGCAGCTGTTTGTATGACACATTTAGACAATAGCTAGCAAGACCTAAATCACGCCAATCGCGACCCAGACTAAGGCAAAGACCTTAAACATAAAAAACAAAAAACCTAAACGGAAATATTGCATTTTTCCCCTTTGACGGGCTTGTTATATGATCGATGTCGATTGTGGATAAGTTTAGCTACAGGCGATAATTAAATAAATTTCAAGTTATCTGACCTAAATAACCTAGTCCCATTTACAAAATTGTATGTCAGACATACTAAACCGTACATGGATGATCTGTTCATTCATATAAGTATGTACAGCTCTAACTGTTTTGAAGATGATTCTAATTTTCAAGTTGGTGGTGTCTGGTTAAATTACGAGTACAACTTCTCAGGCAAGTCTTGCACTTGCTCGGATATGACTCTATTTTACTACCGCAGTGCAACCAAAAAATGAGGTTAACGCGTGCACTTAACAACTCGAGGGTCGTTGCTGTCGTTGTCGCAGTCGAGGACGATGTCGAGGACAACATTATAAATCTGAGCCAGGCATTTGCAACTGGCAGTCATTGCGAAACTCCTCCTGCCTAAGCGCTTTGCCAACTTGTATTTTTCGAATGTTTCTTTTTTGGCTTACAACTCAATTTAGTCAGTTTTTAATGAGCAACAGCGGCGGTGCACATGTTGGGGCTGTGGGCGTGGCGCAAAGGGCGTCACCTTATTTGCATTTACTAAGCGCCTTTTCGCTTTGACAGCAGTCGACCAGCTCTAGGCAGGTTCTGCCGTCTCAAAAGGAATTCGCCCCGTTGTCTTTCATGTCATTTATAGCCGTTTGCATCGTAACTGCTATTTTATGCCGCTTTCGGCGTGCCTCGCGTCTTTGCCCTGCATCGTTGCTTTCCGTTTCATTCAATCGTTACATATTTCCGTTGCGCTGTCTTTTTTAGTGCGGCGCTGGCTCGTCCTTTGTGTTCACTGTGTCCATTGACAGTCCGGCTGGCCTGTGATGTCCTGTCCTGTGCAGTCCTGTCTGTCCTGATTCCTGTGTTGTTTGTGTAATCACATAAAGATGGCTCAATAACAACATGACGAAATCGAAATGAGGCTGAATTGAATGGTCTGCTTTTGGGCTAGACTGGACTGGGCTGTGCCAGCGATTTGTGGGTTAAATTGAATTTGTATAGTGCCGAGCAAAGCAAAATTGATTGAAACATTTGCGTGAATTTATGTCCTTGAAATGATTGGCCATATCTCCAAAGTCCCATGTCCGACTACTGACCATCGACCATCACACATATCCGGCTCCAATGCCCAATGCTGTCTCCAAAACAAGCCAAGGGAAAGAACTTCGGGCTTTGCATTTTATATGAGATTAGTGGCTTGACTACATGCCTGCCACGTGCCCAACTTGTTGGCCTGAAAACTGATTAGGTCCAATGAAATTTTGGGTCTGCCAGCTCCCAAAGCTCGTTCTGGTAGCTCACTGCTGGCTGTCTGACTGCCGACTGGCTTTATTAATTTTGCATGCAACTTGCGATGCCAAATAAAACAAATTTGCACTTTAATATGCGCTACGTTCACCTTGAGCTCAAAATTCCTCTACAAAGAGCACACAAACTGAAACTGAAACAGAAACGGAAAAGGAAACCTCTATTTGTGCAACAAGTTGTTCTTTCTGCCTTAACATGAATATCTGTGAGTTTGTGGCGTGTTTGCCTCTTCTTTTAAGTTTTGTTTTTGCTGAAAATCAGGGCAAGCAACGCACCAAAACAACCAACGACATGATGTAGCTTTTGGGCCCATAAATTTATACTATGCAACATAAAATATAGCAAACTTAAGATGGAGTACCATCAAAACGGTACATAAATTTTTGGTTTGAAAATGTTTTTTCGTTGCTCAAAGCATTTTTCCAAAAGGCTAAATTCAATCTAAAGCCCCAATCAGAGTTAACCAGAAACTCTTCCATATTTATTTGCTTGACATTTAAATCTATTTTTGCTGCTTAGTGTGAGGTGTGGGTGTGTGTGGGTTCGTAATAAAGCCAATGTCATGCCACAATTTATTTTTTAATTTCTGAAATGGTGCTTTCACATAGTTGCCGCTTTCACGAACACACCCACACACACACATGCACACCTGCACACACACAAACTAACTAAAGGAAATGCCAGACACTCGCAGTTAAGCGCAAAATGGTTAGTTTAATTTCCTTAAGTGCTTACGTGGCGTATGAGTAATGCACTGACTGCGACTGCATTTAGCGCCAGAGAGTAGGCTGCAACAAAATTTCAATTATAAAATGTCAGACAAGCCGCAACAGATAGCAGCAACAGTATCAACAGTAACAAGCAACAAATAGGACAACAACATCAGTTTGACATTCTGAGCTGTTGCTGGCTGTTTTATCAAGATGTTTGTTTAAATACAACATGTGTGTATGTATGTTGGTGTGTTATCATTGTCGTTGTAAAACAAGACACTTAAAGCCGTACACACACATGAACACTCACGCACACTTATGAAATAAGTTAAATTTGATGCTTTTGTCTCCAGTTGTACAACAATGGCCCCAATTGTATATTTGTATGCCAGCTTGCATGTATACATCTGGTATCTTTTTGTGTTGGCTCAAGTCAATTGTTTAACATGTACGCGCGCATGAGTCTGTGTATGTGTGTGCCACCCTTATCTTGGCCTCAGGCACGCCCCTCAATGTATCTCTGTCGTTGTTGTTGTTGTTTCTTTTATTGTCACTTGTCTGCCTATTGCGCACTGATTGTTTGCATAAATTAGCATAGTTAAGCAAGGTTAAGTGACGCTTCAGTTCTGCTCTGTCTTCTTCTTCTCCTTTAACCTTCACTCGAATATCTTGACCAAGTACACGCAATCGTCTTGAAAAACGCTTCATCTCCCGAATCCAAAGTTGCTTCATACGCAACAAAACAATTGCGCAAAATTTCTTTTTTTCGTGGCACATGCCGAGCGTGACCAGAGCCGTGTAAAATCAAAGGAAAAGTAAAACAAAAAATGTTTATATGGACAATAAATGTGCACAATGGAAAACAGCAGCAAAGCAAAATAACGGACAAAATAAAGATGGAACCATGAGGCGTATACGCAATGCAATAACGTGGACCACCATTGTCGCCGGTATGCGTCGCCTTGTTAGCCTTTTGCCATTGCGCCATTCATTTACATTTTGTATGCGTTGTTGGTTTGGGCCATTATTTGGCTTTAATTGCTGCATGCATGCTGCTACCAACCCATTTTCCCGATTCCCCATCTCTCCGTTTCTGTCTGACGGTGCGTTTTGTACGTGTTTTAATTAAAATACGCATTACGCAATGCAAAAAATCGAAGGCCAAGCGGAAAACGTCTTTTCGCTATGTTAAAAGTTTGCCATTATTCAATTGGATAAGGCGAGCAATTTCGAGTCATAATTAGGCAAATTAACAGTGTGCCAATCATAAAGCAACATGTCAAATGTCACCAGCGAGAGCTCGGTACGAACTAATTCCATGAGCAGCTCCTCTTGGCAAAAAAAAAAACTGAAAATTTATGCGCACACGAAGGTATGCGTAATTAGCTCGCCAGGTGGCCAGGTAACCAGATGGCTAGGTAGCCAAAAGGCAGTCAGCAATAAATAAATTAACATAAAACAAACAAAAATTAATGAATGAATAAATGATTGGGCTGGCAGCGAGGCAAGCAAACCTCAAGGCGAGCTCATAAATTATTTCAATCCCGCACAGAAATGGCATCTGTCTATCAACGTCAATTACGAAACTGCCTTACGATACTAAATTGCTGGCGTATTTACTTTCGTTCGTTTTGTTAGATGATTGCCAAAAAAATCCCAGTCGTTGCTATGTGTATTATGAGCATATCAATCAGCCAACAGCTGCTGACCTTACATCTCCTACCCACGCGAAAACAAAATTTTCATGATTTATTAATAAACACAATTCAAATATAAATTTCGTTTCGCAGAGTTTCATACTTGACAATCGGTCTTCGTATTGATTTTCCTGGAATTGCTATTTAATTCTATGCGATGCGCAAAAACTACGAATAATATCGAAGATGGTAACAGTCTCGTATTTATTAGCGTCGTGGAAATACAATTTCCACAGAACTAAGCGAACTGTTAATTACAATTAAACACAATTTACGTCAAAATTTGAGCAAAGTGCATGAATATTTCATGGCAATATATTTGCTGTCGGCCAATACTGTTTTTCTCTCTCCATCTTTCACACTCTTTGGTCCAAAAACACTTCACTCATAATATAATAAATAAAACTTCCAGCGGAAATAATTAACAATGCGAAAGGAAACACAAAGGCGTTGTAAGAATTTTCTTAGTTATTTCTGAATTTCAGCAATTATGTTGATGATGACAATGGTGTGTGTGTGTGTGTGTGTATAAAAGTGAAAATTAATGTGAAGGACATTTTGCTGTCAGCAGTTTTCTTCACTGCAATATAATAATGACTACAAATAATAAAAGTCGATCAAAATTAATTGATTTTTGATAGTTCTTACCCAGCAAGGTGCGTGTACAGCGTCGAAAGCTTGCATTGCAATAAGTAGCAGCAACAATAATCATTAAAAATATAAATAAAACAAAAACTGTCACAAACAGCCGTTCTTCAATTTGGACGGCAATTGTTAATTGTATCACATATTTTATGACTCATTGTTAATTGCTGTTGCACAGTAGGCGATTATTAATGCTGCAGCTGTCCAAGGAATGTGTAATTAAAGTAATTTTATTTATTATTTGCCATTGATCAGCAAACTTACGCAGCATAAATCAATACAAAATAACGCATTGTTGTTGTTATTTTGTTTCATTAATATGTGTTGTATTTTAAATAAATGCTTACGGCATGATTTTTTGCTTACGTTGTATGTACAGCCTTAAAGCCTTGATGTAAATAAAAAACACACTCTGCAATTTGCAAAGGAAAAAAAAAAAACACAAAAATCCAACAAAGGAATCATATAAAACTGATGAAAACCTCATGTTTGTTGGGCTGTATTGGGTAATATGAGTATGCAGCCATGGTTAGTTAATACTATTGTAATATATAATCGCCTATCGATACTATTGTGTAGTTAATAACCATTTGCTCATCGATACTATTGTACAACGCTTCACTGATCGCCTATCGATATCTTGTAAATACCGATATCTACGATAGTCATGAAAGGGTATTGCGAGTCAATTGATCGAAAGCATTGCTGAGAATGGAAGTAAAATCGTGATTAAATATTGAAAACGCTGTTTAATTTAATTGATTACACATTAAAAGACATTGAAACCGCCGTAATATGTGAAATAGTTTTGTACGTAGTCCTTGCTAAAGCATCCATTACATACCATAATCAAAGGTATAATTTAAAGTAATCATTAAAAAAGGGAAAAGTTCATGAAAGAAGTTGAAGCTTTTGGAAAATAATGCAAGTCTAGCTTATGTTGTGCTATCAGATGTCATTCGTTATCCGAGTTAGGGTAAGGCTGCTATCAACTATCATCATCAATTCGCCCTTATTAATTTGTTGTCAGTGCCTTATATTAATTACGCAAATATCCCTTACCCAGTGAATGGCAGGTAAAATGAGTTATGCAAGAACAAACGCAATTTATGAATATTTATGAACAAAGCAAGATGAGCAGACAGATAAATAGAGGGGGAGAAAAAGCCTACCTACACCTCAATGTCATCACTCGGAATTTTCATTTATATTTTTAATAAGCATTTAGCCAACATCAACTAATCGCCGCTTAACATCTCCGCTTATGGTATAAAATACGTAATGTTCTTCATGTTGCCAAAGTTGTTGCTTTCTTTGAGCCAAACATACATACATTAAATAACTTAATGCATGTGTGTACAAATGGAGAAAGTCGTTTGCTTTTACGTTTTCGTTGTCGTTTTCACTTTTGTGAATTTAATAAGCTTAATGTGCTGCTCCCGGAACTTAGCCGGAACATTGCTAAGCGTAGCAAACAACAAGAACTTAGATGAATTTCCCAAGATATGCTGAAACACACCCGAAAGACACACACACTCAAACTCACAAATATACACAGGCTAGCAAGCGACTTGTGCGCAAAACAAATGCAATTAATTATAATTTTTAATTAGCTCACCAGACAGCAGCTAAAAACACCAACAAAAGCAACAGCTAGAGCAGAATACAAATACAAAATGTATACAATGTTGTACAATAATAAAGAATAAAAAAAAAACAACTAAAACTCTATTTTATATTACGAACGCATGAAACTCGACACGCGATTAATAAAAAGAGGACATAGCCAAGTGGTGGGCGTTTGGTGTATGAGAGGCGTGGCATCATCTGACAGCAAGTGAAAGGTATTTAGTCACGCGGAAAGAAATGTTTTCTTTTATTTAATACAGCACGATATTGGGTGCCCAAGTGACAAGACCTACCCAACGGCATGCTCCAGCAAGCTGGACGTGGATTAGCAGCCGCAGCATTCTAGGCAGCATGGGCGGGGCAAAAAAAAGGCCTGCTGCCCCTCAATGCGTTGTTTCCGTGCGAATATGAAATTCTTATTGCTGTGAAGTTCATGCATGCGAGATTCGCTTCAAAGGATTAAGAATAGACGAAATATGTCAAGGAGACAGCCCGCTAATATATCATCTGAGTTGCCCGCACGGGAGTGCCAGCACTTTGTCGCAGCTAAAGCCTCAAGTTAAGGCCACTTAAGGCATTCGTTTTCAAGGTCACAACAGCCCGACTGTCTGCCGTCTGGTGTCTGCTTGCTGGGCTCGGCTCAGCTTTCCATCATCCTTGGCCTCAGCACGGACTGAGGAGCTGATAAGGCGCAAATTAGATTTTGGACGAAAGCCCGTGACTCAAAACCGGAGAAAGTACATAAAAGTATAAAGGAAAAAGAGAAGCGGAGAGTAAACGAAACCAGTTTTTGTTTGTTGCTAATTAGGCAAAAATTACATTTTAATAGGCTTTCAAGCGTAAAATGGAAAAAGTTGTAAACTAAACTCTCATCTGTCTCTCATTTGCTGTCCTTCCGCCTCAATTGCCGCTTGCTTGCACACACCATGAGGTCATCAGGCAGAGTACACACAACTTTTAGTGCCGGCAACTGCATGGTCTCTTATAATATATATGCAGATTTCTCGAGAACCAGCTTGCAAATCTATACGTTGGGCTATAAAATGAACAAAAGGCTTTATGAAATTCTGTTATCGAGATAAATTCTTGTTCACTAAATATATTATTGCAATGAATTTCACTTTAACAATATAATTAGTAACATAAAATCAAAATTTACGCTGTTAATTACCTTTCAGGTGGGCTCACCAGCTGTATCATATTTTAGACAGCATAATTTATGGCATGTATTAATATTTTGAAAATTCACCGAGACTGCTAATTAATATTGGCAAACAAATTAAGGCCTTAAATTAGTTTACTGCTTCAATTTATTTGCCAGTTGAAAATATTTCATTGCAATTTTTTCCACTAAGTGGTAGCTGATGTTTGCAATGTTCTAAGCCTTGACATACGGAATATTTTGCAAACAACTCTATAAGCTTATTGCGATTGTATTGTTATAGTAGTCACACTCACTAAGCCGATAAAAATCATACCAAACAGAATGACAAGCCGCCAAAATGCCAAGCACTCGTCAAAAGGATTGGCAAGCAGCCAACACTAAAAAAGAAAGCAGCTAAAATCAAGTGAAATAGCCCAAATGGCTAGAGTGTAAAAGGCAGTCAGCTATTTGCGGCATATTTTACACGCCTCTCTGCTTCATTTACACGCACGAAATGTAAGAAGAATGAACCTTGTACTCGATCCAGTCCTGATTCTTTGGCGACTAATACGCCATGCATAGAAGGCGGCGAAAATATTTGATATGTATGAATGTGCATATAAAGTGAAAACATTTACACATGTTTGATTTATGGGTCAAGTGTGTGATAAAACTACAAAAACACGACCAAAGCAGCCAACATGCTAACACACAAACATACAAACACATTTACACACAAGCAACGAGATATGAAAGACAAGCGCGACGATGAGTATATGATGCTGCGACATGCAGAGCGGGTGGTGGCGTGGGTTTGGAATCGGAGTAAATCATGCAAAATAAAACAAGGGAATATTTCAGAAAATTATGCAGTCGCAAGGATGTCACAGAAACAAAAAAAAAAAAACCAAAATGGGCTGTGCGAAAAGTCACAACTTGAGCGCCTTGTCGCACAAAAGTATGGAAAAGTGCCTTACAAAATAATAACAAAATTATTTCATTTTGCTTCACTTCGTACAAACGTATTCAAGTTAAGAGCCCAGAATCGAAACAGAACAATGGCCCTTCTACCACTAATGAGAGTGGGCCTGGTCAGCATAAATTGCATTAAATAAATGCGTATATATTCGATTAAATTGCATTTAATACATGCGCAGCGATTGTACCGAGTGAAAGTGAGTGAGCCAAGTAAATGGGCCAATTAGCCAGCACTCAGAGAGATCAGCACGAAAATAAATAATTGGCGTCCAAAATTATTGAACCAAATCTATATTTACTCAACAATTTAAGAGCAACTCTGATTTATGGCGACAAAATGCTAGAAAGATTCCATATGAGTGAGAAAGCTTGTAAAGTCAAAAATTGAAAATGACAAATTGCATTAGGCCTGCAGTGCAAGAACAAAAACAACAGCAAGACAAGGCTCGACCGCAAGAGTGACAGAACAAAGTGTGCAAAAAGTAAGCAACAATTTTCGGTCCATCCGAACATTTATGAGCGTGTATAATGACAACAACAACAACTGCAACAAAAAAAACGAGTGCAGCAACAATGTTGAACATGTTCAAAAACCAATCCTCAGCTAGAAGGATTTGTGCAACTATGCATGTGTGTGTGTGTGTAGTAATCCTGATACAAACATACATACAAATAGGGATTCGGTCAACAGTGACCACATTTGGCGCGACGCAAATGAAAATAAGAGCAAATACCAAATAGACAAAACCAAAAATACAACAACTCCAACAATTTTAAAACGATTTTCTAATCAAAACGCATTATAATGCTCCAAAGAGCGCATGCATTGTTTTTCGCTAAATACTTCCTATGTACAAATTTAATTATGCGCAAGCCACAATATTTTGGTTCTGTTATTTTTTGTTTGTTCTATTTCATTATATATATTTTTTTGTGGACGCCGCGTGAAAATTAATTAATGTGAAAAAATGAAATATTTCCGAGTATGTAGCGCCGAAACTCTTGTACTTTTTTTCTGTGCCCAAGGTCTGTGTTTAGGTGGGTTTCACTTGCACGAATAGCCACAGACATTTTTTTTACATATGTAAATTATATTCGAAACAATTTGGCCAAATAAGAACAAAAAAAAACTCAACTTAGAGTTTACTGGGGTGGCGAGTCCAAACGGAAGTAAAAATAATTATTAAAACATTTCATGAGTGCGTGCTGGTTCTTTTCAACAACATTAATGAATGAAAATAAAATATGACTTATTTTAACGAATTATATGCTACGAAATAGCAAAAAAAGAATAAAGTTATTTGAATTTTACTTCTTCATAATTCCTGTCATCTTCCAAGCACAGAAGATCTTGATTATTTTCATTTACTTTTGATAAACGTATTCAAATCATATTCAATGAAAATAATTGTTCAAATTGCTTTCTAAAAATATGCTAATCCGCTCAGTCGTTTAAATAAACCGCTTCGTGAATCGCATCGAAATGTCCATTGCAGCAGTTAAACTCTATGGAGCATACAATGGACAGGCGCTACAGGCATTTGCTTTGACAACTCACTGTATAGCTCCGTACCACAAACCCAATAGCATGCCGCTCACATGCACACACACACACACACACACCCAATACATTCGGAGAGCACCAACAAATATGGTACAATATTCCAACTGGCAGCTGAAGGACGGGCTACATTTGGCAGCCTGTCGCAACAACAGTTCTTGCGAGGGAGCACTTCAATGCCATGTCAATAAATTATGTAGTGGATTTTCTGCGACACACAAACATTAATACAAAACCTGTGCTCTCGGACTGTTCTTTGTATGTTGTTTTGCATGTGGTACATAAGTCGACTGATTTATGTTCGCAATATATGAGCAAAGCTCAAATGGGAATCAAAGTCGAATATTTTTTGGCCTGGCAGCAGCTTCAATAAATTGCCGATTGCCAGCGACAAATCCAAAGAAATAAATGTAAAAAATCAAATCATATTTTCACATTAAAAAAAACATACATAGCTATAATAGTAAGAGGCAATACCCTGGGCACCCAGCACTTTACCAATCATAAGAAAAACACAACACTACGCTGTCAAAGGCATCTAAATTTGCCAGCCAGCCAGCCATGCACCAAAGTAAATTCCTCGCTAAATTGCTTTTTTGTTTTCATTGGCTCTGCTGGTGCCTCAAAGGTGCACACATTGTAGTGTGCTTTTAGGCGCGGGTGCGTTTCAGCGCAAAATGTGCGACTCAAAGCAAATTACGTTGACAAATGAAAATGTCACAATGATGATAATTTATTTTGCCTTTGTCAATTGCCAGTCGCGCCACCTCGCAAACATTCTTCAGACATTCCCGCTCTCATATGAAAACATCCAAATCCTGAGCCATGTGCAATTTACAGTAGCTGTTGGCTAAGTTGGCCGAGCCAGAAAATGGTTTCTATGCTCTCTAAGTCAGTAACTGCGGACATAAGAATGCTTAGAATATTCCTGAAGGGTGATTTTGCATAAGTTTATAAATACGATAAATAGTTACAAAAATTTGACATATATTTGGATATCTAATGCAATTTTTGTATATGAATTTAAGCAATAATATTTAGCTAAATTTATTTTTGATTTTCCCTATCGAATCGTTTTATAGAATGCAGCTAACGGATTATGAAAGTACACTTTTTTTGTTGTGCTTTGGTTTATTTGGTGTTTCCGTTTTCCTGTTCGTTGCGGCAAAAACTTTACGCTTCATAAGCGCAAAGTGCTCCTTGGCTGTTCCTTACGTTTTCCAGCCAATTCGCCTTGACGCGTTTTGCGCTATTAAACTTTTGGCATGATATCGCCGTTATTTGCCTTGGGAAGAGCTGAGTACAGCTCAGCATATAGCTGAATACGAATATATATACTTACTTGTCATATAATAAACTTTTATGCTAACGGCTTTTAATGCCTTACCGCTATGCCGCACACATGGCCAGTACAGGAGGAAACTCAGGGGACAGCACTTTATGCGCATACTACACTGCAATGTCCTATAGTCCTCCGGCCTCCCGTTGAGTCCAGTCAAAAGTTTTCATACTTTTCGGTTGCTTCTTTATTAGGCTGAAAAATGAAAATGCCTGCGTAACAGCACCCCTTCTCCGGTAAATTTGTTTCGGTTTGTCTATTGTGTACGGCCCGTTAAAATGTTGTTCAGGGTAAATGCATGAATCCTTATAGTACTGAGTCAAATATTTGCATAAATCTTTTAGGCACAAAGCGCTCGGCCTGAGTTCGGTCCTTCAGTCGTTTTCCCTCCTTTGTTTGTATAACTCATACGCAACGTGCATGCAATTTATTATAACTTTTTAAGCCCCACGCTCAAAATGTCAGTGAGAAGTTGAAAAAAAAGAAGAGACTTTGTTTTTTTGTTGTATTTATCATTTTCATAATAACTAAAAACTTTATTTAAATGTTTGCCGCTTTTATTTATAAACGTATTTAATCCTAATGCTTATTAACGCTCAGCTGGCGCTACTCACTTAAACATTAAAAACAACTTTATAATCCAATATAATGTGTTTTCATTTTGTTTTCAACAAAATATCATCATCATGATCGTCATCTACGTGACATAAATATACGCTCGTAGTTTATTTCATTTTTGTTTGGGTTTATTGTTATTCTTATGTCTGATTATAATACTCAACTTAACGTTTATACATACGAATTACACAGAATATATGTACTCATTGCTTTTAACTGCAATTGTTGTTGTTAATATTATTATTTTGGTATTTCGTGTTCTGTTTTCTGTTTATAGCAACATTCATTTACTCATTAAACATTCATTTATATGTCGCGACTAATTTCGCTGGCGTAAATTTATAATTTTTAATTATTAATATTAATATTTATGACTGCACACGGTTTTCTTTTTGTGAGTAAACATACAAACACACACATACATATATGTATGCATGTATGTAAGTTTCTACCAAATATAGTTAAATACAGCAGTGTTAATTTATACGTACAATACATGCAACTTTATTTACAATTTTGATCAGTTAAATGCCCCAGCCAGCCAAACGAATGGTCATAACATTTAATAGTCGTCCTGCCATTAAAGTGGACAGTCGCATGCATTTTTAAATGTGACACATTAAGCGGTGCCAAGCGCAGAGGGAACTGTTTGTGGGAGGTGCGGAATAGCACCATGTGAAATTGAGTACCTGTGCAACCATGTGTTATCGACCCAGCCGGAAACCGGGCAAAATGCTTTCAGACTAACTAAAGTCTTGGGCGCTTCACCTCAGTAGACAGCTTGGCAAATGGAAATGCAAATATTTTGTTGACAGGCAGAATGGCAAAGTGACTTGCAGCTTTCTTGGGAAATACAGCCGGACATGCTGGAATAGAAGTTCCAAGCGTTAAACAACTCTAAACTGTCGAGCAACGAACTGCAAAAGTTTGGTGCTGAGCACATATCCTTGCTAGTTTATGAGATACTCAAGGCTGGCGACTGACATTCTTGAGGAAAAAGATAAGCATAGCAAATTTACGTATCCTCTCGAACACAAAAGCAGTAACCCAACAGACACATTTTTATATACTAGATGTTCATATGTAAATCGTCTTTTACTACAAAAAGTATGATGATTTAAGTTCAAAGACCTAAAGCGTTAAGCATTTGTACTGCTGGGCTCTTGGAAATTAAGTTGGGTTTTTAAAGTTATCTGGCATAGGAAAAGCTTTAAGAAACCAAAGGTGTACATAGGAACATTGCGAAAACATATATAAGTATATCTATGTATAAAAATGCATAATCGAAGTTAACTGCCTTATTGTTTATAAACATAACTATATACATTGCTTATGAGCTAGGCTTTATAAATACAAAAGATTATCATAAATCTTAGCCTAGTTGATGTTAATTAAAACACAACGCATGTAAAAACCCACAAATCAAACAATATATACAACGAGTTGGCTAAATTCAAGTAAATCAAAGTATTGCCAATGACCCTAAAATAACTAAGAATTAATCGGTAAGCTAACCAGTTGTTTGTAGAGCTATCGAATATACTGTACGAATTTAATTTGTTATATGCTTTTTACCTTGAATTAATTGCAGTTTTTTCTGCCACATTTAGCTAATGTCTCTAGTGCTGGTATATGTATAATTTTATGTACATTGCTGGTATTGTCCCCCGAGCTCAGCTAGACCCAACCCACTTAATTACACACGCACTTACTAACAACTTAGAGAGTATACCAGGAGCAATATCAATAACAGCAACAGCAGAAGCACGAGCAACAACAGCAGCATTTCAAGGAAACATCATCTAAAGTAGTTCATCATTAGCATAATTAGCTAACCAGTTTTTTGGGTGGTTGTATGTGGCATGCCTCGCTGTTGCTATCGCTGCTGTTGCTGCTGCTGCATTGCATCATTTGTGCGACAGCCAAGCTTCACATCTTGATTGCTCTCTAGTGGGCTAGCCACTTAGTTACATTTGTTGGCTTGGTTGCTGCATTGGCGGCGGCTGCGGCGGTGGTGGCATTTTCGTGGTGCATGCAACTTTGCAGCTTTAATTTATCACCGTGCAACTGTCCCACTTGTATTGACATGGTCGGTCGACGTTGACTTTTTTGGCTGGCCAGCATTTTTAAAGTTACCGCCGATGCTGCTGCTGCTTTTGTCGCTGTTCGCTTCTGCCGTTTGACTATGCTCAAGCCCTCCTCCTCTGTTGGTTCCACCACCTTCAGTTCCACCGCCAGATCCCTGGAGCAGCAGAGTACAGCAGGCTTCCAACAATACAAATGCCGCGACCATTGTGCTAATTACTTTGACTGCCTGCGTTGCCTGTTTGGTGTGGCAGGTCCAGGCCAATGCGACAGCAGCTGGCGCCGCATTCGTTTGCATGGCTTCGGGTCGCTCGCCTGTTCAAAAAGAGCAAAAGAAAAATGATTGCAGACATGGTATAAATGAGTTACAATTTGTTGCAAACACACGCCCAAACAGAACCCAAACCAACCACCAACCCGCCCAAATGTACTTATGCCTGTTGTGTGGTTAGTTCCCCAAAGTTGTTGTTCAAAAATGCATAAAGTTTGTCGAGCTACAAAAAATTGCAAAACATTCACCCCCACCGTAATGTTGAGTGTGTCCTTCATCCTTCAGATGCATATGCATGGGTAAAAAAGGTCAAGTAGTTGATGCAAATACTTTCCAAGCAGTTATCAGACTTGAAAGCCCTTCAACTGCATCTGCAAGCTGCTGGCTTCTTTCCGTTCAAATCCGTTTCTTGTTTATTTGCTGACCATTGGCATCCAATTATTGGGCATTTAAACTCAGTCAAGGCACTCGCCCCACATGACCGCAAAGAATTCAAGTTATACTCACCCTGAAGTACGTGGACGCGTATGCTAGCAATTTCTGTATTCGATGGATAGCATGAGTATTTGCCTGAGTGCAATAAATCTGCATCGTAGATAAGCAAAATTGATTTGGTCTCCTCCGATTTAATGGTCTTAAATTTCAAGCGACCACCCGCAGTCTCCTCGCTGAGCACCTGTGTGGGAATAAAAATATAATATTAGAGCATTTTCACAGTTAACTTTGCCTTAAGAGAGAAATTTAAACAGACAGCAAGCTGTAGACGGCAAGGCAGGCAGGCGGCTAAATGCAAAAGCATGTTTTCTTATAATCATAAAAGCTAAAATTAAATACGCTGCTATACGCAGCGTAAACAAAAGCATGAACATGAGTCGTGCCCTGCGCTCGTAAAAGTTGAAACGTTTATCCAGCGGCAATTGCCTGGGCCTTGAGTATGAGTTTCAGTTTCAGTTTGAGTGCATGTGCTGTGTTGTGCTGTGAATTGTGGGTGTTGCTGCTCTGATTTTTTTGCGCGCTTTTGTGCGAAGGCAAAACTCAATTAATGCAAGATAATTTGATGCGCACAAAAGAATTTAAATTTATTCTTGAGATTATCTTTTTTATAATTTGTTTTGCTTTTTGTTCATTTTAATAAATTGATTGAACTCTGATACGATGCTCACCTTATCCTGATGATACCAGAAAATGTGTGTCGGTGGCTCCGTACTAAACTTAATGACGCATGTAAGATTTATGGTGCTGCCCTTGTCCACATAGAGGTCGGGTCCGCCAAGTATCGTTGCTGTTGGCACTGCAAAATAAGTAGTTGAAAGTTTTCATGTGTCCGTGTACTATGTATGCATATATACGACGACTGAAAGGCACACGAATCAGCAAATCATCGTTACAATTTCCCAACACACGTCAGTTTTTCCAATCAGTAAACTACCCACACAAAAACGTACAAACTTGAAGTTCTCCAGCACATGGCCCAGGTTGCCTCATCCTAGCTTAATCGATGGCTGTCTGTGTAGACTGAGTTGTAAACTGGTCATTTCCGTACTTATGTCACTGCTTTTGCTCTTAAAGGCCAGCCATTGCCATTTGTTTGCTGCTGTTGTTCGTACACTTATGCAACCTGCAACCCAGCATTGTTCTCGCTCTTGCTGATATCAGCACACAACATGCGTGATTTGTGTGTCTGACTACCAAAACAATGCCAACAAGAAACGTCAGCAAAATGCACGAACTTTGCAAATTGACTACAGAATGAGCAGTGAGTGACTCAGATGATTGAGGTATACTCTATTAAGATAACTTTCACTAATAAGCTCTACAACAAACTACGCAACTATAATAGAAAAATAAATTCAGATTTTATTATAGTTGTGCTTTAATCAAACGTATTTTGAACAACCTTTCAAACTAAATTTTTTAAACTAAATAAAAATACTCATGATATTCTATGCTGAGGTTAACTAAAGAATTTATTATGACTCATTGGAAATTATTTGCTTTCTGAAGCGTCATACGCCAATACTAGAAATCTAAAGCTGCTTGTTTGTAGAAACACTTGTTGCTAATAATTAGATCAGATGTTCTCAATAGAAACCACTCAGGTATGATTTCAAATTTAAGTTAGTTCGTGGTCAGTGGTTGAAATGCTACGAACGCAATTTGTTGTGGTTTTCTGTTTGCTCTGCTTGGCAACAGACTCTTGTCTGGCTATAGACTTTTGCAACATGACTGAATGCAATGGGGTAAAGCACTTAGGCTGCGACAACGATTTGGTAAGACCAAACTAGCTGACAGAGTTATTATTATTAAAATCTTCCATAGACATTTCATGAGAGCTGCCTACGTACTCGTGTTCTGATTAATATGCAAATGTATAGGGACTATCTGCTTAAAACGCATAACAAATATCGTGAAGATGTGGCATCTGGAGCCATCTTGGGTCTAGATTCAGCTCGTCAGATGCCGGAGCTAATATGGCACTCGAAACTGGCACTGATAGCTGAGTATCATGTGAAGCGTTGTCTGCAAATACTTTCCATGTACTGTATTGCTGTGTCCAACTTTTCCGATCCGGCAATAAACTATGGCCTAAATTGGCTAGATATTAAATCACTGCCGAGCTACCGGCCATCAAAGAACTCTGAGGAACTTACTGACCAAACGGAACAGTGGACGCATCAGGTGTACAAGCTTGCTCAGGGCGAAAAATTTGGGAATGAAGTCCATGAGATCAGGAATATTCTTAATGATAACAACAACTACGTGGGCTGTGCAGCAGCTGAGGATTTTGACCGAGCTGCGAGTCGCTTTGTTCTTATATGTTACTATGATAAGAAATATAGCTGGAATGCTCCAGTTTATCGGAGGGGCGCGTTTTTAAGTAAGAATTGTCCACACGGTGTCAGTGAAAACTATCCACATCTTTGTAAGACGCTTACTGACATAAATGACTAATACAATAAATCATAGTCTTTAGAATATAATTTGTATCAAATTGGTGACTAATTAAATTTGACAACAACTTGAAAAATTACAAGTTTTGTGCCACAACATTTTCCATGAATAAAGTTGAGCCCCAGCAAAAAATAATAATAAAATAATGCTCAATCTAAAATGAGAAAAATTAACAAGCTGACAAAGTTAGTTGGAAAAACTATTTTCAAAAGCAATTTATTCGTTATGAGCCAGAAAAACCGTGCCCCAGCCAAAAGCACTCAACTATGCACCTCTTCCCAACTTACTCACAACTAAAGGACTTGGCTGACACGAAATATAGAAAAAAAAATATATGTATTAAAAAGTAATATATGCACATGCTTGTCAGCTTTTAGTTCACAGCTCCCCAAAAAGACTACAGTTACTCTTAACTAACGCATGTTCTGGTTGAATTTCCGAATTTGTTGTCAGACAAATGTGCTGAAAAGTTCTGTCACATTTCTTAACAAACCCGCAACTGTCTGAATGGGTCCAAACATGCCAGCAAACTCGTCGTCACTTGACTGATACACTCGATCCGCGGCTATGTAGAATGCATCATCGTTGTAATATTGTTGCATCAGACTGCTGGTCTCCTCGTCAATAATATCTGGTATGTGAATATTGGGTGCAAGATACATAACCAACAAATAAGTCATGAAAATAAACAAACAATTAAACATAACATTAATTTAAATAAAGTTATAATAACAAACAAAAACTTATAAGTAGCGGTACACAAAAATTAAAAAATTAAAAAATGGAAACAATACTTTGACTTAAAATATGGTTTGTAATTGTTGCAGTCACAGCAAAAATGTAAAAATAAAACTAAAAAAAAAAAATGGCTGTCAATAGACTTTATGTTACTAGGTGAAAATAAATCTTTTATGTCTAACTCATGCATTTTTCACGTCATCAGGTCCAGATTTTTTTTGTGGTCTTGCTAGGTATTAAAATGGATAAGTCGAATTTTGAATAGTTTTGGCACTAGTGCACTTTTTGGTTGATTCGGCACTTCCCAAATCATTACAGATTCATCCATGGTATTTAATATCCTCTGTGGCCACGTAAGCTTTTCTCCGATTTTCGCTAGAACTTAAATTGTTGCCGTATTTTTGAAAGGCCGACAAAAATGTTGGCCAACTCCCTCCCTTCCCCTCTTTTCACCCATCAACTGATGTCCTGTTATTTTATATATTCGCAGCTGTTGATGATGCTGCTGGTTGTTGTTGTTTGTTTTCGCTGTTATTGTTTTTGTGTACTTTTGTAGCGAGATTGTCAAGAGTGCATAATTTACACTTTTGCAAATTGCATGAATATGCAAATAATAAAAATGTGAATACCCCCCATGTCGTATACGCTGGTTGCAGAAGCACCAGCAGTAGCAGCGGGAAGTTGAAAAATGCCAAAAGCCCAGCAGCCAAAGGCTCGTCAGCTATACGTGCATATAAATATTCGGTGAATGTCAGTATGTTTATGAAAATATGTATGAATGCATAAAGTGTACACCATGACACACTTTTTGGTTTCAACTCACCCACAATGTTCAAGTTGACCGAATAGCTGCGCACCGGCTGGGTTGATATTTGGCATTCGTAGACACCTGCATCTCGCTGCTGGGCGTATTTGATTTGCAATGTCCATTCATCAATATCGCGATGATAGGAGGTCTGAAAACGCTGATCCGTTGTATATGTATATGTGCCCACGGTGAGAATATGTAGGTCGCGATGCCGTATCCAGGCCACCTGTAAATTTAATCACAAAAATAAAGTTTAACACATAAAGTATATCTACAATATTTAAAGATCTAATGTTGAAGCTTTGAACAATCTGATCCTATTTAAAAGACAGTTTCATTTAAACTCTCCTTAGTATTCGTCAGCTATTGGAAATTTACACATTTACACTAAATATTTTTTTAACTTTTCCTACTGAATCTGTTTAAGAGAAAACCAAAAGTATCATTTGCGCACATCATTAAGTGCCTTTTATGGAGCTGCTGTGTGGCCACTAAGCACTGATTTGCATTTTGATTGAGCTAAGAAAAACTTGTGTCAATTTGCTCGCTAATGCTTTGGTCAGACTCGGCGTCCGCCTCTGTGTCGGCAGCAACCACAGGCTTAAAATTTATGCAGCTCGCAATCTAAATATTAAATAACTGAAAATTAGTGTGCGCCACGCATGACAGCGCCGGAAAATGATACTTCCCTGCTTTCAACCTCGACATTCCTTTTCCGCATTGGCCACTACATTTTGTAAATTTTTCATGTGTTTTTTTTGTGTTTTATTTTTTTTTTGTTTTGCAGAGCTGCTGCTGTTTTGGCAAGTTTTTGGGCGCCTTGTTTATGCGGTGGCCAACTGCTGCTCTAGCCAATACACATACACATGCACAAACACATGCACACATTGGCAGACAGGCAAACAGACAAAGAGACGGACAGATAGACAGGCATATAGACAGACACTGCGTCAGAGTTAGCCAACTGTGCCAGGCATCCATCTGTGCAGTTCCAGTTGCCGTCTGTCTAATTCTGCAATAACAGCCCAAGCCTGCACAACCAAAACGAGAACAACTTTTTTTTTTCGTCAGAGTTTTTGCCGCACTGGCAACATAAATTTACCGTTGGCCAAAAACGAGCCGCCAGTTAACTAGAGAAGCTTGCCCCGGAATCCCTAACCCTACCCTGTCTGTGCGAGTATGTGTGTGTCTGTAGTTTACTGATTGCGGAAGCGGATTTGGCTATGTGGAAATGTATGACCTCAGTCCAGGGTGCCAAGACCGACACTAAATCGCTTAACGTAATCAACGCTGGAGCATTTAGTATAACTTCTGCCCCTAAAAACGAGGAGCACCTGCAAAGTTTCTCACGATAGGATTGCATGCAGGCATTCAGTCTGTAAGGTATCCAGCCAGCCAGCCAGCCAGGCAGGCAGGCCACATATGTGTTTCGCATGTGTGCAAATATTTCCGCAATGCTGAAGTGTGAACCACAACATACCGTATGGTGTATTTGTGTTTACGGATGTGTGTGATTGTTAAATTGCATCGAATTTACATTAAATGCTATAGCTCATGTCCTACTCGACTCTGCGACAGATTGTGCTGCAGTGACAGCCAGGACATTAACAGCCAGACTGACTGAATGACTCGACTGGCCCAATCGAAATTGGGTGCTGGGTTGGGGAACTCTATTAGCAGAAATTCAATACTCTATGTTCTACAATTGTCCAGAATCAGACTAGAAGCGAGCTTAAACCAAACTTTAAGTGCTTCCTAACCCATGCAGTGTCAACTTGGGAAACGAGACGCTAATTGCCTTGAAGAAAATATAACCGAACCCAAACACATAAGCTCATATGTCAGAATTGTTGTACTAGGCTATTGAAAATCAAATGACGGCACAAAACTAATGACAATATCTGGACAGAAAACATGGACAACATGTGTTAGGCGTCTTTACTTTTGGTTCATTGTTTCAATGTCACGTATAACATAATAAACTGACAGCAAATTTAATAAGCGGCTGCTATTATGGCCCACACACATACACGCACACACTACACAGATGTGTCCTATGCCAATATAAAACAGCAACTATCTGAGATGGTTGCCATGTTGCCAACACTTGTCGCAACATTTTTGTTTATTAAATGTAAATAAAAATAAACATTATTAAAACGGGCGCCACCACACATCAGCAGCAGCAGAAACAAGAACTCGAGCTGTTGTTGACTTTGGTTACATATGTTTATTTTTTCAATGTTTTTTTATTTTTTTTTTTTTTCATTACATATTATCTCTTTAGTCTGCGTTTAGAGCAAGCTGTTATTGTATTATATATATACTACAAACAACTAGATAGCTATCTCATGATTTGTTTTTATGTTTATCTTCATATTTTGCAAGAGAGAGAGTCTTACTTACCGTCTTGTTGCCCAGATGCTTGACACGGCAGCCCAAATATGCGGATTTGCCCACAAGGGATGTTATATTCCGTGGCATTGTCAGATCGAAATAGGGCTCATTCCATTTGTGGCCATGCGGATAATGTAATGGTGGCAAATGTGTCGGCTTTGAATCCGCATTATTGTGATTGTTGTTGTTGTTGTTCACAGATTGCCGCTGGTAGCACAATGTTAGGCCTGCAATACAGATAAGAACACAAATCAAAATGTATACATAATACACACTTACTCGTTGTACAACATAAAGTGTTCATAATGAAAAAATATTTCTTCATGCGTTATTTTCCATTCGAGTGGCTTTGTGAATAGCCACCGGTGCTATTAAACGCGAGACTTGATGGCAATTTTGGCTGAATACTCGAACGAAGATAAATAACACCAGCTAAGCCACCTGCAGGGCAATGACACTTGGAGGCTCGTGTCCCTGTCAAGGACATTGCTAATGGCGCCAACACGAGCTCAGGACGGTAACAGGAAACGGCCATACCAAAACTCCACCTTAATACATACTAATTGTCGTTAAATTGAAAGGATGACACAACATTCGTACACTCACAAACTCGCACATGCAGAACACACGCAGGACCCAGTTTTATTCACATTTGTTGTTATTGTTTGGTTTTTGTGTTCGTTTCGTGCGTCTCGTGTAACTTATACTAAAAATGCGCAAATGACAAACACATTGTGCCGGGGCTCAAGTGTCGGTGGCAGGCAGCTGCATATGCCTCGCTGACTCGTCAAGTGTGCCCCTTATGGAGTCCCAGTTTCAATTGTTATTGTTACTGTTGTAGTTGGTTGTTGTGCATTTCATTTATGGTCCGCTGGCAGGGGCTAATTTCCTAATTACTCGACGCGTCAGCGTCGGCATTTGCGAAACGAAAACGCAATAGCTTTATGATGAACCGAGAGTGTTGACTATGAAGTGGTCTAATGTTTATGCATGGCTAAAATTGGAACAGAAGCGAAATGGCAGCTAAAAGCTGCAAACTGAAATTTTTTATTGTGCCAAAAAGCTGAGAGAGGTACAAATAAAAAACAGGCTGGCAAGTTAAGAGGATCATAAAGTTGGTCATGTCAAATTGAGAGGCGTTATAAAAAGAGCAAAAAAAATTCAGAGGACAAGTTTTTAGAGCTGAAGTAATGCTTACAACAATGCTAGCAAAAAACAACGGAAACATCTGAAACAAGCATAACAAATGAACAAAGTTTTAACAAAAATGTCAGAAAAGAGTTGACAATTGAAAAACCACAAACTATAAGCCGCAGGAAAAACAAAATAGATATGAAGCAGTAAAGGAGAAAAGTACACCCAACCACAATTCCAAACGAAAAATTGAATTAAAGTGGCACACATTTAATATTCATGATTGTGGAAAGAAAACTTCTTAAGTCTCTGAATGGAAATTTCTGAAACTAAATTGATCACCTCAAACTGCATTCCTCTCAGGAGCAAAATTCAAAAATGTCTTAAGGCGTACCATTTCTGTGGTGCAATGCCAATAAAATTTGTGCTACTTGCTTGCATCAAGAGTCTTGTTTACTCAAGCAGCCAAGTGTCGTTTAGCCAACGAGCCTGGGGCATTTCGTATGCTGCCGTGCTTGTATGCCACTGTGCTGCTAGGCTACTACAAAATTCCATGAAACTTTAAGAGTGATGGCCCCAAGGCACTACAAGAGCGCCTTTGACAGAATTTAAATGTGCTGCTGGCCAGCCGGCCAGCCAGACGAGTGGAACGAGAGTGTGCAAGGCAAACACTCCACTCGAAGTGAATGCAAATAGCAGCAGCGCTTCACTGGCTTGTGTTGAGCGTATGCGTATTGCATTTATAAAACCAGTAAATAACTGGCAGGTGGCTCGACGCCTTCGTCATCAAAGCAACAAAAATAGGTATGCAGCCAGCAAGCTTGAATTTGCTTTTCTTTATGCACTGACCATTGACTAAGTTGAGCTTCAATTGGTAGCTGGATAACAGACGTGGTGAGTTGAAATAAAGGTCAAGGAACATTAAACAGTATTTATGGCCCTAATTAAAGAGACAATCGTTATACGCTTCATATATTTATCTCTTTCTATTGTATGTGTGCAAACACTAACGAGATTTAATTTTGGCTATAAATCAATTAAGTTTGCTGTCAAACATGAACCATGGGCATTCATTCCAACACAAAAGCGGCTTGTATATTATTACGCATACGACAGGGACAAACGGATTTTTGGTGCGGGGTGCAGAAAACGCAGCCGTTGACAATTTATGATTGATTCGGTTTGTGACAGCGTGGTCAGTGCCTCCATCGATGACCAGAACAACATAACAAAGGGGGCAAGAGAGTCCAAGAGTCAGAGAGAATGAACCCTAACCCTAAACGGGGCCGCACTCATTGCTCATTTGCATATGCCGTGTTGTGCAGTTTGTGGCTTTGTCCGGTGCCAGCCCCTTTGCCACGACTCATAATGAATCATTGACGCATAGCTTGGGGACTCATTTCATGCAAAATTAGCTTTGGCATCCGCTGCAGACGTCTAACGACAAAACGATTCCTACGAACTTGTGCAAGGTACACACGAACACAACAACAGCGCAAGGGCGCAGTGCACGTACGCCATCCTGAACTATGAGCTAAGCTCATAGAACCCTGCACTGGCAATGGCAACAACGGCCATAAAACGCTTAGTACGCTATTTTTGTGTGTGTGTGGGGGGTTGTCTCTGTTAAAGAGTGTGTGTGAGTGTGTGTCTGCGTAAATGGTTGTCTGTTTAATGTTCTTCAATATTTAAAAAGCAAACTCAATACCATTACAAAAGAAAAAAATACCAAAAAAAAAAAAAAAATCAAACGCATTAAGTAAAACAAGCAATGTAATACTCTTTTGTATGTGTATGAAGTAAGTATTTTTTTTAAATTAAACTGATTTTACTTCGCTTCACATAAGGATCTTTCTCACCATATCTGAACATTAAAATTAAAATGATGCTCAGCATCGTTGGTAAATTTGTTCAGTAAAATTCCAAAAGAAAGCGAACACGTAAAAAATTATTCTTGGTTAAGTGTAGCGTAAAATACAAAAAATTCATGAACAAAAAAATGCTTTCAGAAGCTTTCAGGGAAATGTTACCTCAATTAAAGATAAGTATCAAAGTGCATAATAATCAAAAGGCAGCCAGGCGAGAGACAGGCCAATGAGTAACTTGGTGTCAGGTTCCAGGGCCAGACAGCCCGTCTAGGTTGGTTGGTGGGCGTGGAGGTGTGTAAACACAGTAAAGCTGCTACTGTTGCTGTTGCTGCTGCTGCTGCATGCCGCTGCCTTGTCAAAATGATTGTCTTACATGCATTACACGTTGCTTGCCTAGCAGCAGCAGCACTCTCGTTCCTCGAGCGCACCTGACGTATGCGCAATTTTTTACCTGTTCGCATTTTGTTGCTTTTGTTGCACATCGTTTTTCATAGACAGCAAGAGCAACAGCAACAACAAATAACAACGACAACATTGCCATGTTCTTTTTTTGTGCCATTTTTACTGCAATTTATGCAGACTAGCTACGAAGTAACGGGAAAAGTGTAGAAGAGTGGCAGCAACAAAAGCGTAGTCCAAATCCGTGCCAGGCCTGCCCTCTTTTGGTCATTGCCTGTTAACACACCCAATGGGAGTTATTAATGTTTGTGGGGCTTTATTTACGGCTTGCAAGCAGGCAGGCAGGCAGGCAGGCAGGCGGGCAGGCATCGGCAACGAGTCGATTTTTTACGAGTCCCGGCGGTGGCAGGACTCGCTGACAGGCAGCAATGCCGATGCCAGGTCCTGTGGGTCTCCAAGCAGTTGATTTAAATTTGGTGTAGTTAATTTTTAACCCAATTTTCAACGGTTTTATTTATGAGAAACGCCTATTTAATGTTGCACTCTTTTTATTGCCAACAGGCACATCACCTCTGTGAAAGCTCTTAAAATACTAAAGCGTTCAAGAGCAGAAACTGTCAGAATGGTTTAAAATATATTAATTAATTAAAAGGTAATGTTTACATTAAAGCAATGTGAATATTCGGAAAATCTTCAAAGTCTGATACTACTCTACGCATAAGCAAAGTTTTTTTTCTGCATCTTTTGCAGTCACAAGGTCTCATTTGTACCTTTGAGTTTTTCAACTAAAGTTGCTTGTCATGATTCTCAAGTCATTTGCAAATCAAATTGTAATTGAACTTGTGTGCAGCTGCCTGTGTATATTCTTGATGAATGCAACAACTGCAACAGCAGCTAACCGTCGACTTCGGTAAAATATTGTTGAGCAAATGAAAAAGAAAATCAGAGTAGTGTGTATGTATGTGGCTGACAGTGAACTGTGACTGTAATCCACTTTGAATTTGTATGCAAATCGCAGAAAGAGAAGTAAAGAATGAATTCCGACAACAAATTTTCCATATTATATGATGGCGTATTTGATTTGGTTTTATAAAATGTTGCAGTTAATTAACTCTGCGCTGCTTGCATGCAAATGTGTGTCAATAAGGCTGAAAATCAATAGGCTAAACATTTCCAGGAACTTTGTCGCCTGATTAAATATGCATAATTGACAATGCAAGCCAAAAGATACAACGCATTGTCTATGACCCGATGTCCAAGTCGATGTCGATGACCAGAGCTCGGTTATTATTAAGTGCATGCAATGGAGTCAGCCGGTCACAAACAGCACGACAACATGTGAATAATGTGCAACGGCAACGAACGGAAACGGATGTCAATGTAAAGGGTGGCCGACCCCATGCAATGTCTCGCCCCCAACTTAAGTTGCCTGCTCTGCGTGCGCGCTTCATTGCATGTCAAGTTTTTTAAAGCAAGAATATCCCTAAAATTGTTTTTCTCTATTTTTACAGTTGATATTTATTAATGTACTTTGCTTGTCGTGTTTATTTAAGCAATTATTATTTTAGTTATGGCATCTCTGGGCGTGGTAGCGAGCAGCCGAGAAATGCTAATTCGATTTTCCAATTACTCAAGCGTAAAAGTGATTGTAGTCGAGGCAACGGCTTTCAGCTGGACATAAATTAAAATTCAATATTTGTTCGACATGCCACAATCGACAGAGCAACAACACCTGCCAATTAACTTAAATTATATATTAATATTAGTCTCTCTTTCACGGCTAATAAAGAATAACAAAAAAATTACTAATCACATTATTCGAATACTTCATTCTAAATACTAATATAATTTAGAATATAATTCAACTTCAAATATAATTGAACTTCACAAGTTGTAACAAAAATATTTGCATAATTCACACATCAAAAATAGACAAGCAGAGTTGGTGAACAGACAGAAAGAGGGTGAGAAAAAAGTTAAAAGCGTCAAATGTTTTCTGTTTGATGTTGTTCGTCGGCGGAAATTGCAAAATTGTAAAGCGCCACTTTCCGGCCAATTGCATGGCCTCCCAACGAAGCCCAGGCCCACAGATTGACGGCCAATCGGAGTGACCGAATTGTTCAGCGATTGTTCATGTGTATATGTAGAGTATGGAGTTATTTGTTCTGGTATGTGTGTATATTTGCTTGGCATCCATTGACCAGGCGTTAATTGAATTATGTTTGCCGCACAATTTGCGCTACGAGCGGTCGTACAACAAAAAACAATCAATCAAATGAATTGCATTCAGCGAGTCAAGCATGAAAGCGCTAAGCAAAGTGAGTTAAATTTACAATAAAGAGAATTCTTCAAAATCAAACGAAAAATTTTTTAATCTTAAATTATTTGTCTGTTTAAATATGTGATTTGATGTTAAATATTAAAACCAAAATTAATATTTAATGATTTTGTGACAATTATTTGTCAAGACGTTGTATTTACCCTTTGCCACATTTTCAAATAATTAATTTATTAATTACTATTAGTAACGTTGTACACGTTGTTGAAACGATTGCTATTCTGATATTCTTTGTGTACACACAAATGGCATAGTAATATACTTATTGCAGCAAGATAATCAAGATACTATTAACCGCCCAGAATAATGTTTAATTAATTTGCTTAGCAGGCAACCCACACAGCACATTCCAAACAATCAAATGTCAATAGTATGGCCAGCTAAAATTACACAGGCCACAGCACAACGAAACAAATTCACAGTACGCGCCCTAGGCGGGAAATACCCTTAAACTAGCTGGTGAGTGGCGAAAATATATACATATATAAAACAGTAAAACTTAATTTGCTGTTTATGCTAGGACCTGATGATAACTGTCGACAGTCGACAAACGACATTCTACTGGCGACAGGCGGATATTTCTGTGTTTTTTTCTTGGCGCCTGCTCCGCTAAGGATTTGAGGATTAATAAGTCAAGTTTTGGACGGCGCTAATGAACTGTACGCTAAGCTTCCAGAAATGAACTGACGAACTGCAAATGAGCGGGCGACCAAACGCACGTAGGGTCTCATATGTATGTTTGATAGCCAGATTAGGCAACCATTTGGCATTTTGTGCACATGCACACCCAAACTCATACATATAGGCATATCAAATTGTATGGGCAAACAAACGTAACATTTGCGCTGATTGCCAAAAGCCGTTAGTTGTTGTTTTTGGGATGGCTTTCTAGCTGCATATAAAATATAATGAAGAGAAATAAGTTAAAGCGACGCAGCCATAAAATAAACGACCCGGCAATGGGATGTTTTGTGGTGCAAATGTTAAGTTTGTGGCCAACACATGCTCACATGGGTATAAGTGGTAGTTACCCAAATGAGCCTAAGGTTGACCAAATTTCTTGGTAATTTGCATTTTGAATTGCCAAAAAGCTGTAGACAAGTTACAAAAAAAAACTTGTCAATCCTTTTTGCTGATCGCCGACATGGCCAAAGTTTTATTTGGCTTATTTATTATGTCCTATTTGATATTTGCATGGGACATTCAAAATAACACATTTGCGGCCGCTTTAATGTCGCAACGTTCAGGGAATTCCAGTTGGATGATAAATCATAGTCCCTTACGGCTTTTATTGGACTTGTTCGGGAATTTGTTTACGATACGGCTCAAACAAGAAATGTCATCAAATGGCGTTTGTGTTTTTAGCGCAAATTTTATAAATCAAAAGTTTTGTTGTCCCCCCCAGTTGTTTGGGCAACTCTTGATTGCCTTTTTAGACATTTCTTGACATTTGCCATGCTCTTTGCTGTTTATAGATACATTTTACGACCAAAACAACTTCAAAGATATTTCTTCGCAAGCTTAAATGTAATGATAGCTCACTTTTCATTTGGCTTTTGGGGTCGAGCTGTCCGACTCGTAATTAAATAAATTTTCATTTGGCCTGTTGACACATTTGAGTGCTCAATAAACATTCAAATAGCGTTAATTTTTGGCCACACTAAATCATGCACGCTTTGTTCTCAGCTCAATGCACGCTTCTGTAATTTATGCTCATATCAATCTATTATCATACTAACTTGTTTAAACTCGACCACATTTTACCAAAAACCAAAAACCAAAATAGAACCAATGCCATATTTTGATTGCTATAATTCGCGCATTAATTTATATTTTACGAGCAGGCGTGTACCTATGGCCCCTAAAATCGCGTCAACAATAAAATGTGAGAGGCGTCGAGGGACCCCCATTTAAAACGCATAAATAAATGTTTTTTTCTCCCCTACAACATATAATTTGTATAACAACCACAGCACATAATTTCAGAGATATTTATATATTGTATATATAAATAAATAAATAAGCAAAGAGTGAAGTTATATATAGACCGTATGAAATAATTAAGCAATATAAAACATTATATTTGAGCTTATAATGGTTTAACTATGTTTTTAATTAAATTATAAATAATATTCTGATAACCAGTATTTGCATGTATCGCACTTTTATTGCGCTCTAAAACTTTTAAGTTTAGTATTAGCTTTTAGTCTGCAATTAAAATAATATAAAAACACGTATACTTTCCCATAAAGAAATTATGTCATAAAATTCCCATATGTCGTTGCATTGCCACACAGTATGAAATTTAATTTATGTATACAGCGCTTGTATACAATTTTTAATTTTTTATTAGAATGTTTTTATGAACATCACAAAATCTGCTGGCTATGGGTTTACATGTTTTTAATGAGCATTGGCATCGCAAATTATATATTTGCCAAATTAACAACTCAAATTTACAACATAATTAACAAGAAGAATGCACAATTCTATGAAATGCACTAATAAAGTCATTTAGTACTAGCAAGCATTAGGTTTTTAGCTACCTGGCTAAGTTTTATATATATTGCTACATTTTATATAGACGCCATTAGGACGACTATAATTTATCTGTAAATGTGACAAAAGCAAAGCAGTAGAATCACTTTATAGTGTTCTTCATTTGCGTTGTTTTTCGTTCCTCTGTTGTTGTTGATTTTAATGATCCTGAGATTTGACGACATAACGGCATATTAAACTCAGAAGAACGCAAGAATGGTTGCTAACGATATACACTAAAAATAAAGCAAAGCAAACGGTAGACAAAGACTGAGAAAAACAACAACAGCGAAAAAAGTGCTTCAGCCAGACCAACATTATTAATAGGCACTTAAAACTGTTTGTGGATGCAAGCTAAAAGTAAAGCAGGGTAAGGTGGGGACGGTGAATATGTAGACAAGGACGGACACAGCAGCAGCAGATTACGAGCTGATGAAGACACGTTTTTATATTTCGTATATTGACGTTAAAATTAGATGCCAACTTGTCGACGTCGCGTCGTGCTCGAGTCTCCGAGCATCAGAAACAACAAGTATCATATTTTGCATCGGCTGCCCTCAATGATAATTGTATGTGAATGGTGATGAGACAGATCCGCCGCCGTCATGTGCAGGTAGGTGGGAAGGGGAGGGATGTCATAATGGCGATGATATATGGTTGCCTCACAGCTTGACACACAAATCAACATGTTAAATAGACCAGACCAGATTGTTTTAAAGATTAATACACCCAGCACATATAAAGCTGCTGGCTGCACAATATTTATTTATGGGTGTTAAATGTGTATTTATTTATAAATGTATTTTACTTATTTTCCCCACTTGGGCTCCGGCTCCAGTGGCTCAATATCTCTGTATTGCTCGCCAGCCTTGCACAATGCTGAATAGGTTCTGTCAAAGCCATTCTGGCAGCTCAAACTTTTCGCTCTATATATGGCATGTTCTGACACAAAGTTGCTGGCATAGTTGCAGGTCATTAGAAAGAGTTGCGTTGGTCCCTTTTGCATTTTAATAGCTGCACAACCCACATGAGTGTTGTTATCGCGTGCCATCACTGCAAAGTTGCGAATGGGCCTGACGAGAGAGTGTCGCGAGATCGATAAGAATGTTGAATTTTGTTCGTAATTTACTCACTTGATAAGATTTGCATCTTTCGGAAAGTGTTCTACTTGCTGTTGGGTAATGTTATTGTACTGATCCCACCAGATATCAATGGTCTCTTGAATCAGGTCCTCAATCGTTGAAGTATTAACGGTAATCTTTTTCATTGCCACATTTTGTCCGGAATTACGAAACTCCAATGTGTTGTGGCATGGATCATAGACCGGCGCACATTGCTTAACATTTAGCTGAGCCAGCTGTTCCAATTCATCACTCCACTGCATTGTAGCCATTTTGTCTGGCACCTTTAGGGTACCCAACTTGCCCACGGCAAGTATATTACGTTGTTGATTGTGATGGTTAAGGATAAATTGCTGAGCTTGTGTGAGATTCAGGAGCTCCGCATTTGGGGGACAGACTTTGGCCATCTCCTGTAGTTGGATGGTGATATAATAGCTGTTTTAGCAAGCTGCTGATTTTCTACTCACCCCTTTGTGCATGCAGCCAATGTGCTTCTTAAGAGAAGGGCACAGTCCTGCCTGACAATAGTTGTTAGTTTCGTTTTGGCAGTTGACTTGGTGCAGCAACAGCAAGAACGCTGCAGCAAGTAGGTGGTTGCAATACTGCTGCATCTTGCTCAGTGTTTGTTAGTTGATTGCCATTGTGTAGTGGCTTTTATAGTTGGCCAGTTTTGAAAGTGGTGCTGTGACAACTGTTTTTGGCCAAAACAGTTGTTCTTGCTTACTCGAGCAAGGCTAAGTCATGCCTACACAGCTTAGCACATAATCCAACACTTAAAAAAACAGACGCACAAGAACAGCAGCAACAAGTCGTTATTGGTTCAAATGTCATGATAATAAAGCTGACTCTTGTTCGGAGACTATCAATGGCAAAGGTATACAAACTGCTCAAGTGAAGAGCTCGCCGCCTCGACTTGCCACACTTGACACCCACAAAGCAAACAAAAAATGGATAAACATAAAAGGAAAAAGAAGTAGAAGAAAGCCGAGAGCTGAAATGTGAACGCAAAAATTCTTTTCATGCTGCAATTTAAACAGCAAATAGGACAAAAAAAAAGAAAAGCTTTTCTGTGAATCTCAACTGCAACTCATGAAAAGACACAGAAACGTACAAAAAAGATAAGGCGGGATGATGGTTGGAAAAGAAATGAAAATGTCGCCATGTCCTTGCCGTTCATTTTTTACCTCAATTGAAATAGTTTTCTTGACTACAACGAACAGTTTTAAACTTTCATTAAATGGCACAATGTTTTCAAACTCAACAAAATACGAGGGCTGTACAAGAAGAACGTAAGAATGGGAGGCTCAATGACATAACTGCTTGAAAGATCAGAAGTCTAAAGCCACCCTCGCTTGGCAATTACTCTTTGCGTGTCTCTTGCATTCTCTCTGTCTTTGTCATTTTTTATTACCAGGCATTGAGTAACAGCAATGGAGCGACAGTTACAGGCAAACAGTAAGCAACAGCAAAGACCAATTCCAGATTCACTTCTGTAAGTCTTAGCTTTGCAAGCAGTTCTCTTTATAATGCAAAAATCTGTGGTTTCATAAGATACTTGTAACCGTTATAACTATAATTATATTTATTGCTGAAGCCAATTTAATTTCAAGCTTAATTGTCGAGCAGCAAGAAAAATGTAACTCTAACAACAGCAAGAAAAAAGACAGACTGAGTCAAACAAAAATCATCCTCAGGTGCAAGACGTGTCTGCGTCAGCTACTGCAATTTTAATAGCAAAGTTGTTGCCATTTAGCGCGCATTAAGCGAACGACTAGGGGAGAGACGAAATGAAGATAGAGAAAGATAAAAAGAAGAAGAAAAGAAAAGAAAAGCTTCGGCTTACACTTGCTTTTCACTTAATTGGATTTGCTTTGGTATCGCTTTTTCTGTACCGCCCCTGTCAAGGCTAATAATTGCAGTTTGTAATTATTTTTACGGAGATTAAGCAATGCAAAAGGACACAAGCTTTAATGTTACTCCCAAGCATGTGTTTTCCCTCTTCTCTAATCTATCTCTATATATCTTGCTTTCTGTCTCTTGTGACTCTTTCGAATGCCAATTTAAATTTAAGACATTGTGCGCATATTTAAATAGTGAAATATACACAAAGTTATTTTAAATGCCACTACGAATGCTAAGCATACATATACATATGCAGTGAACTCTCACACTTGGGGTTGAAATCAATTTCATTTAATTTCCTCAAAAATCAGCAACGCGTTGCCAACAGCGTCCTTCGGCTTTGGTTTTCTTTTGATTGGCGGCAATTGGCAGTGAGCTTAGTATGCACACAGCCATATCACAGTGTGTGCTTATGTGTATGTGTGTGTGTGTGTGTGCCAAAGCGGAAATTGAAATTCTCCCACATTCAAGCAGACACACATACACATTGAAATTATGCAGAGTGTAAGAGGGAGTTTTGAATTTGTTGGCTTCTTCCCATTGCCATTTGCAGCATTTATTTGCATATTTTAAGGCAAAAATTTAAATGTTATGCATGTAAACGGCATAGCCAGGCATAGGTTTATTGTGCGTGTGTGTGTTCAACTGTCTGCAAATGTATGTGTGTATGTGCGGATGTGGATGTCAATAAAACAATGACAATGTCGCAATACTGACTGCCATTTCTTCTTTAGCTTCGCCTCGCTTCTGTCACTTAAAATGCTCAACTCAATTCGTTTTGTCACGTCCACCTCGCATCGAGCAGTCAACCAAACAACTGAGAAGCTGCCTGAGCTTCAGTTTATGTCACGCATTATTAACACACGCCCCATTGCCAGTTTGCTGTTTGCCTGCCGGTTGGTTGCCAACTGGTTGCAGCAGCAGCATCACCATCAACTGCTCCATGTGCAACGCGGCGTATGCGCAATGCCAAATGGAAGCCAAAGTCGTGGCAAAAAACTCAGCAGTGCTTCAGTGTACTGCCATTGCGACTTCATCTGCAGAGTCGTGAGTTGATTGCTAAACGCATTGCAATGCCAATATCATCCATTTGTACTGACTGAATACACTACAGTCCCACATTTATGGCCAGCACATGGCGCCAGTAATCTTTTTCTAATACTCTGGCATAGAGTATTATAACATTGTCTTAAGTAAGCCGAAAGAACTTATGTGCTATCTGCATATCTACTTTTGAGCAGGACCAAAAAGCATGGTTCAATTTAATGTGGATGGGATGAACTGCAAAAATCTTGTTCTTTGACTTATTTTTGGTTTCTCATGCTACTACAAGGCTATGAATTTATATGCAAGGGTATTTTGTCTTCCGCAGTAGAAAGTTAGTCGTTTACTCTATGCGAAGCCTGAGATTTGTTTGTCGTTTCCTCACGCTGGGGAGCTAGAAAAGAAAATATTGTGCTCGGCGTCCCTTTTTACCTTATTTATTTTGCATTGTCGTCCGCCTGTGCTTATGCAATGGTTTTTGGCACGTACAGCAATGCTTGAGGCGCGTGTTGAATGCTCACGTGTGAGTGTGTGTTTTTTAAATATGTGTGTGTGTGCATGTGTAAAGTATGCAGCACTTGCATTAATGAAAAGTCTCGTGGCTAAGGCAACGTGCAACCAACGAATAGCATTAAACAAAGCAAATATGTACCTGCACAAGGGGCATAAATAGACCCAAGACTAGCCAAATATCTGAGAGTTTGTCTAAGGCAAATGCTTATGCTTAGAAAACTTTTCAGCTTTTGTTTAGATACGTATGTTTAACTACACATAAAAGTTGTGAATAGCTTTTGAAATGTTTTTGGGTATAGTAATGCGCCGCGGTATGTAATGTAATCTAAACGAAGCTCTCTTGTTTACTTATGGTGTTGGTTAAGCGGCTTTCGCTGTAATTTTATGTTCTTCCATTCCTAATGTAAATACAATTCCATCAGCCTACTAATTTAAATTTGAGCCCAACTCAGAGTCGGGACCGTTTCAAGGTCACATTTCGCAAGAATTGAAACTTTACAAATGGCATTATCTACCTAAGACCGCATTCACACACACATACACACACCCCCACCCAAAGGTCGCAACGTAAAGAATTTGTTTCACTTGTGTGGCATGTGGCCGAGCACATTGTATATGCCACCTAGTTGCTGTCAGGTTAGCATAAGCTCCATCAGTGTCTTCATCGGTGGCGTCTCCTTCTTAGTCTGTGTCTGCCACGCTCGATATGCAGCACCAGGGATAACAGACAGTCGACAGTCTCTGACACGCATCGCGGCATATGCTTTAGCTTTATCTACAGCTCGTTGTTGTTGTTTTTGTTGTCGACAGTCTTTGCGTCCCCTACCACAAACAGTCCGGACCGCATCAGTATTTGCCACAACATCGTCGATGTTGCCTTGTCGCCGCCGTGGTTGCCCCCCAACCCTCAATCTGATTTCTTGCCAACTGATTTTGTGATTTTCTGCAAACATTCAAGGGTGCAGGGTGTACGATGCAAGCAAGAGAAGGAGCGGTTGGGGTTCGGGTGCTCATTAAATACGCTTTGACATTTGCTGCGCGTGTTGTTCACATTTCGCTTATCTTGTTTAGTCGTAGAGCAGCCAGACGAGTCGACGGGCAATATTTCTTTTTTTTACAGTCCCTATCAGCGCGCTGTCTGGCATCAAATCAAACATGTGCCGCGGCAGCCACAGCATTTCGACATTTATGCGACACGACATTAAACACCCCGTGAACCAAAATCAAAAAACAAATAAAAACAAAACTGTGAATCGTATAAATAGCTCCAACACAATTAGCTGCGTGGGCTTTAAAAATTTTAAATGCACTATTAAACCATGTGGCACAAGGGAATTTTTAATATGCAAACAAGAAACAAATCTGTGCGGCGAGATGTTTCCGTTTAAGAATTTGACAATCTGTTTCGCTTTCCCCTGTTTCCCAGTTTCCTTTCACGCTGCCACAAACACCACATAATTGTTATGTTGATTGCAAAAATTTTACCGCTTGTGGTTCAGCTGAAGCCCAGAACGCTCTTGCCAGCAACATTGTTGACGGGAAGAGAGTCCTGCCACGAGGACGAGCTGTTGTGGGAATGGAAGTCCACGCACTTTTGACATGCAAATTTTATGCAATTTTTTATGTCGCACTTGGGGAAAAGTTACTCCAAATTCAGAGGCTAAAGTTAAGAGTTTGCTGGCTTGATTTTGCTTTTGTTGTTGTTGTGTATTTTCAGTTGAGCTGGTTGACATTTCGTTTCGTGCTGTGGACTGCACTTTTGACCCCTCCCCCTTTAATCTTTTCCTTGACTATAACCCCCATGCACTCCAATTGTAATTAATATAATTTGTGTTTTTGTACGCATAAATTAAGCAATACACTGCGTGACTTTTAACGAGCTCTTTAAGCCATTTTGTACTGCAATTTGAGTAGCAATTTTTCACACTTGACAGTTGGTCAGCCGGGCTGAAACACAGAAGAAGTAACGGAACTAGAAGCAGAACCAGAAGCCGAAGTGAAATTGCCAAGTTTTTCAGGCAGCTCAGTGCCAACTAATTAAGAAAATATTTGCCCAGCAATCGTTCGGCAAACTAACTAAAACAGCCCTGGGATGGATGAAGCACAAAGAAAAAAGAGAGAGGCAGCAATGCATTTAAAAATACTGCAGGAAATCCCAAGCTGCGTTTCAACTGAGCAAAAAGGATGCGGCCAAAGAGGCAGCCAGCCGTTCGATGGACGCTCGCATGTATGGCAATGCCGCCTGAAGAGATTTCTTCTCAAAACAAGCTGCTGCATTCAGAGCCAGAAGTACAAAAAACATTTCTCGGCAATTGTGTGCCAAGAGCAAGTCCTAGATGAAGGCAGCTGTGGCTGCAACCTTGCAGCAAAAGCAAAAAAACTGTAAGAACAAGAACAGGATATACGTATGTTTATGTGTATGCGTATGATGTATGACACTATTCTTATATACTTTTCACAATGTCGTTGAGAAAATGTTAGATCATCTTTTTTGCTCATAAACTAAGAAAACAAAAGCCTGGCAAAAAAAGGAAAACAACAATATCATTCAACTGTAACTAGCACTATCTGCACTTTATGTAATCCCTTCGTTATTTATTGTATTCATTTCAGCCAGTTGAAAGGTTTTTAAGTGTTTTTCAACCCGCCTGCCCAAAATCTCATACAATTTAAATTAAATTAAAATCAGTAAAACAGAAGCCGATTCTCAATCTACTGTGCTCACAGGCAGCTTGATAAGGCCCTTGATAATTACTTGCTGATAAAATGTATTGAAGTGTGGCGTTCTCTTAATTTTCACATCATCTGCTTATTCATCGTCTCTTGTTCAGCGAATCATCGCTGAATTGGGTCAGGTGCAATTTCAATGCTCTGCACACACACCCCAATCCACACCCACTTTCACTTTTCCCACTCCCGCACCCGACAATTTGTCGTAACTGTAAAGTTTTCTGTTTTTCGTGTGTTGTTGGACATCGTTACTTTCATTGCCACTGCTCGAACGTTAAGCAACAGAGCTCCCAAATGCATTTGGCGAAATGAAATCAGTTTTATGATGAGATTTTACTTGCTGCTTTATTCTGTTAAGTTATACCAAAGAATAACCCAAAATGAAGCCATAGTCCAGGCGGGCATAGTCTGTTTAGGTCCGTTTGCAGCCCAAAAAGCAAGGGACATCTCAAAGCTTTGTTCATGCAAATTGAAGTGCGTGCTGTGCGCCTTTGACTTTAATAAGATACATGCAAACAGCAACATAAACACACACACACACACAAATCGAGGTAGGCGTGCCAAGAATTTTGAGGTGGAGGCAAAGCTGTTTGCCGATGGCGTTATGTAAACAAGACTGCCACATGCCACATGCAGCACCGGAAAAATTAATATTTGTGTTAATAAAAGCGACAAGGGAAGTGAAGAAAAGAATGCCAACAAAAGCAGCAACCATTGCCGGCACCTAGCAGATCTCCCAGTTAAAGCAGCAGCTGTGCGGTCGTAAGTGTTTACATTACTTGTTTTGGATCTAAGCAAGCGGATGTGGCATCTAAATTTTGAAGAGCAAACGCCGTGGTTCGCTTGATAACAAGGAAAACGTGCCAAATGCGCTAAAACAGAAGCGGAATCTCTTGCTGCAATTCTCACTCCTGACAGCATGTCGCTGGATCCATTGAATTTAACCAAAAACCAACTATAGCTGAATCGTAGACCGAATTCTAACCCTCACACAAAACGTACTTGCAATTGAAGCTGTGCAGCATACAATTCAATTAAAAAGTTTGTGTTTTTTTTTCTCTCCATCTATTTCTCTTCTCTTCTCTAGTGTTTCAGTTTGGTGCGGTAAAATGACGGTGACGTCTCAATTTTTGCCATTCCGGCAATGCCGCGCGTCGAAACCAAAAGCAATGAACAGCGCCAGTTGAATGGAAAAGGAAACGAAAGATTGAAAGAGCGAGTGCATAAGTGCCTAGTGCCAACTAAAAGCAACAGTGGGTAGCGTTTGATATTTTAGAAAAATTAATAAAAAGATAAAGATTTTTTCAACACTAAATTAATTAGAAAATAAAATGTTAACTGTTCGAAGCAAATACATTTTAGTGCTACTTTTATTATATATTTTTCCAATCCTTGTTTTCACCGCAATTTAATATGCACGTCAGTAACAAATAATTGTCGGAAAGTTGTAATTTTTGAAACTATTTAAAGCTCTTTCTGCACGAAGAACTTCTAGACACTTTAAGTTCGAAAAATGAAAGACAAATAACATTTCGTAATGTTGTGTTTTACCCTTAGCCCTTTTTTTTAGTTATTGCTCCCATTGTTTGCTGACTGTTGTGGGGCATCTGTTCGCTGCCTTTTTGAGTGGCAGACTGCCTTCAGCCCCGCTTCCACTTGACATTCCCGAGCCACTCCCACAGCTTTCCGGCTCCTTCTTTCAGCATTGCATTACATTTTTGTATGTGGTTTCTTTTTCTGTTTGCGTTTTCTTTTATAACACCCACATCAGCGAATGGGACTGAAGTGAAATGAAACTTCACACCATTTTTCCGCAGAGCCCCTTCGTACATCTCTGCGCTACACCCAGGTGCAATATAGATGCTGAGGCAACAGCAGCTGCTGCTGCTTAGCAATGAATGAAATGCAATTAAGTTGATGTCAATGTATGTTTATAGTGGCTGACTGCCTGAATGACTGAGTGAGTAACTGGCAAAGCCACATTGATGCATTGTAGGACTCAACACAAACACCAACAACAACAACATCAAATAACACACCTATGAATTGGCAAAGAGGAAATGAATTTCCAACGGTTTGTGAGCAACAATTTTGTGCGGATTGCCGAGTGTATTTGTGAGTGTACTTAAAATTTTGTGAATGCGTGTATGATGTGTGTGTGTGTGTGTGTGTATAATGCCCAGTTGACATGCCAGATGCGTCACTTAATTAACTTAATTTAAAGCATGCACACATATGCATATTTTAGCTGTTAATTAACTTAATGCTAACGTGGCTAGGCAGCCAGCAGTTCAGCTGACTTTAACCAAAAAGCTGCAAAGTCACGACAACTTTGCAGCCAGCAAATAACATTTAGCAACACTTTTGTTCACACACACATACACCCAAACCTTCATGCATGTTGACCTGGAAGGGGATTTTGCATATTTGGTCCAAGCAAACTGTTAGTCTGGGCAAAAGTTGAGCAACATTTTAGCAATCATTTCACAGGCTGCACTTTTTGAGCACATGCATATGTGAGTGACACGCCCACACACTTAGTGGGCGGTTTGTGGCGTGTCTTCATAATGGATTCTCTAGCGTGCTTGCCTACTCGTCTGCCTGCCTGCCAGACAAAAGGCGAGAAAATTTGCGGCTACAAGTTCATTTATCACTTGCTTGAGTAATTGAAATTTCAACGCTGGAACCATCGCAACATCTCGCCATCAAACCAGACAAGACCAAGACCGCCACATAGCATAACACCACAAGACGCCTCGCCAGACCAGACCAGACCGTAACAGAGGAGCCCTGCCATGGCAATCAATGTGCGCCCAGAGAGCAATCCGGAACGCATCCCTAACCCCAAACACCCAGAGTGGCGCTAAGCAGCCAATACATTAGACGCCTCCACTGACACATTTTGCTTTGAACTTAATGGATATGAAATAAATAAAAAATGTATAAACTTATTTACGTCGGAAATGGTGAGCGTCCTAAGCATATGCATGAGTAATATGGAAAAAAATGACTAACAACAACAGGGTAAAAAAGGTCGCCACAAAAAGGCGACTTAAAGTCACAAAATGGCGGCCGGATACTCATTGAATGTGCTTGAAAATCGATTGGGGATTACTCTCGAACGCTTTTCATTTTTACCTCGTTTCGGGAACTCTTTCCTGGCTTAGATGTATTTATTTTCGGTCCCAGCGGCTTATCCCTTCTATGGGTTGCTGTCGCTTACGCATTGAAGCACAAATGATTTATAATGTACACAAAGCAAGAATTGTAGCCACACCTTCTTGACTGGCTACCAAATATAGAGAAGATAAGCAGAAAGAGAGGTGAAGGCTTAGAAGCGGCTCCTATTTGTATTCCAACCTACATATACCGCATTCACATACACATACATAAGTAACTTAGTATGTGAGAGTTCGTTGATATTTCCACACCAAGGCTGGTGACACAGAAACGCAACCATTTGACCATAAACATTGAACTTAATTCAAAATCAATTTTGCGTAATAATAAAAGCAAGCCAGCGTCGTTATGTTCTATCCCTTGTACTGTTATGTGATTAGCATTGGGATTAAGAACACAAATTGAGCATAGAAAAACTTTTTTGCTTTGCGTTATAAGCCTTGTTATGTTCCTGTATTACTGCAATTATGTCCACAATAGGCTGTGTGACAGGCCCTCAAATACAATTGAAAACGTGAGTTTCAGTATCGTTAAAGGAAATGCCATGAGTCTTAAGAATGAAAAAAGTGTGTTCTTAATGTGTCATTTGTTTTAATATTGATGCCAAAGAAAGTTCTTTAAAACGTTATATATTAGCTTTAAGTATAGCTTTCCCTTTTTATTTCATTATGTGTTGCGTGGCTAAAGCTGTCATCCCCCTATAAATATAGATGCCCTGTGCCTGGCAAGCATTTACTACAAATTGCCATAAATAAGTACTATCAACACACACGTGCGGTGTGTATGCGTGTATATTCTGCCTACTGGGCACTTTTTAGTGTTTTTTGGCCATGGCCAAAATGCAGTCTAACTGCCAAGCGGCGAGAACTGCAGCAGACTCTGAGCTTATTTATGCCCTTAGCCAACCTCAGCAGCATCCAAACAAAACAGCCAATATAATAATAATAATAATAACAACAAGCACAGAAGTTGTACAATACGAGTAAAAAAATAAACTATTCTAGCCAAAAGTCAAGTGAATTTCCTTTTCTGGCCACGCACACAATAAGAAACGACATTCACATACACACAAACACACACACATGCACAGCAATAGGTCGCGTACAGAGCAAACGAAAGAAACCGAACAGGATAAACGAGTTGCTCGCACTGCCATGAAATGTATTTTGTTATGAATTTTTGTTACATCCTTTTTCATTTTTGGGTTTGCTTCTTTGCCCCCATTTCCTTTTTGCAATGGCAGTTGTGGCAAGAACAGCAGCAACAACAAAGATTAGAAGAAGGACGCAAACACATCCGTAAACAATTTGTTCATGCCCCTTTATTTTCATTTCTTTCGTATTTTTTTTTCAATCGAGCTACTTTGTTATGTCTTCTTTGTGTTTATTTGAATGCGATGCTTTTTGATAAGCAAAATAAAGAAATGTACAGAGAACTTGAAAATGCAGCAAGACACAAACAAAAAAGATTCAAATTTGAAAAACAAAAAAATTCAGAACAGAGAAATTGAAATAAACCAAACAAAACCAGGGTGTTAATACAAAAGCTGGTTAAATGGTGTGTACAAAGTGACAATCGGCTTATACGATTTGAACACGCCAAGCAATTTAAATAAAGCAAAAAGTTGATATATGTATGTTTGTCCAATAAACATTATGTGAAATCTTGTGGACGAATCTAAAAGCAACCTGTCCTGACAGAATTATTGTCATGAGATTTTTGATAGTGCGTATGCTACAGCAAATAACGACAATACAAATTAGCCCAAGAAGCAGTTGCTTAACTTTAATGTGACAGATCTTGGGTGATGGGGCCCAGGATAAATCAGTGCAGTGCTTTTATTGTTGCTCCTATTGCTGTCAGCGTTTGCTCCTTTTTAAATGTGTTGCCACCCATACAAATGTATGTTCACGTGTGTTTGCTTGGATGTATATATTATATATATATACATATATGTCGTTTATGTACATTTGGAAAAGTCAACGTAATTTTTCTTTCCTTTTCATTCGCTTATTTGCCATTTCATTTCCATATGCAAAGAGTAAATAAGTAAACAATTGAAGTATACTTGCAAAACTCACAACGGTGTGTGTAGAGTGTGTGAAGGTTGATACAATGTTGTTGGTGTTGCCTTGACAGCCAAGTTAGTGAAGGAGAACTGGGATCTGAGCGGGTCAGGCAAGGTTAGGAATATCCTTGATAGAGTGAAGGGAAACAACTTCACTGGCTCAGTGACATGTGCGAAATGTTTGCCGTGTTTTGAATAGAGCTTTTGACATACCAACAGCGTTCGGCAAATTGGAAGCCAAGATAAGGTCGACGGTTTCGACTTGGATGTGAGTCGTCGCAGGTTAATCGACAGCCTGCCATTGTGTTTACACTAAATTTCAATTAAATTTTGAGGCCTTGTTGACATTGATGGCGTCAGCAGAAACAGTCACAATGGACACAAATGCAAATAGAATTCAACAGCATAAATGAAATAAGTTTAAAGCTAAAACTAAAGGAATTCAGGATAACAAAAACAATCGCAAATGCTGTCGCCAAACAAATCTCAACAAACTTTACAAAAACAATTTTATGTGAAAAAATGAAGCCACTTTTGGCAGAACAACAATAACAAAAACAGCAACTACAACGCCAAGAACAAGAAAAACAACAACCAGTCGGCAACAAACGTCGCGTGGCCAACTGCTACCAAGGGTAGGGCGGGGTATGGCTTGTGCGGATTTGCTGACAGGATTTAAAATGGAAATTATTTGAGAATACCAATTCACTTTATTACTTTGGGGCATACGCAAAGTAAAACAAAAGAACCAAAAAAAAATAAAAATACAATAATGAACAACAGCAACATCAAAAACAGTAACACCAACAACAACAACAACTCAAGGCAAGCGACCATAAAAATTAATGCAATAAAAACACATGGCACAAAAGGCACAAGAAAGCAACCATCGATGCAAAACTGGTGGCTAAGTGTGTGCAAAGTTTGTGGGGAGAAAAAAGTTAACTTACAGCTAAGCAGCAGTGAAGTACGATTCCTATAAAGTGGCAACGTATAAGGAGGCTATAATAACTTGCTCATGTAGAGTTAAGCAGCAGAAAACCCACATAAATAAACTAACTATATTTATGCATTATGTGCTTCGTAATTATAGGCCCCTCATCTGAATAATGTTATACTTCGAGCAGTAAACTTAGCTTTTGTTTTTGATAGACATAATTTTCTCATAGCCTGCTTGGCTATATAATAATATTCATTCGAAGCAATACCTGCACTCTCATAACCTTCTTTTTTTTGCAGCTCCTTTCTTTTGGTGACAAAAAGTGTTTATTACAGTAGCAGCTCAAAGAAGGATAATATGTTGACGTATAATATTTTCCCCTCGGCTTATGATGCTATGCAGGTTGCTTGGGCTATCGTGCTCAAGGCATCTTAGTGCTTGCCTGCATCTGGTAGCAATTAAAAGGAACTGAGAGTCATAAACATTGTTGCTTCAGCTGCATGTTGTTGTTTTCACTCGGGTTGGTGTTGTTGCCGTTGTTTATACTATTACAACGCTTGATTGAGCTTGAAGCTGTGCCCCATAAAATCGCTGCTAGACTCGCTGGCGTAATTACACTTTTCAATTATGTATAATTATGTGCAAAGAGCAATTTGTGTTTTGTCGCTTAAAGTTTGTTAAAGCTTAAATTGCAACAATTTTTGAAAAAGACCCTTTAGCTAAAGGTCTCTCACCCATTATCCTGACCCGTTATGCGATATGCCTGGGGGGCACACTGAATCGGAGTGCGACCGCATTTTTGTTTGCCTGTCTCCTGCCTCCGCTCCTGCTCCTGCTGCGGTTGGCATTGGCCATGTTGCTAGCAAGGACAACGACAATGGCAACGACATCGAGAACGCAGCTTTCAGTGCAGCGCAGCAGGCAGACATAAATCAGGATTTTAGCAGCCTGAACCGCACAACTGTTTTTTAAAGGATTCGCAGTGGGTGCTGCTGCTGCCGCAACAACAATAATAACTTGGGGGTCGTTTGGGTTCGTTGTCGCCTGCAATCGCAGATAATCTTATGCATGTTTAAACAGGATATATATATATATATAAATGTATGTATATAAGTGGGGCTATGGCTACGTTCAAGTGTCCTGGCCCAGCTTACAACTTACCCATCATGCAACAAAGCAGCGTCGAAAGGGTCAGCATTTTGATGTAGAATGGGTACCCAGCGCCGTCTGCTTCGCTCTTGGCTTCTCTCTTCGACTCTTCCTATACCTCTTGGATTGTCTCTGTTGGTGATTCTTTATCACCTGCTCCTGCACTTTCGCTTTCGTTTTCGTTTTCCGACTGTGTTTGTTGCTTTATTTTCGCTATCGATTTGCACTTTGTTAGCCTTAAATGTTTTTATAGCTGCACTTTTCGCCGTTTTATAGAAGTTTCTATTTTCTTTTTTCCGTCACTGTAAATGATATTTTTATTTGAATAGCAAACACAAAAGCAACAACAACACCGAGAACAAGCAACAACAATAACAACTTTTCTGTTTTTTCGCTCTCCATGAATTAAACACTCGCAATGACATTTAAAACACTTAATTCCAACGGCAGACAATTTAATCTTTTAACGTTCGTTTGTTTTTTAACCTTTTTTGTTTGCTTGTTGTTGTTGTGGCTGTTGCCGCATTGTTGCATAGGCCAAATATTATTGTTACTGTTTTGTTTTTTCCATTTTCCTTTTATTTTTTCATTTTATTTCTGCCATTTCGTTGTTGCTTTGCCTTCTGCCATATCCGCTTTCAACATTTTTTGTCTGCCTTTGCCAAATTGATTTTGTCAGCTCTATGAACTTTAATTGATTAAATTTATTATTTTTTTTTTTTTTAAGCCTGTCCGTTCCGTTATTGCGAAGGCAAACTTTTCCATTTTCACCTAATAAAAGCTACAAATTGATCAACATAAAAAACTATGAAAAAATTTATTTATTTACCCGAGCCATCTAAAGGCAAATGAAAAAATGAGAACGTTTGAAAAAATAATAGATGACTTCCGTGTATTGATTTTTTGTTTTTAATTTTTAATTATATGTATGCCCTTCACAATATTTCTAAATTTAAAAATAAAATTCTGGGATAGAATAGTAAGACATTACATTTAACCCTCTCAGCTCCAAATACCTCAAGTCAAAAGAAAAAAATCAATCAAACCATCCCTGAAAGCCTTTGACTCAGAACTTTCACTGAACTATCATTGCCGTTGTGCATAATTTATGAAAACAACTGACACGCATGTCCACAGAACTCAACCCAAAAATAAATCTGCCCACGCTTATTATAATCAAAACGGACTAAAGGCAGCGAAAACATACAAAATAAATATATATAGATTCAGGAACACATACGCTTATGTAAATATGTATATTTGATTGCATGATGGAGCAAATGACAGATAAGGATTGGGGGAAAATGAATGTGCCTTAAGGTTCGTCACGCCTCAAAATTGAAACCCACAAACTGTCGGCTGTGGCCCGCATGGCCCATCTTAAGCCCACCCTGGGCTTTTTTTTTAGTTATTTTTGTGTATTCGTGCTTATTCACCTTATGTCAGCTGGAAATCAATCAATTTGACCTGCGGCAGCTTCAACTTTGGCACCAAACTTTTTTTATCAGCTTCAGCTGTCTTGATATGCCAGCCCAGAATAAACTTGTAATTTGTTTAAGCTGTTTTGTTTGCATTGACTTTTTCACACGGCACTTGCAAATTTGTTGGTGGCGTGTACAATTAATTAAAAGCTAATTAATTGCAAATACACAGTAGTGCTGTGAACTAATTACAAGCCGCAAAAGGCTGTGTGATTGAAGGGGTCAACTTAAAAGCACAATGACTGACGACAGCATTCGACGCTGATGCTCTGCTATCCTGTTTTCAATCACTAACAGAAGGCGCCCAGTGGGTTGCCACTTGTCACTGTTGCTTCCGTAATGGAATTAGAGACAGGAGTACAAGTAGCAAACACCAGTCAGCAGGCAGAAGCTAGGACAACGTTGTTGCTTTTGTATCTCTCCAAAGTGTTAACGCACTCAACTTCTTTGTGTGTTATTTCGGTATGTGTAAATGTATGTGTGGTGCAGTGTATGTGTGCGAGAGTGTATGCGGCTTGGTAATTGCTGCCTAAGGCTATGAAAGCTCAAGTGAAGTCCACTTGTCACACTCTCCATCTCCCCCTCTCCGTGTCTCTCTTCCTCTCTTTTTCTACCATGCTGCTCGTCGTGTTTGTCTGTGTGTAATTGTTAGCGTCTGCGTTTGCTGCTCTTCAGCTTTGCTCTATTCCCTTTGGCGACGCTTGCCATTATGCTTAGTATCCGTGATTAGATGGCGTACCCTTCCCTACACACTTCTCTACCTCTTAATTTGGCCATTTCCGCATTGCTATAATTCAGTGGCTCTCCGTGCGACAGTGCTTCGCATTGTTCATGAATATTTTATTGATACGGAAGCATTGTGTGCTTATTTTAGTTTAGTTTCCATTATGTTTGCTAGTGTTGCTAAAATGAAAGCCATTTACGCTGGTTTTTCCCTGCATTTAACCTAATGACTATGGGCATGCCTAATACGACAGTCGGGAGAACTCAATTACAGAATAGTATAACATTGAATCACTGAGAAATTATCAATGCGAATTAAAATAATCAGTTTTGTGCGTACGTGAAATTGATTTCTTTTATACATATTATTTTATTGCACAAAAATGAGCTTATCAGATCGAATTTAATGGAAGCCCAAAAGGCTGCACTTTCCGACTGAACATTGTTATATCATTACTGTATTTCACTTTTCTCGCATACCGTTCAGAGAGCAGCAAAAGTTTAAAGCGTTTACTTTCGTAAAGATATTGTCCTTATTTCGTTGCTGTTGCAAACTTTTATTCTGTGGCAGCTCAAACAGAGATAATATAGCAAAATGTTACTTGGCACTTGTCTTTTTTTGTTCTTTTGTCTCTCTACTTTTGTTGATGTGTGCTTTTATTTTATAAAACCGGGCAAAACTTTTCTCGCCTGTCTTCAACTACTTAGTGCAACAATCAAGGGCAAAAGTTTTTTGGCGAAACAACAGCATCTACAAAAATAACTATGGCAGTTAACAATGGTAGCTGTTAGTCTTGTTTCCGAATTGTACAACGTGACGTATGCGTAGCAAATTGGTTTATGCAATGCGCATACGGACTGCGCGCCCACAACCGATCATTCCGTTAAAATGGTGGTTGCTGTTGCTTCTTAAGGGCTCCCCACTTCACACTGGAACATTTTTCGGCTGATATTTTATGGGTTTTCTATTAATTTTTGTCACTTTTGTGAAGGCTATGAATATATTAAATTACAATATATTGTCGCTCGACTTGTTGTTGTTTTTGTGTACACAATTTGTTTTGACGCGTTATTCCATTTATCAGTTGTGCTAAAGATCAAAGACGATTTAGTACACTTTCGAGGTGTTTGTATTGAGTTCTGTTTTCAATTTGTTAAATTATTTTTATGTTGTGGAAATTTTTGGTCTATATATAAAACAACTTAATTTGCTGTCTGCTAATGAGACAGAGTGCTACACAGTGTCAACGTAAGGTGACAAAGAGGGGAGGAAGGGCAACTCGTTGTGTAGGCGTAAACACATTTTAATTTTGGTATATATGCGTTTTGTTGGTTATTATTTTATTGGTTTCGTTTCGTCTTTTGTCGCCTACCAATGCTAAGAAGTAGCGAACAAAGCGCGAGGGGACCGACAAAAAAAATACAGAAACAAAATCGCATATCATATGAAACGATGTAATAAAATATTCGCGTGCGTCGCGCACTTTGCTTAACAGCCCCGAAACAGCATGAGCTAACGGCAGTTACAACAATGTCAACATAAATAGCAACAACAAAGGCCCTTTCAATTTCACCTCCTTCCAAGCCGGCAATAAGGCAATGAGGCTTTTCCTGCGTTTTCACACGTTAAAAATTTACGACTATGGCTCTTTTTTAGTCGCACTCCTAAAGAAGTTGGTGTCAACTTTTATTCTTTTCACACACACTCACAGTTTTATATTGATGCAGATGCATAAAAACTTTTACTCGCGTCTCACGTTTTTGGTGGCATCCGATTGACATCGGATTGTTGTTTTTGTATTGCCGCTGGTGTTTTTGTGGTTATCGAATTCGTTATCGGATTTGAATTTGGTTTCGGTATCGAGCTCGCACGCATTACCCGCAGCGCTTGTCTCGCATGCGTTCACCGTTGTTGTCGCACAGAAACTGAAACTTATTTTGTGCCTTGCACTTGCCAGTCAGTTAGTCAGTCAGCCAGCCAGCGCACCGGACGAGCCTTAGCCTGCTCCATTATCAGGATGAAGCCTCGTCGTGTTGTTGTTTCATTCGTCTTCGTGTTTTGTGGCATCGTCACAGCGTGGCTGTTGTTGTCGCCATCGTGTGGCACAGCCGATTGCTTTCATTCCCTCAATTCGCCGTAAAAAGTTTCTCTTCATAACAATATATCGCTCTCTGGATTGTGCTCTTAAGGCGTTCAACCATTGAATTGCTTACTATAATATGTCTTACTAACTCTAAATCGGAGTTGTTTAGTGTAAAAGATGATAAAGTTGCAATGGAAATTTTTGACAAGTTTTTGAAAGATTTTTGTTTTTTTTTTCCAGAATTGCATTCCTAACTTAAGTGTAAAAGAGCTCAGCTTAAAAATATCAGCTCTAGCTTCATGCAACTTTTACTAAGTCTACCATTATTTCACAATTTCTGGTTCGTTCTTTGCTTAGTTATTTTTAAATCTGTCATTTGTTTCATGGGTTTGTGTCTCATCAGCCGAACAAACATTCTGCGTTCCACATCACCTGTTTGTTTTACAACAAACAACAGACAACAGCATCCGCAGCAACACAACTTAAGGTCAGAGCTAGCACAACATGAAGAGAACAAAGAAAAGAGCGAACATGCGCATTGTCCACTCTCTCTTTCACACTCTCTTCTAATTTGCGGCGAATTAGTGGAATTTTAATAAAATTTACGTTGTGACCTCACAAAAAAAAAGAAGAGCTAATGACAATATAAATCCACATAGCATTCGGAAATTTTCTGCAGATGGGCAACGAGCGCTGATGTTGACAATGCTCCTCATCAGTTGGTAGCACACAGTCATATATTTTTTCAGAACGTACATACATATGTAGGGACGCATGTATGTACTTATGCTGGGTTATATCTCTTGGGATACAGCGCTAACGTTATCGCCTTTGCGAAAATCAGTAATTAGCGTAAATTGAGTTGGTATAAAGCGCAAGTGCTTGAATACCGAGCCGAGTTATAGCTGCAGACGCCCAAACTGCCTGCCACAATAGTAACCGCTTGTCCTGGCTGTCAATGTTCTTTTGACCATTGCGCATTTTCGTTGTTGTTGTTGATTATTTGGCAATTAGTTGTCGCTTTTGTGGCGAGCCACGAAGACACTTTCGATCAGAAAATGTTGCCTTGACAGCAGGTAAAGCCCATTCACTTTAGCTTGGTAAGCTAATTAAACAACATGATTCATTTCCACTGGATCTTGACCTTGAATGTTAAGCTGCCAAGTTAACATAGGCAAGTTTTATGCTTGACTTTGCCCCCACGAACTTGAGCATAGTTTTGATAACTTTCGACCAAATGCCTTAACTTTTTCCCACCAATTGTCATGTGTGGGAACCTAGTCGTTATCTTAGTCTAATGAGCAGCATGTGGCACGTCTGAAGCTTCTATTAAACTTTTCAAAATGCCAGCCACCAAATAAGTTTGTCTTAAAAGTTTCAAAATGTCTTCCAAATATTTCTCAAGTGGAGTTAGAGTTATGACAAGTCGAACTGCAAATGTTGTTTTCCTGTGGGCCGCTTATTTATAATTCTTCATCGGTAGTGTAGCTTGTAGTTTGTATAACCTATTTTATAAATGAGTTTTTTCAGCAAAACAAAAGTGTTTAAATTCCCAAATTCTCCATGGAGCATTTGAAATTTTTATTATATGATTTATGAATATATTTTAAACTTTCCCTCGAATAAGTAGAGCATTGCATCAAGACCACCACCCATTTTAGAAATGCAATCAACTCTGGCATGGAATTTAATCTGCTAGCTGAGTTTTTGGACAAGGCGTTGGCTTGGATTTTGAATGCGGACTTTGTCTCAGGCATTGTTGCATATTCAACAATTGCAACTAGCACAAATCCGACCAAGTAATAACAAATGCAAATGAATGCTCAAGAAATTTAGTTACTCAAAATTTTTGTATATTCCATTCTGGCATGCAAATGTGCAAATGAGTTTTATGATTCTGACCACCACCCAATCCAACCGTCGGAAATTGAATTGGTTTAATTTGTTGCTGAGATGTTCTTATGGAATAACTAAGCAACAATTGCATTGCACAATGAAATGTAACAAATATCTGAGGTGAAACCAAGTTAATCCTAAAGTCGAGCACATTGTCCAGTTCTTCGTGACAGTCAATATAATCAAGCTGCCCAATGGAAGCTTAACAGCAGCTGCACCAGCTGCACAATATGGCAAAAAATGAAGTGCCAATGTGTGTCCTGCATTCTAGTGGTGACGCTAAAACGAAATGGGTTAGGCAAGGTTGGATGGAGAGGTCGGGGGGGATCTCTGCACTGATGAGTTCACTTCACTGAGCAAATGAAACGATATTGTTGTCAATTTAGGTGCAACAAAGAACAACAACGAACGTCAGACAGGACAATACAAACAGCATGCACGATGGCGACAAAGAAGGCAAAAGTTTGCTAACAGAACAAGGAAGGAAAGCATCAGAGGGGGAGAGGTATGTAGCAGCAAAGGCAAACAACAACAAATTGCATGTCCTTCCGCCTTAGATGCAACACACAAAATACGCACTTATATTTGCTTTAGAAGGTAAAAGTGGGAACGGGGAAAAACGAGGGGGAGTACAGGCAGTATTAATGAAAACTGTTAGTGAGCTTATATAGTTTCTGAGTCAAGTGAAATGCAGATGGAGACAACAACTGCGCTACCTTTGTTTGCAAAGACACATTGCATAAGTGTACAGTTGTTTAAGCTGAAAGTATAGATTAAGATACACCTGAATGGTATCAAAAATTTTATCAGTACGTATTTGCACAAAAGATGCCACAAACTCTTTAGCAAATGACTTTCTCCTTAATTAAAAAAGTGAGAAGTTCAATAGCTTCAATTACTTAAATAAATAAATGGTTGAATGAATTTTGAATGCACTTGATTTACCTAGCTTAACAAGTCATCATTAAATAAAATAATCCTTTTAAGTCAAAAAGCATTTGTTTTGTTAAATATCAATAAAACTGAATTCATAAGCAATAACCTTTCCTTTTTAAATAATTAAACTGGGCTTTAGACTTTATCCATTGTAAATTCATTCATTTCATTATCAAATATGGAGAGAATATAATTAAAATAAATAAGTTTAGAATTTATTCATTGTAAATTCATTCATTTAATTATCAAATATGAAGAGAAAATAATTTAAATAAATAAGTTAGACATTACAATTATGTTAGTTAGAGCTACATTTAGTTGGCTTTGTGAAGGAAGAATGGAAGCAACCGTCTGTCTACCTCCTTTAGAGCCGGACAACTTCAACGCCCTGTGGCGTAAAAAGAGACTCAGCTGCCAATTTCAACTTCTCATTGACCAATTTGGCAATTTTGGGCGTGCGACGCCAGACAAATTCGCGGGTTCGGTCGTGATTGTCCTTGCTTTCCACCTCCACCTGCACGAATAGAGAGAATACGAAAGAGAATCAGTGCTAATTGCACAAAGCAAAAAAATAAAACCTACTGCAGTTAAGGTAACTGCAAAAAACTTTACCTGTTTGGGCTGCTGCACTTTGATTGACATCAAGGTGGCCCGATCATCCACAACACTGAATTTAATACGGCCGATCATCTCATTGGTCCGGGCCGTGGCACTTTTTACGCTGCGCACGCTGCCCCGCTTAAAGGACTTTTCAACACGCAGAGTCAACGGGCCCAGCGTGAATTTGGCCTTAATGGTCGAATTGCGTCCTGCCGCATCGCTGATCGCCTTCACATTACCCACGCGCTTCAGCGACGCCAGACCCGACAGACTTCCCTCCGCTTTTTGAAGCTTCTCCACTTCCGCGCCCGCCTTGGTGGTGCCTCCACCTACACCCGCTGGCTGATTGTAGATGCCGTTACCAGCTTTTAAAGCAGACCCAGACGCTGCCTTTTTCATGTTATGTTTATGTGCCGCAGCCTGTTGTTGTTGCAGTTGCTGTTGTTGCTGTGCACTTGTGGATTTCTTTTGGTTGGCTTTGACAGTGGACTGTTCTCTATTGAACACGGTGCGAGTTTCCGGTTTGCTAGAGCCAGAGCCAGAACCGGATGCTAAGTCCTGCTGGCTGTCCTGCTTCTTCTCCTCCTCACTTTTCTTCTGTGTCATCCTCTGCTCGATGGCTTTGAGGCCAAGCTCTGTCTGTAATTGCGTCAATTGCGTCTGCAATTTGACTGACTCGGTGCTGCTGCTGACTGAAGCGCGAGGCTCGGAGCGGGTGTTCTTGCTGCAAGTCACAGAGATTGAAAAAATTTGCATCATTTGCTTTGACTTTGCACTGATTTGGTGCCAGCTTGTTTACCCTTTGCAGCTGCTTGGCTAACTCAAGAGCTCAATAAAATAGTTAAAAACTTTCGCAATTTCTGCTGCCATTAACTCCTTAAGAGTTTTACAACTACTTTAGTTTGCATTATCTCGAATTTTATCTAATTATTTCCATTAACTTAATAAACTTCACTGCAAGAGTATCTTAGTTGCAAAACAACATTTTCTATTTGCCCCATCGACTTACAGTTTCTTGTGCGGTGTTGCCTTATGGTTGCCATTGCCCTTGGTCTTTGTTGTGGTCTTCGTGCCACCATACGCCGAGGTGGGCGTGGCCGAGCGCCCGGCCAATCGAACGACAAACGGGTCATAATTGTCCGCAACAATGCGATTTATGCGAGAGAATATGGCATCGATGAAATGATTATGGCGCGCTTGGAATGCATCGGTTGACATGTCAATGACGTTGTTTTTTAGATCACCTACCCCCGTGAACCACAGAAGATTTGATGTTAATACGCTTTCATGAGCCTCGCATTGTAGAGTTCATTTTGTGGGTTTTGTGTGTTTGTGTTTGGTTGTTGGTTTTTCGAATGAAGGGAACATTGCGGCCCTTTGGGCCTGTGCGGTTAATTTCGCAACATGCTTTTTCGTGCAGTGCCTCGCAATTGTGTCTCTAATTACAGATGTGTGTGATTGTCAACATGTGCAGGCATTCAGAGAGTACCACACCAGAAATAGCCATGTTCTCGTACCCACAAACACACACTCACACACACAATCTCACATCCCATCTCTGATAGCTGTGCCAATGTGTGGATTAGTGAGTATGTGCATATGTGGCTGTGTGTGTGTGTGTGGGTAGGGTATGTGAAAGAGGGAAACATGCTTGGATTAGCAAAATAATGTTATAAAAAGCATTGACATTGAAGCTGCGCAGTTATAAGCTCTTATATAAATGAAACCTACCCTTCGTACCATGAAGAATTATACCAGGGATTGTAAATTGTGTGACTTTAAAGTTCAATAAGGCTTAAAGTAGTTTGATATTGACATTTAATTGATGTTATGTAAGTAGTAAGCCAAACGATTGAAAAGTTATTTAGCTTTACTGAAATCAAAATTATCTCTCTAGTGAATTTCAGATAGTTTATCTCAATATTGTTTATCATTAGAAGCATAACAATTTCTCCAAATCGTTTACGCGGCAAACTTAAGCCAAGTGTGACTTGAGTTTTGCTGTCTTTCCATCCCTTAACCAAATACATTCACAAAGTTACATACATATACAGTAGAACATTGTACAGCCATCGTTAGAAATAATGAGCTACTAATGTGCTTTTTACATGCTATTGTATGTGCAGGAGTGTATTCCTCTCTCTCCTTCTCTGCAACTACATAGTTTGTTAAGCACACAAGAATAGAGTGGCAGACAGAATGCCGGAAAAAGCCTTATTAAGTTTAAACTGTTACCGTCAACTTTGTCCTTTTGTTATGGTTAATTGAAGCAAATATCTGCTTAGGTTCATTGCGTCCGCTGTACATGTGCCATATTTAAAGTTTATACTTGTCTAGTTAATATTAGAATATACCATAGTCCAGTACACCAGTATCTTAATATATAAAACAATATATTATTTATAAATGTGTTTGTGTGTGTTTTTGTTAAAGCTATCGAGTGGGAGAACTGCAAAGCCACAAAGGGCAAAAAAAGTATTGCACAAGTGGCAGGTGTGCAATACATGTAAAATTTAATGGATTACACAGAGCTTTAAGTGATGCTGTTAATGGTTATTGTGAAATAAAAAAAGGATGAATATGTGAGATGTAGAAGGAAGGAGAGAGAGAGAGAGAGAGAGAGAGAGAGAGAGGGAGAGAGAGAGAGCATTTGACCAATACCTTGAACGTTTTGCAAATAGTGACGCTTGAAAGTATACGGTATAAATAAAACACAAATGCAGATTTTTATTTTTGTTTTTTCAATTGATTTGTCAAAAAGTTGTACACAAATTTCATTAAAAATTTATTAAAGCAAACTTTCGTGTGTTTGTGTAGGTGTGCAACTTTGCATGTTGTTTTGTTGTGGTTTTGTTTTTACAATAAATAATAAATAAAATAAATAAATAAATTACAAAATAAATGAACCTAAAACGCAAAAGTTTAACAATTTGTGCAATGAAAACGCTATTGAAGTCACTTTTCATTTTTATTTTGTTTGCATTTTGTTGTTTTGGGAAAATTTGGCAAATTGTGCGCTGCCTTTCAAGCGTTCAACTTTCAGCTACAATTTACAATTGGTTTAATTTTGTTTTGTTTTTTGCAGATGTTTGTTTTTTTTTAGATATTTTTTACAATTTGCGTTATTTACGTTTACGGAAAGTTATGTGAGCCAGAAAAAAGCCAAAAAAAGTAGCCAACGATAAATTGTTTGATGTCAATTGTAAGCCAAATGTGTGAAAGCGTGAGTGGAAGGTAGAGTGTGAAAAAGAGACAGATACAGAGACAAGACAACATATAGAAGGACTTTGGAGACGCGCTACAAATATGCATTGATAATTTTTGGAAAAATATTTTATGCTGTTTTTGTTGTTTGTGTCCAGTAAATTAATTAATTACTACTAAGTAAACGTGGACCAAGAACATATTTAAAATATAAACAATAAGTAAATTACACTAAGTGAACAATAATCGTTGTTTGTTGTTGTTGTTGTTTACATACATCAATTTAGCTATTTCTGTGTGTGAGTGTTGGTGTAAATATATATATGAATGTATGTAAATGCATACGACACGGATTGCAACAAAAATGTCGACCAAAATGTTGCATACCGCGCGGCGCATTGTTCACATTTTTTTTTTTTTGTAGTTCTTTTTTCTTTTAATTTTTGCTCTGAATATTATTTCAACAATTTGTGCTTCAGCATTAAACATTTAGTTGTTGTTGCTGTCTGTGGTGGTGCTGTTGGTGGTGGTCTTGTGAAACAGTCCGTGCGTAAATAACTTGGAATAAAAACGTAACAATTGTGCGTGGAGCAGTGAAAGGGGGGAAAACGTGAGGGTTTGGGGTGTTTTGCTTGCGCGTGCAGCTTAAAAAATTTGCATTTGCATTTTTGTTGTGCTTCTCGTTGTTATCATTTTGCAGATAGTTTGACTAGCACCAAACTCTCAATCAACTCATTTCGAGGATATTGTTAAATAAATAGTTTTTACTTAAACATGCAATATGTGCATTTTTATCTTTTGTGTTTGTGTAAACTAGAGTTTTGAATTTTTGCATTTTGTAACTAAAACTCAAAAATAAATAAATAAATAAATTAGAAATAGGTTTGTTGCATTCCTGTGGTTTTTTGATCGATTTGTTGCTTTGGGTTGATTATAGGGATAGTCAGTGCAGGCAAAAAATTATGCAATGTCCGAAAGACTTTTCATGTTGTCCTACCCAAAAACAGTTGGCAATGCCGTTTAGCAACGTCTAAAGTCATTTCAATGTATTGTTGTTGTCCCAGTCATTGTTGTTGTAGCAGTTGTTGCTGTTTACAATAAACATTTTAATGCTTGAGCTGTTTTTTGGACTTCTTGGAAGCACTTGTTGATTTTTTGGCTTTGGTTGTTTTTGTTGCTGTTGTTGACTTGGACTCACGTGCTTCGCGTCTGGCCTCGATAACGTCATCGCCAATAATATCATCATCGTCATCGTCATCATCATCGTCATCAGCCTCCTCGTCGTCACCTGTCAGCGCACCTGTAATTTCATCGACTCCATCATCAATATCATCACCATCATCATCATCGTCATATTCATCGTCCTCGTCCTCGTCGTCATCGTCGTCAGACGCTGCCCCGACGCCAACATTAGCTGCAGCAGCGGGCACTGCCAATGGCTGCCCCACTGCGCCCAATGTTGATTGCGCCGGAGCGGTGCTGACGACTAAATTGTTATTATTGTTATTTACTAGAGTGTTCTTAGTTGATGTTGGTGTTATATGCTGTTGTGATGATGCTTGATTTGCTGTTATTGTTTGATGTGTCGCTTGTTGCTGTTGTTGTTGTGGTTGTTGTTGTTGTATTTGTTGTTGTACTTGTTGTTGTATATTGTTGTGTTTTTGTTGGTCAATTGCATTTGTGCTACTTAAACTATGGGTGCTACCACTACTACCATCTAAAAGTGCATCTTCATCGTAAAAAACATTTAGTTCACCTTCGTTGTTGTTGTTGCTGTTACTCGCTGGCTGCGCAGCTGACGCAGCTGGAGCAATATCGTCAACGGCATTGCCAGCAGCAATGGGTTGAGCGGCATTGCCACTCTCCGCGGGCAAATCGACGCCATCAGAGATGCCTGAGCTCAATGAGCTGCTTGCAGCTGGAGCAATTTCTTCAAGTGGCTGGGCGGGAGCAGCGGCAGCAGCAGCCTGCTGTGCACTGGCAGCAGGCGCTACCTCATCATCATCGTCCTCATCGTCATCATCTGAGTAGTAGTAGAGGGTGTTTCATTGTTTCAAGTCCGTTGAGTTTCAGTTGTCTTTTGCCTTACCGCCCAGAATATCATCGAAGAGTCTGTCCAAGTAATCATCATCATCGTCATCTTCTTCATCATCATCACTTGCTGCGGCTGCTGGCGCTGCCTGACCCTGGGGCGTGTCATCCTCCTCATCGTCGTCGTCATCCTCATCATCGTCATCATCTGTAAACCCCGAAAGCAAAATAACTGCGTTACCCAAAGGGAAGGAGAAGGCACAAAATTCATGTTAATAACATCACACATCGTAATAATAATATGCAAATATCGTTGTTGTTGTTGTTGGTGTTGCGAAAATAATTGCTCGTTGAGTGCCTCTTTGTGGTTGCTAGTTGCAAGTTGCTAGTTGCTAGTTGGAGTGGTGCTTCTCAGGTGGTGGTGCATGTTGTGGTGCTCAAGTGCTCAGGTGCTTACTTAATATCAGAGTAGTGTAGTTTTTGGTCTTTTAACAACCTACCATCATCGTCATCAACCAAGTCGCCCAAATCCGGTTCATCATCGTCGTCATCTTCATCGTCATCGTCATCATCGTCGCTAGCTGGAGCCGCCGCCGCCGCTGGTGCCACATCATTGTTGACCGCCTGCTGTCGTGCCACGGCCCGTTCGCTTCTCGAGAGCAGCTGCAACGGCGAGGCCTCAATCTGCAGCAGCAGTGCACTAAGCACGCACAGCAAAATCACGAATTTCATATTTGGTTCGTCTCTGCAAAAGACAGATGGAAAAAAGCATACGAGATTTGAGTTGAAATTGTGGGGCAGGCGTTCAAGTTGCAACATGCTATATACTATATCATTTTGCAGAACTTTTACTTTTTGCGGTAAACCCAATTTGTTGCAACAGTGCAACACTTTCTTTTCCATTGCTTACAAATTACATATTTATTGAACAAAAGCCAACTCAAACTGGCCACTAAGTCACTCAGTCAGGCCAATAAGATATCAAAGAAAGTAGGCATCACATGTGTGTGTGTGTGTGTGTGTGTGTATGAATGTGTGTGTGTAAACATGTTTTTGAACTGCGCCTCAAAGCTGCCGCCGGGTGGTGTTCACATGTCCAGTTTGTTGGCACTTGACACACAACAGCAGTAGCAGAAGCAGCAACAGCAACAGCCACAATGCTTTTTGGACAGCTGCAGGCGCCATTTGACGCCGTTCCAGTTGCCGCCGACGCCGCAGCTACCACCACCGCCACAGTGGTGGCAGGTAAACTCACAACAGACAGACAAAAAGTGAGTGTATTGCCAAGAGTATTGGCGACTGTACGACAAATAGTTCAGAGGTGCGAAAGTAAAAATTAAGAGACAACTCTGACCTGAATTCACTTAAAATTATTCAATAACTTTTTAAACTACTTTTAGTAAGTAGCTTAGTGAGTAAGCTAAATATGTAAGAGTATTAAATGGCAACCACGTGCCCGACCCCAAACTTTCCATTCTCATTGGCATTGCTTTTGTTGTTGGCATTGTTGCTGTAACTGCGATTGCTGTTGGCTCTTTAGCCATGACAATCAGCATGGCCAACAGCCAATGGCTATAACAAACAACCGCAACAATTGTTGCTGTTGCTATTGCTGTTGTGGCTCTTACTGACACTACCTCCGCCGCTCTTTTTGTTGTTGCTGTTGTTATTGTCGCACTGTTAAGAGCGGCTGCCTCAAGTGAAAGCGACGTCGACATCGACGTCGACGTTCGCTGCGATGAACAAGTTTTGTGTGGCAGCGTTGCCGCAGCAATTTGTTGCTGTTACTGCTATCGTTGTTGTTGGTGGCTGGCTGTCCGGCCACTTATTGAAAAATGAGTAAAACGTTTTAAAAATCGAGTTCAACTTAGCGCTGATAAGCTCAAACCTCGCTGTCGCTGGTCATAAAGCATAAAGTGAAAACCCAGTGACCTACTGTGTGTTGGCCAGGCCAAAACAGTTTGGCCAACAACTGCAGTAGTATGGTTCTGGCAAGTGGCTTTCCGTTAAGGGTCTGCAGATAGCCTAGCTGATAAGCTCAAAGACGACGCTATTTTATGGCGTCTTAGTGTGTGCGTTGCCATGCGGTTGCCATGTAGATGAGACAGTGAAGATGCGCCACGACGCTCTGCTTAATTAAAACTTTTACGTCGCGTACTCTCTTGGAGCAGCGTTTATTAAAATCTGAAGCCCCAGGCAGTGCACTGGCGCTGTGGTAAAGGAAGTGGCGCAGTGGCCATGGCAAAGTAAGCGACGTTTTTTTGGGCGTGGCACTGAAGCGAAGATGACATATCACCTGCTCCCTGTTCTGGCCCACAACTTTGCCGCAGGTGCTAGGCAACAGCCACAAATTCGCGGCAGGAAGGTAGTGGTACACAGTGCAACAAATTGAATATTAATTGTACCAGGAAAATTCTATTGGGTCAACTTTGTTTGAGCAGAACTTGCTAATTGGAATTTTAGCGAGAATATCTATCGATATGGTTTGAATGACAGAAAATATTCAATATTTAAAGAGAGCTCTTGCCTTTTGACGCCCACTGTAAGTGTTGACAGTCTTCTGCTACGGCATCTTCGGTTGGGTACTTATAAACTCTCTGGTTATTGAAGTCTTCGAAATTGCATTTACTTTGCTCATGCTCTTACGGTCTAGCAACCCCCTGGCCCAACAATTTTGCATACTCCTTGAGCTGCTCAATGTTCTTCCATTTTCTCACCTAACTTCAAACATTTTACGCATCATGCTTTACCAGCAACAGCAACAACAAAAACAACAGCATTTCAATGGGAAAACTTTTGACAAGCATAAGAGTGCATCATCGAGCTCCACTTCCCCTTCCATCGTTCCCGCCAATGTCAAGCAGTTGGTTCTGGTTTTTTACTGCTGCTGCTCTCTATTGTAGGCACTAACTCATATGGAACGCTGCTCTCACTAGTATATACATATGCTTATATATATGTATACATTAATGCACCATAGAAAAATGAAGCTAACCGTGTGTGCTTTTTACATTAATATTCATGCGAGTACCACATATAGCGAAAGAGCGTGATAAAGAAAGGGTAAGGGGATAAGAGACGCATTGCAAAAGTGTTTGCTGTGCACTTGCATGACAGCCAACAAAATTACTTAAGCCCTACACACACACGCACACTCACTTACACACACACTTGCACACTGAAGGGGGGATTATTGAAGCCTCCACCTTCGTCAGCCACTTGATCCCTATCGTCGCTGCCTTAAGCTCATCCCGCCTCCTCCTCCTCCGTTTACGTTCTATCTAAGTTTGCGTTCTCATATCAATAAATATATGCTGGCCGTACAAAAGGCCACGCGCAAACGCCCACAAAAGTGCCCTGGGATTTACTTATCAGCCTGTTACCATCTAGCCGTTCAGCAACTGTCTTTGTTTTTTGGTGTCTAGTGCTTGTCTCATATGTTGTTGGGGCTGAATTGGGTTGGGTTTTGGTTGGGCTGGGCTGGGCGACATTGTCTTGCCGGCTGCTGCCGTTGCGGTTAATTTTCCAAGACAATGGCAAAAGAAGTAAAGTAGAAAAGAAATAATCTCTACACGTGCCGCTTGAGGTGACACGCCCAGTGCTAAAGCACCTGCAGCAGCCGTAGCATAGTCAACATTCACGCAAGGCTACCCAGTTGCCCTCTCTTTCAGTCACCCAAAAATATGACATTATCCATCTCGCTCAGTTTGTGCATGCATTTGCACGTCGCATGAATTAGGAGCTGTTATCGTCGCGTCAACACCACCTGGCGGAACAACTATGCACGGCACACTAGCTCCACTATCTCAACCATGGGTTTTATTTCATACCCTTTATTCTAACCAGAACTGAAAAAATATTCTTACTTAAAAATGCTGATAAATCATGAAACAGTTTGAAATTACATTAAATTATCAGGTACATTACACCAAACACTTTGAAACATAATTTGTACACTGAGTATTTAAGAGTCGAACACGCCTAAACGTAAAACTCTTTAATCTTTTCTTACTATCTTTGAAACTTTAAGAACTTTTGCATTTCTTGCCTTTAACTTAAAACACAACAAGAAAAAAATTGTAGCAATTTCGATAGTATGTGAATTGGAGAGCAGAACACTCAAATTTCGAAGAGAAACCTCAATGACGTTCTCTGTTAATAGCTTCTACTTGGCTTAAGTGCATGTATACTGTTGCTGATGTTGATCTTTATATTGTTGTAGTTGTTGTTGTTGTTTTTGTTGTTGCTGCTGGTGCTGACTGTTTGGAACAACACTTGAGAATGTTTTGTTTTGGCAGCAAAGTGCAGAAGCAGTGTAAACAGCGTAAACTATAACTGCGATGCCAGGAAACACTTAAATTAGCCACTGGCTCGTATGTGGGTCAGTTTTGTAAGAAGAAACCTGAGAGAAGGCATGAGAGATTACTCAGCTAGGTGGTGGCTGTTCTAGCTGCTGCTGCTGCTGCTGCTGACCACAGAACACACATGAAAATGGAGCCGAGCTAGTATGTGTGTTTTTGTGTGTGTGGCTTGTATCTGGAGCAGAGCACATAAAAAAAAATGCCGGGGATAGCTCTAAATTTCTGTGCAGATAAAATTTATGGCCCAGGCCAGTTAAGAGTCCGAGTCCAAGTTTTAGTCGGTTTGGGTTTTTGTAAGCTCTGAAAATCAATTAAAAGTTCTTGCCCAAGACGTTGCCAAGGCTCTTTGCTTTCTTTTTGTATATGCGCACTGTTTGTGGGTCAGCAACAATTCAAAGTGGCTTGAGTTTGGGTTGGGTCCGTTTTAGTTCGGATGGGTTGGTGGTAATCGCTTTGCATGCCAATGGCATTGGCTTATCATACATGGCACACACACGTTACGATGTTACGATAATCCTCAGCTTTTAACACTTTTAATCCAATGCTAACATTGAGCTGCCCTTTGGTTATGAGATAATGATAATCGATGATAATATTTTGTATATTGTTCTGTTTCAGTTTCAGTTTCTTGCTTCACACACCGTAAAATTGATTTTTTTTTTTTTATTGTTGATTTTTGTTGAGTTTTTTGAGTTACGATAACCGATTTCAGTTGAAGTTTAAGTAATCGTTGCTCACTGTTTGAGTACCCGTTGAAGACTGTCGCTGGTTGAGCTTCTCTTGTATGCTTTTTAGCCCAATGCGATTCTTGACTGACTTTCTTTTTTCAACGTTTGCTTTTTACCTGTTTCTCGCTGGGGGAGTTTTTGGTTTGTGATTGGGATTCTGGTTGCTTTTTATTTTCTGTACTACTACTATGTCTGTTGTCGAGCTTCGTCGTTGGTAATTTTCACACCGCCGCGCACTCAACTGTCTCGCACGACTGACCGTCTGCAACTGATCGTGGCTGGAAACTTCAGTTACCAGCATAGTTGTAGACGACAGCCGTAAAGACACTCTTTTCCTTCCACCGCCCGCCCCCTTTCTCCCACAACAATTCATTTACATTGCTTTCTTTGCGCTCTCTGCTGGCATCCGCTCTATCTCGTACCTTCTATCCGTCGCTCTCTTGCTTGGCCAACTTTATATTTAATCAATTTTGGACTGTAGGCGGTTCCAATGGGAAAGTATTTGGCATAGTAAACGGCTTGTTGTTACAGTTAACGGTCAAACTGGCTGGATGTTTATTTCCATATCGATGATGATAGACATTAATAGGCCTGTTATCAGATGCGCTGTAAGCTTGACTTTTAGGGAGTACATTATTAGATAAATACTTATAATTTTATGGTTATTTATGGCTTTAAAATATTATGATATTCATTGTATGATTACGTTATTGTCTTAGAATTTAAAAAGTCGCTCCCTAACCCCATTCCAGACATACCTGATGGGCCAGCTGGACTTTTGCTCAACAAACACAGAATGAATGATAAAAACACATTATGCATATGGTATTGAAGTATGTGCGAATTTTATTGATGAGCGTTTTTCGCGCATTGTTAGTCAGATGAGAAGTGCTAATTTCTGAGCATGGGCTCATTAAAGTGAAATCGTTAGCCTTTGTGCAACCAACTTTTATAATAAATAAATAAATGACAAAAACAAATACAACATACCGATGAAAAGTGACTCAAATCTGTGAGAACTTGTAATGTAATTAAGTTTACTTACATTTCATTTTCAATGTCCGGGACACAGTGGACCAAGGAAAATGGATAGTCAGCGAGCTGACTGTCAAAGTCAAAGCTTTCCCACACACGCACACATTCACAATAAGCGACAACACATGTGCTGGCAGCGCAGTCAGCGTATCCAACAGTAAAACGTGTTCTACTCGTTTATAGTGGCCTTTTCTTGATGTTGTTGTTGTTGTATTTGTAGTTGTACTAGTTGGGCAAAAGTTGTTTTTACTGTAGCCAAGAGTTGGGTCTGTCTATAACTTTCTTCGCAACTTGCTGTCGTCGATGTTTATGTTGTTGCTGTTATTGAGACAGCAGGCAAGTATGCAAGTCTTTGCAAAGCATTTCAGTTAACAGGTCAGTGGAGTTTCTCAACTTAAAAACTTAACTCAACTTTGCCGCAGAATGTTACGAAATTTTATGTAATGTGCCGAAAAAACAACAACAGAAATCACCAGAGTAAAAAAAAAACAACATAGAAGAGCTTGGACTAACGTCAACAACAGACGAAATCCAAACGAAAAAAAAAAACTTTCATTCAAGGCAACAAATTTTCGCTTGGCAAAACTTCAACTATTTTAAAGCGATTAAGATGTTAGTCGAGGGGCCAGAAGCATTGGTTCAAACACCATATAATTTAGCATTTTTATGGCTTAATACATTTGGACATTTTCCTTGGGCAGTGCCACTCAGAAAACTGAAAACAGTTAGGCGTTACGCCCAACTGCCTTGTTGTTTGTGTCTGCCTCCTCGCCACTCAAGAAAGCCAGGCATGTTCAAACTAAGTTGCACCTAATCAAAATGTCTTTTGCTGTTTTCGTTTTGTGAACATTTTCATTAACAAATCAACGCGGCGTTTTGAGAAGTGCGCGGTCTTCAAGTCCAAGCTCAGTAACATTTCCCAAACCTGACTAATTAATTTGCTCAACTTTCTTGCAGTCGCGAAAAGATGAAAACACGGACTTTTGGGGCTGATTAGTTTTTGTAGCTAGAACAGAAATTTTATATTTTGGTATAAATTTGAATCTTTGTTGCTTTTTTAATGCTCATATTGACTGACTAATTTGATTGATTAAAACCAAAATTCTTGTTTGCTAAGAAATGTTAAGTTTTTGGTGTTTGGGAAACAAATAGACATTTTATTTATCATGTTATGTAATCACTATCCATTTATTTGTTCAGTTAGAAATTGCCAAAATTGTAATGGGATTTAAATTAAACTAAATATTTGCGTATAATATTCTGTACGATTTAATGGAAAATATGCGTGTTTCAAATTGTTTTATTAAAACTTTAATTCAATGGTTTTGCATAGTTGAGAAAAATAATATTTATTTTAATTATATTTTAAATTAAAGAATATCAAATAATGTACTATTTTATCATCGCTTAATTAATTTTTATTCGACTTCTAGTTCTTAATTGAATTCAAAATCGAAAAATTCTATTTAACATAAATGGTTTCAGCGAACAATTGAGATACAATTATATTTTTAAATGATCTATCACATTATCCAGATTAACAAACACAACTAGCAACAATTAGTGGTTAGGTACCAGTCCAACCCAAACTCAATTGGTCGTTTCTGTCGACATTGTTCGTTAAGCGCTCATGATGACTTTCGTGTCTATTTCGTTTAATATCTTCTTTTTCCTCTTCCCACTTCCCACTTTTCCTCTCTCTGTTAACAACTAGACACACAACGTTGACGTTGACGTTGACAATTAAATGCTAGAAATTATTTGATTACCAAACGCTGTTTTTGCCAAGCCAACGTTTCGCTCTTCTTTCGGCTCTGAAAATCCAAAAGACAAAAAAAAAAAAAAAAAAAGAAAAGTGAAATACAAATACCTTAATCTCCCTGCACGTGTGCTAAAGCTGCTTTTGTTTTTATTGTTGTCACTGCTGCTGCTGCTGCTGCTGATGTGGTTGTAGTTTTAGGTGAGATTATGCATAAAAGCGTCGCCTTGCTTGTGCCCGGAATAATTAACAGGGCAACTAGTGGAACAGATGCACGGGGAAGTGCTGGGAAACCATTGTCAATAAAATAAGAGAGAGGTTACCTGACATTCAGTGCGTTTGGGTGCCAACTAATCGATTTTCATAGCGGTTTTTAGTTAGTTGCTGTTGGTGCCTGTTTGAATGCGAAATGCGTGCGAACAATTTCATTTTGTTGAAAATTCAAATATGTTCGCCTAAGCCAAGCCGCAGAAATTGTCGATGCGGATTTGTATTGGGCTTTGGGCTTCAATTTGTTGTTGTTGTTGAATTTCATTTGCTCATTATATTCAATTTTTCATACTGTACATTGCCAGTGGCCAAACACTGATGTTGTTTTTGTTGTTTCTTGATGAATTCATTCACGTACAATCCCCACCAACGATAACGACAGCGAAAACAACGACAAACTTCGACCGGCAATTCTGTTGACCGTTAAGCCAGTTCCAAGTGCCAAGCTTGAAGCTTCAATCTCCGAGCTCCAAGTTCCAGGTGCCTTCCTGTACTTTCGTGCTGCTCATTTCGCATTCAATGAGCAGCGCATCCATCGAACGAAAGCCGACCCGAGCCAAGCAATTTAAATACGCACCGGCGCAAAATAATATACACAACAAATAAATGGTAAATGAAAGTGCCCTTAAAAAGTTTTCTAAAATTTGTGAGCATGGGTTGGGCTATACAGCTACAGCAACAGCTGCCTGACCATGCCCATCTCTATATCTGTTTCCGATTTAATTGTGTCGCATTGCAATGAATATGCAAAGAGAGAGAAAGAAAGAGAATTTAAGCTGAGAGCTTAAGAAAACTTGTCTTGAGTCTTTCAATTAGCGAAAGTCTGCGACAAGAAGTCTTTCTTACCTTGATATGCATATAAATCGTTCTACAAAAAGAAAAAGTTGTCAACGACGTCGTTAAATGATTCCCATTTTTACTTTCATGCTTTGTCACAGTTCCAATAGCCAATCAAAGATAGTCTATTTGTATAATAAATTCAAAATCAACCAAAAGGCCAAACAAAGCCTATCTTTTACAAGACAACACAAAAATAAAATAAATACAGAGACGCTGAGCAGAAGAAGCATCATAAGCGACTCTCGCACAGGAAGGGAAAGCTGCAGACGAACGTGTTACTTTATTTACAGCTGCGTGTGTTTGCGTATATGTGTCTCAGTTAATGTGGGGCTTGTTTCACAGCTTCAAAGAAAAGCAAAAGTCCGCAGTGGCCTCAACATGAGCATTACGGCCAGAAATTGACATTCTTTGCCTCCTCTCTCACACAAACAAACATAGTGCAGGCAATTCGACCAAGTAAATACAAAAACACAATAAATACCAAAATAAAAAAATAATCTGGCTACAGGCACTTTCTCTTTCTTTCACTGTCGATAACGGCAACAAAAACAGCAACAACAACAACAGCAGGTACGAAAATAACAACAACTAAAAGAGAAGCACAAAATCGACGACAAACATCCACAACAAATAAAAAATATATAGACCAATTGCTCCTATTACAATTGTTGCCGTAGTAGTTGTGGCTGTTGCTTTTGCTGCCTTCAAGCAATTTATAATTTACGTATACACACGGACATTCGTATATGTATATGTATATATACATATTTATTCGATTTTGGGCAGCAACTTGGCTCATTGTATTTTGGTAATTGACACTTTAAGGCAATGAAATGAATGCCAGAAGCAACGAAGGCGTTAAACAGGTTGCAAAGGGCGTGGCACAATGGCTACAACATTAGCAGAATGTCATTTATGCTCATAAAACTGTCAAATTGAAGTGTCAGCATAACGTCAACTACTACTACAAGAGACGAGTCAGCAATAGTTTGTGTTGCTGTCAAGCAAAGACCAGCTGAAATTCCAAATCAATGTCAGATAAGGATCAGCTTTAGTAATGCAGAGACTGATGAGCTTCCACTGCAATTAAATTATAAGTGTTTATGTCTTTTCGAAAATCATATACATATGTACTTGTAGATGATATAGAGAGATGTACAAAATATATCACAGACGTTTAAATTGAACTGTAGTTATTCATAAAATTACCACTTTCATTAACAGTGAGTCATTTAAAGCGATTCTGCTTATTCGGCGTTTAATTTGCCTTTTTCTATTCATAGTACATATTTAGCTTTCATAAGTTGACAGTTTCAAACGACCTTGTATGCATATTATTAAAATAATGAAATTTTAAATTACTCATTATTTATTTAAATTATAAATTTAAATAGGCATTTAGTCAATAATGGTACTTATATTGGTTTTATCATGCTTTTCAACAAAATGTTTGCCTTTGCATATACAATTTGCTAATTTGTTTCGTTTGATATGAAACCACAAAAACCCATTAGCCTAAAGATCTGCCAAGGGAAATCTAGTCAATCAATTAAAATAAAGAATGTTTTTTGTTTCACACTTTATGCTGTTATCTCAGTATATACAGTACATGTGTAAGTTTATCACTTTCAATCATGAAATTTAATAAATATGCAAATTTGCTGCGTATGAAATTACATGAAAATTATTGATTTTCGGTGCAGTCGTTATTGTTGCTATTGTTATGCTGGTTTCAACTAGTGGAAAAGAGTTTTGCAACGCATGTTTTTTGTCTCTTGTGTTATGTTGTTGATGATCTTTTTATTGCCATATACAAGCAATCGCATTAAATTCCAAATCGAGTTGGGTAATACCTATATAAAATGTTTCGAACGTGCATAAGCTCAAATATGTTTTTCACTTTTTTCATTAAGTTATGCAAGCATTTAACACATTTCATTAAAAGCACTTTCTTTGCACGCATACACAGTCACTTAGGGCCACGTTTCGTGTACTGTGCATTAAATAATGTCATTTGAATTAACACCAACCTCCAACGAGCGCTTCCCCAGCCCTCTGGCATTAGCATAACGCGTGTGGCTTATATATTTTGTAGCATACTTTCAGGCGGATGAAGAAAATTACGCGTGCTGCTCAACGTTCATTAGTTGTGGGCGACCCCACTACGTTAATAAGGCAAATATTTGCCTAGAATTTAGTTGGATACACAAACGGAAAGCAGTCACTGTACGGGACGCTGCTTGCTCGCCTGCCTGTCTGTTGCTGAGGACTTTTACCGGACAGCAATTACCATGGGGAAAGAGGCCGCCAGTCAGTGAATGACTTTGACTCTGACACTGACAGGCCTGAAAACGCAATGTCTTTAGGCCAAGTTGCTGGCCGGTGCACATTTGCATGTTAAACATCCATTATATCCTGTAAGTAAAATAAATCTAAGGTATGCGGGGAATAACAAAATCTAAATTAGTTAAATGAAAACCAACATTTTCGGAAAGAAGCTAAAATTTTGTAGTTGGAAATCGTATTATCTCAACACCAACTCAAAAACACTTCATTTTTTTTACAGGATATTTAATAGGAAATTATATATGCATATTCTGGATTATTTTTTCTAGGAACTGCTGCTCATTCACACGCAGCGTGAATGAATTTAATTTGCATTTGGAAATGCAAATGTTTCTCAAATCTGAACAAGCTGGCCAACTTGAACATCTGACAGTTGTTGGACTCTGTTCATTTTGGTGTTTTCCTATAATTGGAAGCCATTTTGGTGTGGCCAGCTGCATTTCACTAGTCGCATCAGGTTGCTAGTCGACAGGCATGTAATAAAATGATTGCAGGCGCCGAGGGGGAACCACTGAAGACTCTAACGATTTTTTCTTTAATCTCTGAATTCAAATGTCAGACACACATTGCTCCATTTTGGTAAACCAGGGCAAAACACAGCCTCACCTTGACAGACGTCGAATACTACTGCTACGACTACCAGCAAAGCCGTGCACCTCCATTTCCCCCGTAGGTTGTTCGTTTAATGTTACCTGCTTTTCTCTACCTTTGTTGCTGTCCTTTAGTTACGCTTCCTTTACTTCTTATTGCCTTGGCCTTAGGCTAAACTGAATCTGAAATCTTTAAGGATTTGTTGGCGCTGAGCTTCAATGGTTCGTTCGTTGCCGTTCCGGGGTCTGACAATGCTGACCTCCTGGCTGATACCGGTTACGGCTCCTTGTCCGGCAACTTAACTTCCGGACGCAAATTAGATTTTCGTCGCATTTTATTTTGATTTCAATTCAATTTTCCTGGCGTTTAAGCACGGTAAACAATAATTAGATGTGCTGTCCGTCAACTGATCCCCGCATACGCTAACGCTTATACATATATATATACAGTATATATAACTTTAAGATGCTGGGACTCCCATATGGGTCAGCTTGTGGTCTGGCTAAGAGATTTTCTTGAGCTCTTTTCGATTTGGCCAAAGTGCAAAATCAGTGAAATTAAATTGGATTTTCATTGTGATGAACTGGACAAGGTCGCACTGGCGTCGCTCTTGCGGTCAGCCGAGACACTTGCGAGATACTTGTGCCTTAATAGCCGTAAACTTTTACTACTTTATGGCTTTAAGTTGAAAGCTACTAGATGCATTGTTGCCCAGCTCACGACTGTCAGTCGGGCTAATGTTTTTTTAAACGATGCCATCATTGGCAGCTGCCGCACAATGGGATCATAATTGAAAGTTTTGAGTTTAAATATATTTAAAATATATTCCATTTACTACTTAACTGATTTATTTCAAAGTTTCTCAAAGTAACGCCTAGCTATTTATTCTGTGTATTATTTAGTAATACCCGAATGCACTCCATTAATATATGTCACTACACAATTTTTGAATTCGCATTGTAATTGCCCCTTCAAGCTGGCATTCGATATTATTTGAGGACCATCAATTTCTTACGATAATCGTTTCTTTGTGCGATAGGCAGCTCCTTGTGGATTTGAGAATTGATCAATAGCATGGAAACGCAATTATTCTGTGTATTCACTGTGCTCCGACAATAATTATTATTGATCGCATTTCAATTTGTTGTGCACTTTTTTTTCTTGTTCATGCCTCGCTTACAATAAAATCCATTTGCCACGCCTAGCGTCGACATCGACATCGACGACGACTCTTTGCGCGTATATTGTTGATGATTTCACAAATGCGCTTAATGACATTGCGTTGCCATTTGCCAGGCAGGCAGGCTGTTGGGCTGTCGGTCTGTCGGGCTGTCAGCCAACCAGTCAGTCAGGCATTCAGTTGTGGGAGCCTCTTAGCCAGCTCAACAAATATTTGCTTAAACGCTCAACGCTCTGTGGCTTGTGATTGAAGCTTAATGCATATGAAATGGTAATTACGCATACGTCGCATTGTGCAGCGGAAGAAACCTCTGCCACTTATTTTCGCCCATTTATCTTATTAATAGCCCATCGGCTGTGCAGTTTGAGGCAGAGCACAATTTATCAAGCAGCATGATAGAAGAACAGAATATAAAGGAAAAAAAAGAAAAATAAACAGCTCATCAGTAAGTTTAATTCAAGATGTCGCTGCGTTTGTCATTCCTGATTGTGTTTGAGAGTGAGATATATATAGAGTCTACTTCCTATGAAAGAAAACATAACAATAAAAAGTGGACAAAAGTTTGACACTTCTTAAAGTTCTCAGCTCATAGTAGTCTAGACGCTGTAATTGTGACCAACATATTGTGTGTTCACTTCTGCTTAGCAGGCTATCCCGCCTGCATCCCTGACCCCACGTCAGCTAATAGCATTTCTGGCACTTAATAAGCTAAGCTCCAATAAATCACAGAGTCGAGGCGCATAGCTTTAGTGTTGACCTGCCTTTTAAATCACAAGGTGTCACGATAAAGCTCCCAACTCGCTACTTTGAATTCCCAACAAAGGCCGCCATTTTTGATGAGGGTCGCACCGAAGTATGCAACAATGGCAAACAAATACAAATAGTGGCAGAACTGTAGTAGTTGGTTGACACTAAAGCTGAGCAGAATAGAGCAGAGCTCGCACAATGGGGTCAGCATGAACATGTTAGCGTTGTTTGCTTAATATGTGTATTTATTTATTTATTTGTACTGTCCAACCAACAGTTGTCCGCTTGTCAGAGACAACAGTCGCAACTTGATTTATCAACATTTACATAACAAGAGTGTTGTTTTTTGTGGTACTCGTCTGCTTTTTTGCTCTTTGCGTTCACTTTGCGAGCTTTGTGCTTTGTTGCACGTTGCCCAATTAGACGCAGCAATAAATTGCTCAACAATGTGAGGCAAGCCGGAAATGAAGACCGGCTTCAGTTTAGTGTTGCTGCTAGTGCTTCTGGTTCTGACTCTGCAGTGCCGTTAATTAAAAAGTTTTCATACAAGTTAATTGAAATAGATCTCGATTGGAGTTTTTATTGATATTTTGCTTACGCTGACGTTTGCCGTTTTTCGTTTTCCGTTTGGCTTTTCCGTTTTTGCCGTTTGCCGTTTTGCCATTGCTCGAAATGAAACTAAATAATTAGTTTGCTGGCCTCTTTTGGGTAAACTTTCTGGCATTTCAAGTGGCGAAGTTGCTTGCCAGACTGTTTGCCAACAGCTCAAGTGGCAGCAACAGCAAAAGCAGCAGCAAAAGGCAGCAACAGCAGCAGCAGTACTCACAATTGGCAGCAGTCAAAATGCCAAAAACTTAACACATTATGAGCATTTTTGGGTAGCTCTTTAGCCAAATGCATTTGACATTTCAGTGTATGGTATTTCATTATAGTTCCAGTAGAGCAGCTGCCACATAAATTTACAAAATTTGAAGCCCTAGTAAAGAAGCAACTTGCTTCCATAAACAACATATTAAAAGCCTATTGCTTCGGGGCATGTACATCGCATAAATAATACAAGAAACTTTTTTGTCAAAAGCGTACCCCAAGTGACACCCGAGGCGCACCCTTTTTTAATAGTGCCAAGCAACAGCCGGAGCTGGGCAATAACAAAATCAATATTAATTTGGTCTAGCCCTTTGACATCGACATCGAGGACAATATTACCAAAGCCAAAGCCATTGCCTTTAAATTTAAATTAAAAACTAGCTTTCTTTGGTGACTTGCCAATACTCTAACTGAGTCCTTGTTCAAGTAAATAATTCAGCCTTGTAGCATTTAAGTTTTATAAACAAGCAACAATAACCCAAAAGGGAACTGATTGCAACTTATATTGAGCGTTTTCTTTGTTGCCTTACACTCTATAGTGCTATAAGCTCCCTTCAAGGAGTACCCAATGCGACAACGTCGGACATCAAAGCAAAATGTTGTTTTCCCAACTTTTTTACAAGTAAGTTTTTCGATTCTAGTGCAGCTGCGGCTTTGGCGGCGGCTACTGCGTCGCTTGTTATTGTTGTTATTTACTAGCAAAGTTTTGCAAGTGCCGCGGCGTTGCAAGTGTCGTAAACAGCTTGCAGCCACACTTGAATGGGATTTTTACTTGCCATTTTGCATGCTGCATGCAGCCTAGGGGCACGGGCAGGGGACAGGAGCTGACTGCAACGGCAACGATTGGCTTTTACCAAGTTTATGGGCAACCGCAACTATTTCCATTTTCATTGGCCGTTTGCTAGTCCGTAATAAGCATTATTTGCAATTAAATTTTATTCAATTGCCGCGCAATTGCCGCAAACAAAAACACACACAGCAGGGGATGGCAACTGTTTTTGGCATTTTGGGCTGCGTTTTTCGCATGTTTATTGCAAGTAATCAACATTAAGCTATGTTTAGGCCAGCGAACGTGCAGCATTGTATTATGTGGATCAACCACTGACAAACACAGACACACACACACGCACCCATATTTTGAACAGCTGCTGCTGTCACATTAACATAATTTCATTTGCAACAGATGCATTGCCCACAATTAGCAACAGTCAACATATCTACATACATTTTCATTGCCAGTCCGTTGCTAGAAATTATGCGCAAGTTACGAGTATTGCACGTTCTTAAAAACCAAAATTATATTCAGCTGTTGATTTGCCGCGTCAGCTTCACACACACACACGCAACATCTATATATTTGTATAAATAATCGTCGGTTAATATCTATGGGGCATTTTAATAGTGCAACACACACAAACACTTGTCGAGAGAAGTGGGAGTTGCGCACAGTTCTACGACAGCCGGAAGCTCTTTCATTAATTAAGTTCGAATTTATTTTATTTATATACCTTTTTCATGTATTGCCTCTCTTACGCTGCATGTGGCACACATTGGCGTCGAGCTTAAAGGGGCTTTATTGTGACATTAAAAGCATACCTGCTTGACTACGCCGCTGGCGCGCCCACAACACAAGCAACAGCAGCAGCAGCATGACGATGAAGTAACCACAAACGACGCTCAATCTTGTTGAGTAAGCGCCACTAATTTGTTTTTTTAAGGCCCACAGTCAACTGACCACCCACCTGCCCCTGCATTCCCTTTCGATGGTGGCATGCATAATTTATTGACCGCAAATTCGCATCGCATTGTGCGCTTGCACGTGAATGAGACTGAAAGCAACACAAATACCCTTTTAAAAAGCAGGCGAACGAACTTCTTGGCTCAAAAGCAAGCAATGTCTCTGATGTTGACCAAAAAACAGGCTGAGAGTAACCTCAAGGGTTCTTGCTCTACTCAAACTTATACTGAACGATGGCCATGCAATTTAGCCATTAAAAATCATTAGCAAAGGTATTCTGTCCCATGCCTGCCTGCTAGCCAGCCTGGGCATGATGAAGTAACATTTTTGGCAGGCAACATTGCTGCATACTGCATACTTTATGGCGCCAGCCAAGCATTTTCATTAAAAGGCAGCAGGCAATGACATTGTAGCAGCTTCAGCAAGCGCAGGCTGCACATACATGCAATATTCCATGGCGACATGGACAATCGTGCACCTGGTTTGCCAAGCATCTGAGATTAAACGAAAGTCCACATGTGCCCTGCACAGAGCTGCATCTAAGCGAGGTATATGAAAAACTCGAGCAAACTTGAAGCAACACGCCGCCATAAAGCTTTTCAAGGTGCCTTTAAGATATTAAAAACTATGTCTCTAAGAGTATGCTAAAGTGTGTCAGATGCAGCTGCAGTCAGCTCAAATAGTTCGGCAAACAATAGGACAAACAAGAAACGCAAACATTATTTACTTCAATCGAATAGTTTCACTGAGAGTTAATGGCTTAAGGCATTAAAACGATCTCAGTATTGAAAATTTTCATAGCTTCCAAATATGTGCTTTAGGGTTAAACAAGACAAATGATGCAACATAGTATCAGACTTTCTTAACCAAACCATTCGGCAGCATTATAAATAATCCTCTAGAGCTGCAAATGTAGCAAAATATGCCTGAAAGTATAATTAGATTTGGCTTGGGCTGAAAAGTTGTAAAGAAGCGAAAAGTATTACAAGTATAAAGCCATAAACAACAAAAACAAAAAGGCAAACAACTCATAACTTTCAACGAAATTATGCGAAAAAGTTTGCATGTAAATCGAATTACGCAGCCCAAGCAAACAGTCAGAAAAACCAACACTGAAACCTCCAACTGCTGCATAATTATGAATGCAGCAAGCCACAGAACCGCACAATTTACTTATTTGAAGTGCAGTCCGCGGACCACATCCGATTCAAATGCATCGTTTGCGCTAATTTTCTGATTTTGTTGGAATAACATATACATAATTCGGCATTAATATATACAATTGTCATGCTAATTGTATTAAACTAAAAACAAAAATGTTTTTGCAAATATATCGTTAACAAATTTAGGCCACAAAAATGCAATTAACTCTAAATGTGTGAATGCTGAGACTCACAAATACTCTAACATCATGCAATGCAGATAGAATAAAAGAAAAATGTAAAAATACATAATATTACGCATACGCCAGGTGCCATTAAATGGAAAGTCTCTATGTTTGAACAATGAACAAAGTTAGGACTTTAAATTGATGGCGGTGATGTCTTTGACACCACTAGATGTCATTTCACGTTTGATGAGGGTTCAATATTTGCCTTGGCGTGTGCAACAAGTGTGCTACACACACACACACACACACACACACACACAAGTTTTTTGTACCTAAATTAATTGAACGAACTTTCTTGGGCTCTTTAACAGCGTCTCGTCCTCGGCCACAGAATTCGTAAAAAGTTGATGGTGAGAAGCGACGAAATGGAAAGTTTCAACCTTAGAAGGCGTTAGAAAGTGTAGCCCCAAATAAAAATATATGTAATTAAATTTGTTTTAAACGTAGCTGAAACCCACACTAGCCAGAATGTACAAGTAATATCCAACATGGTATGCAGCTATTGTTCTGCTTGTTGAGTAACTAGAACCCATGTTCTTTGATGCAGATTTCTCCCTCTGCCTACCCTTGCTGCTGTTGTAATTGCCGCATTCAGTGCACACGCATTTGTAGCTGTAAGAATCCTTATTCTGTCGTTGACTCTACTGCCATCTATGTTTCTGCGCATTGCAATAGGCTTTTGTCACCTGTGCGTGTGAATGCCTCAAATACTTTTGTTGGCTTTCAATTTATTTTGCGTGAATACGCAAATGTTGAACCACTTATTTGCCAACCTAGAAGTGTGTGCGTATTTCTGTGGTGCGCTGCAACTATTTGTTTACACACAGCCAGTGGCATATTTCAAAAGGACGACAAACTAAATGAATATTTGCCTTGCCAGAAATGAGATGGGGAAATGAGAAAACTTTTCCAACTTGTATCATAAAATGTTAGCTTAAAATCCATCATTATTAATTAATGCAATAACCAGTTAGAAATCTAATATGCCACTAACTTTACACGATTTACCTTGGTAATTAATTCATACTGATATTCAACTCATTCGTTCAATTGCGCAATATGTCTTGAATATATTCTAACAATTCCCACAGCTCAATTTACTCAGGTTTTTTTTGTGTTTCCCTGTAACCGGATGTTTCCTTCCTTTGTGTCCGCACAGCAAAGAACATTACGCTCTCGCACTTACACTCTTTTAGTCGCACATTCATTTAATCAATCATTTATTCATTAAGTCATGGCCAGCGGGTCGCTCATTGTTAGCAAGCAATTCGAGAATTTTAATAAAAATTCTTACGTTAAATTACGCTTAGCAATCAATGTGATTCGCCCATTTACTTGTGGCTGTCATTGTCAAACTGTTCGGCTAACTGGTGCTAAGTATTTGAAAATCTGTGCTGTTCTATGGAATTTTTCTATTTGCCTCCCTGTTGTTCTCTTTGTACTCTGCGGCTGCTTTCCGTTTTATTGTTTAACGACAGTTGGCCAAATACTTTGGCTTGCAAAACTTTTGCGCCTGATGGTCATTCATTTGTCTGTGATTTACGAAGGCCAGTCCAGCCAGCCAGACCACCTACCTCCACTCCCATACTCCCACAATCATCCCATTGAGCTAGACACGAATAGCGTTTAGTGCCATTGATTTATTGCTGCTCAAATCAGTTCGTAGTTCTCGACAATTCCGTGCGCGCGCACTGCCTGCAAATCCCTAACGCACTGCTCCATGGGCGTGACTATACATAGGGGTTTCCGGCCACTGAAATAGGCGCTGGTCTGCCTCGCGTAGCTAACATGACTTTCGTGCAGCCAGCTGGTTAACTCATCCAGGCACAGACACTGCCAAGGATTGCCTTCGATGCTGATGCGGTTCAAGAGCGGAAGCAACGTCTCTCCCAATGTTGGTAGATAGGTCAAGCGATTGTTGTGGATTTCCAGTTCAGTGAGCTTGTCAAGGGTGGACAACAGATCCTCATCGATTTCTATTAAGCGATTCTCGCTTAGAGTCAACACCTGCAGACGACGCAGTGGGGCAAGCATGCGAATGTCCAATAAAATCAACTTGTTACGCCTTAGTCGCAGCTGTTGCAGGAATGGCAACGAGGCAAGGGCCAGTGGATGCAGTTGCTCAATGTGGTTGTTGCTTAGATCGAGATAGGTCAAATTTCTTAGCAACCAGCTGCCAAAGACATTCAATCCTAGATTACCAATACTATTTTTACTTAAGTCCAGCAAGCGCAAGGATGTCAAATTGGCAAATACTTCATCGGGGAGCTGGCGAATTTTGTTACCCTGCAGCTGAAGTGATTGTAAGTTATTTAAACCACGAAACGCAGTTGGCGAGATCTTGCTTATCTGATTAAACCAGAGATTGAGGGTTTCAAGCCTATGCAGCCTGTTAAACACTAGATCTCCAATCACTTTGACATTATTAGAGCTGTAGTCCAGCAATTGCAAGAGAGGAGCAGTATTCGGATCTGGGCCGACAAATAAACTTCGCTTTATATCATAGATATTGTTATTGGACACGTTCAGCACACGCAGCTGGGGCAGTGCATAGAAGATGGCATCATCTAGTACTTCAAGCCAATTGCTGTGTAAATGCAGCTCCCGCAGTAGTGGAAATCCTCGAAGACGGCACCAGTGGAACTAGAAGCAATACAGTTGTTATTACTATCAAGAAAATAGACAAATCTGCTCAACTCACATCTCTCACATTGTTGTTGCTTATGGACAAATATCGCAAATTGGCATTGGATCCCAAAGTGATATTCTCTTGGTCATTAGTGTGAAGATCCAAGTACTCCAAGTGTTTGAGATCCTTGAAAGCATCAAACTCCACGTTGGCTATTGAATTGCTGGAGAAGTTTGCATAAACAAGATTTGGCAACTGCCTCAGCAGACTTCTTTCAACAAGAATCAAATCATTGTTGCTCACATCCAAACTGAGCATACTCGCATTGCTTGAAAATATCTTATCAGTCAGCTCCTCCAGTTGCAAGTGTGACAAGTTGAGATGCTGCAGCGATGTAAAATCTGTAAGGCCACGACTGCTCAGCGTCAAGCCTCCAGATTGTGAAAGGTCCAAACGTCGCAGCTTAGACAGTTTTGGTAGAGGTTTGCCACCATTTTCGATTACCGTTTGCTCGTTAACAATCTTAACGCTTTGCCAATCCTCTTGCACATATCGACTTAGTTGTTCGAAGTTTTCAATCTCACGGCAAACATAGCTTTTATATTCTAGGTGCTCACATTCTTGCAGATCTTTTGACTTTATTACTTGACAAAATGAGAGCAGAGCAAGAAGTATAACTTGCTTCGACTGCATCTTAAGTATAACTAAAATCCATACTACGCACTGTGTTTATTTTTAGGCATACACAAAATAACTTGTTTTTTCTCTTTGTTGCCAACTTGAAAGGAATTTCTTGTGATAAGCCGGTTTCCACGCATCTGAAAGCAAATCAAGTTTACTGCATTGCCAAATAATTGCAATGCTGGAAATAATTCATTAACTTAGAAATTACATTTCATGTTCAAGAAAAATACTTTAATGTTTATAAATTTTAATAATATGTTTTTTATGTTTCTGTAGCAGTTGTCGATTCACTCAATTATGTACTTTGTATTATTTTCTTTTAGTGACATGTATCAACATATATTTATCAACCTCCTCAATCCATCTGTTTACATATAATCTATTTATATTTTCATTTAACAGACAAAATATTTTCTTTATAAGTGTTAGTATACATTTTTGTATCTTCAAACATTAAATATTTGAAGGCTGGATATACATAAATTTAAATCTGAATATTTTCATGGCTTACTTAATTTGCGATGTGCGTTGATGAATCAGCTGGATAAAGAGTTACATATATATATATTTTTAATATATTTTAAGATACATACAAACTTTGTTAAAATACATTGTTGACTCTGTTCAGAGATTTTGATTTATCGTTGTAAATATACAAAAAATTCATTTAGATAGAATTTGTAGGGTATTTATAATAATAATAATAGTAATATGAATATCAAAATACTTAAAAACAAAATCCTTACACAAATAATAAATAAACTATAACATTCAAAATGTACCCTGAGCTTAACAAACAGAATTCAAAACTATTGCAAATTGCTTGTAGCACAATTTGGGAAAAAATTTTATATTAGTAATTCGATTTTTTTTTAAGAATGCGCTAGCATTTGGCCATAGAAGACTAGTATGAGATAGTTCACAGGGATCCGATATCAATATACACGGGCGAAATTGATTATATTTTAAATGTGCGGGTCTGCAAACCCAATAGTTGCAATCAAAGCTCACAACACTTCTAGAAATGTTAGAGCATGCCTGGGCGATCAGTCTCCCGATTGCCAGACTTCTCAAAGAACATGGCATCCTAAAAGAAATAAAACAAAACGGTTATCAAATTCTTTGTCAATATGGTAAATGCCTAAAATCTACAATAGTCCAAGTAAACTATATTATATATATATATACGATATTAATGGGGCTTATGAGTGAATATTTTACATCAACATCAATGAAATCGAAAAGACAATTTATGACATTAAGCGAAAGAAATGAATGCTGTTCGACTAAAAGTTCAGTTAATATTTAAAAAATCCGAGTCTGTAACTAAATATACTTACAATGAGGAACGTAGCGCCCAACAGCACAGCTTTCATGCGAACATCCAAATCCAGTGGAAAGGTAATGCCAAAGAAATCTGCATCGGTGAATATTTCACGTGCCAGTCCAGACCATTGCTTGGAGATCTTGCCCACCTTCTCTCCGGTAAGTGAAACCACCTACAGGCCAAATTTTACAATTTATAATCTGATTATATTTTTAAGAATTTTAACACATACATTAAACTCAACATCTCCGCAAAGTGAGAAGGTACACATAGGGCCTTCAATGCGCAGCACTGTGTCACCAATGTGATTCAAAATGCGAAACGATGGCGAGCAAATGGACCACTCTTGTTCAATGGAGCCAATAACATTGCCTGGTGGCGCTGTCACTTCTATGGACTGCAGACAGCAGGGAAAACAACACGCTGAGCAGGCCAATGGACGATTCAGATGAATGACCTCTTGCTGGAAATTGTCGAAAATTTTCATATCAAAGGGACGTGCCGGACCGCACATGTTGCGGGTGCAGCAATCGGTGTCCTCCACCGCATAGTAGACTTTTTGGCCAAGTGCGTTCTTAATAGAGAACTTATTGTTCGTCTCAAAGCCAGTGAAAGCCTCGAGCAACTCTACTTTTTGCTTAACTAAAAGCTGGTCGATACTCGTAAGGTATTCCAATCCGCGCGGACAATTCGGAATGCCTGAAGGTATACTCATCCAATCGCCTGAAAATAGAGAATGAAGAAAACATCAATTAACACACTGTTCACAATTTAGTATGTTCTTTCTAAATCACAACAAAATGTGTGTGTGTTTGTGTGTGTAGGTTTAAAGTGTTGCTGCCCCCGCTCACAAAAGCGTGTCAATTGGTCAATGTCGTTGTCATTGTGCCAATTGCTCGAATGCCGCAATTGAAAGCATTACAATGGACAGACAGACCACAACCCCGGGGCGCAGCGGTTTATTGTGCCGCTTATGCCACTCAACGCTGCTTTAATATCTAATCTAATGTGTGGCCTAAGAGAGCGAGATAAAGTTAACGACATCTTAAGTCCATGCAAATTTATAATTTCATCACAACGCAAGCTATTCTTAGCACGTTTATCGAAAATCAGCCTTGAAAAATCTAGCTGTCCACAAATATCTCACCTTCTATCCTCATCGCTCATGTAAAACTCGTAGCCCTTACGCTTTGCCGACTTATTCAATCGCATTGTGTGTCGAAACTTCTTGGGCACAGGTTTGTTGGCCTCGCGACGCACCAACTGTTTTAAAGTCTGTGATCTTGTGCAGAAATCGTTGTACTTGGTGTACAGTGAGTGCCAAATGAAGCGCAACACCTTCGACCCACTGCTGACGCCAGCAGCAGAAGCACTACCAGACGCTGCCTCCTTTTGATCGTTTGACTCGTTTTTAGTCAGATCCAATGTCGAAATATAACTCAAGCTTGATGCTGCAACTGCAACAGCAACGGGAACAGCAACTGGAACTGGAACTTGTGTTGCGGTTGCAGCTGGCATCGTATACGCTAATTGAATTTCAGGTTAATGCGACTGCTCTCGGTGCTGCGTCGAGCTAAACTGAAGTATCTGCCTGAGTGAAGGCACACAAGTGAAGAGTCGCGCCGGAAAAGTCATCTAGTCAAGATAGCCCGAACGTGTTTTTGTTTTTAATATTTGAAATAGCGCTTTGTATTATTTTATTGGTTCAATTAAAGCAACCGCGCCGCGTCATGATAAGAAGAACCAGCGGGCTTGCTTTTGGATGAATCGCTGATACAAACAGATGTAGATGTGTACATAAACGTATACGTTCTTCAGCTTGGGGAAGAGCAAACGCGTTTGGTATGTGAACAAGAACATCTTGCTGTTGATAGCGCCTATTTAGGCTAGAATTCACTCACAGCGTGTAGAATGTAAATATTTACAGCTCTGCTTTTTGGAAGTGCGAATAGAAAATTCTACTTTGATGTCTACCGGTTAAGACTGTGTGTCAGTTATTAGTATGTCTCTCGATGCATTGCATTTGATGGTTCAATGGCAACAAAGATTTGTTCTCGAATCGGACTTGGTATTATCATATTTAAAGTGCATTGACACCGACTGGTGTTCAATGCGTAAAATCGTCGATTTCTGAACGCTGTCATCTGTCTTCTGTTTCAATTTTAGTTCAGTCAATGCCGATTGTGGAATTGTCATTGTGTTCAATGCAACACACATATTACTGATATGCATATTGTTACTGATATGGCTAGCATGGCGTGCACACAGCGTGTCGAAAGCTCAGCTTACCTGCTGGTCCTCCTCGGCCCATGCCGGGCTGTGGATGAGCTGGTGGCATACCAGGCTGCACTACAATCGGCTGCTGAGGTCCTGGCGCATAACCAAATGGTTGCGGTGGCCCAGCTGGACCAGGTGGATAGCTAAAGTGCTGAGCACCACCACCACCTCCAGCGCCAAAAGGCGGTGGTCCGCCTCCGTAGGGTGGTCCGCCACCGTAGGGTTGTCCGCCACCGTAGGGTGGTCCACCGCCGTAGTGTTGTCCTTGAGGCACTGGCGCATAACCACTTGTTTGTGGAGGTGGTGCAAAACCCTGAAAACAATTTTATGTTTAATAACATTTCATTAAAAAACTTATATTTTGGGGGCGTTTCCATATCTCGCGAGTTGATTTTACTATTAAATGAGTTTGCTTATAGAAACAACGAATTTCACATTTGAATTAAGTCCACAAGTTTTTAAAATATTTGTAACTATATAACAGTTACAAAAATAATAGCTGCTTCTACAGTTAGAGCTGTACACATATGACTGCAGTGCTGTAATTGAGTCGGACTTTAAAGATAAACACGCAAAGCCAAACCATGACGCACTGACGAATGGGGGAGTCAGCCGTGAATATACAGCGGGGCCCGGCAGCGGCAGTTACATTTTCCGAATAATAATAGGAGATTGGGAGTTGGGGGAGAAATTATGAATTTGTTGCTCACGATTTTACCTTAACAAAAACACTCAATCTGAGTTTAACGATAACAATGGTATATAGTATATACTTTTTTTTTGTTTGTTTCATATTATATGAGTGGCACCCGAACACGGTCGGTACCGGGTCTTGGTGCGGCTCTCGACGGCCCTGGCATGACGTCATGCTACTAATAATTGCATGTAGACACAAATACATACATGCATGCAAATACATATGTATATGTTTTTGGCACTTATGTTCGCAAGTTGGCAACGCCCCCAAATAATAGGGTTACTCACATAATTTGCAGGCTGTGGATGTGGATGTGATCCTCCAGGATTTGCGGGGGGATACGGTGCGTTTGATGGTGCATAGGGAGCGCCTTCGGCTGGCGGTGCATTTGGTGGATAGTAACCAGGCGGGACATAGCCACCTTTATTGACGTTATTCATATTAAAGTTGTTGCTATTGTCGTCGTTGTTGTTGTTGTTTTTGTTGTGCGTTACTGTTGCAGGTGGTCGGAAGCAACTCTTGGCGGAAACGCGACGCAGTTTGCTGGTGTTCTTGATAATTGCTTTAAATATTTTACACTAATCAATAACTTGCAGAATTCTTTCAAAGCATTTGTTTGAAATTAATGATATTCCATGTTTGACGAACAACTATTTCCAAAGAACTGTGCGACAATGTGGCTATCGAACGTAAATATAAAAATCCCAAAAACGCGTACTGAAGTTACTTTCGATTAATTGCATGGAACTATCGATATATGCCGTTGGTAAGTGTCTACACTAAGCGAGTATGATGAAACGAGCACGAAGTTCGTTAGTTGTGCTTTTACTACTACACAAAAGATGCCGCTGAACGAAAACAGATAAAATCAACTTGTTAAGAATTAGTGGCAGCTGTTGCAGGAATGGCAATGAGGCAAGGGCCAGTGGATGCAGTTGCTCAATGTGGTTGTTACTTAGAGCGAGAACAAATTCATCGGGCAGCTGGCGAATTTTGTTACCCTGCAGCTGAAGTGATTGTAAGTTATTTAAAAGAGATCTTGCTTATCTGATTGAACCAGAGGTTGAGGGTTTCAAGCCGATGCAGCCTGTTAAACACTAAATCCCCAAGCACTTTGACATTAGACATTGACATTAGGGTTGTAGTCCAGCAAATGCAAGAGAGGAGCAGTATTAGGATCTGGGCCGACAAATAAACTTCGCTTTATATCATAGATATTGTTATTGGACACGTTCAGCACACGCAGCTGGGGCAGCACATAGAGGATGGCAATGAAATGCGTGGAATAAATACATAAATACATTCAATTATGTTTGTTTAGGGGAAGAACCACATCCACCTTCGCATCGCTCCATTCGCTAACGAAATTAAATGTTGTTCCGTTTCACTTTATTTTATTCACGAGTTGCGCTTTGCCGGCCATGTTTTGTGCATCTTCTTGCATACACTTATCGAACGAGAGTGATCTTGGCCGATCTAACAAAAGAGTAACAAGAGCTGTAAAGCATAAGTTAGATTACTCTCAACGTTAGTTTTAGATTAAGAGAGCGCTAGAGCTTTTAACTGTGCAAATATGCGAGCTTTAATTACGATAACAAACGATCTTGATTAAAGCAAAGCAAACATTAGCCGAAGCATTTATATTTAACATTATTTTAATGAAAGTTTAATTAAATATTCTGCTCCTGCCAATGTAGTACTTTCGATTATTTTTCTTTAGTAACATACGTGACAAACATCAACATATAATTATATTCTATATATGGCATGCTTTCATTTAACAGACAAAATATTTTCTTTCTTAGTGTAAATAAATGCATTTTTGTATCTTCAAACATTTAATTTTATGTAGGCTGGACATAAATTCAAATCTGAATATTTTCATGGTTTACTTCATTTGAGATGTGCATTGATGAATCAGCTGGATAAGGAGTTACATACATATATTTTCAACATATTTGAAGACACATTCAAACTTTATTATAGTACATTTTTGACTCTCTTCAGAGATTTTAATTTTTCGTTGTAAATACATATACAAAAAATCAATTCGTAGTATTGTTTTTTAAATAATAATAATGGCAATATGAATATCAAAATACAAACAAATTAAAAATTAACAAGAACATTCAAAATGTGACTTGTGTTTAACAAAAATAATTCAAATCTGTTGCAAATTTCTTGTAGCACAATTAAAAACAAAAATGTTACATCAGTAATTTGCTAATTTGGCCATATTAGCCGAGTATGAGGTAGGTCGCAGTATTAATATATACACGGGCGATATTGAATATATTCTAAATGCGCGGGTTCGTAAACCAGATAATTGCAATCAAAGCTCACATCATGTTAGAGCATACCGGACGATCAGTCTTCATTCTCAAGGTTAATGAAATCTTAAAAGAAATAAAATAAAATTGTTATCAAATTCTTTGTTATCATGGGAAATTCTTAATATCTAGCTGGGATAATGGTAAGGGGTTAATTAGTAAACATTTTAACTCAACACCAATGAAAATTCAAATTAATGCTGTTCGACTATAAGTGCAGTAAATATTAAAAAATTGCGATTCAATAACTAAATATACTTACAATTAGGATCCAGAACATCCAGATCTAGTGGGAAGGAAATACCAAAGTTATCAGCATCGGTGAATAGTTCACGCGGCAATCCAGACCATTGCTTTGAGATCTTGCCCACCTTCTCTCCGGTAAGGGCAACTACCTACAGATGAAATTTTACAAATTAAAACCGATTATATATAAAATAATTTTAACACATACATCAAACTAATTATCGCTGCACAAACGAGCAGGTGCACAAAGGACCTTCATTGCGCAGCACTGTGTCACCAATGTGATTTAAAATGCGAAACGATGGCGAGCAAATGGACCACTCTTGTTCAATAGAGCCAATAACATTGCCTGGTGGCGCTGTCACTTCTATGGACTGCAGACAGCAGGGAAAACAACACGCTGAGCAGGCCAATGGACGATTCAGATGAATGACCTCTTGCTGGAAATTGTCGAAAATTTTCATATCAAAGGGACGTGCCGGACCGCACATGTTGCGGGTGCAGCAATCGGTGTCCTCCACCGCATAGTAGACTTTTTGGCCAAGTGCGTTCTTAATAGAGAACTTATTGTTCGTCTCAAAGCCAGTGAAAGCCTCGAGCAACTCTACTTTTTGCTTAACTAAAAGCTGGTCGATACTCGTAAGGTATTCCAATCCGCGCGGACAATTCGGAATGCCTGAAGGTATACTCATCCAATCGCCTGAAAATAGAGAATGAAGAAAACATCAATTAACACACTGTTCACAATTTAGTATGTTCTTTCTAAATCACAGCTGAATGTGTGTGTGTGTGTGTGTGTAGGTTTAAAGCATTGCTGCCCCCGCTCACAAAAGTGTGTCAATTGGTCAATGTCGTTGTCATTGTGCCAATTGCTCGAATGCCGCAATTGAAAGCATTACAATGGACAGACAGACCACAACCTCGGGGCGCAGCGGTTTATTGTGCCGCTTATGCCACTCAACGCTGCTTTAATATCTAATCTAATGTGTGGCCTAAGAGAGCGAGATAAAGTTAACGACTTCTTAAGTCCATGCAAATTTATAATTTCATCACAACGCAAGCTATTCTTAGCACGTTTATCGAAAATCAGCCTTGAAAAATCTAGCTGTCCACAAATATCTCACCTTCTATCCTCATCGCTCATGTAAAACTCGTAGCCCTTACGCTTTGCCGACTTATTCAATCGCATTGTGTGTCGAAACTTCTTGGGCACAGGTTTGTTGGCCTCGCGACGCACCAACTGTTTTAAAGTCTGTGATCTTGTGCAGAAATCGTTGTACTTGGTGTACAGTGAGTGCCAAATGAAGCGCAACACCTTTGACCCACTGCTGACGCCAGCAGCAGAAGCACTACCAGACGTCGCCTCCTTTTGATCGTTTGACTCGTTTTTAGTCAGATCCAATGTCGAAATATAACTCGAGCTTGATGCTGCAACTGCAACAGCAACGGGAACAGCAACTGGAACTTGTGTTGCGGTTGCAGCTGGCATCGTATACGCTAATTGAATTTCAGGTTAATGCGACTGCTCTCGGTGCTGCGTCGAGCTAAACTGAAGCATCTGCCTGAGTGAAGGCACACAAGTGAAGAGTCGCGCCGGAAAAGTCATCTAGTCAAGATAGCCCGACCGTGTTTTTGTTTTTAATATTTGAAATAGCGCTTTGTATTATTTTATTGGTTCAATTAAAGCAACCGCGCCGCGTCATGATAAGAAGAACCAGCGGGCTTGCTTTGGGATGAATCGCTGATACAAGTAGATGTAGATGTGTACATAAACGTATACGTTCTTCAGCTTGGGGAAGAGCAAACGCGTTTGGTATGTAAACAAGAACATCTTGCTGTTGATAGCGCCTATTTAGGCTAGATTTCACTCACAGCGTGTAGAATGTAAATATTTACAGCTCTGCTTTTTGGAAGTGCGAATAGAAAACCCTACTTTGATGTCTACCGGTTAAGACTGTGTGTCAGTTATTAGTATGTCTCTCAATGCATTGCATTTGATGGTTCAATGGCAACAAAGATTTGTTCTCGAATCGGACTTGGTATTATCATATTTAAAGTGCATTGACACCGACTGGTGTTCAATGCGTAAAATCGTCGATTTCTGAACGCTGTCATCTGTCTTCTGTTTCAATTTTAGTTCAGTCAATGCCGATTGTGGAATTGTCATTGTGTTCAATGCAACACACATATTACTGATATGCATATTGTTACTGATATGGCTAGCATGGCGTGCACACAGCGTGTCGAAAGCTCAGCTTACCTGCTGGTCCTCCTCGGCCCATGCCGGGCTGTGGATGAGCTGGTGGCATACCAGGCTGCACTACAATCGGCTGCTGAGGTCCTGGCGCATAACCAAATGGTTGCGGTGGCCCAGCTGGACCAGGTGGATAGCTGAAGTGCTGAGCACCACCACCACCTCCAGCGCCAAAAGGCGGTGGTCCGCCTCCGTAGGGTGGTCCGCCACCGAAGGGTGGTCCACCGCCGTAGTGTTGTCCTTGAGGCACTGGGGCATAACCACTTGTTTGTGGAGGTGGTGCATAACCCTGAAAACAATTTTATGTTTAATACCATTTCAAAGATAAAAAATTTATATTTTGGGAGCGTTTCCATATTATTAATAGGTTGCTTTGAACGAGGTCGTATGTATGTATATATGTATTTGTGTTTATCACATTTTATATATGTACATATATGAGTGGCACCAGAGCGCTGTCTGTGTGGCTCTCGACGACCTTGCCATAAGGTCAGGCTACATATAATTCCATGAACACACAAATACATATGTACATATGTACAAATATATGTTTTTGGCACTTATGTTAGGAAGTTTGCAACGCACTCAAATAATTTGGTTTCTTACATAATTAAGAGGCTTTGGATGTGGTCCTAGAGGATTTGGGGAAGATACAGTCCGTTTGACGGAGCGTCGGCTTGTACTGCGGTCGGTGGATAGTAACCGGGCGGGACATAGGCACCTTTATTGTTACAATTGTTGTTGCTATTGTCGTCGTTGTTGCTGTTGTTTTTGTTGTGCGTTACTGTCGCCGGTGGTCCGATGCAACTCTTGGCGGAAACACGCCACTGTTTGAAATTACTTAAATTTCATGTTTGATGAACAACTACCAGGCAATGTGCTAGGCGAACGTAAATATTAAAATGGCAATAGCGCGTACTGAAAATATGTACGATTAATTGCATGCAACTATCGATGTATGCTTATGGTAAGTGTCTGTACTAAGTAACGATAAAATGAGCACAAGGTGTCGCCACTAAAATATACAGGTCAAACAAGTTTGAAGTGTGGTTTTACTACTACACAATAGATGGCGCTAAAAGAAAACAGATAGAATATTTTGCACCAATAAATAAGCAAACAAAATTAAATAACGCGCTTTTTATACATATAATTTATAACTTATTCTTATCTGATTTTGTATTTCAGGTTTGTTCATGTTGTATTGTTAGGCTTTGTTGCCACGTCAAATAAATGTACAATCTGCATATATCTATTCTTTTTTTTTTTGCATCAACAAAAACCGCCATTTCTTTTTTTTTTTTATTACACAGAGCCCACATTTTTTGTTGTTGCTTCTAATGCGCAAATTTTGTATGAGGGTGCGGTGATGGCGAGGGTGAGAGTTTGTCATGGTGCGGGTTAGCTGAGGTCGAGCCTAGAGCGAGATAGCAATAGCAATAGCTGTATCTTGAAATGAGAGTGCGAGACAGAGCGAGAGTGAGAGAGAGAGGGAGGGAGGAGGTCCTGAAAAAGAGAGGGTGGCGTAGTTAGCGCGCATAAAAAATGGCGGTTTCCGACGCAGGCAAACTGAGAAGAAACAAATGAAAAAATAAAAAAAAATCCGCTGCCCGGCTCGTTATGTGTGTGTGTGTGTGTGAGTAAGCGAGAGAGGCCAGCAGCAGGAGCAAAAAAAGTACGAAAAAAAAATGTTAGCAAAAATCCACCCCAAGGCAGGGACAGCAAACAGACGTCACTCAAACACACACATACACACACACTAATACTGAAGGACTAGGACATCGTAATTACCAATACGAATGCAAAGCGCGATATAGAGAAATCATCATCATGAACATTGCCACCTCCCATCCACCCGCTCACTTTGCGCTTTAGTCGTCCGACGATAGAGGGCCTCAAATGAACCCTTCCCCCCAACCCAACATTGAGCGGGTTAGGTAAAATGGCAGAAAACTAAAGCAAAGGCAAAATAGAAAAAAAAAAAAAAATAGTAGAAACAAATTGCTGAAATGAGCGCCTTAATGCGCCATATAACGTGATATTAATGCAGTTGCATGTGTGTGTGTGTGTGTGTGTGTGTGAGTTTAGCACATTCAATTAGTTGCCATTGCTTTTCGCATAGTAACAAACAGCAACAAAAACAGAAAAAAATGAAATACCAAAACCAACGAGTCAGAGAGCATTTTTAAGGTTGGCAAGCAAAAGCAACACAAAAGCTTCCATGCTGCACCACTCCAAAAGCCACTCCACCACCCACCCACACATGACCTCGACCTCAACTCTTTTGCTGTCGCTGTTGCCGACGGCGCTGCTGCTGCTGATGTCGCTTGAGTGCATCAAAATCTCGAAAAATCAGGCAGCCGGCAAACATAATGCAGCTCCCAGCGGCATAAGTTCTATGCGGGTGCACCACCCACCATCCCCCTCTCTAGTCATTCAATTGTATAACAAAAACCAGGTGCAGAGTCAGGCAGCTTAGGCCTTTGAGTGGCAAAGATTCCTCATCTTTCAGTTAACTGCTCATTAGCCCCCCGGTTTCTTTATTCGCCTTTAAACATATCAAACTACAAATTTGTTGTGCCGCTTTTTTTCTTATTTATTGTCAGCTTGATTCAATTTATTAGTATGTGTGTGGATCGCCGTTATCGAAAGCAAAAGTAGAATTCAAGTGGATGACGCGGCCATAAATCAAGTCTGAGTTTCAGTCTGAGTTCGAGCAAAGCTTCTAATGTCCACGTTCCCCCAAATTGATCGATGGCTTTTAGCATTTTTATTGTGAGAGGGATACAAGAGCCAGCGACAGGTAAAACGATTGTTAAAACATCTGCTACCTGATGATGATGATGATGATAATAATGAAGATGCTACCGAACTGATATCAGTTTTGGGCTAAACAATGTGAAAGATATTTTGTTATTTTTTTTTTGTTTTATTTTGGCGCGTGTTTTCTAAGAATTTTTAAGAGTGTAGCGTTTAAATAATTTACATTTTTATACGAACATGTCACAATTTGAGCCAATTTGTGGAATGTCTTGTGGCAATATAAAATTCATCCAGGCACTTCTCGTTATTTTAAATAATTTATTTACATAAATATATGTTTTTAAGCTATGCCCAATAATAAGTAAAATATATGGCTTAAATATAACTTGACTTGCTAAACTTCTTTGACCCTTACAAGTTAAGTGAAAAATTTAACAAATTCAATCAAAAAAAACTAAGTTTTTAAGGTTATTTAAAAATATTTCAAGTTCTAACATAGTGTAGAATAGTTCAGTTTAAAAAGTTTTATTAACTGTAAAAGAATATAATATGTACAATATTCTATTCTCAAAGTAAACTATTTAGTACATTAAATATATGTATACTTCAAAATATTCGAACACTTTAAAGCTTTATAAAAATAAATAAAGCTATTTGCTCTAAAATCTAAAATTGATCTGTCAGCTGCATTAGCAAAATTCATAAAAACTTGAAAGCAAAAAACAAAAATGTACATTGTGTTGGGTCATTGCTGTTGCATTTGTGTTTGTATGTGTGTGTGTGTGTTTGTGGGAAAATTTGGTGGACAGCTTAAACAACAAGCACAGCATAAATGTGTCAATGTGAAGGACAAAAATGACAAGAACAACACGAAAAGGAACATTGTGGCAACTGCAACTGCATTTTGCCCCAACTGCCAACAACAACTGTTGGCTCACTGGAAACGCAGCTGGTGTCAGTCGAAAAAAAAACAACAACACAGAAACAGCAACAGAAAACAAGTAAAAACGTTGCATTCGGATTCAACCGACTGCGGTATACTAGATACCTTGGTGACTCTAGTTATGAGGATGTGCAAAATATGTGGATTGATAGATTTTTAGTTATCGAACTTATCGATTTCCCAGCCCTCCCGTAAGTGTAGAGCCCCAATCTTGACACTTTATATGTCCCGGCGATAGAATAAGATACTTGCAAAGTTTTAAGTCTCTAGTTTACGGGACAGAAAGACAGGCGGACAGACACCATTGTACAAAACCAATATACTCTTTACCTTCGGTATCGAGTATAATAAAAGTAGGAGCTACGCGAGGTCATCTGCACATATTGGCTATGCAATCACGTTAAAAATGAACGGAAATGCATACAAACACATATGCACACACACATGCAGAGAGGGGGGCAATAAAAAACAAACAAGGACACCTGTGATCCCATGGGAATCGCCGAATTTCCTTGACCTGGGTCAGGGTTCGCTTTACTTCGTGTCCGGCTGGCATCAAAAGGGGTGAAAGCGTTTTTTATATATATTTTTTTATTAAGCTTAATTACTTAATTAGCACTTAGTAGGCGTTGGGCCACTGCGAAAGGTCAAAGCTGGTCTAGAAACTGGGTCAGCAGGGGCACATGGCTAAAAGAGGATGTGAAAAACAAAAAGGGCTTATGTACATATAGAAAGAGTTAAGGCAAATCTTAATGAGTTTTCTTTATTTTTATTTTTTTATATTCAACCCGTTTGCTTTTGTAATTAAAAGCACAATGACCCCGGCGACCCAACGACCCAACAACCCAGCGTCCCAACGACTCGGCGACCCTTTATGCCCCGCATATTAATGAGACGACACGCACTTGTTGAAGGAGGGGCGGTGGTGTATTTTCTGAGCTGGCGCGCAATTAATTATCGAGTGTTGAACTTGAACTTGGCGCCCTGCGAGGCATAACGAAATTTTTAAAGAACGCCTTGACATTTTATTGATTTTACCAGCCAGAGACACAGAGTGGAGAAAGCCGTAGAGAGGGTGTGTGCTTTTTAGTCTGGTGGCCACATGTCATGGCCAAAAGATTTAAATCAAAACTGACAGCAGCACAAAGCGCGACTCGGACGCGCTGTTTGTTATTTTTCTCTTCTCTTCTCTTTTGCTTTTTTTTCTTCTCATTTTTGTATTTTATTTTTTAACCCTTTCGCTTTGTAGTAGTACTCAAACCCTGCGGTGCTTATAGTTGCGGACTTGTTGGGCAGAAAGAACTTTGACAGGATGCTGCTACACGGTAATTGCTTATTTAAGCGCACTCTTCGTCCTTTTACGGGATGCCAGGATGCTGGTGGCAGCATTGCACAAAACTCAGCGAGTCAACAAAAAAAAAAAAAAGCGCTCACAAAACAAAGCAAATGCCGCGTGTAATTATTGGACGGGTTTCGTTCGAACGGCCGGGGCGGGGGGGTAGCTGAGTAGCCAGCCAGTCATCCAGTCATCCGGGCAGCTGTCTAGCCGTCCTCTGACCATGCCAGACCAGCCCAAAATGAACTGCAAATCAAACAAGAACTCAACACGAACCGCATGCGTGCATATTAAAAATGTTTTAAAATGAAAAATTTTTTCGGCAGCGACAACAGCGAGTTTTTCTACTCTCTTCTTTGCCTCCAAAAGGGTTAAGGCTTTTGTTGTGCAACCAACTGTGAGCAGAGGTCCTGTGATCCTGTACGTGTGTGTGGTCATGAACGCCAGGTTTGCAGCTGTCGTTATCTAGTCTGGGCTATCGCTGCTTGACTAGCACTGATTGAGCTTAAGCCAAAGGGTCAGCCCGCAGGGTTGATCGATGTGATGAGTGATGAATGATACTCTTCTCAAAGGACGATTGCGGACTAAGAGGGCTTTTATGTATTTGGGGTTTTTACAGACTAGCGCGTTCGATTCGAGCGAAATAAGCAATGCTTCTTTTTTGCTTTTGGTTTTAACAACTTAATAATAATAACAATAAAAAATGCAGAAAAAGTTGTTGTGCTCGGCTATGGCCATAAATTAGAACAAGTTTGTTGTGTGTGGTCAGTCAGCATGAAGAAAAAACATACCAGCAAAATATGTTGAAGCATTTTTCAATTTTAATGACACCACACATACTTACATATATGTTTGTAGAGCTTGAGAACTCGAACTTGGCTAACATGAGAAAAATAACAGAAATTATTGTCAATAATTACAATGCGGCCTGGGTCTGGTCTTTGACGCGTTTGACAGACGGTAGGAGGTATGAAAAGCGTGTGAGTTGTTTTGGCCTCAGGTGCCTTATGAAACAGAGGCGCAGTAGCCAGAAACTTAAATACGTGGTTTGCAACGAGTCAAGAGTAAAAACAGACTTAACTTAACTCCCTTTAACAAACACTTCCCTGTGCAGTTGTCAGTTTCAGTTTTACAGCTGCCTAAACGGCTTAAAGCGTTTGACTTGGCCATTTGCATGCAGCAAGCAACAAAAGCAATTGGCATGCCAAATACTCGTAATAGTAATAAACGTATGTAATAATAATGAATTTTAATGTCGCGCATTAACAATTCTTGCATTTTAATTGGGCGAACGCTGTAACTGAAACTGAAACTGGAACTACTACTAGAAAACTGGACCTGCATCTGAGTTCTGTAACCGAATCTGTGTTTGTGTTTCTGTTTGAGTTTGAGTCTGTGTCTCATTTGTGTGTGGGTTTGCATAAATTGCTGTTGATATGATTTAGTGACATGGAACAATGCATTGGAATTTATGACAAAAGCTGCATACATTTAAGCGGATTATGTCAGAATATTACGATTTTAGTTGTAAATAACAAATGCTATTTTTCATTCTCGCTGTTTGAAAATTTGTCAGCTCTGTCGCTAAAAATCTCAAGACAGCATTCGACAACGCTTTTAACTTTAGAATGTTAAATGCTAAATACAAAAATGTAATTAATGTACAAATCATAACCAAAGGGGACGGGCATCTCCTCCAAATACGATAACCGATTGAAATTGAGCATAAAATAACAAATTGTCTAATATGCAAAGAGTTAAACTGGATTTGGATTTGCCAAGTGTTTGTGAAATTGATGGCCAAGTTCTCGGCATGCTCCATTATGGAATCTGGTCAATCATTGTCAGCCATAAACAAATTTTTATTGATGCACTAAGCTTTGGCATTTAGTGGGTAGCAAGATGCTTGGATTGGCAAATGCGCTACAGTTGAGCTGAATATAAAAAATATAAACTTTTGTATACAAATATATTATGTACAGAATGTAAAGTGATAAAGAATAAGATAAGTCTTTCAATAATCTTTGATGTACGTATATTTGATATTTAATATATGTTAATTTGGCTTTTGATATATTTTTGAGATTTAATATGACAATACCATAATAAAATTTACTAGAAATCTATAAGTTATTTTCTCAAAAAACTTTTAAGCTCTTATGAAATAATTCCCCTTTTATTGGTGAACATTTTATAAATGCATACTTTTATGTAGGGTATCTAATAATTAAATAATGATGCGGTGGAAGCACTTTAAGTTATCTTTGCTTTGCATTTTCCTTTTGCTCCCCTTTGGCAAAATCATTTCACGTTTGCTGCGCGCCGGCGCTACAAGCTGTGGGCTGATCTTCTTTCGCGCTTGAATGGCTTTCCAATTTGTATTCGATGTTAGAAACTTACGAGCTGGGCGGACCACCAGCAAAGACCACCATCAAATGATGACGTTATTTGTGGTAGAGGATAACAAATGCACAATTCTCTAGACCTGGAGTATATTTGCTGATACTGCTGCACAGATTTGACTCTCTTGGATGCCTTAGGGGCAACTGTGTGGCAGCTGTCGCATGCAATTAGAACTGTGCACCACATACACTAATTAACTGCAAGTTCCCGGCCAGAAGATGCCTCACCTTTCAAGTCAGGTCTCGAGTAGACACTTGTGTTGTCGCAGCGCCACTCGAGGGAGCCCAAAGGCAAAGCCAGCCCGCAGTTTGTCAACAGAAGCTGCAGGAGAGGACGAGCCGTCTCGGGAAGATACTACGCTGCGAAATGAAAAGAAATTGCCAATGTCTGCCGGGCTTAACAAAGTAACCAGAAAAAAAAGGGAAAAACATCCGTGGGAGGCAGTGTAGTAGGGTCGGTAGGTAACGCGAAGGAAATGCAACCATCTGCACGAATTGTAATTGAAAAGATTTCCCTTGAACGAATTACACGCGCCACCATCTTCTCGGCCTTGTCTGTGCTGCTGTGGAAATTTAATAAGGAAGCCCCGGCGAGCTTATATTGTACTTTGTGTGAAAATAATAGTTTTTTAAATGCACTGACATTTCTACGGGAAGACAGAGAGTGGGTGTGGCCTTAGAGGGCATCGGAGGTCTTTACATTTTATGAACTGCAAAAATATTTTTGTGGCTAACACAAAACCAGCAAAATATGCGCGTAATTAAGAAATATTAGTGAGTGCGGAAGGCGGTATTCAACATTTTTAAAGGCATTCTTGCAGCAGCAGCACTAGCATTTATATCCTCTCGTTTCTCCGTCACAGCTATCTTGCCGGAGGCAACGAATGGTAAATGAAAAAGCTGTGGCATTTCAACTGAAATGAATACGAAGCAAAAGCAGAGAATGCCGCTCAAATCTATTTAATGTGCGGGCCCTTGCAATTAATTTAGAGCTTATTATTATTTGCGAGTGCAGACAGAAACTTAAAGCCGTTAACAAATGAGAAATAGTAAACATTATTTAACGATTCATACATTTGAAATATAAATACTTTTCTTTGTATGACACCAAAGTGAATAGATTTAATTTTCTGTTGATGAAATAACGTTATAAAAAAGTTCAAAGCAATTATTTAAGCTTGAGAACTGAACACAGCTTAGGAACTCAAAAAGGAAACTTTTAGCATTCACCACAAAGCTGGGTATTCTTGCTGCTAAGGCGACTGTACCCCAAATTTTTTAACGTATCCTTTTCTCGCATTTCAGTATAATTTTTTTTTCTGACTGAAAACGAAGTTTTTCTGGTTGGTTTCATGTCTGCGGCATTTGCATTTAGCTTTCCTATTGGGAATGAGTGTCTCACGCGGCCCCTACCAAAGCGAAGCAAAAAACCAAAACCAGAAAGGTCGCAAATGAGCTCAGGTGGCAAATTACGGAATTACGATAATTAAATGCACTGGGGAAACTGAAACCGCTCATAGACAAATTTCATTATGAGCAGCAAATTAGTACGACTTTTATACAAGGGGTTGCCCAGGGGCACACACACATTCACACACCTTAATGACAGGCTCAATTGTAAACAGTAAACATCGAACAATAATCAATAATGAAATCAATGCAGACCGCATAATCGATCGCAAATCGGCATTTTTAAATGTATACATCTATGTTGTATATAGTCAACAACGATAACAAAGTGAGCATTGATCGCTTGGTGTGAAAATATATGTGCATTGAGGGGTGCTTTTGGCTTACCCCTGAACCGGGCACAACCCCTAACCGAACGACCCGTCAGAGTTTTTTTTTTCAATTGTTCCATTTTTTTTTTGCTTACGAGTATATTGTTATGAAAAAAAGGTAATAGGCTTAGTTCCTCATGCTGTTGTTGGTAGCGCACTCTTTCGACTTTTATTTATTGTTAAATTTTTGCCCAAGCACTTGAAGCTGACAATTTTAACTGTCAGTTTGTGTCGTCGACTGAGGTCTATGACTTTGCTTTATTGACTTGTTAGCGCCGTCAAAATCCCATTTGTATGTCAATAAATTTGCAAAAAAAATCCAAACAGAGATAGAGAAGGAGAGAGAGAGAGAGAGAGAGAGATTGGGCGCGAGACAGACAGAAAGGGTAAGAGAAGGAGTGTTGGAGAGATGCGGCCATGTTGCGGGTTGCCTGTTGCTGGAATTGGCTTCAAAGGATGAGGCAAATTGGCTGCTGATTGATGTTGCACACGTAACGAGACGATGAGAGCTGCCAAGATTAATGTGGTTTTAAGTTAGTGGAAAAGTTTGTCAGATATGCGCAGATACTCGATAGAGTTGCCTATTAAATTAAGCTGTTAAAAATAAGAATGCATTGGGCTGGAAAATTGTGTGGCAATTAATCAATAGGCAAATGAACAATTGATGCACTTTCTTACTTTAAAATTTTAATGAACATCCAATAAAAGAGAATTAATAAAGCCTTGTGTTTTGAGTCTATCAAACAGTCAATTAATTATATTATTCTCTTTAAATAAAACATATACATATGATTAAAGCTGCTTAATGATTTTGGTTTTAATGGCTTAAAACTCAGATTTTAATTATGTACTTAACTCTGACTCTAAGCTAACCATTAACTACTATACAGTTAACCATATGGTTTATTTATAGCTACATATATGCTATAAATCAAAAGACTTTTTATCCCTTTTATCATAAAGCTGAGCTACAAATTCAATTTTTTTTTGTAGTATGCACATTAAGCCAAATCCCAAAGCAGACCATAAACTATGCACGCATTTGCATTTTATGCGTTGCTTTTTTTAAACGCAAATAAATATTTTTTTGCTTGTTTTTTGTTTTTTGTTTTATTATTATTGCTTCTGCTTTTCACAAAAACAAGTCAAAATTTATAACATAAAACGCATCCGACAGCTTGTCAGTAACAATGCGCTTTTAAGCTAACAAGCGTGTGTGAAACGAAACGCAACAACAACAATAACAAAGAATCCATTTACATTAAAATTTATAGAGCGTAACTTTGCGCTTTTTTAATTTCATTTACATACATCTTTTTTTTTTTTTGCCTTAGACACCCCGAAATTTGAGTGTACCAAAAAAAAAAGAATAATAAGAATATAAAAAATGTTACAGTTTGACTACAAAATTACAAATTTTTTTTCTGATAAAAAAGGTTCTTTTTGTTGTGAGGAAGAATATGTCAGCATGTGATTTCCAGTCCAGCAAAAAAAAACAACTGAATTAAATAAAAACGCACCGGAAATTATGTGCGTGCAAAAGAAGAAGAATCTGTGATGGCAACAACCAAAAGGAAACCCAACGACCCATACACACATACATTTACTGAGTGTAAGTACGCAGCACATATTGTTGGCATGTCAGAGCATTATATGTATTTTTTCAGCTTTTTATGTTTTTTTTTATTTTTTTTGTTTTTTTGCCACACTATTTTAGTTTTTCCGAGTCCTTCTCTCACTCGCTATTGTCGCACGAACAATTGAATTATTTTTGTACGTGAAATCAGCGAGGGGTGGGCTGTTGCCCATTAGCGCAGCGCCACCCCACTATCATCATCATCTTCGTCATCATCATCATCACCATGGTGCACAGTCAGGCAGCAAAAAAAAAACTGCTTTTGAAAAAAATTTGTATCAAAAGTTGTACGACGTGACTGCAAGCAACTTTTTTTTAAAAGTTTTTTTTTTGCTTTTTATTATAATTTTTTTATGTTGTTACAAATTTTTAGACGGCTTGATTGGAATGTCAGATAAAGTCAAATGGATTTCAGCGTAAATTAAGTTGCCGTTTTGCTCAAAATGGGGCGGCAAGATAGAAATTTTCATGCACCCGCAGCTGTCGTTGTCCAAGTTTTGTGATAGATTGGGAAGATTGAAAAAGTTTCGAGTATAGCAACACTGAAGACTCCAAAACAAAAAATTTAAAAAAAGTTTATAGCAGAAGTATAAGACGCATGTACTATTATAAAAAGCTGTGTACATAATAAAAATTTGTATAATTTTAATTATTATTAACGCCTTACCTTGTCAAATCTTGACGGATTTTTACATCAAGATTGTTTTAATTTTCTGCACACATATTTCTTTTATTTCTATATCAAGATCTGTCAGCATCATTTTAGTTTTGTATGGTGACGAAAGTATCTCAAGGTCTTAGTACCGACTGATCGAGCTGATAGTTTGTTAGGGTTAAATGGTAACAGACTGCAACCAGTTTAACTGGTTTCCATTAGGAATATTGTGGTATTTTTTTATAAAAATATTTGGCGCATTTCAATAAATACACAATTGTACTTTAATCCAGGGCTCTGATACACTTCCTGAACGGGACGCAGCTGCATGCCGAGCACTTAGAATGATGGTGGCCAGACTTCACAGTTTTCAGGTAAAAATTTCAATTAAAATTGTTTGGAAAATATGCAAAAAAAAAAAAAAAAAGTAAAGGGTTACGGGACAGCTTGAAAAGACGCACAGCATCATCATTACCAAAAGCATTTGTGATCCTGGCGATTGACGACCCCTTACAAAAACACAAAACGATCGCCACTTTTGGGCGCACATTGTGAGAACAACAAGAACAACAATCACCCTTTCATTCATTCAACTATTAATTCACCTATTCTGTTTTTGTCATTTGTGCACGTTGACAAAATTGTAGCTCTATTTTCAAATGCCGCATTATCCTACTGTTTAACCTCTCTCTCGCTCTGTGTGTCCTATGTCTTGCGTCCCGTGTATGTGAAGTGACATTCGTCTAATTTGAATATTATGCCTTGTGCCTCAGTCTCTAGTCTTTCCCACGATTTATGTTTATGATTGCCGCTTTCTTTGGGCTGAGATTTCTACCTTAACCCGTGTCAAACTATGCCGCACTCCAAATTCTCCGTTCCCTATGCTAATGCAGTAGCTATAACTCACGCTCAGGTTTAGCTTCTGCTGCTTCCTTATGTAATATAACATTATGTATGCATGGCCTTTGTGTGTGTTTGGCAATTGTTGAAAATTATTTACACGCTTTTAATTGGCATTCAAGTGGTTGCGATCAAAGGCAACCACCTCCTGCTGCTTACCTCGATTGCAACTGTATTCTGGGCAGTGTGCAAGGCTTACGGCTTACCTCATTAGTGCTGGCCAGAAGCAGAATCAGAAACAAAATCAGAATCAGAAGCAGAAGCTTGTCATATAATTAATAATTTCATTCCATGTGTTAAACTCAAAGCTCAGCAGTGAGAGAGGCCGATGCATATCAGTTGCTCCTCAACGAAAAAAAAAAAAATGGAAAAAAGTAATTATGCCGACTAAGAGCTTCATCAGACATCCCATTATGCAACCAGGACTGCACTCGACAAGCAACGGGCCCACACATGGTTTCCACTGAGCGCGAGAGGAGCAGGGAGGTAGGCTAAACAAAAGCGGTAGGACTACCTTTGTGCCCACAGCGAAACTCAGCCGACATAGTCGTCGTCGTCGTCGTCATCATAAATGTTTGCATATGAAGTGCAGTGGGCGTGCCATGCACTTCAGTTGCGGCATTGAAAAAAAATGTACACACATACATATGTAAAACGTACACAGAAAAGTTCTTGTGCCAGGATTAAAAATGCAGCGCATTGAATTTGCACGAGGCAGAAACCTTTGCCACGCCTGCCGCACATTTCGCAACAAATAATGATGCACTTGAAAAATGTTTTCAAGTGTGTGTGCACATCAACAACAACAACAAGGGAAACAGAAAATCATTAAAAAATTTACCCCACAAAACGCCCACTGGATTACATTATTAGAGTAGCTGGATTCATCATGCCTCAAATATCCACACCATTAATATTTCATTTAACGCTGCAATTGTCCCAAGAGTAAATACGATAGCTATATACACACACACACACACACACACACCCTCCATCTACACCGTATGCCCAACGTCTAAATAGCCCTAAAATGTTTAATTCATTTTATGCGATTTCATTCAGAGCCAGTTTTAATTATGAGCTTAGCTCAGAGCTCCGAGTGGGCAACAGTGCTTTTTTGAGTGGAGCTCTTCCACAGCTCCATAGATGGGAGCTGGGAAGCAAGTCAACTGACTTGTGTAATATGTGCATAAGTTTCATTTACTTTAGGAAGGCGACATAATCTTCAGTTGCTTACTTAGCCCCAAACCCAGCAGCTAATGTCGAGCCTGCTCTGCGCTAGTCCTGACTTCTTCTCCTGAGTGACAGCCGCACTGGGCGTCATCATCATCTCATCTCGAAAATCGTCTCAATGGCCAGCCTAACGGCGCTGTGATTATGCACTTGATGTAATGTGCATAAAGCTGAATTTTAATTACGAGTAAATATTTAAACCATTATGCTGGGTAAAGTGGACTGACTGCCTGAGTGCTTTGTATATAAAATCAGAATATCCATGCTTAAAATTAGGGTCGGTACATATCAAAAGTTAAATAATTTTTAAAAATCTCAATTTCTTAATAATTGTTCGGCATTTACTATAATTCTGCATTTAAAGTTGAAAAAGCGATTAATCCTATAAGAAAATTTTTCGTACGCGATTTCAGTTGAAAATTCCTGTTGATGTTTTACTTTTAAGTATTGGACTTAATGTTCAGCTTATTAAATATACAACTATTGCCAATCTGTATTTAATTTAATTTATTAATGATTCTCGTTGTATTGAACTACCTAACTATTGTGTAAGCTTAAATTTATTAACACTTATAATTATGGTGCAAAGATATATTGAAAAAAATTGCATCCTCAATTGATGGCCATAAATATCAGCCGGGCCATTTAATGCAATGGCTGACCATCCAATTAAAAGCAAAATAAAGGCAAAAAACACAAATTAAGCGACTTAATTAAAATAAATAAAACTTCAACATGAAAAATAAATATATTTAACACAGAACAAAATTGCTGCTCGTTTTTATTATTATCATTATTTGTATTTGTTTTTGTTTGAAATATTGTGTGGTAAATGCAAGTGCAAATATATATTAATTGCAAAAAGTTCAGACGCGTCGGCGAAGGCTAGGCTTCAATTAAAAGTTTCAACAACATCCATCAAACCTTTCCAATGAGTGTCGATATTATTAGCTGCGAAAGTAAATGTACATAATAAATAAAAATACATAAAATCTTTCATATAAAAACAACAAAATCATCGATCTCTGGCATGGCAAACTTTTCATTAAAGCCATAAAAAATGCCGCCAGAATATACAAATGGAAAAAATAATTTCATTTGTTATTTCTTCAACTAAGGGTTGGAGCTGGACAGCTCCTATTACAATTGTAGCTGTTTATGTTGTTGTTTTGGGCTTCATTGCTATTGCTGACTGCTGCTTATGTGTATTTGCATGTAAAAGCAGTTGGCTGTGTCCTGCGGTAGTTGCCTGTAGCCCTGGAGTGTGTCGCCTCTTGAAAGTAATAGCCAAAACGAAAGCAATCTCCACACCCCACCCAGCCCTGCAAGAGCACATTACCGCCGCTTGTCCCCACGTTGTTAACGTAATTTCCATAAAACATTTTGTTACTTATTTATCTTAATTAAAATAAATTTACATTTTTCTAATTTAAGGACGCGACGCTCGCAGTTGAAGCGCCACCAATACCAGCCAAGTCCTCCCCCTTGTTGCTACTCCAAAGTGCAGCTTGCCGGGCATTAGAGAACGACATTTTCTTAACAAGCCAAAGGGACACATGCCAGATCACGGACAAGCGTTGGAGTGGCGGAAAACGGGCGGGCAGCATCAACGACAACAAGAAAAAAAATGTAATGGTAGAAGAAGAAAAACGTTACAAATTCTACGTAATGGAAAGTTGCCTCCGCGCTCTTCGTTTTGGATCTCATTAGCGTTGCTAGGAGGTATAGTGGACGGGAGGGGTCAACCATCTTTTGAGTCCGGACAGTTTTTTGTTCTTGTGACGTTGCCGCATAAGTAGCAGACCGGGTCCTGCCCATGTCCATTCGCAGTCCGTGCGCACAAAACAGCATAAAGAAAAGAAGAGCAACACCCCATTCCAATAGCTCTCTCTTTCTCTCTCTCTGGTCTTGGTCCATCTGGAAAAGCATTAAATTAAAAGCTGACAAGCGAAATAAAAAGATTTTGCGTATTTGCGCACACTTTGAAACAGTTTCCAGCATCCTAAAGCAATTCAATACAAAATGTTTTGCTATCACAAGGAAGAAAGCGAGGGATGTGGGACGAGATAGTCAAACATGAAAGCTGATGAGGGTCAGCTAATGGGAATAAACACAGGAAAGACAGTGATGCTCTTGGTATAAATAAATGATTAGCAAAGCGTTGGACAAATAGAAAAATAAATAATATTTTGAAGACATATTTAACATATTTAAAGTTTCTTAATTAATTTGCGAAAAGGTATTTAATAAAGTCAAGACGGGATTAAATGCTTAAATATCCATAACTTACGAAATCAATTTTTATCTACTAAATCGAACTTTAAATTAATATATATCAAAAATCTTTCGCCGTCCTATATAAAATGTACAGTTGTGCGCATTAGTATACATTCTGATTAGTCATTACTTGAGTTTATTTGGCCTACACACAGGGCTCAAAATAAAAGCAGCAAAAAATCAAAAATCAATACAAGCAACGCCATTTTGTATTGCTGATGGTGATGCTGCTGGTGAGTATGCAAAAAAAGCGTCAAATGAAACCAATACAAAACCATAACTAAATCTGTTTGTGTGTGTATGTGTGTTTGTACACACAACAACTCTGAGCTCTGACAAGAAATGTTTTAGAAAGAAGCAGCAGCAGCAAAAGCAAAAGCAGGCATATAAAAATTCAACAACGCCCGCAACGGGGCAAAATTTTTGCCATGCCGGATAGGAGGAGTCAAGCCAGTCGAGCATGGGCAAGAAAAAAGAAGTGAAAAGCAAAAAAGCAAAACAGAAAACAGAAAAATAAAAATAAATTCAAAGCAAACGAGACTAAAATTATAAAAATTGCCCTCCTGGTGGTGCTGTTGCCGAGAGTGCACGACCAGGACGATGGACGAGAACGAAGGATGGAGGACGAACAAGGCGAGACGAACGCGATTCCAATACGGGACATCAACGTCAACGAGGGTGGCAAACAGCCCAAGCGGTTGGGTGGGTGATGCTGATGTTGATGGACTGGCCGGGACGGGATGCTGGTGGTGCTAGTGGTGGTGGTATATAATGTGGCCCGTGCACTGCCGTTGGCCTGAACGGCGCATTAAGCACAGCAAACTCTTCAATAGGGAGAAAGGGAATGAAGAGAGTAGGAATAGAGGGGTGGGTGTACATGGTCGAGCTATATGTATATTCATCAGTGTACATAGAGCATGGCCCGCAGCGTCAATGGACCAAAATAATAACGACTAACGGCCTGTTAAGGGAAAATGCAACGAGAAAAGAGGAATGGGAGAAAATGGGGCATGGAGAATGGTAATAGGAGTGTTGGCAGGGGGTTACTGTGGGTGCCTCAAGGTTTTTTAAGTGGTTGCGCGTGACGTGCACGAAGAGGGCGCTGTGGTGCTGGCAGTGGTGGTACAAATGCCATTGGAGCTGCTGACGTGGTATTTGCTTGCTCTCATTGACGCCGACATGGACATAGAACAGGAACAGCGAACGTGGATGCCGATCGTTATGGCACTGGCACTGGCAATTTTTTTCCACTTATTTGTACACAAAACTCTTGTTACTAGCTGCCATTATGATTTTGAAAAGCCATTGCTGTTTTTTATTTCTTGTTTTCCTCTCGTTTTTTTGCGCTTTGCTTTTTTGATGCTTTTTGCCGCTCATTGAAAAACTGTGAAATTTTATAATAAGCATTTTTTTTCGCCGCTGCCGGATTATTGTCGATGATTGTGATTGCGTTTTATGTTGTTCCTTTTATTACCAGCTGGGGTGTGGCAAAATAAGGAGATTGCTTCTGAAATCTCTCACTCTCTCTCCTTCTCTCTTTCTTTCTCCCTCTCTTTCTTTCTCTTTAAGCTGGACGCCACTGTGTTGGCCATTACAGATTTTGTGTGAGATTTTATTTATTCTTTTTTTATGTTTGTTATTGGTGCTGTGATATTCCTTTTGAAAAATTTTTTTTGTTCGTGTGCTTTTTATTTGTGCTGTTTTTTTCTCTCGACATTATTCGTTTGTGCTCGTTCAGGCGCTATTGGTTTCAATTTAAGCTTATTAATTTTAAATGCGATTTTTAATTAAATATTATCAAAGTGTGTAGGGAAACTTAAGCGAGTATGGCAAAAGCTGGAGTCTTCAAGCTTGCTTTATTATGCAACTTACTTTCTGTAGTAAGTAGTTTTTAGCAATGCAAAAAACTGATATGACATACTGATAACCTGCAAATACAAAAGCTGTTAGATCTGGCTAATAGTATTTTGGATTAACATACTAGCCTTCATATAGGTAACTAGTGAGATGGGTGGAAATGTTGGTGGCCTTATCATAGCTGGCTTTTGGCTGCGCAAAATAATCATTTTAATCATAATGTTATAAGCTTTGCTGCACTCAAACCAGTTTTGATTGTAGGCCGCATCCCCAACACGCAAACTCTGCAAATTGTTTGAAATTTTGAAATTTACAAAGAGTTACTTATAATAATACTAACATACCGCTGCTATCAACGCATCGCCGTAGTAGCAAACTAAAAATACTTGCACCATTGAAGTCATTAGAAAAATGCAGTAGATAAGAATAACTTCAATTGTGGACTCGGTCACTTGAAAGGCAATGAAACATATTTGCATGGATGCCATCAAAAAGTTAAGTAGCAAAGAAAAACTGTACATATCGTTGACATGTTCGCAAAGCCTGTGATAGATTAACAAATTAATTGAACTTTCCATAGCTTAACACATTTAACTTCACTCACGTCAAACACTTGTCATGATATTTAATCAGTGTGGCCAAAAAGCGTATATTTTCCTCATCGTGATCCGGATTACAGGGATGTGTTTCAAGGCGTGTTGATATGTATTCAAAGTGCATGCAAAGTTGAGTTATCACCACAACTAGAAGGAGATCCGCGCAGAGAAATGCAATGCCAGCTAAGTAAGCGCCATGTGCAATATCCCAGTAGGTAATCCAATAGACCCAATTCTTGCTGGTCGCATCAAATGGAAACCAAATGAGAAAGCCAAAGTTGCGATCAAAAGTTTCGTATCCCAGAAAATTATACTTGACCGTCGCCTTAACAGCCGGATACAGTGTAAAGGTTGTGGTATAAGCCAAACATAGGAAGGTAAAGATGCTAATCACACGTTTCATGGTTCGCTCGAAGTCAGACATTTTGTATGCGGTCTGTGCAGCAAGTGTCTTTGGATGCATCTCCTCCAGGTCATCGAGCAGCTGTATCATCGTTTTCTTATACAAGGCCATGGTTAACTGCTTGCAATCCGCAACGAGAGAGAAACCAATGCAAGGAGCTACCGCAATGGCCAGACGCACTGTCTCAAAGTCCTGAATCGACTTGTAAAAGAAAACCAACTCGCCACAAACTAACAAATTGAAGTTAATAAAACCAGCATACAGATAAATTTTTAGCAGAAGCGAAATCCTCGAATTTGTAGAACGATGAGAGTAAATATCTTCGCCGATTGTTTTGTAGAAACGCACGGGCATCCGCATCATATCCCCAAAAGTGTGAGATGTCTCCACCACAGAGCTGCTCATGATTGCTATTTATCTACTTCGATGTAAGGTCTCAAGTCCACTTTCTATAACTGTACCGGATGTGCCCACAACTTGACTTTTATATAGTCTGATTAGCTGCAGTAAACTGGAGGCGTAGCTGTTAACTTTTTATGCCTCATCACGACACCTTGGCCAAGTGTTGATAATTGTACGTAAAGTTTTTAACTTGACGAACTGTCAATTTAATTAGCCATTGGAACTGTAAAGTTTTCCAGCTGTAAGGTTCTCATAGAGTTGGTAAAGGTAACTAATTGTGGCAATTCTTGGTTGGCGACCTTCGCCGTCCGTTAATCAGTGCTAGCAAAGATTTTGCAAGCTCAAAATGACAAAAGCAAAATATTTACATAAACTTTCCAGCAACGACGTTTATATACACTTTTGATAGAAGGAAGGTAGAATAATTATTTGTTAGGTAAAATATCAAACTTTTAAAGGTTAATCTAAATAGTTATAATTCTTTTTCTACATACATTTACATTATTTTACAAAGTGTGCGATATGTTAAGGCATAATTTACCTAACAAAGTTAAAAAGCCTTAACTCATATTCGAAAACCAGGTCTAGTACGTGCTCAGACTGCAAGGCCGAAGCTCAATTGTGAATAGCCAGTTTTGAGCCCTAAATTGGAAGTGCCTTGGTCGAGTGCCAATGAATGGATTTACTTACTACCTGCACCGAACAAGCTAACGATTGGATTTTTTCTCTATTATTTGCTACTTCCACTGTGTGCGAAATGTGTTCAAGTTGAATGAAATGAAAATAATTTTTCTTGTTATCCTGCCTCACCCAAAGCACAAATTGAGCAGAAAATAACTAATAAAGTCGAACGTTGACGTTGCACGACATGAATAAAATGCAAAAAGCCCGGCATTATGGATGGCTTGGAGCTGGCAGGCAAGGCAAACCAGGAACTGCCACGGACCATTAGCAAAACACAGCAGAGAGGAGGAGGGTAGGGAAGAGTAAAGAGCAAAGCAGAGCATCGAGCATAAGGCTAAGGCACGTGCAAGATGGCAGCTCAAATTGAAATGCTGCTGCCACAATGGGTAATTTTCATTTCAATTCTCGCAGTTTTGTGACCAAGCCACCTTATCCCAACGGCCTGGCCCCTCTCCTAAAGTCCCACCTTCGCAATCCACTTAAAGCATTTTTTGCTCATTTGCAGCATTGAAGAGATTTTTGTTTTTGGAAAAACTTTTGCCTGCAGCTGCGTGTGGCGAAGAAAAAACTTTTTACGATGCTTGTAACATATTGAAAAATGGTTCGCATTCTTCGGCCGCAGTTTTTGGGGTTTGGGTGTTTTTGTAGAAAAAAACTTTAGCTATATGGTAATTATTTAATTCATCTGTGCATGCAACATGACAGGCAAAACTGTTCACAGTTCAACAAAAACGTGAACAAACTAATAAGGCAGAAGATACTCATGTTGGTAGTTGAAATCTGGTTTAATTAGCGCAACGCTCAACTCAAACATAAACACAAGCTCATTCCTTTGCCACTCAAAGGCAATTTAAACTCGCTCATTTGTGTCGCTCTTTCACTCCACATTGCTCCTGCGAGCAGCGCATTGAGTCGAGTGGATAACTTGGAGGGGAAATTGAGTCTAACTGGTCCTGCTTGAGTAAAACTCAACGTTTGGCGATGTTATTATTCCATGTGTCGACCCCTACAATCGATGTGCTATGTTTTGAGTACAGTTATTCATATTGCGATGTTTTCTTTGCCTGCTATGTATTTGTGGGAACAGTTTGCGTAATATGCCAGATGGCGCTAGTGTGTCATAAGAAAGGATATGCGTAAATGATGGTTTCTATTATTTGTTAGCAAGGATGCACAGATTTTTACGCACTTTAACCAATAGATGGCGTCGGACAGTATCCTTATATTTTTTGCAGTTGCCCAATCTTCCGTATTTCAATTCATTTTTAAGGCGCCGTTTGTTAGACGCCTATTAAATATTTCATTTTGCATATTTCAGTAGCTCTTTTAACACTTTTTTTACTAGACCTCGGGCCTTACTGTCTCTTACTCTTTTCCCTTGCTTTTGCTGAGGACCTGCACTTTAGCGCATATTTTAATTACTTTCCGGCCGACTCGCAACGGCAACGGATGGCGAACAAAGATGCTGCCCAGCACTTGGAGAAGAGAGGCATCCTTTGGCAACATTTGGAGAATGCATTTATCTAACGTAGTGAGTCTCAGACCCGTCATTTGAATTAGCCGCCCGCTTTTGTCACTAGCAAATGAAGAACGGAGCAGGAGAAGCGCTTCAAGTGCAGTGCATAATATATTCATAGCAGGTCCTGAAAAAAAATAAATGTATAAAAACAAGCCCATGTGTGTATGTGTGAGAAGGGGGAGGAGTGTGTTCGAGGTAAAAGCACCACCCCACAGATAAATGGCAAAAGGAAGAAACAAATGAAAGGCAAAGAAATGCTGGGCAAGTGCACTTAGCAGCTTGTAGCCGCCCCAATTGACATTGCCAAACACACACACACGCGCACACTTCTTACCAGTGTGTGTGTGTGTTTCGTGGCACTTGGGGGTTGTTTTTTCTTGGCCATAAAAATTCGCATATGAGCCAGACAAACACAAATTCAAGCACACACACGCACACAATGGCGTACCAAAGGAGGAGCAGGAAAAACATCAGCAGCAGTTGCTGTTGTTGTTGGGCAAAGTGGTTGCTGCTGCTTGTCAACCCGCCTTACACCCCTTACAGACAGCTGAAGGGCTGCAATTTTCAAATGGCCTAAACGCTCAAGGCGCTAGCAGCTGCCCCTCAAGTTCTGTTTCTGTTACTGTTGCAATTATACAAGCCAACAACAACAAGCCGACAACAAAACAGAACAAGTCTATGTCCTGGGCCGCCTTTTGTTAGAGCAGCTCCCCTCTCTACGATCTGTTGCAGTAATCAGAAACATGTAACAAAAGCCTAAACAGGCTCAAGTTAATGACTTGGCAACATGTTGACTGCAACAGTGACTTGGACGAACATTTGATGCACCTGTGACTGCGTTTTATTGCATCCTGCTACTATTACTCCTTCTGCTGCTGCTGCTTGCCACAAACAATGTGAGGCCTTTGTCTAGGCATGTCTAGGCATGCAGCTGCCAGCTTAAGCTTGTAAGCCCCTTCCTATTCATCTTATTCGCGCAGCTGCCACAGCCTTTGGTTTTGGGGAACAAGGCAAATTTGTCGCAAGTTGCTTATAGCTGACAAAGTGTCAGTCAATGTTGTGCATTTACCATATATCCATATCAGCCAGACCAACAATGAGTATCTTCCACATTGCCAATTGGCAAGATCTTCAGACGGCAATTGGCAATCTTGTGTCGGCAATCGGGATGCCACCGCATTGGCAAGTCACGCATGCGCCGTTGTCACTTGTCGGCGGCACTGCGACACTTCGCCGCCTGTCGCCAGCCATTTTTGGGCAAATAACTTGCTTTAAAAAAATCCCGTTAACCAACCAACCAGTCGAAGCAGCAGCATCGTCTAAAGAGTTGTCATTCAGTTTGTCTGGGGACATGCGACCACCTCGTTGTTTGTGTTCGACTTTTGGAGTCTGTGGCGTGTTGTCGTCTGCAAATTGTTCGCGTCGCTATTATCCAGGGGCATCAATCTCCAACCAATTGACAGATGCTGCCAACTGCCGACTCACTCCTCTACCCTTTCCACCTTTTTATACACAGACATTGCCCACCCTCACCGAACTGCATTTTTAGATGGCAAAGACGAAATTATTTACTGCTGCTGCTGCTTTTGCTGCTGTCTCAGCGATTGTTGCAATTGTCCACGCGGGAATTGGACAGCGATCAGCGTTTCACGTGCTGGGGATCTGGCTATAAGGCAATTTGATTTGCTGGCTTGCTTTTTCTCTAAATTGCAGGCCGCCTTTTGTCTCTGCTGCTGATGCTGCTGGTGCAGCTACTGCCTAATTTAATTTGTGCATTTTTGTCGTTTTTGGGCTCTTTGGCGCATTTTATTTATGGCTAGTTGACAGTTTTTCCTGATTGGCCGCCAAATGGTTTGCCGTCTTTTTGTTTTTTTTGGAATGAGACTTGCAGGAGGTTTGTTAAGTTTCAAAATGCTAACATATCTCTGAGTTATGGATTAAACCTTTTACTAATTGTCAAAAAGAGATGACCGTTCAAACTATTACAGCTTAAAATTCGTTATGTTTGCCACTGTATAGTATTTGATATATTTTAGTAATTTTAATCCACTTTCTGGTAAAGCTTTCAACATTCAGTCAGCTTTAAGTTGCGGTTTGGCCCATTCCATTGAAAAATGACAACAATCTGCCGCAACTTTTGCCATATCAATGCCATGCACAAAACATACAAAATAAAGAAACCAAAACCAAGGCCTCCTCCCAGTCAAGGAGAAAAGGATAAAATGGCTGTCCAATGCATTTCTGTTGCTTTTGACGCGGTTTTCCCACACAGCTTTTCACCATTTGTTCTCCAGCAGCAACAGCAAAACAAAAACAAAAATAAAAAGTTTACGGAAAAAAAACAACAAGAAAATACTTTTGCGATTTTTAATTACAGCGCTGAAAAGCGCCGAAAAAAAAACACAACACACAAAATTTTGCAGCTCGCTTTAATTACCGCGGGCTTGGCTGACTAACAGAGAAGGAGAACGATATAGAGAGAGTGAGAGAGAGAGAGGCAATGACCGCGTAGGAAGAAAACAAAGAGAGATGGGGCATTTTCTGAAATGTTGAGCTGGTCGACGCTGATGAGGCGCACTTGGATAAAAGAATTGCAACCGACGCCGACAGCGACGACGACGACGCGCAATTATGGCAACATGGAAATAAAGAAATGTGGAAAAATATATATGTAGTATAATACTTCAAGGTACTATGTATACTACCTGGCAACAGAAAGAACTCTATTTTGCCAGTGGTTGTTGGTTGGTTCAGTGTGGTTGGGTTTTGCAGTGCTGTGGTGTGGTGTGGTGTGGTGCTACCTCTTGCATGGCAAGTGGATATGCGTTCAAGCGTACAACCACAAAAACAACTGGCAGCATTGCCTGCAGTTCTTTTTTATACGCAAACAACACTTCACCCAACTGCCACGCCCCCTCAAGTTTCATGTCTATCCGAAATTCCATGCATATGGAAAAAAAAAATGAATGAAATATATGAGTATTCATAAAAAAAAAAAAAAAACAAAGTCAAAAATCAACCCACAGAGAGATAGATAGGGACAGATAGATGCTGTCTACTGGGCTTGCAACTCATAATTATGCTGACAAGATACACACATACAATGTACAAGATAAAGATACTTATGCATTTATTTTTTATTTTTTTTCAGCCATCGCCAATGCAATGAAAATATAAATGTCATTAATATAGCGCGCCCATTAAAATTGACGCCAAGCGGAAAGCAGCTGCTAGCGCCTGGGGAATTGGAGCTTTTGCGCTTTGAAATGTGGTTTCAGGAGGGGGACAATGGAGGGGGGGCTCTTCAATCGGTAGCTGCTGCTTAAGCATTGCATTTTCAATGGGCTTCATTAGTGCGGTTTTGATTGAAATGCTCTCCAGCGTCGTCAGGTTGGAGATGCAATTCACTGATACAGATACAGTTACAAGTAGCCATAACTAGATAGCTGGATATCATAGATATCGCATTTAAAGCAAAAGATACAATTGAGAAAAAAATTACTAAGTACACTGCACATTGAGGGAATGGGAACTTCGATGGCTTAGCTGAAGTTTGTTTGCCTCAATAAGCAATAAAGCTGTCTCTAATTATAGTTAACGTTGAAGAGAGATCAAAAGAGTAATGAAAATATTTATTAACTCTAAGGATAAGGTATAAAGTTATAAAAACCAGCTATAACAAAAGCAATAATACTGTAAAAGTTCATCTCAAAACTACAACTACCTTTTAGCTTCTTTTATTTGATCTTGCTTGAAGTTAATTTTTTTTTTTGGCTTCATAAAAATGTTCTTGCATCAATTTTAATTACCGTAAGGCCACGCCCACCAACTAAGACTAAGACTTCGTGCCCATTTTGGGGGCAAATTGTCTTGGCCATCGTTTGCAGCATAAACTGTAATAATTTGAGTCAATTTTTTATAAGCAAGCGAAGCTTTTTTTGGGATTCGTCATTGTTTAGTGTGTGTCTGTTCAGTTTGGGGTCAGTTTCATTTGCTTGAGGCCAAATTGTACCGGCGCCTGCGAGGGGCAATTAATCATACGCCCTAATAAACTTGCTACCAGAAGCAAACAACTTGCCAGTTTTTTTGGCAATTGTAAACAAAATGCACGCCCCGACGTCTGCTGCAGACAAATGTCTGGCCAAATGGCCAATGGGCTGGCCCAAATGTCGAAGCCACTGAGCTGAGCAGAGCCAACTGCATGTTGTAGCTTAGATGCATACCACATACGTACTATATATAGAGTATAGGATGCATGACACAATTTTTTGGTATGTGTTTTTGGCAACAAATACGAAATTAAGTTTGTGGCCAGTTGGCCATTTGTTTGGACATGGCCGGCTGCCCAAAATTTATGGTAATATAACTACTATAGTACAAATGAAAGAAGGAGAGATGAGAGGAGAAATTTGCAGAATTGCTTACCCAGTAGTCACTGCAGTGGCTGCATATAAATTGAACTTACTGCCATGGTCTGCAATCCAACCTCAATTGCGCACCACTCACATGAGACACAAACACAAGATGGCAAATAGATGGATTCAGTTCCCATCGTTGCCCTTTTTTCCCCCCACTGTAAACATTTGTTTGTATGTGCTTATGTTATTGTCTGTTCGGTTGGCCGCACCTTTAAGAGCTAGTTAAACACGGTTAATTTGCTTTTTATTATGCAAATTCGCTCATTATGCGCCCGTACGCTTTTAAGGCACTGTTTATGTCCGAGACTTAATTAAGTTGGCTAATTGCAATGCGCTACCGTTTGGCAGTTGCCGTTTCGTTTGTTCGTTTCGTGCACTTTATGGCGTGCTAATTGGCCCTCTCGATGGGTTTCAGGCCCAGTCATTTCATTTGCTGGAATTTCTTAACATTGCTACACTTTTTTTTCTATCTTCTGGGGATTTGGGGGGATGGGATTTCATGAGGCTTGAAGTGCACTTGATTAATCAATCACAGATTGAAATAAACAGAAAATTTACCAAAAATAGTTTTATTTAACTAAGGATTTACTTAAATGAAAGTGGAATTAAATTTACATTAGCTATAAAGCTATATTGAAAAAAGTTTAGTTGACGTTTATTAAAGTCTTGTTTAATATTAGTGTCATCGTCTAAAATCTACTTCACCTAGATCCCACAATATTGTATAATTAACTAACCTTTTAAAAAACTATCATAGCGTTGAACTTTCACAGCGTTTAACTTAATTTTAACGCCCTTTTAAGACTGTCGCTTTAAACTTGTAGGTGAAGAAGACTTTAAGGCTTTCAAGATAAAATTTACTCATTTTCACCTTAAGCGAAACCTCAGATCAACCTTAGAAAATCAGCGTAACAAAATGCCAAACGGACTTCAAAACTTTTTTTTTCCGTTGATATGTATATACATAGTTTATTTCTGTCCAATGCCGATTGACCCGAGCTGGCGCATAGTTTTTTTTGTTATTGTTTTAACTGTCGACGAGGTAAAACTTGGCGGTAAAACTTTTGCCAGAGCTGTCAATGCAACGCTTGAATATTTATAGACTGCAGACGCGAAAGTCTCTGCAGAGGTTGATATTTTTTTTATTAGTTTTTTTTTTTTTTATTCTGCTGGTTGTTCTTTCTATCAAAGGCAGTAGCAGCTGTCTTGACTTGACAGTCGTATGAAATTTTCACACGCCGACCGAAATTTGCATAGAGTTATTGAAAAACATGAGCGGCGGTTTTTATACATTTTCGGTGTTGTTTTGTATCTCTAACTGTTTGACAGAGAATTATATGCAAATTATGCAAATGCACGCAGCAACAAGGGATAAGGCTGTGAGGATGCGAGGCTGTAAGGATGCACGGATATAACCGGGGTATGTTGGGATATCGATAGAGGTTCAATAGGGGTTCACATTGCTGGATCGTGATGTCGTTTTGCGAGATATCTGCTGCGCTTAATTGCAACATTCAGAGTCCGTTGCATGCCGCATGGCTTTGTATCCTTTATGTCCTTTGTTCAGTCCAGGCAAGTCAAGTGCAGAGAGAGTCACAGAACACACAATAAGCACTAGTCAGCAGGCTGGCTTGATGGCTGGCTCTGTTTGTTTTTTTATTGAGTGCCTTTTGTGTGCCTGCCAGCAACAAAAGATTGCATTCAATGTCGCCCCTTTTCCCCTGCGTTGCCAGGACTTTGACGTGACGTTGTGGCATTTGGCATTTGGCAATTGATATTTTTGCCGACGCCCTCCAAAATTGATTGCCAATTGACAATAATCAATGGCATAAGTGATAATTTGTATTGTAAGTTTGCTAAGTTTGACTGTTGTTGTTTCGGGTGGATTGTCGATAATTGTGGGTTATCCTTTAACACTGCAATTTGATATTGATGGCTGGTAATTATGCATTTAATAAACATTTTTAATAGTTTAATTTTTAATGTGTGTTTTTGACAGGTGCTGTTTTTAAACACAAGCAATTAAGGGCTATATATTTATAATTTTTTATTGTCAATGGTGTTAAAGCAATGAACTCTGAGTTTATTTATTACAATTATTTGAAAGCTGTCAACTTCAGCTGTAGTTACAGTTTATTCCCAAGTCTATTTTTATAATTTTGCTCTTTTAACTGTTCACTTACTCTCTCTACAAATTTCCTTGTCTCTCTTTAACAAATTTCATTCACTGTTTGCTGCTCGCCTAGTTACTTTTTGGCTCCAGACCAACGCCAATTCACACCTACAACTTCTGGCATACTGGGGCAAGGACATCATATACACACACACACACATATATGTATACAGAAAGAGGGAAAAGCATGCGACAAAAACTCTTGTGCTACGCGCAGCAGCAGCAACAGCAAGAGCAGCCAAAGCCACAATTATGAAAAGCCGGTTGGTTCCCTATGGGGTGTCAAATTGGGTGGATGGCAAACTGCAAAGGCGCCAAAAGTTAATTAAAAACTTTTGCATCTCTCTTGAAATGCTGTGCGCCTGTTCCAAGTGACAGTCAATTGTGCTGCTTTCCGGCAAGAGAGACAGAGAGCAATAGATTTAAAGCAAGAGCGAGACCGGTACAGATAAGATGAATGTACTGGAAAAAAAGAGAGACAAAGAGAGTAAAAGAGCGAGTGTTAGTGTTAATTACATAAGCGCCAGCTGCTATCAACATTTGACCCAAATGGCGGCCACAAATTCCTCACAGCACGTTTTGCGGTCAACACTTTTGCAAATAAGGTCAGGCCGGCATCTCAACCAAAGCGGCATGCCCCCCTTTTGCTCAACCCCCTCTTGCTGTTGTTGTTGCCTAGCAGAATAAATGTCTTTACCAAGTTTCCTTTCCTTTTTTTTTTTTTATCTTTTTGCAGCGTTAATAACTTTTTTTTGGGCTTGCTTAGTCCTAAATGCCACCCAGGACGCGTCCGCGTAATTTTATGTGGCCCACTTGAGGTCTGGGGCATCTTTGGGGCTGTAAAAGCTATGCTTTGGGTCACCGGCCGTGACACTGAAAATGATGCGACGCTGGAGACGCTTTGGATGCTGGCAACGTTGGCGTTGCGGTCGTTGGCTAATTAGGTTTTTGCTGCTTGCACGTTTTGTGTCTGCCCTTCGGTGACGTCATAAATGTGGGTCGCTTTTTTGTTGTTGCTGCTGTAGCTTGTGTAATTTGGTATGAAATTAAATAAGGCCGCGCCGAAGAGTGTCGCGTTAAACAGGAAAATAAGAAAAACATTTTAATGAGTTTTTGTTATTATTTTATTTTATTTTTTTTTGTAACTTGGTCGTTTTGTGGGTTGAACTAATTTGCATTTTGAAGCACTTCGGTCAAGGCTAAAGTAAACATAAATTTAAGTTCATGGTCAGTGTCAAGGTCAGAGTAAATATCGCAGTGATGTGAATTTTTTATAGAGAATTTAAGGAACAAATTATAAATTTAAGCAAACATTCAAATTGCTTTTGTTAAAGTTGAACGAGAGTTTCTTTGCTTATCCCATACATCTTTTTGATTATATATCTAGAAACATTTCTACTCAAGCCATAGGCACATTTGCTTCTCGAAACTTTGGCAAAACTGTACTTACATTTACTACCTTGCAACATCTACACCCACCCACACTATCCGTTCACTAACCTAAGTATGTATGTAATTCCAGCCAACCCCAAAAGCGGTGCTCAGTTGCCGCCCATTATTTTCTCATTTTCAATTTGTTGTTGTCAACATTGTTGTTGTACTTTTCGCAAATCAACGACAGACAAAAATCTTTTATTCAAATTTTATTTGATTGCTTTGCGATTTTCGCTGTTGTTGCGCAAACAGCAAAGAAAGAATGCGAGAGATGAAATAGAGAAAGATAGAAGACAGAAATAAACAGTGAGAGAGAGAGAGAGAGAGAGAGATAGAGGGAGAAAGACAACGACGCACATTTTTATTTGTATGATAAATCAGCATTGGAGGGCACAGAAAATATTATTTCGACGACAACAACTTAGGGTTATTGTTCAATTTAAACACGCAGACATTTGGAAAAGTGGATAAGAAAAAAATGCAACTAGAGAAAAAATACGCTGTATGAATAGTACGTTGACCATTCAGCAAGAGAAGTACAACAGCGAGACAACGACGATGTCACTTGCAGTTAAATTGTGAACCAAATTTGGCGAGTAAATAGTTTGGAGCATACTTAAAGGCGAACGGCAGCTACAGATGCTGCTGCTGCAACTGCAAATTACATGAAATTGCATTTACCGCCTCAACAGCAACAAGAACATCAAAAACAAACAACGTTACAAGTTAAACAACATTAAACTCTTTAACCGCCGTTGGGTCGTAATAGTTTATTATTAAATTTTGCACATTAACGGGCAATGTCGGGAGCCTGGCAAAACAACAAAATCTAGATAAATATGGCATGCAGATATTGCTGTCAGGACAGGCAGAGGAGAAGTTAAAGAATGAGGATGGGGCAAGCAGTCAAGCGCATGGTTCAATTTGGAGGCAACAAACATTGTGCCTGGTTCTTGGACTTGGATGTGGATGTGAACGTTGGACTTGGACACATAAGCAAGAGCGCCAGTCAGTCGTCTATAAATTATATCCGTTCCAAATTGAAATGCGCGTTAAAATGCAGTTAACTTGGCTCGATGGCTCGGTTGGTTCCTGGCCATGTTGTTATGGCCACCGTTGCGAAACTGCCTTTTTATAACGTCTACTCAGCTGCTCTCACATTTTACTCTGTTTTTATTTTTTACAGTTTGTGCGCACATAAAAATAGAAAATGGCTTTGAACGCTTTTGCCAAGCGACACGAGCACATTAGACAAGGAGAAAAGGAGCAAAGGACCAGCCAAGGGGACCCGTAACCAGTGACCATGTCGATGACTGGCTGGCTGTTGGCCCAAATGCTGATGGTCCTTTTTGCACACGCAGCTGATAAAATAGCATTGGACACAGGTGAACTCATGCACTTGCTAAACTTAAAGTACTCGTCATCTAATTTTAAATTCAACCGCAATTTCAATAAAATTTTACAATCATAACCTTAAATCTCATACGAGAAATGGAATGTAGACGAAGAACATTTAGAACGGCTAGATATTAACTGCTATCAACCTTTGAAGTTCTATGGATAACCTTTAAAGCTTACCAACGACTGGTCAAAACACACAAACATACATATTCGCAACCCTTTGTTTGGGTGCTGCGTGTGGCGCTCAAGTGTTAACAAATTTCATCATTGAGGCATGACTGAGCTTTAGGCACACTGCCTGATTAGGCACAGGCCAATAGCTTGATGGAGTTACTTTAAGGATTTAATAACACTATTTGTTGGATTTGGCAGTGTGCTGCAAATTTGGCTAAAAGCAAAAGCCACACAAAACGCCAAGAACTATGCAACGCTTCAGTGGCAAAAGTCAAAGGCAAAAAGTTGTTCAGCTTGGTTTAATGGTAGCGGTGATGGAGTGTGGTGTTTTAGTTGATAAAGAAGAAGGCTCACGCAATTTGGTAAAATGCGTATAAAGTTTTGAGGTTATGTGCGAACAAACATGGCGGTGCTGCTTGTAAATACATTTGCTGAATAACTGTTAAATTAGCAAAAAGAGAAAGATACAGAAACACGAGCATGAGAAAGAAAGTGAGGGGGAGAATTGAAAATGGCATTTCACTTGGCCAACGCACGGGCCAAAAAACTAACAAAAGCCATGCGCTAACACATAAAGAAAATTTCCCATTTTATATGGGAAAACAAACATACACACGCACACACACATGGCAATACAACCACTAGCTCTACCACCTCAACTGACTTTAGCATGTATGCATATGTATTGCTTTAATAGAAAATTGCAAAAGTTTTGCAAAAGAAAATGCCTCAGCCAGGCAGCCAACCCAAACGAGTCAGCGCCACCGTCGTTGAAATTGAAAAGAATGTGCAAAAGTAGGAAGCAAGCTAGAGAGAAAATTTAGTGGTGACTGACTGGGTGGCAAGGTGGTTGTGTAGGTTGGTGGGCCAGAGATGGTGGTAGATCTACTGTGCGCTTAAAGGTGGGGGGACGCTGCTTACGGTGCTGGCAAGACAGCCAAAGTAAGCATGAAATAAACCCTCATCTTCAACGGCTACAGCTACGTTGTCTGCAATGCAAACAAAAAACCTAAAACACGACTATCAAATGTCCTTAAAAAGCATAAGCTTGTTTGGAATTACTATTGTCATAAGGTTGTTCTATACAAAAATTCGAATGTGTCTTTATAGATGACTTATATGAATATTAAATGCTTAAAAACTCTGGAATAATATTAATTATAATAAGCAATACAAGTAGCAACATAAACAACAGGTTGCCTTAAGCAGTCTAAAATTAGGTAAAAGCTTTAATACGTCAACTGTATATAATTTTAATAATAATAATATATTGATCTGTTGCTGTATGGACTCTGTTAGGGCATTTCTACCTTACAGAGCAACGTACGCAGCACAAACTCTATGAAGATTTACCGGTTTTAACGTTGCCAGTCAGCAGTTCGTTTCAGCAGTTACCCCCAGTCTTTATATATGTATATGTATGTATGTGCATGTGAGGATGTTTTTATGGGTGTGTGTATGTGTGTGTGTGGGGTCGGTCTGTGTCGCGTCTGGCATTATAATGCCGGGCGCATGTTGCCCAACGTTTGTCGCTGCTTGGCCCCAGCATCAGTTTTAGCTTCAGAGTTTTGAGCTTTAGCTTCAGCTTCCTGTGCGCCCTGCCATGTTGTCATGCTATCAGAGACCGTGGCCAAGAGCAGCTCGGTCCTGAGTCTCTGAATCTCAGCTGCCACACAACGCATGCAACGCATATCGATTTTTGTTGTTGCATGACATACAGAGAGAGAGAGAGAGAGAGAGAGAGAGAGAGAGAGAGAGAGAAAAGAGAGAAAAGAGAGAGAGAGAGAGAGAGAAAGACTGCGACAGGTGAGAGGACACATTGCTGTATTCACCACATGTTGAGTTTTCTTTTAGCCAATGTCGCATACAAAATTCAATTTGTTGGCAAGCAAAATGCGTTAATTGTTGGCAAGGGATTATTATGTAAAAAGAGAACTCAATTCATTGAATTTTCATGATTACAGGTCATATATCTTTTAGGAATTTATGTATGTATGTTCGTTCGGTCTTATCTATGCACGCGTTGTGGTGCATATTTGATGGCCGATTTGCCAGCGATAATGCCCGCCCCAAAGTTAAGCATTATACCCAGCTGAACTTAGCTTAACTCAGCTCAGCTCAAAACTCAGAGCTTGCATGCATGAAACTTTGTTGTGGCCCCGTGCAACAATCATTTAAATACTGTGTATGCAACTAGACACAAGCTAAAACTAACTATGGCAGTTATCATCGTTGACTATCTAGGGTAGAGGTTGGGACGAAGGTACAGAGAGAAAGAGAGAGAGAGGAGGGTATGTATAGTACCTGTCCGTAGTAGCTAAAGTAGTGCGTGTGGCAGGGCCATAAACAATGCCAACTGAGCTTAGTAAAGTTGGGCCAACTGCATTCGCATTCTCATGGCGCTGCTGGCATGTTTTTGTGTTTTTTTCTGTATTTTCGATGAAAAATAATTAAGTTAATGTGAAATGCATTTTCAAATTGTATACCAAAAGCCTAATTATCATAGCGACCCATGCTCAGAATTAAAATGCAGAAAATACATTTTTAAGTACATATTAATAAACGTATGAGTTTAATTTATAGTGAAAGCAGCGCTAATGATAAGCACACCTTAAGGCGTTTCTGTTGTACGCGTTTCAAAGCAAAAAGTGTTAAGACTCAAAGGGTGAAACAAAAAAAAAACAATTTTAGGGTCTTTCGCTCCCTTCAGAAAACATATCAAAATTTCGACTTGTGTACTTTCATCACCTTTCGCGGGTAACGTTTCAATGCTCAGCACAAGAAATGTTTTGTGCTTTCATCGAATTTGTTTCGGAAATATCTTTTCAATAATCTTAAACTGGTTCGAGCACTTTTAAGTCTTCACATTGTTGTCAGTAGTATGTCAGGTCATTAAATTCATTAAAATTGCATCAAAATTTATGTGTAGAGTAGTAGTTGCTGGGCCAATTTGTTGCTTGTAATCCATCAGCGCGCCGCATCATGTTGCCAGCCCTTTAGGCAGGTTTATGTACTTTTGCCGAAGCTTGCTTTTACTTTATATAAATTACAATGTGCCCCTTAACATGTTAATAAAATAAAATGGCACATGCAAAATAATGAGCAACGTACGCATATTCGGCACAAATTCAATTAAAGCCAGTTTATGCGATAAGTGGCCACAAGCTCTAGATAAGCTGTGGAGCAGCCTTATCAATAAGGTCGGATCAACTGTAGCAGCTGCAACTGCAACTGCAACTGCAACTGGACTGGACTAGCCTTTACAAGTTGAAGATTTTAATATGCATGCACGTGTGAGAAACGAGCTGAATGCGTAATTTAATAAGTATGCTAAGAGCACTAGGAGGATCCATTAAGCGTTACACAGCGGGATTAAAAGGTGACTTTGTACTGCTCATAAAATTGCGACTTAATTGTTAATTGTTGCTACTATGTATGTCCTGTGGTCTCTTTTGTCCTGTTGGAACTTTTGCTCTTGTCGGCCTGAGGCATGTCACGTTGCAGCAGCGGCGTTGGCAGCTGCCTCTTGTGCAACAACGTCTATCAAAGTAATGACACTGAGTTACATGCGACACAGCTACAAAAATGATCAGCATTTTGAAGAGCTTGCTACTTGAAAGTCGTTTCTGTCTCGCTCGAAGTGTGGAAATTAAAATAAATTTCAACTTTCGGTCACTGCAATTATGCAGACACCTTGCACTGGCCATATATTGACATAATGACAGCTTGATTGATGTCTGGCCCGCCCGAAACCGACGTCTACTTAGCATTTTTCTTTTGCTAGCTCTAATCGCAAAATCGATCAAAACCCATTTTGCATAAGTTCAGCGATCGCAAATGGCACAAAACGGGCCAACGGGTGGTCCACTGGCTTCAGTTGTTGAGTTCAGCAACTGCCGTTGTTCATTGAATGCTATCGAAGACAATAAATTTCATAAATAGCTTATGCATAAAATACTATGCCTCGCCCCTTCCCACTTTCCACATTCCCCACACACCTTCATCAGCCGCCGCCCGCTGTGTTGATATTAATTGGACGACATAATTGCAGCGCACCGCTGCCCATAATAATCGACCCAGCTAAAGAAGAAGAGGAGAAGCAACTGTATAAAGTTTGCCCACAACCACGCGTTATTGGCCAGTCCAAAACAAAACACGTTTTCGGGCCACTCTTCATTATGCAGACAGCCAGTGCCCAAACTTAACTCCGGTAGTCAGCAACAGTCCAGCGGGCCCAGGCTATTGGAATTTGTGTAAATTTGGCAAACGTTGCATTCAACGACACCAAGCTGGGCAGCCAACTGGATAGCTAACTGGGAGCCCCGACTTCATGTTATCCGCTTCCAAAAATAATTACGGGTTGCACTTTCTACACTGGCAAACAAAGTTTATCAATGCTTTATAGTACTGAAAGATACATACCCTAGATGTAGATACTTACAAAACGTAAAACGCAGTAAATATATATTATATCAATGTTTTATTGGTACATATTTTTTGTTAAGGAGCTATAGATACAATAACATTTACAATCTGCTTTAAAGAGTATTCAACTTGCGATGCTTGAACCTTAATTTCATTGGTTATTTCCAGCTTCTTTTTGGGGAGCATACATTGGATAAGCGCATTCACAGCATGTGTGCAATTATCGGTGTGTGTCCCGGCTAATTTATTGTCTTTGGCACTGCCCTAAATCCAAATGTAATACAATACGCGCATTTATCATATTTAAGTACCGAGTCCAAAAACACATCCTGCATTTATGGCCTGCTAATATGCGGTTTAAGTTTAATGCGTTTCAAGGTTCGGGGTGCATTGGCAGTCCAAATATACGCTACTGAAAGAGAAAACTTGAGAAAGGTCTTGCTTGGGGTGCCCATGGACTGGAACTGAGGACTGAGGACTGGTTAGTGGCTGTCAAGAGCAGGTTGGTGCGCCACAGGAGTTCCTTTTTGGAGGATGGGGGGTTAAAGGACAAGTACAAGTAGATGTACAAAAGTACAGCCTGCGACAATTGTAAATTAAAATGCTTGCGCTTCAAGTTGTTTGCTCATCATCAGCAGAACAGAACGCACGCCTCCGAACAGAATAGGACAAAACATTGTTTTCTTTATAAATATTTATTTTATGTTCTGCTTTTTTTTGCACCCCTCTGGAATCGGTTAAATGGACTGTGCTGTTTATTTTGTTTTGCTGCGACAGTTTTTTTTACGTCCTTTAATAAGCCCAATGAATAATGGCTAAGGCTTATGGCCGCAAACAACAGTTACTCATGTGGGTGTGTTTGAATCAAATGCGTGTGTGGACCAAAAATGGCGAATGCAGAATGGCACTCACAATTGGCCCACAGGCAGCAACATCAGAATTGCCAGTCAGCAGCCAAACACAGAAAGAAAATAGCTAAAGAAAACGGAAAGAAAACTGCTGAACAGTAGATGTTTAAGCTGAGGGCAAATGGGCAACACAAAATGCCACAAAAATTGCACACAATTACGAGGCAAAAGCCCAGGCTACATCCCTCCCCTTTACCCACACTCATTCCCTTACCCAACGCACCTTATCCGAGCGGAAAAGAATTATTACGTTGAAATTTCTTTCATTTCTTTTGCTGGAAAAGAAGAAAAAGAGATTTCTCTTTTTTTGATAGCAGTGAGAGGCTAAAAGAAGCCGGAGAATGAGAATGGAGTCAGGACACGGCGCTGTCCACGTCTCACGTGCACATGACAGTGGAGTAAACAATTTCATTTCGCGCGGCCAGCTCAGCAGGACCAAAAGATAACTGCTACAAACGAGGCACAAGATGCTGCCTGCAATAACAACAACAACAAAAAAGAACAATGACAACAGCAGCAAGGACACCAAGGACACCACTTGAAGTTCCTTTATTTTTGTAAATGTTTTTTGTGTGGATCCAGCAGTAACAATAACAACAACAAACGACAACCACCACAAAAGCATAAGAAGTTGCGTAAATATATTGTCCTGTCGCTTTTCGAAGTAAGTACGCATGGTAAAGGGTGGGGGGTAGCAGAGGACACTATCCAGGAACAAGCCGATGGCATTCACGGCTGGACGAGGACGCGTACGAAGATGCGACGCAGTTAGTCGAGCGTGCCTGGTGGCTTTTAATGCGTGCGTCTATAAATTTTGCACGCCCTTTTGTGGCTGAGCGGAATGGTGGGCGGACGATGGGCGGACGGTGGGTGGACGCTGGGCGGACGGTAGGCGTTGCACGTGGCCTGACCGGTTTTTGAAACTGTCAAATTGTTACTGCTGTTGTTGCGGCTCCTTTGGGGGTTAGACGCACAGCGTTATTGCTATAGGAATTATTTATGTTTTGTTAGGCACTTTTTTTATTTAAGCTTGTTTATTTTTATCAAGTCTAGATTGTTGAGATTATATTAACAATATGAGTATAATGTGTTGTTTTTTTTTTGGATGTATGTGTTATTTTTTTGTGTCTATTTTAAAAGTTTATTTAAATTATGATTGGAGCAACTCGACCAATTTTGAACCCAATCTATTTTCTGTTTTCTGTTCAGTTCCGTTTGAAATTTTCGCTGGATCCTTTTGAATGATTGTTTGAACATTTTGCACATTTCCTACATCATTAAGATCATTTACTGAGTCATGTTGCAATATGTCGACGACTTGGCCATCGTTCACCTCTTGAAAGTCTTGAACATCCCTAACCTCATGGTTGTCTTTAACATTTGTGACATGTTTAGCATCCTGAACATCTTGAACATCATTGTCAATATACATATCGAAAATGGCATCATCATCATCATCATTTTCATCGTCAGAATACGTAGCATCAGTCAGTTCTGATGAATTTTGGTCCTCTCCACTTGATTCATATTCATCAGCTGTTTTCTCTAAGTCACTCAACACACCTTTGTTTTCCGAGGCAGCGTTCGCTCTCAGCATTAGTTTTTCCAAGTGCTGTAGCCACTCTTTGCACTCAACGCGCGTATCGGACATTGACGTTTTATCAGCTTCCTCAATTTGTTTTGCACAAACTCCGAGCAGTAAATTTCGGCTTGTAATACGTAGTGTGCAGAAAGGAGTTCCACTGCTAAAGTATGAATATACCAAAAATTTGTTTTCTACCTTTTTGTCTTTTTGAAGCTGTGCTTTAGGATAAGTGAATCTTTTCTGCATTTTGTTTCGTTTTTTAGGAGGTGGATCTTTTGGTTCTTGGAGAATACCCTCAAAGTCCCAGATGGTCATCTGACAATCTTGGCCACCCACCATAAAAAGCTTATTGTCCAGCTCAAATTCAATGCAATTAATTGGCCCAGTATGATGAGACAGACAACGAACCATACTTTCTTCGACAGTGTCCCACACAATCACGTAACGATCATTAGCTCCGGAGACCAAATAGCGTCCACACATGGAATAGGCAAGAGCATTAATGCAATCTTTATGGCCAGTGAAAATGCGCACCTGGAGAGCTTTGACAATGTCCCATATGCGAACAGTGCAGTCGGCTGACCCAGTTGCCAGATAATGTCTGTTTGGGTGAAACTGCAAGCAACCAACCTCCGCCAGATGGCCGACAAAAACGCATACACATTTCTTGGAGTCCTGCGTCCAAAGGCGTGCCGTCTGATCATCTGAGGCAGTAGCAAAGTAATAGCCCAAGGGAGCGTACAGTACACTACAGACGGCCGCACAGTGCCCCGGATAGATAACCACACAGCTCCAGGAGAGCAGGCACCAACAGCGCACAGTGCAATCCTCAGAGCAGCTAAGCAGAAAGCGATCCTGCGCAGAAAAAGAGCATCCATAGACGGCTCCTCGGTGGCCGTAAAGTGTGCGCCTCGTCTCTTTATTGTTCGGGTCTAGCATGCTCTCATCCATGCCTGACATGCTGGTGTCCAACTGCTTGAGAATTGCGGCTGACTTGAGCTGTACCAGCTTGCAGGTTGTCAGCGAGAAGACGTGCACTTTGGAGTTAGCTGTGCCAATGCTAAGCATTGTGTTCTTACTTGAGAAGGCGGCACAGGTTACGGTCGCATCTCCCTCATTTGCCGTATAAAGATATTGCGATGGCAAATTTTCCCGATCAATGGTGACACGATAATCGTCCTCCTCCTTGATTCGTTCCATATCCCAACGCTTCGGCATCGGCGTATAAAGTCGACTTGCTGAGGGCAAATTTATATTTTTGACGGGCGAAGACCTGTTTATCTTAGTGCGCTTCCGTCTCACCTTACGTGGGCTGTTCTCGTTATTTTCGTAAAGTGTCTCAGGTACAGCCCAGCAAACCTTTTCTAACACAGAGTAGTTAATGTGATTGCATTGACAAGGCTTACTGCAATGACAACTGAATATTGGCTGAAAATGTCTTGCAAACGTTTTTGTTAGAGAAACACTCCAGGACTCTGCTGTGAGCCTTAACCACTTAAACGTTTCTTCGTACATGGAGAGTTGAACCTTACACTGGTCGTCAGTTATGATCTTTCTAGCTTTAAGTGGGATTTCTCGTGGAACTTGCATTCCTAAAAGCTTATCCAAACGTGCAGTGTAGGATTGATCAAAGGAACGACGAAAGCTCTCAATAAATGTCCTGCCCTTGCGAATCTTACCGCTTAAAATCATTCGAAAGTAAGCAATTGCAAGTGTTGGGAAAAGAAGCCTGTACATATCGTATTTGATGCGATTGGGTACTTTACGGACAATCTGTCGAAAAGCATAAAAAAGCTGCTCATATTCTTCAATTCCATGTGGATCCAATTCAATAGTGGTCTCCATAGATTTATCTTCACAGCTATTTATATTATTTTCATGTGAGCTGTCGTCCTCGTAGAATTCCCTGGCCTTTTTAATACCAACATTGGGATTTTTAGCCATGCGACGGCTAACGAAATCATCACTTTTCGATCTGAAAGATATATAGGATGTTAAAGAAACCTTAGTAGTCGTTGATATAACATATGTATTTAAAGAACTTTAAAAATTAAGGAAATTTATTTTGCTTGTTGGGAGAAATTTTAAACTTTTTTGATTTCAATGCATACCTTAAGTTACTGATAGCAGTAACTGTTGACCTTAGTTTGGACATTTCTTGATCATCGCTTTCGTCACTCTCATCGTCACTCTCATCACTACTTTTTTTAACTGTACTATAGTTGTAATCTCGCAGCTTTGGTGATACTTGTAGTTCTTGCTTACTTTGATTTGGAGACATTTCTTGATCATCGCTTTCGTCACTCTCATCGTCACTCTCATCGTCACTCTCATCACTACTTTTTTTAACTGTTCTATAGTTGTAATCTCGCAGCTTAGGTGATTTTTGTAGTTCTTGCTTACTTGGATTCGGAGACTGTATTGGCTCTAAGTGGTTTGCAGTATAGGAACATCATTAAAAATTAGTATTAGATAATTATATATATTTTTTTGAGACAGACAACTTACCTTTGGCTTTGAAATGGTGTTCCAAATGAGCTGAACATTTATTATCTGAAGTATTTAAGCCAAAATAATCAGATGGTTCGGATAAATTCGATGGTTCCAACTCAGTAGAATCAGTTTGTTTAGATCTTTTTTTGTCCTCAACGCTCGATTGCTGTTGCTTATCCGACTGGTCAAGGGATAATTGTTGAAAAGTGTTACAAATTTCATTTTCAAATATATAATTGTTATCAGCAACGTCATTGTCCGATCCATCCGCTTTATTGGCGTCTGATGATTCGGAACAGTTGGAAGATTTGTCAGAGCCAGATGAGTTTGATGATCCAGATGAAAAAGACGATCTATAGATTTCAAATTTATTATTGTTATCAGCGCCTTCATTGTCTGATGTTCCTAAATCAGTGACATCAGATGATTCAAGAGACTCGAATGAGTCCAAACATTCTTTGTTTTTAACTTCAAACTCTTGAATGTTATCTTCTTCACGTGGCAAAAGTATTGACTTCGCCAAGTCAGATGAATCGGAACTTTCTATGTGTTCCAATTGCTGTAGATGCTCATTCGGTTGCCCTTCGTCATTTAAATGGAATGTGCAACTGATTTTAGCTGAAATTTGTTTGTTTTTATCAGCTTGTTCATTTGCACAGGCTTTTGATTCAGAAGGTTCAGTTAGATCAGAGTTTCTTGTTTCTTCAGCGGTAGACGGCTGTACTTGCTTATTCGGTTGCCCAAGATCTTGTAACTCACTATTGCTATTAGTTTCAGTTCCAATTTGATTACCTTTATCAGCAACTTCATTGTCTGATGGTTCTGCATCGTTGGCGTCAGATGAATCGGCAGAGTCGGAGGATTCGGCATTGCTAGGTTGTCCGGGCGACCCAGGTGATCCGGAAGAATCAGATGAATCCGATGAATCTTTACTAATCGACTGCTCCAACTTATTTTCAGCATCGGTCTCGATTTTAAAATCTTTATTTTCACATCCAGTTTTATTATTGCTATCAGCAACTTCATTGTCTGATGATTCTGAATCGCTGGCGTCAGATGAATCGGCAGAGTCGGAGGATTCGGAATTGCTAGGTGATCTGGACGAGCCAGATGATCCGGGAGAATCAGATGATTTTAAACTTTCTTTAACAAACGACTGCTCCAACTTATTTTCAGCATCGGTCTCAATTTTCAAATCCCTTTTTACACATTCAATTCTATTATTGCTATCAGCAACTTTATTGTCTGATGATTCTGAATCGCTGGCGTCAGATGAATCGGTAGCGTCGGAAGATTCGGAATAGCTGGGTTGTCCGGGCGAGCCAGTCGATCCAGGAGAATCAGATGAATCTTTACTAATCGACTGCTCCAACCTATTTTCAGCATCGGTCTCAAGTTTAAAATCCCTTTTTTCACAACCAATTTTATTATTGCTCTCAGCAACTTCATTGTCTGGCGATTCTGAATCGCTGGCGTCAGATGAATCGGCAGAGTCGGAGGATTCGGAATTGCTAGGTGATCTGGACGAGCCAGATGATCCGGGAGAATCAGATGATTTTAAACTTTCTTTAACAAACGACTGCTCCAACTTATTTTCAGCATCGGTCTCAATTTTCAAATCCCTTTTTACACATTCAATTCTATTATTGCTATCAGCAACTTTATTGTCTGATGATTCTGAATCGCTGGCGTCAGATGAATCGGTAGCGTCGGAAGATTCGGAATAGCTGGGTTGTCCGGGCGAGCCAGTCGATCCAGGAGAATCAGATGAATCTTTACTAATCGACTGCTCCAACCTATTTTCAGCATCGGTCTCAAGTTTCAAATCCCTTTTTTCACAACCAATTTTATTATTGCTCTCAGCAACTTCATTGTCTGGCGATTCTGAATCGCTGGCGTCAGATGAATCGGCAGAGTCGGAGGATTCGGAATTGCTAAGTTGTCCGGGCGAGACAGGTGGTCCGGGAGAATCAGATGAATCTTTACCAATCGACTGCTCCAACTTATTTTCAACATCGGTCTCAATTTTCAAATCTTTATTTGCACATCCAATTTTATTATTGCTATCAGCAACTTCATTGTCTGATGATTCTGACTCGTATGCGTCAGATGAATCGGCAGAGTCGGAGGATTCGGAATTGCTAGGTGATCTGGACGAGCCAGATGATCCGGGAGAATCAGATGATTTTAAACTTTCTTTAACAAACGACTGCTCCAACTTATTTTCAGCATCGGTCTCAATTTTCAAATCCCTTTTTACACATTCAATTCTATTATTGCTATCAGCAACTTCATTGTCTGATGATTCTGACTGGTATGCGTCAGATGAATCGGCATCGTCGGAGGATTCAGAATAGCTGGGTTGTCCGGGCGAGCCAGTTGATCCGGGAGAATCAGATGATTTGAAACTTTCTTTAACAAACGACTGCTCCAACTTATTTTCAGCATCGGTCTCAATTTTCAAATCTTTATTTTCACATCCTATTTTATTATTGCTATCAGCAACTTCATTGTCTGGCGATTCTGAATCGCTGGCGTCAGATGAATCGGCAGAGTCGGAGGATTCGGAATTGCTAGGTGATCTGGGCGAGCCAGGGGATCCGGGAGAATCAGATGAATCTTTACCAATCGACTGCTCTAACTTATTTTCAACATCGGTCTCAATTTTCAAATCTTTATTTGCACATCCAATTTTATTATTGCTATCAGCAACTTCATTGTCTGATGATTCTGACTCGTATGCGTCAGATGAATCGGCAGAGTCGGAGGATTCAGAATTGCTAGGTGATCTGGACGAGCTAGATGATCCGGGAGAATCTTTACCAATCGACTGCTCCAACTTATTTTCAGCATCGGTCTCAACTTTCAAATCCCTTTTTTCACAACCAATTTTATTATTGCTCTCAGCAACTTCATTGTCTGGCGATTCTGAATCGCTGGCGTCAGATGAATCGGCAGAGTCGGAGGATTCGGAATTGCTAGGTGATCTGGGCGAGCCAGGTGATCCGGGAGAATCAGATGAATCTTTACCAATCGACTGCTCTAACTTATTTTCAACATCGGTCTCAATTTTCAAATCTTTATTTTCACATTCAATTTTATTATTGCTATCAGCAACTTCATTGTCTGATGATTCTGAATCGCTGGCGTCTGATGAATTGGCAGAGTCGGAGGATTCAGAATTGCTAGGTGATCTGGACGAGCTAGATGATCCGGGAGAATCTTTACCAATCGACTGCTCCAACTTATTTTCAGCATCGGTCTCAACTTTCAAATCCCTTTTTTCACAACCAATTTTATTATTGCTCTCAGCAACTTCATTGTCTGGCGATTCTGAATCGCTGGCGTCAGATGAATCGGCAGAGTCGGAGGATTCGGAATTGCTAAGTTGTCCGGGCGAGACAGGTGGTCCGGGAGAATCAGATGAATCTTTACCAATCGACTGCTCCAACTTATTTTCAACATCGGTCTCAATTTTCAAATCTTTATCTGCACATCCAATTTGATTATTGCTATCAGCAACTTCATTGTCTGATGATTCTGAATCGCTGGCGTCTGATGAATTGGCAGAGTCGGAGGATTCAGAATTGCTAGGTGATCTGGACGAGCTAGATGATCCGGGAGAATCTTTACCAATCGACTGCTCCAACTTATTTTCAGCATCGGTCTCAATTTTCAAATCCCTTTTTTCATAACCAATTTTATTAATGCTCTCAGCAACTTTATTGTCTGATGATTCTGAATCGCTGGCGTCAGATGAATCGGCAGAGTCGGAGGATTCGGAATTGCTAAGTTGTCCGGGCGAGACAGGTGATCCGGGATAATCAGATGAATCTTTACTAATCGTCTGCTTCAACTTTTTTTCATTATCGGTCTCAATTTTCAAATCTTTATTTTCACATCCAATTTGATTATTGCTATCAGCAACTTCATTGTCTGATGCTTCTGATTCAGAGGAGGCAGAAGATAACTTTGAATATCTGGGAAAATCAGATGCATTGAAACTTTTTATTTCGCTCGATTGCTCCTGTTTTTTATCAAGGAGTTTCTTAGCTTCAAGAAGCTCATCGTATTCCGAATTGGTGTTCCGCTTTTGAGCTTTACCTGCATAATAAGCTTCATATTTATTTTTTGATGACTCCGATTCGAAAGAGTCAGATAAGTAGGAGACATCTGTGTCTTCCGCTTGCTCGGCAGCGTGCATCTCTTTTTTATTTTCTTCTACATCATCTAGAATGTTACCTACACAACAATGTTTCTCTTCGCAGTTGATTGCTCTTGATTTGAAAATTTCAGATAGTTTGGAACTTGGTTTTTTTTCTAATTGTTGGACTTGCTTATCCTCTAGCTCTAAAGCACTTACAGGGCTTGTATAATTAATTGAAGTTGCAAATAAATGATTGTTTTCTGCATCTATATTTTCTAATTCTTCTGATTCAGTGGAATCAGATAAATTGTAAGTTTCTTCATCGCTCGCTTGATCCAGTTGCTTTTGAGCTTCTACCTGGATAGTATTTGTTTGCCCGTTGTCATATTTTAGTTTGATATCAGTATCTCCATTTGCTGAGGCTTCTGATTCGGAAGATTCACAATATTTGGAGCCCGCTTCCACCCTCGATTGAACCAGTGGCATATCCGTTTGCTCCTTATCTTTGTATTGTTTTATGTTTTTAATATCGGCTTTATGTTTTTGTATAGTATCAGAATAGGAAAGCTTATTAGTTACTGCTTATACTTTTATTATTTTTTTTCAATTTTGGCATTTTGCTGATTAACCAATATTTGATTTATCAAAATATGTTTTTGGAAAAGACTCACCAGCTTCATTCTCCCCGGGGCTGCTGCTGTCGTTGGTCATAAAAAAGTTATTTTCTTCTTCTGCCTCGTACGCGCATTCTTTCTCACATTTAAAAATATTTCCAACTTCGATCTCGTCAGCATATGGATTTTCCCAGTCGATATTCGGATCATGATATTCTCTAGAATTTGCAGTTGGCAACGCGTCTGGCATAAGATGTGTTTGGGCGTCATTGCTCTCCATGCTCGCAATGAAATCAACATTATTTTTACCTTTTTCTGCACCGTCACCCATAGAATATTTTTCATATTTTAGCTTTTTGGTATCCGGTTGAATTTCCCTTAAGGGTGATGGCCGTTTTCTAGCGCCGCGACCACTTTGCATATGTGATTCCATATTTAATATTATAGACTTTTATTTTATATTATTTTTTTAAATTAAATTTAAGCTGTGCACTTTGCAAACATTTGCTAGTAACTAAAATAACATTTGAGTTTCGTTGTCAAATTTAATATATCGACTTCTACTGCAATCGATTATCTTATATGTATTTTTGTGCTGTATTTTTGGCAGGTGAAATTTAATCGATAGTTGAGAGCTTATGTTTCTGTCAAGCTGAAAAGTAGAGTCTCGGACGCTGTTTGTGAAACAAAAAATTATTTGCATATTCGGATAGTTGACAGATTTTCTGTATTCCCTATGTATTCCCTGCGCCAAAGCGAGAAAAACCAGCCAAAAATGCAACATGTATTATATATTGCTCATTAGTTTCGCTAAACCATTCGTTGAGGAAGCAAGTTCTATATATATTCAGTTTTAAATGCAACTGGGGCTTATCATCTGGATAGTTTGAAGGCGCATTTAAAATGCAGCAACGTGTTCAGTTCAATCAGTACATATTATGTGCTTGCGTATGTCAAAACTCAAGATATCATTAGATGCGAATAATTAAAAACAAAGCCTCATTATTTGCGGCAGCATTATATATATATAACAATAACAGCAGCAACTGAGGATCGGGCGAATCACTTGAAATGTAATGCAGCCCATAAATAAATCACATCACATAGCATTGGTTTGGCTCGATTCGCAATGGAGATTATGCAACTGCAAAATAATCCATTGTAAAGTGTCGAAAAAGTGCAATTGAAATGCAAATCAATGCAAATCGATACTTGAATCATCATGAACAGCAACAACGATGAATGATTCATTCCCCGCACGCGAGCCACATTCAAATGCAAATGCGAATGCACAAAATTTGCAAGCAAACTCGATTTCGGGCGGGCATTTTAGGAACCAAAGCCAGCGCCAGAGCCGGAGGCTAAGGCTACCCGCTGATGTGCGAACAATCAAATCAAAATAAAATGCACCACACCACCACAATAAAAACTGCAGCCCAAAATAAACACAACAAACAATGAGCACAAAGGTGAAAGTGGTGGCAGATTTTTGCACATCCAGTTAACTGTTGCTAATTTGATTAGAGAGTTAGAAACGAAACTTTTCGCAACTGGGTGGGATGCTAGGCAACGCAACGCAAACGAAAGGGCCATAAAAATTAGTTGGCGCCGATTTCGTTTTGAGCTGCCAACTTATGCAAATGTTGCACTGTGATTTATGTTCGTTTGTGGCCGCTGCCTGGCAAGTTTGCTCCTTCGGGATATCTACATAGTGAAAACTGTAGATGTTGTAAATTAAATTGAAGATTTTTTGTTCGTAAATCGTTTCACACACGTTGCGCTTTTGTGCCCTTATTTCTAGCACCGTTTGGGTATTCATATTCAATTTCAAATTCAATCATATCCTGTCATAAGGCTCAAGCCTCTATTGTCTGCCCATCAGAACTTTTGTGTCGTTTGTGCTTTAGCTTGTACCCTTTTCTCAAATCCTGAACTTGTCCCACACATTGTCATGCTAATTGCCGGCTATAAGAAGGCAGAGATTCTCAGACTGAGAGTTTCCTGCTCTAAGAAACAATGAGCAGTCAGGTAAGATTTGTCGCAGATCGGTTTGAGTGTTTTTTGCCCATGATGGGTTTGTTTAGTCTGTGGCTGCTTCTCATTGCGTTAAGTTCTAAGTAACTTGGAGCTCTTTGTGTTATTATTACGTGAACCAATGTCAACTTCAGCAATAACAAGTAATAAATAATAATGCTCTGTCACAGAAAACCCCAACGGCATGTTTTTTGTACCCGCAACCGCAAATTCCCACAAAAATTAAGTAACGTCTTGTGTTTCTACACTAAATGCTTTAACACGCCCACGCTGCTGCTGCCCTATAAACAACAAGCATTAACACGGCCTCTGACGCAATTTAACACCAATTACAATATCCGTTACATCTAATTATTGTAAGCGCGCCCACAAGGAAGCCACTTGGCCAGAGACTAAATTAAAGAAAAACATCCCGAAGAGAAATACACAAGGAAAACGCAAAAGACAAACCAAACATCGACGGTGGGCGGGCGTTGGGTCGCAGATTGGTCGCCATTTGTGGTTGCCAGGACATTAACAATGGCAACTAAGGCAACAGCAACACGGACAACAACAACTCCAAATGGCGCTCATAAAACAACAGAGCAGAACCCAGGAACAGCCATGAAATATGACGTTGATGGAACCTGAACCAAGACGGGAGAAAAACAGAACTGAAGCCTGGTAGCTGTATTTGTTGGATGGAGGTGGGTGGATGTGTGTGTGTGTGAGAGTGGAGAAACATTTCTTAATTTTTCAACAATTTACGTTGAAAGCTTTGAGCGCTCAAATGACGCACGGTGTTGGGCGTACGTCCTGCTTCTTGTGTCCTGCTGGCTATGTCCTGGACAAGGCGACGATGATCTAACGCCATTATTTCGCTGCCAAACGACAGGCAGTTGTTAATGGGGCTTACCACTTAAGCGAGACGGTATAAAATAAACACGCAGCTACCAGACCACTACTTCCCGCTTTCACATTCCTCCCCCGTCACGGATGTCCTGGCAAATTAATTAACATAGCGCTCGCTTGCCTGAAACTTTTCCCCCGCCAGGTATGCTTGGGTTCTTTTTTATTTTTGCCTTTCTTTTCTTGTTTTATTTTTTTGTCTTTTGGCGGTTTTTACTGGCACTGTTTAATTGTGTGACACTTGTTGGGGATGTCGGCCAAAGGCAGTTTAACAATTAGGAAACATTTAAAGTTTGCTTGAGCTTGAATTTGGGGAGCGGTTTCTTGGGATGCGTTGATTACCGAACAGAGGCCACAGGACATTGTGCATACGAGGCACGTCTCTACATCCGTTTGACACCTTTGTGACCCATGGCCAGGAAATGAGCTGCCTCGTACGTGACTGGATTCTACAAAGCCACTGCCATTGCTTTTTGCACTTTTTTGGCGGCATGACTTTGTTTGCTGTGCACTTTTTGGCAGCATTTCTCCAAGAAATTGGCTGACTTGGCGGTTTCCAAGGGTGTTGACGGCAGCAAACGAGTTGTCTAACTTTAAGATGTGCAGCTAGCCCACTGTTCGCTGTTTAAAATTTAAAATTTGTGCACTCGCTCAATTTCCTTAAGTCCACAAAGTAATTACTCCCCAAACAAATATAAGATTTGGCATAAATTGGTTGTTGTTATTATTATTGTTGTTGTGGCCTGGCAGGTCCGCGTCCGGCCGGTATAATTAGTGGCCCATTGATGATGCTGCTACGTGCCAAGCACAACGCCCTGCGGCAAGGACAAGCCTTGAGAAGCGGCCAGGCATCGTCCTGCTGCCATAATTGCAATTAAAATGTGCGCCAGGTTGCCGCGCGTGAAGTGCAAACACTTTGGGGCAGAGCGCACGGGGAGAGAAAGAGTGTGCAAAGACAGAAACATTGTGCAAATTAAAATATAATTAGAGATAAACAAGCCGAAACAAGTCGTAAGCAGAGTCGGCAATTAGCAAAGAAAAAAAACTGAGTTTGCCAAGACGGTGGCGCCGCCTGTCGGCCAGTGGTGGCTATGCACGCACTTTCCACTGGAATTGTGTGACTGGAAATTAGCGTGTCCTGAGGCAGAGACCACCCCTACCCCGCAACCACCACACACAGCATGTGCGCGTGCAAGCGAGCAAGCAAGCAGTTGAGACAGAGAGATAGAGAGAAATACAGGAAGTTGACTCTGTCGCTATAGCTGCCGACGTAGACGCTGACTTCGGTGCTACCTGGCAACTAACGAGCCAGTAATTTTGTGAGGCAGCTAATGCTGCCTCAAAGGCCTATGTTGAACTTCACTGTCAGCTTCTTTAGCGTTTCCATGGCTACTTTAAGCCAACATCGTCATCGTGTCTTTCATATTAAGTATACACCACGTTTGGTTCATGTGAGCAGAGCAGAGCTGAGCTGAGCAGATCAGGGTAGGAGGTATTCGTACAGCGTAAAAACACACACACACTCACACACATACACACAAACAGGCCTCTGTGCTTGAGAGGGTCGTTTTTTTTGTCGTTTTGAGGCCACACCTTCCGCAGGGGTGACTGAAACTGAAATTTCTTCCTCTTCTTGCGACTTCGCTTTTACTTTTGTTTGCCTTTATTTTCGATAGAAAAAAAAGAGAA